>CM055122.1:664891519-666322737 GCA_029206835.1 Rana muscosa | reverse complement strand
AATCCCACATGCCTGATCTCCCGCCAGGAAGCCGACACTCCACAGTGCTAATCACAGCCAGTGAGACATTTCCTGATCTATGCAGCTGCGGACCGGGAAATGTCTCACTGCCTGTGATTAGCGCTGTGCAGTGTGGGCTTCCTGGCAGGCTCTGGCATGTGGAATTTTGAACAAGCCCAGCCCATCTCTAACAACAAATTGTGCTGGCCCTCCTGTATAATATCTGCAGTCTCTCTCCTGTATAATATCCGCAGTCTCTCTCCTGTATGATATCCGCAGTCTCTCTCCTGTATGATATCCCCAGTCTCTGACCATTTCCTGTATAATATCTGCAGTCTCTGACCATTTCCTGTATAATATCCGCAGTCTCTGAACATCTCCTGTAGTCTGTCTGCAGTCTCTGACCATCACTCTTTCCAAAATGCACTCCTGAACCTTGCACTCTCTTCATAGCATCCTCTTGAGCCCTGCATCCAGCACCCACCTGCACTCTGCATGTAGCACCAGCATACAGGGGCACACTGACCACCAATATGCATGGCCAGTGGTTACCAGTATACAGAGGACATAACAAATCAGGTAAATCAATTACCATGCAACTAAAAATATCTCAAAAGCAATAAGAGAATCTTTTTAGCTGGTTCCCTCATCTAACGCGAATCAATAAAAAGCAAAAAATGCAGCGCTGCCCTATACTTCATCTATAAAATTGTACAAATGGACTTATAAGTGATATAGTAACACCTATAAATGAATATCCAGTGAAAATCAACCAATGTATTGCAATATAGTAGTGATGGTGTCACCCCCTATGCAAAAATAATTTGAGAAATTGCAGAGCTTCAATGTGCAAATAGCGGTGACACCCCCTACATACAATAATAATAATAACAAAGACACAAATCAACCCATGTATTAGAACATAGTAGTGATGTTGTCACCCTCTCTGCAAGAGGTAATACATTTTTCAGAGCTGCAATGTGCAAATAGCGGTGAAACCACCTATATATAATCATAATAATAAAATTTAAAATATATACATCAAGTGTACATTTTATTATTATCATTATTATGATTATATATAGGTGGCTTTACCACTATTTGCACATTGCAGCTCTGCAATATTTCTTATCTTTTGCAGAGAGGGTGACACCATCACTACTATATTCTAATACATGGGTTGATTTGCGTCTCTGTTATTATTTTTGTATGTAGGGGGTTTCACCATTATTTACTCTGCAAATTCTCAAAATATTTTTGCAGAGGAGGTGACATCATCACTACTAAATTGCGGGATTAACTTCAGCTACCCTATGGAGGGAGGAGCCTAGTAATGGCGCCGACGGTCTGCTGGAGTACGTAGGGGGCATCCCGGGTCTCCAGGTCTCTCCACCGGTAAAATGATCAGCTGAGCAGCACCTGAAGCTTGAAGCCCGAAACACCTTGCCCTGCAACACGTTAATCCCTCCCTGTCAGACTGTTGCACCCCCCCCCCGCACGCTTCGGAGTGCCAGCCAGCTGAGTGCCTGTTCGGATACAAGTATGAAGCGCTGACCCCACATGAACGTGGAGGAGCCGCGGGGAAGACGGGGATGACGCAGCTACATCACGGGACCCCCCCCCCATCTGCTCCCGAGTAGTGCTGGAAGCCTGAAGCACCCTGTCCCGCAGCACGCCAACCCCATCGGCCAAACAGCACGCCAATCCCTGCCTGTCATACTGCCGCATCCCCCCCTGCACGCTCCGGAGCAGGCAGTCAACCAGCCAGCCGAACGGACGTACCGAGCGGTCTGTTCAGACGGAAGCATGAAGTGTTGACCCCACATGAGAACCTGGAGGAGCCTCAGGGAAGTGGGAAATGACGCAGCAGCACCACGGGACCCCCTTACCTAGGTTCCAACAAATCTACTCTCCTCCACTCGCCCCCACTCTCCTCCTCCAAATAGCAGGACTCACCTTTGCTGTACCAGATGAGCTGCGGTTAGTATGGGGAAAATGTACTGAAGACACGTGAGTAAACGTTTATGGGCTCTTATGAGAAACGTAGACTTTCAGAGAAACTGCTAATTTCCCAGAAGGTATCTTGAAACCTTGCTAAAGCTAATAGATAACGTCTGCTTAGTTGCCTGCTTTTCTCCTAAGGAATAGACTAGACTGCACTGCGCACTGGCGATGAGAAAGGAGCGGAGGGTTTTTGAAGCCGCACAGAAAATTAACTGCTATTGTCGATACAATTGCCAATATAAACCTGCCTGAACTTCTGATCTATGTTGAATAGATCCACATGAAAGTAGCGAGCACTTTAAAAAAAAAAGAAGGGGAATCAGTACAAATGCTGGTATTGGCATTTTTGTCCTGACTTGAATTTGAATTGTGCCAGCAGTAAGTCCCATAGATCTCAGGACTGTAGTCTCTACAGTTGGTGAGAATACAGAAACGGACATTACGTTTTTTCGCTTGTTTGATTTTTTCCTTCCTTTGCAGTTTTCCCAAACAGTGTTGTTATCTACCTGAAACTTATCAGCCTTGGGGGTGTTAGTTGGGCGTTTTTTAGCTTGGAGGATAGAGCCATCGCACGAGGAGCAAGACGAATACACCTGACTAATAGAAAGAGGCGTAGTTTCGCCCTCGCCCTCCTCGCATGCTTGGCTGGCTGTCTAGTTTGAGATAGTAGAGGAATAAAGGAAAGCATGAGCACGAGGGGAAAAGGAGTAAGAGGGGGGGCAACCCCAAAATCCCCACGTCTAAGCCTGACTCCAAGCCCGGGCCCAATGAACAAATATGTAACCCATAGTGGAAATGGAGACAAACAGGCGGCGGAAAAGCAGCAGGGAAGTAAAAGCAATCAGACGGACAATAAGGAAAAGAAGAAGGATAAGAAAAAAGCCCAAAGTAAAAATCCTGCCGAGACTGATACTCTATCAGAGTCGAGAATAGAACAAGAGACCGAAGTGGACTCCGGGCAGAGACAAGAGGAGGAACAACAAAACAAAGCGCTGCTACCTACAAAAATAGAAATAGAAGGCACGTTTGCGGCCCTGAAAAAAGTGCTAAAATCGCAGATGGAAGTAATACAGGAAAACATGGGGTATATCCGTAAAAAAGGGGAGGAAGTGGAAAAAAAAACGGATTGTAATGAAATCACTATAAAAAATCTGGAAGGAGAAATAAGATCAATAAGGAAAGAACAACAGGAACAAGCATATAAATTGGAAGATCAAGAGAACAGAGACAGAAGAAAGAATATAAGAATTCGAGGAGTACCCGAAACATCCCAATCAGAGAACCTTCCAGAAATAATAATGAAAATCTGTAATCCAATGCTAGATAGAGAAATAACATCTCCAATAAGAATTGAGAGAGCGCACAGAATACGAAGACCAAAAGAAATATCACAAGAAAGTCCGAGAGACATCATTGTGCGCTTTGAAAGCTGGGAGGAAAAAAAACATCTTTGGAGAAGCCTGAGGGGAAAGCCACCAATAAAATTAGAAGGAAATTTTATCCAAATCTTCCAGGACCTATCACAAAAAACATTGAAAAGAAGAAGGAATTTAAAACCATTACTGAAAGTCCTACAGGAACACGAGATACAGTACAATTGGGGCTTCCCAGCATGCCTCATTGGAAGGAAAAATGGTATCTCGGCAAGACTGAGATTTATAGAGGAGATACCCGAATTCTGTAGAAAGCTAGAAATTCCAATACCAGATAATTAACTAGAATAAGCAGATAAGCAGAGAAGGAGAGGGGAGGGGACGGTGGGGATGGTGTGTATAGGGATAGGGGGAATGGGAGAGGGGGAGGAGGGAGGAGGGAAGGGAGAGAGAGAAGGGAAATTGCAATTAAATGCTAAGATCATTGCCGGTTGCGAAAGCCACCAGCACTAAGAACTAATGCCCGTATAGCACGATGCTGTGTTCTGTATAGCATGACGCTGTGTTCCTTTTTCTTGCCTTTTTTCTTGTCGTCCCCCTTCCCTTTTCTTTCCTTCCTATTGTTTCTTTTTGGGGGGGACGGGGGGGTGGAGGGAGGGGGTGAATTGGAAAATATAAGATGGAAATGAAGAGATAATGAGACAGTGAGAAGGAGAGAGATGGGGAGACCCGGACCTGCTGACTGCTCTGGCACCAACCCCCCTAGTAGAGGGGGAGTGGAGTCTGACGGTGCCAAACAGAGCCCATAAGGGCTTAAAGAGGGAAAACCCTGCACAAAGACCATGAAGTCAAAGGTTCAACAAGGGGGGGAGGGGGGAGGGAGGAGGAAAAGAGGGGGAGGGGGAGGAGGAGGAGGAGGGGGGAGGGAGGAACTATAAGGTGGGGAGGAAGAGGGGGGGAGGTGAAGGGGAGGAAGGAAACAGGATCTGTTCAAACTAAGAAAGAAGGAGGGGGAAGGGTAAGGGTAGAGAGAGGGGAGAAGAGGAGAGAAAGGAAATACATATGACTGACGTTAATTTTATTACATACAATGTAAGAGGTTTGAATTCTCCAGAAAAAAGGCACATGATATTAAGAGAGCTTGAAAGGTATTCCGCAGAAATTGTGTTCCTTCAGGAGATACACTTAGCACTAGACTCTAACACAAAAATTTACTTGCATGCGATTCCAAATTGGTATTATGGTGACTCCCCAAATAAAAGAGCAAAGGGAGTTGCTATAGGTATAGGGAAGAACATAAACTTTGCAGTGGAAGATAGAAGAGTTGACCCCGAGGGCCGGTACTTGTTCCTAAAAGGAAATTTACAGGGGATAAAATATACGTTAGCAAACGTTTACTGTCCGAATAGCCACCCCAAAAAATATTTGAACGGAATCTTGAACACCTTGATGGACTTTAAGCAAGGAAACGTAATCTTAGCTGGAGATTTCAATTTCTCAATGGACCACAGATTAGACAATACGTCTGGTGCACCGATACGAGACTGTAAACAACTAAAATTGGTTAAAAAAAAATACATAATCACCAATTAATAGACCCTTGGAGAGTGACACATCCAAACAAAAAAGATTATACGTATTATTCATCGGTGCACGACACGTATTCAAGATTAGATTTCATGCTAGTGGACCATGAGCTCCTGGAAAAAGTAGTAGATACCTCAATAGGAGTAAAATCAATCTCAGACCACACACCAGTAATGGTAAAAATCAGATTTAATGACATAGAACAAAGAAAGGCTACGTGGAGATTAAACGAAGATCTTCTGGATACAAAAGAAGTAGGAGAGATAATAGCAGGTGAAATCGGAGAATACTTTAAAATAAATAATACACCAGAAGTAAGCGTTGCAACAATATGGGAAGCCCACAAGGCATGTATAAGGGGAAAATTGATCTCCATAGGGGCGGGAAAAAAGAAGGAAAGGGATCAAAAGAGTAAAAGTCTGTTGAAGGAGTTACAAGATCTGGAACAAAAAGATAAAAAAAACAACAAGATAGAGAAATACATCAAAAAATAATAGTTAAGAGGGGACAACTTAGAGACGTCATGGAACAAGAAACCAGAAAAATATTTAAGAATGTAGTAAAGGAAAGGTATAAATGGGGGAAGTTCTGGAAGAGGTAACAAAGAGAACTGACAATATATTTTCAGATGAATGATCTAGCAGACTGTGACCCAGGAATTTTATGGGAGGCACATAAACCAGTTCTCAGAGGTATTTTGATTAAACATGGTGCTCGAATTAAACAGGAACGAACGAAACAACTTACCGAACTACTTAGCAAATTAGCGAAGGCGGAATCTAGACATAAACATGCCCCTAGTCGGACGTTAGAAATAGAACTTACAGGACTTAGGAAACAAATTACAGACTTACTTCATTATAAAGCAAAAGCAGCATTACAGTTTTGCCGTAAGGCGAACTATGAACTAGGCGATAAATGCGGAAAAGTACTAGCAAGAAGGGTCAAAGAACATAAGTTATCAACATACATACCTCAAATTGTCAATAGTGCTGGCCAAAAGATTATTTTTACCCAAATACATTACCCAGGAATTTAAAGAGTACTATGGACATTTATATGATTTATCATTACCTACACCATCTAGATCAGTAATAGATGAATATATCCAGGCGTCTCAAATGCCCACTCTGACTAATGAAATACGAGAAGAATTAGATACCCCCATATCTCTAATGGAATTTCAACAAGCATTAAATTCCATAAAATCAGGGAAAGCCCCGGGACCGGATGGGTTTACGGTACAATATTATAGAACGTTATCAACAATACTAGGCCCGCGCTTAATACATTTATTTAATGCGATAGACTCCGGACTCCCATTTGCTAGAGACACTCTGGGAGCTCACATTGCTTTGATACATAAAGAAGGGAAAGACCCCACAGCATGTGGTAGTTACAGGCCTATCTCACTACTAAATGTAGACATCAAAATATATACTAAAATTTTAGCTACCCGATTGGCGAACCATTTACAAAAATTTATCCATTTGGATCAAGTTGGTTTTATTCCCACACGGGAAGCTAAAGATGGCACATCTAAAGTGCTAAACTTACTTTATGTAACTCAGTCTACAAATACCCCTTGTGTATTGTTAAATACTGATGCGGAGAAGGCATTCGACCGGGTAAGCTGGTCATTTATGTTCTCCGTACTTACAGTAGGTGCCGCCGATATTGTGTCAATCTCGCCGCTTCTAGCGGTGAGATTGACACCCTATGAGCTCCGTCGCGAGAGCCAGCGCCGAGCTGTCTCGTCATCGGGAAAGGAAAAATGTTCCTTTCACGATAAGCGACACGCATTGCCGATAGACGGGGATCCGACGTGGATTCCCGCCAATACCAGGCACTGCGTTTGGTATGAATCCTGAGCGGGAACTCCACGCCAATTTTTAAAGAAAAAAACGGCGTGGGCTCCCCCTCCAGGAGCATACCAGGCCCTTGGGTCTGGTCTGGATTTAAAGGGGAACCCTAGGCCGAAAAAACGGCGTGGGGGTCCCCCTCAAGATCCAAACCAGACCCTTATCCGAGCACGCAACCTGGCAGGGGAAGAGGGGGGACGAGAGAGCGGCCCCCCTCCCTCCTGAACCGTACCAGGCCGCATGCCCTCAACATGGGGGTATTGGTGCTCTGGGGCGGGGGGCGACCTGCGGCCCCCACCACCCCAAAGCACCCTGCCCCCATGTTGATGAGGACAGGGCCTCTTCCCAACAACCCTAGCCGTTAGTTGTCGGGGTCTGCGGGCGGGGGGCTTATCGGAATCCGGGAGCCCCCTTTAATAAGGGGGCCCCCAGATCCTGGCCCCCCCACCCTATGTGAATGAGTATGGGGTACATCGTAGCCCCGGAGCATGTGATTGTGACGTCATGGGAACATGTGACTGTGACGTCATGAGAAGCCTATATAAATCTCTGCGGACCGAAGATTTATCATTACTGCGAGAGGAAGTGACGAGTCAACATCGAGGAGGAGAAGAGGGAAGAAGACGCCGACGGCGACGACGGGAAGACCGGCCCCTCCACTAGCAAAAGAGCTGCAAGAAGGTAGTGGAGGGGCCGGCAGAAGGACAACGGAGAGCTGGACGAGACGACGGGGAAGACCGGGCCTCCGCTAGCAAAAGAGCTACAAGAAGATAGCGGAGGCCCGGCGGAAGAAAGAACCGGAGAGCGAGAGAAGAACCGGAGAGCGGGAGAAGAAGAAGGCGACGGAGAAGACCAGGCCCTGCTAGCAAAAGAGCTGGAAGAAGATAGCGGTGGCCCGGCAGAAGAAAGAACCGGAGAGCGCGGCGACGACACCGGAGACCTCCGAAGACGGAAGAGACCCCCGGAGCTGTGCAATAAAATACTTTAAAAAACTGTGTTGTGTTTTTATTGCCATTTTTTTTCCACCAGGTGAATGGGTAGGGGTACGATGTACCCCATACTCATTCACATAGGGTGGGGGAGCTGGGATCTGGGGCCCCCTTATTAAAGGGGGCTCCCGGATTCCGATAAGCCCCCCGCCCGCAGACCCCGACAACCAACGGCCAGGGTTGTCGGGAAGAGGCCCTGTCCTCATCAACATGGGGGCAGGGTGCTCTGGGGTGGGGGGGCCGCAGGTCGCCCCCCCGCCCCAGAGCACCAAACCCCCCATGTTGAGGGCATGCGGCCTGGTACGGTTCAGGAGGGAGGGGGGGCGCTCTCTCGTCCCCCCTCTTCTCCTGGCCTGCCAGGTTGCGTGCTCGGATAAGGGTCTGGTTTGGATCCTGAGGGGGACCCCCACGCCTTTTTTTCGGCGTAGGGTTCCCCTTCAAATCCAGACCAGACCCAAGGGCCTGTAAGCTCCTGGAGGGGGAACCCACGCCGGTTTTTTCTTTAAAAATTGGCGTGGAGTTCCCGCTCAGGATTCATACCAAACGCAGTGCCTGGTATTGGCGGGAATCCACGTCGGATCCCCGTTCAATACAGTGCCGCGTCTCCTCGCTATTGCAGCGAGCGCGACATGTGTCGCCATCCTGTCGCCGAGATGTCGGCACCCCTGTCGCCGAAAATCTCCGCGATAGGATCACGATGAATATACAATGTCGGCGGCACCTACTGTAGACATATTGGGCTAGGAGAAGTGATGATAGGCCGGATAACAAGAATATACTCAAACCCGACTGCACAAGTGAAGGCAAATGGTGTGCTCTCAGAGTTGTTTCCAATTAAAAATGGTACTAGACAGGGATGCCCCTTATCCCCTCTTCTATATGCCCTAACCTTAGAACCGTTCTTATCCACGATAAGGCTTAATCCTGATATACAAGGAGTGAGGGTAGGTAATAAACAATATAAGATCTCGGCTTATGCCGATGACTTATTATTTACTTTAACAAACCCAATAGTTTCACTGCCCAACCTCCTTAAACAATTTGAGATATATGGGGCTCTATCTAATTTAAAAATAAACTTCCTGAAGTCAGAGGCAATGGGGGTTGGGCTACCTATAAGAGATCTGGAACAATTGAGAAGTGGTTTCCACTTTAAGTGGACCACATCAGCATTAAATTATCTAGGTACGAGTATTGCAACAAGTATAATTCGTACCTATGAATTAAATTTCCCTCCTCAACTTACAAAATCCAGGTTACTATTGGAAAAATGGCATATCAATTTTCATTCATGGTTCGGTAGATGTAATCTAATAAAAATGTGCATATTACCCAAATTCCTATACCTATTCCAAGCCATACCGATACGGATTCCACCATCTTATTTTAAACAAGTACAAGCAATGTTTACACGATTTGTATGGGCCCATAAGAAACCGCGCTTATCTCGTACCTTATTAATATTACCAAAACAATATGGGGGTTTAGCATTGCCAGATATTCGACGATATTATCAGGCAGTACATCTCAGTAGAGTAATAGATTGGCAACGCCATTACGATTCAAAGTTATGGGTACAAATAGAACACCATCAATCCCCCATACCATTAGAGAGGGCATTATGGTGTTGGGAATATATACCACCAGAGTTGAAATCACACCCTTTAATAGGAAACACCTTGAAACAATGCTCACAAGCTACTCTACAGTCGGGCCAAACAACTAAAACATCTCCTTTGACTCCGATTATTGGGAATCCTAAATTCCTCCCAGGCCTTTTAAAGACACAATTTTCGACGTTACGAGAGACAGGGCAAATTAATGTATCACAATTTGTGAAAGGGAATAAATGGCTTACTATAGAGGAGTTAACAAACTCCATGGGTCTATATAAACTCACATTCTGGAATGCAGCTCATATATATACTAGGCAACTGACCAAATTTGAAGAACTTTGTTCTGGAACAGAATCTTTATCTCATATCCTCTCTAAGACATATGCATTACTCAACTCCCCATGAGAACAGCCAGAGTTAACATGTATATCAAAATGGGGTAATGACTTACATTGCACATTCATTTCAAAACAAGTTCAAAATATGATTGGCCTTATTTATAAATCTTCAATCTGTACTAAGATACAAGAGACTAATTATAAAATATTAACAAGGTGGTATTTGACGCCTAGTCGACTACATACAATGTTTCCTGACACATCAGAACATTGTTGGAGGTGTGGTAAAGGTAGAGGAACGATGCTACACATATTCTGGATGTGCCCTAAACTAACAGCTTTTTGGACAAGGGTCCGCACTATATCTCAGAGATTTAGTGATTCCCAGATCCCGAATGATCCGGCATTATTCTTATTACATGCTACTACCATACCCATCAAAAAATATAAAAAGTCTATCTTGTGCCATTTATTAAATGCAGCTAAGTCTTGCATTCCTCTATTATGGAAACAAAAGATACCCCCGACCACAGCCATGTGGCTGAGGAAGGTGGAAGATATTAGAAGAATGGAAGACTTGATTTTGACAGCATCTGATAGACAAGAAATATATAGAGAAACTTGGACACCATGGAATCTGTTCATCCAATCCGAGGAAGGGATATCCCTCCTAGGGACATGAAGCTATAGGAATGTAGGCTGTGGGAAGTGACAGAGACGTGGTTTAATAGTAGTATATGTCTAAAAGGGACACTGCTGTTAATAATTTCTTTTTTTTTTTGTGTTGTTTCTTGATTTATTTGTTTGTTTTGTTTTGATTTAGTTTTTCGTTACTTAAGGTATAGGGAATAAAGAGGGGAGTTTTATTATATAAGGTGGTATGAAGAGAGAGGGATAAAGGTTATTGAGATAGTATGAGATAGTGTGATAAAAGATCATACCTATCATAAATTTATTATATGTTATACCTATAAAATCAATTGATGTTATATGTTTAAGTTAATTGTTTCTATGAATTAATAATCACGTATTAGTAAATTATGTAATATTATGTTAACCCTGTTTGTTTCTGGAAAAAATAAAAAAATAAATTTAAATTTGAAAAAAAATAATGGGGGAACAAATCCGGGAAGTACCTCGCAAGAGTAGCAAAAGAGAAAAAAAACCAAAATTATATAGAAAAAATAAAGAACCAGATAGGAGAGATGAAATATAAAACATCTGAAATTGCAGAAGCGTTTAAAACATATTATAGTTCACTATACGACATTAGAGTAAAAGAGACACGTCAAGAAGAGGAAGCGAGGAAGATAAGAATACAGGAATACCTTGAGCAAACTAATTTACCAAAGATAACAGAGGAAAACGCAGAGTTTTTAGATGACCCAATTACACAGGACAAAATAAATAAGGCTCTCCAAGAAACAACAGGGGGGAAAAGCCCAGGACCAGATGGGTTTCAGATTAAATATTATAAAAAATTTAAAGACCAGCTAGTTCCGGAAATGTGTAACTACTTTAACAGACTGGGGGAGGATTTAGAAATAAGAAAATAAACTCTCCTTGCCAATATAGCTGTAATACCAAAAACAGGAAAAGATGGAACAATATGCTCCAACTATCGACCAATAGCCCTATTGAATACAGATATTAAGTTATACGCAAAAATATTGGCAACAAGATTAAAAAACTTAATGACAGAATTAGTCAATGCAGATCAGGCGGGCTTTGTAGCAGGGAGAGAAGGTAGAGATAACAGCATAAGAACCCTATTACTAATCCGGAAAAAGAAGGATAGAAAACCCCCAGTCGTACTCATGTCGATAGATGCGGAAAAAGCATTCGACCGAGTCAACTGGGGGTTTATGATGGAAACACTTCGATATATCGGTCTGGGACCAAAGTACATGAAATGGGTCAAAAACCTTTATACCCACCCGACAGCCAACGTAAAGGTCAATGGGAGTGTGTCGTCGGTGTTTGAAATGCACAACAGAACGAGACAGGGGTGTCCGCTCTCACCCCTCCTGTATGTGTTAGCGTTAGAACCACTGTTGACAAACATTCGGAAGAATCGAGATATAGGGGGGTGAAAATGGGCGACGAGGAACATAAAGTGGCTGCGTATGCAGACGACATACTCCTATACCTAACAAAACCAAGATTGTCATTGCCCAATGTAGTAATGGAAATAAAAAAATATGGAGACCTTTCAAACTTTAAGATTAATCCAACAAAAACTGTAATTTTGAACTTAGGAATAGATAAAAGTGAAGAAAGATTACTACAGAAAGAATTCCCGTTTATTTGGGAGACAAAAGAATTAACATATTTAGGAATCAAAATAACAACAACATTAGAAGAACTGTATCCTGCTAACTTTATCCCCTTAATAAATGAAGTTAAAGTAGAACTAAAAAACATTTCCAAGAAACCCATCTCATGGACAGGAAGAATTAACATATTAAAAATGGTGATCCTTCCAAAAGTGACATATAGGCTGCAGATGCTCCCAATTGATATACCCCAACCGTTTTTTAAGATAATGAAAACAAGGATCTTGAAATATATATGGCAGGGTAAAAAGGCCAGATTAAAGTACACATTATTAACCCGAAAGAAAAAAAATGGGGGCATGTCCTTACCAGACATAAAAAGATACCATAAGGCGATAATTTTAGCCAGGTTAGCAGAATGGGCAAACCCACACACAAAAAAAATGGGCACAAATGAAGGATATATTAACCACTTAACAACCACCTGCCGACAAATAACGTCGACAAGGTGGTTGCTTAACTCTGGGAGGACGTTATATAACGTCCTCCCAGAATCGCGCTCCCGCGCGCCCCCTGGGGCGCTCACACGGCGGATCACGAATCGCGGTAAATCGCCACTGATAGCGGCCGTTTACCACGTGATCGCTCCGTCAAATGACGGAGCAATCACTTGTAAACAGACCGGCGTCATTTGATGACGCCGGTTCCTCCCTCCCCTCTCTGTACCGATCGGTACAGTGTGAGAGGAGAGGGGAGGGAGCAGATCAAGGCAGCAGCGCTGTGGGCTGGATCTGTGACAATTGCAGTCACAGATCCAGCCATCCATCCATCCCTGCTCAGCCATCCCTGTGCAATTCCCTGCCAATACTCTGCAATACACCCTGCCAATACTCTGCAAAATACCCTGCCAATACTCTGCAAAATACCCTGCCAATACCCTGGTGCAATACTCTGCAATACCCTGCAAAATACTCTGCAATACCCTGCGCAATACTCTGCAATACCCTGCGCAATACTCTGCAATACCCTGCGCAATACCCTACAAAATACTCTGCAATACCCTGCGCAATACCCTGCAAAATACTCTGCAATACCCTGGTGCAATACTCTGCAATACTCTGGTGCAATACTCTGCAATACTCTGGTGCAATACTCTGCAATACCCTGTGCAATACTCTGCAATACCCTGCGCAATACTCTGCAATACCCTGCGCAATACTCTGCAATACCCTGCGCAATACTCTGCAATACTCTGCAAAATACTCTGCAATACCCTGCACAATACTCTGCAATACCCTCCACAATACTCTGCAATACCCTCCACAATACTCTGCAATACCCTCCACAATACCCTGTGCAATACCCTCCACAATACCCTGTGCAATACCCCGTGCAATACCCTGCCATACACCGCAATACCCTGCCATAGTCCGCAATACTCCGCAATGCCCTGCAATACTACGCAATGCCCAGCAATACTCCGCAATGCACGGCAATACTCCGCAATGCCTGGCAATACTCCGCAATGCCCGGCAATACTCTGCAATAACCACTTCCCACCCTCCGGCCGTCATATGACGTCCTTGACTTTGTGCGGGGATATCTGAATGATGGGAGCAGCTACAGGCATCATTCAGATATTAGCTTTTTCAGCCAGCGATTCCCTACACCATAAGAACAATCATAGCAGCTGTTCCGCCGCTTGATCATTCTTACGGGAGGCGAGAGGGGATGTCCCCCCCCCCGCCGCCCTCCGGTGCTTCTACCGACTCACCGCTACGATCAAAGCCAGGATTGTTGTTTTTTTTTTGTATTTTTTTCAGGCTTCCCAGCCTAGAGGTGAGATGTGGGGTCTTATTGACACCCCCCCCCCATATCTCACTGTAAAGAGGACCTGTCATGCCATATTCCTATTACAAGGGATGTTTACGTTCCTTGTAATAGGTATAAAAGTGATCAAAAAAATGTTTGGGGCGGAAAAACATGTCAAACTAAAATAAATAAAGTAAAATGAAGAATAAAACATTTTTTTTTTTTTAAAGCGCCCCTGTCCCCGTGAGCTCACATACAGAAGCGAACGCATACGTAAGTCCCGCCCACATATGAAAACGGTTTTCAAACCACACATGTGAGGTATCTCTGCGAACGTTAGAGCGAGAGCAATCATTTTGGCCCTAGACCTCCTCTGTAACTCAAAACATGTAACCAGTAAAAATATTTAAAGCGTCGCCTATGGGGATTTTTTAAGTAGCGAAGTTTGGCGCCATTCCACGAGTGTGTGCAATTTTTAAGGGCGACATGTTAGGTATCTATTTACTCAGCGTAACTTCATCTTTCACATTATGCAAAAACATTGGGCTAACTTTACTGTTTTTTTGTTTTTTTTAAGCACAAAACATTTTTTTCCGTAAAAAACGCGTTAAAAAAATTGCTGCGCAAATATCGTGCGAGATAAAAAGTTGCAACAACCACCATTATATTCTCTAAGGTCTTTGCTAAAAAAACATATATAATGTTTTGGGGTTCTATGTAATTTTCTAGCAAACAAATGAGGATTTTTACATGTAGGAGAGAAATGTCAGAATTGGCCTCGGTGCTCCAGAACGCCTGAAGGTGCTCCCTGCATGTTGGGCCTCTGTATGTGGCTACGCTGTGTAAAAGTCTCACACATGTGGTATCGCCATACTCGGGAGTAATAGCAGAATGTGTTTTGGGGTGTAATTTGTGGAATGCATATGCTGTGTGTGAGAAATAACCTGCTAATATGACAATTTTGTGAAAAAAAAAAAAAGAGAAAAAAAAAATCTTGATTTTGCAAAGAATTGTGGGAAAAAATGACAACTTCAAAAAACACACAATGCCTCTTTCTGAATACCTTCTTTCCAAAAAGGGGTCATTTGGGGGGTATTTGTACTTTTCTGGCATGTTAGGGTCTCAAGAATTCAGTACTTCAGGTGTGATCAATTTTAAGATATTGGCACCATAGCTTGTGGACTCTATAACTTTCACAAAGACCAAATAATATGCACCAATTTGTACTTATTTTTACCAAAGATATGTAGCAGTATAAATTTTGGCCAAAATTTATGAAGAAAAAATAGTAATTTGCAAAATTTTATAACAGAAACAAAAAAAAATCATTTTTTTACAAAATTTTCAGTCTTTTTTCTCTTATAGCGCAAAAAATAAAAAACCCAATAGTGATTAAATACCACCAAAAGAAAGCTCTATTTGTGTGAAAAAAAGGACAAAAAATTCATATGGGTACAGTGTTGTATGACTGAGTAATTGTCATTCAAAATGTGAGAGCACCGAAAGCTGAAAATTGGTCTGGTTATTAAGGGGGTTTAAGTGCCCAGTGGTCAAGTGGTTATGTAGGACGCTTTTACAAAAAAGCATATGGGTCCCACCGAAATTTAGGACACTAGGTATAGATACACATAATATAACAAGAAAGGTATTTAAAATATGGGACACATTGCACCGGCATGAAAAATGGAAATATAACTCCCCATTAATTCCGTTAGCAGGCACAGCATTTTTTACACCAGGAAATGGGACACGATTAGGAAAGACACTGGGAACTGCACAATTAAAATATATAATTACACTAGGTAAAATAAGCACAAAACAAGATTTAATTATGAAGTACGGGTGGAATCAAATTAGTGATTGGGAATATCTTCAATTAAAGCACTTAGTGAGCACTATCCCACAATTAATAAGAAACCAAAAAACACTAACCCAAATGGAAAAAATATGTGATAAAGGAAAGCCCCTGAGACATGGTATATCACAGGTATATAAAATGTTAACAGAACTGGAAACAAAAGGGCCAGTACCCTTTACAGAAAAATGGGGACAAGACATGGGCAAAGAAATTGAGGAAAGACTAATGATAGAAGTAGTATATAGCTTTGCCTCTGATTCTACCACAATAGAAGTGAACTATAAGAACATGGTACGCTAGCACCTGACTCCAGAAAGAATGAATAAAATTCACCCTAACAATTCCCCACTATGTGGGAGAGGTTGTAAGCAACTGGGAACAACAATGCACATGTGGTGGGAATGCCCAATAATAAAGGAGTATTGGGCTGAGATCCTGGATTATATTGAAGCCATAACTGGGGAAAAAAATTTACAAAACGCCTGGACATGTTTATTTCATGGCACAAACAAAACAAAAAAGCAATATCAGAAAACTTTAGTTCCACCTCTGCTTAACGCAGGGTTAATCCCAAAAAACTGGAAAGCAATAAAAAAAACGGGCATAAAGGAATAGATACAGCGGGTAGAGTACATCTCGGAAATTGAATATCTGTGTCAGGGTGAACAGGGAAAGGGGGAAAAATACAAAGCAAAATGGGAAAAATTGAGAAAATTTAAAACGTCAGACAAATATGCTCAGGGAATGTTGGAAAAAGATTAGCAATTAAAACAAAATAAGAAAGGAAAGGGACAAATGGACAGATCGGGGAGAGGGGAGGGGAGAGAGGGAAAGGGCGTGTGGGTGGGGAGAAGGATGGGGGGGCTGAGAAATGGGTAAAGGGGGAAGATAGGAAACATGTATGTATATTTTTGTACTAAGTTTTTTTTTTTTCTCTCATATATACACCAATGTGGGTGGGTGTCGTAATTCCCTATTTAATCCTCCAATAAAGAATAAATAATAAAAAATAAAAAAAATCACTACTAAATTGCAATACATTGGTTGATTTGCATTGGATATTCATTTATAGGTTTTACCATTTCACTTATAAGTCCATTTGTAGAAATGTATTGTAGCGGGGTCTCCTTTAAGGCCCCGGGACTACGTTACCCAGAACCCCGTTCGGTACCCAGAGTGCAATTAGCCACCGCAGAGACTCATGGGAGGGGCTATTTAAGAAGGAGGCGAGGCCTCTTGGGACACCACGCTGCAAGCAACAGTTTCTTCCTGTGCGGATCTGCTGCAGTGCAAGGCCTGAAGCCTGGGGCCTTGCGCAACTTCCGAAGAGCCTTACACCCCACTGCGGAGCCTGGGTGGCACCAGACTTGTCGAGTGAGGACATCAGTTGGATCGGGGACCCGATCGTTGCAGACGCTGTGTGCGGAGACACAGCAGGTGGAAGTCCCAGACTGGGATCGCGTCCGGAGTGGTGAGGGAGCACTTGCTCAAGCCAATAGACTGTACCGTGTTTAGGCCTATAGACTGCCTTGGCCCACCTATCGTTTGGTTGTTGTTCCATTAAGAGACCAGTAGCGGGACAGAGTTAAAGGGTCTCCAGTGTTCCTCGGGACTGCCTACTTGTGGATTACAAATACTGTTTCATCAAGTGCACCACCGAAAGTTTGCATGCGAAGAAATACTAAGTGAAAAGACTGAGATTTCTTCTATGTCAGGCCTGACCAGGGAGGGGAGATAGAATATTGTTTAGTGCGCCACAGGGCGCGTACACCATAATAGCTGCGCGCGGTGGGTTACCGCGCTGGGCCATTGTTGTGTGCTACACCTATTGCTACAGGGCTCTGTAAGCAAGTTGCATGTGTTCTGTTCTGCCTATGCCTTTTGATATAAAAGTAAAACCATTATATTTGATCTCTCGCCTCAGTGTGTTGTCTTACTGCAAAGAGATTACTCCTTGCAATACTGTTGATTGTGATAAGTATAATCCCTAGACTAGCTGTGCCAGAGTGGGTTGAGTAAGATTGCCGGGGGTTGGCGGTGCTGTATACAGGGCCTGAAATCAAACCAGCGGCTCTCTTAACTGGGGGTAGTGCTACACGTGGGGGCTCTCGAGTCCGGGATCCTGATACAGCAAGTAACGCGCGAAAAGTACCAGCATGGACCCACTAGAAGTAGGACAGTGGTGCAAGTCGGTCGGCACAGATCCAGCCGGGGTAGTAGTCATAGAACTCCCAGGGATCTGGCAAGAAGAAGCGGTGAAGCAGCTAGTGATGTCACTGTCCCCGTATCAGAAGGTATGGGTGGTGGATGTCAGGTCGAATTCTGCACTGACCCACGCACTAATAGAGTGGAAGAATGGAGTCCCAGAGCATTTCAAGAATCCAAGTGTAGAAGCAATAGATGATCAGACTTATAGCCTAATACACGTGCTGCCGCTCAAGCCAGGAGGACGGTTTCAGACACCAAAACTGTCTCCACCACCCACCCCAAAAGCAGAAAAACGGGAGAAGAAAGAGAGTCCCGGGTCACCACCGGCCACCCTCAGCGCAGAGTTGTGCGCGGTCCTAGGGGAGATTGTAGCCCAGTGTAAGAAAGATCCTACAGATTACCAAATGTCAGGATACAGAAAACTCAGAATATTCTCAGGAAGGAAACCTGTACCTTCGGGTGAAGAGGGGTTTGAGGAGTGGTTAGACGGTGCCACTCAGGCCTTAGAAGAATGGGAAGTCCCAGACCACAGAAAGAAGCAGAGAATTGCTGAGAGCTTGAAGGGGCCTGCTCTAGAGACCATACGCAACCTCAAGATAAGCAAGACAGACTGTGATGCGCAGGACTATCTGGACATTCTGCAGAATGTGTTCGGTGGAACAGAGAAAATCACTGAGCTCACTTACCAGCTGGAGCACTGCTACCGAAATACGGGAGAGAAACTGTCAGAGTTCATGAGGCGCCTGGATAAGATCCTGCATAAGATGATCCTTAAGAAGGTAATTGACCCGTGGAAGGTAGATAAGGCCCGTGCTCAGCAGGTGATGAGAGAATCTCAGCCCCTGGACCCCATCGCATTGGCGTTATGCACCAGACAGGACGGGAAGAGCCTGGAGTACCCTGACTTGATCCGAGTAGTCAGAGAGGAAGAAGCTATGCTGGAGGAGAAGAAGAGGAGCCAACCAGTTGAGTCGGTAAATCCTCCTACGGTGATGGTCAGGACGGCCATGACCCTGGAAAGAGACTCAGAGGTGGATACCTTGAAGTCACAGATGTCCCAGGTATTGAAGATGCTGACCTCCCTGATGGAAAAAGATCCAGAGCTACCAGAGAGGGAAGGACCAAGGAAGGAACTGTTCCCTACACCTCAGCGCCCGCATCCCTACAAGATTGGGGGGGAAATGACTTGTTTCAACTGCGGAGGGGTTGGCCATGCGGCCAAAGTGTGTTCCAGTCCCAAGAAAAAAAAACGGAATAACCGCAAGCCGGGTGCCCATCATCTCCAGTGAGCTCCAAACTGAATGAGAAGCACATGAAAAGAGTGGACAAGACCCCTCAGAAGAAACACAGGGTTCCTCAGTGGGAACGCACCCCAAAGAAAGAGAGTAATGTCCCTCAGCGGGTAGGTACACCCATCCAAAGGAGGGAGATCAATGCATACCCGGCCCAAGAGAGACTTAAGTCCAAAGAGAAATGGAAGAAAGAAAGTCCAAAAGGAAAATGCAAAGATCAAAGGAAAGAGACCCCTTTGAAGCAATATCCAGAAAAGTTGGTGGGTCCCTCCCCGATAGTACCTGTTCAAGTGGAGGGAGTCTACACAAGAGCCATATTGGATACTGGGGCGCAAGTGACCCTGTTGTACCGGGACTTTTATGACAAGCATCGAAGTCACCTACCCATCCAGAAGATTGAAGAGTTGGAGATATGGGGAATTGGGACAGAGAGTTTCCCTTATGATGGCTATCTGCCTATAAAACTGGCTTTTGACCCGTCCATAGCCGGGAAGGCTGAAGTGTTTGATACCTTAGCTGTGGTATGCCCCCGACCGCCTGGAGCTAACAAGAGTTCCTTAATAATAGGGACCAACACGGATTTGGTACGAAGACTCTTGGCCCCTCTAACAAAAGGGAAAGACCCCACAGTCACTGGGATCCACCCAATGTTGAAGACAGCCTATCAACGACTGATCTTAGAACAGAAGGCCCCAGAAGAGGGGGTAGGGAAGGTTTGGAGGCTGGGAAGAAGAGGAATAGTGCTACAGCCCAGTGGAGTGGCCTGTTTGAAAGCCACTGTGAAACTCACTTGGAGCAGCCTGGGCCCTTTGTCATGTTGGAACCTGACCCAAGGGGAGACCATTCGGGCTTAGAAGTAGTCCCAGAAGTGGTCCCGTTGAGGGCCCTGAAGAAGGCCCACTGTAAGGTACCTGCGAGTGTCAGGAATACTACAGGTGGCCCCATGAAAATCCCAGCCAGGATGCTGCTGGGCCAGGTGAGCCCTGCCACCCCAGTTGCTTTGTCGGATGTGGAGAAGACAGATGGAGAAAGCACTGTGTGGGAGAGACTTTCCATGGAGAACCCAAACCTACCCAGGGCTTGGAAAGAGAGAGCCAAGGCTCAGTTGACCAGGTGGGAAAAGATCTTCTCCCAAGATGAGTTTGATGTGGGGTGTGCAAGGAGTGCCACCCATCGAATCCGCCTCCAGGAGGACAAGCCCTTTAGGGAAAGAGTCAGGCGAGTTCCGTTAGCAGACCTCAAGGACTTGAGGGAACAGCTTGCCGAGCTAAAACGAACCGGTGTGATTCGAGAATCTAGAAGCCCCTATGCCTCCCCGATAGTGGTGGTCAGAAAGAAGAATGGATCATTGAGGCTGTGCATAGACTACAGGACCCTCAACAGGAGAACCATACCCAACCAGTATACCACTCCGAGGATAGAGGATGCCCTGCAGAGCTTGTCTGGAGCCAAGTGGTTCAGTGTTATGGACCTAAAGAGCGGGTACTATCAAATCCCGATGCATCCAGAAGACAAAGAGAAGACGGCTTTCATAACCCCAGTAGGGTTCTTTGAATTTGATCGGATGCCTCAAGGTCTGTCTGGAGCCCCAGCTACCTTCCAACGTCTTATGGAGAAGACTGTAGGAGACATGAACCTCATCGAAGTCTTAGTATACTTGGATGACATCATTGTCTTTGGAAGAACCTTGGAAGAACATGAAGAGAGGCTGGAGAAAGTTTTGAAGAGACTGAGGAAGGACTCAAACTCTCACCTGAAAAATGCCAATTCTATCAGTCATCAGTCAATTATCTGGGGCACATAGTGTCTGAAGATGGGGTAACCACAGACCCTGAGAAATTGGAGGCAGTCACCTCCTGGCCAAGGCCCACCACTGTGACAGAGCTCAGATCCTTCCTGGGGTTCTGTTCCTATTACAGGAGGTTCGTGGAGGGGTTTGCTCGGATAGCCAGGCCTCTGAACGAACTGCTCAAGACGAAGGGGGAAGAGGATGACTTGGGCCCCAGAAAGCCAGGGGAGTCAGTCAAGGACCAGTGGAACGAGAAGTGTGAGGATGCCTTCCAGATGTTGAAGAAAACCTTAACCACTGCCCCTGTCCTGGCCTACGCAGACCCTAAGAAGCCTTATGAACTTCATGTAGATGCCAGTCATGATGGTTTGGGAGGAGTGCTATACCAGGAGCATGAAGAGCAACTGAGGCCCGTTGCGTATGTGAGCAGAAGTCTGACTCCCTCCGAAAAGAACTACCCAACCCATAAGTTGGAGTTCCTGGCTCTTAAGTGGGCGGTAGTTGACAAACTCAGAGACTATTTGTATGGGGCGGAGTTCACAGTGAAAACCGACAACAACCCCCTCACCTATCTCTTCACCACAGCAAAGTTGGATGCCACAGGACATAGATGGCTGGCGGCACTGTCTGCTTTCAGTTTCAGCTTAAAGTACAGACCTGGGGCTGGAAACCGAGACGCAGACACCTTGTCTAGAAGATCTCATGTCTCCACTTTCAGTACAGAAGAGTGGACCCAAGTGGCACCCGACGGGGTGCGGGCCCTCTGTCAAGGGGCTGAACTCCAAGCCAGTGGCGGCTCAAGAGCAGAAGAGATAGGGGTTACCATAGTCGGAGTCCCCAAGCAGTACTGTGGGGTAACCCAACTGGGGGAAGATAACTTGCCAAAATTGTCAAAAAAGGAGTTGAGATCTGACCAATTGGAAGACCCCATGGGGAGATTAGTCTTGGAGGCCCTAGAGAATCAGGATCTGAATAGACTCTTACGTCACCCTTCAAAGGAGGCTCGCCTGTTGAGGAAGGAGTGGGACAGGTTGCAGGTGCATCAGGGAGTGGTCTACTGAAGGGGCCCCTCTGATGACCTGGAAGACAAATGCCAATTTTTCCTGCCCGAAAAACACAGAGAGACTGTCCTGGTTGCTCTGCACGACAAGCATGGCCACCTAGGGGCGGAAAGGACCTTCCAACTCGTTAGGGACCGTTTCTATTGGCCCTGCATGAGGGCTGAAGTTGAAGAATACTACCACTCATGTGCACGATACATCCAGAGAAAGACTTTACCTCATCAAGCTGCCCCAATGGGCCATCTGCAAAGTCAAAGCCCACTTGATCTGGTATGCATTGATTTTCTCTGCCTCGAACCCGACCTGAGTGGACTAGGAAATGTTCTGGTAGTAACCGACCATTTCACCCGGTATGCCCAGGCCTTCCCAACCAAGGACCAGAAGGCTTCCACTGTGGCCAAAGTGCTGATGGAGAAATACTTCGTACACTATGGGCTACCACAACGGCTCCATTCAGACCAGGGAAGGGATTTTGAAAGTCGGTTCATCCGGAAGCTCCTGGATTCTTTGGGGATCAAGAAGACAAGAACTACCCCCTATCATCCACAAGGTGATGCTCAGCCGGAGAGGTTCAACCGAACCCTGCTCAACATGCTGGGGACCCTAAGAAGTGAAAAGAAGAAGCATTGGAGCAACCACATAGCGGCAGTTGTGCATGCATACAACAGCACCACCAGTGACGCTACAGGGTACTTACCCTATCGACTTATGTTCGGAAGAGAAGCAAGGCTACCAGTAGATCTGGCCTTTGGCACTTCCATAGACCATTGTTCTGCTGCTTCCCACAAGGGATATGTCGATAGGCTCAGACGTAATTTGAAATTGGCCTATGAACATGCCCAGGCGGCCTCGGAGCAAAGTGGGGCCCGCAACAAGAAAAATTTTGATCTGAAAGTTAGGATTCAAGATTTACAACCCGGAGACAGAGTGTTGCTATGGAACTTGGGGGTCCCTGGAAAACACAAGCCTGCAGACAGATGGAGGCCTGAACCTTATGTTGTTTGCAAAAGGCTACCGGGCCTGCCCGTTTACAGACTTAAACCAGAAGGGAAGGTGGGACCTTTGAAGACCTGGCATCGGAACCACCTACTCCCACTAGCTGAGGCAGTTCGGATACCCCTTGTGATGGATTCCCCTGACCCAACTTCCATCCTAGATACTCCCAGACCAAACACTCGGTCCCAGACCCCTCAGATTGGGGATACAGAGACCTTGGAGATAAGTGAAGATGAGGCAGAAGAACTTGATTGGCTTTGGCCTTCACAGGCCCCAGGAACTTCTGCTATTGATCTTCCACCTGAAGAAGACACCATAGATCGAACGCTGAATGCAGAAGCTACTGAGTTCATTCCGTCCAGTCATTGGTCAGATTCTTGGGAGAGTGCCTGTGAGGAAAGGAAAAACGTACCGCTCAAAAGCTTAAGAATTCACCAAATAGCTGCTTCCGCCCGGTCACTCACACAGGTGCTGGCTCTGCACTGATGCATGGGAGAAAAAGAGTGCGGAAGACACTGTGGTTACTGTCAGGAGAAGTATGGAAGACCCTGATCCTCCCACTGTTCATTTAGTGGGGGGCAACCCCAACTCACTCTCTGGCACAGTTAGGCAGGACACTAGTGATAGTGTGACCTGTGGGCAGGGAAGTTCCCTGCCTCATTTTTGGTGGGAATTTCCTCTGCCAACATCATACGAAACTTTGGTTGATGTTGTACGTTCTGTAGTGTAATGTTATGTTATCTTTGGGGACCAAAGAGTTTAAGTGGGGGGAGTGTGTAGCGGGGTCTCCTTTAAGGCCCCGGGACTACGTTACCCAGAACCCCATTCGGCACACAGAGTGCAATTGGCCACCGCAGAGACTCATGGGAGGGGCTATTTAAGAAGGAGGCGAGGCGGAGCTCGGCCTCTTGGGACACTGCGCTGCAAGCAACAGTTTCTTTCTGTGCGGATCTGCTGCAGTGCAAGGCCTGAAGCCTGGGGCCTTGCGCATCTCCTGAAGAGCCTTCCACCCCACTGTGGAGCCTGGGTGGCACCAGACTTGTCGAGTGAGGACATCAGTTGGATCGGGGACCCGATCATTGCAGATGCTGTGTGCGGAGACACAGCAGGTGGAAGTCCCGGACTGGGATCGCGTCCGGAGTGGTGAGAGAGCACTTGCTCAAGCCAATAGACTGTACCGTGTTTAGGCCTATAGACTGCCTTGGCCCACCTATCGTTTGGTTGTTGTTCCATTAAGAGACCAGTAGCGGGACAGAGTTAAAGGGTCTCCAGTATAGTGTTCCTCGGGACTGCCTACTTGTGGATTACAAATACTGTTTCATCAAGTGCACCACCGAAAGTTTGCATGCGAAAAAATACTAAGTGAAAAGACTGAGATTTCTTCTATGTCAGGCCTGACCAGGGAGGGGAGATAGAATATTGTTTAGTGCGCCACAGGGCGCATACACCATAATAGCTGCGCGCGGTGGGTTACCGCGCTGGGCCATTGTTGTGTGCTACACCTATTGCTACAGGGCTCTGTAAGCAAGTTGCATGTGTTCTGTTCTGCCTATGCCTTTTGATATAAAAGTAAAACTATTATATTTGATCTCTCGCCACAGTGTGTTGTCTTACTGCAAAGAGATTACTCCTTGCAATATTGTTGATTGTGATAAGTATAATCCCTAGACTAGCTGTGCCAGTGTGGGTTGAGTAAGATTGCCGGGGGTTGGCGGTGCTGTATACAGGGCCCGAAATCAAACCAGCGGCTCTCTTAACTGGGGGTAGCGCTACAGTATAAATGAAGTGTAGGGTTGTGCTGCATTTTTTGGCTTTTTATTGGTATACAGAGGCCAGGACATACTGGTCATCATTGGACACCATGATGAAACCGCCACTTGCTGGCCACTCCCACAGGTGTGTGGTAGCGCACCGCATTAGCACCCTCAGTTTTACTTCAAGCACCACCATAGCACCCCAAAAAAACATTGTCTGGAGCCACCCCTGCCTGGATTGGATTTAAATTTTGGGACCCCATCCCTCCCAAGTTTTTCTCTATTTTCTCTTCATAACATTTGGTAGTCATATCCCCAAAAATTCTAAGAAGTATTTATTTATTTTTTTTCATCTCATGGACGAAATGTGGGAAAGAACGTATATATCATACAATCATTCCATAAACACCACATACACTACATATATAATTTGAGGAAAATATGCTTATAAAATAGTTTACCATTAGCCAATAAAAAAATATAAATAAAATATGTCCCCGGATTTCATTTTAAAAATCTGGTCACGTTTCTGTACATCAGCCCCATAAAGTAACCAGCACTGGGTTCCAATGTGCTGCCGTCGCTGCCATGGAGACAGAGACCAGCGCTGTGAATAGCCGGGACAGGACAGCAACTCTGGTTGTTCCAGCACTGGTCCACACTGGGAGGATTCCCCCATCCACCTATAACATGTAGATGGGGGAATTGGATCATTTCTTTTTTTTTTTTCATTCAACCTAATAGTTGAATGAAAAAAGTGATCAATGTATGGGCTGCCTAAGAGCCAAGACCAGCCATAGACAGTTTAAATCTCAGCTGGTTCAGAAGGAACTGGCTGAGATTTGAACCATTAATGAGCATAATCTCTTATGATTATCACTAGTGGTTGCTATAGCCACTAGTGATAATCACTGTTTGTCGGGAGAATACAATTGCTGGGCAGGAGGGATATTCCCCTGTCAGCACTGTCTGTGTTGATGGGGGAATTATGCAAGTTTCTTTCCTGCAATCTGTGGATGCAGGAAATTCATTTGCACCATATATTACCTGCCTAACTGAAAGTGAAAGTAAATTGTGAAGGTCTTGAAAGAACAGGAGAGGGGGAGGGAGACAGATGGGGGAGAGAAGGGATGGAGATAATGCAGTTCAGTGATTACAGTGTACTGCAGTCTGCAGTTCACACACTTACCCACGGTCCAGGCTAGAATCTCAGGCATCAGTCACACACAGCCAGGAATGCTGCTGATTTTCATATTTCCCGCCCACACATCCCCTCTCTTCAGATACAGCACGCCGGGATAGTGTGGGCGGGACTGGAAGGAGGATGAGGAGCTGTATTACTCCCTGCTCGTATGTGAGGAGAGTGAGGGGGGGGGGGTTGCTAGACTCGCTGCGTTGTGAAAGAGTGTCATAGACTGACACTCAGCTCAGCTTGCAGTCACCACTCTCGGAATTTACAGGCTGGTTCTTCTGTCCTAAGGACGGGAGAAATCAGTCTATTTTTTCAGTAACTGAGATGAAGGCTTGGGCCCCCCCCCCCACAGTGCTCGTGGAGTCCTTCCTGCAACTCGCTCTTCTCCGTGCCAATGAGGATGCAGGGGAAGGAGCAGATCGGGCGGCTGTGGTTGTGTGAGCGCTCGCATTTTGCAGTGTCAGCGAGCAGAGGGAGGGGGGAGGAATCCCCCACATGAGCTGACTGGGGACGCTCTCCCTCTCAGGAGAGACTATGTTACCCCAGCAGCAGCCCGAGCGAAATACAAAAAAGCAAAAAAAATAATAAAAAAAATGTATTGGAGGGGGGGGGGCACATGGTGGGGCACAGCATATTGTTGGGGGGCCAGGGCCCCCTCTGGCCCCCCCCTAGGGACGCCATTGATCAGAACAAAATGAGGGACAAATGAGGAGGAAAGAGGGACAGAGGGACTTTGTTCCAAATCAGGGACAGTTGAGACCTATGTGATTTCACTAGACATCTGTGCAGGAAAGTGCACTGATGTCTCTGAAATCGCTCACAAAGTCGGGCTGAGGCCCCTTTCACACTTGAGCGACTTTTCCTGTGACTTTGGTCATCAGAGTTGCATGACAAGTCATACCCCATGATTTTCAATGTGTACCATTTATATCTGTGCAACTTCAAGTCACACGACTTCAAAGTAGTCCCTGTACTACTTTGGTCCAACTTTGATACGAGTTGAGGTTCATAGACCTTAAGTTTACAGGCATTCCCTGGAATCGCAGAAAAATTGCAGACGGAAATTTGCACGCCTTTCCCTGCGACTCCTGCGTCCATAGACCTCAAGATTACACAGGCATTTCTTAAAGTCGCATCAAAATCACACAACTTTCAGGTCGCACAAGTGTGAAAGGGGCCTAAGTCACTGTGCTGAGTACTATTATACCTAGAATATAAAGTAGTCCCACCATCAAACACTCAGCAGCATATGCTGAAAAGAGGCGAATGCCTATTAGCCAATGCCACATCAGCATGAGCATGGTTGCTACTATAATATTAAAGTGGTTGTAAACCCACTTAGACAACTTGCACCTACATGTAAGCCTAGATTAAGGCGTACCTGTAGGTACAAGAAATATCTCCTTAACCTACACGGTTAAGGAGATATTTGCTTTTAAAACAGCACCGATGACGTCACACGCATGCGCACTAGCGGGCCGGCATCATTGCTGGTTTTCTGAATGGGATCTTGCAGGCCCCAGCGTGCATGCGTGTGACGTCATTGCCGCTCCAGCCAATCACAGCACCGGAGCGGCGATACACTGATGGCAGTGAATAGACATCGAGGCAAGATGGCAGCGGAGGGGAACGATGAGCAATTCGGGGGCTTCGATCTCAGGTAAGTCATTCATAATGAGCTAGTATGCTATGCATACTAGCTCATTATGCCTTTCTTTTGCAGGGTTTTTAAAAAATAAAAAAATGGGTTTACTTCCTCCTTAATGCCTGAAATGCAAAACATTATTGTATAGAATTAAACATTAGTAAATGTATTTTCTCTGTAGGTATGTGCTCAGCTCTGTAGCATAGTGGTTTTCCCTGCTGCCCTCAAAGGTTTAAGCCATGAATTCAAATCCTACTGACGGCAGCACCTCCTGAATGTGTGCATTTTACTCAGCAGCATATTTCTCCCGTTGCTGTGTTCTTCCGCGCAGTCGGTTACCTGCTAATAAAAAAAAAGCCGCTCTTCTTCTGTGGCGGTCTTCCTCCTCTGTGTTGTCACCCGCTGTGTGGCGTCTCTTACATAGCCATGGAGCGGGCTCTCCGGGTGACGTTATTGGATGGCCACAGAAGAAGAGCAGCTTTTTTTTTATTAGCGAGTAACCGACTGTGCGGAAGAACACAGCAGCGGGAGAAGACGGTGGTGGCAGGAGAGACAGCTCGGGGAGAAGAAACATCACACACTAGTAGATGTTTGTTCTACGCTCAATAGGCTAGTGGTCAGCACTTCTACCTTGATAAAACTCAGGCTTTGAAGCACTCATGTGTTCAAATCCCACAGAGAGATACTAAAAGATTGTATTGGTGAAAAAAAGGCAGATGCCTATTAGCCAATTAGCCAAAGCAGCATATGCTGAAAGTAGGTGAATGCCAATTAGCCAATGCACTTTTATTCAATAATATTATGGTGTGGAATTCCAAACATCACACACTAGCTAACGGGCAGTTTACATTTCTTTGTTTGTTTATTTTAATTTGCTTGTGCAAAAAATAAACATAGCGGTTGGATGGTAGGTTGGCTGGTGATTGAACTTGTACCATGAGAGCTGTGGTGACATCTGAGCAGACAACTAAGCCATTGTGCTAAGTACAAGACCTGCATAATAGTGTAGTATGATTAAAGAATGAACATAAATAATTATCGCTTTATACACACCTAAATGAAAAAAAAAAAAAAAAAACATGAAAAAAACACCATACAACAAATGGGTAACCTAAATGTTTAATACATGTCATTTTACAGAATAGCAGACATTACTATGTAATAATCATTCATAACTGCATTCGTTAGCAAAAGAAGGAAAAAAACTAGGAATACTAATTGCAATTGTAGCGCTACCCCCAGTTAAGAGAGCCGCTGGTATTGATTTGGGCCCTGTAGTGCACCGCTGTCAACCCCTGGCAATCGGCTCTAACCTCCCGTGGCACAGCTAGTAAGGGGAGATAGGACCGCGTGACCGCAACTCTAGGTGACGCAGTCCTATGGCAAACACACACAGTGATATACTTTAAAACTTCTACTAAAGTAAGTGAAACTGACACCAATGTACTTGACCCAGATATTTTACTGAGGCTAATGGGCAAGTAATAAACAACAGTATAACAAGTTGCAGATCCCTACAATAAACAGTAATAAAGATAAACAGAGTAATCAGAATAATAAAGTATTGCTATGCAACTCTAGCGCTGCCCTTTTACAGCTACTTCCCCTCATGGGTAGACTAACACCCAGCAATGTCTACCTATGCAGTCAGGCCTGACTGATCTAAATGGAAGTTCAGTGAAACAATATTCGCTAGCAATCTCTCGGTGGTGCACTTGAAGAACAACTTTGTAATCCCAACGAATAGTAAAGATAAAGTATCTGTCTTTAAACAGCTCTCACCACCTGGACAAGTCCAAGTCCGTTTCCTCCATCGATTCGTCTAGGAACAGGAATCCACCGACATCCAAGTCTTCAATCCTTCTGGTGTACTGCAGCAAGGAGGATTAGATGTCTCTAAGGCTCTGCTAGGCTGGCAGAGGGGCTCTTTGGAAAGGAGCACACGGCCCAGGCTTCAGGCCTTGTGCACACAGCAGTTCAGCACAGACATCCTCTTGCTAGGAGAGGGGTGTCCAAAGAGAGCGACCAAAACTCCGCCTCCCCTTTATAAAGTCTGCCCCAGCAGTCTCTGTTCTGGAGCAATGCACCCTGGGTGCTGCAAGATGTACTGGGAGATGTAGTCTCTTTCTCTCCTCTGCTTTCACTTCCAGTAATGTCTCTTTACTTCCTCCCGACTCACCTCTCACCTGGAACTTCTTGTCTCTCTGCATTAAAGGGGAACACCCCGCTACACACTCCCCCCACTTTGAATCTTTGGTCCCCAAAGACAGCATCAACAATATGTACATAAAAGATAGTTCACAGTTGCAAGGGAACCTGGCAGGGGAATCTCCCACCTAGCATGGTGAAGAAGATTGTCCTGCCCACAGGCCATATTATTGGAAGTGGCCTGCCTAACTGTGCCAGGGAGTGAGTTGGGGTTGCCCTCCACCAAATGTACAGTGGAGGGACCAGATGCGGGCATGGTCCTTCTTGAGGTTAGGACCGTGTCTTCGGAACTTTCTCCCATCTGATCATGAGTTAGTTTCCGGGGAGGATGAATGACTCTCTTCCTTCTCTTCTCCCTGGGAGTCACAGTCTCAGCTACTCTTGGTTCTTCCTCTGGTACTGAAGCAGGAACCTCTTCCGGTAGTGAGGGTATGGGATCACATCTGGGGACAGCAGGGGCTAAAAGCCGTTTCACCAGATCGGTATTGGTCCCAATGATGAGAGAGCTTCTTGAGGGCCCTGGCAGCCAGGGACAGACAATGGCCAGTGTCTCAAAGTTCTGGGGCTCCCCAGCCCTCAATGGATCACACGACAACTTGATCCGCACACATCCATCACAAGAGTACTCTTCTGCTAGGATACCCTGAATCTTGGTGTCTCCCATCTCTTCCAGGGGCAGGTATGACAGGTACTTCTTGTAAAAGTCTCTGGTCATTAGGGTAACCTGAGCACCTGTATCAAGGATGGCTCTGGTGTAGATCCCTTCGATCAGAACAGGCACTACAGGCAGAGGACCTACCAATTTGGTAGCAGTCCTTTTGGAAACACCTGTAACAGCAGGCTGGCATACTTGGACTTGTGCTCTCTTCAGCTTCCGGCGCTGGGAATGCCGTTTCTGGCGTTGTTTGGAAGGCTGATAGGTGTTGTTCACTGAGACGGCATAGACTGCAGGTGTCCTCCACCGCTCCCTCGCAGATTCAGGGAAAGTTATTTTTGAAGGCCCGGATCTTCTCTCCATTCTTGGGTCACTTCTCTGAGGCCTCCGCCAGCCTTCTGTCTCCATTCGTGGACTTGGACATACTCGCTGGTAGTGGCCTACACCCCCACAGTTGAAACAGACAATCTCTCTTCTCTCCTGTGGGGAGGTTGGTGTTGAACTGCTCCGGCGTGGTTCACTCTTAATTTCCTCTGGTTCCTCCATTCCTGAGTTTTTAGACAGGAGTGAGGTCAAAAGATCCAGCACCTGGGTCATTTGGTTCTTCAGGATCTCCACTTCTGAGTCCCATTCAGTAGCCATGGCTGATCTGACTCCCACCGCAGGGAGGGTAGTTGGTTCGGTATGTTGACTCCTCCTTTTCTCTTCCAACACAGCCTCCTCCTCCCTGACTATCCGAATCAAGTTGGGGTATTCCAGGCTCTTCCCATCCTGTCGGGTGCGTAGCGCCAATGCAATAGGATCCAGGGGCTGAGCTCCCCTCAATACCTGTTGAGCACGGGCCTCGTCTACTTTCCCTGGGTCGATCCCCTTCTTCAAAATGATCCTATGCAGGATCTTGTCTAGACGTCCCATATATTCTGATAGTTTCTCGCCTGTCTTCTGGTAGCAGTGCTCCAGCTGATAGGTAAGCTCAGTGATTTTTTCTGTCCCACCGAACACATTCTGCAGGATGTCTAAGTAATCCTGTGCAGTACAGTTTTTCCTGCTTATCTTCAGGTTACGTATGGCATCCAGAGCAGGCCCCTTTAAACTTTCAACAATCCTCTGCTTCTTTTGTCGCTCCGGGACCTCCCATTCTTCTAGGGCCTGAGTGGCGCCGTCTAGCCACTCTTCAAATCCCTCTTCTTCCGAAGGTAAAGGTTTCTTTCCAGAAAATATCCTGAGTTTCCTGTATCCTGACATCGGGTAGTCTGTGGGATCCTTCTTACACTGGGCTACAATCTCCCCCAGGACCGCACATAATTCTGCGCTGAGGGTGGCAGGCGGTGGAGATATCTGTGGAGATGATGGTTTTGGTGTCTGGAACCATTCTTCCTTCACTGGCTGCGTATGTATCAAGTGATAGATCTGATTATCTATGGCTTGTATACTTGGACTTTTAAAATGCTCTGGGATTTCGTCTTTCCATTCTACCAGTGCGTACGTAAACGAGGCATTTGACCTTGTATCCATCACCCATGCTTTCTGGCTCGGTGATAGTGACATTATTAGCTGCTTTATCGCTTCTTCTTGCCAGATCCCCCCCGGGAGTTCAATAACTACCGCCGCGGTTGGATCGGTACCAGCCGCTGCGCACCACTGTGACATTGCTAGCGGGTCCATGCTGGTACTTCTGACCGGCTTGATTGCAGCGTGCAACGTACAGAGATCCCGGCTCGAGCCCCCACGTGTAGCGCTACCCCCAGTTAAGAGAGCCGCTGGTATTGATTTGGGCCCTGTAGTGCACCGCTGTCAACCCCTGGCAATCGGCTCTAACCTCCCGTGGCACAGCTAGTAAGGGGAGATAGGACCGCGTGACCGCAACTCTAGGTGACGCAGTCCTATGGCAAACACACTCAGTGATATACTTTAAAACTTCTATCAAAGTAAGTGAAACTGACACCAATGTACTTGACCCAGATATTTTACTGAGGCTAATGGGCAAGTAATAAACAACAGTATAACAAGTTGCAGATCCCTACAATAAACAGTAATAAAGATAAACAGAGTAATCAGAATAATAAAGTATTGCTATGCAACGCTAGCGCTGCCCTTTTACAGCTATTTCCCCTCATGGGTAGACTAACACCCAGCAATGTCTACCTATGCAGTCAGGCCTGACTGATCTAAATGGAAGTTCAGTGAAACAATATTCGCTAGCAATCTCTCGGTGGTGCACTTGAAGAACAACTTTGTAATCCCAATGAATAGTAAAGATAAAGTATCTGTCTTTAAACAGCTCTCACCACCTGGACAAGTCCAAGTCCGTTTCCTCCATCGATTCGTCTAGGAACAGGAATCCACCGACATCCAAGTCTTCAATCCTTCTGGTGTACTGCAGCAAGGAGGATTAGATGTCTCTAAGGCTCTGCTAGGCTGGCAGAGGGGCTCTTTGGAAAGGAGCACACGGCCCAGGCTTCAGGCCTTGTGCACACAGCAGTTCAGCACAGACATCCTCTTGCTAGGAGAGGGGTGTCCAAAGAGAGCGACCAAAACTCCGCCTCCCCTTTATAAAGTCTGCCCCAGCAGTCTCTGTTCTGGAGCAATGCACCCTGGGTGCTGCAAGATGTACTGGGAGATGTAGTCTCTTTCTCTCCTCTGCTTTCACTTCCAGTAATGTCTCTTTACTTCCTCCCGACTCACCTCTCACCTGGAACTTCTTGTCTCTCTGCATTAAAGGGGAACACCCCGCTACACAATATACATCAATAGATAGAGCACATCTCATATAAAAATGTTTCTTTCACATACATGGATCATGGTTACAGTACAGTGCTATATAAAAACGTAGTGAAAATTGGCATTTGCATGTACGCGGATGCGCTAATTAGCGCTGATTTCAGATTTACTAACACTTGTTTGCTGCTAATAGCGCTCTTTTTCATTCGCAAATTCGCGCCTTGAATTTTTAATTGGCATAAATGGGAGCTATTATTTGCTCAGTACTTCCTGGAGTTATAGTAAATCAGCCCCATTATCTCCATCCTATATATCTCATTATTTGAGGATAAAACAGGCTTTTCTAACACGTCATGTCAAGCTTGGGAAAAAGATCTTTACATTAATCTTTCACAAACAGATTGGGAGACAAATATATATGTATGCACACAAGGGCTCCCTCAATGTAGCCACCCAGGAATGTTGTTTCAAAATTGTCACCAGATGGTACAGAACTCCCACCTTACTGCATAAATTTTCACCGCTCATATCTAATAAATGTTGGAGATGCAAGCAAGAGGAAGGCTCGATGATACATATATGGTGGTCCTGCCCACTAATTCAGACCTTCTGGAAGATGGTTCATGACACTATTATCTCAATTACTTCAGAAAACATTAGACTGGATCCAGCACAGTATCTACTGCATTATTGCTCTATCCCTAAAAAACAGTATCTGAAATCTCTGGCAATGTTCATGATAAATGCAGCCAGACATTGTGTTCCCTGTCATTGGAGATCGAATGCTATAACAACAAAGAAAGAGTGGTTCCGTAGAATAAATAATATCGAAAAAATGTAAGAACTTATTAGCATAGCTCAGGAAAAAATATCAAGATTCACAGCAACATGGTACAATTGGTTGGAGTTCAAAAACACCTCAGATTATAAAGTGCTCAACATTTAAAAATTTAAACTAATGGATAGCAGTCTGCTTATTGATCTTTATCACATTCCTCTCTCCCTCGCTATCTTTTTTCTCTCATTCCCGCCCTCCCCCCCTTCCGCCCCATACCCCATTTACATTGTAATAAAATATCATAACAGTATCTCTGTAAAAAAAAAAATTATATATATTTTCATGGAAACTCTGTGTTTTCTCCTTTTTATTTTTTTTGGTTGTTGGTACATACATTGTATTAATCCTGGGCTAATAGCCATATCTTAAAAGCAAATATATAATTTTGTCAACACGACACTGTTACTTACAGAAGACTGTATACTCCTAATAGTATATGTACACAATGTTGTATTTCTATGTGTATTCATTTGATAAAAATGTATGAAACAAAAAAAAAAATTGTCTGAACGCATCGGTCAGACGGCCACCTTCTCCACCGCTCCTTCTGCTACTGACCGAAGCCTCAGCAACTCGTTGTCCAGGACCAGGAGTTTGTAACCTCCCAGTCTCTGGGAACGCGTTGCACAGACCTTTCTGCAAGGCCTCCCGGAGATGTCTCATCCTCTGCGACGGCAAGATAAGGTCCGCAACCTTACCCTTGTACCGTGGATCAAGGAGAGTGGCCAGCCAGTAATGGTCCCTCTCCTTGATCCGAAGAATACGAGGATCCTTCCGCAGACTTTGCAGGATCAGGGAGGACATGCAGCGTAGGTTAACTGAGGCATTCGGTCCGGAGTCCTCTGGGTCACTAAGAACGACATGATCCGCAGCCACCTCCTCCCAGCCACATACAAGTCGACGGGTTTCTTGGGACTGTAAATCATCCCTAAAAGACTGCTGCTGTTGATGCTGAGTGCCAGGCTCCACCTCCATGCTGACACAATCCTCCTCCTCCTCGTCCTCTTCCTGTGCGATGGGTGGAACAGAAGGAACACTGTCTGTGTAAAGGGGGCCTTGAGAGGGAAGGAAGTCCTCTTCTTCCTGCCTCTGTTCTGGCTCAAGTGCCCTGTCCATTATTCCACGCAGCGTATGCTCCAACAGGTGGACAAGAGGTACAGTATCACTGATGCATGCACTGTCACTGCTCACCATCCTCGTGGCCTCCTCAAATGGTGCCAAGACAGTGCATGCATCCCTGATCATGCCCCACTGGCGTGGTGAAAAAAACCCGAGCTCCCCTGACCCTGTCCTGGTGCTGTAGTCACACAGGTACTCATTGATGGCCCTCTGCTGCGTGTGCAGCCGCTGCAGCATGGCCAACGTTGAGTTCCACCTAGTGGGCATGTCACATATAAGGCGGTTCTTGGGCAGGTTCAACTCCTTTTGCAGCTCAGCCAGCCGAGCACTGGCATTATAAGATCTGCGGAAATAGACACAGACTTTCCTGGCCTGCCTCAGGACATCCTGTAAGCCCGGGTACCTGCCCAAGAACCGCTGCACCACCAGGTTAAGGACGTGAGCCACACAGGGCACATGGGTCAGTTGTCCCTGTCGGAGGGCGGAGAGGAGGTTGGTGCCATTGTCGCAAACCACCATTCCTGGCTTAAGCTGTCGTGGCGTCAACCACCTCTCGGCCTGCCCCTGCAGAGCTGACAGAACCTCTGCCCCAGTGTGGCTCCTGTCCCCCAAACACACCAGCGCAAGCACGGCATGGCATCTTTTTGCCTGCGTACTTGCGTAGCCCCTTGAACGCCTACGGAGCACCGCTGGTTCCGAGGACAAAGCACATGAAGAGGCCAATGGGCCGTGAAAGAAAGGTAACGTCCCTGTCCATGCCTGCTGGACCATGAGTCAGCGGTAATATGCACCTTACCGCTGACCGCCCTGTCCAGCGAGGCCAAGACATTGCCTTCCACATGCCGGTAGAGAGCTGGAATCGCCTTCCGTGAGAAAAAGTGGCGTTTGGGAACCTGCCACTGAGGAACCGCACATTGCACAAACTCACGGAAGGGGGTCGAGTCTACCAACTGAAAAGGCAGCAGTTGAAGTGCAAGCAATTTAGCCAAGCTAGCATTCAAACGCTGGGCATGTGGATGGCTGGGAGTGAACTTCTTTCGACGGTCCAGCAGCTGGGGCAGGGAAATTTGCCTGCTACAATCGGACATCGGTGTACTGCTAGCAGAGTGCCCGCAAGTACTTGGCTGTGACACACCTAATTCTACACCTTCATTCCTCTCAGTGCTCAGGTTTCAGAGAGGACTGAAGGTATAGTGGGGTTGGAGATCCCAGCTGATGAGGAGCAAGGAGAGGTCCGCTTTGTTCTTTGGTGTGGGTCTTTAAGGTACGCTTGCCAACGAGCTGCATGGCAGGTCAACATATGTTTGGTCAAGCATGTGGTGCCCAAGCGGCTGATGTTTTGGTCACGCGAGATACGCTTGAGACATATGTTGCAAATAGCAGCGGTGCGATCTGATGCACTCGACTCAAAAAAAGGCCCACACCAAAGAACTTTTGGAATAACGGGCAGAGGCAGCGCCCTGCACAGGCGGAGCTCTGCGGTGTGATTCCGTCGGTGTGCTGCCCTTACGCTGGCCCCCGGAGGGCATCCTGCCTCGTTGGAGATGTGCCTCCTCCTCATCCTCCTCCTCCTCCTCTCTCCTATCAGGCACCTACGTGGAGTCAGTGACCTCATCATCCCCTCCCTCCTTATCAGTGGAGCCAATCTGGCAGTATGCTGCAGCTGCTGGAACATGACTGCCAGATTGCTGTCCTTCTTGAGCATCCCCTCTCTCTGCGCTTACGCTACTGCCTTCCTCTAGCTGGGTATCATCATCAGACCCTTCAAAACGCTGGGCATCCTCCTGGAGCATGTACCCAACACTGTGCTCAAACAGTTCGGGGGACTCCTCAGGAGGACATGGTGGGTCTAGGGAAGGAGTGACTGATGATGACATTGATACGAGGGAAGAGGACGCTTTGGCAGCTGCTTTTGCCAATAACCCTGAGCCTGGGTGAGAGAGGATGAGGAGGATGAGGAGGGCTTGGTCATCCACTCTACCAAGTCTTCGGCATGATGCGGCTCAACACGTCCAGCTGCCGAAAATAAGGAAAAGCGTGTCCCATGGCCACGTGCTGATGACGATGCACCGCGTCCACAATCAGCACTGTTGTCTCTAGACACAGAGCCTGCTTGCCCTCTTTTATTGGCTCGTGACTGTCTGCCTCTCCTTGTTGGCCTTCCAGACATAGTAATGGCCTGCAGGGAGATGGGAAAACCAGCAATTGGGTAGTGTATATTGTGCTGGAGGCACACAACACCCACTAACTCCTGCAGATGCCTGTATTAGAGAACACCAGCAATAAAGGGTAGATACAGGTGTATACTGTGCTGTGCTGGAGGCACACAACACCCACTAACTCCTGCAGATGCCTTTATTAGAGAACACCAGCAATAAAGGGTAGATACAGGTGTATACTGTGCTGTGCTGGAGGCACACAACACCCACTAACTCCTGCAGATGCCTTTATTAGAGAACACCAGCAAAAAAGGGTAGATACAGGTGTATACTGTGCTGTGCTGGAGGCACACAACACCCACTAACTCCTGCAGATGCCTTTATTAGAGAACACCAGCAAAAAAGGGTAGATACAGGTGTATAATGTGCTGGAGGCACACAACACCCACTAACTCCTGCAGATGCCTGTATTAGAGAACAGCAATAAAGTGTAGATACAGGTGTATACTGTGCTGGGGCACACAACACCCACTAACTCCTGCAGATGCCTGTATTAGAGAACAGCAAAAAAGTGTATATACAGGTGTATACTGTGCTGGGGCACACAACACCCACTAACTCCTGCAGATGCCTGTATTACAGAGCAGCAATAACGGGTATATACAGGTGTATACTGTGCTGGGGCACACAACACCCACTAACTCCTACAGATGCCTGTATTAGAGAACAGCAATAAAGTGTAGATACAGGTGTATACTGTGCTGGGGCACACAACACCCACTAACTCCTGCAGTTGCCTGTATTAGAGAACAGCAATAAAGTGTATGGACAGGTGTATACTGTGCTGGGGCACACAACACCCACTAACTCCTGCAGATGTCTGTATTAGAGAACAGCAAAAAGTGTATATACAGGTGTATACTGTGCTGGGGCACACAACACCCACTAACTCCTGCAGATGCCTGTAACAGAGAACAGCAATAAAGTGTAGATACAGGTGTATACTGTGCTGGGGCACACAACACCCACTAACTCCTGCAGATGCCTGTATTAGAGAACAGCAAAAAAGTGTATATACAGGTGTATACTGTGCTGGGGCACACAACACCCACTAACTCCTGCAGATGCCTGTATTACAGAGCAGCAATAACGGGTATATACAGGTGTATACTGTGCTGGGGCACACAACACCCACTAACTCCTACAGATGCCTGTATTAGAGAACAGCAATAAAGTGTAGATACAGGTGTATACTGTGCTGGGGCACACAACACCCACTAACTCCTGCAGTTGCCTGTATTAGAGAACAGCAATAAAGTGTATGGACAGGTGTATACTGTGCTGGGGCACACAACACCCACTAACTCCTGCAGATGTCTGTATTAGAGAACAGCAAAAAGTGTATATACAGGTGTATACTGTGCTGGGGCACACAACACCCACTAACTCCTGCAGATGCCTGTAACAGAGAACAGCAATAACGGGTATATACAGGTGTATACTGTGCTGGGGCACACAACACCCACTAACTCCTGCAGATGCCTGTATTAGAGAACAGCAATAAAGTGTAGATACAGGTGTATACTGTGCTGGGGCACACAACAGCCACTAACTCCTGCAGATGCCTGTATTAGAGAACAGCAATAAAGTGTAGATACAGGTGTATACTGTGCTGGGGCACACAACACCCACTAACTCCTGCAGATGCCTGAGAAAAGAACACACTGTCCCTGCCTATCTAGCTTAGAGAACAGCAATAAAGGGTAGATACAGGTGTATACTGTGCTGGAGGCACACAACACCCACTAACTCCTGCAGATGCCTGAGAAAAGAACACACTGTCCCTGCCTATCTAGCTTAGAGAACAGCAATAAAGGGTAGATACAGGTGTATACTGTGCTGGAGGCACACAACACCCACAAACTCCTACAGATGCCTGAGAAAAGAACACACTGTAGAACACACTGTCCCTGCCTATCTAGCTCCCTCCCCCCCTCTCCCAACATCACTCCCCTTATCCCACAACCTTATCTTTTGTGTTCTTAAAAAATTTAATTTTTTTTAAATAGGTGATACTGATTTAATCACCTCCTATTGCTTGAGCTCCTCTGGTAAATCTATCTCCATTATTGACCAGGCATGCTTAATCATGGCTTAATCATGGACTCTGATCCTGTTTGATGTGTGGGCTGCCCTGGGGTGTTAATATCTGCATTGCTCCTTGGGTGTGACTCGTTGCCCATATCTCTAATCCTTTGTAAGTATATCCACATATTAAGTTGAGATGCTGGCTATATCTATATAGACCTTAGTATCACTAGGGAAATTGGCTGAGTGGACGCTGGGCCACACCTGGGAGCATGCGAAGATCAATATATGAAATAAATCATGATGTCTTGGCTATGTGACTTACCAAGCTTAAGCCACCTGGCATATACCCCAACGCATCCCAACACATCTAAACTGAGTTACAGATAGACTCTAAAGCTCGGAGTCTCTGATTGGTATTATTCATAGCTACAGCATTTGACATGGATTTACCATCATTGAGTCATCTCCATTCCCTAACGGGAATGATGGATTTAAGCAACTACATGTGAAATGAATACTAATTATTGGTATATGATTTATGCTGATTAAAATATATATAAAAAATTCCATGACTAGTTGCAGTAATATGAACCAAATACCGTAGCTATATTATTCCTCCTAATTATAGTAAATGCGAACAAAAGCCGTGGCTACATTGGCCGAATTTTCTTCCCTCGTATGTTAGTATCCATTTGTTGTGGTCATCTACTAAGGACGGGAGAACTACATGCCTACTCCTTTTTCCTCACAAGAGGGCGGCCTGTCGTAAGGACAATGTCCATAAATAGAACCGCCAGGAGCCGCCCCACCACCCAGTCCAGACGAAGCTACGCTATCCAGATAGCGAAACGCGTTGACGTCACAGCGGTCACGTGACGTCGGCAACGCAATCCCCGCCCAGCATAGCCGTGAAGCCGAGAGCGGCGTCTTTAGCATAGAGATGGATATCTCCGCAGACGCTGTCAGCACAAGTACGTGATCCACCCAGGTGAGCGGAGAGGGCTCCTGAAATAGCAGCAGTAACAAGTTCATCATAGATGATAACGGACCGAGTAAATCCAAACTACTCATTCACTAGTACCGGAAAGAGCTGCAACATCACAGGTGCCCACTACAATATAGGAACGCTCCCGGGATGGTAACGTAGGAAACAGGCTCCACTGGCCATCACTATATAGTTGCAGGGCTCAACTAATTTGATTACCACAGACTTATGCTTAAGGAACAGTTTGCTGATGCTCAGATACCTATGAATGTGGCTCTATTCCCCTGAATGAACATTGATTCTGTACCACTTTGAGATACAGCAGCTGGCGGCTCAATCAGCTACAAATCAGACACAAAAAATCTTTAGCCACCCACTGGTCTCCAAGTAGTGGGAAAAGGAAGAATAGGATAACCATTACTATCTACAGATTACCTTGAAAATTGTTCCGCAGTCCTTTGTGGATGAACCCTGACATTTCTGCTTATTGAGGCCCCTTGTTTTTTGGCAATCTTGGCCAATATATATTTTTTTGAATATTGAATATTACCTTGGGACCATTGTCTAGATGTTAGGATTGGCATTTGTTTGATGGTATCACCCTGGGGTAATTCGCAGTGGAGCTGGATACGCTTTATTAGTTTTAATTTGGGGTTTCCCAATTATTAGATTTGACATCTTAAGTAATTATAGCGTTATTCAGCTGCACTCCGAATTTCATGCCGATGTCCGGACTTTCTGTGTTGTGTGTTCCCTTATTTTGTTATTTGTCATGTTTGTTAGTCCTGTTCTGATCTGTTTGACCATCCCCCCCTACTGAGATCACCAATTGGTGATCGTCAGTAGTTTGTGTTAGCAGTTATCCGTGTAATTTTTAATGCAATTTGAAATTTTCTGAGCATTCTTTTTTGATAATAATAAATTAATTAATCGTTTCCCCCAGTCTCAGTCTATACCTACGATTGTACTAAGTAGCAACTTTTACACCCCTTTTGATCATCTTGGGGTGTTCACCCTCTTTTTTTGCCTAGCCTCTTTTGCTATAACAATGGTGCCATTACAGGCCAATGGTATTTAGACTTACATTATTTAAATTAGAACTGGAGGAAATGCACTTAAGGGATTTGTTTTTTCTTTTCTTTTTTCTGTCTATCTAGCTCTTTCCCTGCACGCCGGAACACACTACACAAGGCCGCCGCGCTGGCGGGCTTAAATAGTGTGGGGCGTGTACTAAACCCCCTGAGCTATAATTGGCCACAGGCATCCTGCCTGTGGCAAATTATGGCTCTCCTCACTGCCGGCGCTGTGATTGGCCAAGCATGCGGGGTCACAGTGCATGCTTGGCCAATCACAGCGCCGACAATGCAGTGCGATGGCGCAGTGCATTGTGGGCCATTCGAGTCACACGAATTTGGCGCGAACGGCCCACAAAGTTCTGGTTTCGGTGAACAGCCAATGTTCGAGTCGAACATGCGTTCGACTCGAACACCGAACTCATCCCTATTGACAGCACTGGTCTGGCATCTGTCTCCTTGGCAGCGGTGGCAGACTATTAGGGCCTAGTGCTGGTGACATTATGGGTGCATGCAGGGGAAGGCTGGCACTATTGGTTATAGAGAGCGGAGCCCCCAGCTGGTCACCTAGCAGCAGTAATGCTGTATAACCTTCTCTGTTGACATGCTGATCGGGATGTGATCCAGGTGATGCTCCCAGTCAGATCTAATAAACAGTATTTAATAGCATCAAGAGTACAACCACATATATATAATCAACCATATGTTCAGCAGACATGTGGGCTCTATGCCTGTAAAGTGTGGGCTTTGATCAATAAAATCACTGATATTTAACACTAGGATTTGACTAGGAGCATCACCTGGATTTCATCACGATCAGCATGTCAGAGGGCTCCACTGCTGCTAAGCAACCTGCAGGGAGCTCAACTGTCTACAACCAATAGAGATTGGTTTGGTTGTGTTTGAAATCCCACATGCCCGATCCCGCCAGGAAGCCGACACTCCACAGTGCTAATCACAGCCAGTGAGACATTTCCTAATCTGTGCAGCTGCGGACCGGGAAATGTCTCACTGCCTGTGATTAGCGCTGTGCAGTGTGGGCTTTCTGGCAGGCTCTAGCATGTGGAATTTTTAACATGCCCAGCCCATCTCTAACAACAAATTGTGCTGGCCCTCCTGTACATCAGCCCCATAAAGTAACCAGCTCTGGGTTCCAATGTGCTGCCGCCGCTGCCATGGAGACAGAGACTAGCGCTGTGAATAGCCGGGACAGGACAACAACTCTGGTTGTTCCAGCACTGGTCCACACTGGAAGGATTCCCCCATCCACCTCTAATATGTAGATGGGGGAATTGGATCATTTCTTTTTTTTTCATTCAACCTAATAGTTGAATGAAAAAAGTAATCAATGTATGGGCTGTCTAAGAGCTAAGACCAGCCATAGACAGTTTAAATATCAGCTGGTTCAGCAGGAACTGGCTGAGATTTGAACCATTAATGAGCAGATTCTCTTATGATTATCACTAGTGGTTGCTGTATAGCCACTAGTGATAATCACTGTTTGTCGGGAGAATACAATTGCTGGGCAGGAGGGATATTCCCCTGTCAGAACTGTCTGTGTTGATGGGGGGATTATGCAAGTTTCTTTCCTGCAATCTGTGGATGCAGGAAAGAAATTTGCACTGTATATTACCTGCCTAACTGAAAGTGAAAGTAAATTGTGAATGTCTTGAAAGAACAGGAGAGGGGAAGGGGAGACAGATGGGGGAGAGAAGGGATGGAGATAATGCAGTTCAGTGATTAGTGTACTGCAGTCTGCAGTGCACACACCCACAGGTCCAGGCTAGAATCTCAGGCATCATTCACACACAGCCAGGAATGCTGCTGATTTTCATATTTCCCGTCCACACATCCCCTCTCTGCCAGGATAGGAGAGACTATGTTACCCCAGCGGCAGGGGGGGCACATGGTGGGGCACAGCATAATGTTGGGGGGGCCAGGGCCCCCTCTGGCCCCCCCCCATGGACGCCATTGATTTGGCCCGACCCCAACAGGCCACAGGAGTTGAGAACCCCTGAGCTACAAGACCATTCACTCTGCTTCTGCATAGAGGCAATGTTTCAGACTGGATTACTACTAAGATCTGGAATAAATATACAAAGCACACCAATGTTCAAATGAGAATACTTATGCCACATTTATTTATACATTTGCTTAACTCAGAGTTTAGTAGGGTTGTCCCGATACCACTTTTTTAAGACCGAGTACAAGTACCGATACTTTTTTTCAAGTACTCGCCGATACCGATTACCGATACTTCTTTTTTTTTATGTCATGTGTCAGTATTTTTTTTACATTTTTTTTTACTATTTTTTTTTTATTTTATTTTTTACAGTGCTTTATTTATTTTAAGGGGGGAGTGGATTGTGTCAGTGTGTTTTTTTATTTTAATTTTTATTATTTTTTACAAAACATTTTTTTTTATTTATTTCATTTTTCTTCCCTTTTTTTTTTTTGCGCTGTTGGGGGGCTTTGGTGAGATTTCAGGGGTCTTTATAGACCCCTGACATCTCCCCTATGAGACAGAGAAAGGGACTAGGGACACAGATTCCCCAGTCCCTTTCTCTGCAGCCTCAGCTAAAATGAATGGACAGGAGGCTCCTCTCCATTCATAAACTAAAGCATCGTAAACACAGGTTACGATGTTTCAGTTATATGAATGAACAGAGTCAGTGATCACTGACTCTGTTCATTCGAAAAGGTAGGAGCCGGGTTTAGCGGCTCCTACCTCCGCTCTCCATCCTGACAGATCGAGGACAGAGGGGGTGGAGGAGGACATGGTGGGGGGACTCGGAGCGCAGAGGGGGAGAGCAGCAGGAGGGTGACATGGAGTGCGGACAGCCCGGAGGGGGCAACGAACCCCGGAGAGGGAGAGCAGCACCGAGGGGGACACGGAGCACGGAGGGGGAGAGCAGCAGGAGGGTGACACGTACCGAGGGGGACACGGAGCACGGGGGGAGAGCAGCAGGAGGGTGACACGTACCGAGGGGGACACGGAGCACGGAGGGGGAGAGCAGCTTGAGGGTGACACGTACCGAGGGGGACACGGAGCACGGAGGGGGAGAGCAGCAGGAGGGTGACACGTACCGAGGGGGACACGGAGCACGGAGGGGGAGAGCAGCAGGAGGGTGACATGTTCCGAGGGGGACACGGAGCACGGAGGGGGAGAGCAGCAGGAGGGTGACACGGAGCGCGGAGGGGGAGAGCAGTACCGAGGGGGACACAGTGTGGAGGAGTATAGCAGCAGCAGCACGGAGGAAGATACAGACAGTCAGCGGTGATCGGTGCGGCTTTGGGGGGAGTTACAAGCACCGATCACCGCTGTATTAATTTCATTAAGCAGCTGAAAAGGGGGGGGGTCCGGGGAGAAGCTGTCAGGCTTTAGGCTTTATTGAAATGTATACAGGCAGATCACTGCTTGTAACTCTCCCCGCCGCACCGATCATCCCTGACTGCCCAAGTATCGGGTGAAGCATCGGAGCATTTTCCCCGAGTACAAGTACTCGGGGAAATGCTCGGTATCGGTACCGATACCGATTCTAGTATCGGTATCGGGACAACCCTAGAGTTTAGCTTTAAACAGTATCTAAACCCAAGAATAAAAATGTAACATAATGCAGATTCCCTTCCTAACTCCCCACTCTGATCGACAAAAGGTTTTCTGCTTATCTGCTTGATAGAAGGCAAACGGGGATGAACACACATGAATTGAAATTTGGCTCAGATTCAAATCTAAATCTGTGGCCTGCTTTAGTTGCCCTATATTAGTCTACAAACCTTTTATCCATTAGGCTTGGGGGAATCTGTGATTGAGAGGAGTCTGTTATGGGGGTAATCTGGGATGGAGAGGAGTTTGTGATGGAGGATCTGTGATCCATTGCTGATAAAATAAACCTTTAATTAGGCTGCCAGATATGAGCTCTTCTTAACTGTCATGCTAATCCAGTGCTGTCACCCAGACCAAGTGACTCAAAAAGGAATCAAACCAGTAGGTTTGCATATTGGCCAGTCAATTGCCCATTTTAGAAGTTTCCTGGGAGATTAATAATCATAATAATGGGATTATACACTGTATATAAGGCTGAGTTTCACACCATTGCGAATTGGATGCTGGATACACGCATTCGCTAAAGCAGGAGATTTTGACCGGCTCTCTATGGATCCGGTTCACATATCTGCGGTGCGTTTTGCAGACAAACGTGCGTCTTTTGGTCCATTTCAGGTGCAAATTCAACCCAAAATTCAGGCTTAAATCAGACCTGAAATGGTGAACCAGCACACACTGGAACCCTGCTGTGGGCCGCATGCAGCCTATATGTGAACCGAGCCTAAATGTTCTCTTCAAAGGCTAAAGCCGTCCATAGATGGAGCAATTTTCTTTCTTTCAACCACGGATTGCAGGAAAATCATTAGATTTCACATCAACACAACCAGTGTTGATGGGGGAATTCCTCCAGCGGAGCCATTGCGTTTAGGAGAACACAGTGATTATTGTTAGCGTCTATAATCACATGAAAAATACGATATGCTGGTTGTACCCAAGTTAATCAATCGATCAACGTGGGTGCAATCACTCAGCCCATACACGGTTCGAATTTTGGCCTGTCCTTACTGAACCTGCCGATATTCGAACCATCTATGGACGTCTTAACAAAAATATACCTTCTGATCTTTGTTTGTCTGAGGTTAGACATATCAAATTGTGGTCTGATTGATCACAGGTACACAGTGTGGTTAATTTGCTAAAACTGGAGAGTGCAGAATCTGGTGCAGCTGTGCATGGTAGCCAATCAGCTTCTAAATTCAGCTTGTTCAATTAAGCTTTGACAAAGAAAAATAAAAAACTGGAAGCTCATTGGTTTCTTTTAAGAGCTGCACCAGATTTTGCACTCTATGGTTTAGACACTACAATGGGTCCCGCTGAATCCATTGCACTTTGAGAGGGGTGGCAAATTTGGTGCGCACCAGCAGGCGCATCAGGTCTTTCCCTTCCATAAGACTGCAGCACTCCCCTACCTTATTTACACAAGACAGGAAGCATGGCAGGTCAAGCCTTGCATGGCAAGTTAAGAAGCGGGTGATTGGTTACTATACAGAGGGGTGGTCCCAGCAATCAATCATCTGCCTTTCACATGAAGAGTCCCACCCTTTTTCCAGACCTGCCATGCTTCCTGTCTTGTGTGAATAAGGTAGGGGAGGGGAGGGGAAGTGTTGCGATCTCATGGAAGGGGCTGTATGTAAGTTTGATGGGGGATCCGTGGGTTTTTTGTTTTTTGTTTTTTTGTTTAATATGTATTTATTGAGAAAATTATATAGATATAACATTAAAATAAGATACATTGAAAATAGTTCAGAGGGTTAACATGTGGAGAGATTCACTCGGGTTTAAAGTAAAAACATTCTTAGTAACCCATATTTACTGAAATAAACAACAGCATTAGAACTAAAATTTAGAAGAAGGGGGGAAAGAAAAGAAGAGAAAAAGACAAGAGAAGGGTAGGAAGGGGGTGGGGGGGTGGAGAAAAGGAAGTAAGTTGGCACACATGGCAGCACAAACAAATCTGTGGCTAATACAATTAGTGCGGCTAAACCTTTTAGGGAGGCTAGGCCCAGTGACCATAATAAAAATGATAAAAACGAGACTACAAGGGTACAAAAAGCAATAATTACTCAAGGGTAGTGTTGAGCGAACCCGAACTGTAAAGTTTGGGTCAGTACCGAACTTTAGCTTTTTCCCGAACCCGAACCCGGACTTTGCCCAAAAGTCCGGGTTCGGGTTCTGCAATCTAATTACGCATTTAGAAATGCTTCAGGGGCCAGCCAATCACCTTTTGATTAGCTGGTGTGCCCTTAGAGGCCATCATAGCCATGCCTACTAATGGCATGGCTGTGATTGGTCAGTGCTACATGTGACCCAGCTTCTATATAAGCTAGAAGCACACAGCACACATGTCACTCTGCTTCAGAATAGATAGGGAGAGGATCTAGTCTGCTGCTGCTGCTTTTAGGGAGAGATAGAAAAATAGATGAGGTAGTCCTGATTCTACAATCTGAGGGAAAAGATAGAGAGATAGTGTAGTGTAGGGCCAGGTTCCTGTGTTGGTGCTTTCAGGGAGAGAGAATATTATATAGGAGTCCAGATTCAGAGATTAAAATCAGTGATCTGCATAGTTTTACCTGTTTGTGTTGCAGTGCAGTCTTTTTACACTGCCCTGAGCCCAGTGTCAGAGAAAATCTAACTTTTAGGGGAAAAAAAAAGGCACTTTATTGTGCTCTTTTCCAAAAGACCCATAGGGCAAAAAAAAAAAAAAAAAAAAGCATTTCATTTTGCCCGTGCAAAAAAAGACCCGTTTAGGGCAAAAAAAATAAAAATAATTTTCACTTTAATGTACGCTTGCAAAAAGAGCCATTCAGGGGCACAAAAAATAGTTTGCAGTGTGTTATACATATTTTGAGGTGTGTGAAATAAACAATTTCTATATAGTTTTCTCCTACTGTGCTATACTAAAAAAACAAAATTTTTTTTGAATAGCATTTTCTGCAGTTCTGTAGATGTGCGATTCAGCGGTTACGTACTGTGGGTGTGTTCTGCTCTTCCAAAAAATGCCGTTTAGGGGCACAAAAAATAGTTTGCAGTGTGTTATACATATTTGGAGGTGTGTGAAATAAACAATTTCTATATAGTTTTCTCCTACTGTGCTATACTAAAAAAAACAACATTTTTTTTGAATAGCATTTTCTGCAGTTCTGTAGCTGTGCGATTCAGCGGTTACGTACTGTGGGTGTGTTCTGCTCTTCCAAAAAACGCCGTTTAGGGGCACAAAAAAAAGTTTGCAGTGTGTTATACATATTTTGAGGTGTGTGAAATAAACAATTTCTATATAGTTTTCTCCTACTGTGCTATACTAAAAAAACAAAAATTTTTTTGAATAGCATTTTCTGCAGTTCTGTAGCTGTGCGATTCAGCGGTTACGTACTGTGGGTGTGTTCTGCTCTTCCAAAAACACCCATTTAGGGCAAGATCCTAAATTTGGAAAATATGAGGAGAAGGTCAAAGGGACGTGGTGGCCCCGGTCGTGGTGCTGCTGGTGGAGCTCCTGTTGCAGGGAGAGGACGTGGTGGATCTGTGCCAGATACACGCACAAGTGAAACACCTTCCTCAGGTGCGAGTATGCGACCGAGCCTGCGGCGGTATTTTGTCGTGCCTAATGAGGCTGTACGAATGTTTAGGCCAGGACAAGTACAGGCGATAGTAGATTGGGTTGCTGACAGTGCCTCGGGTTCCTTCACATTGTCTCCCACCCACTCTTCTGATGAAAGAACAGAGTTGGCACCTGAAACCCATGTCCATCAGTCTTTCACCTCACCCCCTTGCAAATCAGCCAAGCAGTCTGAGCCCCAAATCATGCAGCAGTCTCTTCTGCTTTTCGATGACTCTGTTAGCAGGGTTTCCCAGGGCCATCCACCTAGCCCTGCCCCAGAAGTGGAAGAGATTGTGTGCACCGATGCCCAACCACTTATGTTTCATGATGAGTACATGGGAGGACCATCGCAGTACGTCTCGGATGATGACGAAACACAGGTGCCAACTGCTGCTGCTTTCGCAATTGTGCAGACAGACAAGGAGGGCAGGGGTGAAGACTGGGTGGAAGATGATGTGGAGGACGATGAGGTCCTCGACCCCACATGGAATGAACGTTATGCAGGTGACCAGTGTAGTTTGGAGGAAGAGGCGGTGGTCGCACAGAGCCACCAGCACAGCAGAAGAGGGAGCAGGGTGCAAAAGCGGAGCGTCTGTCAGCTAGACAGTATGTCTGCTACTGCCCAACGCAGCAAGGGACCGAGCACACCAAAGCCAGGTCCAAGGAGTTCCCTAGCGTGGCAGTTCTTCACACAATGTGCTGATGACAAGACACGAGTGGTTTGCACGCTGTGCAATCAGAGCCTGAAGCGAGGCATAAACGTTCTCAACCTGAGCACAACCTGCATGACCAGGCATCTAAGTGCAAAGCACAAGCTGCAGTGGAGTAGACACCTCAAAAACCAAGAAAGGTCTCTGGCTCCTCCTGCTTCCTCTTCTGCTGCAGTCTCGGCCTCTTCATCCACCTCTGTAGTGACAGTGGCACCTGCCACCCTGCAAACAGAGGATCTGCCAGCAACACTACCACCTGGGTCACCAACCATCTCCACAATGTCCCATGGAAGCGTTCAGCTCTCTATCTCCCAAACATTGGAGCGGAAGAGGAAGTACCCCCCTAGCCACCCACGATCCCTGGCCCTGAATGCCAGCATTTCAAAACTCCTGGCCTTTGAAATGCTGTCATTCCGTCTGGTGGAGACGCAGAGTTTTAAAAGCCTGATGGCATTGGCTGTCCCACAGTACGTCGTGCCCAGCCGCCACTATTTTTCCAGGCGAGCCATCCCTTCCCTGCACAACCAAGTGGGGGACAAAATCAGGTGTGCACTGCGCAACACCATCTGTGGCAAGGTCCACCTAACTACGGATGCGTGGACCAGTAAGCACGGTCAGGGACGTTATATCTCCCTAACAGCACACTGGGTAAATGCAGTGGCGGCTGGGCCTGAGGCAGATAGCAGTTTGGCGCATGTCCTTCCACCACCGAGGATTGCAGGGCGCTTCAGTTTGCCTCCTGTTGCTAACTCCTCCTACTCCGCTTCCTCATCCTCTACCGCCTCCTCATCCAGTCAGCGTAACACCTTCACCACCAACTTCAGCACAGCCAGGGGTAAACGACAGCAGGCAGTTTTAAAACTTTCCTGTTTGGGGGAAAAACCCCACACCGCACAGGAGTTGTGGAGGGACATGGAACAACAGACCAATGAGTGGTTGCTGTCAGTGAGCCTCAAGCCCGGCCTGGTGGTGTGCGATAATGGGCGAAATCTCGTAGCAGCTCTGGGCCTAGCCGGTTTGACGCACATCCGTTGCCTGGCGCATGTGCTGAACTTGGTGGTCCAGAGGTTCCTTAAAAATTACCCCAATATGCCAGAGCTGCTGCAGAAAGTGCGGGCTGTGTGTGCGCACTTTTGGCGTTCTCACCCTGCTGCTGCTCGCCTGTCAGCGCTGCAGCGTAACTTCGGCCTTCCCGCTCACAGCCTCATATGTGACGTGCCCACAAGGTGGAACTCCACCTTGCACATGCTGGCCAGACTGTGCGAGCAGCAGCAGGCGATAGTGGAGTTTCAGCTGCAGCAATCACGCGTGAGTCGCTCTGCGGAACAGCACCACTTCACCACCAATAACTGGGCCTCCATGCGAGACCTGTGTGCCTTGTTGCGCTGTTTCGAGTACTCCACCAACATGTCCAGTGCCAATGACGCCGTTCTTAGCGTTACTATCCCAGTTCTATGCCTCCTTGAAAAAACGCTTCGGGCGATGATGGAAGAGGATGTGGCACAGGAGGATGAGGAGGAGGAGGAGGAAGTGGGATCATTTCAAAGGCTTTCAGGGCAGTCTTTCACCAGTGGCTACGAGGGTGGGTTCCTGCGCCAACAAACGCCAGGTACACAATTGTCCGGCAGAAAGGGCACAGTTCTGGAGGATGACGAGGTGGAGGAGGAAATGGAGGAGGAGGAGGAGGAGGAGCCATTTTCACAGCAGGGTGGCACCCAGACCAGCTCATGGCCATCACTGGTGCGTGGCTGGGGGGATACAGAGGACACAGACGATACACCTCCCACAGAGGACAACTTTTCTTTGCCTCTGGGCAGCCTGGCACACATGAGCGATTACATGCTGCAGTGTTTCCGCAATGACTGCCGAGTTGCCCACATTTTAACTGGTGCTGATTACTGGGTGGCCACCCTGCTGGATCCCCGTTACAAGGACAACGTACTGTCCTTAATTCCCTCACTGGAGCGGGATCGTAAGATGCGCGAGTACAAGCGCACGCTGGTAGACGCGCTGCTGGTGGCATTCCCACCTGACAGCGGGCGTACGGTGGAAGCACAAGGCAAAGGCAGAGGAGGAGGAAGAGGTCGCCAACGCAGCCGGGGCACCGGCAGCACCTCAGAAGGCAGGGTTAGCATGGCTGAAATGTGGAAAAGCTTTGTCAGCACGCCACAACAACCAGCACCACCAGCTGAGATGGAACGTCTTAGCAGGAGGCAGCATTTCACCAACATGGTTGAGCAGTATGTGTCCACAGGCCTACACGTACTGGATGACGGGTCTGCCCCCTTTAACTTCTGGGTCTCCAAATTGGGCATATGGCCTGAGCTTGCCCTTTATGCCTTGGAGGTGCTGGCCTTCCCTGCAGCCAGTGTATTATCTGAACATGTATTTAGCACGGCAGGGGGCGTTATCACAGACAAGCGCAGCCGCCTGTCCAGAGCCAATGTGGACAAGCTCACGTTCATTAAAATGAACCAGGCATGGATCCCACAGGACTTGTCCGTACCTTGTGCAGAATAGACATGTATACCGGTGTTGTGACAAAAACTGTCCGGCCATCGGATTGTGTCCGGCCCATACTGCGAAGGCGCAGCGCTTGCGCAGTACAGAGGACAAGGAGATTCACAAAATCTCCGAAGATGAACGGCGCCTGCGCTGTGAGTGCAGGTTCAAGCCCCACCATCCAAGTGGACATACGGTAGCACATAGTAACAGGGCCCCTCACGGGCTCGGTTCGATCGCCACGCTTCGGGCATGGCCTCACTTGGCTCGGCTTGAACCACGGATAGTGTGGCCTTCACCTGAACTCACCACGCAGGCGCCGTTCGTCTTGGGAGATTTTAGAAATCCCCTTGTCCTACATACTGAGCAAGCGCTGTACAGGGTGGACACTATTTGACGGGGGACAGAATTCGACACATCACCGGCCTTACCCAGCCATTGTTGTATTTTTGAATCAGTGTTGGCTACCTCGTCCTCCTCCACTGCCGCTTCCACCTACACAGCCACATCCACCGCCACCTCAACCTCCTACTCCATATGGACCTCGTCCTCCTAGGTCAAGATTATTATTTTTTATTTTAATTTTTTTTATGTTATTTTAAGTTATTTCCCTATCCACATTTGTTTGCAGAGCACTTGCCATGCTCTTAACAACATTTTGCTGCCATTTGCAGCCCTCTCCATTACTTTTTTAGAGCCTTTTTAGTCCTTAGAAGTCCGGGTCCCCATTGACTTCAATGGGGTTCGGGTTCGGGTCCGGGTTCGGGTTAAAGTTCGGTCCCGAACCCGAACATTTTTCCGAAGTTCGGCCGAACCCATCGAACCCGAACATCCAGGTGTCCGCTCAACTCTACTCAAGGGGACAAAGAAATTATGTCTTTTTAACATTGGGTAGAAAGGAAAGAGGACCACGGGGCCCAAGTTAACATGTATTGTTTAGTAGTATCTCTTGCAATGTGAGTGAGTTCTTCCATGAGACTTACTTCAGAGACTTTTTGTAGCCAGGACTTAGCAGTTGGAGTTGTAGGTTGACCCCAAGAAATTGGGATTAAAGCCTTGGCTGTATTAAGAAGGTGTGGAATGAGTGAGCGTTTATATCTACCTATGGACATTGAGGTAGTGTGAAAGAGGACTATCCAAGGGTCCAAGGGTAACTTGACATCAGCAATCTGATGAATTAGGTCTATTACATCAGACCAGTAAGGGCAAATGAGTGGGCAGAACCACCAGATGTGGGCATGGGTGGCCTCCTGTCCACAGTTCCTCCAGCATAACGGGGAGTTAGTAGAAAACATGCGATTTAATTTAACAGGTGTATGATGCCATCTAGTGAGGAGTTTGAAGTTAGATTCAGCCATAGAAGAAGCCAGAGAGGAAACATGCGTCAGTTGGAGAACTTTGTCTTTTTCCCTGTCTGTAATAGTAGCACCCAAGTCACGTTCCCAACTGGACAAATATTTCGGATAAGTAGGGGCTTTGTATTTCAATAAGCGCTTTATAAAATAGGGAAATACAGTGGAGCGGGGGATCCTTATGAAGGAACACATGATCAATGCCGTTGAGATCTTGGATTCCCCGTAATGGTTGGGGGAGTGTTTGAAGAAAGCAGTACAGTTGGTTATATCTCCATTTGTCCATAAACGTGGTTGGTCTGCGACCAGAGATTTCCGACAAAGGTTTAAGTACATTGGAACTCAGGACATGGTGCAAGAGAGGGGGGCCTCCGGGTGACCAGGATTGGAAGCCTGGATCTAAGGATCCCGGCATGAAGTAGGTATGGTGTAGGAGAGGGGTTAATGGAGAATTATAAGACCATGTGAGTTTCTTATGGAGTCCATCCCATATGTCCAGAGAGGATACGGTGAGGGGCGAGGTGTTGTGAGAGAGGTTTTTAAAAGAGCGTGGTATCCAAGGAGTAGAGGAAAGGTCCGAATCACATAAAGAGTATTCCAGTTGTACCCATAGTTTAGAGGCAAAGGCATATTTCCAATCTGCTATGCGTGATAAAATTACGGCATGATAATATGCTTTGAAATTGGGTAGAGATAATCCCCGAGAGCGTTTGGCCCGAAAAAGGACCTCCCTCCAAACAAAGCGGGTGATCATGGTCTGCAATAGAGTAAAGAAGCCTATAGGAACCTTTAAGGGAATCATTTGTAAAATAAAGAGAATTCGGGGGAGTATGTTCATCTTGATTATATTCACCTTACCTAGCCATGAATGTGAGAGGGAAGACCATTTTCTGAGGTCAGCTCTGATGGTGTTCAGAAGAGGGATATAATTATGCCTAAAGAGGGAGTGGAGATGGGGAGTAAGGTATATGCCTAGGTATTTCATGCGTGATGATTCCCAGCGAAAGGGGAACAGGGGTTTCAGCTGATCAACTACAGATTGGGGTACCGAAATATAAAAAATTTCTGATTTAGACAGATTAATTTTAAAATTGGATAGTGTTTGGAAGGTAGAGAATTCTGACAATAAGTTTGGTAATGAGATGCGTGGTTGTTGAATGAAAAACAGAACGTCGTCAGCGTAGGCTGCGTACTTATGGAGCCTACAACCAACTTGAATGCCATGGATATTTCTATTATGTCTAATCGTGGCCAAGAAGGGTTCAAGAGAGATAGCAAAGAGAAGAGGGGATAAAGGACATCCTTGTCTGGTTCCGTTGTACAGTGTAAATGGGTCGCTTAAGGAGCCGTTTATACGTACTTGTGCGGTGGGATTTGAGTAAAGGGAAGAAATATGGTGAAACATTCTGGGGCCCAGGCCAAAATAGCGAAGGGTGGTTCTGAGGTAATCCCAGTCCACCCTGTCAAACGCCTTTTCGGCATCCGTGGAGAGAAGAAGGGTTGACTGAGAGCACTTGCGAACATAGTGGATCAGGGACAAAGTACGCAGCGAATTATCTCTGGCCTCTCTATTAGGGATAAATCCAGTTTGATCAGCTGAAACCCACTGAGGCAAAAGGGGAAGCAGTCTGTTAGCCATGACCTTGGCATAGAGTTTAGTATCAATGTTTAAAAGGGAGATAGGTCTATAACTACTACAAAGGGTAGGGTCCTTGTCAGGTTTGGGAATAACCGTAATGTGGGCTGATAAGGATTCCGGACGGAGGCCAGATTTGTGTGAAATGGAGTTTGCATAAGCTGTGAGATGAGGAAGTAAAATATCTCCAAAGGTTTTGTAGTACAGAATGATGAAACCATCCAAACCAGGGGCCTTACCGGAGGGGGAGGATTTTAGAGCGTATTGAAATTCCTCCATGGAGAAATCAGCTTCCAGTTCATTAAGGGCCGACTTCGACAATTTTGGGAGGTTGGCTTCTCTGAGATAGGTGAGTATACGTTTACGTTTTTCTAAAAATGCTAGAGAAGCCAAGCCACCTTTCACATTATACAAGTCTGCGTAAAATTCCCTGAAAGCTTTCGAAATTTGAGGAGTACTGTGAACTAAATCCCCAGATGGGAGTTTTATTTTGGGTATGAAGGATAATGGTTTTTTGGCTGTAAGGGATCTAGCCAACTGTTTACCAGGTTTGTTACCCCATTTATAAACTTTCTGAGAAATGTAATGAAATTTCCATTTGGTTTCAATAGTGAGGAGTAGGGATGAGCCGAACACCCCCGGGTTCGGTTCGCACCAGAACCTTCGAACGGACCGAAAGTTCGCGCAAATTTTCGAACCCTATTCGTTATAATGGACGCGAACGTTCGAAATCAAAATTGCTAATTACAACGGCCAATATGCATGTTAATGTCATAAAACAGGTTTGGGGACCCGGGTCCTGCCCCAGGGGACATATATCAATGCAAAAAGAAATTTTAAAAACTAAAGTTTTTTCGGGAGCAGTCATTTTAATGATGCATAAAGTGAAAAAAAAAAAGTGAAATTTTCCTTTAAATATGGTACCTGGGGGGTGTCTAAAGTATGCCTGTGAAGTGGCATGTGTTTCCCGTGTTTAGAACTGTCCTTGCACAAAATGACATTTGTAAAGGAAAAAAAGAAGCCATTTAAAACCACTTGCGGCTTTAATGTCATGTCTTGTCCTGGCCGCCATATGGCTGAAAATCCTTGAGAAAAATGGCATGGCTACCCCATCACCCCCCCCCCCACCCCAGCCCCTTTGGGTCTTGTATGGATACTAAGGGGGACCCCGCACCCAAAATAAAACCCTATACCTACAACCCTATATACTCTGAACAGCAGTATATAGGTGGTGCAAACAAGACATGGACTGTAGGTTTGTTCTTAAGTAGAATCTGAACAGGTACATTATGAAGTGTAGCTACATCCCAAAAAAATCTATTTTTAAGCTTTTTGGAGAACATAGGGAGGGGTTATCACCCCTGTAACATTTGCTGTCTTTGCACATCTGTTCAGAACATGTCACCTCACTTTCCGTCCCAATGACAAATGTTTTTGGAAAAGTGGGGTTTTAATTGAAACAAGGATTGGTGATAAAGCATCAGTAGAGAGGAGATACCTTTTTCCCAAATTAAATCTAACAGGATAGAATTTTCCTTCCTAGGGGTAGATTTCCTCTCACTTCCTGTTTTCTCTTGCCGTTTGCAAGTAGGAGTCGTTTGTAAGTTGGATGTTTGAAAGTAGGGGCCTGCCGTATATACTCTGCAGAAATTTGCCCTATTAGATGTTGGTGTAGCCACAAGACTGGTGGGCACAGGAATGGGCCCTGCTGTGAGTTAATAGATCAAGATTTGTACTTGCATGCACCTGTTGAACCGGGCAGAAAAATTGGGCCTTTGGTGGTGGTGGTGGTGGTGGTGGACGGTGTTGCCACAAGACTGTAAGCCCTCACAGTTACTCTTGGTGGGTGCAGGAATGGGCCCTGCTGTGAGTTATTAGATCAAGATTTGTAATTGCATGCACCTGTTGAACAGGGCAGAAAAATTGGGCCTTTGGTGGTGGTGGTGGTGGTGGACGGTGTTGCCACAAGACTGTAGGCCCTCATAGTTACTCTTGGTGGGCGCAGGAATGGGCCCTGCTGTGAACTATTAGATCAAGATTTGTAATTACACGCCCCTGTTAAACAGGGGCTGAAAAATTGTGCCTTAGGCATTGGTGCTGGTGCCACAACACTGCAACCCCTCACAGATACTGTACTTGGAGCACAGCAGTCACACCTGTTGCGAAGCATCTTTTTAAAAAATTGTAATTACACGCCCCTGTTATACAGGGGCTGAAAAATTGTGCCTTAGGCACTGGTGCTGGTGCCACAACACTGCAACCCCTCACAGATACTGTACTCTGAGCACCGCAGTCACACCTGTTGCGAAGCATCTTTTTAAAAAATTGTAATTACACGCCCCTGTTATACAGGGGCTGAAAAATTGTGCCTTAGGCACTGGTGTGGTGGCATGGATCATTGAGGAGGAGGAAGAGGATAGTCAGTGAACATAACAGGACAGTCACTCAGCATCAGCATAGGCAGTCTTGAAGGGATGTGACATTATAAATTATTCCGTTATATCCGCTTCAGGTGTCTGGTAGCTGGTGGTGATCCAAGACTGATTCATTTTTATGAAGGTCAGTCGATCAACCGAGTCGGTGGACAGGCGCACCCTATGATCGGTGACAAATCCTCCAGCAGCACTGAATGTGCGTTCGGAAAGAACGCTGGATGCAGGACAGGCCAGTAGCTCAATTGCATACTGTGCAAGCTCTGGCCAGTGATCCATCCTCAGGACCCAGTAAGCCAGAGGATTTTCGGTGGGAAAGGTGTCCAAGTCTGACCTTGCCCCTAGGTATTCCTGCACCATGTATATCAGACGCTGGCGATGGTTGCTGGAACCGATCATACCTTGGGGCTGCGGACTAAAAAATTGTCTGAACGCATCGGTCAGACGTCCACCTTCCCCACCGCTCCTTCTGCTACTGACCGAAGCCTCAGCAACTCGTCGTCCAGGACCAGGAGTTTGTAACCTCCCAGTTTCTGGGAACGCGTTGCACAGACCTTTCTGCAAGGCCTCCCTGAGATGTCTCATCCTCTGCTCCCTCTGCGACGGCAAGATAAGGTCCGCAACCTTACCCTTGTACCGTGGATCAAGGAGAGTGGCCAGCCAGTAATGGTCACTCTCCTTGATCCGAAGAACACGAGGATCCTTCCGCAGGCTTTGCAGGATCAGGGAGGCCATGCAGCGTAGGTTAGCTGAGGCATTCGGTCCGGAGTCTTCTGGGTCACTGAGGATGACATGATCACCAGCCACCTCCTCCCAGCCACGTACAAGTCCACTGGTTTGTTGGGACTGTACATCATCCCTAAAAGACTGCTGCTGCTGATGCTGAGTGCCAGGCTCCACCTCCATGCTCACACAATCCTCCTCCTCCTCCTCCTCCTCTTCCTGTGTGATGGGTGGGACAGAAGGAACATTGTCTGGATAAAGGGGGCCTTGAGAGACAAGGAAGTCCTCCTCTTCCTGCCTCTGTTCTGCCTCAAGTGCCCTGTCCATTATCCCACGCAGCGTATGCTCCAACAGGTGGACAAGAGGTACAGTGTCACTGATGCATGCACTGTCACTGCTCACCATCCTCGTGGCCTCCTCAAATGGTGAGAGGACAGTGCATGCATCCCTGATCATGCTCCACTGGCGTGGGGAAAAAAAGCCAAGCTCCCCTGACCCTGTCCTGGTGCCGTAGTCGCAAAGGTACTCATTGATGGCCCTCTGCTGCATGTGCAGTCGCTGCAGCATGGCCAACGTTGAGTTCCACCTGGTGGGCATGTCACATATTAGGCGGTTCTTGGGCAGGTTCAGCTCCTTTTGCAGCTCAGTCAGCCGAGCACTGGCATTATAAGATCGGCGGAAATGCACACAGACTTTCCTGGCCTGCCTCAGGACATCCTGTAAGCCTGGGAACCTGCCCAAGAACCGCTGCACCACCAGGTTGAGGACGTGAGCCATACAGGGCACATGGGTGAGCTGCCCCTGTCGCAGGGCGGAGAGGAGGTTGGTGCCATTATCAGAAACGACCATTCCTGGCTTAAGCTGGCGTGGCGTCAACCACCTCTCGGCCTGCCCCTGCAGAGCTGCCAGAACCTCTGGCCCAGTGTGGCTCCTGTCCCCCAAACACACCAGCGCAAGCACGGCATGGCATCTTTTTGCCTGCGTACTCGCGTAGCCCCTTGTACGCCTACGGAGCACCGCTGGTTCCGAGGACAGAGCACTCGAAGAGGACATGGAGGAAGAAGAAGAGGAGGGGGTGGAGGAGAGAGGTGTGTCACAACTAGTAGTAGCATTTTGGAGGCGTGGTGGCGGAACAACCTCCAACACTACTGCACCTTGTCCTGCATCCCTCCCAGCTGCCAATAGAGTGACCCAATGGGCCGTGAAAGAAAGATAACGTCCCTGTCCATGCCTGCTGGACCATGAGTCAGCGGTAATATGCACCTTACTGCTGACCGCCCTGTCCAGCGAGGCATGGACATTGCCTTCCACATGCCAGTAGAGAGACGGAATCGCCTTGCGTGAGAAAAAGTGGCGTTTGGGAACCTGCCACTGAGGAACCGCACATTGAACAAACTCACGGAAGGGGGCCGAGTCTATCAACTGAAAAGGCAGCAGTTGAAGTGCTAGCAATTTAGCCAAGCTAGCATTCAACCGCTGGGCATGTGGATGGCTGGGAGTATACTTCTTTCGACGGTCCAGCAGCTGGGGCAGGGAAATTTGCCTGCTACAATCGGACGTCGGTGTACTGCAAGTACTTGGTTGTGACACACCTAATTCTACACCTTCAGTCCTCTCAGAGCAGCTTTCAGAGAGGACTGAAGATATAGTGGGGATGGAGATCCCAGCTGATGAGGAGCAAGGAGAGGTCCGCTTTGTTCTTTGGTGTGGGTCTTTTATGTGTGCTTGCCAACGAGCTGCATGGCAGGTCGACATATGTCTGCTCATGCTTGTGGTGCCCAAGCGGCTGATGTTTTGGCCACGCGAGATACGCTTGAGACAAATATTGCAAATAGCAGTGGTGCGATCTGATGCACTCGTCTCAAAAAAGGCCCACACCAAAGAACTTTTGTGATAACGTGCAGAGGCAGCGCCCTGCACAGGCGGAGCTCTGCGGTGTGGTACAGTTGCTGTGCTGGCCTCTAGCTGGCCTCCAGGGGGCATCCTGCCTCGTTGGACATGTGACGCTGCATCCTCCTCCTCCTCCTCCTCTCTCCCTTCAGGCACCCACGTGGAGTCAGTGACCTCATCATCCCCTCCCTCTTCACCACTAGAGCAAACCTGGCAGTAAGCTGCAGCTGGTGGAACACTACTGCCAGATTGCTGTCCTTCAGCATCCCCTCTCTCTGCGCGCACACTACTGACTTCCTCAAGCTGGGTATCATCATCCGAGCCTTCGAATCGTTGGGCATCCTCCTGGAGCATGTACCCAACACTTTGCTCAAACAGTTCGGGGGACTCCTCAGGAGGACATGGTGGGTCTAGGGAAGGGGTGGCTGATGATGCCATTGAGTACGCGTTGGCAGCTGCTCTGCCAGTACCCTGAGCCTGGGTGAGAGAGGATGAGGAGGATGAGGAGGGCTTGGTCATCCATTCTACCAAGCCTTCGGCATGATGCGGCTCCACATGTCCAGCTGCCGAAAACAAAGACAAGCGTGTCCCGTGGTCACGTGCTGATGACGATGCACGACCACGTCCACGGCCAGCACTGTTGTCTCTAGAAACAGAGCCTGCCTGCCCTGTGTTCTTGCCTCGGCACGCTCTGCCTCTCCTTGGCGGTCTTCCAGCCATTGTAGTCGGTAGTGTATATAGTATAAAAAATAGAACTCCTATGTGTGCTCACAACACACTGTAGGTCCTATGGGTGCTGACACTAACACACTATAGGTACTATGTGTGCTGCTGACAAGAAAATATAGGAGCTCTGTTTGCTGCCACTAACACACTAGAAGTCCTATGGGTGCTGCTGAGAAGAAAATATAGGAGCTCTGTGTGATGCCACTAACACACTAGAAGTCCTATGGGTGCTTCTGAGATGAAAATATAGGAGCTCTGTGTGATGCCACTAACACACTGGAAGTCCTATGGGTGCTTCTGAGATGAAAATATAGGAACTCTGTGTGATGCCACTAACACATTAGAAGTCCTATGGGTGCTGCTGAGAAGAAAATATAGGAGCTCTGTTTGCTGCCACTAACACACTAGAAGTCCTATGGGTGCTGCTGAGAAGAAAATATAGGAGCTCTGTGTGATGCCACTAACACACTAGAAGTCCTATGGGTGCTTCTGAGATGAAAATATAGGAACTCTGTGTGATGCCACTAACACATTAGAAGTCCTATGGGTGCTGCTGAGAAGAAAATATAGGAGCTCTGTTTGCTGCCACTAACACACTAGAAGTCCTATGGGTGCTGCTGAGAAGAAAATATAGGAGCTCTGTGTGATGCCACTAACACACTAGAAGTCCTATGGGTGCTTCTGAGATGAAAATATAGGAACTCTGTGTGATGCCACTAACACATTAGAAGTCCTATGGGTGCTGCTAAGAAGAAAATATAGGAGCTCTGTTTGCTGCCACTAACACACTAGAAGTCCTATGGGTGCTTCTGAGAAGAAAATATAGGAGCACTGTGTGATGCCACTAACACACTAGAAGTCCTATGGGTGCTTCTGAGATGAAAATATAGGAACTCTGTGTGATGCCACTAACACATTAGAAGTCCTATGGGTGCTGCTGAGAAGAAAATATAGGAGCTCTGTTTGCTGCCACTAACACACTAGAAGTCCTATGGGTGCTTCTGAGAAGAAAATATAGGAGCTCTGTGTGATGCCACTAACACACTAGAAGTCCTATGGGTGCTTCTGAGATGAAAATATAGGAACTCTGTGTGATGCCACTAACACATTAGAAGTCCTATGGGTGCTGCTAAGAAGAAAATATAGGAGCTCTGTTTGCTGCCACTAACACACTAGAAGTCCTATGGGTGCTGCTGAGAAGAAAATATAGGAGCTCTGTGTGATGCCACTAACACACTAGAAGTCCTATGGGTGCTTCTGAGATGAAAATATAGGAGCTCTGTGTGATGCCACTAACACACTAGAAGTCCTATGGGTGCTGCTGAGAAGAAAATATAGGAGCTCTGTGTGATGCCACTAACACACTAGAAGTCCTATGGGTGCTTCTGAGATGAAAATATAGGAACTCTGTGTGATGCCACTAACACATTAGAAGTCCTATGGGTGCTGCTGAGAAGAAAATATAGGAGCTCTGTTTGCTGCCACTAACACACTAGAAGTCCTATGGGTGCTGCTGAGAAGAAAATATAGGAGCTCTGTGTGATGCCACTAACACACTAGAAGTCCTATGGGTGCTTCTGAGATGAAAATATAGGAACTCTGTGTGATGCCACTAACACATTAGAAGTCCTATGGGTGCTGCTGAGAAGAAAATATAGGAGCTCTGTTTGCTGCCACTAACACACTAGAAGTCCTATGGGTGCTGCTGAGAAGAAAATATAGGAGCTCTGTGTGATGCCACTAACACACTAGAAGTCCTATGGGTGCTTCTGAGATGAAAATATAGGAACTCTGTGTGATGACACTAACACATTAGAAGTCCTATGGGTGCTGCTAAGAAGAAAATATAGGAGCTCTGTTTGCTGCCACTAACACACTAGAAGTCCTATGGGTGCTGCTGAGAAGAAAATATAGGAGCTCTGTGTGATGCCACTAACACACTAGAAGTCCTATGGGTGCTTCTGAGATGAAAATATAGGAGCTCTGTGTGATGCCACTAACACACTAGAAGTCCTATGGGTGCTGCTGAGAAGAAAATATAGGAGCTCTGTGTGATGCCACTAACACACTAGAAGTCCTATGGGTGCTTCTGAGATGAAAATATAGGAACTCTGTGTGATGCCACTAACACATTAGAAGTCCTATGGGTGCTGCTGAGAAGAAAATATAGGAGCTCTGTTTGCTGCCACTAACACACTAGAAGTCCTATGGGTGCTGCTGAGAAGAAAATATAGGAGCTCTGTGTGATGCCACTAACACACTAGAAGTCCTATGGGTGCTTCTGAGATGAAAATATAGGAGCTCTGTGTGATGCCACTAACACACTAGAAGTCCTATGGGTGCTGCTGAGAAGAAAATATAGGAGCTCTGTGTGATGCCACTAACACACTAGAAGTCCTATGGGTGCTGCTGAGATGAAAATATAGGAGCTCTGTGTGATGCCACTAACACACTAGAAGTCCTATGGGTGCTGCTGAGAAGAAAATATAGGAGCTCTGTGTGATGCCACTAACACACTAGAAGTCCTATGGGTGCTTCTGAGATGAAAATATAGGAACTCTGTGTGATGCCACTAACACATTAGAAGTCCTATGGGTGCTGCTGAGAAGAAAATATAGGAGCTCTGTTTGCTGCCACTAACACACTAGAAGTCCTATGGGTGCTTCTGAGATGAAAATATAGGAGCTCTGTGTGATGCCACTAACACACTAGAAGTCCTATGGGTGCTTCTGAGATGAAAATATAGGAACTCTGTGTGATGGCAGTAACACATTAGAAGTCCTATGGGTGCTGCTAAGAAGAAAATATAGGAGCTCTGTTTGCTGCCACTAACACACTAGAAGTCCTATGGGTGCTTCTGAGAAGAAAATATAGGAGCTCTGTGTGATGCCACTAACACACTAGAAGTCCTATGGGTGCTTCTGAGATGAAAATATAGGAACTCTGTGTGATGCCACTAACACATTAGAAGTCCTATGGGTGCTGCTAAGAAGAAAATATAGGAGCTCTGTTTGCTGCCACTAACACACTAGAAGTCCTATGGGTGCTTCTGAGAAGAAAATATAGGAGCTCTGTGTGATGCCACTAACACACTAGAAGTCCTATGGGTGCTTCTGAGATGAAAATATAGGAACTCTGTGTGATGCCACTAACACATTAGAAGTCCTATGGGTGCTGCTGAGAAGAAAATATAGGAGCTCTGTTTGCTGCCACTAACACACTAGAAGTCCTATGGGTGCTGCTGAGAAGAAAATATAGGAGCTCTGTGTGATGCCACTAACACACTAGAAGTCCTATGGGTGCTTCTGAGATGAAAATATAGGAACTCTGTGTGATGCCACTAACACATTAGAAGTCCTATGGGTGCTGCTAAGAAGAAAATATAGGAGCTCTGTTTGCTGCCACTAACACACTAGAAGTCCTATGGGTGCTGCTGAGAAGAAAATATAGGAGCTCTGTGTGATGCCACTAACACACTAGAAGTCCTATGGGTGCTTCTGAGATGAAAATATAGGAGCTCTGTGTGATGCCACTAACACACTAGAAGTCCTATGGGTGCTGCTGAGAAGAAAATATAGGAGCTCTGTGTGATGCCACTAACACACTAGAAGTCCTATGGGTGCTTCTGAGATGAAAATATAGGAACTCTGTGTGATGCCACTAACACATTAGAAGTCCTATGGGTGCTGCTGAGAAGAAAATATAGGAGCTCTGTTTGCTGCCACTAACACACTAGAAGTCCTATGGGTGCTTCTGAGATGAAAATATAGGAACTCTGTGTGATGCCACTAACACATTAGAAGTCCTATGGGTGCTGCTGAGAAGAAAATATAGGAGCTCTGTTTGCTGCCACTAACACACTAGAAGTCCTATGGGTGCTGCTGAGAAGAAAATATAGGAGCTCTGTGTGATGCCACTAACACACTAGAAGTCCTATGGGTGCTTCTGAGATGAAAATATAGGAACTCTGTGTGATGACACTAACACATTAGAAGTCCTATGGGTGCTGCTAAGAAGAAAATATAGGAGCTCTGTTTGCTGCCACTAACACACTAGAAGTCCTATGGGTGCTGCTGAGAAGAAAATATAGGAGCTCTGTGTGATGCCACTAACACACTAGAAGTCCTATGGGTGCTTCTGAGATGAAAATATAGGAGCTCTGTGTGATGCCACTAACACACTAGAAGTCCTATGGGTGCTGCTGAGAAGAAAATATAGGAGCTCTGTGTGATGCCACTAACACACTAGAAGTCCTATGGGTGCTTCTGAGATGAAAATATAGGAACTCTGTGTGATGCCACTAACACATTAGAAGTCCTATGGGTGCTGCTGAGAAGAAAATATAGGAGCTCTGTTTGCTGCCACTAACACACTAGAAGTCCTATGGGTGCTGCTGAGAAGAAAATATAGGAGCTCTGTGTGATGCCACTAACACACTAGAAGTCCTATGGGTGCTGCTGAGAAGAAAATATAGGAGCTCTGTGTGATGCCACTAACACACTAGAAGTCCTATGGGTGCTGCTGAGAAGAAAATATAGGAGCTCTGTTTGCTGCCACTAACACACTAGAAGTCCTATGGGTGCTGCTGAGAAGAAAATATAGGAGCTCTGTGTGATGCCACTAACACACTAGAAGTCCTATGGGTGCTGCTGAGAAGAAAATATAGGAGCTCTGTTTGCTGCCACTAACACACTAGAAGTCCTATGGGTGCTGCTGAGAAGAAAATATAGGAGCTCTGTTTGCTGCCACTAACACACTAGAAGTCCTATGGGTGCTGTTGGGGTGCAATGCTGTGCTAACAGCACTGCGGTTGGTACTACTGCAATACTGTACTAACAGTAAGCACGCACCAGACTAATCCCCAGCAGCAGCTAATAACACACTAACTGTGCAATCAGCAGCAATGAACGATCAATGACTTAGGTAGCAATGGTTTAGCAAAGAAATAGCCAATGGTTTAGCAAAGAAGAGCAAATCTTTCAGTATCAAGCAAAGACAGAATCAGCAGACTAATCTCTCCTAAAGCCGGAACTCATGTGACCGGGGCCGATGGCGTGGCGGCCTTTTAAATGGTGGGGCGTGTACTAAAGCCCCTGAGCTGTAATTGGCTACAGGCGTCCTGCCTGTAGCCAATTATTGCTCTCCGAGTTTCGGGCGCTGTGATTGGCCAAGCATGCGGGGTCACAGTGCATGCTTGGCCAATCATCAGCCAGCAATGCACTGCGCCGGCCGCGCCGGCCGCAATGCATTGCGGGGCCGCTCGCATCACACGAATGTGATGCGAACGGCCCAAATAGTTCTGGGCTCGACGAGCGAGCGAACGCCCGGTGCTCGATTCGAACATGGGTTCGAATCGAGCACCGGGCCCATCCCTAGTGAGGAGAGTTTTGAGCTCCTCTCTCTTAAGGGTGAGGGCTTCAAGGTGTGAGATATGTAGGGAAAGTTTATGTATTTTCTCTAGTTCAGCAATTTGTTGTAGGACCTGTTTAAGCTGTTGACCGTGCTCTCTCTTCCTCCCCGACTCAATAAGAGAACCCCTTATTGATGCCTTATGAGCTTCCCATAAAACAGAGGGAGAAGTGTCCGAGGCTGCGTTTTCTTTAAAGTATTGGGATAAGGTAGTAGATAACATGGAAACCTCTGTTGAATTATAAATGAGTGAGTCGTTGAGCTTCCAATTATTGGGGCGAGGAGGCAGAGCGGGCACATCCAAGCATATGAAAACAGGTGCATGATCGGAGAGAGTGGCAACTCCAATTTGGGTTGAGCGGAGAAGAGGAATGTGAAAGTGATCAAGGAAGATGTTGTCTATTCTGGAGTAAGAGTTGTGCGTTTTGGAAAAGTGGGAATAGTCTTTTTCTTTAGGGTGTAGAAGACGCCAAGCGTCCATAAGTTGAAGATCTAGGAGCTTCTTTTTGACTTGAGATAATCTTTTGAATGGGATACCAGAACGGCCTTGGGAAGTGTCCAAAATGGGGTCTAGAGGCATATTTATATCTCCTAAAAGGACTATCAAGCCCTCAGCAAAATGTGATAGTTTTGTAAGCATTTGAGTAAAAAAGGCAGGTTGATTGTGATTGGGGCAATAAACGTTCGCTAGAGTGCACCTTGTGTTGCCTATAAACCCCTTGACAAAAAGGAAGCGACCATGATCATCCGCTAACATTTCAGTAAAACGAAATGATGCACTCTTACTGAATCCAATGGCCACTCCTTTGGCCTTGTTAGTGTCTGACAAACTATAATACCATTGGGGGAAATATTGTGAGTATAACTTAACGGGCGTTGTATGAGTCAAATAGATTTCCTGGAGGAATGCAATAGAACAAGCAGAGCTTTTCAGTTCTCTCAACACTTTGTGTCTCTTCGCGGCCACACAGAGGCCTCTAACGTTATAAGAGAGGATCTTTAGAGTAGCCATATCGTCAGCAAAAAGTGGACCATTAAATTATACAGCCATGCGTGCCAGCAAAACAGAAAGTGGAGGGAAAAAGGGACAAAGAGAGGGGGAAGAAGAAGAGCCAGGAAATAAGAAGAGGAGGAAGAAAAACACATATGATTTAAATTATAACAATCAGTAGCGCAATTGGGATTGAGATAAGATTCACGCAGAAATCTGCGGTGATCCCAGTGGGGATGAGGGGAGCAAGCAACCAAAAAGGGTTTCAGATAAATTTTAAGGAGAAAAAACAGGCTGCCAACTCCCATCAACCCCAGGAGGAGAGGGGCAGAGAATAAACGCCTTCGTGGAGGCATTAACCAGGAGCAATGAGCCCCGTCAGCAAACGGCCTGTAAATAAGTGATTAATATTTGTAGAAACAAGCAATGATCAAAACAAAAATACAAATAAGTACAACATTTCCTCAAAGATAAACCTGAGAATGATTAGTAAAGTTAGTGTGGGGGGGTTAGCTCGGCAGCGGGTGTGTGTGATCCCCTGGATGGGCTCCCCACACAAAAACAGGCCCAGCAGACGGAGGTTGTGGTTTTCAAGATCAAAAAGGTGCGGTTTATTTCTCTATTTACAGTGACAAAAAAACACAGCAAAGCAAAAAGAAACATAAACAAAATAAACCCTGGTCAGCTTGACCTCTGACTAAACATGCAGGTTTCCTAACTAACAACTGGGATCAGCCTGGTGCTGTCCTAGTCCCTAAGTCCCTGGTTTAGTAAATGTCCAAACAAATAGCCACACAGGCTTTGTCTCACCGCACAGGGGTTCACTCTCCCTAGACAGTCCACACAGGTCTGGTTCCAGGCATGAGCAAACACCTAATGAAGCTGGGAGTTTTTATAGAGGCCTTAAACGAGCTGACAAGCTTCAGCTGGTCTCATCAACTCCCTGCCTGCACGACGCCCAGCACTCTCCCTAGAGGTATGAATCATCCATGAGCCCACTAGCCTCAGCTGGGCTTCATCAACTCCCTCCCTAGTTGTATAAGTTGGCATAAAGCCTGAATCTGGGAGAAATATATCTACCCCCCTGGATGCAACCAGGTGACTTTACCTTCCTGCTGTCACATACCCCCCCCTCTTGTTTTAACCTTGGGGTTGGAACACCAGCAATCAGGCATTCATGTACTCGAGACAAAGCATCCACATTCCCCATTTGAACGCCAGGGCGATGCTTTACTGTGAAGTTGAATTCCTGTAGGGCCAGGAACCACCTATTCACTCTTCTATTTGTCTCCTTGTTTTGAGCCATCCACTTTAACGGAGCGTGATCCGTAACCATGTCAAAGTGCCTACCTAGCAGATAGTACCGAAGGGAATCTAGAGCCCACTTCACCGCTAAACACTCCTTTTCAACCGTGGCGTAATTTACCTCATGGGACTTCAACTTCCTGCTGAGGTAAATGACTGGGTGCTCTTCCCCGTTCCAGACCTGGGACAATACTGCTCCTAACCCCACATCTGACGCATCACTTTGTACGACAAAGTCTTTAGAGAAGTCGGGTGAGTACAACACTGGCTGGCTACATAAGGCTTGTTTCAAGAATTGGAATGCTGCCTCAGCCTCGGGGGTCCATTTAATCATGACCGACCCTTTCCCTTTCGTCAGGTTGGTTAGGGGCACAGCCTTAGAAGCAAAGTGGGGAATGAAGCGCCGATAATAACCCGCGATTCCCAGAAAGGCCCGTACCTGCTTCTTGCTGTTGGGACGTGGCCAACTCTGGATGGCCTCGACTTTGTTGAGTTGGGGTTTTATTACTCCCCTGCCAATGGTGTACCCAAGATATTTGGCCTCCTCCTGCCCAATGGTACACTTCTTGGGGTTAGCCGTAAACCCCGCTTCCCGGATAGAGTCTAGGACTGCTTGCACTTTTGGCAGATGTGAGGCCCAATCTGTGCTATGGACAATTACGTCATCCAGGTAAGCCGCAGCATACTTCCGATGGGGCCTCAGTATCTGGTCCATTTTCCGCTGGAATGTGGCCGGCGCATTCTGTAACCCGAACGGCATTCTCTTATATTGGAACGCCCCGTCTGGGGTTACAAATGCGGTTTTCTCTTTGGCCGACTTGGCCGGGGGAATTTGCCAATACCCTTTTGTGAGGTCAAGAGTCGTCATGTATCGGGCTGTTCCCAGCCGGTCGATCAACTCATCTATACGTGGCATGGGGTAGGTGTCAAATTTTGTAACTTTGTTCAACTGACGAAAATCGTTACAAAATCGCCAGCTCCCATCCGGTTTAGGCACCAACACAATGGGACTAGACCAATCACTTTGGGACTCCTCTATCACCCCTAAGTTCAGCATTTTCTGTACTTCCTCCCGTATTGCCTCCCGTCGGGCCTCTGGGATCCGATAGGGTTTTAACTTCACCCTTTCACCAGGCGGGGTAATAATATCATGCTCTACCCCAGATGTTTGTCCCGGCAGCTCAGAGAACACCTCCTTGTTGCGAAGCACAAACTCCTTCACCTCCTGTTGTTGGGGTTGTGACAAGGTGGCTGCTATTCCAACCTCCGGAATCACGCAACCAGTTTGAGCTGGTGACCAAGTTTCTGCGACTAGGGACTCTCTATCCCTCCAGGCTTTCAACAGATTAACGTGATAGATCTGTTCGGGCTTTCGCCTTCCTGGTTGTCTGACCTTGTAATTCACTTCGCTCACTTTTTCCATTATCTCGTAGGGGCCTTGCCATTTGGCAAGGAATTTACTTTCAACCGTAGGGACAAGTACCAATATCCTATCCCCCGGGGAAAAGGTACGGGTCTTGGCTCCATGGTTGTACATTCTCTGCTGTGCCAACTGCGCTTGGGCCAAATGTTCCTTCACGATGGGCATTACCTGTGCAATTCGATCTTGCATCAGGGCGACATGCTCAATCACACTCCTGTGGGGAGAACTCTCATTTTCCCAACAGTCCTCTTGGGTGTCTCCCATACAGTAACTCAAAGGGGGAGAATCCCGTAGAGGATTGGGGCACCTCCCTAATAGCAAACATCAAATAAGGAAGTAGACAGTCCCAATCCTTTCCATCTCTATCCACCACTTTCTTCAACATTTGTTTTAGGGTTTTGTTGAATCTTTCAACCAGCCCATCGGTTTGGGGGTGATACACAGACGTACGCAATTGCGTCACTTTGAACAATTTACACAGCTCTTTCATAACCCGGGACATAAAGGGTGTACCTTGGTCCGTAAGCAGTTCTTTACAAATACCCACCCGGCTAAAAACAAGAGATAGCTCTTTGGCTATGGTTTTGGCCGAGGTATTTCGGAGAGGGATCGCTTCTGGATAACGGGTGGCATAGTCCATTATAACTAATATGTACTGGTGCCCCCTAGCGGACTTGATTATAGGACCTACCAAATCCATTGCGACCCTCTCAAACGGGACCTCAATGATGGGTAGAGTGACCAGCGGGCTACGGAAATGTGGCATCGGGGCCGACCTCTGACACACAGGGCAGGAGGAACAATAGTTTTCTATGTCCTTCATCACCCCAGGCCAATAGAATCTCTGTAATACCCTCTCTCGGGTTTTCTCTGTCCCCAGATGACCTCCAAGAATGTGCCCATGGGCCAACTCCAACACCAACTTCCTGTAAGGTTTGGGCACCACAAGCTGCTCCACGGTTTCTTCTGCCCTTTTTGCCACCCGATACAGTAGGTCCTTCTCTACGCTGAAGTATGGGTAAGTGCAGGTATTATCTGGGTTCACTAACTCGCCATCTATTTCCACTACGTTTTCCCGTGCCTTTATTAGGGCGGGGTCTTTTAACTGTTCTGTGGCAAAATTTTCCCTGTGAACCTCAAGATCAGAAAACTCCACAGACGGTAGGTTTTCGTCTGAGGAGGTGGGCTCCTCTCCAGTTTCTTGAGTCTCGCCTGCCAATACTGACAAGGGAAATTCTGGAGAGTCCTCACCACTCTCAGAGGAGTTCTGGCTATCACCTTCCTGGTACATAGGGGCACCAGTGGGGGGCTCAGGATCATCCCACAGTTCCCAGAACTTCGGAAAATCCCTTCCCACAATGGCATCATGCGGTAATTGAGATACTAACCCCACTGGATGAGAGAGGGTACCTTTGGGGGTCTTGAAACACACTGTAGTCACTGGATACTCTCGGGTGTCCCCATGCACACAGCTACCTTGCTATTCCCAGAGACCTCTGTTTTAACTAATTCAGCCTTTATCAGGGTCACAAGGCTACCTGAATCCAGTAATACCACAACATTTCTACCATTAATACACATTTTGCATAAATGTTTCTCAGTTCCCCGAATGGCAGTGCATGCGACTGTCGCACACAGCGACTGACGTCTGTCCGTCAGAAAGTCACATTGCATGGGTTCCTCCACAACCGGGCAATTTGCTGCAATATGTCCCGCTTGCCGGCAGCGGTAGCAAACAATCCATTTGGCTGCCTCTTGAGCCCCTGACTTCCCAGGCTGTTCTCGCCAAACTTTGGGTAGAGCTCCCACCCTCTCACTCTCTCCACCCTCACCCCTTGGAATCCTCTTATCCGCCCCTGGGGATGGTCTGGTCTTAGGGTGGAAAGTCCGAGAGTCTCTGGAAGAGGCCGTCAGGTTCTCTGTAGCCAAGTATTTCTCTACACGATCCACAAGACCACCGGCCGTCTCTGGGTCTCCATGGCTTACCCACTTTTGGATGGCAGTAGGAAGAGCTCTCAAAAACCGATCCATTACAACACGTTCCACAATCTCTGGTGCGGACAAAGTCTCTGGCTGTAGCCACTTCCTGCTCAGGTGAATGAGATCATACATTTGAGACCTGGGGGGGTTTTCCAAGCTGGAAAGTCCAGTTATGCACACGCTGAGCCCGGACAGCCAGGGTGACACCCAGCCTTGCCAATATTTCAGCTTTTAGCATCACATAGTCTTTTGCTTGGTCAGGCTCTAGGTCATAGTAAGCCTTCTGCGATTCACCAGTTAACAGAGGAGCCACCAGTCCAGCCCACTGCTCCTCAGGCCACTTTTCTCTTTCAGCAGTCCTTTCAAATGTGGTCAAAAATACCTCTGGATCATCCTCTCCAGTCATTTTTGTCAATAAACGACTCACCCCAAAGGACGCGGTATTAGTGGGACGGCTTTCCTCACTGGTCTGCGGACGTTGCTGCATTACTGCTTCCATTTGTTGTAGTCTCTGCTCTTGCTTCTGTAACAGGTCTATGAAGCGGGCCTCAGATTGCTGCTGGGCTTGTTGCTGAGCTTCCAGACTCTGTTGGTGAGCTTGCTGCTGGGCTGCAAGGCTCTGTTGATGAGCTTGCTGCTGGGCTGCGAAGCTCTGTTGTTGAGCTGCAAGGCTCTTTTGCAAACCTGCATTTGTCTGCTGTTGATTGGCATTTGCTAGAGCCAGCTGTTTCAGTATCTCCTCCATGCTGGCTTAAAAAAAAACTGCCACTGGTTCTCCACCAACTGTGGGGGGGTTAGCTCGGCAGCGGGTGTGTGTGATCCCCTGGATGGGCTCCCCACACAAAAACAGGCCCAGCAGACGGAGGTTGTGGTTTTCAAGATCAAAAAGGTGCGGTTTATTTCTCTATTTACAGTGACAAAAAAACACAGCAAAGCAAAAAGAAACAAACAAAATAAACCCTGGTCAGCTTGACCTCTGACTAAACATGCAGGTTTCCTAACTAACAACTGGGATCAGCCTGGTGCTGTCCTAGTCCCTAAGTCCCTGGTTTAGTAAATGTCCAAACAAATAGCCACACAGGCTTTGTCTCACCGCACAGGGGTTCACTCTCCCTAGACAGTCCACACAGGTCTGGTTCCAGGCATGAGCAAACACCTAATGAAGCTGGGAGTTTTTATAGAGGCCTTAAACGAGCTGACAAGCTTCAGCTGGTCTCATCAACTCCCTGCCTGCACGACGCCCAGCACTCTCCCTAGAGGTATGAATCATCCATGAGCCCACTAGCCTCAGCTGGGCTTCATCAACTCCCTCCCTAGTTGTATAAGTTGGCATAAAGCCTGAATCTGGGAGAAATATATCTACCCCCCTGGATGCAACCAGGTGACTTTACCTTCCTGCTGTCACATTAGTTAAACCTTTGGTATAAAGCAAAAACATTTTGAAGCGTAGGCTACAGTCAAAGTAGTAAGGAAGATGAGTATAAGCAATGAGACATCTCACCCATTTTTCTGAGACGAGCCAGGGGTGGAGAGACGCCTTTGCTTAGCCGGGGTTTTCCGCCATTGGGGAGAATGGGGAGCAGAAAAGCGGGTATAGGATTCTGCCAACCAGGTAGCTCCGTGTGTGGCAAATTCAGATCCTGAAGAAATGTGGGGAGATCCTCATGGAACCGCAAAGTGGAGGAACGCCAATTTTTTGTAGCAATTAAGCATGCAGGGAAACCCCACCTGTAAGTGGTTCCATCACCCCTCAAATGCTCCAGTAGAGGTTTTAAAGCTCTGCAGCGATCAAGGGTCTCCTTAGATAAGTCTGGAAAGATGTTAATGGTAGCTCCATCAAAGTCAATATTAGGAGTATTTCGCAGTTTGATCATGATGGCGTTTTTGTCTTCAAAATAGTGCAGTCGACAGATCACATCTCTGGGTTGGTCAGAAGTGAAGTTGCGAGGTCTCAGGGCTCGGTGGACTCTGTCAAAATGCAGAGGTTCAGTAACAGGGTTACCTAAAATTGTATTAAGGATGCCCCGGATCGAGGGTTCCAGATCGTTATCTCTGGTCGCTTCCCGCAGCCCTCTAATGCGCAAGTTGTTTCTGCAATTGCGATTCTCGAGGTCCTCAAGTTTCTATAACGAGGCCCTGTGAGCGTATGCTAATTGAGTGATAGTCTCTTGTAATTCTTTAATAGCCACCTCTTGTGAGTCTTGGCGCTGGCGCTGTTCTGTTTCCTCAATTCTGACGAGTAAATGCACCATGTCCGCCCTAACCGCGGAGATCTCCTTTTTTTCCATACTGTGGAACATACCCGCCATTTCCTTCTTGAGCTCACTCACCAGAGAAGACATGTCTGAGCCTGTGGGAGAGCCAGGATCCTCCATCAGCTCTGAACCACAGGATGAGGCCGGGGAGCTTTCACGGACGGAGGTAACGTGTGAGGCTGGAGAGATAATAGATCTCGAAGCTCTGGTCTTGTTGATCCGAGAGCTGGGGCTTTCACGTTCCGCCACTAGGAATCTTTTGATGGACCCCACTGCAGTTTGATGTAAGGTTGAAGATTTCACAGATCGTTTACTTATTGATGAATGGGAACTGGAACCTTTAGATGGCATTGCTAGTTGTTTTTGGGCCGAAAGCTAGACATCCGTATCTTGTAAAAATGTTTAATGGATTAGGAGATACAAGCTCCTTCCATGTAGAAACACTGAAAGCCTTAATTACGATCTTACCTAAGGAGGGGAGGGACCCATCACAGTGCGGGAGTTATAGACCAATATCCCTTTTAAATACGGATCTGAAGCTCTTCTCTAAAATCATAGCGACACGGCTCCAACAGCAGATACACTCTCTGGTCCATCAGGACCAGGTAGGGTTTGTGAAGATGCGGGAAGCACGGGATAATACGATTAAGACTTTAAATTTGATCCATGTAGCTAATATATCTCGAATGACCTGCGTATTTTTGGGGACAGATGCGGAAAAGGCATTTGACCGTATTAATTGGCAATTTATGTTCGCGGTCCTACAACATTTAGGGTTGGGGAAAAATATGATTCAGTGGATCTCAAGCATTTACACTCAACCAACCGCGCAAGTCAATGTGAATGGAATTGTGTCCCCCCTTTTTAGAGTAGCCAATGGGACTAGACAGGGATGTCCTTTATCCCCAATCCTTTTTGCTCTGACGGTTGAACCGTTACTATGCAAGATCCGAGCAAACTCAGATATAGGAGGTCTGAAAATTGGAGGAATAGAATATAAAATCTCTGCTTATGCAGATGATATGTTGTTTTCACTGACCAACCCGTTAGTATCTCTCCCTAATCTAATTCAGGAAATGGAAAAGTATGGCTCGCTATCAAATTTTAAGATTAATTTCTCAAAATCAGAGGCGATGGGAGTAGCAACACCTAAAGATGTATTGGGAACATTGAAGTCCAATTATAAATTTAAATGGACAGACCAAGCTTTGAAATACCTAGGAACTCTTATTCCAGCAGACTTGGCACAGACATATAGACTGAACTTCCCCCCACTACTATCTAGGGTGCGAGTTATGTTAGAGGGATGGCAGAGGGGGTTTCATTCCTGGTCTGGGAGGTGTAACATTATTAAAATGAATATCTTACCAAAGTTTTTATACCTCTTCCAAACATTGCCAATTAACATACCCAGATAATTTTTCAAGCAAGTACACTCTCTCATTATTAGGTTCATTTGGGCAAACAAACACCCAAGAATCAAGAGATCAGTGATGTCCCTACCTAAACGATATGGAGGATTGGGGGTCCCAGATGTATATAAATACTACCAAGCTGCCCTGCTGAGCCACTTGGTTGATTGGAGCAGACATAAGGAGTGGAAAATTTGGCCTGGTTTAGAACAGGCTCAGAGCAATGTGCTTCTACAACGAGCTGCTTGGTGTTTTAGGGATCTAAAGAACAGCATAAAGACACACCCTTTGATAGGCCCCACCCTCCGAATAGGATATGGGTTTTTCTCTAAAGGTAATTTATCAACAATAGACTCACCCCTTTTCCCCATCTTAGGAAACCCGCAGTTTAGCCCAGGACTAAGAGATGGACCGTTTGGAAAACAGACCAGGGTTTTTTTCAAGCCGCTCATTTTATGAGATCAGGAACCTGGCCTACAATACAGGAAATGATAGCAGGTGTTACACCTTATCGACTGGATTTCTGGGAGGCAGTGCAGTTGAGACATTTCCTAGAGAGCTTGACCCCACTAAGTAGCTATGAGAGGAAGTTAACAAGGTTTGAGGAATACTGTACGGGGAGTGGGATGATGAACCAAACTCTAGCCAAAGTGATAACATTAGTGGTGGCACCAGCCGAGGATTTCCGGTTGCCATCTTTTAGGAGATGGGAGGCAGAGATAGAACAGGTATTCACAGAGGAACAACAGAACAAGATACTACAAAATACGTTTGAATCTGCAACTTGCATAAGAATGCAAGAGACGAATTTTAAGATCCTTGCACAATGGTACCGTACCCCGGCTATGATACATAAATGTTATCCTGGTATACCAGATAACTGTTGGCGATGTGGGGGGAGAGGAGGGACGATGGGTCATATCTTCTGGTCTTGCCCCAGAATAAAAAGTTTTTGGAAAGAGGTTCGGAGGATTGCACAAAAATTCAGTGACAGGGAGATCCCGGAGGACCCGACCCTTTTCTTATTGCAAAATACCAAAATGTCGGTTAAACAATATAAGAAATCGGTTCTGTGCCACCTCCTGAACGCAGCAAGAGCATGCATCCCAGGTAAATGGAAACAGACACAACCACCTTCGGTCGGAATGTGGCTCAAACGAGTAGAACAAATTAATATTATAGAAGACTTGATGTGGACAAACCGGCAAAAAAGGTGGATTTATTTAGAAACATGGTCCATGTGGAATCATTTTAAATATACAGAAGAGGGCAGATCCCTTATAGATGTGAACTGAGTAAATGCTATTCAGGAAGGGAAGGGGACGAGACATGGGGGGAGGGGGGGTGGGCTTTTTTTTTTTTGGGAAGCTTTTTCTGGGAAGCCTCCCTCTGGACGCCATGAGGAAGGCGGCAGGGGGAATAATGATGGTAAAGATATAACACAGAGAATAGAATGATATTATGGCTTGCAATTAATACCTAGAGACGGGTGATATGTTAGGTTATGTATGATATGTTATGTATGATATTTACGGAATGTATGTCTCTGTGTTTTGCTTCAGAATAAAATAAAAAGGATGAAATTTGAAAGCTAGACAGGGCTCATTTCAAGCGTTTCCCAGTGGCGCCATGCGCAGATCAACTGCCCCGTGGGGGGGGGAGGCCGTGTATGAAGCAACAGTTCAACAGGGAGAGCAAGTATGTAGGCTAACAAATTGAGGTGACTAGAGGATGGGTGAATCAGACAGTGGAAAGGTACAGCAGCCGTATGCAATCTACAGGGTAGCGTATGGCCGTTAATCTCCAGCAGGATACAAAAACACTCAGCAGGCCAGAGAGATAGGGGAATACTGTAACAGCTTATGTGTAGAGGGAAATGATCAGAATGGACCTCTTATGCCTTAATAGGAAGAAGCTGGGCAGCAGGGGAGATGCTAAGCAGTCATGAATGCGGCAGTGGGTTTATTGAGAGCAGCAAGATGGCCGCTGACTTCCAGGAGTAGGCCGAAGCCGCGGTCTTTCCTAGATCCGGCCGCAGGAAGTGTGCAGAACCGGCCGCTTTGGGACCACTCCTGGGCCCCCCGCGGCCACAGGGACCAGCCGAATCCTCCGCAGGTGGATGCTTATGGGCGGCTGGGTTATCCGCCGCTCTCCCCGCTGAACGTGGCACTCTAGGCCGGAGGATGTGGAAGACCCTGAAGGCCGCAAGATGGTGACCGCTAACCGGAGCCGGCCGCGGGTCGGGTAAAAGGATGAGGAGGCACCCCGCTGGCCTGACACCTCCACCCAAGCCGGGATTATAACAGGGGAAGTCCGTGGGCTTACAGGGGAGCGTAGGAGGCTCCGTAGGCCTCAAGATGGAGTCGGGCCTGGGCCCTGTGGAGCGGACCCGGCGAGTCCCAACCGGCGGGCCAGGCCTCACAATTCAATCCGGGATAGAGGTAGGGGATCCCCAAAGATAAGAAGGGTAGATTTGGAGGCTCACCCGCGGAGTTAGCAGCGAGGATGGCTGTGGATTTTAGATGGATTTGTGGAGCTCTGTGCCTGCATGTCCTCCTCGGTCAGCTTCCGGACACGCCCCCCGGGATCCGTGGGTTTGAGAGGAGTCTGTGATGGGGTGGGGGAGTCTGTGATAGGGGAGGATCTGTGATGGGGGGGCTCTGTGATGGGGGGAGTCTATAATGGGGGATCTATGATAGAGAGGAGTCTGTGATGGGGGGTTCTGGGCCTACATAAGAACTGTCAAAATGCAGAGCGAGCAGAAGGTGGGAGGCCTTCCAGGAGGTGGAAGTGTTTTCATTCCGGGTCTGTCGGGCGTCGTGATTGGCAATAGATTTACATCGAGGGACACTTTTTTTTCTTTTTTTACAGTTTTTCTCCATTGTTTTGGCTCATTTCTTAAAACAGAAATTACATTCTCAAAACTCTAAGATCATTTGACAAAACAGTCTTAAGCCCTGTACACACGATCGGTTTAACCGATGAAAACCGTCCGATGGATTGTTTTCATCAGACAAACCGATCGTGTATGGGACCCATCGGTCTTTTTTCCATCGGTTTTAAAAGATAGAACATGTTTTAAATTTTTCCGATGGATAAAAAACCGATCGAAAACTCCGATCGTCTATGGGCAAGTCCATCGGATAAAAAACCCACGCATGCTCAGAATCAAGTCGACGCATGCTCAGAAGCATTGAACTTAATTTTTCTCGGCTCATCGGAGTGTTTTACGTCACCGCGTTTGGAACGGTCGGTTTTTTGACTGATGGTGTGTAGGCAAGACTGATGGAAGTCAGCTTCATCGGATTTCCGATGGACAAAACCATCGGATTAGAATCCATAGGATATCCGATCGTGTGTACGAGGCTTTACAGTTCAGCACAACACTATAACTCACGTGCAAAAGCTCATATCTCTCCCAAAACTGTTCACTCATGCTTCAAAACCATATTCCTTTCCCATATAAAGAGTCAATGCCCCCAAAATGACAAAGATTCTTCTCAATTGCTTTGGCTCATTTCTTGAAACAGACCAGACGTTCTCAATTCTCTTGGTGCTTTTGCCAAAACAACGTGGATGGTTTGGCACTAGGGATGAGCTTCGAGTTCGAGTCGAACTCATGTTCAACTCAAACATTGCCTGTTCGCCCGTTCGCCGGACAGCGAACAAATTGGGGTGTTCGCGGCAAATTCGAAAAATCTATGGGAGAAATCTAAAGTGCTAATTATAAAGGCTTATATGCAAGTTATTGTCCTAAAAAGTGTTTGGGGACCCGGGTCCTGCCCCAGGGGACATGTATCAATGCAAAAAGAAGTTTTAAAAACTGCAGTTTTTTCGGGAGCAGTGATTTTAATAATGCTTAAAATGAAAAAATAAAAGTGAACTATTCCTTTAAATTTCGTACCTGGGGGGTGTGTATGATATGCATGTAAAGTGGCGCATGTTTCCCGTGCTTAGAACTGTCCCTGCAAAAAATGTCATTTTTGAAAGAAAAAAAGTCATTTAAAACTTACTCGCGGCTATTAATGAATTGTCGGCTCCCGGCAATACATACAAAAGTCATTGATAAAAAAAAAAAAAGCGTGGGGGTTCCCCAGAATTCAATTACCAGGCCCTTCAGGTCTGGAATGGATATTAAGGGGAACCCCGCCGCAAATTTAAAAAAAAATTGACGTGGGGTTCCCCCAAATATCCATTCCAGGCCCTTCAGATCTGGCATGGATTTTAAGGGGAACTCCACCCCAAATTTTAAAAAAAATGGCGTGGAGTCCCCCTAAAAATCCATACCAGACCCCTTATCCGAGCACGCAACCTGGCCGGCCGCAGGGGAAAAGGGGGGGACGAGAGAGCGGCCCCCCCTCCCTCCTGAACCGTACCAGGCCACATGCCCTCAACATGGGGAGGATGTCCCCATGTTGATGGGGACAAGGGCCTCATCCCCACAACCCTTTCCCGGTGGTTGTGGGGGTCTGCGGGCGGGGGGCTTATCGGAATCTGGAAGACCCCTTTAACAAAGGGGACCCTCAGATCCCGGCCCCCCCCTATGTGAATTGGTAAGGGGTACATTGTACCCCTACCATTTCACGAAGAAAGCGTAAAAAAATGTTAAAAAAACACACAAACACCTTGAAAAAGTCCTTTATTTAAAAAAATAAAATAAATAAATAAATAAATTCCAGCGGTGAAATCCAGTGTCCCGCGGCGATCCCGATGTCCAGCGCTGTCCTTCATTGGTTGTGCCTGAGCGGACCTGATGGGGAACTCCCTCTCAGTATTTTAAATGTATAGACCCGCCCCTTCTAAAGTTCCCCATCAGGTCCGCTCAGCGGACCAGATGCGGAACATGAGAAGGGGCGGGTCTATACATGTATTACCAAAGTGAGAGCAGTTCCCCATCAGGTCCGCCCCCTCGGTATGTCGGACCCGCCTACGTCATTGGCTTGAGCGGGGAACTTCCTTCACTATGTAAATTTTAATTACACAGTGAAGGAAGTTCCCCGCTCAAGCCAATGACGTAGGCGGGTCCGACATACCGAGGGGGCGGACCTGATGGGGAACTGCTCTCACTTTGGTAATACATGTATAGACCCGCCCCTTCTCATGTTCCGCATCTGGTCCGCTGAGCGGACCTGATGGGGAACTTTAGAAGGGGCGGGTTTATACATTTAAAATACTGAGAGGGAGTTCCCCATCAGGTCCGCTCAGGCACAACCAATGAAGGACAGCGCTGGACATCGGGATCGCCGCGGGACACTGGATTTCACTGCTGGAATGTTTTTTTTCTTTAATAAAGGACTTTTTCAAGGTGTTTGTGTGTTTTTTTAAACATTTTTTTACGCTTTCTTCGTGAAATGGTAGGGGTACAATGTACCCCTTACCAATTCACATAGGGGGGGGGCGGGATCTGGGGGTCCCCTTTGTTAAAGGGGTCTTCCAAATTCCGATAAGCCCCCCGCCCGCAGACCCCCACAACCACCGGGCAAGGGTTGTGGGGATGAGGCCCTTGTCCCCATCAACATGGGGACATCCTCCCCATGTTGAGGGCATGTGGCCTGGTACGGTTCAGGAGGGAGGGGGGGCCGCTCTCTCGTCCCCCCTTTTCCCCTGCGGCCGGCCAGGTTGCGTGCTCGGATAAGGGGTCTGGTATGGATTTTTAGGGGGACTCCACGCCATTTTTTTTTTATTTGGGGTGGAGTTCCCCTTAAAATCCATGCCAGATCTGAAGGGCCTGGAATGGATATTTGGGGGAACCCCACGTCCATTTTTTTTTAAATTTGCGGCGGGGTTCCCCTTAATATCCATTCCAGACCTGAAGGGCCTGGTAATTGAATTCTGGGGAACCCCCACGCTTTTTTTTTTTTTTAATCAATGACTTTTGAATGTATTGCCGGGAGCCGACAATTCATTAATAGCCGCAAGTGAGTTTTAAATGACTTTTTTTCTTTCAAAAATGAAATTTTTTGCAGGGACAGTTCTAAGCACGGGAAACATGCGCCACTTTACATGCATATTAAAAACACCCCCCAGGTACGAAATTTAAAGGAATATTTTACTTTTATTTTTTCATTTTAAGCATTATTAAAATCACTGCTCCCGAAAAAACGGCAGTTTTTAAAACTTTTTTTTGCATTGATACATGTCCCCTGGGGCAGGACCCAGGTCCCAAAACACTTTTTAGGACAATAACTTGCATATTAGCCTTTATAATTAACACTTTAGATTTTGAACGTTCAAGTCCATTGTATTTAATAGGGTTCTAAAGTTCACACAAACATTTTGTCTGTTCGCAGGTTCTGGTACGAACCGAACAGGGGGGTGTTCGGCTCATCCCTGTTCGGCACAACACCATGTTTCACCTTCAAAAGCTCATATCTTTCCCAAAACAGTTCACTCATGTGTCAAAAATAAATTTCTTTCTCATTCAAATAGTCAGTGCCCCCAAAATGCTTTGTCCCTTTGGCATTGTGTAAGCACTGCAAGTCAAAATGTTTAGATGTTTTGTCTCTATGGCAGAGGACCATTGAAATAACCCTCATGTCCACCTTTCAGTCTTAGCCCAGTCCTTTATTGACAATGGTTACTGTACAGTTTTTGTCTAGCTAACTGAACACAATTGTGTATAAAACTGAAAAAAAAAGAAAATATTTTAGGGTGAAGCCTCGTACACACGACCGAGTTTCTCGTCGTAAAAAACAAGTCGTTTTTTTCGACGAGATTCTTGTTAAGCTTGTCGATTTTCTCGTCAAGCTTTCCATGCGTACACACTGACATTTCCCAATTTCCTCGTTGTTCTCCGCGGTCACGTCCATCACGTACGACGGCACTATAAAAGGGGAAGATCTTTTTTTCTTGGCGCCACCCCTTGGGCTGCTTTTGCTGATCTCGTGTTACCGCGTGTGAAGTAAAAGTTTGGGAAGAGACGATTCGCGCTTTTCAGTCTTCGTACTTTTCAGATCGTTTTCTGCGGTTCAGTTTGTGCTTGTGGGTTCGTATCTTGACTTTCAGGGCGTTTAGGCAGGTCGTATCTGTTTTACAGTGCGTTCTTGCCTGTTTGTTTCTGTTTTTCAGTTCGTTATTCATAGGCCTTGCTGTTTTAAAGTGCGTTCTGTTCTGTACGTTCTGATAAGACGACCGTTTCCTAGCCATGTCGCCTGGACGTTCTCGTCATCGAGTTCATGCTGTGCGTGCGCTTGGTGTTGGTCTGCTTGTTTTGGACCAAGACCAGTCCATGAATGGTGTGAGGAGGAGTTCATGGACCAAGAATTGGTTGCTCCAGTGGGACCAATTCTGCCATATGCCTCTGCTGCGGGAGATCGTCGAGAATAATCCTGAGGACTACAGGAATTTTCTGCAGATGTCTGACCCCGTTTTTCAGGAACTGTTGGCTTTGGTGTCCCCCTATATTACCAGGAAGGACACCGTTATGCGGGAAGCCATCAGTGCTGAGCAGAGGCTCATCGCCGCCTTACGGTACCTGGCGACAGGGAGAAGTCTTCAGGACTTGAAGTCCACGACAGGCAACTCCCCCCAGGCTCTGGGCCTCATAATGCCAGACACCTGTTCTGCCATTATACAAGTCCTGCAGGAGGACTATATTAGGGTAAGTTTTCTCCATTAACATCACATTTTATGTATTACATGTATGCTAATGTATTGTATTTCTTTCATCCTTCCCTAATTACCATGATTGTAATATGCTGAGAATGTCCCCTTTGTCCCCATGCATGTTGGAAGTTTTTAAATGCCCCTTTTTTCTCCTCCATGCATATTTTCCTTCACTAACCTTTCCAGCAGGGGCGCCTGTTGCTCCAAATGTTTGGGGGTTCAAACCCCTTTTTTGCTCTGGTGCCTATTAAACTCCCCCATTTGTTCCCTCTAATGCAGCCATTTTGTTCCCTCCAATGCAGCCAGTTCCCCCCCAGCCCTGCACTTACCTTCTTGTAGTCAGCGCCATCCTTCTTCTGTCCTTGATGTCTTCTCCTTCCCTTGATGTTGCATCAGCCAATCATGTTACCATTAAACAGACTTGGTGAACATGATTGGCAGAGCAGCCTGTCAGTGTTTACCCAAGGAATGCCCCCCCCCCCCTGCGTCCCCTATTTAAATTTTCTGAAGACAATTACATCCCTCAGGCTGTAATGTGCAAGACAATTTTCCTTACTGTTTCTGATATGCCATTTTAAACCCATAAATGCCGCAGTTCTTCATATGTCGGTCGCTTAACAGGGGGCCATCCACCTGAATAGTGGGCGGCATAGACAATACATAGGTTAATGCAAGGCATGAACCTATGTATTGTTCTGAGTGACGGGCACAGGAGAGAGGGGGCAGTGCTCCAGCGCCCACTCTGGACGCACCGCCACTGCAATGCTATCCTGTGGCCAAACACATCTCCCCCCCCCTCCCCATTAGAATTTATTAATGGACCATCATAGGGGGTGATGAATATGATACATGAGCCTTCCATTATACTTATTTAAAACACCTTAATAAACGTAGACTTTGCTTGATGTTGGCCTCTAATGTATTTTCGTAGAATATACTTGTAATGTTTGATTTGTGTATTCTAATATTTTTTCATCTTGTTTGACTCCACAGCTTCCTTCCACGCCACAGGAATGGCAGACTGTGGCATCAGAGTTTGCCACGCGGTGGGACTTCCCCAACTGCGGTGGTGCTATAGACGGGAAGCACGTCCGCATCGTGCCGCCACCCCGTTCTGGGTCCTACTACTACAATTACAAGGGGTTTCATAGCATTGTGCTGATGGCGGTGGTGTCAGCACGGTATGAATTCCTCTATGTTGATGTAGGGAAGAATGGCCGGATGTCCGATGGGGGATCCTTCATCCAGACGGAGTTTGCCCTCCGTCTCCAGAGTGACAACCTTGCATTGCCACCGGATGCAGGGAATATTGAAGGACTCCCCTTTGTTTTTTTGGCTGATGAAGCCTTCGGGCTCGGACCACATCTTATGAGGCAATTTCCTCAGAGGACCCTGACCCCAGAGAAGAGGGTGTTCAATTATCGGCTGGCCAGGGGCCGAAGAGTCGTTGAAAATGCCTTCGGCATAATGGCCAGGCGGTTCCGCCTTTTTATGACTTCCATCCACTTGGCGGACTACAAAATAAACTATGTAGTGTTATGCTGCTGTGTGCTACACAATTTTCTTTGCCGCAAATCCAATTCATATATGGCCTCAGTTTTGCCAGAGGCTGGACTTTCCCCTGATAATCCCCTGCCGGGCCTGGAATCTGACCGTGCTGGCTTGCCCCCCCAAAATGCCCGTGAGGTTCGGGACAAATATATGGACTATTTCACGGGTAGGGGGGCAATTCCTATGCCAGGCTATGTCTAAAGATTGCTGTCTAACGATCCAAATAAAAATCTTGTTTAAACTTCTAACTTTTGTTGGTTTCCTGTCTCCTAGTTTGTCTTAGTGCATTTGTAGTGCCACGTGTATTTTCCTTTAGTAAATACCAACCATTTCACTATGTAACCTTAAAAAATTTACCAAATAAGGTTAGAGCATATTAGAAAAAGAAGCTACACGTTGTTTGTGTTCAAATCTTTTACTATGTGCGAATTCACACACTTTTTTTTTTTAAATTTTACATTTTTTGTTTGCCTGGCCACAAACCGGCAATTGTTTTCTTATGAAAATACAAAAACAACAGTTGCATTCCAAAAATTACAAAATTGGATACCTCGGAGCAATCTGAGACATTCACTTACACAAACTATATGTCTCTATGTGCCCGTCCTAATATGGGGTCCTGCCACCCCTTGCCCAGCCAAAAATTGAATATGCACACAATTGGGATTATATTCCTATAGGGATTTTAGACTCCTGATCCCTATTGTCAACATGTGCTATCTGCCATCAGGGGTGATCAATGGACGTGTTTTGGGGGTGCAACCCCTTCCTCAGTTCAGCTACTTTAGATACGAGGAAGGGGTTGCACCCCCAAAAGACGTACATGGATATCCCCTGATGGCAGATAGCACTGTGTGCAGATTCAATTTTTGGCTGGTTTGATTGTCAAAAAGTTTTTTAGAAGTTGCAAAACAAACATGAGAAAAAAGGGGGTTGGGATGCCTTATTGAATTCTCCCCAATACATCGAGAATGTCTTTAAATGTTTGATCCATCACATGTATTCTTTCTTTAATTTTGTCCAGTTCCGTGCTACATTCCATCACTTGCTGGATGAGGCGGAGGGCACTGTCAGCAGAGAAACCTGTACTATCCTTCACCCCAACATTCACATCCCCTAAAAACAAAATAAAAAGGTATTATAACTCTGCAGGCCTACCTCTCTTACCTGAAGCTGTGGTGACAGATACTGACCTGCTGTGGTGACCAGTTCCACAACGTCATCCACCTCTCCTTCCTGCACTTCTTCTCCTTCCTCCACCTCAACTTCCTCTACATCCTTCGTTTGTGGGTCTTTGGGAGTTTGGGGTTGTGAAGCTGTGGGTTTCCTGTGCTCCCTGGAGTGTCCTCCTCCCAGTCTTCTCTCCCCTATGAGAATCAAACAAAAGGTAGAGTTATCACACAGAAATTCTGTATGTTAAACCAAAAAACAGGCTAAATTGCTTGGAAGTGGGGTACAAATGTGTGTTTGGGCGGAATTTAAAGATGAATGCATTATTTCTGACCAAGAATATGCTTAGTATTCACCTTTGTCTGTCATTTTTTAGACATGTAGGCAACACAAAAATTCTCTGATGCACCTGTGTGGGACACCCAAAAAAGGCGGGTCTGGTGGCCCACACTATAGTGCTCCAAAGTACAGATGTGGAAGCAGCTGCTGAGTGTCCTCTCCTTTACACTGAAAAAAGTTTGCATTTCATTCTCTTTACAAACACATCATCTAGCCTAAAACTTTGTGCCCCAAATTTCACAAAAAATGGCAGATGTCTAATTACTTTTGTGGCTGTAAAAGAATCCAAAACAGCGGATAGTGTCCGAACGAAGTGTCTGTAACGTTACGAACGATTACTGTGCCCAACCAAGTTCAAAATATAACGTTTTGGAAGGGAGTCCAATAAGAAAAAAAACCTAAACCAGCAACATGTCAGTTTAGAAAAGGATTAATAGCATAAAAGTGTACATTTTACTTACTTTTTGCGAGCATTCTCTTAATGCTCCTTAACTGCTCTGGCTCCCTCAGTTTGAGGTCTGACCACCTCTTTCTGAGCTGCTCATTTGAGCGTTTCACCCCAAAATTCGTCTTCAGACTCTTCACGACTTTTGTGAGGATTTTGGCCTTCCTTCTATTTGGTTTGCTATACGGCCCATGCTTTGCATCATAATCAGACTTGAGCAAGATGTCCACCATCTCTGCCATCTCGGCAAAAGATATATTCGATGCCTTAAATCTCCTCCTTGATCGTGACGTTTCCTCGGTCTCCGGGCTTGTCTCCTCCTCGTTAGTTGCGGAATTATCAGACACCTGCTGTAACTCCGCCATATCTGTCTGCGCGCCGAAAGAGAAGGGGCGGGGAAAAGATGTTAGTTAGAACGTCATGGGCGGGCGACGTGTGCGGAGCGACGTGTTCGAATTTTGATGCATGCGTGGTGTGTATATAGCAAACACACATGTGACTATAGTACGTTTGGTGTGCGGAGAGAGGAGTTCAAGTGACGGATGTGCGAACGAAGGTATGTGATTTTGTGACTTGTACAAATTGTTGGCCTATACTGTTTTGAGAATGTTGTAGGATATATATGGTGACTACGATGTTAAGGAGGTTAGACTGTTTGCCTCACATTAGTTATCTATTATTTCTTAAACTTGCAGATACAATATGAATGTCTTTATTAGCGACAAAGAGTTCCTGGCGGAATTTATTGACCGGGTAAGGGAGCTGCCCGCTCTGTGGGAGACGAAAAACCCCATCCATAAAAAAAGAGGGGTGAGAAAAGCAGCGCTGGAGAAGCTGCTCCCATTTGTGCAGACCAAGGTGCCCACAGCCACAGCAAAACAAGTGGACACTAAAATTGGGAGCTTGAGAGGCACCTACAGGACTGAATGCTCTAAGGTCCTGGCTTCTCAGAGGTCAGGAGCAGCAGCAGATGATGTGTATGTCCCGATTTTGTGGTACTACAGCAGGATGTCCTTCCTGGATGACCACATTGAGGCAAGGCCATCACTCTCCACTCTTCCCCCCAGACTTCCCTGCAGCCAACCTGAGCCTTCTCTGGAGCAAGAGGAGGCAGCCATCCTGGGTGATCCTGATTTGGCCATCTGGAGCCAGGTATAGTATTAACTGAAAATGTATTGGGATAAAATGAATGTTTGACAAATATGTCAAGATGACAAACATAAACTATTTTGGGTTCCACAAGTGAAATCAAGATCTCGAGACATTAGTCTGCACTTAATTGGGTGCTAAATAGTCAATCTGATGTAGGTGTAAATTATGAAAAATGATTTCTGGATTTACATTCTAATTGCTTCAATCATGTTTCTAAAGTTTGATGCAAAGATTAAAACAACATATTAAACTATGTCCCCTTTTCATACACAGGATGAAATCAGCCAGGAGGAGGGTCTGGAAACTGTCAGGCAGGAGGAGGAAGGGCCCAGTGGCAGCCAGGAGGTGGCAGGGCCCAGTGGCAGCCAGGAGGTGGCAGGGCCCAGTGGCAGCCAGGAGGTGGCAGGGCAAAGGAGAAGCACCAGATCCCAGGTGCCTCCCATCCGGCTTCCCAAAAGAGGCAGGAGGGACAGGACCACCAGTGAGGCAGCAATGGCCCTTATTAAAGAGGCCCATGCCACCCTCAAAGAGCCCACATCCCCTGAAGAGGTCATTGGCGGCCTAGTGGAGGCAAAGTTCAAGGTGATGAGCATGGAGCAACGCCTCCTATGCGAGCCCCTGCTCATCACCTTGCTCAACAAGGGGGTGATGGGAAAAATTACCCCCAATACCGCCATTTGTGAGGTGGCACAACTGTCCCAACCTCAACCTCCTCCTCCACCTCCACATTCTTCTTCTGCCCCACCCCCTTCTCCTCCACCTCCACCTTGTTCTTCCACCCCACCCCCTTCTCCTCCACCTCCACCTTGTTCTTCCGCCCCACCCCCTTCTCCTCCACCTCCACCTTGTTCTTCCGCCCCACCCCCTTCTCCTCCACCTCCACCTTGTTCTTCTGCGCCACCCCCTTCTCCTCCACCTCCTCCTCCTCCTCCTGACAGGAGTACCCCTCCAGTGGCCCAGCCTCCAGCCAAACGAAGAAGGAAGGCTGCAGGGAAGGCTTCAGGAAAGGTTGCAGGGAAGGTTGCCAGGAAGACGAGGAAGTGATGGCCTTGCTTCATTGTGGTCGGACAGAAGGCAGCCTGTTGTAGTACCACACACTTGGGACATATATATCACCTGCTGCTGTACCTGACCTCTAGGAGGCCAGCATCAGATTGTGTTCAGAAATGTTGGCCTTCTCAAGCTCCCAATTTTAGTGTCCACACAGGGTTGCTGTGTGCTCTGGGGTCCCTGGGATGCACAAATGGCAGCAGCTTCTCCAGCGCTGCCTTCTCTTTATTTTATTTGAAACATGAATAAATGTTATTTTTGTTTAAGTTCATACTTGACTATGTGTATTTGTAAAAATGTAAAATCTAGCTTTGGAGTAAGCAGATACATTTGACTGACCAAAAAAGGGACAGATAACATCCCCCCCAAAAAATAACTAAATCGTGTTTCCCAAAAAAGTGTGTAAATTTAGATCATATATATTACAAGATTCAATGGGAGATCATTACCAAAACATTGCGAAATTACAATTAACATCAGTTAGAAAAAGAACAAATTTTTAAATATTCCTAAAAACTTGCACGATATAATACACATAAATCTTCTTAAGAGCAGCATGAAAAAGGTTAAAAAAAGATAGTCATAACTCTGTGTGAATATCAGCAGCAAAAGAAGTTCATTCGTTTGGATTAATGTCACATTCTAACGAAGATTTCAATGCACAACATTTAAACGATGCAAAAATTTGGAGCGTGACGAATGTGCTATCTCCATTACGAAGGCTTGTTTTACCAGAAGATGCGCTCCCGTCTCATAGTTGCTTGTGAGCATGCGCGCTTTTGGAAGAGTCGTAAAAGCATACACACGAACCATTTTCTCGACACAAAACAGGCCGACGAGAAACACGACGAGGAAATCTAGAATCCTGACGAGAAAATAGAGAGCAGGTTCTCTATTTTTTCGTCAAAATTCACGGCAGTTTTCTCGTCGTAAAACCATACACACGAACGGTTTTCTCAACAAAAAAGCTCTCGCGGCACTTTTCTTGCCGGTTTTGGACGAGAAACTTGGTCGTGTGTACGAGGCTTAAGAGTAGCCTCCAAGGTTTGACATCACACATTGCACTAATACTGCCAGGGAAAAAATACTTTACAGTATTGTAAACATTTTTATTCACACACAAAGTAACTTCCATACATCAGAGTAAAAAGAAAATGTATACAGCATAATATACGGAAATATAAACACACAAACAAAAAACAAGGAAAATTACATTTAGCCTACAATGCTGTAAGTAAAGCTGGAGTTTTACAACTACTGTAACATCTCTTCACTGGCCACCGTCCTCACCCTCCTGCCCATCCACACGCTGCTGTCTGTCTGGCCACAGATTCTCGTCAACATCGCAGCGTATATCCTCCCTTGCGATGCAACGAGGGAAGAAACGGCGTGCATGTCGCAACCATCCCCTACACTGATCTCCTGTAATATCCTCACAGGCAGCGTCCATTGCATGGAGTAGGGACCTCTGATCTTGAGCCCGATGCTCATACACTCTCCACCTCCAAGCCGAGAAAAACTCCTCAATACGATTGAGAAAAAGGAGAGTAAGGTGGTAGGAACACCATATCCATCCTTGGATGAGCAGTGAACCAAGCCCTGATAAGCGGGCCACGGTGGAAATTCATATTGTCCCATACAATTATATATTGTGGTAGGTGAGGCCCTATGAGACCTCTCTCATTTTCAGGGATCAAATCCAAATGAAGGTGGTCCAAGAAGATGAGGAGCTTCTGTGTAATGTATGGGCCAAGACTGGGGATGTGAGTGGCCACACCATTCTCAGAAATGGCAGCACACATAGTTATATTGCCCCCTCGCTGGCCTGGGACATCCACCGTGGCCCGGTGGCCAATACAATTATGGCCACGTCTTCAGTATGTGAGAGGTCTCATTTCCTTCCAATGCCATTATTCTCTACAATAGAGTAAAAAAATAAAACAACAAATCAGTCATACAGAAGACTCATACAACAGTTACAGACAGTTACATAGGAATGTTCTATGTTCTACACAAGTTCAATATACTACTGGCCAGTATTCCAGTGGTTCCAAACCTGGGGTACATGTACCCTATGCAGAGGTACTACAGGGGGTATATATACATATATATATATATATATAGGGGGTACAGCTCTATATATATGTAGCAACACGACCCTTTCACTCCCGTCTTTGGCTCACTCACAGGAGAAGAAGGCGCCCCATGCCACCATGCCCGTTACCCTCTGGTTTGCAGAGGTTAAGCACACTTGTAACTTACGGGTCTTGCAGCAAGGTTCTCCTTAAAGTTGGTTCTCGTCCTTTAGGATGTAAAGGACAAGTCTCTATACCCCCAAGTAACTCCAAGGTCCACACCAGTAGCAACTCCAACGTAGAGTTTATTTTTCTTATGCATGAATAACCACAAAGTTGAGAAGAGAGAAAGGTGTTAGAGAAGCAGATCAGATTCAGGCACTCCTGGCTTCTTCGCCACTCGATCCCGAGTGGGTACAGCTCACCCGGATAGTCACCCAATGGCACTAGCAGCCGGCATGTAGCTCGAACTGTCAATCAGATTCCCTTAATAGATGCTGTCGGGAGATCCCCTGCCACAGAATCTATAGTGACCCGAACCTCCTAATGGTCACGTTGTTAAATCCCTTTTTGGATGGATGAAATCCCTCCAGAGAGTTACTGGGCCCCTTCCTTCAATGTGATCTCTCACCAGTCCTTCGGAACGGTCCTCCCCCAGCCTCCTCTTCCAGATGCGGGTCCCCTCGCAAGGCAGCACCCTGAGATTCCTCCTTCCCGAAGTGGGCTCCAGCTAAAGGTGCTGGGCCCAGGGCTGAAGTTGCAGTCCCAGGACTAAAGGTGCCTGGGACTGAGGCACACGTGGCCCCATAGCCTGGAGGGCCATGCACTGGATCTTGAACTCCAGATCCGCAGGTTCCCACCACGGGTACAGGTCCCCGGGGCAGTAAGTCCACCCTGACCAAGTCTTTAAGTTTCCTGGCCAATGGCGTCTGCCCCTTTTGTACCCTCCCCCGGCATGCACAGCGGGCAGACCACCCCCACTGCACGGCTGCCGAGAGAGGACACCCAATCGCCACTCCATCACCTGTGGTTCAACCCTGAGTACAAGTGACAGCGCCACTCATAACTCTAAGGGGAACTGCAGACCAGATGAAAACAGCAGCAAGGCAGAGTCCAACAAATTGAAAGATCCGAGCCAACTACTACTCGAATCACCCCTAAATTTAGTATAGCTGCCCCCTAAATTGGAACCCCCGCTACTTAACCACTTGTCCACCGCCCACTGTCAATTGACGGCGGGCGGAGGACACTCTCGTTCTGGGAGGACGTCATATGACGTCCTCCCTTTAAAACGAGCTAGAAGGCGCACGCTCGCCGCCAGCGGCGCGCGCGCGCGCGCTGCGTTCACAAGGCCCCGGTGCGCGTGCCCGGCGGCCGCGATTGCCGCCGGGCACCCGCGATTGCCCGGAAAACGAGCAGGAAAGTGGGTCTCTGTGTGTAAACACAGAGATCCACGTCCTGTGAGGGAGAGGGGACCGATGGTGTGTCCCTTGTACATAGGGACAACCAACGGTCACCTCCCCCAGTCAGTCCCCTCCCCCCACAGTAAGAACACATTGAGGGAACATATTTAACCCCTTCCCGCCCCCTAGTGGTTAACCCCTTCCCTGCCAATCACATTTATACAGTAATCAATGCATTTTTATAGCAGGGATCACTGTATAAACGTGAATGGTCCCAAAAATGTGTCAAAAGTGTCCGATGTGTCCGCCGCAATATCACAGTCACAATAAAAAATCGCAGATCGCCGCCATTACTAATAAAAAAATAAAAAAATAAAAATGCTATAAATCTATCCCCTACTTTGTACACGCTATAACTTTTGCGCAAACCAATCAATACGCGCTTATTGCGATTTTTTTTTTTTACCAAAAATATGTAGAAGAATACGTATCGGCCTAAACTGAGGAAAATTTTATTTAAAAAAAAAAAAATGGGTATTTATTATAGCAAAAAGTAAACAATAGTGTTATTTTTCCAAACTGGACGCTCTTCTTTTGTTTATAGCGCAAAAAATAAAAACCGCAGAGGTGATCAAATACCCCCAAAAGAAATCTCTATTTGTGGGAAAAAAAGGACACAAATTTTGTTTGGGAGTCACGTCGCACGACCGCGCAATTGTCATTCAAAGTGTGACAGCGCTGAAAGCTGAAAAATGGCTTGGGCAGGAAGGGGGTTTTCGTGCACAGTAGGGAGGTGGATATACATGTTTGGCAGCATTCACAATCATGGACAGCACCTGTCAGGTAACTAAACATACTGTTTGTTTGGTCATCTGAGACCAACTCCAACTCCTCCTTCGTTAGTCAAGTTCTAGTTGCACCTGACTGTCAATTGCTGTAATCATTTTATCAAATGTTCCAAGAGATTCATATATGGTATTCATGGTATTATGTTCCTGAATAATTTTGACAATTGAACAGACTATTGTGCATGTGATGACTTAAACAATGAAATGACGCTGACACGTTTTGGAGAGAACAACCATTAGACTGAGAATTGACAATCAGTTTAGATCAACAAGATCTATTCACTTGGAAATTGTGCTAAATGTAGGTTACTTGTACCTAATCATTTGAAAGATGTACTGAGACATTGAGACTTGTACTGAGACATTTGCAATTTGATGAAATGAATGAGAAATTCAATTCAGTTGTGAACAATTGCCAAGTGGTTTGGAGATTTGTCCATGTTGTTTTGAGAATGTCATTTCTGTTTCAAGAAATGAGCCAAAACAATGGAGAAAAACTGTAATAAAGGATTTGTCAAAAACGTTTTTCCTGTACCCGATACCCATTCACATAGGATGGGTGGAATTTGGGGGCCCCCTTGTTACATGGTATGATAACCCCCCCACCCGCAGACCCCGACAACCACAGCCCAGGGTTGTCGATGTCAGTGAAATCAGGCTGTATGCAGAGCACACAGCCAGATATCGTGTCTCTAATAGTAACACATTTCGTCTCAATGATATAATGCATCTTAGGCTAAAATTCACTCACCATTCACTCGCTTTCCCATTCATTCAAATCAAGCAACATTACCGCACTGTTAGGTTCATCTCAGCATCCCAGCATCATCTGCCCAGGAGCTGCCTCTCTTGATCTTTTATTAAAATCCCAGCCGGAAGTGAGCTCACAGGGTGTGAGCTCCACCCAGCAGATGACCATATAAGGATATGTTAAATAAAGCTAATACAATACAATACATGAATACAACAAAAGAACCAACCACAGACATGTATACATTCAAATAGACTAGCAGTGACGTGCACCACAATGGGCCACAATTGTCGTATAGTTATGCTATAGTTCTCGTGGACGCAGACCTGTCTGCTCGGAGTCATTTAATGCCAACGCCAAGAAGTGACCAGTCCCTTGGCGAGGCAAAAAAAAAAAACAACCCTAAAAGAGCAAACATCGCTGTGTCCACAGGAAGATCTTCGCGCCACCGGTCTTCCACCAACGTCTGTATGTGCGAATACGCTTACATAAGCGCATTACAGCAAAACCGGCACTGGGGGACATCTGACAACATACATTAATAAAATTTTCCACAACATCGGGAAGAGGCCCTTGTCCCCATCAACATGGCACCCACCCCCATGTTGAGGGCATGTTGCCTGGTATGTTTAGGAGGGGGGACGAGTGAGCGCCCCTTTTTTCCTGACCTGCCAGGCTACATGCTCAGATAAGGGTCTGGTATGGATTTTTCCTTATATTTTATTAGCTGGGTGCCGGCAATTGTAACCGCGAGTCATTTTAAATGGGAGTTGACTTGTTTTTTTGTAGCATGTTCTGTATATGCTACAAATGCTCCACGTTACAGGCACATTAAGGGGACCCCCAGGCACATTATTTAATGGAATTTTTCATTTTTATTGTTGCACTTTAAGCATCATTAAAATCACTGCTCCTGAAAAAACTGTTGTTTTAAAAAGATAAAATAATATTGATACGTGTCCCCCAGGGCAGTACCCAGACCCCCAAAACCCTTTTATGGCAAATTACTTGCACATAAGCGTTCCATATGGGCACTTTTGATTTCCCCTGTTCGGCTCCCATAGACTTCAATTGGGTTCGCTGTTCAGGTTAGAACATTTCCCCTGTTCGGGAGTTCTGCTGTGAACCGAACAGGGGGGTGTTTGGCCCATCCCTTGTCTATGATGGGGGGATCTGTGATGGAGAGGAGTCTGTGATGGGGGGGTCTGTGATGAGGGCAGTCTATGATGATTGGGATCTGTGATGGAGAGGAGTCTGTGGTCTGTGATGGAGAGGAGTCTGTGATGGAGAGGAGTCTGTGATGGAGAGGAGTCTGTGATGGAGAGGAGTCTGTGATGAGAGGGATCTGTGATGAAGAGGAGTCTGTGATGAAGAGGAGTCTGTGATGGAGGATCTGTGATGGAGGATCTGTGATGAAGAGGAGTCTGTGATTTGGGAAGATCTGTGGTGAGGGGAGTCTGTGATGAGGGGGATCTGTGATAGGGGGCTCTGTGATGAGGGGTGTCTGTGATAAAGAGGAGTCTGTGATGGAGGAGGGGATCTGTGATAGAGAGGAGTCTGTGATGGGAGGATCTGTGATAAGAGGAGTCTGTGATGAGGGGGAATCTGTGATGAGGGGGGCCTGGGGTGGGGGGTGAATTCTGTGATGGAGAGGGGAGTCTGTAATAGGAGGTGGATGTGTGATGAGTAGAATCTGTGATGAGTGCAGTCTGTGATGAGGGCAGTCTGTGATGAGGGCAGTCTGTGATGAGGGCAGTCTGTGATGAGTGGAGTCTGTGATGAGGGGAATCTGTGATGAGGGGGGCCTGGGGTGGGGGGTGAATTCTGTGATGGAGAAGGGAGTCTGTAATAGGAGGTGGATGTGTGATGAGTAGAATCTGTGATGAGTGGAGTCTGTGATGAGGGCAGTCTGTGATGAGGGCAGTCTGTGATGAGGGCAGTCTGTGATGAGGGCAGTCTGTGATGAGGGCAGTCTGTGATGAGTGGAGTCTGTGATGAGTGGAGTCTGTGATGAGTGGAGTCTGTGATGAGTGGAGTCTGTGATGAGTGGAGTCTGTGATGAGTGGAGTCTGTGATGAGTGGAGTCTGTTATGAGTGGAGTCTGTTATGAGTGGAGTCTGGGATGAGGGGAGTCTGTGATGGGAAGGTCTGTGATGAGGAGAGTCTGTGATAAGAAGTTTGTGGTTTGGAACTGAACATAATTGTATGTCATATAATTTTGCATATCGACAAGGTGCTGTTGCATGTAAATCTGACTTCCTGATACATTTATTTTTAGTTTTAATTATCATTATATAAAATAATGGATGTTGGGGCCTTATGGTGGACGTCATTTTTTTTTTTTTGGAGGGTTGGGGGAGGAGGGGTAGCTTTTTCTTCTTGGACCCAAGCAGCACAATGACTTGGGCCAGCCCTGAATCAGCCCCAGTGTTACTACCACAATGTCGTTGATTACCCTGGTCTAACATAAATACTTTTGTCTGGTTGGTCTTATTAAAATGTAGATTAGTGTTTCTCAACTTTTTTTAATTTATGACACCCTTTCAAAATATGCAACATTTTAAGCGCCACCAGGCTACAAAAACCAGTCCACCCAGATTATAAAACCAGTCCTGATCACAGTTTTTCTGTCCAGAGATAATCAATGCATCCAGCGTCTGCCTGCAAACGTTGCTTTCTCTCATATGTACCCTGTATTGTGATAAATTTGTTATGACAGCATAATTGCCTTTTGGAAAAAAAATAAAAAATTATATCTGTCCTTAAAAATGTTCCATCCTCCCTCCTCCTATCTATCCTGCCTAACCTCTATAAAAAAAAGATCTGAAAACGCAACCTATTTTTAATCTGCTGCAGTCCAGTTATGTGATCCTGCAGCTTTTGTAAAGGAGCCTTCTACAACAGCTCTAAATTCCTGGAGCCATGACCTCCGCCATAGGCTCCCATAGCCCAGCCGTTGTCAGTGCTTCATTCTCTGCACTGCAAATACCACTCACTAACACAGGGATCTTATTCCATACAGTTGGGTAGGAAAGGTGGGAGGAGGGAATATTGTTAGGAATAGATAGTGTTATGCCGCGTACACACGATCATTATTCACGGCGGTTAAAATACCGCCGTGAATAATGTCATTAAAAACGAGGGAACAGCTTGTTCCCCACACACGGTCGTTTTTCACGTCGTTTTTTCTCTTGTAGAGAAAAACGACCATCTGTGGGCTCCGCGGCAGTGTTTCCCTATGGGAAACACTGCCGCGGAAAACATGTCGAAAAAAACGACGAGAAAAATTAGAACATGTTCTAATTTTTCTCGTCGTTTTTAATGCCGTTTTTCTCATCCAAAAAAACGACAGAAAGCCCACAGACTATCGTTTTTCTCGTCGAATGGGAAAAATGTAGTTTTTCTCGACGAGAAAAACGGCCGTGTGTACGCGGCATTAGGCTCTTCTTACACAATAATCCTGCAAGGTTGAGCATTCAAAACATTTCTTACCTTGAAGATTGCTGAATTATGACTGTATGTCATAATAGCTTAGCTGTATTTAAGGCTTGTGCTGTCTTGGGTACATCTGAGTGAAGATGTTCTTTCATAGAGAACAAAATTATTGGACCTGTTCTGTTTTTTAACTTATAGAACATGGGCCACATTCATCCTGCTCAAAAGTGAAAAAACAAAATACAACACAATAGCCCCATCTAATCACAGGTCACAGAGTCTCATCTGAGTTCTGCCTCTGATATGTCAAATCACTAGAAAACCTTAAGACTCCATTCACACAGGGGCAACACGACTTCCAGCGTGACTTTGGGAGGCAACTTGGACACGAGTATGAATCACAGCGTGACATGAGGTAACTTACAAGGCAACTTCAAGTTGCCTCCAGGACAGGGGCGGATCCAGAGTCTTTTCTCGGGAGGGGCACTGCCAAAAAATATGTTTTTTGTGGGAAATTTGTGTGGGAAATGGCTGGTGTCGGCGCTTCAATCATCCCGGCACCATGGTTGTTATGGTGTCAGGATGATTGAAGCGCATTATTTCTATTATTACATTGTAATATAAAATTAAATAGTTCAATGCAGAATCAGTGGGAGCCCCGAGTGTGTCACTTGCCACCGTCGCCTGCAATTAGTGGGATCCATGAGCGTGTCACTTGCCACACGTTGCGGATTGTCACTTGCCACGTCACCTGCCACATCTTGTGGATTGTCAATTGCCACACCTTGTGGATTGTCACTTGCCACATCACCTGCCACACCTTGCGGATTGTCACTAGCCACACCTTGCGGATTGTCACTTGCCACTCACCTGCCACACCTTGCTGATTGTCACTTGCCTGCCACCAGATGCAGATTGTCATTTGCCATGTCACCTGACACAATTTGCGGATTGTCACTAACTTGCCTGCTATGGTGTCATTTTGGTTGTCTCTTGCTGTGTCCCAGACTCCCAGAGTCAGGCAGCAGAGAGATAATGTAATCTCTCTGCTGCCTGCACAGTGAGGGTGGAAGTCACTGCAGGAATGCAGGGCAGGCACGGGGCGGTGAGAGATGAGCCTGCTCTCTCACTCTCACCTGCGCTTCCAACACACTGAGCAGCATGGTCTGCCCACGAACCGCGCCCGCCCGCCCACAAACCGCACCACAAGCGGAGCCGCCCGCTTTCTTACCTGTCTGTGGAGCCGCACGCTATCGCACCTGCCCGCAGAGCGGCCCGACGTGACTCACTGACGTCACTCGTTGCTAGACGCCAAGCGGCCCAGGCGTTAGCAACGAGTGCAGGGAAGAGGCTCCACTCACCTCCTCCTCCGCTACTGGTATCGTGTCAGTGCGCCGCGTAACTATATTAGACGAGTCTCTCTCTCAGCACCGCTGATCGGCTGATGTGAGAAACTGAGAGAGAGACTCAGAGAGGCAGCGGCAGCTGCAGAACAAGTACTGTATATACTCGAGTATAAGCCGACCCGAATATAAGCCGAGGCACCTAATTTTACCCCAAAAAACTGGGAAAACGTATTGACTCGATTATAAGCCTAGGGTGTCCATCTGCATGCCTCACTGTGCCTCACTTTGCCTCACTGTGCCCATGCCTCACTGTGCCCATGCTTCACTGTGCCCATGACTAGACTGATGTTTAACATGGGAGTCTATGGAAGGAGTGCCCGGGTTTGAAAAATCGGTTCTCCCTGGCCGTAAGTCTTCCAGACACCAAACTTTGCACACTTGTAGAGGGGACATAGGGCTACATGTGTGCAAAGTCTGGGGTCCAGGAGACCTACGACCGGCCGGTACCGGGTCCGCAAAATCATCGGAGAAATGACCGTTTAACATTGGAGTCTACGGAAGGAGTGCCCGGTTTGAAAAATCGGTTCTCCCTGGCCGTAGGTCTTCCAGACACCAAACTTTGCACACTTGTAGAGGAGACATGTGGCTACATGTGTGCCAAGGTTGGGGTTCAGGGGACCTATGGTCGGCCGGTACCGGGTCCCCAAGAATCCGGAAAGCAGGCGCAAAAAAAAACAAACAGAGCAAGCAAGTGAGTGTGACAGATGATCTCGGGGGGGCATTTTCCCTGTTGCCCCCCCCCCCCCTGGATCCGCCCCTGCTCCAGGACAGGAGGCTTTCCAGTGGTAAATCAAACAATAATCAGCTCTGTGGGAGGGAGGGGGAGGGAGGGGTTTGCCTGGAAAACAATTTTTACTTCCTGGAAAGTTGCTTCAGTTAAGACAGGGGATCCAACTTGGAGGCAACTTCCATTGAAATCTATGGGTACAAGTCGCCTAGAAGTCGGATTGAAGTAGTACAGGAACCTTTTTTTTAAGTCGGAGCGACTGCAGTAGTGTGCATTAAGACGGCTCCATTCACTTACATTGATTTTCTCATGATGCGCAACTTGAGCCGACTTGGGGCAACTTCAAGTCGGATCCAAAGTCGCCCCTGTGTGAATGGGCTGTTACTGAAACTACTTGCATTTTACCATCCTGCCACATAATCCTATGTGATTGTAATTTTTCCTGCATATAAACCTGCATCCTTCATCCCATCAGAAATGATCCTGGGTCCCATCTCTCTTTGACCACACAAACCATACAATTCCCCTACATTGTCGGCTCTTTATCTATATGTCCCTCTCCTTTCTTTCTGTGTGGTACATAGCAAGCATTTAGCTTTACCCATTTAGATTAAAAAAAAAAAAAGAAGAAAGTTGATTGATTGCTATGGTCATTGTCGAGCGTTGCTTCTTAGGCTAATGGTAAATCAAGTCCAGGTTATTTTAGTACCAGGCAAATATTTGCAAAATTTTGCATAAAAGAGCCTTAGTGAATTTGGCTACCTTTTTAAACCTTATTTTTTTTGTCTGACAGGAGCTGTTTGGATACAGAACAGAAAAACGTCGAAGTATCCTTTGTGTTATTGGTTACATCATTACACTGGGGTTTCTTAGAATGCTTTTCTACTGGAAGCCTGAACTAGATGTCTGGTGTCACTGTGTGTCCTGTACTTTGGAAGAAGCCAACGTATTCTTGCTCAGAAGCACAGTAAGTAAAACAATCCATAACAACATGAAAAAAATTAAAAATTACAGCGCTGATTCAACAATATTAAATATTCATCGGTGTGAATATTCATGCAAATAAATCATTCGATAAATAATGTGATCAAATAAAGTCTTCCAAAGTATACGAGAAAATCTTTTTACCACAAGAACGTAACAACGCCTCAGCACTCACTCCGTCTCACATTCCATGGTGTATATGTGGTGCCTAAACAGATGCTGCCCTCCTCAAGCGGAGAAACTTTAAGTAACACTGGAAAGAGACACAAGAAGGCGCAAATGTTTAGTGCATTACCTGCACAATGTTTTTTTTTAAATAAAAGTGGCAAAACATACTTGCAAACATGAGCAGGTACAAGGATATCGGAACTCATCTCAAGCTTAGGCAATACCAAAATAGCTGCGGTTGAAAAGCTGGCGCGTATTGGGGGACATGCCCCCTTCCTTATAGCTGACCCATCCTGCTGTAGCTCCCCCATTTAAATGTTCACATGTTGCAGAGACACTCCCCTTCGATTACATACCTGGGCGGGCCTAACACACCAATTAAATGACAAAATTCTCCTCCCACTCCTCCCCACACCATTGTAGTATATAGTATCTTATCAGACCGGCTTCTTTTTTTTTTTTAATGCTGGCTATGAATAGAGATGGCCCGAACGGTGAACCCTATTGAAGTCTATAAGAGCCAAACAGGAAAAATCTAAAGTGACCATTTTGAAGGCTTATATGCAAGTACCTGTAATTGGCCATAAAAGGGGTATGGGGGTACTGCCCTGGGAGACATGTAACAATGCAATTTTTTATTTATTTTTTAACTATCGTTTTTTCAAGAGGGATGATTTTAATGATGCTTAAAGTGCAACAATAAAAATGAAAAATTCCTTTAAATATAGTGCCTGGGGGTTCCCCTTAGTCTGCCTGTAAAGCGACGCATCTGTAGCATATATAGAAAATGCTGCAGCAAAAAAAAAATCAAATAAACAACTTAAATCACATTTAAATTGACTCGCGGTTTCAATTGCACCCAGCTATTGAAACAAAATAAAGAAAAAAAATGGCGTGGAGTCCCCCCCCCCCAAATCCATATCAGATCCTTATCCGAGCATGCAGCCTGGCAGGTCAGGAAAGTAGGGGGGAGCGAGCACTCCCCTCCTGAACCATACCAGGCCACATGCCCTTAACATGGGAGGGGTGGGTGCTTTGGGCCAGGGGGGCTCTTCCCCCCACCCCCCACCCCAAAGCACCTTGTCCCCATGTTTATGGGGACAAGGGCCTCATCCCCACAACCATGGCTGGTGGTTGTGGGGGTCTGTGGCCAAGGTGCTTAACGGAATCTGGAAGCCCCCTTTAACCCAACTCTAGCAATGAAATCTAACCACTAAAACGGGAGAGGACAACAGTGGTGGTGAAGCCTTTAAGTGGACTGCTCCTGTTTGGAAGATGCATGCTTGTTATACTCACTGTGGAACCTAAGGGGTTGATCCTGCGCTTTGTGTAAAAAGGCTGTTTGATCCTGTCTTCTCTGATCCTCCCCTTCCTTTACTTCCAATCCATCTCCTGATAGTACAGGGCCTTTGGGGCACTCTGCACATGCTCAGTTTAGTGTGTATTGCTATTTTGTGTATTTTTTTGAGGAGAGTGCATGTGATCAGCACAGGGCCAATCAGCACTGTCCAGACAGAAAGTCAGGCATCATGCAGCCTCAGGACAGTCAGAGGAGAATGAAAACTTTTCCTACAAACTTTAAGCAGTGCACGGCCGGACACCAATGGAAGTCACAAGACTGCTATATATTGAGAAAAAGGTATTTAGCAGTTTATATTTACTATAACTATTGCATTTTCATGTTCTGTGTACTGTGAGAGACCAGATATAGTGAATGCAGGGTCCTGGGTTTAGTAACATTTTGAAATGGATTTCCACCCAAAAGTGGAACTTCCATTTAAGGACTTCTGACCCCCATGACACGCCACATTTGCATGCAATTTTTTTGGGGGGGAGAGCAGATACCTAGTTTTGACAGGTACCCAGCTCCCACTTCCGCTTGGCCTCCTAGGTGACTCGAGCAGAATTTCTCCTCTCCCCCTCCCTCCCTGCAATCTTCTGGGACCTGTGACATGTCTGGCCATTCAGGATGTGCAGTGTGACTTGCGCATGCGCAAGCTTTCACAGCCGGGTGCCCACACTTGTGATGCCGGCGTCGGGGAGAGGCAGGGGAGAGAACTGAGGCTTCGAGCGGCTGCATCGCTGGATTGTGGGATTGTGGGACAAGTGGGTGTCTGTTTATTAAAAGTCAGCAGGTACATTTTTTGTAGCTGCTGACTTTTAACCACTTAACGACCGCTCACTGTATATGTACGTCGGCAGAATGGCACCGACAGGCAGAATCACGTACAGTGTATGTGATTGCCTTTGTACAGTTGGGGGGTCCGATCGGACCCCCCTCCTATACAGTGAGCGGTCGGTATTCGTTGGGGAGCGATCCGAGATGAGGGGACGGCCGTTCGATTCCGGCCAACCCCCGCGATTGCTCCCGGCGAATGAAAATGCTTCCTCTGTCCTGTAATGTAAACACAGGCAGAGGAAGCAGGAGGAAGTGATGTCATCTCTCATGCGGCGCTCACATATACCGAGGGCCGTACAAGAGAAGACATACAGGTTAGTGCACAAACAGCACACTGATACCAGGACACATAGGCACACAAATCTCCCCCCCCAGCCCCCCCCAGATCACCCCCCAGCCCCCAGTCACAGTGTCACTGATTGCATTGACCATTTATTTACTGATCACTGCAATCAGTGACATTTGTGACTGTAAAAGTGTCACTAAAGTTAGTTTTAGGTCCATTGTAGCCCCCTATCCCCACCTAATAAAGGTTTAACCCCCTGATCACCCCCCAGATAACCCTTTCACCCCCTAGCACCGCCGTCGCTAAGCGATCATTTTTCTGATCGCTGTCTTAGCGTCGGTGATGCAGATCGGTAGCCAGTAATTTTTTTTAGGTTCGCCGCAGGTTTTTATAGCGTTGGGTACCCCCATAAATTATCTAATAAAGGTTTAACTCCCTTGATCGCCCCCCAGGTAACCCTTTCATCCCCTATCACCACTGTCGCTAAGCGATCATTTTTCTGATCGCTGTCTTAGCGTCTGTGATGCAGATCGGTAGCCAGTCATTTTTTTTAGGTTCTCCGCAGGTTTTTATAGCGTCAGGTACCCCCATATATTACCTAATAAAGGTTTAACCCCCTGATCACCCCCCAGATAACCCTTTCACCCCCTAGCACCGCCGTCGCTAAGCGATCATTTTTCTGATCGCTGTCTTAGCGTCGGTGATGCAGATCGGTAGCCAGTAATTTTTTTTAGGTTCGCCTCAGGTTTTTATAGCGTCAGGTACCCCCATAAATTATCTAATAAAGGTTTAACCCCCTTGATCGCCCCCCAGGTAACCCTTTCACCCCCTATCACCACTGTCGCTAAGCGATCATTTTTCTGATCGCTGTCTTAGCGTCTGTGATGCAGATCGGTAGCCAGTAATTTTTTTTAGGTTCGCCACAGGTTTTTATAGCGTCAGGTACCCCCATAAATGATCTAATAAAGGTTTAACCCCCTTGATTGCCCCCCAGGTAAGCCTTTCACCCCCTATCACCACTGTCGCTAAGCAATCGTTTTTCTGATCTCTGTCTTAGTGTCGGTGATGCCGATCGGTAGCCAGTAATTTTTTTTAGGTTCGCCGCAGGTTTTTATAGCGTCAGGTACCCCCATATATTGCCTAATAAAAGTTTTAACCCCCTAATTGCCCCTAGTTAACCCTTTCACCAGTGATCACCATATAAGTGTTACGGGTGACGCTGGTTAGTTAGTTTGCTTTTTATAGTGTCAGGGCACCCGCCGTATATATAACCCAATAAAGGTTTAACCCCCTGATCGCCCGGCGGGTGATATCAATTAGGTTTTAGCGTCAGAGAGGGTCTGCGTCACACCCCAGGCAGCGTCAGGTTAGTGCCAGTAACGCTAACACCCACGCGTGAAGCATACACCTCCCTTAGTGGTATAGTGTCTGAACAGATCAATATCTGATCTGATCAGATCTATACTAGCGTCCCCAGCAGTTTAGGGTTCCCAAAAATGCAGTGTTAGCGGGATCAGCCCAGATACCTGCTAGCACCTGCGTTTTGCCCCTCCGTCCAGCCCAGGCCACCCAAGTGCAGTATCAATCGATCACTGTCACTTACAAAACACAACACACATAACTGCAGCGTTCGCAGAGACAGGCCTGATCCCTGCGACTACTGTGCTGTAGGAGGTGATTTAACCACCACAGTTAAAAAAAAAAAAGCATATATGCCGAAGCATTGGGGCAGCAGGGGCGGAGGAGCGATTTTGCTCCTAATGCCGCGTACATATGGTCGAAATTCCGACGGAGGCTTGCCCGTGGAAAGTCCGACCATGTGTGTGCGGCATAACTTTTTTTGCGGGAGGATGCCCCCATGCTTCGGCATATAAAAAAGGTGCATGTATGCCCATCATTAGAAGTGGGTGGATGAAGGGCGGTATTCTAATGGTGGGCATACCCACCGATCAATCTCTTTTTTCGTTCAGCCAACTGGCTGCATGAAAAAAAAAGATTACAATACATGTCCAACAAGGACCAGCAACATACTGGTATGTTGCTGGACTTTGAATGTTTATACCAGAATGATGCCTGCGGGTTTAGGTATCATCTTGGTATTATTCTTTTCAGCCAGCGGCCGGCTTTCATGTAAAAGCAATCCTAGTGGCTAATTAGCCTCTGGACTGCTTTTACAAGCAGTGGGAGGGAATGTCCCCCCCCCCGGATATAAAAAGCGCCATTGGGAAATTGGGAAAGCAGTTTATCACACCGATCTTGGTGTGGTCAGATGCTTTGAGGGCAGAGGAAAGATCTAGGGTCTAGAAGACCCCAGTTTTTTCAAAAAAAGAGTACCTGTCACTACCCATTGCTATCATAGGGGATATTTACATTCCCTGAGATAACAATAAAAATGATAAAAAAAATAAAAATATGGAAGGAACAATTTAAAAATAAAATAAAAATGCAAAATTAACTTTTTGGGAGCCTAGCCGCGTACGGGACCCCAAAAACGAAGCACCGCCTTCAGGCTTTCTAAGGGTGTAAATTTTTGATTTCACTTCTCACTGCCTATCACAGTTTCGGAGGCCATGGAATGCCCAGATGGCACAAAACCCCCCCAAATGACCCCATTTTGGAAAGTAGACACCCCAAGCTATTTGCTGAGAGGTATGGTGAGTATTTTGCAGATCTCGCTTTTTGTCACAAAGTTTTGAAAATTGAAAAAAAATATATATATATTTTCTTTATTTATTTTCAAAAACAAATGAGAGCTGTAAAATACTCACCATGCCTCTCAGCAAATAGATTGGGGTGTCTACTTTCCAAAATTGGGTCATTTGGGGGGGGGTTTGTGCTATTTTGGCATTTTATGGCCTTCGAAACTGTGATAGGTAGTGAGGAGTGAAATCAAAAATTTGTGCCTAGAAATCCTGAAGGCGGTGCTTGGTTTTCGGGGTCCCGTACGCACCTTGGCTCCTTAAAAAGTCCCACACATGTGGTATCCCCGTACTCAGGAGAAGCAGCAAAATGTATTTTGGGGTGTAATTCCACCTATAACTTTGGCATGTTTGAGCAATATATCATTTAGTGACAACTTTTTTTTTTTTTGTCATTATTCAATCACTTGGGACAAAAAAAAAAATATTCAATGGGCTCAACATGCCTCTCAGCAATTTCCTTGGGGTGTCTACTTTCCAAAATGGGGTCATTGGGGGGGGGGTTTTTGTACTGCCCTGCCATTTTAGCACCTCAAGAAATGAGATAGGCAGTCATAAATTAAAAGCTGTGTAAATTCCAGAAAATGTACCCTAGTTTGTAGACGCTATAACTTTTGCGCAAACCAATAAATATACGCTTATTGACATTTTTTTTTACTAAAGACATGTGGCTGAATACATTTTGGCCTAAATGTATGACTAAAATTGAGTTTATTCGATTTTTCTTATAACAAAAAGTAGAAAATATCATTTTTTTTCAAAATTTTCTGTCTTTTTCCGTTTATATCGCAAAAAATAAAAATCGCAGAGGTAATCAAATACCATTAAAAGAAAGCTCTATTTGTGGGAAGAAAAGGACACAAATTTTGTTTGGGTACAACATTGCATGTCCGCACAATTTACAGTTAAAGCAGCGCAGTGCAAAATTCTGAAATCACCTCTGGTCCTTTAGCTACCAAATGGTCCGGGGCTTAAGTAGTTAATAAACACAGAAACGGCTGGAATGCCGCTTTAAGTATTTATACTTATGCATTTCCCTCTTAGCTATATGAGCATGTAATCAATGCAGTGCAAGGGGGACCCTGCTGCATGTGTATATTTAACAGCAGCCTGGAGTAGGGCTTTAAATGTCGTTTATAAATGTAAGCAATGTGAATACCTGGATTTGACCTGGGGATCTTACAGTTACCGTACAGCAGAGCAGACAGGGAGAAGGAGAAGCAGCACATGGAGCCAAGTAATTGTACTGCAACACTCATATGCTAACAAGCAGAGGCTTTGTGAGGCCTTCGGCAAAACTTAGACTTGAGGGCCCAATCACGCCCGTAAAGGGAAAAAAAATTCAAGCAATAAAAAATGAACTGGGGTATGGGTAAGGCCACTGTTGGGGGTTCAGGAGTGGGGCTAACAATTTAGGTGTGCTGTAACCCCTAGCATTCAGATCTCACGGAACATTGGTGTGATCAGCGAGCTGTGATATAACAACAATTATTTTAAGAAATGGCATTAAATAATAGAAAAAAAATCTTAGAACTTACCTATTTTTTTTTTTTTCCATAAATGATTTTATTGAAAGAAAAGTAAGGTTACATGTACATACAAGACATACAGGCTCATGGACATTTCAAGACTAACCAACGTTAACACAGAGCAATAACCAGTAACTGAAAGAGAGCAAGTAAACCCGTGTAAGAGTGCAAGGACCCGCCATAGGCCAATATCAGCAGGCCTATCCGGGGTCATGGTAAAACTTCTGAAATCGGAAACTGTACTGGTTGTATAGGTATTGGGAGCCCCTAGTAAGGCTCCAGGCTATCTTTTGGTCGGTTAATTCGGTATTGGGAAAGACAAATAGAGAAAAATAACAATCATATCGGGGGGGGGGGGGAGCAGACAGAGAAGAGGTTTACATTGACATAGGCGTGGGATGGGGGTAAAAGGAGAAGAAGAAAGGTAGGTAGAGGGTAGCAGTCAAGAATAGAAAATAGAGAGAAGTGGGGCGAAAAGAGAAGCGTGAGGTGGGGGGTGGTGGGGGCCGCTCTCCGTCCCAGGCCCCTGCACCAGATCAAAACACAGGAAAGATTACTGTGTGAACTGTTTTTACTTCAAATACTTCAGGACAGCATTCTAGAAGAAGGACTTATAGTAATCCGTAGTCCTAAAATGCGTCCAACAGGACCAGGTCAAACTAAACTTCTGTAAGCGGTCATGGGCTGTGTGTATCAATTCCTCCATCTCCTCTATCTTAGCGACTCTGATCAACCATTCTCGAATGGTCGGGATATCCTTTGAACGCCAATGTGTAGGGACGCATAGCCTGGCTGCATTAACCATATGCATAGCCAATGATTTTTGGTAATTTCGTTTAGGTAGAGTAGTATGGTGTAGAAGGTATTGAGCAGGAGTGTAGTCTAGAGTGAAAGTGGTGACCCGTTTAATGATGGAGTGGACCTCCCTCCAAAAAGGTTGGAGCAAGGTACACTCCCACCAAATGTGGATCATAGATCCTACCTCTTCTGTACACCTCCAACATGTATCCGGAATAGAGGGTGAGAATTTATGTAGACGAGATGGGGTCCTATGCCATTTCGTGATAATTTTATAACCGTTTTCTTGAATCGCAACGTTCATTGAGCCTTTATGCGCAAGAGTGAATATGGATTCCCAGTCATCATCCTCAAGTGTGATTTGCAGGTCCCTTTCCCAAGAAGCACGTATATTCTGCATCGTGGGAGTACCAGGGACATCCTGTAATAGGGCGTAAATGTGTGACACGAGGTGTCGTTGTGGTGCATTGCGTGAACAAAGTACTTCAAATGGTGTAAGTTGTCTATCCCACGTGGTCTTCGCATCTTTGGAGGTAAGAAAGTGAGTCAGCTGTCTAAAAGACCAGAAAGGAAAAGTGTTAGTACGTGATTCCGAAGTAAGCTCCTCATAGGTTCGTCTTCGGCCCTTATGAAAGAAATGGCACGCCAGAACCTCCTCGTGTGGCCATTCCGTGTGGAGGAATGAATTAGAATCTCCCGGAGGGAACTCAGGGTTGCCTCTCAGAGGGGTTAGTGGACCCGGTTGTGAGGAGAGGTTAAAGAGAGCGACCACTTTCCTAAAGGCCAATAGGGAAGGTGCAATGAGCGGGTGTGTCTTGAGGATCAGGGGCCAGCATCGAGGTGACAGCCAAGGTAATGTGGCAATCGGAGTTTGCGTGAGAGAATTTTCTAGCGTCACCCATGCTTTCCTTAGCTTGTGAAGTTTCCAGTCCACCACTCTAGTTAGGTGGCAGGCCAGGTAATATTTATAAAGGTCTGGTAACCCAATCCCACCTGTTGTTTTGGAGCATGTCAGCCGTGAGTATTTAATTCGTGGGGCATTATTCTTCCAAATAAAGCTAGTGCATGCTTTTTTATATGCCGCAAAGAATGAGGGGGGTAAGTGAATCGGGATTGTCTGCATTAAATATAATAGGTGGGGGAGAACAACCATCTTAATGAGGGCCGAGCGCCCAAACCAAGAAACGTTAAGGTTGTCCCAATCCTTCAAATTTGCCTGGAGCTTAGAGAGGGCGTGGAGGAAGTTGTGGCTATAAAGATCCGTTATGTTCTTAGTGATCTGGATGCCTAAATAGGTAATGGCTGTCTTCTGCCAATGAAAGGGAAAGGATTCCTGACAATGTGTGACTTCATGAGAGGTAAGGGATACATTTAGGGCATGCGATTTGGAATAATTGATTTTGAGATTTGATAGCTCGCCAAAGTGTTTTATGTCTTTCAAAAGATTGGGTAGCGATATCCGAGGGGATTGCAAGGACAATAGGATATCGTCAGCAAAGGCCGCAACTTTAAATTCTCTGTGGGCAATGGAGATTCCCTTGATATCTGTGTTGGACCTCAGTCTGTTTAGTAGGGGCTCCAGAGTCAAAACAAAGATCAGGGGAGATAACGGGCAGCCCTGACGGGTACCATTGCTAATCGAGAAGGCGTCTGACAGGAGGCCATTAGCCCTCACCCTCGCGGAGGGGTTAGTATAGAGGGCAGTGATATGTGCAAGCATACGTGGCAGGAGGCCTATGCCTTCCAAGACCGCCCGCATGTAATCCCATGACACCCTGTCAAACGCCTTCTCAGCATCAAGGGAGAGGAGGAATCCCTCGGTCTTCGATGAGGCCAGCCAATGCTGCAGGTTTAAAGTGCGGATAGTGTTGTCCCTAGCCTCCCTACCCGGGATAAAGCCCACCTGATCAGATGATATGAGGCCAGGGATCAAGGGGAGTAACCTATTTGCTAGCATCTTGGCGTAGATTTTTATATCCACGTTAAGCAGGGAGATCGGCCTATAGTTAGAAACTTGTGTGGTATCTTTCCCATCTTTCGGGATAACTGCTATATGGGCTTCCAGTAATCTGCCTAGGGAAGTGTGGGGGGATGAAAGGGAGTTAAATGTGTTTAGCATTTTGGGAGTAAGGTCCTCCTGAAAGCATTTGTAGTACAACAGCGGGAGGCCATCGGGGCCTGGGCTTTTCCCCACCTTCATCTGTTTGATTGCTAAGTGAAGTTCTTCCATGGAGAAAGGGCTCTCCATGGCTTCAGCCTGTTGGGGGGTGATAGGTTTGGGGCAGTAATCCGCCAAGAAGTCCGATATTTGAGAGGAACACCCGGCCATATTGGTCACCCCTCCCCCATCTTGCGCCAAATTGTACAATTTGGAGTCGAATTTTTCAAAGTGTTTGGTTATTTCTTCGTTCTTTGAAAGGAGTGTACCTTGGCTGTCACGAATATGATGAATCACTGACGAGACCTTATCTGCCTGTATCGTGCGAGCCAACAGTCTCCCACTTTTGTTACCGTGTTCGTAGAACACTTTCTGTCTGAGGACGTATCGCCTTCTAGTGCGCTTCCCCAACTCACCCACCAAATCAGAACGCGCCTGCAAAAGCTCCTGCAGTGTAGCTTGCCTGGATCACTGTTTATGGGCTCTTTCCAGGCGGTTTATTTTTTCAATTAATGATTTAACGTCTTCCTGGTGTCTTTTTTTGGCTATCGTGGCTAAAGAGATTAATTTTCCCCTTAGGACACATTTGTGTGCTTCCCAAAGTGTTATGGGAGAGACATCTGGGGTAGAGTTTTCTCGAAAGTACAATTGAATTCGGGTACGCACTTGTCTAACATTTTCAGGGTCTTTGAATAGCGTTGGATTCAGTCTCCAGGTTTTTGTTGTCTTATGGACGTCAGGAAACGTAAGAGTTACTGTTATAGGGTGGTGGTCTGATAAGAACATTGGCTCTATAGTGGCCTGCGAGAGAAAGGATAGGTCAGTCTGCGAGAGAAAAAAGTAATCTATCCTAGAGTACTTCTGGTGGGGTGGAGAGAAAAAAGTGTAATCTTTATCGGTAGGATACATGGTACGCCATGTGTCATGGAGCTTTAGGTATTGCATTTGGAGTCTAATCTGGCGAAGTGCCCTGTGTGTGAGGATGGATGTGCCAGTAGAGGAGTCTATAGTTGGGTTTAATGGAACATTGAAGTCCCCTCCCAAGAGTGCAATACCCTCCTGGAATGTGGCAAGCAGGTCACAGACTTTCCTAAAGAACGACACTTGGTGCTCGTTTGGGCAGTACACATTGGCTAGTGTGATTGGTTTAGAGGCAAAGGTACCTTTAATAAAAATGTACCTGCCCTCCGGATCGATTATGGAGTCCGACAATCGAAAATCAGCGCGTTTGGATATCAGTATGGAAACTCCCTTTGTCTTGGACTCTGGGTTCGTAGAATGTATTACCTGCTTGTAAATATGGTTCCCCAATTTGGGGATTGCATCAGATCTAAAATGAGTTTCTTGGAGCATAAGAAAGTGAGCATTGTGTTTAGTCAATGCTGACAATACCTGTGTTCTCTTTTCAGGGAGATTTAGGCCTTTGACGTTGAGTGAGAGACATTTCAATGACAGCTGTTGTTTAATTATATTCTCCTTCTGCATGGTGTAATCCAACGGAGAATATAATATTTATGAGCGAAGTCTGATTGTTAGTGCGGTGATCAGGAGCCACCGCACTGTCCCTGACAAGAGAGAGAAAAGAAGAGCGGCCCCCACGAAAATGAAGAAAAGAAAGGAGAGAGAAAAGAAAAAAAAAAAAAAGGGGGGGAAGGGGGGGGGTGGGGGGGAGGGGACACGTAGGATCTAGAGAAAGATGGGAGGGAGTAAGTAAGGAAGTCAGGAAGCAGGGGGGGAGGAGGGGAAACGCACGGAGAAGAACAATGCACTAACGCTGGGAGGGTCTACAGCGCGTGTGTGATAATACCGGAGGCAGTTAAATATAAATCTAACCGCCTAATAAGGGAAAATCCGGAGTGTCAGCTTCCCGCCAAGTGGGAGGCTGTGGAGGGGTAGAAAGACCAGGACGGGATACTGGAATCCCGCACAACGGTGGACGTAAGGAGATAAAACAGGTGCTTAAAAGACAATGGATGGCGTAAATGAGAATCATGGGATTAAAATACGAAAAGTACAAAAGGGAATCGAGAAGGAATAAATGAATATTGAGACGTGGAATTCCCCTGCACATGTTGTTACTTCGGGATATACTGTTGCATAATGATAACAGGGGCGGTCCAAAAGCCTATCCGAGTTATATGATAGACCAGTCTAAACCTATTGTGACCGGAATCTAAACAGACCCCCTACCAAGGGCTTAGGATGGGCAATATTCATCCTTAAACATTATCACACATTTGTGGAGATCGGTGTGTCCCTGAGCCCACAAATATGTAGGCCCCTGAACCCACCGACCAGAACCATAGAAACAGATAAACAAATAAACAAACAGGCATTGAAACATTGCAACGCTGCTCCCCCCCCCCGGCCCCCAAAGGGGTTCGGACTGTGTGTCAATCCAGTAGGGCCTCAATCTGAAAATCCATTGTCCAGGTCTAGGACCAGTCTCAGGAGATACCCCAGGGTTGTGTTCAAGGTAAGAGTATACTCTTCCCCTGAGACCCAATGCCATCCCGCTTAAGCATGGGCGTAGTTCAAGTTAGGTCTTATTGTGAAAGAAGTAAATGCCTAGCATGAAGAGCTTATCACAAGCTACAGAATAAGTGCAGGTTCAACCCAGAAAAAATCAAAAACGGGAAAGTGGAGGAGTGAACCGGGCCCCACCGTGAAAGACGATAATCTGGCTTGGCGAATCCCTTAGCATAATCCTACAACAGGGGCCAATATAAAAGACAATATGTCTAGATTGTAGAGACATTCCTCAAGCTGTCAGGAGCCAAGTCCACCTCCCCAAAGTAATCAGCAGGCATAAAAACAAAGCGATCTAAGTAGGCAAAGGCATATCCCTGGCAAACCATGCGTGTGAGCATCTGTTACCTTCTCGGTAGTATACATCACCTAGACCCTGGAAGGAATGGACCCCGAGAAGGCCCCCCGGAGAAACTGTAGGAGCAAATCAGAGTTAGTCATGTCTGGAAGAGAAAAAAAAAAAAAAAAAGGGGGGGGCACCGAATGCTTTTGGCGCTTTGGAGGGCATTAAAGGGCCACAGCTTAGAAATAACCGTCTAGGTGAAGGTGAAAACTCATTTGGCTGGAATCAAAGGGGGCAGTAAGTTCCAATCGGGCTTGGGGGGTGAGGTCAGCAAAGAGAGGAGAAGAAAAAAAACAAAAAAAAAACATCTTCCCCTCTCTCCTCCTTCCCCCCCCTCCCCCGTGCCGGAATCGCAAACAAATTTAAACAGCAACAGAACGTTTCTGTGTAATCTCAACTAGGTAGTGTAGAGGCTTGATGTAGAAAGGAGCAGAGTTAAGCATCTTGAAGTCCCCCTCTCGGGGTTCCAGCCGGGTCCGGATGTTGCTGGAGGTTGTCACGGCGGGCATAGCGGTCTCCTGGTGATGTCGGGTCCAATCTGCGGCGTCTGGAGCGTTGTCGCTGAGCTTTTGGTTGTGCGAGACAGGTTTCCAAGGCTCCGTGGGAAAGTAGAAAGAGTACCAGTCAGGCAGGTCAATCAATGGTATGTCTAGTTGTTCGCAGAATACAGGCAAATCTTCCGGGGTCCGTAAGAAGGCTGTACGGCCCCTGGTGGACGCTGAGAGGCAAAACGGGAACTTCCATCTATACTGTATATTGCGGGCCCGCAGTGTATCCAACAGGGGACGCAGAGTGCGCCTATTCTGCAAAGTTATTTGAGAGAGATCTTGGAATAATTTGATGTCTGTACCATTAAACAAAATTCGGCCTCTATCTCTTGCCTTCCTCAGTATCTCCTCTTTGAGGGGAAAATTTACGATACAGCACACAATGTCCCTGGGGGGCTCAGAATCTCGGGGAGGGGGTCTCAGGGCCCGATGCAGTCTTTCCATCTCGATGGGGGAGTCAGCCGGGCGGCCCAAGAGGTCGTTGAAAATGGAGCAGACCGTTTGTGGCAGTGTAGCCGGGTCTATACCCTCGGGGACCCCCCGAACCCTAACATTATGTCTGCGACACCTGTTATCTAAATCCTCCACCTGTCTGTGGAGTTCAAACATGTGAGACAGTTGTGAGTCATAAGTCTTTTGTACTTGCCTGATTGCTACTGCCTGAGTTTGGGTGGTTTCTTCCACCTCGGTGAGGCGGTGGTTCATTGTGTGAATGTCCGACTTCAGATCCGCAATGGCCGTTGTTAGAGTATGTTTGATGTCTAGTGCCACTCTCTGCAGATCTCTTTGGAGGTCGAGTAGGCTCGGGTTAGGGTCTGTGGCTGATCTCAGACCAGCGGTGTTTTCAAGCGGGATCAAGGATGAGGCCTGTGAGCTCTGTGAATTCTGCATCTCCCCGTGGTCCCCTGGGGGCCGATTCTTGAACATCTCCGGAATATTGTTGCTCAATTGTGCCCCTGAGTCTTTGAGAGTGCGTGGTGTTCAGGAACTTCTAGTGGATTTCCCCATGATTCAGCTGATTGTGGTGTCTAAAGAAAGCGTTTCACATCCCCGTCATGCAGGAGTCCCATCTTCATGCCGCCATCCCGGCCGCCGTCTGAGCAGATCCCCACCTAAATAAGTCTTCTAGCATAGCAGAGCATAGCAGCCCGGTTCACCCCTCTTGCAGGCGGGGTGTCAGGATTAAGCCTTGATGTTAGTGCAGGGGAGGACGAAGAGGCTGTCTGTAGGCCTGAGGTGTAGCAAGATGGCCGCCGTTCCCCTGCTTTAAACAGCACTATTGGGTACCTCCACCGGCCTTCAGAACTCCCCCTCTCCAGCCTGACTGTCCAGGAGAGGTGGGATAGCTGTGGCCAGAGATGTTCCCCGCTCCTCCCGTAGCCGCCTTACCCGAGTCCCGGGGATTCGGAGGGCCCACAGGCCTCAAGATGGCGGCGGATCTCACGTGGATGGGATCAGCCCAAAAAGTTCTTTAAGTGCCCCCGGCACAGACAGGGCCCAGGATGGGGGACCGGGCGGGTGCCGTGTGTGGGATCTGGCCCCCAGAGACGGATTGGGTCGGCCTCACTGCGCTCTCGCGGGGGTGCAGTCCGCAGGAAAGACCGGGGATTCAAGGCCTCACAAGGCCGCGTGGAGTCGCGGCCACCACAGATGGCTATGAGAGTCGGCCCTGTCTTCGGGCTGTTCCAGGTAGGACCTCCAGGAGAGCTTGGGCCTACAAGATAGCGGCGGCTGCAGAAGCTGGCGGCTACGGATTTCGGGCTTCCCCCGGTCGAATCGTTCCGCGATAATGACCCAGGACACTGCGGTGGGGCAAGGTGAACGGGCTGGGATGAGATTGGGACGTGGATGGTCGATTTATCAACCCGGATGGCGGTGGATGGAGTTCGGGTGTCCCGGAGCTCTCCTGAAGCACGTCCGCCGCTGCACACGTCAGGACATGCCCCTCAGGTAGGTCGTTTTTATTGGCACCCTCGGCTGTAGATGGGTCCAGGATGGGTGCCTGGCGAATGTTGTGTGGAGACCCGTGCCTCTGGAATGGAGGCGGACCGGCCGCGGAGCGCTCCAGCGGGGCACAGCTTCAGGAAACACTGGGGATCCGAAGGCCTCACTAGGCCGCGCCGGCCGCGGCCTCCACGTATGTCCCCGAGGCTCAGATCTTGCTCTGGACTGCTCTAGGTGGGTGGATGGGTGGTAGGGAAGGAAGTGTGCCGGTTTCTTTACCTTGCGGGCTGTTGGAATCTGGTTCCTCAGGAAGGCCGCAGGCCTGCAAGATGGCGGCGGCCTCAGGATCCGCCGATGGCGAAACTCGGGCGTCCTCTGGCCGAATTGCCCCAAAATACTTGTGATGGGCACTACAGGGGACTGCGCTGATCATGCAGGAGTGCCCCCAGGCTGTGGATTGTCAATTTTAGCCTCAGATGGTGGCGGATTGAACTCGGGTTACCCGGAGCTTCTCCAGAACACGTCCGCCACTGCTCACGTCCAGGCCACACCTCCAGAACTTACCTATTTTATGTGAATTTTGTGCTGTTTTTTTATGCACAGACGCTCAGTTCAAGGGGTTAACTTGAGATAAGCAGTGTACAGGAGACAACAGGGCAGGGCACATTACAGAGGGGCACAGCAGGGCAGAGTAGGGCACATTATGGGGCACACAGAACATGGGGAACATCATGGGGGACAGAAGAAAATGGGGCACATCATGGGGCACACAGCAGAACCTTGGGCACATCATGGGGCACACAGCAGAACCATGGGCACATCACGGGGCACACAGCAGAACCTGGGGCACATCATGCAGCACACAGCAGAACATGGGGCACATCATGGGGCACACAGCAGAACCTTGGGCACATCATAGGGCATGCAGCAGAATCTTGGGCACATCATGGGGCACACAACAGAACATAGGGCACATTGTGGGGCTCACAGCAGGGCATAGGACACACAGCAGGGCATGGGGCACATCACAGGGCACACAGCAGAACATTAGGCACATCATGGGGCTCACAGCAGAACATGGGATACACAGCAGAACATGAGGCACATCATGGGGCACATAGCAGAACATAGGGCACAGTGTGGGGCTCACAGCAGGTCATGGGGCACATCACAGGGTACACAGCAGACATGGGGCACACCACACAGCAGAACATGGGGCACATCAAGGGGCTCACGGCAGGGCTTAGGGCACACCATGGGGCAAGCAGCATAACATGGGGCACACAGCAGAGCTTATCACAAGGCACACAGCAGGGCATGGGGCGCACAGCAAGGGTACAGGCCACAGCAGGGCATAGAGCACACAGCAGGATATGGGGCACACAGCAGAGTACAGGGAACAGCAGAACAAACAGCAGGGTACAGGGCACACAGCAAGGCATGGGGCACAGCAGGATACAGGGCACAGCAGGGTACAGGGCACATCAGGGTACAACACACATCAGGGTACAGGGCACAGCACACATCAGGGTACATGGGGGACATCAGGAAATGTCAGGGCGCATGGGGCACATCGGGGCACATGGGGCACATCAGTGCACAGTGTTTACTAGCTGTTTTCTTCAAATGCAGAGTAGTGCAGGAAGCGTCTGTAATAAGTTCTCTCTCATGTCGCACTGCTCCCTGGCAGCCCCTCTGCTCTTCTTGTCTATCACAGGTGATGCCACAAGCAAATAAGGATGGACGAGAAGAGAGGAGGGGCTGCCCGAGGGGGGGAGCGCGACATGAGAGAGAACTTATTACAGACGCTGCCTGCCCTACTCTGCATGCTGGCTGAATCTCGATCTACCCGTCAGGCGTCAGCTGGCGGTGATTGATGGGTAGATCGCCGTAGACCTCTGGGGGAATTCACTGCAGAACAACTGGGAAAACCCAGTTGAGAAACAATGCAATAGGCAAAATAGGCGGCCGTGAGGCCCCTGTGAGCACGGAGCCTTAGGCAACTGCCTAATTTCCCTAATTAAAGAGCCGCCTCTGCTAACAAGGTACATGCTATGAGGAAAAAAGGTGAAAAATAAATTAGCTCATCTGTCTTTTACCTCTCCTATCACTGTCCAAAAACAGGCTGAGGGGGGATTGGACAAGACCTGCAAGTGTTGCCTAATTGAATTAGAAAAAAATGTAGGTCCCTTGATCTGCCAGACAGTACTGTGCTGTATGATGAAGTTGTGTTAATCTTATCATTAAGTGGCCAGAAATACAAATCCTTTATTTTATGTGTGTATTTAACTATTTGTCTGGGAGTTGAGCAACACATGTAGTTAAGAGCCTTGCCACTGGTAGCAGCCCAAAATCCCTCATTATTAAAGGTCGCATCCAAACGGGCATACTTAAAGCGGAGTTTCACCAAAAAAAAGAAATGCAATGACTGCATGGACACAGTTACTGCTTCCAATTTGACATCTGTGGGGGTGCATATCCCTGAACTGTCTGCATTCAAGGACATGCACCGGCACCCACCCAGATGTCATATTGAGAGCAGCGGCTTTGTCTGTGTAGCCATTGTGTCCCAATTGACATGAATGGGACTGCCTGCACAGGGATACATTGAACACCTGTGCATCCTATGCAGGCAAAACATGGCCTTCAGACATGTGTACGATTAAAGAGGAGCTAAAGAATTCCCCCAAAAAAATAAAAGTCAGCAGCTACAAATACTTGTCCAGGAATCCAGTGATGTCCTCATCCGAGCCGATCCTTAAATTGGCTTCGGGAGCAATCACTGACATCGCAAGTAAAGGAAACAGGCAGTGAACTTTGTGGCTTCACAGCTAGTTTTCTACTGCGCATGTGCAAGTCACGCTGCACCTTGTGAATTGTCCCATAGTCTTCTAGGACATGTGATGTGTCCCAGAAGACTGCGGGGGAAGAGGTGAATATCCCGCTCAGATTGGCACGGCTCATCTGACCAGAACTTAAAGCGGTTACCTGAAAAAAAAACAGGTACCTACCCCCCTGTCTCCCCCAAAAAGTGCCACGTGTGGCAGTGGAGGGGGGGGGGTGTTGCAAACAAAAAGAGCTTTAAGTTCCGCTTTAAGTACGCCTGTGTGAACAAAGCCTTCATTTTATGTGCTCTTTTATGTTGCAATAAAATGTATCACTGCTACAGGCAACTGTAGGTCATGCTACTAAAATGTTTTCTGTTTCCTATAACTGTAAATGATGACTATGACTTGTTATGCAGGTCAGTAGGAGCAACAGAAACGGAGTACTCTGGCATATATTTACTAATACTGGAGCACTCACAATCTGGTGCAGCTGTACATGGTGGCCAATCAGCTTCTAACTTCAGCTTGTTCAACTAAGCTTTGGCAATAAAACCTGGAAGCTGATTGGTTTCTATGCAGAAGCAAGCTTGATTTTTCACTCAGCTTTAGTAAATAAACCCCTCTGTGTCTTAATCATGGATCTCAGTAAACTACATAAAAGATGGCATACACTATAACATAATGCTTACTATTTAGTATATACCAAAAACATATTATTGCATTGTTTATTTTACTTATTTATTTTAAGTATAGCTTAGTGTATGCATAGCTATTTTTTAGTCTTGAGTAGAAAAAAGAAGAGCTTAAGTCTCCTTTTTTTTTTTGTCTCATTGCTTTTTGCCTTATTTGCTGTTTTCTGATGTTTGTAGAAAAGTTTTGCCAGCTTATTGGAAATAATGAACTCTCTGATAATATTTTGATACAATAGGAAGTATTTTGTTCTTCTTTGAGAATTTATTTTCTAAACCTCAGACCCATTTAGCCTCATTTTTGCCCGGACTGTACTGATAATAACTCAGAACAAATGTACTATAAACACAATGGGGGTTATTTACGAAAGGCAAATCCACTTTGCACTGCAAGTGCAGTGAAAGTGCATTTGTAAGTGCAGTCGCTGTAGATCTGAGGGGTTGATCTGAAATAAGGGGAAGCTCTGCTGATTTTTTTATCCCATCATGTGCAAGCTAAAATTATGTTTTGGATTTTCCTTGCATGTCCCCTTCAGATTTACAGCGACTGCACTTCCAAGTGCACTTGTAGTGCAAAGTGGATTGGCCTTTCGTAAATAACCACCAAAGTCCTCTCACATTCTGTGAATTTATCTCATGTTCTGTAAGCAGTGTGGAGACTTGTGTGTGAAAGTGTAGTATTATTAATATTGTAGCCATTTACACTGGAATTTCCTAATTTATTAAAGTGTGTTAGCTATTGATGATAGCAGAAATTACCGGCCTTGGGAAACATAATTAATTTTTTCAGTTCCACTGTGCATGATACACTTTTTTGGTTAATTCAAAATAAAAGCTCTCTGTTCTGTAATAGTTATGACCAGTTTACCCTTATGACAGATAGTAATGCATATTACATGCGTCAGTGTGCTAAGGAGCCAATCAATTTGAATGGTACATTAACGTATTAAAGCAACATACCATAGAGCACTGAAGCTCACGGCAACACACCATCACAATCACATGTTGGATTCCCAAACAAGGGTCAGGTGAGGTTTTTTTCGGGTTCATTGGCAACTGATTCAAAAATAATTAACTGCTTTAACCCAACGCGCGTTTACATGCATGCATGCATTACCACACCAAAACCTGAACCTGGCCTTAATTTTAAGACCACACACCACACAGAACAACAAAACGATACAATAAAATAAAACAAATTAAAAATAGTTTTGGAGTGTGCTGCCAATAAAATGTAATGGAACTGAAATGTACTACAATAAAGCTGCAGCAACAGCCAAATGTGTTCTCACACATACCAAACTATAAAGCAATAATAAGTGCTTGCGCTACTAGAACTCAAAACCTAACCTAACTCAATAAAGAAAATTGATAAATAAATAAATCATTTCAATAATTATACCATAAATACAAATTAAATATGTGAATCAATAATCAATAATAATCTTTAATTAATATATAAAATCTACCATATTGTGAAAATTAATAATTAATATAATCAGTGTATAAATAAGTAACAAATACCGCTAGCCTTTTAAATTATTATCAATAATTTCACCGCCCGAGAAAAACAAATTGTATTAGAAGACAATGGAACCAATAAAATGCATACTCACAAAAGTGCAGTGTGAAACAAAATGTGTCGGAAGATGTCATATGGTGCAAGGTACACATGCTCCAACGACCTCCCGTGTATTAGCAATCTGATGCATTTTGGGGGTGCACCCCTTTTCTGTGCGCCCCTGAAACTCGTCTTCCAACTCACATATTTTTTCACACTGCACTTTGTGAGTATGCATTTTATTGGTTCCATTGTCTTTGAATAAAAAACAAAACAAAATTCTCAGGTAATGCACCAGGTGTTTGCGCCTTACCCTTTGTTGTTTTTGTAGCTTCACACTATATGAGGAGGGCTGCAGCCACCAAACATTGGGTTCGTTGGCAACTGATTCAAAAAGAATGAACATGCACTACCAAATCAGAACTGTGTGAACCACACAGAACAACAAAACGATACCATAAATATAAAACTGATTTTTTCATGGAGGGATAGTGACACTTGATTTAGAAATAAGTGCAAGCTGTTGATAATGGAAGTCTTTTGGAAATATATCTTTCATCAAAAAGCTGGTTTTACATTTAGCCGTTTTCTACATGCCATGTTTGCACTTATTTGAATGGGCTGCTTTACCTGTGTAAAAACACAGGAAAAAAGATCTCTGCACTTTGATTAAATTGCAGGTTCACTAAAACTGTATGGTGCTTTTTCACCATGCGGATTCACACAGCTGAAAATGTGCTGTGTTTTCAGATGCTTGGGGGTGCCATTAAGAATTATGAAACCCTATGTGTCTGCTAAAAGGTATCGCTTTTCGCCTGAAGGTGCCTGTGCGAATGGGAAAGCATGCAAAATTCATTCTCACAACCGCATAAGTTTGAATCTAGCCTATGGCTGAAAGCAAAACAGGCTTTTGTGTCAGAGATAATATGAGAATAAATAGATGAGAACCCTGAATAACATTTGCTGAAGCATTACATGTCATAAACAGTTGGCCTTCTTTTTAAAATAAAACAATTTCTTTCATCCTTTGTTGCATCTTAGTACTGATGGTCATCTTGCAGCCTTTTTTGCAGCCACTTCCTGATAAGCCTGGATTAGAAACCAAAAGACACAGTGACAGAACCTACATGACAGGACGGAAGGAGGACTGTGCAAAAGAAGGGGTTAGGCTAAGTTGATAGGATGAAGTACAGAGGAGTGGGGGTTCTTAAGAACATGATTAGAGGAGCAGGCAAACATGAGTCTTAAAGGTGGTTACAGAGGAAGTTAAAACATCATCAGCTGGAAGCTGGTGTGCATCAGACAATCTTGTCAAACAGTGGTAACTTTTGTCCCACAGGCCATCCTAGTCATATCTACCTGCATACGTGGCAATTCTCAAGGCTGGTTTTAGGTGGTGATAACAACCGTAGACCTTAAGTTACATAGTTACATAGTTAGTCAGTTAGTCAGGTTGAAACAAGACACTAGTCCATCTAGTTCAACCATAAAATAAATACATAAATAAATAAAATAAATAAATAAATAAAATAATTATTGTATAATCCCATATACCCAATTCTATACCCACAGTTGATCCAGGAGCTCTGGCCATCCAGGACCCTCCTTGGACCCCTGCGTTCTGCTCCTCCAGCAAACGTGAACCTGACGACTTGTGGCTTCCCCTGGACCTCACTCTCCCCTAGCTTAGACCCCCCAGCCCACCGTCGCGCCGCCTGCAGCCGCCGCCTGCCGCCATCTGGGCGCCCGCCTCTAGACCACTAGACCTACAGGACAGACCGCAGCTGTGGCCTAGCTCCGGCCATCCCATTACCCCCTCCCCAATTCTCTCTCCAGCGGGCCTGTGTGTGCCGACCTGGTAAATACATCGGGCACCTCCAATCAGTAAGAAGTTGATCCAGGGTTCACCCGATCGCCTCTCGGGGGGTCAGGAAGGAATTTTCCCCCTGCTGTAGCAATCGGCCTAGACTCGGCTGGTGGTTTTTCGCCTTCCTCTGGACCAACGGGGGGGCGGTTAGGTCATTGGGCCCTATCCACCATCCCCAACACCTTTTTCTTCCCATCATGTGCAACTTTAAATACTCAGCGGACACCCTCCACAGGCTAAGGAATACCGCCTCAACACTACCAACCTCCACCCAAAAAATACTACGAAAAGAACAACTGCTAAGGATCAATCGACATTCGACTATCAAAAACACAAAGGCATCACGTCAACTACAACACTTATCATGCGCCCTGATCAACACCAGATCGGCAGTCAAACACAGACAGGAAATCCACGACTTCATCATGCAAAACGACATAGATTGCCTCTTTATCACGGAAAGCTGGCTAACACCTGACTGTAACACCATCCTAACAGAATTAGTACCTGGGAACTATTGCATCCTAACCGAGCATACAATAGGACAAAGAGGAGGAGGCTTAGTAGTTATCTTCAAATCGCACCTCTCTCTCACCAAACCAACTCTACAGAGCTCATTGCCGTTCATGGAGACACTCACTCTGCAACTCCAAACAACACCCCAGGACACCATTCACATACCGCTATGCTACAGACCACCAGGACCAAAGACAAATCTCCTCACACCCTTCACCGAATTCATCTCGACATACACTTTAAAAACCAAGAACTTTTTATTACTCGGGGACTTCAACCTCTGGGCTAACTCCACTCAGGACCCCATCGCCACCTCCTGCATCAACCAATTGGAAGAACTAGGTCTGGAGCAATTGATAAATGCCCCCACACATGTGTCGGGTCACATTCTTGACCTCATCTTCAAACAAAATATGGACATCAACACACTGGACAACACGCCGTTACCATGGACGGACCACCATGCTATCAAATTTAAAATCACCACTAACACCATCTCCCAAAAACCGGAATACCCAATAACAACATACTGGACAAGATCTCAAAAGAAACTACACTCGGAACCCTTCAAAACAACACTATCGAAAAAAATAGGAACACTAAATCACAACCACTCAATGGAACAAACACTCAACTCCTTAAACAAAGCATTACTACAAACAGCAGACACAGTCGCTCCGAGACTCAGAGCACTCATCCGCAAAAACAACTCGGGCTGGTTTAATGACACTCTCACTCTACTGAAGCAAGAACGCAGAAGAGCTGAAGGAGTCTGGAGAAGAAACCCAACTAAGGAAAACCGGACAAACTACAAAGCACTCACTAAGAAATATCACAAAGCAATTTTCAAAGCAAAAAAGTAACTTTTCTCAAACACCATCAAAAAAGCCCTAAACCTACCTCGTGAACTCTTCAAATTAGTCACTCAGACTATGAACCCCACCTGCCTAGAGCCTCCAGCAAACGAAACCCAAGAGTTCTGTAATGAGCTATCGGAATTTTTTTATCGACAAAATCGAAAACATTGGTGAAATAATTCAACAGAAAAAAACAACCAACCGCACTCAGCCAAAGCAAAGAGAGGAAATCAATACCAACATTATACAATCAGCAAAATTTTCACTGATCCCGATCACCATCGACACCATCAAAAACATCATCGGAAGCCTCAGAGACAGCACATCACCAAATTACATAATTCCTACAAAACTTCTGAAAGAATGTACCGACATTCTAGCACTAGGGATGAGCTTCGAGTTCGAGTCGAACTCATGTTCGACTCGAACATTGCCTGTTCACCCGTTCGCCAAACAACAAACAATTTGGGGTGTTCGCTGCAAATTCGAAAAGTCTATGGGAGAAATCTAAAGTGCTAATTATAAAGGCTTATATGCAAGTTATTGTCCTAAAAAGTGTTTGGGGACCTGGGTCCTGCCCCAGGGGACATGTATCAATGCAATTTTTTTTTTTAAAACTGACGTTTTTTTAGGAGCAGTGATTTTAATAATGCTTAAAATGAAACAATAAAAGTGAAATATTCCTTTAAATTTCGTACCTGGGGGGTGTGTATGATATGCATGTAAAGTGGCGCATGTTTCCCATGCTTAGAACTGTCCCTGCACAAAGTGTCATTTTTGAAGGAAAAAAAGTCATTTAAAACTCACTCGCGGCTATAATGAATTGTCAGCTTTTATCAATACATAGAAAAGTCATTGATAAAAAAAAAAAGCGTGGGGGTTCCCCCAAATTCAATTACCAGGCCCTTTAGGTCTGGAATGGATATAAAGGGGAACCCCGCCACAAATTTTAAAAAAAATGGCGTGGGGTTCCACCTAAATATCCATACCAGGCCCTTGAGATCTGGCATGGATTTTAAGGGGAACTCCACCCCAAATAAAAAAAATGGCGTGGAGTCCCCCCAAAAATCCATACCAGACCCTTATCCGAGCACGCAACCTGGCCGGCCGCAGGGAAAGAGGGAGGGACGAGAGAGCGGCCCCCCTCCCTCCTGAACCGTACCAGGCCACATGCCCTCAATATGGGGAGGATGTCCCCATGTTGATGGGGACAAGGGCCTCATCCCCACAACCCTTGCCCGGTGGTTGTGGGGGTCTGCGGGCGGGGGGCTTATCGGAATCTGGAAGACCCCTTTAACAAAGGGGACCCCCAGATCCCGCCCCCCCTATGTGAATTGGTAAGGGGTACATTGTACCCCTACCATTTCACGAAGAAAGTGTCAAAAAATGTAAATAAAAACACACACACCTTGGAAAAGTCCTTTATTAAAAAAAAATAATAATAATAAAAAAAAAAAACAATTGAATTACACAGTGAAGGAAGTTCCCCGCTCAGGCCAATGACGTAGGTGGGGTCGGACATACCGAGGGGGCGGACCTGATGGGGAACTTTGTTCGCTGTGTAATACATGTATGGACCCGCCCCTTCTCATGTTCCGCATCTGGTCCGCTGAGCGGACCTGATGGGGAACTTTAGAAGGGGCGGGTCTATACATTTAAAACACAGCGGAGGAAGTTCCTCATCAGGTCCGCACAGGCACAACCAATGACGGACAGCGCTGGACATCGGGATCACCGCGGGACACTGGATTTCTTCGCTGGAATGTTTTTGTTTTTTTATTATTATTATTTTTTTTAATAAAGGACTTTTTCAAGGTGTTTGTGTGTTTTTATTTACATTTTTTGACACTTTCTTCGTGAAATGGTAGGGGTACAATGTACCCCTTACCAATTCACATAGGGGGGAGCCGGGATCTGTGGGTCCCCTTTGTTAAAGGGGTCTTCCAGATTCCGATAAGCCCCCCACCCGCAGACCCCCACAACCACCGGGCAAGGGTTGTGGGGATGAGGCCCTTGTCCCCATCAACATGGGGACATCCTCCCCATGTTGAGGGCATGTGGCCTTGTATGGTTCAGGAGGGAGGGGGGCCGCTCTCTCGTCCCCCCCTCTTCCCCTGCGGCCGGCCAGGTTGCGTGCTCGGATAAGGGTCTGGTATGGATTTTTGGGGGGACTCCACGCCATTTTTTTTTACATTTGGGGTGGAGTTCCCCTTAAAATCCATGCCAGATCTCAAGGGCCTGGTATGGATATTTAGGGGGAACCCCACGCCATTTTTTTTAAAATTTGTGGCGGGGTTCCCCTTAATATCCATTCCAGACCTAAAGGGCCTGGTAATTGAATTTAGGGGAACACCCACGCTTTTTTTTTTTTTTTAATCAATGACTTTTCTATGTAGTGATAAAAGCCGACAATTCATTAATAGCCGCAAGTGAGTTTTAAATGACTTTTTTTCCTTCAAAAATGACACTTTGTGCAGGGACAGTTCTAAGCACGGGAAACATGCGCAACTTTACATGCATATCATACACACCCCCCAGGTACGAAATTTAAAGGAATATTTCACTTTTATTTTTTCATTTTAAGCATTATTAAAATCACCGCTCCCGTAAAAACGTCAATTTTTTAAACCTTTTTTTGCATTGATACATGTCCCCTGGGGCAGGACCCGGATCCCCAAACACTTTTTAGGACAATAAATTGCATATTAGCCTTTATAATTAGCACTTTAGATTTCGAACATTCGAGTCCATTGTATTTAATAGGGTTCTAAAGTTCACATGAACATTCTGTCTGTTCGCAGGTTCTGGTGCGAACCGAACAGGGGGGTGTTCGGCTCATCCCTGTCTAGCACCTACCATAACACACCTTGTAAATCAATCATTCAAAGAAGGTATGGTTCCGATCTCCCTCAAGCAAGGCATAATCAAACCCCTCCTAAAGAAACCCAACCTCGACCCCAAAGACCCAAACCACCGCAGACCGGTAACACGTCTCAACACCATCTCCAAGATTATGGAGAAAGCAGTAGTACAACAGCTACAACTCCATTTTGACACTTACAAACTCTTGGATCCACTACAATCAGGCTTCCGCCCAGGCCATGGCACAGAAAACACTTCTCAAAATATGGGATGACGCCCTCGAAGCAGCAGATGAAGGAGAATCATGTCTCCTGGTGCTGCTGGACCTCAGTGCAGCGTTCGACACAGTAGACCACAAAACTCTACTCATCCGCCTTAAAGAATTAGCAGGAGTCGCAGACTCTGACCTATCTTGGTTCGCTTCCTTCCTAGATAATCGTTCACAGACAGTAAAACTAGGAACCCTCACCTCTGAAACTCGCGCAATTTCTTGCAGAGTCCCTCAAGGATCACCCATGTCACCCGTGCTCTTTAACATCTACCTCCGCCCACTCCTCAAAATCATCAGCAAACAGGACCTGTGCTACCACTCATACGCTGACGACACTCAACTCTACTTTCGTATCACCGGAAAAAAAATGACAAATATCACGGATTGGAAAATTGCCTCACATTGATCGATGATTGGATGACTGAGAGTTCCCTCAAACTCAACGGATCCAAAACAGAACCCCTTCTCCTCCACACAAACCGAAAGACAAAAACTAAAACTTCAGTGACACCACTCACCATCCTTGGACAGACCATTACCCCGAGCACCAAAGTCAAAAGTCTTGGAGTTATCTTTGACTCAGAAATGTCGATGGACGCACAAATAAGATCAGTAGTCAGCGGATCGCACCATCTCCTCCGCCTGCTGCGTAGACTCATCCCCTTCATCCCAAAAGAGGACACAGCAGTAGTAGTTGGAGCAATTGTCAACTCCCGACTCGACTACGCAAACTCCCTCTACTCAGGACTACCTAAATACCAGATTTCACGCCTACAAGTCGTCCAGAACACGGCAGCCAGACTGGTAACGGGGAAAAAAACCTGGGAATCCATCACCCCTTCACTGAGGACCCTTCATTGGCTTACCGTAAAGGATCGAGTCACATTCAAGACCCTCTGTCTCACCCACAAGTGCACACAAGGAAATGGCTTGCAATATTTATGCGAGAAGATAAAACATTACATCCCCAATCACATTCTCCAATCAACCAACCAAAACCTCCTTCACATCCCCAAGTTTTGCTAGAAATCAAAGGGAGAACGAAGATTTGCAGTCCAAGGACCACGGCTATGGAACGCTCTACCCACGGACATCTGCATGGAAGAAAACCATCGGGCCTTCAGGAAAAAACTTAAGACCCACCTCTTCTGATGGATCAGGACGTCACTGGAAGCAAAGCGCCTTGAGGCGATTTAGTTTGCAGTTGTAGCGCTATACAAGATATTCACTCACTCACTCATCCAGAGGAAGGCAAAAAAAAAACAGCAGAGCATGATCCAATTTGCTACAGCAGGGGAAAAAAATCCTTCCAGACCCCCCGAGAGGCAATCGGATTTTCCCTGGATCAACTTTACCTATAAATGTTAGTACCCAGTTATATTGTGTACATTTAGGAAAGTATCCAGGCCTTTCTTAAAGCAATCTACTGAGCTGGCCAGAACCACCTCTGAAGGGAGTCTATTCCACATTTTCACAGCTCTCAAGCCCCATACACACTATCAGTTTTTCTGCAGGTTTTTGTCTTCAGGTTTACCAAAACCATGTAGTGCAAGGGCCTGCCTGATTGCATACGAATTAAAACTTATAAGGTTTGACCTCATATTAGATGGTTTTGGTAAACCTGAAGACATAAACCATCAGAAAAACTGATAGTGTGTATGGGGCTTTACTGTGAAGAAACCTTTCTGTATTTGGAGATTAAATCTCTTTTCCTCTAGACATAAAGAGTGCCCCTGTGTCCTCTGTGTTGGCCGTAAAGTGAATAACTCAACCCCAAGTTCACTATATGGACCCCTTATATATTTGTACATGTTGATCATATCCCCCTAAAGCCCTGTACACACGATCGGTTTTACCGATGAAAACTGTCCGATGTTTTTTTTTCATCGGACAAACCGATCGTGTATGGGACCCATCTGTTTTTTTTCCATCGGTTTTAAAAAATAGAACATGTTTTAAAATTGTCCGATGGATCAAAAACCGATAGAAAATACCGATCGTCTATGGACAAGTCCATCGGATAAAAAACCCACGCATGCTCAGACTGAATTAGGAGACGGGAGCGCTCGTTCTGGTAAAACTAGCATTCGTAATGGAGAGAGCACATTTGTCATTCTGCAAGTTTTTGCCTCGTTTAATGCAGCGCATTGTTTTTTGCTTTAGAATGGCGTTTAAAATGTCGTTTTTGATGCTGATCTTTATCCCGAGTTCTGACAAACTTATGTCTTTCTTGTTTCTTGTGATCTTCTCAATAATTATGATTTATTCTTAAAGGCAGACCTCACAAATTTATAAAAAGTTTTCAAATCCTTTTTTTTTTGCTTTTGTTTTGGGTGTCAATTTCTCACAACAACATATGTTTCTTTTATTTTTCCCTCATGGAGGTTGGTGTCCCTTGTTATTAATTCCACATTGTATTTAGGAAATGTTATTGCTACGCCCAAAAAAAAACACATCAGGCAAGTATTTTGGCTGAAATTAAATCTCCATTTATTCTGACAAAATATAAAATAAAAAACGAAGGGCAACAATTCAAAAATTAGCGGAAAATATGAAGTCATTGGACCCCAAAGGCAGACATGAGTATGATGAACAATAAGATAAACAACATAATGAAATCAGGAGCAGCAGCCGAAGACATACATCATTCCAAGCTGTGGTACTCCATCAAACTGCAACTTCTGGAATAGCAGCTTGAAGCCAGGGAATCACCTCCTGCTCTTCCCTGTACACTTCCCTCCACGCTTCCCGGCAGTGTTCCCTCCACGCCTCTCTGCAGCGTTCCCTCCATGGCCCCGTCCACGCACCCTTGCAGGCCGTGCCACTGTGGGTGGTAATGTGGCAGGAGGAGGAGGAGAAGGAGGAGAAGGATTGGCCTGATGTGAGAGATGGGTGGCCTCAGTCAGCTGTCCCCTCCCCCCCATGTGTACGGCTGTATAGATAATGTGCTCGCTGAGGGCACGTTGTCCCGCCTCCATTTGGACTAATTTGTCCACCAGGTAGGTACTAAAGCCCTCCACAGGGTTGAGGGGGGCCCTCATGATGGCAGCAGCGTCACGGATCATTTTGAGTGACTCCTCCTCCACTTGTGTCATCCTACGATTTTTTTTAGGTCTGATGTGGAGGGGAGCCACTTGTGACACTGTGCTGCCACTAGGCCTGGGGACCTGCTGCATGCCACTTGGCCCTGCCTCCTCCTGGCTGACACTCACCTCTGCCTCCTCCTGCCTGCCACATTCCTTAGCCTCTTCCTCCTGGCTGGCCTCATCCTGTGTAGAAAAAAGGCACATAGTTAGATATTTTGGGGAATCAATCACACACAATTTTGATCTCATGACTGGTGCAATCTGCTATTTTGCAAACTAGCAAAGAGTTTTATTCTGTCCCCGTTCTTTTTAGATACTTTAACAATCATTTATGTGCCCATTTATTTTTTTTGGGAGAATTAATCAAGTTCATCACAATAGTACTTTGAGGCCAATAATTATGTTCTAAAATACTATACCTGGCTGAAGATGTGAAGATCCGGCTCTTCAAGCACAGGTGGCTCCTCCTCCACCTCTGCAGGGGTGGAGGGAAGGGTGGAAGGAACGCTGGAGGGAAGGGTGGAAGGAACGCTGGAGGGAAGGGTGGAAGGAATTGTTAAGGGAAGGCTGGAAATTGATTCCCTGGCCTCAATCTGGTCTTACAGAAATTGCAGGTGCTTGTAGTACCACAGCTTGGGCTGTACTACATCGTCTGCTGCTGCTCCTGATCTCATGGAAGCGCGGTATTCAGTGTATTTTTTTTTATATGCATTCCGCATATTGTTTATCTTATTGTTCATCATACTGTAGTCTGCCTCTGGGACCCAGGGCTTCATAAAATCCTCCGATTTTTGAATTGTTGCCCAACGTACACCACTCTTGTGTTAATCTGGATGTTTTATTTCCCATAGGTTGCAGAGTTCTTTATATTTTTCAATAAAAACCAACATGATATCCGGCTCGCGGAGTTTATGCATTGCCGACTGTCTGCAAGCTCAAAACACATAAAAAAACATGAGAGGTCAGATTCCATTCTCCTCAACTTATCCCAATATTGGCCTTTACAATCATGAACCATTATAGGCCATTGCAGGCCCAAGTTCCCTTCTTACCTTATTATAGTTGTGGTCTTTTCTGGACTTCCGCTCGTTCTCACTCCGCGCAACCCTAATAACTTTGTTACCATTTTATACCCTGCGCATGCGTGTAACTCTGCCCGCGTCGCCCGCCCATGATGGTCTTTTCCTGCATTTCCCCGCCTCTTCATGTTCGGCGCACAGTGGTATACGACGACATGTCGGTGACACAGGCGGCTTCTTTATTAGAAAGTACAGACGAGGAAAGCCCGGAGACGGAATGTCCCGATCCAGGAATAAAAGATACAAGGCGACTAATATGTCATTTGCTGAGATGGAGCAGATGGTGGACATCCTGCGGAGGGAAGATTACGATGGGAAGCATGGGCCATACGACACCCCTAATCTCAGGAAGTCTCAAATAATGGACAAAGTGGCGAGGACTCTCTATCAGAAATATGGGGTCAGGAGATCCAAGGAGCAGCTTCGTAAAAGGTGGTCTGACCTGAAAATGAGGGAGCCGGAGCAGTATAGGAAGCTTAAAAAAAGCATTGAAAAAAGTAAGCTTTTCTTTTTACTGTGTTCTTTCACATTGTAATATGTATTCTTGCATGTGTTTGCTCCATGTGCTTGGCTTGACTGGTTTCACATTTGCAAATGGCAACTTTTATGTTAAGTTGAGGGACCACTTATTTGGTAATGTTTCGTAGTAAACACTTGATCGTCTTCCCCAAAACATGTTTGACACATATCCACGTAAACCACATGTGGTCATGCCTCTTTTTAATAAAACAATGTTTCTACACATTTTTGGCTAGATGATGTGTTGTAACTAAAGTACAATGTGAATGAAAGGCTAAACTGGATTCTGGGTAAAGGAGATGACACTCAAGCAGTTGGTTACAGAGCTTTTTGCTCAGGAACAATATACTATAGTGTGGGCCACATGACCCAATTTTTAAGGGTGTCACACACAGGTGCTCCAGTGGATACCTTGGTGGTTCTCCAAGTGTGTTTTTTAGGCCCCTAAAAAAAAGCATGCAGCTTAGTAGAGTTCTCAAGATCTCATGTGTTCATCTTGGAACTCAGGCCCAAATATCAATTGCACCCCACTTCCAATCAATGTATACAATTTCTGCCCTCAAATCTCTGTGTGCTAAAGGATACCTTTTTTTTTCCATTCCCATAGGGGAGAGGAGACTGGGAGGACACCAATCTGAGGAGACGAGGAAGCACAGACCACATAAACACCCCCAAGATCCCTATGCACCCCAAGATCAGCATGTTGAGGAAGCAGAGGTGGAGGAAGGAGAGGTGGAGGAAGGAGAGGTGGCGCTTATCACCACAACAGGTCAGTGTCTGTCACCACAACTTCAAGGTAAATACAGATGAAGGCATGCATATTTCTAATTGTATTTTATTTTTTAGGGGATGAACGTGGTGGTGTGTCAGGAACTCCAAATCCTCCATTCTCGAGTGCTAGTGCCCAAATAATTATTGAAGAAATAATGGAATGTAGTAGCAAAATGGACATTATGAGAAATAGAATTAATGTGATTGAGCAAAAATATAAAAACATTATAGATATTTTGGGGCGAATAGTCTGACCCCCCCCCCTGTTTTTGTGGGTTTTTTTGCCCTTAAAATTTTGCACTGGTATTCCCACCAGCCCAAATGTGAAGATGCACACAGTGACTCAACAGGTGCTATCTGCCGTCACAGGATATCTATGTCCCTGTTTTGGGGGTGCAACCTCTTCCTCCCAACTCAAGTAGGTTAGAGGAAGGGTTTGCACACCCAAAGCACGTCCATTGATCCCCCATGATGGCAGATAGCACATGTTTACCTTAGCCATGGGATCATGTGGAAAGTCCCCAGTTCCGATACAAAAATAAAGTTGGGTTCTTCACATTTGGGATGGATCAGGGGTGACATCACCCCATCTCCTGTTTCTCCTTTTCACGTTGAATTTTTATATTTCCTTTTTTGGACAAATGTTTACTATTTTGACCCATGCATGTTTCTGCAAAACAAACCTCCAAATAAAACCAAAATTTTTGGGGAGGTAAAACTTTCTACATTGTATTTCTATAAAACCTAAAAAAAAATGTGGTACACAGAGTAAAAAGGTTATGGGACACTCAAAAAGGTGTGGCTTGTTCTTTCTATGCTCAATAGCAGTTCTGAAAAAGCAAAATCAATGCTTTTTATAGTGACAATTGTGGCTATTTACTAAGGACAAATACACTTGGCACTACAAAAACCTGGGAGACACGTCAACCCAAAAAACAAGAATGACAAAACAAGATTTTTTAAATATAATAATATTTTATTTAAAAAACCAAAAGGTCAGATCTGGTCTGGCATTGCGATGGCCCCCCTACTGTGAAGTACTCAACGTATTTCTCACATACTTCACGGGCACTTTGGGGGGCCAAGCCAGTACGGGCAGTGTCCAGGCCGGTCATAATGGACATCTCGGATGGACCGGCCTCAGGCCCAACTGTTGAGACATATATGTTGCTGAAAACTGACGGAGAAAATTGTGCAAGATGCAGCAACAGAAAACAATGTGGTTCAGCTTGTATCCCGCCATATGTATTGCTGTCTGAAACAGGCGGAACCGGCTGGCTATTATCCCGAAGGCATTCTCCATAACTCTCCGGGCTCTGGCCAGCCGGTAATTAAAAACCCTCCTCTCCGGGGTGAGGGTGCATTGGGGAAACCTCCGCATCAGGTGTGGTCCCAGTCCAAAGGCTTCATCCACGATGAGCACAAACGGTAGTCCTTCCACATTGTCTGCATCTGGAGGCAGTGCAAGACCCCCAGAGTGCAGACGGTGAGAAAACTCCGTCTGGGCGAATACTCCGCCATCGGACATCCGGCCGTTCTTCCCCACGTCCACATACAGAAACTCATACCGTGCCGACACCAACGCCATTAACACAATACTATTAAAACCTTTATAGTTATAATAGAATGACCCCGAACGGGGTGGCGGCACTATGTGGACGTGCTTGCCATCAATTGCCCCTCCACAGTTGGGGAAGTCCCACCGCTGGGCAAATTGATCAGCCACAGTCTGCCATTCCTGTGGTGTGCAAGGAAACTGTGGAGTCAAACAAAAAGAAGACATTAGTACGTTTTCAGTTTACAGTGCAAACAGATTACACAAAGACATTGTTGACCAACCTCAGGCTAACATTATTATTTAAGGGAGTATTTCATGCCCAAAAAAAAAGGCCCACTTAGCAGGTGACTCACCCCCGCTGAGGGGACATTAGAAAATATTCTAACGGGGGGGGGGTTTGTGGTGATTTGGGGGGCACAAAATAAAGGCTCTACCACTCTGCTAAACTTTAAGGAGAAAGAAAACATTTGTACACATTTTGGGGGGGGGGAGGGGTGCAAAACTACGATGGCACTGACCCAAAAAAAACAGGTGTAAAAAACTAAGCTAGCTGTGTTTGGGCCCAGGATAGCATGCTGGAGAGGTTAGTGAAGGGAAATAGGCATGTAGGCCCCAAAAAAGGGCATTAGAGGAAAAAACATGCATGGGGAAAATGGGGACATTCCCAGGATATTACAAACAGGCAAATTTGGGAAGGAGGAAATAAATAAAAACATTAGCAAACCATCCAAACATATAATGTGATGGTAATGGAGCAAACTTACCTTCATATAGTTCTTCTGCAGGACCTGAATAATGGCAGAACACGTTTCAGGGATTATGATCCCGAGAGCCTGGGGGGATATGCCTGTTGTGAACTTGAGGCCCTGCAAGCTTCTCCCAGTCGCCAGGTATCTCAACGTGGCAATAAGCCTCTGCTCGGCAGTGATCGCCTGGCGCATCATAGTGTCCTGCCTCGTGATATAGGGGGACAGCAAATCCAACAGACGGTCAAAAACTGGGTCTGTCATCCTGAGATAATTCCTGAAATCATCAGGATTATTCTCATGGATTTCCCGCAGCAGAGACATATGAGAGAATTGGTCATGCTGGAGCAACCAATTCTTTGTCCATGAACTCCTCCTCACCCTGTTCACGGACTGAACTCGGGTTACAGTGTTAACCGCAACACCAAGTCCATAGCCAGCACGAGCTCGAGATAGAGAAAGCACTTCAAACATGGTCTGAAACTGGTCGGCTGGTCAGAACAAACTCAAACAGAACGCACCGTGGAACAGCAAGGCCTGAGAAGAACGACCTGAAAAACAGTAAACGAACAGTCAAGAAGGCACTGCAAAGCAGTAACGACCTGACTGCACGCACTGAAGAACAAATACGAACCCACAAGCACAAACTGAACACCAGGAAACGATCTGAAAAGAACGGAGACTGAAAAGCGCGAATCGGCTCTCACCAAACGTTTACTAACACGCGGTAACACGAAATCAGCAAAAGCAGCCCAAGGGGTGGCGCCATTAGATTTGAACTTCCCTTTTATAGCGCCGTCGTACGTGTTGTACGTCCCGTCGTTTTGTTGCCATCGGTTTTTTGACTGATGGTGTGTGGCCAAGACTGAAGGAAGACAGTCTCATCGGATTTCCGATGGAAAAAACCATCGGACTAGAATCCATAGGATATCCGATCGTGTGTACAGGGCTTTATTCTCCTCTTCTCAAGAGTGAATAAATTCAGTTCCTCTAATCCTTCCTCATATCTGAGTTCCTCTATGCCTCTTATCAGTTTGGTTGCCCTTCTCTGCACTTTCTCCAGTTCCCCGATATACTTTTTCCAGAACTGGTGCCCAAAACTGGACTGCATATTCCAGATGAGGTCTTACTAATGATTTGTACAGGGGCAAAATTATATCTCTCTCTCCGGAGTCCATACCTCTCTTAATACAAGAAAGGACTTTGCTTGCTTTGGAAACCGCAGCTTGGCATTGCATGCCATTATTGAGCTTATGATCTACCAAAACCCCCAGATCCTTCTCCACTACGGATCCCCCCAGTTGTACCCCCCCTTAGTATGTATGATGCATTCATATTCTTAGCCCCAAGTGCATAACTTTACATTTATCAACATTAAACCTCATCTGCCACATAGTCGCCCAATTAGACAGTACATTGAGGTCGGCTTGTAAATTGGAGACATCCTGTAAGGACATTATTCCACTGCATAGCTTAGTGTCATCTGCAAAGACAGAAATTTTACTTTTGATTCCAGACCCAATATCATTTATAAAGTTATTAAAAAGTAAGGGTCCCAATTGACCTCCTCTACCCTCCCAACCTGGGGGAACCTTTTTCCTACCCAACCTTCCTGCTCTGTACCTCCTTTTCCTTCTCATTTCTTGTGTCCCTCTTTACCATATAATCTCTCTCTCTCTCTCTCTCTTATCTCTTTTTTTGGGGTTGTTTCTATTTTTGTTCTTTGTCCGTAAGACCCTGATTCTAGTTTTATTTTCCAAATTTTTTGTGGACTACCCCACGCCTTAACCCCTGAGCAATTAAGCTCATTTACCCTATGTTGACCCCCGGCCTTGGACGAAGGGCTGTTGATGTTTGACAACTTCTACAATCAAATATGCTTTTAATGTGCATTATTAAGCTGTGCCATGATATACTTTGTTTATATCCCCTGTGTGGGATCATTACTGTTGTTTTTACCTCTCAAATATTTCAATAAAAAAAGATTGTACCGAAAAAGTAAAGGTCCCAGCACTCAACCTTGGGGTACACCACTGATGACCTTAGACCATTCAGAGTAAGAATCATTAACCACTACTCTCTGAATTCTGTCTTTTAGCCAGTTTTCTATCCATTTACAAACTGATATTTCCAAGCCTGTAGACTTTACCTTGCACATGAGCCATGTGTGGGGAACTGTATCGAACGCTTTTGCCAAATCCAAGTATACCACATCCACAGCCACCCCTCTGTCCAAGGTCTTACTTACCTCTTCATAAAAAGAAATCAGGTTTGTCTGACAGCTTCTGTCTTTCATGAATCCATGCTGTCTGTTGCTTAAATAGTTTTTTTACAGCAAGAACTCATCTATGTGGTCTTTTATTATTCTCTCCAGTATCTTCCCAACTATAGAAGTTAAACTAACAGGTCTATAGTTACTTGGTAAAGACTTAATTCCCTTTTTAAATATAGGCACCACATTGGCCCTGCGCCAATCCAGTGGTACTATTCCTGTCATTAATTAGTCCCTAAAAATTAAATACAATGGCTTTGAAATTACAGAGCTCAATTATTTTAGGATCCGTGGGTGTATGCCATCTGGTCCAGGTGCTTTATCCACCTTTATTCCATCTAAATATTTCTGGACCATATCACTTTTGAGCCATTGTGGATTTGGGGCTGTGTCACTACCACCCCCGTTTTGGACACGAGCTCCCCCATGCTCCTTTGTATACACAGAACTGAAGAAAGTATTTAATAAATTAGCCTTCTCTTTGTCCCCAGTCACCCACTCTAGATTATTTTGTAAAGGGCCTACATGCTCAGACTTGACCTTTTTACTATTAATATATTTGAATAATTTTTTGGGGTTTGTCCTACTATATTTTGCAATCTGTCGTTCATTTAGAATTTTTGCATCCTTGATTTCCTTTTTACATATCCAGTTATATTTTTTGTAACATTTAAATGACACTAGTGTTCCCTGATTTTTATATTTTTTAAAAGCTCTTTTCTTATAGTTTATAGCTTTTTTAACTTTGGCAGTGAGCCACATAGGTTTTATTTTTAGCCTTTTAAACTTATTGCCCATGGGAATATACTTTGCAGTGAGTTCACAAACAGTCTTTTTGAAGAATTCCCATTTCTGTTCTGTGCCCATTGATGCCAATATTCCCTCCCAGTCTAAGTCCTGGAGAGCAGCTCTCATTCTTGGAAAATTTGCTCTCTTGAAATTAAGTGTTTTTATCTTTCCCTTATGTGATTTTTGCTTACAACTAACATCAAATGAAATCATGTTATGGTCACTGCTACCCAGGTGTTCCTTTATCTGAACATTAGTAATACGCTCTGCATGGTTTGAGATTGCCAGGTCCAACAGAGCATCATTCCTAGTTAGGGCCTCAATAAACTGGACCATAAAATTGTCCTGCAATAGGTTTATACATTTTTGCCCTTTATTGTCCCAGCAGTTCCATTACTCCAGTCAATTTCTGGGTAGTTAAAATCCCCCATTATTATCACCGTCCCAGCCCTTGCAGCCCTTTCCATCTGTGCAAGGAGCTGAGTCTCCACCTCCTCATTAACATTGGGTGGTCTATAACAAACTCCAATGATTAACTTTGAACTACGCACATCTGTATGCAGTTCCACCCATAATGCTTCAGACTCATCCCACTCTCCATCCACCAGGTCCTCTTTCACACTCGCTTTGAGATCACTTCTCACATAGAGACAGACCCCTCCATCTTTCCTTTTTACCCTGTCTTTCCGAAAGAGTGCATAGCCAGGAATATTAATAGCCCAGTCATGTGAGGAATAAAGCCAAGTTTCAGCAATACCGATTATATCATAGCTCTCCTCATGCACCAGAGCTTCCAACTCACCTATTTTGCTTGGCAGACTTCTGGCATTCGTGAACAGACACTTTAATGCATTAATATATTTTGACCGGTCACATACTATCCTCTTGGGTGTTCCCAGATTGCAACTAGGACTTGCTACTATACTTACCTTGGGTTTATGTGAATCACTAATCATTAACCACCACTCTCTGAATTCTGTCTTTTAGCCAGTTTTCTATCCATTTACAAACTGATATTTCCAAGCCTGTAGACTTTACCTTACACATGAGCCGTGTGTGAGGAACTGTATCGAACGCTTTTGCAAAATCCAAGTATACCACGTCCACCGCCACCCCTCTGTCCAAGGTTTTACTTACCTCTTCATAAAAATAAATCAGGTTTGTCTGACAACTTCTGTCTTTCATGAATCCTTGCTGTCTGTTGTTTAAATTTTTTTTTTTCCAGCAAGAACTCGTCTATGTGGTCTTTTTTTAAACTCTCCAGTATCTTCCCAACTATAGAAGTTAAACTAACAGGTCTATAGTTACTTGGTAAAGACTTTCTTCCCTTTTTAAATATACATTGGCCCTGCGCCAATTCAGTGGTACTATTCCTGTCATTAATGAGTCCCTAAAGATTAGATACAATGGCTTTGAAATTACAGAGCTCAATTATTTTAGGATCCGTGGGTAGATGCCATCTGGTCCAAGTGCTTTATCCACCTTTATTCTGTCTAAATATTTCTGGACCATATCACTTTTGAGCCATTGTGGATCATTTGGGGCTGTGTCAATACCACCCCCATTATGGACATGAGCTCCCCCATGCTCCTTTGTATACACAGAGCTAAAGAAAGTATTTAATAAATTAGCCTTCTCTTTGTCCCCAGTCACCCACTCTAGATTATTTTGTAAAGGGCCTACATGCTCAGACCTGACCTTTTTACTATTAATATATTTGTAGAATTTTTGGGGTTTGTCCTACTATCTTTTGCAATCTGTCGTTCGTTTTGAATTTTTGCATCCTTGATTTCCTTTTTACATATTCTGTTATATTCTTTGTAACATTTAAACAACAATTGTGTTCCTTAATTATTATTTTTTTTAAAGCTCTTTTCTTATTGTTTATAGCTTTTTTAACTTTGGCCGTGAGCCACAGGTTTTATTTGTAGCCTTTTATACTTATTGCCCATGAGAATATACTTTGCAGTGATTGTTTGGGTTTAGTGTTGCATTAACTAGTAATTGTCAGTCAAACTAACACAGCACTGAAAACTGAAAAATGGCCTGGTAATGAAGGGGTATATACAGACTAGTACTCTAGTGGTTAAGGTAAATTGAGAAATATATGATTAGAACACTGGTGCAGTGTTTGCTAGATAGTATTAATCTAATTATAATACAATAAATACATTCAAAGAGATCACAAGGACAACAAACACAGTGTGCTGCCATTCCTTCATTGTCCAGTCAGTGTGCTAACGTTACCATAAATCCACACAGAAGCTCCAGGAGAAGGATGGTGAACATACAAAGCAGGGGTGACCTTGTGTTATAAGTTGGGAGGAAGGTTAAAGATTTATAGGCTCATTCTAAAAGTTGATTGGTTAATAGAACTAATTTTAGCGTATAATTTAAGTATACGTATTATGGTTACAGAAAGGCCAAGGGGTTTGGACTAGATACAGTAAATAGTTAAGTGTTGAGGGGAGGATCGAATAATGTCATGATTTCTAAATAAGGAATGGATTGAGGGGACTTTATTATTAGAAACAATCAGTGGCAAAAGTTCTGCACCCAAAAAATACAGCCACCTAGCTGAACTGCCAGAGACCTGGCTGTGCTACTTTTTTTTTTTTTAACAACAAGGTTGGTCTTTATTGGAAAAAGAACAATCATGGTATGATACAAATACTTCTTGACAAGAAAAAAGTAGCAGTTACATACAGGAGAGAAGCAGAACATTGAAAGGACAATGTCACAGTCAACAGGTACCATAGATATGGAGAGAAAACATCCATTAAACAGGGAAATCGCAGGAAAGGAAGAGGGGGAGAGGGGGAGGGAAGGCCCCACACAATTTTCCACAGAGTGACACATCTGCAAACAACAGTGATCATAGACTGGCGTTATATGTGGGATCCGTCCATGGCCGCCAAACCCTCTCATACTTCAAAGGACATCCTCTACTCATGTAAGTCAGCTTATATAGTGGCAGTACTGCGTTAACCGAGTCTTCCCATGAGCGTACCGTGGGGGGCAGGGGAGAGGTCCATTTTAACAGGATTTCCTTTTTAGCATAAAAGAGCAGCAGTGAAATCAGTGTTTTCGTATATCTAGGCCTCTGCTCATCATCCTGCACTCCCAATAGGGCTAGCTCCTCTGTCAAAGGTATATCCAGCTGAAGGAGAATATTAATAGCCTCTCCCACCGCAGCCCAGTACCTCGACAGCTTGGGACAGGTCCAGAACATGTAAAAAAAGGTGCTGTCAGGTGAGTGACAATGCGGACAATTCAGGGGGTGGGGGGGCGGACAATTCGGGGAGGGCGGATAAATTATGTGCAGTTTCTGAGGCGTGTAGTACACCCTATGCAAATATTTTGTTTGGATCAACTTGTCCCTAGAAGATATCACCAGTTTAGAGCTATCCTCAAAACATTCCTCCCAGGTCTCTCTATCCAAATTGGGTAAATCTGCCTTCCATTTATCCCACAGGGCCTCCATTTTGGGTGAATCCTTCCGTAAGAGAGCCAGGTACAATGCAGACATAGTTTTAGTGAGAGACTCTTGTGCCAGCAGTTCCTCAATAGGATCCGCCCTGAGACTGGGGGGCAACAAGAACTGCGCCCTGGCTGCATGACGCAGCTGGTGATACCTGAACGCCATTCAAGCAGGAAGGCCAAATCTGTCCGCTAGGGCCCGAAACGAAAGCAGGGACCCAGCCTGGAAGACATCACACAGCAGCTTGATGCCAAAGCGGGCCCAAAGTTGTGGATCTGGTATAGTTCTGAAGTGAGGGAGGGAAGGGTTCCCCCACAAAGGGCAATAGGGGGACCACCTATCAGGACGCAGGAACCGACGTCTGGCCACCCCCCAAATTCCAAGGGTAGCTCCAGTCGAGGTCGGGAGGGATGGGTACGCCGAGGGGCCCCTGTACACCAGGTTACCCAGTTCCGTGAGAGATCCCACTATGGCCGCCTCCAGACAGACGGCCACATTGGCTCTGGACTGCTGAAACCAGGAGTGTTTGGACTAGAAGCTCAGCTAATTACATTTACAAATTTTATGAAAGGTAACATATATTTATTTTCATTTTATGGTGTATTTATCTTTTTACCTGGTGTTCAGCTTTAACGGTTTCACTTTTCCACTTTGAAGCTTCAGGAAGTTGGTGTTACTATTATTACAAGATAAACAAATATATGTTATAAATGCCTGAAATGCCAAACGGGCGATTTTCTTTTTCCCAACATTCAGATATTTTTTTTTTTTAAGTTTTCAAAAAAAGATTTATTGTAATTAGGAACAGTACAAGCGGAGTGATTGGATAATGGACACCCAGGGAGGGAAATATAGGAATGGCTAGACATGCCACCCTTCTGTTCTGATTACTGACCCCCCGAGGGGGCAAGCAATCAGTAGAGAGTCTGAGCTCCACCACCTGTTATTAGTGAGAGAGATCTGAGGTACCCGACCATAGGTAAGGCATCCAAATCTGGCAAGGTAGACCACTTAACTGGACCAAAAATCAACGGAACTGTTCAGACTGAAACCCTTGACATTTGGGGACAGTCTATGTCAGAGCTTGAGAAAAAACATAAGAGGAAAGGAGAAAGATTGAGATATAAAGAAGGGGAAAGCAAGACAGAGTAAGTGAGAGAGGGAAGGTGGGAATGGGGAAATCAACATTCAGATATTTAAACTAATAAAAGGCTTGGAGGAGCTCAGCTATGAGGAGAGGTTAGCTGAACTGAATTTATTCTCTCTTCAGAAGAGGCAATTAAGGGGGATCAACATATATAAATACTTAAAGTGTAAATTAACCTTTACAGAAAATCTGTAAGGTGAACTTACACTGGACCTCCTCCCCATCTCCCCTGGTCCCGCTGTACCTGAAGCCAGCGATCACCCGCTAGGAGACATGGGGTCGCCGCTTTACCGGTCCAGGGATTTGAAATCCTCACGGCTTTCTCTCTTCTTCTGACAGGATGGCTAGGAGGGCTCTGATTGGTTGGCTCTGTCAATGTCACGGCGCCGACCAATTAGAATGTCTCCTATACATACCTTTACGAGGTACGTTTACGAGATTAAGCCACAGGGGATTTAAAATCCCTGGACTGGTGAAGCGGCCACCTACCGGGTGTTAGCTTGCTTTGTGTACAGCGGGGGTGGGGAGGGGTCCAGTGTAAGTTCACCTTACAGATTTTCTGTAAAGGTGAACCTACCTTTTAAGTGGTAATTTTAGTGATATTGGTGTTGAGTTATTCACTTTGAGGTCATTACAGAGGACAAGGGGGAACTCTAAGAGATTTGCTAAAAGCACATATACTGTGTACTAGAAGTGCATCTGCACGTGAATCTGTGCTAGACCTGAGGGGAAGCCAAGAAATAAGAGAAAGCTCTGCCTGCTGATTTCTATCATCCAATCATGTGCTGTTTTTTTTTATTTTCCTACTTGCAGTGCACAGACTATTTGTCTTTCTAAAATAAACCCCTTTATGTCCGGAAGAAAGGAGATTTAAAGTGGTTCTAAAGCCTTTAGGTTCTTTACTGTAATGCATTCTATGCAGTAAGGTTATATACCACCTGTGCTGCAGATACCCTGCACCTTATCCTTACCTGAGCCTGATCTCAATCCTAAGTGGTGGTGCATGAGAGCACCACGCTCTATCCCTGCTCACTGGGCAGATTGATAGCAGCGGGAGCTGTCAATCAAATCCAGTGATGAGGGAGTAGGGGCAGGGCTGAGCTGCGCTGTCTGTGTCAATAGATGCAGACAGGGCAGCTTGGGAGCAGCTTCCTATGGAGGCACTTGCCGAAAAGGAGGAGCCAGGACCACCGGCAGGGGAACCCAGAAGAGGGGGATCTGGGCTGCTCTGAGCAAAATCATTGCACAGAGCAGGTAAGTTTGACATGTACCGTATATTATTTTAATTAAAAAACATTGAAGCTTTAATTACATTTTAACCTTCCCATACAGAGATTCTTCTTCACTGTAAGAGCTGTGAAAATGTGGAGAAGAATCCAGAACTGGTTCTGGCCAGATCAGTAGATTGTTTTAAATGCATGAGCAAATTATAACTGGATACCAACATTTATAGAAAATGATGCCAGAGTATTAGATTGCTTCTGGGGCGATCAGGAAGGATTTTATTTCCCCACTGCAGCAAATTGGATCATGCTTTATTGGGGTTTTTGCCTTCCTTTGGATAAACTGTGGAAATAGGATTGTGTATAAGGAGGTCTATTTTTTCATTTTTTTCTATTGGTTGAACTGGATGGACTTTGTCTTTTTTCAACCTAAATATGTAACTATATTAGTAAAAAGATCTGGAAACCTTTTAAGGAAATCTTTGGTCACGGCATACACTTTCATTTTATAACATCAGCATTGTGATGGCAATACAAACAAGTTACTTTTGACAATCCTACATAAGCTTACTTGAAAATCTCTTTTCATGTTGTGAGTGCTGCCTGTCTGCTGGCCATCTCTTTTTACAACCCCCTGTATTCCCTGCATGATTTCCAGCTTCTGTGCGGTTTACTTTCAATTTCTAAGGACTATATATCCCATGGTACCTTGCTGCCTGCAAGCTGTGATTGCTGTGCTGATTCTGCCCACTTAACTCTTCTCAGCACCTCTGTAGTTCAGAAGGCAGGCTCTGTGAATTCTGCAACACAGCAGAGCCTACTTAGAGGACATAATGAATCACTGATTTCAAGGAAGTAAATGTATGAGGATCTTCACAAAGTAAGTTTGCAAACTTCAAGATTGCTTAGACTAATATGAGTAGGTTAGAAATAATTTAAATACAATGTGTAAATGAATATATATGTAGCGGGGTGTTACATAGTTACATAGTTAGTCAGGTTGAAAAAAGACACAAGTCCATCCAGTTCAACCATAAAAAAAAAAAGAAAAGAAAATAAATAATCGTACAATCCCATATACCCAATTCTATACCCACAGTTGATCCAGAGGAAGGCAAAAAACCCCAGCAGAGCATGATCCAATTTGCTACAGCAGGGGAAAAAATTCCTTCCTGATCCCCCGAGAGGCAATCGGATATTCCCCGGATCAACTTTACCTATAAATGTCAGTACCCAGTTGTATTATGTACATTTAAGAAAGAATCCAGGCCCTTCTTAAAGCAATCTACTGAGCTGGCCAGAACCACCTCTGCAGGGAGTCTATTCCACATTTTCACAGCTCTTACTGTGAAGAAACCTTTCCGTATTTGGAGGTGAAATCTCTTTTCCTCTAGACGCAAAGAGTGCCCCCTTGTCCTTTGGGTTGACCGTAAAGTGAATAACTCAACACCAAGTTCACTATATGGACCCCTTATATATTTGTACATGTTGATCATATCCCCCCTAATCTCATCTTCTCAAGAGTGAATAAATTCAGTTCCTCTAATCTTTCCTCATAGCTGAGCTCCCCCAATGCCTCTTATCAGTTTGTTTGCCCTTCTCTGCACTTTCTCCAGTTCCCCAATATCCTTTTTGAGAACTGGAGCCCAAAACTGAACTGCGTATTCCAGATGAGGTCTTACTAATGATTTGAACAAGGGCAAAATGATATCTCTCTCTCTGGAGACCATACCTCTCTTAATACAAGAAAGGACTTTGCTCGCTTTGGAAAACGCAGCTTGGCATTGCATGCCATTATTGAGCTAATGATCTACCAAAACCCCCAGATCCTTCTCCACTACGGATCCCCCCAGTTGTACTCCCCCTAGTATGTATGAGGCATTCATATTCTTAGCCCCCAAGTGCATAACTTTACATTTATCAACATTAAACCTCATCTGCCACATAGTCGCACAATTAGACAGAGCATTGAGGTCGGCTTGTAAATTGGTGACATCATGTAAGGACGTTATTCCACTGCATAGCTTAGTGTGATCTGCAAAGACAGAAATGTTACTTTTGATCTCAGACCCAATATCATTTATAAAGATATTAAAAAGTAAGGGTCCCAGCACTGAACCTTGGGGTACACCACTGATAACCTTGGACCATTCAGAGTAAGAATCATTAACCACTACTCTCTGAATTCTGTCTTTTAGACAGTTTTCTATCCATTTACAAACTGATATTTCCAACCCTGTAGACTTTACCTTGCACATGAGCCGTGTGTGGGGAACTGTATCGAACGCTTTTGCCAAATCCAAGTAAACCACGTCCACAGCCACCCCTCTGTCCAAGGTCTTACTTACCTCTTCATAAAAATAAATCAGGTTTGTCTGACAAGTTCTGTCTTTCATGAATCCATGCTGTCTGTTGCTTAAATCGTTTTTTTCCAGCAAGAACTCATCTATGTGGTCTTTTATTAATCTCTCCAGTATCTTCCCAACTATAGAAGTTAAACTAACAGGTCTATAGTTATTTGGTAAAGACTTAATTCCCTTTTTAAATATAGGCACCACATTGGCCCTGCGCCAATCCAGTGGTACTATTCCTGTCATTAATGAGTCCCTAAAAATTAAATACAATGGCTTTGAAATTACAGAGCTCAATTCTTTTAGGATCCGTGGGTGTATGCCATCTGGTCCAGGTGCTTTATCCACCTTTATTCCATCTAAATATTTCTGGACCATATCACTTTTGAGCCATTGTGGATTTGGGGCTGTGTCACTACCACCCCAGTTTTGGACACAAGCTCCCCCATGCTCCTTTGTATACACAGAACTGAAGAAAGTATTTAATAAATTAGCCTTCTCTTTGTCCCCAGTCACCCACTCTAGATTATTTTGTAAAGGGCCTACATGCTCAGACTTGACCTTTTTACTATTAATATATTTGAAGATTTTTTGGGGGTTTGTCCTACTATCTTTTGCAATCTGTCGTTCATTTAGAATTTTTGCATCCTTGATTTCCTTTTTACATATCCTGTTATATTCTTTGTAACATTTAAATGACACTAGTGTTCCCTCATTTTTATATTTTTTAAAAGCTCTTTTCTTATAGTTTATAGCTTTTTTAACTTTGGCAGTGAGCCACATAGGTTTTATTTTTAGCCTTTTAAACTTATTGCCCATGGGAATATACTTTGAAGTGAGTTCACAAACAGTCTTTTTGAAGAATTCCCATTTCTGTTCTGTGCCCATTGATGCCAATATTTCCTCCCAGTCTAAGTCCTGGAGAGCAGCCCTCATTCTTGGAAAATTTGCTCTCTTGAAATTAAGTGTTTTTATCTTTCCCTTATGTGATTTTTGCTTACAACTAACATCAAATGAAATCATGTTATGGTCACTGCTACCCAGGTGTTCCTTTATCTGAACATTAGTAATACGCTCTGCATGGTTTGAGATTACCAGGTCCAACAGAGCATCATTCCTAGTTGGGGCCTCAATAAACTGGACCATAAAATTGTCCTGCAATAGGTTTATACATTTTTGCCCTTTAACTGTCCCAGCAGTTCCATTACTCCAGTCAATTTCTGGGTAGTTAAAATCCCCCATTATTATCCCCGTCCCAGCCCTTGCAGCCCTTTCCATATGTGCAAGGAGCTGAGTCTCCACCTCCTCATTAACATTGGGTGGTCTATAACAAACTCCAATGATTAACTTTGAACTACGCACATCTGTATGCAGTTCCGCCCATAATGCTTCAGACTCATCCCACTCTCCATCCACCAGGTCCTCTTTCACACTCGCTTTAAGATCACTTCTCACATAGAGACAGACCCCTCCACCTTTCCTTTTTACCCTGTCTTTCCGAAAGAGTGCATAGCCAGGAATATTAATAGCCCAGTCATGTGAGGAATGAAGCCAAGTTTCAGCAATACCGATTACATCATAGCTCTCCTCATGCACCAGAGCTTCCAACTCACCTATTTTGCTTGGCAGACTTCTAGCATTGGTGAAAAGACACTTTAATGCATTAATATATTTTGACCGGTCACATACTATCCTCTTGGGTGTTCCCAGATTGCAACTAGGACTTGCTACTATACTTACCTTGGGTTTATGTGCTTTGGTTACCCTACCACTAATGCCCCCAATACTACCCTCTGGAATATGTTCCCCGCTGACTCTCACTATCTCTGGACCCTCCCCCCCATCGCCTAGTTTAAAAATATCTCTAACTTTTTGGCCATCCTTATTCCCAGCTGATCTGCACCCTCCTCATTTAGGTGCAGTCCGTCCCTTCTATAGTACTGGTTATCGACTGAGAAGTCGGCCCAGTCCTCCAGGAACCCAAACCCCTCCTTGCTACACCAGCTCTTCAGCCACTTGTTCACTTCTCTAATCTCCCTCTGCCTTTCTGGTGTGGCTCGATGTACAGGTAGTATTCCTGAGAATACTACCTTGGAGGTCCTTTTCCTAAATTTAGCTCCCAAGTCCCTAAAATCGTTCTTTAGGACACTCCATCTGCCTCTGACTTTGTCATTGGTGCCAACGTGCACCATGACAGCTGGGTCTTCCCCAGCCCCTCCCAGTAATCTGTCCACCAGATCCGTGATGTGCCGAACCCGAGCGCCCGGTAGACAACATACAGTTCAGCGCTTCAGGTCTTTGTTACAGATTGCCCTCTCTGTCCTTCTAAGAATTGAGTCCCCTACCACCAGAATCTGTCTCTCCTTTCCCTTCACTTCCCCCCCACTCTCACTGGAGGAGTTCTTCCCCCGGCAGCTAGGAGAGTCCCTCAGCTCCAGCAGTGCTGGTCCCTAACTGGTTTCACCAATGTCACTCAATGGAGCATACTTATTGGGATGCTCCAGCCCTGGATCGGCCTCCCTGGCACTTCGCCCTCTACCCTTCCTGACTGTCACCCATCTACTATTTTCTAGTGCCTGCACCTCATTGTCTCCACCCACCTCTGTGCTGGCCCCTGCCATCACCTGCCGGGTATGTTTCCAGCTCTCCTTTAGTGTGGAGGGTCTTCCCAGTGCTGACAGTTGCTTCCCTAGATTCAGAACCTGGGATTCCAGGGAAACAATGTGCTTACATTTTGCACAGCAGTAATCGCCCTCGATCAGATGATCAAGGAATGCATACATGCTGCAAGATGTACACAGAGTCGCCTCGCCACACCCGCCGGGCATCGTACCTATTAATTTAATGAGGATTAGAGATTATACCCTGTCCAAATTTCCCATTTATTCTTTGAACCCGTGATGGATGCACACCACATATGTGTATCATCTAAAGTCCCAAATTCCCCCCTTCTTTCTCTGCATTAGGGATGGAGGTCTGTAGACAGGTTTGGCAGTGTCCCCCTGCCACCCATGTGTGAGGTTTCAAGCCCCGGCTGGTAATGTACCATGTCCGGGTCTTGTACAATCAGGACACAGTTCTCTGTGTCCATGAGATTATGCAGCACAGTTGCGCCGGGTTACCACTTTGGGACAGAGACCTGGCGTTTTTACATCCAGGGCAACTTTCACGTTTGATACGCGGGAGCTGCGATGCGCTCTGTGTGCCCCCCCTTCCCCCTCCTCTCCGCCGTGCCCAGGGCGGGGGGGAATGTGTATGCATGGGGAGGGCGGGTACTCACGGTGCATCGGCGCCACGCATCCTGTCTCACGTGTGACGTCACATATTGGCGTCGACACGTGGGGCACGAGTCCTTTCCATCTCAGCCGGCTGGCCGGGGAATCCGGGCGTCATTCATGGATGATCTCCAGCGTCTGTGGTGCAGCCCCTCCCTGCTCATGCCGTGCCTGCGTGACGCTGGTGGGAGTCAGCGTGCACAGGTGCGGGCAGGCATATAACCTGCCTCCCCCAACACAGCTTCGTTGCCATCAATTGGAGATGCCACACTTCATTACAGCACTCCACCTCTCCCCATGGATACATGTAAGCCCCATTAGGTTGCTCTCTTCACCATCTGCTAGCCAGTCTCTTTTTTTTCATCCTTTGGTCTTGGTGTACTGGGACTGTCCTTGACAATTGTGGACTTTCCCCTATACCACACTTTATAGTAATCTGGATGTGTTTCACATTTTAATTGTCATTCATGATCTTTCCAGATGTATACCATCTTTGTTGATCCCACCAATATATTTATGATACACTGACCAAGTTCATTTTTCTTATTCTAGACTCCTTCTGGCAGTCACTACTGGCACAGCGCCTTGTTCCCCCAGGTTATTCAGCCTATCGGTTTCCATGTGCATGTCTCCTCTTGGGGGGGGGGGGTGGTGTGTGAGCGCCCGGCTAGCACGCTGCTCCGTCACCTCAGCTCCCGGGACAGACTACTATTTTGGCCTTGAATCCCCACTCGCCATACTTCATTGCTATCCTTGTATGTAAGCACCTGGGGCGGGCTTCATCGCCTTTCCCTGCCACCATCAGTTATAACCATATAAAATTATATTCTATCATACTTTTTAGATACTTCTTAGCATCCGTCCCTGATGAGTGTTCTCCTTTTACACGAAACGTGTCTGGCAACTGGGATGCTGACACAAGTTTATACCCCAACACCCACCCAGAATATCTTCCACCCATCAATCATGGTCTTACTGTTTATTATACCATTATTCCCCTTGCCAGTGTTGCTTTTATGTTTGTATGTATATATATGAAATTATTGAATGTATTATCCAATCAATTAAGACCACTACGTGGCGCAAAGTTGTTATATATTTTATGTACCTTTGATGCTCATAGTTCACACGCACCTACATATGTGTGTGTGAACAGCTATGGAATGATATTTATTACAATGTCTTCTCGTTATATGGTCCTTGTCATTGATATGTTGTGTACATTTCACTATGATCAATAAATATGTATTTTCATTGTATCCACCTCCACAATGCCTACAGCCTCATTTAAAGTCCCAAATTTCCCATTTATTCCCAAATTGTTCAATTATGGGGAATTGTCTGAGTGGTAATTAGGCTCAGACACACTGATTGTTAGGGTTAATGGACCATTTCTGTTCATGGGAGATAGTGTTGCTGTGCAATTCCCTGTGGCCTACAGGTGGCGCTGTTGCCGTAGGCCAGGGTTGAACCACTGATACAAGGCTGTGCCTTTTTTGTCCCCTCTTGGCAGTAGTACAGCGGGGCGGGGAACCTGCTGTGCCTGTCGGGAGAGGATATAAAAAAGGGCGGCCATCTTCCATTGAGGTCGTTCATTCGTGCACACCCAGGCACCTTTAGCCTGGATGTGTGTGGTTTGTCCGCGCCCAGGCTCCTTCGGCATGGGTGGGGTGCGCGTTATCTCCGGGTGCCCTAGGCCCAAAAGGTGGAGTTCCTGTTCCATCCCAGACACCTTCAGTCTGGGGTGAGGTACTATTTTGAAGGCCCGGGGCCCAGTAACCTTCGGCTGGGGTCCGCTAGGGATCGAGAGCTCCCAGGGTGCCGCCTTGCAAGGGGACCCGTATCTGTGATGAGGAGGCCAGGGAGGTAACCCTTTCCAAAGACCCAGCGCAGAGTCGTGGTGACGGTGAGGGCCTCTGGTAACTCTCCTGAGGAATGGCTTTCTCCTTGACATGGGCCAAATACTTCAAGAAGGTAGTTCACCAAGTCAGTGGCAGTGACTTCATAGGGCAAGGCCCTATTCACCAGGTCAGTGGCAGTGACCCGTTCTCCAAGTCAGTGGCAGTGACTTTTATTCACCAGGTCTGTGACAGAGACCAACCTCATGGTCTGTGGCAGAGATCGTGTGCCAAAACTGTTTGTGAAACCTAAACAGTCTAAAGAAATCATTTGAGTTTGTGCCTGGACCTCCTCCCACCTAAGCTGTCCTGTGTCTTGTTCCAACCTGTCTGCTGTTAAAGAGACTATTTATTATCCAGTGTGATATAAATATATGTAGCGGGTATTTGAATTCAGGGGAAGCATCTGGGTGGTAGTGTAACCCAGATGCACTGATTGTTAGGGAATCTGGGACCATTTTATGGTTCTCGGAGGACTCTGGTGGTGTGAGGTTCCCTGCGGCCTGCAGGAGGCGCTGTTGCCCTGGGCCGGAGTTGAACCCTCACCACAAGACTGCATCTCTTTTGTCCTTTCCTGGCACTTGTACGGCAGGGCGGGAAACCTGCTGTGACGCAATTGGAGAGGAGATAAAAGGGGCGGATGCCCTGAACATGGGGTTCAGAGTCAGAGGACGCGGCCGCACCCAGGCACCTTCAGCCTGGGTACTGGCGTTCCGGAGTTCCGGGCCCAGGTGCCCTTGACCTGGCCGGAGCGGGTGATGGAGTCCATCCCAGGCACCTTTAGCCCTGGGGTGAGGTACCACTGAGGAGGCCTGGGACCGAGTACCTTCGACTGGGTTCCGCGAGGGTGGAGGAGTCCGAGGGGCCCTAAGGTGTTGGGCGCCCGAATCTGAGATGAGGAGGCCGGGGAGTGTAACCCTTCCGAACAGCCCGGTGCAGCATTGCCGGTGACGGCGGGGCCTCCGGTAACTCTCTCGGAAGGATGTCTTCCCTCTGACAGGGGCCGCAGCCACAAGAAGGTAACTCCTGTTTTATGTTCATTAGAGTTGCTGGTAGAGACTCAGAAAAGGAAAGAAGTACATTCACAGCCACTGTGCGTTATAACCATTGGTGATATCTCAATGGTTTAGATTGACTAAGGATTGTGCCTTGACCTACTCCCCACCAATTCTGAACTGTTCTTTGGTCACAACTAGTGTTGAGCGGACCCGAACTGTAAAGTTCGGGTCCGTACCGAATTTTGGCTTTTTCCCGACCCCGGACCCGGACCCGGATTTTGCGCTAAAGTCCGGGTTCGGGTCCGGATTCGGGAATTTAATGGCGCAGTTAGAAATGCTTCAGGGGCCAGCCAATCACCATTTGATTAGCTGGTGTGCCCTTAGAAGCCATCATAGCCATGCCTACTAATGGCATGGCTGTGATTGGTCAGTGCAACATGTGACCCAGCATGTGACCAGCTTCTATATAAGCAAGAGGCACACAGCACAGATCGTCACTCTGCTTTTAGACAGTGTAGGGAAATGATCCTGGCTGCTGTTGCTGTGAGGGAGAGAATTATATGATAGGAGTTAGTCCTGATTCTGCAATCTACTGATAGAAAAGATAGAGAGACAGTGTAGTGTAGTGTAGGGGCAGGATCCTGTTTGTGCTTTCAGGGAGAGAGATTTAGATAGGAGTCCAGATTGAGAGATATAATAGCTCAGCGATCTGCATAGGTTTATCTGTTTGTGTTGCAAGCTCAGTGCACCAGCACTGCATTACGTTGAGTGATACACCTATTCCATTTAGTGGCTGTATTGTGCTCTTGCTAAAAGACCCATTTCGGGCAGAAAAAAAAAAAAAAAGGCACTTTATTGTGCTTTTGCTAAAAAGACCCATTTTTGGGCCCCAAAAAAAAAAAAAGGCACTTTATTGTGCTGTTGCAAAAAAAAAAAAAGGCACTTTGTTGTGCGCAAAAAAGACCTATTTTTGGGCAAAAAAAATATTTTGCAGTGTATATCTCTAGTTGTGTGAAATAACCAATTTCTATATATTTTTCTTGTACTATGCTATACTAAAAAAAAAAAAACAACTTTTTTTTGAATAGCATTCTCTGCAGCTGTGCGATTCAGCGGTTATATACTGTGGGTGTGTTGTGCTCTTCCAAAAAACGCCATTTAGGGCCACAGAAAATATTTTGCAGTGTGAAATACACATCTGGAGGTGTGTGAAAAAACAACATTATTTTTGAATAGCATTCTCTGGCCTCTGCAGCTGTGCGATTCAGCGGTTATATACTGTTAGGGGTTGTTGTGCTCTTCAAAAAAACGCCATTTAGGGCCACAGAAAATAAATTGCAGTGTGAAATACACATGTGGAGGTGTGTAAAATAAACAATTTCTATATATTGTACAGTGCTATACTAAAAAAAAACAAATTTTTTTTTGAATAGCATTCTCTGCACTTCTATAGCTGTGCGATTCAGTGGTTAAATACTGTGGTTGTGTTGTGCTCTTCCAAAAAACGCCATTTAGGGCCACAGAAAATATTTTGCAGTGTGAAATACACATCTGGAGGTGTGTGAAAAAACAACATTATTTTTAAAAAGCATTCTCTGGCCTCTGCAGCTGTGCGATTCAGCGGTTATATACTGTTGGGGTTGTTGTGCTCTTGCAAAAAACGCCATTTAGGGCCACAGAAAATATTTTGCAGTGTGAAATACACATCTGGAGGTGTGTGAAATAAACAATTTCTATATATTGTACAGTGCTATACTAAAAAAAACAAAATTTTTTTTGAATAGCATTCTCTGCACTTCTATAGCTGTGCGATTCAGTGGTTAAATACTGTGGTTGTGTTGTGCTCTTCCAAAAAACGCCATTTAGGGCCACAGAAAATATTTTGCAGTGTGAAATACACATCTGGAGGTGTGTAAAATAAACAATTTCTATATATTGTACAGTGCTATACTAAAAAAAAAAACATTTTTTTTGAATAGCATTCTCTGCACTTCTATAGCTGTGCGATTCAGTGGTTAAATACTGTGGTTGTGTTGTGCTCTTCCAAAAAACGCCATTTAGGGCCACAGAAAATATTTTGCAGTGTGAAATACACATCTTGGAGGTGTGTAAAATATACAATTTCTATATATTCTTCTTGTACAGTGCTATACTAAAAAAAACAACCTTTTTTTTTGAATAGCATTTTCTGTAGCTGTGCGATTCAGCGGTTACGTGCTGTGGGTGTGTTGTGGTCTGGCAAAAAACGCCATTTAGGGCCACAGAAAATATTTTGCAGTGTGAAATACACATGTGGAGGTGTGTAAAATAAACAATTTCTATATATTGTACAGTGCTATACTAAAAAAAAAAAACATTTTTTTTGAATAGCATTCTCTGCACTTCTATAGCTGTGCGATTCAGTGGTTAAATACTGTGGTTGTGTTGTGCTCTTCCAAAAAACGCCATTTAGGGCCACAGAAAATATTTTGCAGTGTGAAATACACATCTGGAGGTGTGTGAAAAAACAACATTATTTTTGAATAGCATTCTCTGGCCTCTGCAGCTGTGCGATTCAGCGGTTATATACTGTTGGGGTTGTTGTGCTCTTCAAAAAAACGCCATTTAGGGCCACAGAAAATAAATTGCAGTGTGAAATACACATGTGGAGGTGTGTAAAATAAACAATTTCTATATATTGTACAGTGCTATACTAAAAAAAAAAAACATTTTTTTTGAATAGCATTCTCTGCACTTCTATAGCTGTGCGATTCAGTGGTTAAATACTGTGGTTGTGTTGTGCTCTTCCAAAAAACGCCATTTAGGGCCACAGAAAATATTTTGCAGTGTGAAATACACATCTGGAGGTGTGTGAAAAAACAACATTATTTTTAAAAAGCATTCTCTGGCCTCTGCAGCTGTGCGATTCAGTGGTTATATACTGTTGGGGTTGTTGTGCTCTTGCAAAAAACGCCATTTAGGGCCACAGAAAATATTTTGCAGTGTGAAATACACATCTGGAGGTGTGTGAAATAAACAATTTCTATATATTGTACAGTGCTATACTAAAAAAAAAACATTTTTTTTGAATAGCATTCTCTGCACTTCTATAGCTGTGCGATTCAGTGGTTAAATACTGTGGTTGTGTTGTGCTCTTCCAAAAAACGCCATTTAGGGCCACAGAAAATATTTTGCAGTGTGAAATACACATCTTGGAGGTGTGTAAAATATACAATTTCTATATATTCTTCTTGTACAGTGCTATACTAAAAAAAACAACCTTTTTTTTTGAATAGCATTTTCTGTAGCTGTGCGATTCAGCGGTTACGTGCTGTGGGTGTGTTGTGGTCTGGCAAAAAACGCCATTTAGGGCCACAGAAAATATTTTGCAGTGTGAAATACACATGTGGAGGTGTGTAAAATAAACAATTTCTATATATTGTACAGTGCTATACTAAAAAAAACAACATTTTTTTTGAATAGCATTCTCTGCACTTCTATAGCTGTGCGATTCAGTGGTTAAATACTGTGGTTGTGTTGTGCTCTTCCAAAAAACGCCATTTAGGGCAACAGAAAATATTTTGCAGTGTGAAATACACATCTGGAGGTGTGTGAAAAAACAACATTATTTTTAAAAAGCATTCTCTGGCCTCTGCAGCTGTGCGATTCAGCGGTTATATACTGTTGGGGTTGTTGTGCTCTTGCAAAAAACGCCATTTAGGGCCACAGAAAATATTTTGCAGTGTGAAATACACATCTTGGAGGTGTGTAAAATAAACAATTTCTATATATTCTTCTTGTACAGTGCTATACTAAAAAAAACAACCTTTTTTTTTGAATAGCATTTTCTGTAGCTGTGCGATTCAGCGGTTACGTGCTGTGGGTGTGTTGTGGTCTGGCAAAAAACGCCATTTAGGGCCACAGAAAATATTTTGCAGTGTGAAATACACATCTGAAGGTGTGTGAAATAAACAATTTCTATATATTTTCCTTGTACTGTGCTATACTAAAAAAAAAAACCTTTTTTTTTTTGAATAGCATTTTCTGCAGTTCTGTAGCTGTGCGTTTCAGCGGTTAAATACTGTGGGTGTGTTGTGGTCTTCCAAAAAACGCCATTTAGGGCAAGATCCTAAATTTGGAAAATATGAGGGGAAGGTCAAAGGGACGTGGTGGCCCCGGTCGTGGTGCTGCTGGTGGAGCTCCTGTTGCAGGGAGAGGACGTGGTGGATCTGTGCCAGCTACACGCACAAGTGAAACACCTTCCTCAGGTGCGAGTAGGCGACCGAGCCTGCGGCGGTATTTTGTCGCGCCTAATGAGGCTGTACCAATGTTTAGGCCAGGACAAGTACAGGCGATAGTAGATTGGGTTGCTGACAGTGCCTCGGGTTCCTTCACATTGTCTCCCACCCACTCTTCTGATGAAAGATCAGAGTTGGCACCTGAAGCCCATGTCCATCAGTCTTTCACCTCACCCCCTTGCAAATCAGCCAAGCAGTCTGAGCCCCAAATCATGCAGCAGTCTCTTCTGCTTTTCGATGACTCTGTTAGCAGGGTTTCCCAGGGCCATCCACCTAGCCCTGCCCCAGAAGTGGAAGAGATTGAGTGCACCGATGCCCAACCACTTATGTTTCATGATGGGTACATGGGAGGGCCATCGCAGCACGTCTCGGATGATGACGAAACACAGGTGCCAACTGCTGCTGCTTTCGCAATTGTGCAGACAGACATGGAGGGCAGGGGTGAAGACTGGGTGGAAGATGATGTGGAGGACGATGAGGTCCTCGACCCCACATGGAATCAACGTTATGCAGGTGACCAGTGTAGTTCGGAGGAAGAGGCGGTGGTCGCACAGAGCCACCAGCACAGCAGAAGAGGGAGCAGGGTGAAAAAACGGAGCATTCGTCCCCTAGACAGTACATCTGCTACTGCCCAACGCAGCAAGGGACCGAGCACACCAAAGCCAGGTCCAAGGACTTCCCTAGCGTGGCAGTTCTTCACACAGTGTGTTGATGACAAGACACGAGTGGTTTGCACGCTGTGCAATCAGAGCCTGAAGCGAGGCATAAACGTTCTCAACCTGAGCACAAGCTGCATGACCAGGCATCTAAGTGCAAAGCACGAGCTGCAGTGGAGTAGACACCTCAAAAACCAAGAAAGGTCTCTGGCTCCTCCTGCTTCCTCTTCTGCTGCAGTCTCGGCCTCTTCATCCACCTCTGTAGTGACAGTGGCACCTGTCACCCCGCAAACAGAGGATCTGCCAGCAACACTACCACCTGGGTCACCAACCATCTCCACAATGTCCCATGGAAGCGTTCAGCTCTCTATCTCCCAAACATTGGAGCGGAAGAGGAAGTACCCCCCTAGCCACCCGCGATCCCTGGCCCTGAATGCCAGCATTTCAAAATCCCTGGCCTTTGAAATGCTGTCATTCCGTCTGGTGGAGACGCAGAGTTTTAAAAGCCTGATGGCATTGGCTGTCCCGCAGTACGTCGTGCCCAGCCGCCACTACTTTTCCAGGCGAGCCATCCATTCCCTGCACAACCAGGTGGGGGACAAAATCAGGTGTGCACTGCGCAACGCCATCTGTGGCAAGGTCCACCTAACTACGGATGCGTGGACCAGTAAGCACGGTCAGGGACGTTATATCTCCCTAACAGCACACTGGGTAAATGCAGTGGCGGCTGGGCCTGAGGCAGATAGCGGTTTGGCGCATGTCCTTCCACCACCGAGGATTGCAGGGCGCTTCAGTTTGCCTCCTGTTGCTAACTCCTCCTTCTCCGCTTCCTCATCCTCTACCGCCTCCTCATCCATTCAGCGTAACACCTTCACCACCAACTTCAGCACAGCCAGGGGTAAACGACAGCAGGCAGTTTTAAAACTTTCCTGTTTGGGGGAAAATCCCCACACCGCGCAGGAGTTGTGGAGGGACATGGAACAACAGACCGATGAGTGGTTGCTGTCAGTGAGCCTCAAGCCCGGCCTGGTGGTGTGCGATAATGGGCGAAATCTCGTAGCAGCTCTGGGTCTAGCCGGTTTGACGCACATCCCTTGCCTGGCGCATGTGCTGAACTTGGTGGTCCAGAGGTTCCTTAAAAATTACCCCAATATGCCAGAGCTGCTGCAGAAAGTGCGGGCTGTCTGTGCGCACTTTCGGCGTTCTCACCCTGCTGCTGCTCGCCTGTCAGCGCTGCAGCGTAACTTCGGCCTTCCCGCTCACCGCCTCATATGTGACGTGCCCACAAGGTGGAACTCCACCTTGCACATGCTGGCCAGACTGTGCGAGCAGCAGCAGGCAATAGTGGAGTTTCAGCTGCAGCAATCACGCGTGAGTCGCTCTGCGGAACAGCACCACTTCACCACCAATAACTGGGCCTCCATGCGAAACCTGTGTGCCTTGTTGCGCTGTTTCGAGTACTCCACCAACATGGCCAGTGCCAATGACGCCGTTCTCAGCGTTACTATCCCAGTTCTATGCCTCCTTGAAAAAACGCTTTGTGCGATGATGGAAGAGGATGTGGCACAGGAGGATGAGGAGGAGGAGGAGGAAGCGGGATCATTTCAAAGGCTTTCAGGGCAGTCTTTCACAAGTGGCTACGAGGGTGGGTTCCTGCACCAACAAACGCCAGGTACACAATTGTCCGGCAGAAAGGGCACAGTTCTGGAGGATGACGAGGTGGAGGAGGAGATGGAGGAGGAGGAGGAGGAGGAGGAGGAGGAGGAGCCATGTTCACAGCAGGGTGGCACTCAGACCAGCTCGTGGCCATTACTGGTGCGTGGCTGGGGGGATACAGAGGACACAGACGATACACCTCCCACAGAGGACAGCTTTTCTTTGCCTCTGGGCAGCCTGGCACACATGAGCGATTACATGCTGCAGCGTTTCCGCAACGACAGCCGAGTTGCCCACGTTTTAACTGGTGCTGATTACTGGGTGGCCACCCTGCTGGATCCCCGTTACAAGGACAACGTACCGTCCTTAATTCCCTCACTGGAGGGGGATCGTAAGATGCGCGAGTACAAGCGCACGCTGGTAGACGCGCTGCTGGTGGCATTCCCACCTGACAGCGGGCGTACGGTGGAAGCACAAGGCGAAGGCAGAGGAGGAGGAAGAGGTCGCCAACGCAGCCGGGGCACCGGCAGCACCTCAGAAGGCAGGGTTAGCATGGCCGAAATGTGGAAAAGCTTTGTCAGAACGCCACAACAACCAGCACCACCAGCTGAGATGGAACGTCTTAGCAGGAGGCAGCATTTCACCAACATGGTTGAGCAGTATGTGTCCACAGGCCTACACGTACTGGATGACGGGTCTGCCCCCTTTAACTTCTGGGTCTCCAAATTGGGCACATGGCCTGAGCTTGCCGTTTATGCCTTGGAGGTGCTGGCCTGCCCTGCAGCCAGTGTATTATCTGAACGTGTATTTAGCACGGCAGGGGGCGTTATCACAGACAAGCGCAGCCGCCTGTCCAGAGCCAATGTGGACAAGCTCACGTTCATTAAAATGAACCAGGCATGGATCCCACAGGACTTGTCCGTACCTTGTGCAGAATAGACATGTATACCGGTGTTGTGACAAACTGTCCGGCCATCGGATTGTGCCCGGCCCGTACTGCGCAGGCGCAGCGCTTGCGCAGTACAGAGGACAAGGAGATTCACAAAATCTCCGAAGATGAACGGCGCCTGCGCTGTGAGTGCAGGTTCAAGCCCCACCATCCAAGAGGACATACGGTAGCACATAGTAACAGGGCCCCTCACGGGCTCGCTTCGATCGCGGCCTTGCTTGGCTCGGCTTGAACCACGGATGGTGTGGCCTTCACCTGAACTCAACACGCAGGCGCCGTTAGTCTTGGGAGATTTTTGAAATCCCCTTGTCCTACATACTCAGCAAGCGCAGTACAGGGCGGACACTATTCGACAGGGGACAGAATTCGACACATCACCGGCCTTACCCAGCCATTGTTGTATTTTTGAACCAGTGTTGGCTACCTCGTCCTCCTCCACCGCCGCTTCCACCTACACAGCCACATCCACCGCCACCTCAACCTCCTACTCCATATGGACCTCGTCCTGCTAGGCCAAGATTAAAATTTTTATTTTATTTTTTTGTAGCGCACAGATCCTTTCCCCCTTACCTGCCTTTATGTTGTTGGCTCTTCGCAGGAGGGAGAAAGGCACACCGCACTACCAGCCCGTATCCTCCTATATAAAGAGGTTGAGCGGTGTACTTGACGGGCCGTGTCCACAGCCGGAGTCAAAACTCCTCCAGAGGATGATTCTCACCTCTACTGTAGGTAGAGGCAAGTCCTTTAATTGCCAGTAAAGTCAATGTCCACACCAGCTGAAACTCCAACTCTTATTCTCTCATGGCAAAATAAACTGTACTCAGATAGAAAAGGTTAGAGCAAAGAAACAGGACAGCTTAAGGTGTGGAGGAGGTCCAGGCACAAACGTAGCACATTCACTTCACTGCTTAGGTTTCTCAAACAGTTTTTGGCGCACGGTCTCTGCCCCAGACATTGAGGTTGGTCTCTGCCACAGACCGGGTGTACAAGGCCCCTGCCACAGACCTGGAGAACTTTGGTCTCTGCCACAGACTAGGGTGTATAAGGCCCCTGCCACGGGCCTGGAGAACTTTGGTCTCAGCCACAGACCAGGGTGTATAAGGCCCCTGCCACGGGCCGGTTGAATAAGGCCTCTGATACAGTCAAGGTGACCTTGAGCTTCTCCTTCTACGAACCTAGCCCATATCAAGGGGAAGACATCTCTCCAGGGAGTCAACAGACCATTCCTTCACCGTGACTCCCGCATCGGTCCATCAGAATGATCCTCCCTTCCCTGGAACAGGGTCCCCTACACGAGGCGGCTCTGGACTCCAGGCTTTACTCCCGCCCCTAGGCCTCCATACCCAGGGCAGCAAGAACTCCAGGATAGTACCTCACCCCGGGCTAAAGGTGCCCGAGATGGAACAGGAACACATGCACCCAGGCCGAAGGCACCTGGGCGCGGACCCCACTGGACATCAGCCCCCAGGCCAAAGGTCTGCCCCTTTTATATGCTCTCCTGGCATGCACAGCAGGTTCCCCGCCCCGCTGTACTACTGCCAAGAGGGGACACAAAAGGCGCCACCTGTAGGCCGCAGGGAACTGCACACCAATACTGTCCCCCGAGGACAAAATGGTCCATGAATCCTACAGAATTAGGGTATTTGAGCCTATTTACCACTCAAACACTTTCCTTAAATTTAGCACCCCGCTACATTTTTATTTCAAAGTATTTTATTTTCCCACTAGCTTATCCATTAAATTAAATAATTTATTCCAGAAAGGGCGTATTCTGGGGCATTCCCACCATATGTGTCGCATCGTGCCGTTGAGTTTCTGAGGTTCTTAATGACTTCCTGTACCTCTTCTGCTGAAAATCGGGCCTCCAGCATATTTTTTTATTTTTTAATTTTTTTTATGTTCTTTTAAGTTATTTCCTATCCACATTTGTTTGCAGATCACTTGCCATGTTCTTAACAACATTTTGCTGCCATTTGCAGCCCTCTAGCCCTTTCCATTACTTTTTTAGAGCCTTTTTAGTCGTCAGAAGTCCGGGTCCCCATTGACTTCAATGGGGTCCGGGTCCGGGTCCGGGTTCGGGTTAAAGTTCGGTCCCGAATCCGAACTTTTTTCCGAAGTTCGGCCGAACCCGCCGGACCCGAATATCCAGCTACCCGCTCAACTCTAGTCACAACCTGTCTGTGCTGAGTGACAATTTATTTGCTGCTAAGGAATAAATAGGATAATAATTGACCCTGGGTTATACACACGACCCGATGGTAAAAATACATTCGGGCCTTCACCTCTATTCAGAAGAGGACATGGGCCGTGGTGGATCTCATCCCTCCTCCCAGGTTCCCCTAGACAAGACAGCAAAGGGTAGGTAAGGGGAGAGGTGGGTGCGCTACATATAATTTTACATTTTGACCACAGATACACTTTAATAAATGACTATACAGCTTAAGTGAAATTAGTTTAGGGCATTCTTTACTACAGAACTAACAAATAGTATGGAATGTTTTTTCACCAGGATGAATTTAAGAAATACACAAAGAAGAAAGTGACATGGATACATGGATCAGATGTGTCTCATACTTTATCTCAGCCTGACGATACATCCCAAGAGAACTCCAAACTGCATGAACAGAAGGTGAGCAACTAAACACCACATTTGAATGAATGCTAGCAGTCCCGCTTTATGTTTCTGGTTTTAATTTCCACCAGGTACGCTGTCTATGTGAATTTTTCACAGGACGGTTAAAGGCTAAGTTCACCTTTTCCAGAAAATAGCCTATGCAGTCAAGGAGTCCCAGGAAATATTTAAATTTGTGCAGCTTTGTTAAACAATCATTTATTTTCTTGTTTTATCTTTAGGCCATTTGGGTCCCCTCAGAAGCCTGGCTTAAATACTTCTAGTTAGCAAGCCTCACATTTTGCCTTGTTGCTAGGACATTTTTCGCTCCTGCAATGCTTGGAGTAAGCATCTAAATTGTTTTCACATCCAAGTTAGAACATGCGGGTTGTTAACTAGCAACTTTTTTAGCCAGGCTTCTGAGTGGACCCAAATAGCCTACTTAAAGCGGAGTTCCACCCAAAAGTGGAACTTCTGCTTAATTTCTTCCTCCCCCCTCCGGTGTCACATTTGGCACCTTTAAGGAAGGAGGGAGGAACGGGGGCCTGTTTTTGACAGGTCCCCTTCCCCACTTCCGAGAGATGGTACCGTCCCTCGGAATTTCGCCCCGCCCTCCTCCTTCCTCTGCAGCCGGTCCATTCAGAAATCGCAGCACGCTTCGCGCATGTGCAGTAGAGAACCGGCTGTGAAGCCAAAAGGCTTCACTGCAGGGTTTCTATACCTGGAATGGTGGCAGCTGCACCCGACAGTCGATCCGATGTCTGGGGTGCCGACATCGCGGGCTCCCTGGACAGGTAAGTGTCCATATAGTAAAAGTCAGCAGCTATTCCCCCCCCCCCCCCCCCAGGCAGACCTTCGCTTTAACTGCATGGGCTGTTTTCTGGAAAATTTTAACTTAGATTTTAAGGCAAAGCCGAATGCGATTAACTACTGCTAACTATTAATTACTTTCTTCATTTATCAAATATACATAGTTTTATTATTTAGTGTGTAGCTGGAATAAGAGTTCCTATTTAGTCACAAATTAGGTGAAGTTTTTATTAGTTATAATGTACTTGATGAAAACCAGCAAGACAACGTGCCAAACTAAATCAGAGTTCATTACACTGTTATATAATTCCTAGCATGCATAGGACCTTGGCCCTTGTTTTTGAGAACCTTTGAGATATGTGTCAGTGGTGTCTGATGGCCTTGGACTTGATTTTGTTTCTACGTTACTAGAAATACTAGAAATCGAAACTAAGGGTTTTCTTTGCCCTATTACGTCCTTTAAACCATACTGAATAATAAATACATTTATAATATTTGCACATTTACCATCTTTACAGCTGTTGTCAGTTTAAAGCAAGGCACACAGGTTATTAAGCTGCACAGTGTGTTTAAAAATTTTGGTAGACCTTTTGTTGGCATACAAGCATCTATTGTCAGTGCACTTGACCTGAGTGCTCGTCAAAAAAACATTATTTTTTTTTTTAAACCAACATTTATATGCCCTATGAAGTCTTCATTTTTGCTAGTATATGAGAAAGTGTTTGACTCGATACCAGAGTAACTCCACTTTCATGGGGAAAAAAATAGCAAATAAAAAAAAATAACATAACATATACAATTGCGACACAAGTCATATTGCAATGGAATGTTATTAAAAATTACCTTTCATTTTCAATCTGCAGCTCTGTAATTTTCTGTAAAATGCAATCTAGCTACCTGAAGGTGTTCTGTACACAGAATGTGTACAGAACGTCCCCCAGAAACATAAGTTACTGCTTGGAAGTGCAGTCGCTGTAAATCTGAGGGGTAGATCTGAAATGAGGGGAAGCTCTGCTGATTTTATTTCCTTGCATGTCCCCCTCGGATCTACAGCGACTGCACTTCCAAGTGCACTTTCAGTGCAATTTCAAGTGCACTTTGCACATGTAGTTTGCACTTATAGTGCAACGTGGATTTGCCTTTAGTAAATAACCCCCTTTGTGTCAGTTGTACAATAGTTGCAGTGACACTCCATTGCAGATCAGCTACCTATTTTTTGTAGGTAATAGATACATAAAGTATATATCAAACGTAAGAATGTTTAAATCAAGAGGTGTGCTGAATAGTAAGGATCAAGCAACTTAGGAAACAAGGCTAAAGTATCTCATGGATTGTATGATTCTCTGCAGACTGAGCTTAGTGTTCAAATTGATTTGCTCAAGTCACAAGGTTTTCTCTCTAATGCACATAAAACAATATAGGGCATGAGTTTATATGTTTAAGTATTTATATCACTGTTGTAATATTTACAAGTTACCTATATTTTCCCTGAGTATTATAATTATTTTTGAATAACTTTGCAGGTGCGTTGCATCAGGGTACAAAAAACCCGCTATGTTTGGAATACACTAGAAGCCAGGTTTCAGAAAGCTGGGTAAGATTGTATTCATTGGGGGTTATTTACGAAAGGCAAATACACTTTTTACTACAAGTGCAAACTACAAGTGCAAAGTGCACTTTAAATTGCACTGAAAGTGCACTTGGAAGTGCAGTCGCTGTAAATCTGAGGGGTAGATCTGAAATGAGGGGAACCTCTGCTGATTTTATTATCCAATCATGTGCAAGCTAAAATACTGTTTTTTATTTTCCTTGCATGTCCCCCTCGGATCTACAGTGACTGCACTTCCAAGTGCACTTTCAGTGCAATTTCAAGTGCACTTTGCACGTGTAGTTTGCATTTGTAGTGCAAAGTGGATTTGCCTTTAGTAAATAACCCCCATTGTGTTGTTTTTGTCAAAATCTTTTTTGAATCAAGTAAAAATGTGTTTTCTCATTTGGTTTAGAGTCCTGGAAGAAAACCTTTCATGTTCTGATATTCATAAAAAATATAGAATGGGTTTAAGTAGCGAGGAACAGCATACCAGGTATGTTTACTTGTTGAAAGTGTAGAAGGTTAGAATCTTTACCAAGCTCTTATTGTTGTCTGTGTCCCAAAGTTTTTGTATATATGACCATTGTCATTGGGAAAGAAAGAAATCCAAAATGTTATAATTGTTCACAGAAAAGAGATAAGGGGAAATATTCTAATGGGGAAACCTGTTCCAGAGACAACTGTTAAGGAGAGAATTATCCTCACTTTAGGAGATTTCGTTTAACTTCCTGCTATGTCCCTGGGAAGGGAAATAAAGGGAATTTCTCCAAGTGTGCACAGACAGCTAAATACATAGCTTGCCGTTCCCTACTCTATCCAAAAAAAGAACTATAGAAACACTTTAACATGATCACCCTGATTCTACAAGTACATAATCCCTAAGTATGAAGTACATCCACAATAAATTTTATGAGTATAACATTTCATGAACATTTTCATTGTATAGTATTAAAAGTTCTGCAATAGTTCTTGTGGTAACCTTACTGAAAATGTCCTTAGCAGCTAACATTTTAGAATTATTTCCAGAAAAATCTTGGTATTGTGTGAGTGTTTTCAATTAAATTGTTGAATGACAATCGAATCACCTATGCAGTAAAAGAATTTTCAATGATAACATATCATGGGCTTTAAAACTTTGACCTGTCTTTGGAAATCAGCGACAGTTGGCAAGTGCATATGTATGGATAGAATGCTGTGTACAGAAGCTATTTCATCATTCCTGCCTGGAACATCATAGATAAATCATTTACCACAGACACAAACAATATATTTACTTTAGATCGTATTCACTATAACACTTAATACTTCATTTTTATTTAGTAAAATAAGTGACATTGTTTAAACCAGGGGTCTCCAAACTTTGTAAGCAAAGGGCCAGTTTAATGTCGTTCAGGCTTTAGGGGGGCCGGACTGTGGCCAATAGAAGTAGAAAATGCCCCAGCATCAATGGGAGTAAACAATTCCCCAGGCTTGGTAAACAGTAGGGATGAGCCGAGCACCCCCCGGTTCGGTTCGCACCAGAACCTTCGAACGGACCGAAAGTTCGCACGAATGTTAGAACCCTATTAAATACAATGGACACGAACGTTTGAAATCTAAAGTGCTAATTATAACGACTAATATGCATGTTATTGTCCTAAAAAGGGTTTGGGGACCCGGGTTCTGCCCCAGGGGACATGTATCAATGCAAAACGAAGTTTTAAAAACGGCCGTTTTTCGGGAGCAGTAATTTTAATGATGCATAAAGTGAAAAAAAAAAAAAGTGAAATATTCCTTTAAATATCGTACCTGGGGGGTGCCTAAAGTATGCCTGTGAAGTGGCATGTGTTTCCCGTGTTTAGAACTGTCCCTGCACAAAATGACATTTGTAAAGGAAAAAAAGCCATTTAAAACTGCTTGTGGCTTTAATGTAATGTCTGGTCCCGGTAATATGGATGAAAATCTTTGAAAAAATGGCATGGCTACCCCATCACCCCTACCCCAGCCCATTACCAGCCCCTTTGGGTCTTGTATGGCTATTAAGGGGAACCCCGCACCCAAAATAAAAAAAGGCCCTATATACTCTGAACAGCCGTATACAGGCGGTGCATACAAGACAGGGACTGTAGGTTTGTTCTTATGTAGAATCTGTTTGTAATTTTGAACAGGTACATTGTTTAAGTGTAGCTCCAGCCAAAAAAATTATTTTTAAGCTTTTTGGAAAACATAGGGAAGGGTTATCATCTCTGTAACATTTTTTTTGCTGTCTGTGCACCTGTTCAGAACATTTCACCTCACTTTCCGTCCCAATGACAAATGTTTTTGAAAAGTGGGGTTTTTATTGAAACAAGGATTGGTGATAAAGCATCAGTAGAGAATCTCCCTTCCTAGGGGTAGATTTCCTCTCACTTCCTGTTGTTTTCTTTCCGTTTGCAAGTAGGAGTCGTTTGTAAGTTGGATGTTTGAAAGTAGGGGCCTGCCGTATATACTCTGCTGAAATTTGCCCCTTAGATGTTGGTGTTGCCACAACACTGTGAGCCCTCACAGTTACTCTTGGTGGACGCTGGAACGCCCTGCTGTAAACTATTATATCAGGAATTGTAAATACATGCCATTGTTGAACAGTGGTAGGAAAAATTGGGCCTTTGGTGGTGGTGCTGGTGCTACAACACTGTCAGCCCTCACAGTTACTCTTGGTGGGTGCATGAATGGGCCCTACTGTAAATTATTAGATCAAGAATTGTAATTGCATGCCCCTGTTGAAAAGGGACAGAAAAATTGGGCCTTTGGTGGTGGTGGTGGTGTTGCCACAACACTGTAAGCCCTCACAGTTACTCTTGGTGGGCGCAGGAATGGGCCCAAACATACAGAAACAAATACCAGATGCAGCGCAGCCCTCACACTCACCACCATCACAACAATAATCAACAAGAAAGTTCTTAAAAATAATTGAAGAAAGTTCCCTTATCTTAGGCGCTGCAGCTCCCTCTTAAATTCACTGGGTGGCGAACTTGCATCTGAAAACATATGAAAAGAGAGAGAGGAGCGCACACGCCATAGTGTAACACTGTTTATTGTAGAAGTTAGAAATTTAAAAATGAGGAATATTGCACTCACAAACAGGAACTTGTACGTTTACATTGACAATTGGCTCTCAGTTCCGACCTCCTCTCCTGGCCTATGCAGGGCGATTGACTTGTGGGGTGACAGCAGCGGTGTAGGGATATGCCTTCCGGATCAGCTACCCTGTATTCCTCGCTGTGCTCCCCGCTGACATCCACAAACGAACGGACCAGCCGGCCGAGCGTGATGTCAACCGCAGCTAAGAGGGGGGAGCCAAGCTGTGCGTGCTGCTTCCTCTAAGTATTTTCTGTTGCTATGACTGTAAGCCCTCACAGTTACACTTGGTGGGCGCAGGAATGGGCCCTACTGTGAATTATTAGATCAAGAATTGTAATTACATGCCCCTGTTGAACAGGGGCAGAAAAATTGGGCCTTAGGCACTGGTGCCACAACACTGAAACCCCTCACAGATACTGTACTTGGAGCACAGCAATGAGCCCTGTTGCAAAAGTATTGCATCAAAAATTGTAATTATACGCCCCTGTTAAACAGGGGCTGAAAAATTGGGCCTTAGGCACTGGTGCCACGACACTGCAACCTCTCCCAGATACTCTAGTTGGAGTGCAGGAATGAGCCCTGCTGCAAAGCATTGCATAAAAAATTGTAATTACATGCCCCTGTTAAACAGGGGCTGAAAAATTGGGCCTTAGCCACTGGTGGCGGCACCCAGAAACAAAAATGTTCTTCCAAGCTATCATTATGAATCGGATCATTGAGGAGGAGGAGGAGGATAGTCAGTCAACATAACAGGACAGTCACTCAGCATCAGCATACGCAGTCTTGAAGGGATGTGACATTTGAAAATAAATTATTCTGTTATATCAGCTTCAGGTGCTTAATAGCTGGTGGTGATCCAAGACTGGTTCATCTTTATGAAGGTCAGTCGATCAACCGAGTCGGTGGACAGGCGCACCCTGTGATCCGTGACAAAGCCTCCAGCAGCACTGAATGTGTGTTCCGAATAAACGCTGGATGCAGGACAGGCCAGTAGCTCAATTGCATACTGTGCAAGATCTGGCCAGTGATCCATCCTCAAGACCCAGTAAGCCAGAGGATTTTCAGGGGGAAAGGTGTCCAAGTCTGACCTTGCCCCTAGGTATTCCTGCACCATGTATATCAGATGCTGGCGATGGTTGCTGGAACCGATCATACCTTGGGGCTGCGGGCTAAAAAATTGTCTGAACGCATCGGTCAGATGGCCACCTTCTCCACCGCTCCTACTGCTACTGACCGAAGCCTCAGCAACTCGTTGTCCAGGACCAGGAGTTTGTAACCTCCCAGTCTCTGGGAACGCGTTGCACAGACCTTTCTGCAAGGCCTCCCGGAGTTGTCTCATCCTCTGCTCCCTATGCGACGGCAAGATAAGGTCTGCAACCTTACCCTTGTACCGTGGATCAAGGAGAGTGGCCAGCCAGTAATGGTCCCTCTCCTTGATCCGAAGAATACGAGGATCCTTCCGCAGACTTTGCAGGATCAGGGAGGCCATGCAGCGTAGGTTAGCTGAGGCATTCGGTCCGGAGTCCTCTGGGTCACTAAGGACGACATGATCCGCAGCCACCTCCTCCCAGCCACGTACAAGACCACGGGTTTGTTGGGACTGTAAATCATCCCTAAAAAACTGCTGCTGTTGATGCTGAGTGCCATGCTCCACCTCCATGCTGACACAATCCTCCTCCTCCTCCTTCTCCTCGTCCTCTTCCTGTGTGATGGGTGGGACACAAGGAACACTGTCTGGGTAAAGGGGGCCTTGAGAGGCAAGGAAGTCCTCCTCTTCCTGCCTCTGTTCTGCCTCAAGTGCCCTGTCCATTATTCCACACAGCGTATGCTCCAACAGGTGGACAAGAGGTACAGTGTCACTGATGCATGCACTGTCACTGCTCACCATCCTCGTGGCCTCCTCAAATGGTGCCAGGACAGTGCATGCATCCCTGATCATGCCCCACTGGTGTGGTGAAAAAAAACAGAGCTCCCCTGACCCTGTCCTGGTGCCGTAGTCGCACAGGTACTCATTGATGGCCCTCTGCTGCGTGTGCAGCCGCTACAGCATGGCCAACGTTAAGTTCCACCTGGTGGGCATGTCACATATAAGGCGGTTCTTGGGCAGGTTCAACTCCTTTTGCAGCTCAGCCAGCTAAGCACTGGCATTATATGATCTGCGGAAATGCACATAGACATTCCTGGCCTGCCTCAGGACATCCTGTAAGCCCGGGTACCTGCCCAAGAACCGCTGCACTACCAGGTTAAGAATGTGAGCCACACAGGGCACATGGGTCAGTTGTCCCTGTCGGAGGGCGGAGAGGAGGTTGGTGCCATTGTCGCAAACCATCATTCCTGGCTTAAGCTGGCATGGCGTCAACCACCTCTCGGCCTGCCCCTGCAGAGCTGACAGAACCTCTGCCCCAGTGTGGCTCCTGTCCCCCAAACACACCAGCGCAAGCACGGCATGGCATCTTTTTGCCTGCGTACTTGCGTAGCCCCTTGAACACCTACGAGGGAGGGGGTGGAGTAGAGAGGTGTGTCACAACCAGTAGTAGCATTTTGGAGGCGTGACGGCGGAACAACCTCCAACACTACTGTACCTTGTCCTGCATCCTTCCCAGCTGCCAAAAGAGTGACCCAATGGGCCGTGAAAGAAAGGTAACGTCCCTGTCCATGCCTGCTGGACCATGAGTCAGCGGTAATATGCACCTTACCGCTGACCGCCCTGTCCAGCGAGGCATGGACATTGCCTTCCACATGCCGGTAGAGAGCCGGAATCGCCTTCCGTGAGAAAAAGTGGCGTTTGGGAACCTGCCACTGAGGAACCGCACATTGCATAAACTCACGGAAGAGGGCCGAGTCTACCAACTGAAAATGCAGCAGTTGAATTGCTAGCAATTTAGCCAAGCTAGCATTCAACCGCTGGGCATGTGGATGGCTGGGAGTGAACTTCTTTTGACGGTCCAGCAGCTGGGGCAGGGAAATTTGCCTGCTACAATCGGACGTCGGTGTACACCTAGCAGAGTGCCCGCAAGTACTTGGCTGTGACACACCTAATTCTACACCTTCATTCCTCTCAGTGCAGGTTTCAGAGAGGACTGAAGGTATAGTGGGGTTGGAGATGGTCCGCTTTGTTCTTTGGTGTGGGTCTTTAAGGTACGCTTGCCAACGAGCTGCATGGCAGGTCAACATATGTTTGGTCAAGCAAGTGGTGCCCAAGCAGCTGATGTTTTGGCCACGCGAGATACGCTTGAGACATATGTTGCAAATAGCAGCGGTGCGATCTGATGCACTCGACTCAAAAAAGGCCCACACCAAAGATCTTTTGGAATAACGGGCAGAAGCAGCGCCATGCACAGGCGTAGCTCTGCGGTGTAATTCAGTCGGTGTGCTGCCCTTACGCTGGCCCCCGGAGGGCGTCCTGCCTCGTTGGAGATGTGCCTCCTCCTCATCCTCCTCCTCCTCTCTCCTATCAGGCACCCAGGTGGAGTCAGTGACCTCATCATCCCCTCCCTCCTCATCACTGGAGCCAATCTGGCAGTATGCTGCAGCTGCTGGAACATGACTGCCAGATTGCTGTCCTTCTTGAGCATCCCCTCTCTCTGCGCTCTTGCTACTGCCTTCCTCTAGCTGGGTATCATCATCAGACCCTTCGAAACGCTGGGCATCCTCCTGGAGCATGTACCCAACACTGTGCTCAAACAGTTTGGGGGACTCCTCAGGAGGACATGGTGGGTCTAGGGAAGGAGTGACTGATGATGAAATTGATACGAGGGAAGAGGACTCTTTGGCAGCTGCTTTGCCAGTACCCTGAGCCTGGGTGAGAGAGGATGAGGAGGATGAGGAGGGCTTGGTCATCCACTCTACCAAGTCTTCGGCATGATGCGGCTCAACACGTCCAGCTGCCGAAAATAAGGACAAGCGTGTCCCATGGCCACGTGCTGATGACAATGCACCGCGTCCACGACCAGCACTGTTGTCTCTAGACACAGAGCCTGCTTGCCCTCTTTTATTGGCTTGTGACTGTCTGCCTCTCTTTGTTGGCCTTCCAGACATAGTAATGGCCTGCAGTGAGATGGGAAAACCAGCAATGGGTAGTGTATATTGTGCTGGAGGCACACAACACCCACTAACTCCAGCAGATGCCTTTATTAGAGAACAGCAATGACGGGAGTTTATACAGGTGTATACTGTACTAGGGCACACAACACCCACTAACTCCAGCAGATGCCTTTATTAGAGAACAGCAATGACGGGTATATACAGATGTATACTGTACTAGGGCACACAACACCCACTAACTCCTGCAGATGCCTGTATTAGAGAACAGCAATGATGGGTATATACAGGTGTATACTGTGCCACTAACTCCTGCAGATGCCTGTATTAGAGAACAGCAATGACGGGTATATACAGGTGTATACTGTGCCACTAACTCCTGCAGATGCCTGTATTAGAGAACAGCAATGACTTGTATATACAGGTGTATACTGTGCCACTAACTCCTGCAGATGCCTGTATTAGAGAACAGCAATGACGGGTATATACAGGTGTATACTGTGCCACTAACTCCTACAGATGCCTCTATTAGAGAACAGCAATGACGGGTATATACAGGTGTACACTGTGTCACTAACTCCTGCAAATGCCTGTATTAGAGAACAGCAATGACGGGTATATACAGGTGTATACTGTGCCACTAACTCCTGCAGATGCCTGTATTAGAGAACAACAATGATGGGTATATACAGGTGTATACTGTGCCACTAAATCCTGCAGATGCCTGTATTAGAGAACAGAAATGACGGGTATATACAGGTGTATACTGTGCCACTAACTCCTGCAGATGCCTGTATTAGAGAACAGCAATGACGGGTATATACAGGTGTATACTGTGCCACTAACTCCTGCAGATGCCTGTATTAGAGAACAACAATGATGGGTATATACAGGTGTAAACTGTGCCACTAACTCCTGCAGATGCCTGTATTAGAGAACACCATAGATGGGTATATACAGGTGTATACTGTGCCACTAACTCCTGCAGATGCCTGTATTAGAGAACAGCAATGACGGGTATATACAGGTGTATACTGTGCCACTAACTCCTGCAGATGCCTGTATTAGAGAACAGCAATGATGGGTATATACAGGTTGTGGTAGTGTGGTACCCCACCAGTGTATAAATACAGGATTCTCAACCAGGCAGGTTGAGGGGCTCCAGGGTATTTGCTTGTTTTGGAGGAAACTGGCTTTTCAATTTCCTCATGTTTTACTAAAGTCCACTTTGGGACCTGGAGCTTGGGGATTTCTTAGAGATCCGGGTGGGATGAAATCCCCAGTCCTAGATCCGGGTTTTGAGACTCAACTGCACACTGATTGTTCAGGTGTGTGTGGGCCTGATAGTAGAGTCAGGACCAGCATTCTGGGCTCCACCCTCCCGACGAGTGCAGGTGTGCCCTGGAGAAGCCACAGAGTGCAAGTGTGCCCTGGAGAAGCCAGAGAGTGCTTGTCTGCACACTGGAAGCCAGAGACCCAGGTCTGAGGGTCAGAGCAGTGGACCCAAGTCTGAGGATCAGAGCAGTGAGGGGCTGCTATCTAAATGGACGGTGTTGCCAAGGGAATAGTCTGTAGGAGACAGATGAAAGCCTGAAGTGGAAGGCCTGAGCAGCACTGCTGTATGTATAAGCCAGGAGGCTAAATGACATTTTGTTGATGAATAGGAGTGCTGAAACCCCTGCGAGGGAAACCTTTCATTTTGTTTTGAACTTCTTTTAATAAAAATGGGCAAACAAAGCCCTTAAAAAGAAGAACCAGCGAGTGGCGGTGTCCTTCAAGTTCTACATTTGATGCTAGTCCTTCACAAGGTGTATACTGTGCCACTAACTCCTGCAGATGCCTGTATTAGAGAACAGCAATGAGGGTATATACATGTGTATACTGTGCCACTAACTCCTGCAGATGCCTGTATTAGAGAACAGCAATGATGGGTATATACAGGTGTACACTGTGCCACTAACTCCTGCAGATGCCTGTATTAGAGAACAGCAATGACGGGTATATACAGGTGTACACTGTGCCACTAACTCCTGCAGATGCCTGTATTAGAGAACAGCAATGACGGGTATATACAGGTGTACACTGTGCCACTAACTCCTGCAGATGCCTGTATTAGAGAACAGCAATGATGGGTGTCGGGCCCTGTATACAGCCTCACCAACCCCCGGCAATCTACTCAACCCAGAGGAAAGGAAAAAGGTACCGCTCAAAAGCTTGAGAATTCACCAAATGGCTGCTTCCGCCCGGTCACTCACACAGGTGCTGGCTCTGCACTGATGCATGGGAGAAAAAGAAACCCTGGACTGCCGCACTCTGTATAGACAGTTATTTATTCCAAAATTTCAAGTAAAAAATCCAAATTCAAAATAAATCCATAAACCCAAAACAACAAATGCAGATAGTGTGCATGCAGGGAAGGGTGGCTAACGCGTTTCACGTCACGAATTGACGCTTACTCATAGCTAGCTCAACCCACACTGGCACAGTTAGTCTAGGGAATGTTACCTCGTAACAGTCTATACCTGATTATACACAATCTGGTAGTATTGATAGATAACTACTATCTGCAAAGATGACACTGATACCAAGGTAATAAAATATAACTGGATTTACTTTGGTATAAAGGTTCAAGGTTAAATACATCACATAGCATACATGCAGAGCCCTGCAGCAATAAACATATTCATCAGTGATAGTGCAGAGTGATCACCCGCCACGTGCAACTATCTTCTTTCTTTATGCGCAATATGGCGCAGCAACAAAGTTTTAACCCCCCACCCTGATCAGGCTTGACTCAGATTGAAACTCAGTCCCCTATGTGAACAATTCTTCGCATGCAACTTGAATGGTGGTGCACTTTCAGGAAACAACATTTGTAATCCAAGGGTAGTAAACAAACAAGGTGGGCCAAGGCAGTCACTAGGCCTAACAAAGTAACAGGGTAATGAAGTTAGCAAGTGCTCGCTCACCACTCTGGACACGATCCCAATCCGGGCTTCCACCACTGTGTATCCGCACACAGTGTCTCCAACGGTCGGGTCTCCGGTCCAGCCGATGTCAGCAACTAGAGCAGGAACAGGTGCCACCCAGGCTCCTCGGTGGGGTGGAAGGCTCTTTGGTCGGTATGCAAGGCCCAGGCTTCAGGCCTTACACAGCAGCAGATCCGCACAGGGAGTCCTATTGCTTGCAGCGCGGTGTCCAAAGAGGCCGAGCTTCGCCTCGCAACCTCCTCTTATAGCCCCACCCATGAGTCTCTGCGGCGGCCCAATGCACCCTGGGTGCCGAACGGGGTTCTGGGTAATGTAGTCCAGGGGTAAAGGAGACCCCGCTACACACTCCCCCCACTTAAACTCTTTGGTCCCCAAAGATAAATGTTAACACATACTACGCACAAAATGAGACAAAGAGGCGTAAGATGACGGCAGAGGAAGTTTCCACCAAAAACGAGGGGGTGGACTTCCTTGCCCACAGGTCACACTGTCATTCGTGGCCTGCCTAGCTGTGCCAGCGGGTGAATTGGGGTTACCCCCCCACTAAATAAACAGTGGAGGGATCAGGGTCTTTCACACTCCTCCTGGCAGTGACCAGAGTGTCTTCCAAGCTCTTCCCCATTGTGGGTAAGTCAGTTTTCGGGGAGGCCTTATGGCCCTTTTCATCCTTTGTTCTCTTGGGATTTCTGGTTCTGATAATACAGGTTTCTCTTCTGGAACCGACTCGTGAGTTTCCACTGGTTCTGGAACACTCGACTAAGGAGCAGGGAGATACATAGAATCTCTTGGATCCTCCTCTAAGAGTAAGTCACAGGCATCGTCCCAAGGATCCGACGAAGGACTGGACGGGATGAACTCAGTAGCTTCTGCATTCAGTGTACTATCTATGGCGTCTTCAGTAGGTGGAAGATCTATAGCAGAAGTTTCTGGGACCTGGGAAGGCCATAGCCAATCAAGTTTTTCTCTCTTAACCTCACTTAATTCAGAGACATCTGATTCTTGAATCTGAGGAGTCTGGGACCAAGTGCTTGGCTTGGGAGTATCCAGGATGGAAGTTGACTCAGGGGAATCCCTCGCAGGGGGTATCCGAACTGCTTCAGCAAGTGGGACTAAATGGTTCCGATGCCAAGTCTTTAAGGGCCCCACCTTTCCTTCTGGATTTAGTCTGTAAACAGGTAGGCCCGACAGTTTCTTGCAAATAACGTAGGGTTCAGGTCTCCATCTGTCTGCAAGCTTGTGCTTTCCGGGGACCCCCAAGTTCCGTAGCAGCACTCTGTCCCCAGGTTGCAGATCCTGAATCCGGACTTTCAAATCAAAGTTTTTCTTGTTGCGGGCTCCCCTTTGATCCGAGGCTGCTTGTGCCTGCTCATAGGCCAATTTTAAACTGTGTCTGAGCCTATCTACATATCCCTTGTGAGAAGTGGCCGAGCAATGGTCTATGGAGGTCCCAAAGGCCAGATCTTGCTTCTCTTCCGAACATAAGTCGATAGGGTGATTACCCTGTAGCGTCACTTGTGGTACTGTTGTATGCATGCACAATTGCTGCTATATGTTTGCTCCAATGCTGCTTCTTTTCACTACTCAAAGTCCCCAGCATGTTGAGAAGGGTTTGGTTGAACCTCTCCGGCTGAGCATCACCTTGTGGCTGGTAGGGGGTTGTTTGGGTCTTCTTGATCCCTAAGGAATCCAGGAGCTTCCGAATCAGCCGACTTTCAAAGTCCCTTCCTTGATCCGAGTGGAACCGTTGTGGTAGCCCATAGTGTACAAAGTATTTTTCCATGAGTACTTTAGCTACAGTGGAAGCCTTCTGGTCCTTGGTTGGAAAAGCCTGGGCATACCGGGTGAAATGGTCGGTTATCACCAGAACATTTCCTAGTCCACTCAAGTCGGGTTCAAGGCAGAGAAAATCAATGCATACCAAATCCAGTGGGCTTTGACTTTGCAGATGGCCCATTGGGGCAGCTTGGTGGGGTAAAGTCTTCCTCTGGATGCAGCGTGCACATGAGTTGCTGTATTCCTCAACTTTGGCCCTCATGCAGGGCCAATAGAACCGGCTCCTAACAAGCTGGAAGGTCCTTTCCGCTCCCAAGTGGCCATGATTGTCGTGCAGGGCGACCAGAACGGTCTCTCGATGTTTCTCGGGTAGAAACAGTTACCATTTGTCTTCTAGGTCATCAGAGGGGCCCCTTCGGTAGACCACTCCCTGATGCACCCGCAGCCTGTCCCATTCCTTCCTCAGCAGACGAGCTTCCTTTGAAGGGTGGCGTAAGATTTTATCTGGATCCTGACTCTCCAGGGCTTCCAGGACCAATCTCCCCATGGGGTCTTCCAATTGGTCGCACCTCAACTCCTTTTTTGACAGTTTTGGCAAATCAGCCTCCTCCAGCTGGGTTACCCCACAGTATTGTTTGGGGACCCCTACTACAGTGACTCCTATCTCTTCTGCTCTTGAACCGCCACTGGCCTGGAGTTCAGCCCCCTGACAGAGGGCCCGCACCCCGTCGGGTGCCACTTGGGTCCAGTCTTCTGTACTGCTGATGGGAGCATGGGATCTTCTAGACAAGGCGTCCGCATCTCGATTTCCAGCCCCAGGTCTATATTTCAGGCTAAAGTTGAAAGCAGACAGGGCCGCCAGCCATCTATGTCCCGTGGCATCCAGCTTTGCTGTGGTGAAGAGATAAGTAAGGGGGTTGTTGTCAGTTTTCACAGTGAATTCTGCCCCATACAAATAGTCTTTGAGCTTGTCGACTAAAGCCCATTTGAGGGCCAGGAACTCCAACCTGTGAGTGGGGTAGTTCTTTTCCGAGGGGGTTAGACTCCTGCTCACATATGCAATGGGTCGCAGTTGCCCTTCGTGCTCCTGATAGAGCACTCCTCCCAAGCCATCATGACTGGCATCCACATGGAGTTCATACGGTTTCTTTGGGTCTGCGTAAGCCAGGAAAGGGGCAGTGGTTAGGCTTTTCTTTAACATCTGGAAGGCCTCTTCACACTTCTCATTCCACTGGTCTTTGACTGACTCCCCCGGCTTCCGGGGGCCCAAGTCATCCTCTTCCCCTTCCGTCTTGAGCAGCTCATTCAGAGGTTTGGCAATCCGGGCAAACCCTTCCACGAACCTCCTGTAATAGGAACAGAATCCCAAAAAGGATCTGAGTTCTGTCACAGTGGTGGGCCTTAGCCAGGAGGTGACTGCCTCCAACTTTTCGGGGTCTGTAGCTACCCCTTCTTCGGACACTATGTGTCCCAGATAGTTAACGGATGACTGATAGAACTGGCATTTTTCGGGTGAAAGCTTGAGTCCCTCCTCACTGAGTCTTCTCAGAACCTTCTCCAGTCTCTCCTCATGCTCTTCCAGGGTTTTCCCAAAGACAATGATATCATCCAAGTAAACAAGAACTTCGATGAGGTTCATGTCTCCCACAGTCTTTTCCATAAGGTGTTGAAAGGTGGCTGGAGCTCCAGACAGACCTTGGGGCATCCTGTCAAACTCAAAGAACCCCACTGGAGTTATGAAAGCTGTCTTCTCCTTATCTTCTGGATGCATGGGGATCTGATAGTACCCACTCTTGAGATCCATTACACTGAACCACCTTGCTCCGGACAAGCTCTGTAAGGCATCCTCTATCCTCGGGGTGGTATACTGGTCAGGTATAGTTCTCCGGTTGAGGGTCCTGTAGTCTATACATAGCCTCAATGACCCATTCTTCTTCCTGACCACCACTATCGGAGAGGCATAGGGGCTTCTGGATTCCCGGATAACACTGGTTCGCTTGAGCTCGGCGAGCTGCTCCCGCAAGTCTTCGAGGTCTGCCAACGGGACTCGCCGGACCCTCTCCCTGAAGGGTTTGTCTTCTTGGAGGTGGATTCGGTGGGTGGCACTCTTCGCACATCCCACATCGAACTCATCTTGGGAAAAGATCCTTCTCCACTTGGTCAACTGGGCCTTGGCTCTCTCTTTCCAAGCCCTTGGCAGGTTGGGGTTCTCCATGCAGAGCTTCTCCCAAATAGTCCTCTCTCCATCTGTCTTCTTCACATCTGACAAGACAACCGGGGTAGCAGGGCTCACCTGGCCCAGTAACATCCTGGCTGGGATTTCCATAGGACCATCCGTAGTATTCCTGACACTCACAGGTACTTTGCAGTGTGCCTTCTTCAAGGCCCTCAACGGGACCACTTCTGGGACTACTTCTAAGCCCGAGTGCTCTTCCCTTGGGTCAGGTTCCAACATGACAAAAGGCCCAGGCTGCTCCCAAGTGAGCTTCACCGTGGCTCTGAGACAGGTTACTTCACCGGGTTGCAGCACTATTCCTCTTCTTCCCAGCCTCCAGACCTTTCCTACCCCTTCTACCGGGGCCTTCTGCTCTAAGAACAGTCGCTGGTAGGCTGTCTTTAGCATTGGGTGGATCTTGGGGACCGTGGGGTCCTTGTTTCGTACTAGAGGGGCCAAGAGTCTCCGAACCAGGTCCGTGTTGGTCCCTATTATTATGCAGCTCTTGTTAGCTCCAAGCGGTCGGGGGCATACCACAGCCAGGGTGTCGAATACTTCGGCCTTCCCGGCTACAGATGGGTCAAAGGTCAGTTTTATGGACAGATAGCCATCATAAGGGAAGCTCCTCGTCCCAATCCCCCATATCTCCAACTCTTCAATCTTCTGGATGGGTAGGTGGCTTAGATGCTTGTCATAAAAGTCTCTGTATAACAGGGTCACTTGTGCCCCAGTATCCAATATGGCTCTTGTGTAGACTCCCTCCACCTGGACAGGTACTATGGGTGAGGGGCCTACCGGCTTCTCTGGATATTGCTTCAAAGGGGTCTCTTTCTTTTGATCTTTGCATTTCCCTTTTGGACTCTCTTTCTTCCATTTCCCCTTGGACTTTAGTCTCTCTTGGGCTTGGTATGCATTGATCTCCCGCCTCTTAATGGGTGTAGCTACCCGCTGAGGGACACTATTCTCTTTCTTTGGTGTATATTCCCGCTGAGGAACACTGTGTTTCTTCTGAGGGGTGTTGTCCCCTCTCTTTCTACACTTCTCATTCAGTTTGGAGCTCACTGGAGATGATGGGCGCCCGGTTGACTCCTTCACCGGGGCCCTCTGAAGTTTTCCGCCGGCTTGCCGTTATTCATCTTTTTTCTTTGGACTGGAGCACACTTTGGCGACATGACCAGCCCCTCCACAGTTGAAACAAATCGCATCCCCCCAATCTTGCAGGGATGCGGGCGCTGAGGTGTTTGGAAACAGCTCCTTCCTCGGACTTTCCCTCTCTGGTACCCCTTGATCCTTGGCCATCAGGGAGGTCAGCATCCCCAATACTTGGGACATCTGTGACTTCAAGGTATCCACCTCTGAGTCTCTCTCTAGGGTCATGGCCGTCCTGATCATCACCACCGGAGGATTGGTTGGCTCAACTGGTTGGTTCCTTCTTTTGTCTTCCAACATAGCCTCTTCTTCTCTGACCACTCGGATTAAGTCGGGGTACTCCAGGCTCTTCCCGTCCTGTCAAGTGCATAACACCAATGCGATGGGGTCCAGGGGCTGAGCTCCCCGCAACACCTGCTGAACTCGGGCCTCATCCACCTTCCTTGGGTCGATCCCCTTCTTCAGTATAATTTTATGCAGGATATTATCCAGACGCCTCATAAACTCTGACAGTTTCTCTCCTGTCTTCTGATAGCAGTGCTCCAGCTGGTAAGTGAGCTCAGTGACTTTCTCTGTTCCACCGAACACATTCTGCAGAATGTCCAGATAATCCTGTGCATCACAGTCTTTCTTGCTCAGCTTCAGGTTGCGTATGGCCTCCAAGGCAGGCCCCTTCAGACTCTCTGTGATTCTCTGTTTCTTTCGGTGTTCTGGGACTTCCCATTCTTCTAAAGCCTGAGTGGCACCGTCTAGCCACTCCTCAAATCCGTCTTCTCCCGAAGGTACAGGTTTCCTTCCAGAAAATATCCTGAGTTTTCTGTATCCCGACATCGGGTAGTCTGCAGGATCCTTTTTACACTGGGCTACAATCTCCCCCGGGACCACGCAAAATTGCGGTGGAGATATCTGTGGAGGTGATGGTTTTGGTGTCTGAAACCATCCTCCCCTGACTGGCAGCGCATGTATTAAGCTGATCATCCATTGCTTTTATGCTTGGACTTTTGAAATGCTCTGGGATTTCATTCTTCCATTCTACTAGTGCGTGGGTCAGTGAAGAATTCGACCTGACATCCATCACCCATGCTTTCTGGTGTGGGGACAGCGACATTACTAGCTGCTTCACCGCTACTTCTTGCCAAATCCCCGGGAGTTCAATAACTACTGCCGCGGCTGAATCGGTGCCAGCCACCGTGCACCACTGTTCCACTTCCAATTGGTCCATGCCGGTACTTTTGGCGCGTTGCTTGCTGTATCAGGATCCTGGACTCGAGAGCCCCCCATGTGTAGCGCTACCCCCAGTTAAGAGAGTCACTGGGTTTTGTTTCGGGCCCTGTATACTGCCTCACCAACCCCCGGCAATCTACTCAACCCACACTGGCACAGTTAGTCTAGGGAATGTTACCTTGTAACAGTCTATACCTGATTATACACCATCTGGCAGTATTGCTAGATAACTACTATCTGCAAAGACGACACTGATACCAAGGTAATAAAATATAACTGGATTTACATTGGTATAAAGGTTCAAGGTTAAACACATCACATAGCATACATGCAGAGCCCTGCAGCAATAAACATATTCATCAGTGATAGTGCAGAGTGATCACCCGCCACATGCAACTATCTTCTTTCTTTATGCGCAATATGGCGCAGCAACAAAGTTTTAATCCCCCACCCTGGTCAGGCCTGACTCAGATTAAAACTCAGTCCCCTATGTGAACAATTCTTCGCATGCAACTTGAATGGTGGTGCACTTTCAGGAAACAACATTTGTAATCCAAGGGTAGTAAACAAACAAGGTGGGCCAAGGCAGTCACTAGGCCTAACAAAGTAACGGGGTAATGAAGTGAGCAAGTGCTCGCTCACCACTCCGGACGCGATCCCAGTCCGGGCTTCCACCACTGTGTATCCGCACACAGTGTCTCCAATGGTCGGGTCTCCGGTCCAGCCGATGTCAGCAACTAGAGCAGGAACAGGTGCCACCCAGGCTCCGCGGTGGGGTGGAAGGCTCTTTGGTCGGTATGCAAGGCCCAGGCTTTAGGGCTTACACAGCAGCAGATCCGCACAGGGAGTCCTATTGCTTGCAGCGCGGTGTCCAAAGAGGCCGAGCTTCGCCTCGCCCCCTCCTCTTATAGCCCCACCCATGAGTCTCTGCGGCGGCCCAATGCACCCTGGGTGCCAAACGGAGTTCTGGGTAACGTAGTCCAGGGGCCATAAAGGAGACCCCGCTACACGGGTATATACAGGTGTATACTGTGCCACTAACTCCTGCCGATGCCTGTATTAGAGAACAGCAATGACGGGTATATACAGGTTGTGACAGCAGGAAGGTAAAGTCACCTGGTTGCATCCAGGGGGGTAGATATATTTCTCCCAGATTCAGGCTTTATGCCAACTTATACAACTAGGGAGGGAGTTGATGAAGCCCAGCTGAGGCTAGTGGGCTCATGGATGATTCATACCTCTAGGGAGAGTGCTGGGCGTCGTGCAGGCAGGGAGTTGATGAGACCAGCTGAAGCTTGTCAGCTCGTTTAAGGCCTCTATAAAAACTCCCAGCTTCATTAGGTGTTTGCTCATGCCTGGAACCAGACCTGTGTGGACTGTCTAGGGAGAGTGAACCCCTGTGCGGTGAGACAAAGCCTGTGTGGCTATTTGTTTGGACATTTACTAAACCAGGGACTTAGGGACTAGGACAGCACCAGGCTGATCCCAGTTGTTAGTTAGGAAACCTGCATGTTTAGTCAGAGGTCAAGCTGACCAGGGTTTATTTTGTTTATGTTTCTTTTTGCTTTGCTGTGTTTTTTTGTCACTGTAAATAGAGAAATAAACCGCACCTTTTTGATCTTGAAAACCACAACCTCCGTCTGCTGGGCCTGTTTTTGTGTGGGGAGCCCATCCAGGGGATCACACACACCCGCTGCCGAGCTAACCCCCCCACAAGGTGTATACTGTGCCACTAACTCCTGCAGATGCCTGTATTAGAGAACAGCAATGACGGGTATATACAGGTGTATACTGTGCCACTAACTCCTGCAGATGCCTGTATTAGAGAACAGCAATGATGGGTATATACAGGTCTATACTGTGCCTCTAACTCCTGCAGATGCCTGTATTAGAGAACAGCAATGACGAGTATATACAGGTGTATACTGTGCTGGGGCACACAACACCCACTAACTGCTGCGATGCCTGAGAAAAGAACACACTGTCCCTGCCTGCCAATCTAGCTTAGAGAACAGCAATAAAGTGTAGATCCAGGTGTATACTGTGCTGGAGGCACACAACACCCACTAACTCCTGCAGATGCCTGAGAAAAGAATAGATCATAGAACACACTGTCCCTGCCTATGCATTTCTTTCCCTGCACGCCGGAACACACTGCACAAGGCCGTCGCGCTGGCGGCTTTTTATAGTGTGGGGCGTGTACTAAACCCCCCTGAGCTATGATTGGCCACAGGCATCCTGCCTGTGGCCAATTATGGCTCTCCTCGCTGCCGGCGCTGTGATAGGCCAAGCATGCGGGGTCACAGTGCATGCTTTGCCAATCACAGCGCCGGGATTGCACTGCGATTGCGCAGTGTATTGTGGGCCGTTCGCGTCACTCGAATTTGGCGCAAACGGCCCATAACGTTCGATCTTCCGCGAACGATCGAATAGCCGATGTTCGAGTCGAACGTATGTTCGACTTGAACATGAAGCTCATCCCTAGTAAACAATAGGAGTAAAACAATCACAAAACGCATGTGGTGGCAGGAGGAGGGATAATGCTCAATCATTGGTAAACATGAGCAATTTGTTTCGGTTCAAATACAAATTCTGACAAATATTTGGTTATTTGGAGATTTGGATTAAGGGGAACCCCATGTGGTTAGTAGGAGGAGGAATAATGCCCTATCATTGGTATTGATGCAAGGAATTGTGCCAAATCATTGGTGTCAGTGGAAGAAATAGTGCCCCATCACTGTCGTCAGTGGGAGGAATAGTGCCCCATCGTTGGTGTCAGTTGGAGGAATGGTGCCTCAACCTTGTTGACAGTGGGAAGAATGGTGTCATTAATCAGTGGAAGGAACAGTGACGCAAGGGTCGGATAAAGGCAAGCAAAGGGCCACATCTGGCCCACTGGCCGCAGTTTGGAGACCACTGGTTTAAAAAATAACTACCTAACCTAATCACATGCCCCCATAACCTTAAAATACATAAAGGCATCATATCTTGTTTAAGTATATCTAAAGCCAAAACTCCTTTTGCCTTTTGGACAGACAAGGGAAGGGTTAAAACTGAAAGTTATTTGTTAGCCAACTGTGTCTAGTTATTTCATGTCCTGTCAACAGATAGTGAGAGGATATTTTACAATATGAAGAAATCCCCTTTTATACAGTTGTCACAGAAACAAGTGTTCCTATTGGAAGATTTAATCTCTATTCCTGTTTTGGTGGCAATTTAAAAATTTGGATAGTGATTGGTCGAACACCCCTTCGGTTTGGTTAGCCCCAGAACTCCCGAACATGGAAAAACTTCGGACCCGAACCGTGAACCCAATTAACCACTTGACAACTGGGCACTTAAACCCCCTTAATAACCAGACCAATTTTCAGCTTTCGGTGCTCTCACATTTTGAATGACAATTACTCAGTCATACAATACTGCACCCATATCAAATTTTTGTCCTTTTTTTTCCACACAAATAGAGCTTTCTTTTGGTCGTATTTAATCACCATTGGGTTTTTTATTTTTTGCGCTATAAAAGAAAAAAGACTGAAAATTCTGTAAAAAAAATAATTTTTCTTTGTTTCTGTTATAAAATTTAGCAAATTTGTAATTTTTCTTCATACATTTTGGCCACAATTTATACTGCTACATATCTTTGGTAAAAATAAGTACAAATTGGTGTAAATTATTTGGTCTTTGTGAAAGTTATAGAGTCCACAAGCTATGGTGTGAATATCTGAAAATTGATCACACCTGAAGTACTGATGGCATGTCTAATTTCTTGAGACCCTAAGGCCGGGTTCACACTGGGGCGACAAACGCTCCGGCATTGGGAGCTCATGTCGCATGACGTGTGAAAATCAATGTTTCCCTATGGGAGCCGTCTTAACTGGTCCAACACATGTCGGTCCGACTTTGAAAATGCTCCCTGTACTACTTTGGTCCGACTTTGATCTGACTTCAGCCTATTGACTATCATTGAAGTCGGATCAAAGTCGGACCGCAGTCTTGCATGATCCGACTTTGGCATGCGACTTGTGCTCTGCTGCTCTTGAGGGGGAACTCCACGCCAAATTTTAAATAAAAAAAAACGGCATGGGTTCCCCCTCCAAGAGCATACGAGGCCCCGGAGCATGTGACTGTGACGTCATGGGAGCATGTGGCCACCCAGAGCATGTGACTGTGACGTCATGAGAGGCCTATATAAATCGGAGTGCACTGCACAGCCAGCATTACAGTGGGAGTAAGCGACGTGTCAACATCGAAGAGGAGAAGAGGGAAGAAGGCGACGAAGAAGACCGGGCCCCGCTAGCAAAAGAGCTGGAAGAAGATAGTGGAGGCCCGGCAGAAGGAGACGACACCGGAGACCCCCGGAGTCGGAAGAGACCCCCGGAGTCGGAAGAAGACCCCCGAAGTCGGAAGAAGACCCCGGGAGCTGTGCAATAAATTACTTTAAAAAAACCTGTGTGTGTTTTTTTATTGCCATTTTTTTCCCACCAGGTGAATGGGTAGGGGTACGATGTACCCCATACTCATTCACATAGGGTGGGGGGGGCGGGATCTGGGGGCCCCCTTATTAAAGGGGGGCTCCCGGTTTCCGATAAGCCCCCGCCCGCAGCCCCCGACAACCAACGGCCAGGGTTGTCAGGAAGAGGCCCTGTCCTCATCAACATGGGGGCAGGGTGCTTTGGGGTGGGGGGTGCCGCAGGTGGCCTCCCTGCCCCAAAGCACTAAACCTCGTCCCCCCCCCTCTTCCCCTGCGGCCTGCCAGGTTGTGTGCTCGGATAAGGGTCTGGTTTGGATTTTGGGGGTTTGGACGTTTTTTTGGCTTAGGGGGTTCCCCTTAAAATCCATACCAGACCCAAGGGCCTGGTATGCTCTTGGAGGGGGAACCCATGCTGTTTTTTTTATTTAAAATTTGGCGTGGAGTTCCCCCTCAGGATTCATACCAAACACAGTGCCTGGTATTGGCGGGGATCCAAGTCGGACCCCCGTTCATTGAAAGTCGGACATATGTCGGCTTCATGTCGCAGGGCAAAGTCGGATCCAAAGTAGGACGGCTGTCGTGTCGCACCAGTGTGAACCCAGCCTAACATGCCAGAAAAGTAAAAATACCCCCCAAATGACCCCTTTTTGGAAAGAAGACATTCCAAGGTATTTAGAAAGAGGCATGGTGAGTTTTTTGAAGTTGTCATTTTTTCCCACAATTCTTTGCAAAATCACAATTTTTTTTCCTTTTCTTTTTATTCACAAAATTGACATATTAGCAGGTTATTTCTCACACACAGCATATGCATACCACAAATTACACCCCAAAACACATTCTGCTATTACTCCTGAGTATGGCAATACCACATGTGTGAGACTTTTACACAGCATGGCCACATACAGAGGCCCAAAATGCAGGGAGCACCATCAGGCGTTCTGGAGCACCCAGGCCAATTCTGACATTTCTCTCCTACATGTAAAAATCATCATTTATTTGCTAGAAAATTAAATAGAACCCCAAAACATTATATATGTTTTTTTTAGCAAAGACCCTAGAGAATACAATGGTGGTCGTTGCAACTTTTTATCTCGCACTGTATTTGCGCAGCAATTTTTCGAACGTGTCTTTTGGGGAAAAAAAATGTTTTGTGCTTTAAAAAAAACAAAACAGTAAAGTTAGCCCAATGCTTTTGCATAATGTAAAAGATGAAGTTACGCCAATCACGGACCTTCTTTCACCCTCCGACAAGAGGACGTCCATGATAGGCGGAACACTGAACACAGTGTCTGCTGGGAAAGTCAGAGGATAAGAGGAGCTCCGTGATAGGCGGTAGCGGAACACAGTGTCAAACGCCTATCACGGACCAGGAGGAAGCCACGACTTTTGAAAAATGGATGCCCGCGACCCGACAGGTACACTGACTCGAGTAATAGCCGAGGGGGCTATTTTCAGCCCTAAAAAAAGGGCTGAAAAACTCGGCTTATACTCGAGTATATACAGTATTTATTTTAGTTTGACACGTTTTTCCCCAAAAAAAGACGTCCCCTCTCGCCTCCCATAAGAACGATCAAGCGGCGGAACAGCCGCTATGATAATTCTTATGGTGTAGGGAATCGCCGGCTGAAAAAGCTAATATCTCAATGATGCCTGTAGCTGCAGGCATCATTCAGATATCCCCGCACAAAGTCAAAAACGTCATATGATGGCCGGCGGGCGGGAAGTGGTTAAAACTTTTTTTTTTTTAACACAAAGTTGTGCATTTACACAATATTTCTAACACATAGCATGTACATACCAAAAATGACACCCTAAAATAGATTCTCCTACTCCTCCTGAGTACGGCAATACCACATGTGTGAGACTTCCACAGCCTGGCCACATAAAGAGGCCCAGTACAGCTGAGTATGGCTGAGCATGGCCGAGCATGGCTGAGCATGGCCGAGCATGGCTGAGCATGGCCGAGCATGGCTGAGCATGGCTGAGCATGACCGAGTATGGCTGGGTATCACCGAGTATGGCCGGGTATTGCAGAGTATGGCTGGGTATTGCAAAGTATTGGAGGCTATCGCAGGGTATTGCAGAGTATTGCAGGGTATTGCAGAGTATGGCTGGGTATTGCAGGGTATTTCAGAGTATTTCAGAGTATTGCAGGGTATTGCAGAGTATTTGCAGGGTACTGCAGGGTATTGCAGAGTATTGCAGGGATGGCTGAGCATGGATGGATGGGATCTCTCCCCTCTCACACTGTACCAATCAGTACAGAGTGAGAGGGGAGAGGAACCGGCGTCATGACATGACGCCGGTTTGTTTACAAGTGATCGCTCTGTCATTTGATGGAGCAATCACGTGGTAAATGGCCGCTATCCATGCCGCTATCCTCTGGACACGGCGGTCACGGACACTCCCGTGTGCGCGCCCCAGGGGGCACACGGGAGCGCAATTCTGGGAGGACGTCAATGTACACCCTCCCAGACTTGAGAAACCACCCTGTAGCCGTCATTCGGCTATGGGCCGGTTGTCAAGTGGTTAATGTCTATGGGACCTGTACTTATCAACCATAAAAAGGGTATGGGGGCCCGGGTACTACCCTGAGGGACATGTATTAATGCAAACATAAAAAAAATACCTTTTAAAGAATGCTTAAAGAGGAAAAATAAAAATGCCTTAAAATATAGTGCCTGGGGGGTCCCCTTAGTCTGTCTGTAAAGTGGTGCACCTGTACTGTGCATAGAACCTGCTGCAGCAAAACTGACATATATAAAGAAAAAAAAATGTAAACTGATTTTCCCAGCTGCAAGCTTTCATGAAAAAGAAAAAAACATAAAAAAATTAGAAAAAACTGAGTAGGGGGCCCCCTAATCTATACCAGTTCCTTTGGGTCTGGTATGGATTTTAAGGGGAACCCCACACCAAAATTTTAAGAAAAAACAGCATGGCGTCCCCTCCCAGACCCTTAGGTCTGATATGGATTTTGAGTGGAACCCCCACACTAAAAAAAAAACGTATCCGAGCGGGGAAGCCCACTGAGAGACTCATCTGTTGTGTAGGATGTGACGCTGGCTTCCTGGCCCGCTCCTTAACAACCAGCTATTTACTGTGCAGTGATTGGGCAAAGCCTTGCACCTGACCAGCGCTCAGGTGCATTGCTTCAGCCAATCAGGGCTTAGAATGCACTGTGCAGCGCCGATGCTCGAGCCAAACTATTTGCCCATTACTAATTTTGGATTAGTCCTTACTTGCATTTTCAGTGACATTGTTAATCAACACAATTACAGAGAGCTATTCTCCTTACCGGGAATTTAGACAGCTATAAACATATGATAGGGGTTCTAATTCCTCACCAGTTTATCCAAATCTAAGAAAAAAAAATTGCCTCAAGTTATACTTTAATAAAAAGGAAATTTTGTGTCCTGTCCAAATACGATACAATGGGGAATCAAGCTCTTGTGGCTCCTACAGTTATGCTCATTGTTCGAAATTCTTTTTCATAGACTCCCCAGCTTGTACGATACTTTAGAAAAGTTGTTTATTCTTCACAAAGCAAAGCAAGACCAGACAGAATAGAACTCACAAAACATATAGTAATATGGTGATATGGTTTCAGACATCAGAAGGAGAAAGATGGATAACAGAAGTTATGTCTTCCAGAGTGTAGAGTTTCGTTCCCTTCTCTCTCTCTCTCTCTCGCTCTCTCTCTATCTAGCCTTCAAAACAGTGTATTCTTATACTGTACGAAAAGTATAGCACTTTATGTCTCCCAAGAAAGGTAATAATATAAGAGTGGCACCCAGAATAGAAATACATACGTAGCAAAATGGCTTCTCTGTCCTTGTCAAAGACATATTGAAGTAACCTTGACATCATTACATTATAATAGGGATGGGCCCGATGTTCGAGTCAAACGTAATATTGAACATTATGGGGCATTTGCGGCAAATTTGAGCTCCACGGAATGCCCCATAATGCACTGAAAGATCGCAGTGCATTGATGTCTGATGATTGGCCAAAGCATGCACCTGACCTGCATGCTTTGGCCAATAACAGTGCGCTCTGCTTTGAGATCCATGATTGGCCAAAGGCAGGGTGCCTTTAGCCAATCATGGCTCAGGGGGCTAAGTCCACGACCCACATTATATAAGGCCTTTACACGGCGGCCGTATATAGTGTTATCATTGAGAGAACGTTAGCTAGAAGCAGGTTGGTTAGTGGTGTGCAGGCAGTTATTATATACTGTATGCTTTTGCATGCTTTCCTGGCATGCAAAGCTGCTTGCTCGGATAAGGGCCTGGTATGGATTTTGGGGCGCACCTCACGCTGTTTTTCTTTTTTCTTTTGGCCTTAATATCCTTAATATCCATACCAGACCAGAAGGGGCTGGTATGGACTGGGGGGGGGGGGCACGCGATTTTCTTTCCTTTTTATCTATATTGCCGGGAGTCGGCAATACATTACAGCCGCAAGCAACATTAAATGACATTTCTCTTTTCGTCCATGGACGGACACAGCTCCTTAATTCTTGACTTGTGGGTTATGTTCCGTCTATTAGGAGAGGACTAGGCAGACATGTTAGTTATCTAAATACATGTAACTTTAACAGAGTTGAACAGCCCCGCCCAGGGGGGGGGGGTCCCGGGGGGGGGTCCCTCCGGTCCTAACCCCTCACCCTGCAGCTAGCAGCTCAGTTTTTTTCTGCCTAGTAGAGGAGAAGGACCTGGCTCCCCCTTGGGCCCAGAGTCCTATGGAAATTTTTACTTTTTCTTGTTTTATTATTTTATATTTAGATCCTGAGATCTTCTATCAATTGCCGGCTAGGTGACAAGCTGGATAATATAGATCCTGGTAGTCTCCCCAGCCCGGCCATCGAGCATGAGCAGACCTCAGCCAATCGCTGGGTTGGCCGCGACATGCCCTGTTTGCTCCAGGGGTGGCCAGTGAGTTTTTACTCCGGGGTCCACATATGACTGGGCTACTTTTGTCTCAGTCACAGTGGACCATGGCCAACAGCCACTCCGTACTGTCCAGCGGTGAGTCTGTCTGGAACGCACCAGCAAGTCCACGCATGGACAGGTAAGTACAGTTCCTCCTGTTTTGGGCAGTTTGGAACAGCTGGGCTTCCTGGAGGGTCATTAGGGGGTCTCCTGTCCTCCCTTTCCCTCTTTCTGCCTCCCACTCTTTCCTCCTCCTCATTGCGGGGCCTACTGCATTGGCATGGTATACTTGTAGGGGGCCTTCGTATCACGGTTGGGGGCTGTGGGGGTGCCCGGGTCCGCTCTCTGTGGGGGGTGGTCTGACTTTTGGAAGCCTACGCTCGGCGTCCCTGCGTCCTTCTCATCTGCCTCAGTTTGCTCGGCCGCCATTTTGCGTAGCGCCGTAGACATTTTCTAGTGGGTTTTTTCTATATTGAGAACTCCCATTGCGGCCATTTTGTCGTGGCACAGGTCTTCATTGCGGGCGGCCCTTTTCTTGTAGCCCGCACCCTTTTTTCCCTGAGGAGTCCGGCGGCCATTTTACAGTGTTTTTTGAACTGTATGGCTTGGCCACTAGCGCTGGAGGCTTCCTGAATGGCGCAAATAGCGCAAATCACCTCACAGGACACCTCAGTCACACATACTCTTACGGCGCGGCTCCTTACCTTTAGTGGACTGAGGTAGAAGTGTGCTATTACCTCCAGTGACATCCTTAATAATGTCGTCCAATAAGGCACCAAAGAGCCTCCCACCTTTGAAAGGCAAATCTGTCAGAGCTTTCTTAGAAGCTTGGTCCGCGGGCCAGCATTTTAGCCATATCAGGTGGCGCAAGACCACCATGGATACAAAGGCCCTGGAGATTAAAGGGGCCACATCCAGTGTTGCATCACAGACGTACACAAGACCCTGCACCAGCTGGTCGGCCAGTGTCAAGATTTCCTGTGGGAGCTGATATTCCTCCATTGCCTGGTGCAAAAGTTTGGGACCCTCCTTTGCCGCACAAAAGCGTTATTTTCGTCAGTCAGGGCCCACTAGCAGACCCTCCCAAGCCGATAAGGCTTCAACTGGGGGACAGAAGCGTCCCTGGGTGCGCAAGCAATCCAAGTCCGCAAACAAACCTGATTCAGCATGAAGTCTTGCCCCCACCCGATTCTTGGGTGGGGGGCCGTCTTCACGAGTTTGCAGCTCGGTGGACCTCCCTGCTTTCCGACCAGTGGGTTTGCGAAGTGATCACTTCAGGGTACAAGATCGAGTTTCTTTCTTGTCCACCAAACAGATTCTTTCCCTCAAATCTTCCTCTCCTTCCATCTCGTCGGGCTGCCCTGAATGGGGCAGTACAAGACTTGTTGAGATGCGGGGTGATCATACCCGTGCCACTGCAGGACAGGTTTCAGGGATTCTACTCAAATCTGTTTGTGGTCCTAAAGAAGGACAATAACTTTGTGAAGGTTCGGAAATTCAGGATGGAATCGATTCGCTCGGTGGTAGCTGCGCTCCATCCGGGGGACTTTCTGGTGTCCTTGGTCATCAAGGACGCATACTTGCATGTCCCCATCTGCGTCAGGCATCAGAGGTTCCTGCGTTTCGCGGTCGGGGAAGACCACTATAAATTTGTGGCTCTCCCCTTTGGCCTAGCATCGGCACCAAGAGTTTTCACCAAGGTGCTCACCCCGATTCTGGCTTTGCTGAGACAGCGAGGCATTGCTGTCGTGGGCTACTTAGACAATCTCCTTCTGAGAGCTGCTTCACGCTCAGAATTAGAGGACGTGTCTATAGCCAGTCAGACTCTCCGAGAATTTGGTTGGGCACTGAACCTCCAGAAGTTGGTGTTAGTACCGACTCAGCGCCTGGAATACCTGGGGCTGATTCTGGACTCCTCGGAGTCAAGAGTTTTTCTTCCTCCAGAGAAGTCGCAGACGCTCCAGGCTGTGGTGAGGTTGTTAACATCCCGCAAATGGTCGTCTCTCCGTTTCTGCATGAGAGTCCTGGGCCTCATGGTAGCCTCCTTCGAGGCAGTACCGTATGCCCAATCCCAAACTCGAGTTTTGCAGAAGGAGATTCTGTCCAAATAGAACAAATCCCCATTGTCTCTGGATCATCAGATTCAGATAAGTCGCCCAGTCAGGGCCCCTCTGACTTGGTGGCTGACATCCCCGGCACTTCAGTCCGGGAAGTCGTTTCTTCCTTTCCACTGGACTGTGATCACGACGGACGCCAGCCTGACAGGTTGGGGGGGAGTCTGGGGGGTTCAGTCGACCCAGGGCCGCTGGACTCTGGAAGAATCTCTCCTGCCGATCAATGTCCTCGAGCTTCGAGCGATCAGGGTATGCCTCTCCAAGTGGTCACAGAGACTTCAAGGGCGTCCAGTCAGGATCCAGTTGGACAATGCCACGGCGGTGGCTTATGTCAACCATCAGGGAGGAACAAGGAGCTTGGCCGCAGCATTGGAGGTCGCTCATCTCCTAAGGTGGGCCGAAAGGAGCGTACCGGTTCTATCGGCTGTTTACATTCCGGGCATAGAAAACTGGTAAGCGGACTATCTAAGTCGCCAGATGCTGGACCAAGGGGAATGGTCGCTACACCCAGAGGTGTTTCAACTCCTTTGTCAGAAATGGGGCACACCAGATGTGGATCTCCTAGCCTCTCGACTCAAATCGCAAGTTGTCGAGGTCCAGAGATCCATGGGCAGACGCGTCAGACGCGTTAGTGGCTCCATGGGATCAGTATCGGCTAATCTATGCCTTTCCCCCACTGAAGTTGCTTCCTTGTCTGCTCTGCAGAGTGGAGGCCGAGGGGATTCCGGTGATTCTAATCGCCCCAGACTGGCCCCGGCGTCCCTGGTACGCCGACCTGGTGCACCTGGTGGCGGACGCTCCCTGGCTTCTGCCAATGTGGGAGGACCTTCTGTCTCAAGGTCCCACACTTCATCCTGCTTTACAGTCGCTGGCTTTAACTGCATGGCTATTGAAAGCCAGGTACTAAGGGACCGTGGTCTGTCAGACTCGGTAATCTCCACCATGTTGAGTGCTCGGAAGTCATCTTCCCGGAAGATCTACCATTGCACTTGGAAGGCCTACATCTATATGGGTGAAGAGATGGATTCCAACGACCCCTGGTGGCTCATTCACTGGTAAGCACGTTTGTGCCCTCGGCCGTCGCATCCCAAGGAGGCTGCGCTACATACTTTGGACGTTGTACGTGCCTTACGGGTGTACCTGTCTGCTACTGCTCCGTTCAGGAGATCTGACTCACTGTTCGTGTTGGTGTCTGGTCCAAGGAGGGGCCTGGCGGTCTCGTCGACCACCATTTCTCGGTGGATCAGACAGACCGTGATCCAGGCCTATGCCTTTAAGGGGCGGGCGCCTCATTTTACTGTCACGGCGCATTCAACCAGGGCAATTGTTGCCTCCTGGTCCTTCCAACATCAAGTGTCTGTCTCACAGGCGTTTAAGACGGCGACCTGGTCGTCCGTTCACACTTTCTCAAAATGTTATAAGGTTGATGTGAGTGCATCTTCGGATGCTTCTTTTGGCCGCAAGGTTTTACAGGCGACTGTTTGAGGTTGTAACTCCTCCGTTGAGGAGCTCTGCTGTTTGGGGTGAAGTTAGTTTTTTGATTGCTGTTCCCATACCTCGTTTTTTCTGACACTGCTTGGGGACGTCCTACAAGTCAAGAATTAAGGAGCTGTGTCTGCCCATGGACAAAAAGAGAAAATAGGATTTTTGTACTCACCGTAAAATCTTTTTCTCTATTGTCCATGGACGGACACAGCACCCACCCCTCCTTTTTAAGTTTGTACTGCTTTTTGACGAACTGAGCTGCTAGCTACAGGGTGAGGGGTTATGACCGGAGGGACCGCCCCCTGGGCGGGGCTGTTCAACTCTGTTAAACTTACATGTATTTAGATAACTAGCATGTCTGCCTACAGTGCCTAGTCCTCTCATAATAGACGGAACATAACCCACAACTCAAGAATTAAGGAGTTGTGTCCGTCCATGGATGACAGAGAAAAGGATTTTACTGTGAGTACAAAAATCCTAATTTTTTCTTTTAGAAATTTCGTTTTACAGCGGCACTGTAAAACACATCAGACAGATGCACCACTTTACAGGCAGACTAAGGGGACCCCCAGGCACAATATTTAAAGGAATATTTGATTTTTATTGTTTCACTTTAAGCATTATTAAAATCACTGCTCCTGAAAAAAACAGTGGTTTTAAAAACATTTTTTTTGCATTGGCACATGTCCCCTGGACAGTACCCGGGTCCTCATACACTTTTTAATGGCAACAACTTACATACAAGCCTTTAAAATGAGCACTTTTGATTTTTTGTGTTCGTGTCCCATAGACTTTAATAGAGTTTGCATGTTCGCGCACATTTTTTGTCTGTTCGCATGTTCTGGTGCGAACTGAACTGAGGGGTGATCAGCCCATCCCTACATTATAATATTCATATATATTTCAGAGACTTTTATCATTTAAAATTAAATTAAACTCTAAATCTCTAACACTCATATTAACCACTTGCTGCCCGCCCTATAGCGGATTGACGGCGGCAAAGTGGTTTCAAAATCCTGACTGGACGTCATATGACGTCCTCAGGATTTTGAGCCGCTGCGCGCCCCCGGGGGCACGCATCGCGGCGATCGTCGCTGCGGGATGTCAGTCTGACACCCCGCAACACCGATCTAGGTAAAGAGTCTCCGACAGAGACTCTTTACCACGTGATCAGCTGTGTCCAATCACGGCTGATCACGATGTAAACAGGAAAAGCCGGTCATCGGCTTTTCCTCACTCGCGTCTGTCAGACGTGAGTAGAGGAGAGCCGATCGGCTGCTCCTCTGACAGGGGGGGGTTTGTACTGGACCACCAGGGATGCCACTAGACCACCAGGGAAGCCCACCTATAGGTATTAGGTATTGCACACTAGACCACCAGGGATGCTAATTATATACTAAATGGATGCCAATCAGTGCCACAATGGATGCCAATCAGTGCCCACAATGGGCACCACTGATTGGTAGGCAATTATGGTTTGGCACTGATTGGCATCCATTAGTACAGTACAGTGACATCTATCAGTGCCTATCCATGCCACCTATCAGTGCCCATCCATGCCCATCCGTGCCACCTATCAGTGCCCATCCGTGCCACCTATCTGTGCCCATCAGTGCCCACCCGTGCCGCCTATCAGTTGCACACCCGTGCCGCCTATCTGTGCCCACCCGTGCTGCCTATCTTTGCCGCCTATCTGTGCCCACCCGTGCCGCCTATCTGTGCCCACCCGTGCCGCCTATCTGTGCCCACCCATGCCGCCTATCTGTGCCCACCCGTGCCGCCGATCGCTGCCCATCCGTGCCGCCGATCGTTGCCCATCCGTGCCACCTCATCGGTGCCCATCCGTGCCACCTTATCCATGCCCGTCAGTGCAGCCCCATCAGTGCCCATCAGTGAAGGAGAAAACTAACTTATTTACAAAGTTTTGTAACTGAAACAAAAAAACATTTTTTTTTTCAAAATTTTCTGTCTTTTTTTTATTTTTTAGCAGAAAATAAAAATCGCAGAGGTGATCAAATACCACCAAAAGAAAGCTCTATTTGTGGGAACAAAATGATAAAAATTTAGTTTGGGTACAGTGTAGCAATTGTCATTCAAAGTGCAACAGCGCAGAAAGCTGAAAATTGGTCTGGGCAGGAAGGTGTATAAGTGCCCTGTATGGAAGTGGTTAAACACTGGAACTGGAATGTCCTAAATACACAAGCCATTGTACCTGTGACAATGTCCTCTGCATCACTGAAATTGTATTTATTTTGGTGTTAATATCTTTAATTAGATATTTTTTTAGAGCTACTACATTTTAATGGTAAATTCGGTTCAATACACAAACAATATAATTGGGTTGATCCTTTCTTGTGTATTAAATATCAACAAACAATTGAGTCTGGTTAAAGTGGATCACTAATGTGAACTCATACCTTGTAACAATAAGGTCTGGGCTTAATAACCCAGGTTTTATAATTTAACTTCTGGGTCACTGACATACAAACTTTAGACGGAGATATGTACAGTAGCTAATTGACCGGTCTGTCGGTTTTGAATCCTGCCTTTAGTTCTTTTCCATGATGAACATACATACTAATCAAAGATACTGTATACTGGGATGTGTAGTTGCAAGATCATGACAGAAATTAGACATATGCTGATATACAAAACAGCATCATTAAAAGTTTTGTTGATAGAACTATTTTATGCAAGTTATTTTGTTTATTGCGTTTGTTGTTTTTTATTTTCATTACTTTCCTTGTAGGCAACAGTTCTGTGGACCAAACACAATAGAAGTAGAAATTGCTCCAATATGGAAGCTGTTATTCAAGGAGGTAACAGTGCTAATCTATTCTGTTTTTGTTTCTCGTATGGATGTTTCATGAGAGTCAGCAGTAGATACTCTAAAGAGCAAGCAATTCATCTGCAACTCTTTGACCGTGCCACATTCGGTATTGTTATTATTTGGTTGGAAAAGGATAAAATGCATGTCGTTTATTTATTAGTTTATAGAGCATTAAGAATGTTTTGTTCAAATAAAGTATTATTATTTTTTATTTTTTTTAAACAAACAAGTTTGTTGAAATTATGTACAAAAAAGGTTCATAACATAAAGGAGTTGGAAAAAGTGATATGTCATGAATATGTCAACAAATATTCGTCAATAGAGTCAAATTTTAAACATTAGTATCACTTTTTGCATTAGGATGAAATAAATGAATGATCAGATAATTTTAAACATGAATAGTACACAAGATACATGTGTGGTTTCATACAATAGAAGGGTGTTTAAAGTAGTATGTGAAAGGAAAGAAAAGAGAAAAAACAAACAAACCATAAAATCAGTAGCTAGTTAAAGTACTTTGAAAGGTAAAGGAAAAGGACCGCAGTTATTGCGGTAGTCACATTGATCACAGGCTATGGCTTACCAACAAAGGCAGTTAGGTGTCCATCATCTTTTTATATATCTCTGAAAGTGTGAAGCTATACCAGGGTTCCCAGGTTGTATGGTATTTGGTTAATCTGTCATCTGACATGCTTAGATTTTTTTCCATCTAGTAAACCCCATCAACTTCCTATAACCAGTCCTTTATGGAGGGAGTGGAGGTTTGTTTCCAGTACCTCGGGATCAAAATTTTGGCTGCATTTAAGAGGTGTCTCAATTGGTTCTGTTTATATTGTTTCATAGTATGAGGAGATGTTTAACAGACATTAAACAGGAGTGAGCTTTACTTGTTTTAGTAATATTGTAAATTAAATTACATACTTGATTTGATTCCAGAAACTGGTTAACTGTGGACATTGCCACCATACTGTATGTGGACCATCATTCCTTTGTCCTGTTCACATCTCCAGCATAAGTCACTTGTGTTTGGAAACCATCTCTTTAGCTTTTCTGGTGGGACATACCTATGAGTTAGAATTTTTTAAGATGTTGTGGGAGGGGGATGGACGCATGCTGCTGAGCAGGGGGAGGAGCCTGGCCGTGGCGCCGGTCTGAGCAGATGAGGGAGGCTCTGGGTGGACGGGCTGGAGATAATGGCGTGAGAGGCCGGGACATGATCCACAAGTGAAAGACCACAACACCCCCACAACATCCCCAGGATGGCGTTCCTGAAGCCTCAGTGGCTGCTTGCCGGTGGAGGGACGGAAAGCACTGAGCACAGAGGAGAGTACAGAGCAGCACGCCTGGAGGAACCCTCCCCGCACCCTGCCCCCCCCCCCCCCCCCCACGGGACTCAGATGGAAAAGTGCAGGGGGAGAGGTGAGCAAACAAATGGACTGTGAGCTGCTAGCGCTGTATTTGCTTATACTCTGCATGTAATCTGCTTATGCTATGGTAACCACTGGTTGATCTGCCCAGTGGGGAAGGATTGGAAAAAAGTTGATGCAATTGAGATAATTTGTAAAGCAACTGAAATAGCTGGTAAAAAGAATCTGTGTGGCTTTAGCAGATTAGAGGACTAACAAAAAACGGGGCTGTAAAGCCGTCAGAGTGTTCAAAAAAACATGAGAAGACTGTGGCATTATCAGAGACTGTGAAATCCTGGTGATTGCACCTGTAACCTCTTACCTGCACCAGTGTGACTCCCTGATAGGAAATGCCTGTAGGGGAACTAAAGTACTGTTGATGGTGAAAACATTGCATCTGTATCCTCTTACTTGCTCCAATGTGACCCCCTGAAAGGAAATACCGATTTGATGCAACTGAGACACCATCAGAGACTGTGAAATCCTGTTGACTGTGAAAATATTGCATCTGTATCCTCTTACCTGTTCTAATGTGACTCCCTGACAGGAAATACCCATACTTCGATTCAACTGAGACACCATCAGAGACTGTGAAATCCTGTTGACTGTGAAAATATTGCATCTGTATCCTCTTACCTGTTCTAATGTGACACCCTGACAGGAAATACCCATACTTCGATTCAACTGAGACACTAACAGAGACTGTGAACTCCTGTTGATTGTGAAAACACTGATTTCCTTGATAGGAAATACCCATATTTGTCTTAAAAGTAACTGAAATAGCTGGTAAAAAAATCTGAGTGGTTTTAGCAGTCTGGAGGATTAACAGAAAATGGGGGTGTAAAACAGTAGTGTGTTTAAAGAGTAAGAGAAGACTGTGGCAATATCAGAGACTAGGAAACCCTGTTGATTGTGAAAACATCGCACCTGAAACCTCTTACCTGCACAAGTGTGACTCCCTGATAGGAAATACCCATACTTTGATGCAACTGAGACATTACCAGAGACTGTGAAATCCTGTTGATTGTGAAAGCATTGCACCTGTAACCTCTTACCTGCTCCAGTGTGACTCCCGGATAGGAAATACCTGTAGGGGAACTAAACTGGGGTTGAGGGTCACTCTGACTGTCGGAGGAGTACATAAATACATAGCATATTGGAGAAAATTGGGGACCCCCCCCTCTATCCTTCTCCCCTTTATTTTTTTTTCCTTGAGATGGCAATAAATAAAAACCTTAAATAGAACTGGATAGCCAACTGCTGTCAAATACCTGGCTCAGGAAAAGCAGCAACAACGTGGAAAAAACAGAATGAGAGGTAGAACTGTAAAAGGAACTGAGCCTAAAACTCCAAGGGAAAGTCGGAATACTAGCAGGATCCAAAAATATTTAACAAAAGAGGGAACCCCAAAAAGCCTCGTTCTTGAAAAACAACAGGCGACTAAAGACAAGAAGAAAGAACCTACAAAAAAGGAGAAGCACAGGAAAAAGCAAAAGCGGATACCAGGCAGGGGCGGATCCAGGGGGGGGGCAACAGGGAAATTGCCCCCCCCCCGAGACTATCTGTCACACTCGCTTGCTCTGTTTTTATTTTTTTTGCGCCTGATCTTCCGGACTTTGGGGACCCGGTACCGGCCGGCCATAGGTCCCCTGGACCCCAAACGTGGCACACATGTAGCCACATATCTCCTCTACAAGTGTGCAAAGTTTGGTGTCTGGGGGACCTACGGCCGGGGAGCACTGATTTTTTAAAGCCGGGCACCCCTTCCATAGACTCCAATGTTAAACGGTCATTTCTCCAGTTATTTTATGCAGACCCGGTAATGGCCGGCCATAGATCCCCTGGACCCCAAACTTGGCACACATGTAGCCCATTGTCTCCTCTATAAGTGTGCAAAGTTTGGTGTCTGGGAGACCTACGGCCGGGGAGAACCGAGTTTCAAAGCCGGGTACTCCTTCCATAGACTCCCATGTTAAACATCAGTCTAGTCATGGGCACAGTGAAGCATGGGCACAGTGAGGCATGGGCACAGTGGGGCAAAGTGAGGCATAGTGAGGCACAGTGAGGCATGCAGATGGACACCCTAGGCTTATACTCGAGTCAATAAGTTTTCACAGTTTTTGGGGTAAAATTAGGTGCCTCGGCTTATATTCGGGTCTGCTTATACTCGAGTATATACAGTACTTGTTCTGTGGCTGTCACTGCCTCTGAGTCTCTCCCTCAGTTTCTCACATCAGCCGATCAGCGGCGCTGAGAGAGAGACTCGTCTAATGTAGTTACGCGGCGCACTGACACGATACTAGGAGCGGAGGAGGAGGTGGGTGGAGCCTCTTCCCGGCACTCGTTGCTAACGCCTGGGCCGCTTGGCGTCTAGCAACGAGTGACGTCAGTGATTCACGTCGGGCCGCTCTGCAGGCAGGTGTGATAGCGTGCGGCTCCACAGACGGGTAAGAAAGCAGGCGGCTCCGCTTGCAGCGCGGTTTGTGGGCGGGCGGCGCGGTTCGTGGGCAGACCGTGCTGCTCAGTGTGTTGACACCGCAGGTGAGAATGAGAGAGCAGGCTCAGTGTGGCAGCTGGCCAATCAGCTAGCCAGGAGCGGGGGAGCAGAGAGATGAGATCTTCTCTCAGCGCCCGTGCCTGCCCGGCATTCCTGCAGTGACTTCCGCTCTCACTGTGCAGGCAGCAGAGAGATTACATTATCTCTCTGCTGCCTGACTCTGGGAGTCTGGGACACAGCAAGAGACAACCAAAACTACACCTTAGCAGGCAAGTTAGTGACAATCCGCAAGGTGTGGCAGGCGACGTGGCAAGTGACAATCTGAAAATTGTGTCAGGTGACGTGGCAAATGACAATCTGCATCTGGTGGCAGGCAAGTGTCCATCAGCAAGGTGTGGCAAGTGACAATCCGCAAGGTGTGGATAGTGACAATCCGCAAGGTGTGGCAGGTGATGTGGCAAGTGACAATCCACAAGGTGTGGCAGGTGACGTGGCAAGTGACAATCCGCAACGTGTGGCAAGTGACACACTCAGGGCTCCCACTAATTGCAGGCGACGGTGGCAAGGTGTGGCAAGTGACAATCCGCAAGGTGTGGATAGTGACAATCCGCAAGGTGTGGCAGGTGATGTGGCAAGTGACAATCCACAAGGTGTGGCAGGTGATGTGGCAAGTGACAATCCGCAACGTGTGGCAAGTGACACACTCAGGGCTCCCACTAATTGCAGGCGACGGTGGCAAGTGACACACTCAGGGCTCCCACTGATTCTGCATTGAACTATTTAATTTTATATTACAATGTAATAATAGAAATAATGCGCTTCAATAGTCCTGACACCATAACAACCATGAAGCCGGGATGATTGAAGCGCCGACACCAGCCATTTCCCCGATAAATTTCCCACAAAAAAAACATATTTTTTGGCAGTGCCCCTCCCGAGAAAAGACTCTGGATCCGCCCCTGATACCAGGATGGACAGCGAAGCAGGCACAGGAGAACAAAGTATGTATGCTCAAATGCCAACTAAATCAGACATAATAGAAATGATTGAAGGATTAGAAAAAAGACTAGAAAACTATTCTAAGACAGAAATCGCTACAATGCCAGCAGACCTGGGCCAACTGCTGAAAAGGGTGGAGGAAACGGAGGATAAGAATGATAAGCAAGTCTTAGAAATACAAGAACTAAAAATACAAGCTAAAACCTTACAAACCGGCCAGAGGGAAATACTATACAGAATAGAAAACCAAGAGAATCAAAACGCCAGAATCTAAGGATAAGGGCGTTCCCAGAAAAGAGAGGAGAAGAGCTGAAAAATACTATGAAGGAAATATTTAACCCCATATTGGACAGAGGAGAAGAACAAGAACTTAAAATAGACCGAGTGCATAGGATTAGGAAACCTCCATATTTGAACGCAGAAGTACCTAGGGATATCATAGTAAGATTTCAGCTATATGCAGATAAGGCCGAGATATGGAAGAGATTGAGAGATCGACCACCACTAAAGTATAAATGCGTAGACCTTCAAGTCTTTACAGACTTATCAGCAGAAACACTGGAAAGAAGAAGGCTCCTTAGGCCACTATTGGTCCAAATGAGAATGGCTAATATTAAATATAGTTGGGGGTTTCCAGCGTCTTTGATAGCCCAGAAAGAAGGTCGATCTGTGAGATTAAAATATCTTAAGGACCTGAAAGATTTCTGTAAGGAAATTGGTATCCCAAATCTGGAAATCCCAGGATGGACATAAAGAGGAAGTCATGCAGGAGAAGGAAAAGGACTTTGGCAGAAATCGTAGAAATCGCAGAAAGTCGGAAGAAGCTCGTTAACAGGGAAGAAACAAGGAAGAGACTGCCTGAGCGGATTTTGGGAGGGCTGGGGGGAGGGGGATGGGGGGGACGGAGTGGAGTGAAATAGAACTGAACTGTCGAAGCCTGGACTGCCTCAGGGGTAAATGTAACGCCCCTCCCCCTGCCCCCCCCCCCGTTATGGGTGGGGGGACGGGTAACGGTTGCCACGGCTGGAGTAACACCCAAAGAAAGGGAGACTTGCAAGAGGGAAATGGAGAGGGACTCCAGGTGCGAGTCAGGAGTGGGAGGGGGGAGGGGGGAAGAGGGGGGTGGGAGGGGCAGGACAAAACTCAGACCCTATAAAAAATAATCGTAAACTTAGAAACAGATCCCATCTCTATGAAAATAGGATGCAAATAACTACATTATGACAACAGTTAACTTTTTAACTTATAATGTACGTGGGTTGAGCACACCAACAAAAAGGCATACAATTCTGAAAGAGATCGAGCATCATGGGGCCGGAGTGGTCTTTTTACAAGAAACACACCTGTCCCATGAAACAAATGTGAGGCTATATTCCCACCGGCTCCCAACTTGGTACTATGGTGACTCGATGACAAATAAGGCAAAAGGGGTAGCAGTTGGAATAGGTAGAGGAATTCGGTTTACCCTGGAGGACAGATTAACGGATCCAGAGGGAAGATGCCTCTTCTTAAAGGGGAAGCTGCTGGGAATGGAGTGCACATTAGTAAATCTCAAAGGAAAGATATCAGTGGGGGGAATAAAAATAGTAAATGCCTAGCAAGGATGCTAAGAAAAAAAAATCAATACATTTTATAGAAAAAATACAAAATAAAAAAGGGGAAATGATTCATAATACAAAGGACATAACGATGGTCTTCCGAGATTTCTATGAACAATTATACTTAGCCAATCAGAGAGGACAAGGGGATGTGGGGAGAAAAGAAAGAATAAAAGAATATCTAAAAAAAGCTAGGATTCCCCGGATAAGAGGCAATATCTCATGAAACACCTATAACAGTAGAGGAGATTAACCGGGCATTTAAAGAATCAGCATCAGGAAAAAGCCCAGAGCCAGACGGGTATACGCAGAGCCGATCTGCCCTATATGCTCACTACGCAAGCTGCATAGGGCCCTGCAAATTACTTGAGGCCCCGCCAGTCGAACTGCGCATGCGCAGTTCCGGAGCTTGCCGAGCCGATCCTGTATTTGGCTGGCGGGGGGCGGATTCCACAGAGGCTGTGCAGCGCCGGCGCCGCTTTACTGGCGAGGCAAGTGATGTATTAGCACATCCCACTAGGCGCGCCAGAATTTAAAATCTGCAGTTAACCAGGAGCAGAGCACTGGAGCAGGACTTGGAGATTGAGCAGCACACGCCGCGCGGCGGCGGAATTATGGAGGGGCTCTGCATCCAGGCAATCCAGAGTCCACGGGGGAGTCGGGATGGAGTGACAGACAGCCCAGCCAACGGACGGAGACAGCAGGAGATGGTGGCAGGCCGCAGAGGGGGATGGAGGCAGGGGGTGATGGTGGCACTGCAGAGGGTGTTGGTGGCAGAGGGGGGATGGATTCAGGGGGTGTTGGTGGCAGGGGGTGTTGGTGGCAGGGGGTGATGGTGGCAGAGGGGGAGTTGGAGGCAGAGGTTGTTGGTGGCAGAGGGGAATGGAGGCAGGGGGTGTTGGTGGCAGAGGGGGGTGGACAGAGGCAGGGGGTGTTGGTGGCAGAGGGGGATGGTGACAGAGGAGGATGGAGGCAGGGGGTGTTGGTGGCAGAGGGGGATGGAGTCAGGGGGTGTTGGTGGCAGTGGGGGATGGACGGAGGCAGGGGGTGTTGGTGGCAGAGGGGGATGGAGGCAGGGGGTGTTGGTGGCAGAGGATGTTGATGGCAGCTGGGGATGGAGGCAGGGGTGTTGGTGGCAGAGGGGGATGGAGGCAGGGGTTGTTGGTGGAAAAGGGGGGTGGAGGCAGGGGGTTGATGGTGGCAGAGGGGGATGGAGGCAGGAGGTGTTGGTGGCAGGGGGTGATGGTGGCAGGGGGTGTTGGTGGCAGAGGGGGATGGAGGCAGGGAGTGTTGGTGGCAGGGGGGGATGGAGGCAGGGGGTGATGGTGGCAGAGGGGGATGGAGGCAGGGGGTGTTAGTGGCAGGGGGTGATGGTGGCAGAGGGGGAAGGAAGCAGGTAGTGGTGGTGGCAGGGGGCAATGGAGACAGGGGGTGATGGTGGCACCGCAGGGGGCGATTGGAGGCAGGGGGTGATTGGAGGCAGGGGGTGATTGGAGGCAGGGGGTGATGGTGGCACCGCACAGGGGGATGGAGGCAGGGGGTGTTAGTGGAAGAGGGGGATGGAGGCAGAGGGGGATGGAGGCTGGGGATGTTGGTGGCAGGGGGTGATTCGACAAAATAATTTGCCCTTATTATATCGAAAATAACAAAAATATGTTTTTTTTACCTTAAAATCTACCTTAAATCACATTGCTTTTTGCCTAGCGTACTTGTTTGTAGCCTAAATACTGAAATTTGCACCTAAAAATTAAATTTTGTAACTTTTGGAAAATGTCAGTAAAAACATGGCTGTGCCAGTAAATTTTGGGTGTTGTGCCAGTAAATTTCATTCTGGTAGGTTAGCAACACTGGGCCCCGCCTCCCCCTCGTGTCATAGCTCGACTCGGGGTGATCGCTGCGATCCTCATTGATCACACATACCCATCCATCTCACACCAGCAAACTTCTATCACACGCCGTATTACCATAACCCCCTTGGTGGGCGTGTCATGGGAGGAGCCAAACACCCAACCAGCAACTAGCGTTCTCCCAGCTTACACACCTCTCCCTTGTGACGCAGCCTGCTGGGCGGGGTTATAGGGACGCCGCATCTCCTCTCTTCAGTTCGGAAGTTTTCCGGAAGTACCCGAAGGTTGAGGAGGCTCGCGACCGGATGCAACATTGAAAGGAACGGTCAGAAGAAGAGAGCGAGGAGGAGGGGCTCGGGGGCCCGGAGCGGAGGGGTGATAAGTTGTGCTGGGGTGCCGGAAAAAGGGTGAGTTGGTGACCCGGAGTGACTATGAGAGGACTGGGGTGGTGACCCGGAGTACACCGACCAGACGTTCCTTCCTGTTCATGGCTTGCCCGGTACTGACCGAGAGGGTGACCCGACACACAGGTAGGTGACCTGGAATGGGTGAGGGTGTGAGTGTACATCTGTAATGTACCCCATGACATGGAAACAATCGGTAAAGTCTTGAGGAGGATCCCACATCTTCTACAAACTACACAAACTGTCACATCATAGGATTCTACCAAGTCAGGAGCAACCAATCCGCTTCTAGCTTCTGCCTGTGTAGTTAAGCTTTGAAAATAAAAGCTGGAAGCTGATTGGTTGCCGTGCACAGCTCCTCCAGTCCTGAGCTGCCCATAGATGGATAGAAATTTAGCAGGGAACGGCCAAGATTTCGGAAAACTTTTTGCTTTACATAGCTCATGGCATCACGGGTCAGGTAGAGGGCCCCTTAGCAGAATTTTGCTTAGGGCTCAAGGGAGGTCAGGATCGGCACTGGGTATACGACACTATACTTAAAAAGGTTTAAAGAAATATTGGCCCCAAAACTGTGTACATATATGAACGGACAGGGAATGAGGTACGAGATGAGCAAAGAGGCTTTGTTGGCATCAATTACTATTATTGCAAAAGAAGGCAAAGACAGCACCAAGTGTTCAAACTACAGACCTATATCATTGTTAAATGCGGACACAAAATTGTTCGCGAAAATATTAGCAACAAGCATGGAAGATCTAATGACGGAGTTGGTCCATCCCGACCAAGTAGGCTTTGTACCAAGTAGAGAGGGAGGGACAATGGGGTAAGAACACTCCTGCTTCTTCAAAAAATAAGAGAAGAGAAGGTCCCCGGTCTACTCCTGACGATGGATGCCGAAAAGGCATTCGACAGGGTAGACTGGTTATTCATGATGAGTACCCTGGAGAGTATGGGGAAAGGCCCAAGGATGATGCAGTGGATACAAACACTATATAAAGGCCCCACAGCAATGGTAAAAGTGAATGGAACATTGTCACCCCCTTTGAGATGAACAATGGGACGAGACAGGGGTGCCGCACCTGTTCGTACTGGCGCTGGAACCTCTACTAGCGACAGTGCGGGGGGATGCGGACATAGGGGGCTTTAATGTTGGCGATGAGGAACATAAATTAGCTGCATTCGCAGATGATATATTATTTTATGTATCAAAACCCTGAACTACAATGCCCAACCTCTTGAAAGCATTAAAGGAATACGGAGATCTATCTAAATTCAAGATCAACCCGAGTAAATCTCAGATATTAAACATGAACATGAAACCGAAAGATGAACAGAGTTTACAAAAAGAGTTCCCATTCCCATGGAGAAGGACGGAGATAAAATATCTTGGGATAAAATTAACGGCATTACCGGAAAAAATATATCAAGCAAACTATATCCCATTATTTATTTTTTTATTTTATTTCTTTATTATAATTTTTCTTTAACAGTTTACAGACAATTAAGAAACAGTGTTCCCCAGACTGCCCCAACCCTCCATCGATTTCCCCTCCACCGGTCGATAAACTGTGCATGTTAGCTGTATCCCCAGGGAGGAACCTGGTGAAGGGGGGACCACTGGGGTTTTCTGTGAAAACTGCTATTCTAATGCTAAGATTCATACCCTTTCACAACGTTCATTCATCTCTGTCGATCCTCAACTTCCACTCCCTTATCCAAAGGTTTCTCTTGGGCCATTGCTCACCATTTTAAGTGTTTTATCCTGCACTTGTTGAGAGTTACATACTGATCCCTCTTGCTTCCCACCAAGGTTTCCAGATCTTATCATATGTCGTTGGAGCACCTTGCTTTATATAAACCGATTTCTCTTTAAGAATTACCCCGTTCATGCTATTCTGCCATTCCTCACTGGACGGAGGCAGTATTGACTGCCATCTACGGGCAATCAGAATCCTAGCTTGGAATAGGAATCTCATAGCTGCTATTTGAGAGCTCCCAGGTTTGCCCCCTTCCCCCACTAGTCCCAGTATGCATTGCTTCGGCCTCAGCTCAATGGAAATCCCAAACACCTTATCAATAGTTTTTACCACCTCTGTCCAGTACCGGAATAGCTTCGGGCACCTCCAAAACATGTGAAGCAGGTCCCCTTTTGGGTCCCTACATCTAGGACAACTAGAGTCTGGCCGGCGGCCAAACTGAAAAAGTCTATATGGGGTTTAATAAGTTCTATACAATAAGAAAAGGTGTGATATCCTCTGAGAGAGGGACAGCGAGACCAGTGGGGCTACTTCAAGGATACTATTCCACTGAGTGTCAGAGATAGCTCCTACATCTTTTTCCCATTTCATTTTATATAAGGGTAGTTCTAACCTGCTCAATCTCCCTTTATTGATATCAGGATACACTTTAGAAATTAAACCCTTCACTGAGTCTGCATTGATTAATTTTTTAAGTCCCGGAATTGTGGTCCATTCTAGAGTCTGTCCTTTAAATTGTTCCTCTAATGCATGCCGAACCTGCAAATATTTGAAAAAAGATTTGTTCGGTTAAGCATGATGGACCCTCAATTCCTGAAAGGTTTTCAAAGTACCATCCTGATATAACTGGGAAATAAATTTTATCCCGCATCTCTCCCATTCTCTTATTGTCCCTATTTTCTGAAGCTCTCCTAATTTACTGTTATCCCACAATAGAGTAAATTCTGTGAATCCTCTATAATTCAGTATAGTTTTTCACTGTGTCCCAAACCATCATTAAATTCAGAGTTGGGAGTTTTGGGGGAAAAGATCCTGCCTCCAGAGCTTCGGGTATGGAATCATGTGGAGTATTTTGGAGAAGAATCTTTCTTCCTGCTTGTTGACCAGGAGTATTACTTCGCCCTAGATACTGAAGTTGTGATGCCAGAAAGTAACTATAGGGATGTGGGAGTGCTACTCCTCCCTCCTGTTTCTGGAGCTGCAGGGTGCTTAACCAGATCCTTGCTGGACCACCTTTCCATATCATTTCCCTGAACAGAGTCTCTATCTTTTGAAACCATTTTTTATAAAGCCAAATTGGCGAATTATGTAATATATAGAGGAGCTGGGGCATCCAAATCATTTTGATCAAGTTACACCGGCCTGCCACAGATATTGGCAAGTTTTTCCAGACTTTTATTTTGCCCCTGAATTTGATCAACAGGGGATCGATATTATCTGCGGTGTATTGTTGAAGGTCCTTAGAAATGTTTATGCCTAGGTATTTGAATTTGTTCACAACCGGGATCTGGGCTACCTCCTCAGGTAAAAAACCTATCAGAGGGTCCACTGGTAGCAGGCTGGACTTTGCCCAGTTTATCTTTAATCCAGAAATTTGGCCAAAGCTATTAATGATATTGATGGCCTTCCGAAGGGAATCCTGTGCATCTCCGAGGAAGAGGAGAAGATTGTCTGCGTATAATGCAACTTTTTCTTCCACATCTCCTCTTCTAAAGCCCCTCACCTGGTCAGATGATCTAAGAGCAGTAGCCAGAGGTCCGATTGCAAAAGCAAAAAGGAGGGGTGACGGGACATCCCTGTCGCGTCCCTCTCCCCAGTTCAAACTTATCGGACTGCTCTCCGTTCACCCTTACTCTAGCCTCTGGTGCTCTATAGAGCATTTTCACCCAGTTGATAAAGCTCGGGCCCAATTGGGCCATATCCATGGCCTTCCACAGGTACTGCCACTCTAAGCTGTCGAAGGCCTTGGCGGCGTCTAAAGACAGGATAACCCTCTCCTCGTCCTCATTTGACGGGACCTGGAGATTCAGATATAGCCGCCTTATGTTAACACTAGTTGTTCTTCCAGGAATAAACCCCGACTGGCCGGGGTGGATAAGTTTTGGTATCACCCTATTTAATCTGGTCGCCAAAACCTTCGCTAGAATCTTCATGTCAGTGTTTAACAGAGCAATTGGTCTATAAGAGGCTACGTCCAATGGATCTTTTGCCTTCCTTGTGTATGATAGTTATATTAGAGTCCATCATTGAGGGAGGAAGCTCACTCTGTACTAGTGAATTATTCAATACCGTCAACAGCTCGGGTAGTAACACCTTGCCGTAATGCCGGTATATCTCGGCTGGGAGGCCATCTAGTCCTGGGGATTTTTGCCTTGCCATTTCATTGGTAATACACTTTATCTCTTCTAGAGTTATAGGGCGGCCCAGCTCAGCTCTGTCCATCTCACTGAGGAAAGGTAAGTTCAAATCCCCAAAGAAGATGTCCATTGCTTCGCTCACCTCCCCCTGCCGGGATCTATAAAGATCTTCATAGTACGTTTTGAACTTATCCACTATTTCTGGAGTGTATGACGTCACTCTCCCATCCGCCGTGGTGATCGTAGGCACCACAGAGGTGGGGGAGTTTGCCCTAACTAGTTGTGCCAACATCCGTCCCACACTTTCCCCTTCTCCAAAGGTAGCTTGTCTCTGGAAGAGATATTTGTTCTCTACTCTTCGAATAGTTATTAGTCGATAGTTTTGTTGCTCCTCTATCCAGGTCCTAAGTGTCTCTGGTGTCGGGTTATTAATGTATTGTTCTTCCGCAGTTGTTACCCTCTCTCCAATTACTCTCTCCCAGTCCTTAGTCTGCTTTTTTATTTTTGAAATCTGCTGTATTATCATTCCGCGCAAATAGGCCTTCAACGTATCCCATACTATTCCTACCGAGGCGGTGCCCCGGTTCAGCTCGATAAAATCCCCCAGGGATATCAATACATCCCTGGGGTCTCCCATCAGTTCAATCCAGAAGGGGCTCAGCCTCCACTCCCCAGGAGAGCTACGTTTTCCCAATTCCAATGATACTATTACCGGGGAATGATCTGACAGGCCCCTTGGTTTGTAGCTCACGTTTTTTATTAAAGGCATCATCTCCTCGTTTCCCACAACCAAGTCGATCCTGGAAAGGGTAGAGTAAGTCTTGGAAAAGCAGGAGTATTGTCGGACCTCCGGATTCCGTACTCTCCAAATATCTCTCAATCCAGTTTCTGTCAGAAAGTCAGATAACCGACTATCTGCTGCTCTGCTTGTGTGTATCACTGGGGGAAATCTATCTACTTTCCGGTCCATTACCGTATTAAAATCACCTGCCATTAGCACTGGTACTCCAGGTTTATCCAATGTAAACTCGATAAGATCACAAAGAATCACAAGGTCAAAGGGGGGGGGGGGGGGGGAGATACACATTTGCCAATATGCAGGTTTTATTTTCAATCGTACAAAATAAAAAAATATATCGCCCCTGTTCATCTATCTTAACCTGAATGCGAGAAAAGGCCACCCCAGTTTTAATAAGGGTGCTCATCCCTCTGGAATAGGAGGTGTGGACTGAGTGAAACTGTATGGGGTAGTCCCGCCACCTCAGTTGGGGACTAGTGATCTTTGTAAGGTGTGTCTCCTGTAGGCAAAGTATCGCTGCCGCATATGTTTTTGCAATCAGGAGAACTGCTGCTTTTTTCTCTGGATCTCCCAGTCCCCGCACATTCCAGGAGCATAAATTCCAATTTTTTATCTCAGTGCTTCCAGCCATAGTATTCCAGTTTTCTATCTAACATGTGATCAAGTGACCAGTGCCTTTTTACATTTGTAAATTTTACTTGTGCTAATTTTAAAAAAATTCTAACCCAATATTGCACAATTCCAAAAGTGTAATTTCTTTCAAACAACCTTGTGTACCAAGCATAGCAATCGTGCCACTTCCACAAATTCATACATTTCTTCAGACTCCTACATCCGTGCATCCTTCTCACCTGCCCTTTGGGCCTAGTTGGGGGCATTCTAATGTGACCGTTACCGATTCCTATAATTTTTAGTGTTCTTAGTGTCTTTGACCTCATTTCTTTACACTCTTCCCTCCCTAACCCATCCCTCCCTCCGTAAACCCCACATCCAAACCCACGAACACAAAAACATATGTAGCGGCCTCCTCACTCCCCTCTTTACATCAGCTCGTCTTTCTCTTGTCTAGGGGTACCTCAGAGGGGAGAGAGCGGGGTCAACACGCCAAGCCTTCACCACAGATGTCTGTGCGGTGTAAGCAAAGTTCTTTCTCTACCTTCGGGTCAGTGTTGTGCACCTGGAGTTACCTTGAACAATGTCCACCAGAAAAGAGCCCCACACCATTAAAGTCCAACACTCCTTTATTCTTCTCGAGTGAACAGCACAATCAGTTAGACTCCCTTAAAGAACAGAACAAACAATGAGGTGTGGATACGAGTAGGCCCAGACACAATGAACTCTCCACTTTCCTCCCTAAAAGTGGGCTGAGGTCTCCGAGCGGAGGGGGGATTTCCTTCCAGGCGGTCTCCGATGGGAGGCTCACCTGTCACTAGCAATCTGCTGCACCCAGGCTTCAAGTGAGTATCTCCACCCGGTCCATTACGCCTTCCGGATTCGGGTACCCAATCCCTGGGTTCCCTAGGACCTCCTTCCCTCGCGGAACTCAGTGTTGGGCACTGAGCTCCAGACCTCCATCCGAGTACCTCACCCCAGGCTAAAGGTGCCTGGGATGGAACACGACCTCCGGACGTCCTCTAGGCCTAGGCCGCCTAGAGGACCGACACGAACTACCGCCCTCAAACTGAAAGTTCCTGGGACTAGACCCCGTGACAAAGATGGCCGGCCCATTTATACCCTCTCCCAGCAAGCACGGCGGGTTCCCCGCCCCACCATACCACTGCCGAGGGAGGGCAAAAAGGAGGCACGGCACACAGCAATGGTTCAACCCCAGCCCAGGGTGACAGCGCCACCTGCTGGACCGCAAGGAACTGCACACTGCTGGTGTCTCTGCCAGTTTTAAATAGAGAGAAAAGTGTATACCCGCTACACATACAACAAAAAAAACACACATGGAGAGTTCTTTGCCATGCCCCTTACCAACCGGGGGCAATACGCTCATAACTCCCCCGCACCCCAACCCCCCCTCCTCCTCCACCCCCCTTTCTTATACAACAATGTGCTTATATGATTTAAACTAATTCATCATGTTAGTGAAATTCTAGAATAATACAGTCAGAGCATACTACAGTCTCCTCTTGTAGGTTGGAATCCAGTCCTCCACCCCCTCCGGGGTGTCAAAAAAACAGTCTCCCCCAGAGCATTTATTCTCAGTCTGGCAGGGTATAACAAGGCATAATTCACTTTTAATTGCTGCAACTTGCGCTTGACCTCTCCGAACTTTGCTCTACGTTTTTGTAGGTCTGGTGAAAAGTCGGGGTACATCGAGACCCTATTGCCGTTGTACAATATGTTACCCATTTCTCTAGCTTTATTTAAAATTATCATTTTGTCTCTGTAATGGAATGTTTTTAACAAAAGAGATCTGGGGGGGCACCTGACTGGGGAGGTCTAGAGGGGACCCTATGGGCTCTTTCTATTGAAAAAAAGGGTGAAAAGGACTGTTCCCCAAATAATTCCCTGAACCATTTTTCCCAAAAATTTATAGGATCCGGGCCTTCGGTGCGTTCGGGGATCCCCACTATCCTAATATTCTTCCTACGCATCCTGTTCTCCATTTCATCAATCCTTGTCTGATAATTGGTCATCTGGTCCCTCATGATTTAAATCTCCCGTTTCAGGGGGTTCAGATCGTCCTCTATCAGGCCAACCCTCCCCTCTAGAGCAGTAGTCCTTTCCCGCACTTTTTGTATATCATGTCTAATAAAAGACAGTTCTTCCCGCACTGACTTAATTTGGTCAGACATTTCGGTTTTACAGGAATTAATTGCTAGCAGGATTCCTTTAAAGATGGTTCTGTTGCTCCCGAGTTATCCATATGGGAGGGTGTACCTAAGTGTCCCTGGGTTTCCCATTATTAGACAAAATAAAAAGAGAAATAAAGAGAATAGCAGCACGCCCCCTATCGTGGATGGGTCAGATTAATGCCCTAAAGATGATAATACTCCCAAAGATCATGTATAAGTACCAGATGCTCCCCATATACATTCCCCCAGCATATTTTAGAATATTAAAAACTCTTACTACAAAATTAATATGGCACAATAAGAAACCTAGAATTGCACTGGCAGTCTTAAAGAAAGCAAAAAGGCAAGGGGGGGCTAAATGTACCTGATTTCCAAAAGTATTATGAGGCAGTTTTGCTAACACGGGTGGTGGAATGGGTCAAATTAAATAATGAGAAAAGGTGGGTCAATATAGAACACACAATGGCTAAAACACAATTAGGGAGAAATATATGGATACCACCACAATATAGGTCACTGGGAGAGAATACACAAGAAAAATAAATGGAAATATAATTCACCACTGATGGCACTAAAAGACAATAATTATTTTGCACCGGGGAAAAGTTCAATAGGGGGGAACTGGATTAAAAAAGAAAATGTACAATTATGTGATATTACACAAGGGGGAAAAATTTGTACTATGCAAGAGTTAAAATTAAAAAAAGGATATGTTGGTGATTAGGGATGAGCTTCGAGTTCGAGTCGAACATGAGTTTGACACGAACATCGGCTGTTCGCTCGCGTCATCGCAGTGCATTGCTGGCTGATGATTGGCCAAGCATACGCTATGACCCGCATGCTTTGGCCAATCACAGCGCCGTCAGCAATGAGAGCCATAAATGGCCAAAGGAAGGGTGCCTTTGGCCAATCATGGCTCAGGGGACTAGGTACACGCCCCACACTATATAATTCATATATTCATTTCAGTTAGATAGAGCAGGCAGGCGATTCAGGTAGCTGCAGTCAGTGTATTTAGTATATACATGCATCGCAGGAGTTGTGTGTGTGTAATATATATATATATACTGTATTCTGTTTAGCTAGATCTCACTTCAGAGTGTTCCTGTTATTCTCGCTGCAGTATATTAAGTCAGTGTACTGTATACTGGGCACAGTGTGCAGGTAAAGCTGACTGCAGACCATCCCTGTTCTCTTCCTAATAATACAGACAGGCAGTTGATTGAGATAAGCTGCAGTAAATTAAGTCGGTGTACTGTATACTGGGTAGGCACAGTGTGCAGGTAAAGCTGACTGCAGACCATCCCTGTTCTCTTCCTAATAATATAGGCAGGCAGTTGATTGAGCTAAGCTGCAGTATATTAAGTCAGTGTACTGTATACTGGGCTCAATGTGCAGGTAAAGCTGACTGCAGACCATCCCTGTTCTCTTCCTAATAATACCGACAGGCAGTTGATTGAGCTAAGCTGCAGTATATTAAGTCAGTGTACTGTATACTGGGCAGGCACAGTGTGCAGGAAAAGCTGACTGCAGACCATCCCTGTTCTCTTCCTAATAATATAGGCAGGCAGTTGATTGAGCTAAGCTGCAGTATATTAAGTCAGTGTACTGTATACTGGGCTAAGTGTGCAGGTAAAGCTGACTGCAGACGAGACCATCCCTGTTCTCTTCCTAATAATATAGGCAGGCAGTTGATTGAGCTAAGCTGCAGTATATTAAGTCAGTGTACTGTATACTGGGCTCAGTGTGCAGGTAAAGCTGACTGCAGACCATCCATGTTCTCTTCCTAATAATACAGACAGGCAGTTGATTGAGCTAAGCTGCAGTATATTAAGTCAGTGTACTGTATACTGGGCACAGTGTGCAAGTAAAGCTGACTGCAGGCTATTCCTTGTGTACCTATTCCTTTCCGATACATCAAATACAGTATGTCTGGAAGGCCAACAAGGAGAGGCAGACACTCACGGGCCAATAAAAGAGGGCAAGCAAGCTCTGTGTCTAGAGGCAACAGTGCTGGTCGTGGACACGGTGCATCCTCATCAGCACGTGGCCGTGGGGCACGCTTGTCCTTTTTTTGGCAGCTGACGGTGTTGAGCCGCAACATGCAGAAGAGTTGGTAGCGTGGATGACCAAGCCGTCCTCATCCTCCTCATCCTCTGTCACCCAGGCTACCTTGGCTGCCAATGCAGGTGCCAAAGCGGCCTATTACATCGGCTCAAGGTCATCGGTTACTCCTTCCCTAGCCCCACCATCATGCACGGAGGAGTCCCCCGAACTGTTCGACCACAGTGTTGGGTACATGCTGCAGGAGGATGCACAGCATTTTGAAGGCTCTGATGGTACCCAGCTTGAGGAAGGCAGTAACGTGAGCCCAGACAGAGGGGGTGCCCAAGAAGGATAACAAACTGGCAGTCATGTTCCCCCAGCTGCAGCTCACTGCCAGGTCTGCTCCAGTGACGAGGAGGGAGGGGATGATGAGGTCACTCACTACGTGGGTGCCTGATAGGAGAGGGGAGAAGGAGGAGGAACATCTCCAATGAGGCAGGATGCCCTCCAGGGGCCAGCTTAAGGGCAGCCAACCGACTGCATCACACCGCAGAGCTCCACATGTGCAGGGCGCTGTTGACTCTGCACGTTTTTCCAAAAGTTCTTTGGTGTGGGCCTTTTTTCAGACGTGTGCAGCAGATCGCACCGTTGCTATTTGCAACATATGTCTGAAGCGTATCAAGCGTGGCCAAAACAGCAGCCGATTGGGCACCACATGCTTGACCAGACATATGTCGACCTGCCATGCAGTCCGTTGGCAAGCGTACATAAAAGACCCACACCAAAGGACAAAGCGGACCTCTCCTTGCTCCTCATCAGCTGGGATCTCCAACCCCACTATACCTTCAGTCCTCTCAGAAACCTGCACTGAGAGGCATGAAGGTGTAGAATTAGGTGTGCCACTGCCAAGTACTTGCGGGCAAGATGCTATCGGTACACCAACGTCCGATAGTACCAGGCAAATTTCCCTGCCCCAGTTGCTACACCGGCAAAATAAATTCGCTCCCAGCCATCCACATGCCCAGCGGTTGATTGCTAGCTTGGCTAAATTGCTAGCACTTCAACTGCTGCCTTTTTAGTTGGTAGACTCTGCCCCCTTCCGTGTGTTTGTGGAATGTGCAGTACCTCAGTGGCAGGTTCCCAAGCGCCACTTTTTTTTCACGGAAGGTGATTTCGGCTCTCTACCGGCATGTGGAAGGCAATGTATTGGCCTCGCTGGACAGGGCGCTCAGTGGTAAGGTGCATATTACCGCTGACTCATGGTCCAGCAGGCATGGACAGGGACGTTACCTACAGTCAGGTCCATAAATTATGGGACATCGACACAATTCTAATCTTTTTGGCTCTATACACCACCACAATGGATTTGAAATTAAACGAACAAGGTGTGCTTTAACTGCAGACTTTCAGCTTTAATTTGAGGGTATTTACATACAAATCAGGAGAAACGATGTAGGAATTACAACAGTTTGTATATGTGCCTCCCACTTTTTAAGGGACCAAAAGTATTGGGACAAATTAACAATCATAAATCAAACTTCCACTTTTTAATATTTGGTTGCAAATCCTTTGCAGTCAATTACAGCCTGAAGTCTGGAACGCATAGACATCACCAGACGCTGGGTTTCAACCCTGGTGATGCTCTGCCAGGCCTCTACTGCAACCGTCTACAGTTCATGCTTGTTATTGGGGCATTTTGCCTTCAGTTTTGTCTTCAACAAGTGAAATGCATGCTCAATCGGATTCAGGTCAGGTGATTGACTTGGCCATTGCATAACATTCCACTTCTTTCCCTTAAAAAACTCTTTGGTTGCTTTCGCAGTATGCTTCGGGTCATTGTCCATCTGCACTGTGAAGCGCTGTCCAATGAGTTCTGAAGCATTTGGCTGAATATGAGCAGATAATATTGCCCCAAACACTTCAGAAATCATCCTGCTGCTTTTGTCAGCAGTCACATCATCAATAAATACAAGTGAACAAGTTCCATTGGCAGCCATACATGCCCACGCCATGACACTACCACCACCATGTCATGTACCTGGGTGTATTTGAACCGGGATCTTCCTGGTCCCAAAGCTGCAGCCTTACCTGTTGCACTACTGAGCAGATCTGGACTTTTGGAAATGTCCTCTCAGTGTTAAACATTACCTTGGACTCACTAGCCCCACCTGCTGCCAGCTGTGGACAATTTTCAATCAAAGCAGCCCTTAAAAAGGAAGTGATGCTATCTCTCAGCGCCCGTTTGTGTGGAATAGCTCCCTGGGTGTTGTGACTGCTTTTTGATCCTGATTTTCGTGTTGAACTTCTGCCTGAATTCCTGACTACTCTCCAGCCTGCTGATTTTGTACTTCACTGCCAGCTCGTGTATGACCTTTGCCTGCCTGACCACTCTCTGGATTTCGATCGTGTACCATTTTGCCTGATCTGTTGCCAACCTAATCTGCCTGACTACGTTTTCGCCTGAATCCTCAGCACACAAGTTCCATCGGACACTACCTATCACAGGTACCTTACATTACAAACGGGCCACAATGACAGTGGACCCTGCTGAGATTGTTAAGGCGATTTCACGTCAGGGACAATTGATTGGAGCTCATGAACAGCATCTTTGTTCCCTGGACGCCAAGTTAGATGAACTTTGTACTATGCTTAAATCTTGTTTGTCTGCTTCCTCTGCAACGCTCCAGACTCTGGATCCTACTCCTGCTACGATCCAACCCACCTCTTCTGTACCACCCAAACTTCCTATGCCTGACAAATTTGGTGGTGATACTGAGGACTGCAGAGGCTTTTTAAATGTTTGCCGTTTGCATTTCCGCAACAACCCTGGGACCTTTAGGACTTCTTCTGCCAAAGTGACTTTTGTAGTTTCCTTGTTAAAGGGGAAGGCCCTGGCCTGGGTCTCTCCTTATCTGGAACGCAATGATCCTGTGCTGCAAGACGCTGACAAATTTCTGGCTTCTCTCCAGACTGTATTTGACAAGCCAGATAGAGCTTCTGCAGCTGAGTACTCACTCTTGGACATGCAACAAGGCACCAGGTCTGTGGCACAATATGCTATTGAGTTTCGTACCCTTGCTGCTGAGACTACTTGGGACTCAAGGGCATTACGTGCAGCCTTCCGAAAAGGTCTTGCAGATCGCATCAAAGACGAATTAGTCTATAAGGATTCCCCAGAAGACCTAGAGAAATTCATAGAGCTCTGTGTTCGTCTGGATGTCCGGTATCATGAAAGGTGCCAAGAGAGACTTAGAACTCGCAAGTTTCCTCGGCCAGTCTACCGTTTGGCCCCTAACTTCCAAGCACCACCTCAGCCAGAACCTGAAATCTCAGTTGAACCCCAGACACCTGTGGAACCCATGGATGTAAGCCGTCTCCACCTAACTGAGTCTGAGAAACAAAGGAGGCGTGCATTGGGCCTATGCCTATACTGTGGACTTAAAGGACATTTATTATCTGTCTGCCCTTCCCGTCCAGTAAAAGGCAGGGTCTAACCAGTGTTGGAGGAGCTGGCTTAGACCTTACAGGTATATCCTCCAAGACCAAGATTACCATTCCTGCAATTATCCATTTACCCTCTAAACTTGTCTCCTGTGAGGCTTTTGTGGATTCTGGAGCTGCTGGCATATTCTTGGACTACACTTTTGCTAAAAAAAATAATATCCCATTTGTTCCAAAATCTAGACCCCTGAACATTACCACCGTGAATGGACAACCCTTGGGAGATGGCATTGTAAAATTTAAGACTATAACAATCACCCTTCAGGTAGGCGTACTCCACAAAGAGGAAGTTGTCTTGTCTCTTATTGATTCTCCACTTCTGCCTGTTATCCTTGGTTACCCATGGTTACAACAACATAACCCTTCTTTTGATTGGGAAAATGGAGAACTAACCTCTTGGGGGTCGTTCTGTCATTCAAACTGTTTGTCTCAACCCAAAAGACTTCCTGCTTGTATGTTGGCTTCCGTGGCCATCCCACCTACCTTGCCTCATGAATACCATGCGTTTGCAGACGTATTTTGCAAGCAAAAGGCACAGGTTTTACCTCCACATCGTTCTTTTGACTGTGCAATTAAATTGATTCCTGGAGCACCTCTTCCCAAAGGAAGGACCTATCCCCTGTCTTTGCCTGAACAAAAATCCATGGAGGAATACGTAAAAGACAACTTGGAAAGAGGTTTTATCCGACCCTCTTCTTCTCCAGTAGGGGCAGGTTTTTTCTTTGTTGAAAAAAAAGATGGGGGTCTTCGACCATGCATAGACTATCGAGGGTTAAATCAAATCACTGTAAAAGACTCCTACCCTTTGCCTCTCATTCTTGAACTGTTTGATGTACTTAAGGGTGCTGTTATCTTCTCCAAGCTAGACCTACGAGGGGCTTATAATCTAATTCGAATTAAAGACGGGGACGAGTGGAAGACAGCATTCAACACTCGTAATGGACATTTTGAATATCTGGTTATGCCATTTGGGTTGTGTAACGCCCCTGCTGTCTTCCAACGTTTCATGAATGAAATTTTTCATGATTTCAGCAACAGTTTTGTGATCATCTACTTGGACGACATTTTAATCTTTTCCAAGACTCATCTAGAGCACATCTCGCATGTAAAGCAGGTATTGCAACGACTGAGAGAAAACCATCTTTACGCGAAGATTGAGAAATGCAGTTTCCATCAAAGCCGTATTCCTTTCCTTGGATACATTATAAGTGCTGCCGGTTTCCAAATGGACCCTCAAAAACTTTCCGCTGTCTTGCAATGGCCCCAACCGACCACTTTAAGAGGGCTCCAAAGCTTTCTAGGGTTCGCAAATTACTACTAGTGATGAGCCGAACACCCCCGGGTTCGGTTCGCACCAGAACCCGCGAACGGACCGAAAGTTCGTACGAACATTAGAACCCTATTAAATACAATGGATGCGAACGTTTGAATTCTAAAGTGCTAATTATAACAACTATTATGCATGTTACTGTCCTAAAAAGGGTTTGGGAACCCGGGTTCTGCACCAGGGGACATGTATCAATGCAAAAAGAAATTTTAAAAATGGTCGTTTTTCGGGAGCAGTCATTTTAATGATGCATAAAGTGAAAAAAAAAGTCAAATATTCCTTTTAAATATCGTACCTGGGGGGTGTCTAAAGTATGCCTGTGAAGTGCCACGTGTTTCCCGTGTTTAGAACTGTCCCTGCACAAAATGACACTTCTAAAGGAAAAAAAAGCCATTTAAAACTTCTTGCGGCTTTAATGTAATGTCTGGTCCCGGTAATATGGATGAAAATCTTTAAGAAAAATGGCATAGCTACCCCATGACCCCCCCCCCCCCCCCCTACCCCAGCCCATTACCAGCCCCTTTGGGTCTTGTATGGATATTAAGGGGAACCCCGCACATAAAATAAAAAAGGCCCTATATACTCTGAACAGCCGTATACAGGCGGTGCATACAAGACAGGGACTGTAGGTTTGTTCTTATGTAGAATGTGTTTGTAATTTTGAACAGGTACATTGTTGAACTGTAGCTCCAGCCCAAAAATCTATTTTTAAACTTTTTGGGAAACATAGGTAAGGGTTATCACCCCTGTAACATTTGTTTTGCTGTCTGTGCCCCTGTTCAGAACATTTCACCTCACTTTCCGTCCCAATGACAACTGTTTTTGAAATGTGGTGTTTTTCTTGAAACAAGGATTGCTGATAAAGCATCAGTACAGAGGAGACACCTTTCTCCCATATTTATTCTTACAGGAGAGAATTTTCCTTCCTAGGGGTAGATTTCCTCTCACTTCCTGTTGTCTTCTTTCGTTTGCAAGTAGGAGTCGTTTGTAAGTTGGATGTTTGAAAGTAGGGACCTGCCGTATATACTCTGCAGAAATAGGCCCCTTAGTTGTTGGTGTTGGCACAACACTGTAAGCACTCACAGTTACTCTTGGTTGGTGCTGGAACGCCCTGCTGTCAACTATTATATCAGGAATTTTAATTACATATAATTGTTGAACAGTGGTAGTAAAAATTGGGGCTTTGATGGTGGTGCTGGTGCCACAACACTGTAAGCCCTGACAGTTACTCTTGGTGGGTGCAGCAATGGGCCCTGCTGTGAATTATTAGATCAAGAATTGTAATTGCATGCCCCTGTTGAACAGGGGCTGAAAAATTGGGCTTTTCGTGGTGGTGGTGGTGTTGCCACAACACAGTAAGCCCTCAGAGTTACTCTTGGTGGGTGCAGGAATGGGCCCTGCTGTGAATTATTAGATCAAGAATTGTAATTACATGCCCCTTTTGAACAGTGGCTGAAAAATTGGGCCTTTCGTGGTGGTGGTGGTGGCGTTGCCACAACACTGTAAGCCCTCAGACTTACTCTTGGTGGGTGCAGGAATGGGCCCTGCTGTGAATTATTACATCAAGAATTGTAATTGCATGCCCCTGTTGAACAGGGGCTGAAAAATTGGGCCTTAGGCACTGGTGGCACAACACTACAACCCCTCACAGATACTGTACTTGGAGCACAGCAATGAGCCCTATGGCAAATTATTGCTAAAAAAATTGTAAGTACACGCCCCTGTAAAACAGGGGCTGAAAAATTGGGCCTTAGCCACTGGTGGCGGCACCCATAAACAAAAATGATCTTCCAAGCTATCATCATCAATCGTATCATTGAGGACTCGGAGGAGGAGGATAGCCAGTCAACATAACAGCACAGGCACTCAGCATCAGTCTTGAAGGGACGTGACATGTTAAAATCAATTAGTCTGTTATATCAGCATCAGGTGTGTGGTAGCTGGTGGTGATCCAAGACTGGTTCATCTTGATGAAAGTCAGTCGATCAACCGAGTCGGTGGACAGGCGCACCCTGTGATCCGTGACAAATCCTCCAGCAGCACTGAATGTGCGTTCCGAAAGAACGCTGGATGCAGGACAGGCCAGTAGCTCAATTGCATACTGTGCAAGCTCTGGCCAGTGATCCATCCTCAAGACCCAGTAAGCCAGAGGATTTTCGGTGGGGAAGGTGTCCAAGTCTGACCTTGCCCCTAGATATTCCTGCACCATGTTTATCAGACGCTGGCGATGGTTGCTGGAACCAATCATACTTTGGGGCTGCGGACTAAAGAATTGTCTGAACGCATCGGTCAGACGGCCACCTTCCCCACCGCTCCTTCTTTGACTGGCCGAAGCCTCAGCAACTCGTTGTCCTGGACCAGGAGTTTGTAACCTCCCAGTCTCTGGGAACGCGTTGCACAGACCTTTCTGCAAGGCCTCCCGGAGTTGTCTCATCCTCTGCTCCCTCTGCGACGGTAACATAAGGTCCGCAACCTTACCCTTGTACCGTGGATCAAGGAGAGTGGCCAGCCAGTAATGGTCCCTCTCCTTGATCCGAAGAATACGAGGATCCTTCCGCAGACTTTGCAGGATCAGGGAGGCCATGCAGCGTAGGTTTGCTGAGGCATTCGCTCCGGAGTCCTCTGGGTCACTAAGGACGACATGATCCGCAGTCACCTCCTCCCAGCCACGTACAAGTCCACTGGTTTCTTGGGACTGTAAATCATCCCTAAAAGACTGCTGCTGATGATGCTGAGTGCCAGCCTCCACCTCCATGCTGACACAATCCTCCTCCTCCTCCTCCTCCTCCTCTTCCTCTTCCTGTGCGATGGGTGGGACAGAAGGAGCACTGTCTGGGTAAAGGGGGCCTTGAGAGGCAAGGAAGTCCTCCTCTTCCTGCCTCTGTTCTGCCTCAAGTGCCCTGTCCATTATTCCACGCAGCGTGTGCTCCAACAGGTGGACAAGAGGTACAGTGTCACTGATGCATGCACTGTCACTGCTCACCATCCTCGTGGCCTCCTCAAATGGTGCCAGGACAGTGCATGCATCCCTGATCATGCCCCACTGGCGTGGAGAAAAAAAACCAAGCTCCCCTGACCCTGTCCTGGTGCCGTAGTCGCACAGGTACTCATTGATGGCCCTCTGCTGCGTGTGCAGCCGCTGCAGCATGGCCAACGTTGAGTTCCACCTGGTGGGCATGTCACATATAAGGCGGTTCTTGGGCAGGTTCAACTCCTTTTGCAGCTCAGCCAGGCGAGCACTGGCATTATAAGATCTGCGGAAATGCACACAGACTTTCCTGGCCTGCCTCAGGACATCCTGTAAGCCCGGGTACCTGCCCAAGAACTGCTGCACCACCAGGTTAAGGACGTGAGCCACACAGGGCACATGGGTCAGTTGTCCCTGTCGGAGGGCGGAGAGGAGGTTGGTGCCATTGTCGCAAACCACCATTCCTGGCTTAAGCTGGCGTGGCGTCAACCACCTCTCGGCCTGGCCCTGCAGAGCAGACAGGACCTCTGCCCCAGTGTGGCTTCTGTCCCCCAAGCACACCAGCGCAAGCACGGCATGGCATCTTTTTGCCTGCGTACTTGCGTAGCCCCGTGAACGGCTACGGAGCACCGCTGGTTCATAGGACAAACCACAGGAAGAGGCCATGGAGGAAGAAGAAGAGGAGGGGGTGGAGGAGAGAGGTGTGTCACAACCAGTAGTAGCATTTTGGAGGCGTGGCGGTGGGACAACCTCCAACACTACTGCACCTTGTCCTGCATCCTTCCCAGCTGCCAAAAGAGTGACCCAATGGGCCGTGAAAGAAAGGTAACGTCCCTGTCCATGCCTGCTGGACCATGAGTCAGCGGTAATATGCACCTTACCGCTGACCGCCCTGTCCAGCGAGGCCAAGACATTGCCTTCCACATGCCGGTAGAGAGCCGGAATAGCCTTACGTGAGAAAAAGTGGCGTTTGGGAACCTGCCACTGAGGAACCGCACATTGCACAAACTCACGGAAGGGGGCCGAGTCTACCAACTGAAAAGGCAGCAGTTGAAGCGCTAGCAATTTAGCCAAGCTAGCATTCAACCGCTGGGCATGTGGATGGCTGGGAGTGAACTTCTTTCGACGGTCCAGCAGCTGGGGCAGGGAAATTTGCCTGCTAGAATCGGACGTCGGTGTACTGCTAGCAGAGTGGCCGCAAGTACTTGGCTGTGACACACCTAATTCTACACCTTCATTCCTCTCAGTGCATGTTTCAGAGAGGACTGAAGTTATAGTGGGGTTGGAGATCCCAGCTGATGCGGTGCAAGGAGAGGTCCGACTTTGTTCTTTGGTGTGGGTCTTTGAGGTAGGCTTGCCAACGAGCTGCATGGCAGGTCAACATATGTCTGGTCAGGCATGTGGTACCCAAGCGGCTGATGTTTTGGCCACGCGATATACGCTTGAGACATATGTTGCAAACAGCAGCTGTGCGATCTGATGCACTAGCCTCAAAAAAGGCCCACACCAAGGAACTTTTTGAATGACGGGCAGAGGCAGCGCCCTGCACAGGCTGAGCTCTGCGGTGTGATTCCGTCGGTGTACTGCCCTTACGCTGGCCACCAAAGGGCATCCTGTCTCGTTGGAGATGTGCCTCCTCATCATCCTCCTCCTCCTCTCTCCTATTAGGCACCCACGTGGAGTCAGTGACCTCATCATCCCCTCCCTCCTCATCACTGGAGCCAATCTGGCAGTATGCTGCAGCTGCTGGAACATGACTGCCAGATTGGTGTCCTTCTTGAGCATCCCCTCTGTCTGCTCTCACCCTACTGCCTTCCTGTAGCTGGGTTTCATCATCAGACCCTTCGAAACGCTGGGCATCCTCCTGGAGCATGTACCCAACACTGTGCTCAAACAGTTCGGGGGACTCCTCAGGAGGAGGACATGGTGGGTCTAGGGAAGGAGTGACTGATGATGAGTCTGACATTGATACCAGGGAAGAGGACGCTTTGGCAGCTGCTTTGCCAGTACCCTGAGCCTGGGTGAGAGAGGATGAGGAGGAGGAGGAGGGCTTGGTCATCCACTCTACCAAGTCTTCGGCATGATGTGGCTCAACATGTCCAGCTGCGGAAAAGAAGGACAAGCGTGTCCCATGGCCATGTGCTGATGACAATGCACCGCGTCCACGACCAGCACTATTGCCCCCAGACACAGAGCCTGCTTGCCCTCTTTTATTGCCTCCTGACTGTCTGCCTCTCCTTGTTTGCCTTCCAGACATTCTAATAGATGGCCTGCAGGGAGATGGGAAAAAAGCAATAAGGGCTACCTTCAGGTGTCCTTCTCTGTCCCTTGAAACAAGGACTTGCACAGTGAAAGAAACTGACACTCTCCCTACCTACAGTTTTCTGTCCCTAGAAAAAATGTTTTTTTTAAGCACAATATAGCACAAGGAGAATTCACTCACTGTCCTTCCAGGTCCCTGGAAACAAGGACTTGCACAGTGAAAGAAACTGACACTCTCCCTACCTACAGTTTTCTGTCCCTAGAAAAAATGTTTTTTTTAAGCACAATATAGCACAAGGAGAATTCACTCACTGTCCTTCCAGGTCCCTGGAAACAAGGACTTGCACAGTGAAAGAAACTGACACTCTCCCTACCTACAGTTTTCTGTCCCTAGAAAAAATGTTTTTTTTAAGCACAATATAGCACAAGGAGAATTCACTCACTGTCCTTCCAGGTCCCTAGAAACAAGGACTTGCACAGTGAAAGAAACTGACACTCTCCCTACCTACAGTTTTCTGTCCCTAGAAAAAATGTTTTTTTTAAGCACACTATAGCACAAGCACAAAACACACTGACACTCTCCCTACCTATCCTTCTCTTTCCCTAAACTAAAGGAATCCAGGTTAAGCAAGAAAGAAATAAAAGTCACTGTCCCTGCCTATGCTGCTCTATCCCTGCTCCGGAACACACTACACTAGGCCGCCGTGCTGGCGGCCTTTTATAGTGTGGGGCGTGTACTAAACACCCTCAGCAATAATTGGCCACAGGCATCCTGCCTGTGGCCAATCATTGCTCTCCTCGCTGCCGGCGCTGTGATTGGCCAAGCATGCGGGGTCACAGTGCATGCTTGGCCAATCACAGCGCCTGGATGACACTGCGATGGCGTAGTGCATTGTGGGCCGTTCGCGTCACTCGAATTTGGCGCGAACGGCCCAAATCGTTCGATCTTCGTCGAACGATCGAACAGCCGATGTTCGAGTCGAACGTATGTTCGACTCGAACACGAAGCTCATCCCTAATTACTACAGACGCTTCATCAAAGGTTTTGCCTCCATTGCGGCCCCCCTTACTGCTATGACTAAGAAAGGTACAAATTGCAAGGTATGGTCCTCAGAAGCAGAATTGGCTTTCCAGCAATTAAAAGACATGTTCAGCAAAGCTCCAATTCTTCAGCATCCAAATCCCGATCTCCAGTACATAGTTGAGGTTGATGCCACTGAGGTAGGAGCAGGTGCCGTGCTCTCCCAGAGACAGCCTAAGTCTGGTAGAATCCATCCAGTAGCATTTTTTTCTAGAAAGTTTTCTCCAGCGGAGATGAATTACGATGTTGGGAATCGAGAACTACTGGCCATCAAATTGGCATTGTCTGAATGGCGACATCTTCTGGAAGGGGCTCCCAAACCTTTTTCTATCCTCACTGACCATAAAAACCTACTGTACCTTCAGACTGCAAGACGTTTGAACTCACGTCAGGCTCGATGGGCTCTGTTTTTCTCCCGTTTTAATATTGTTCTTTCTTATGTTCCTGGGCATAAAAACAAGAAAGCCGATGCTCTTTCCAGACAGTTTGCTTCCTCTGAAGAAGACCAACCTACCGAGCAGTATATAATCCCACCTCACAAAATTGTCGCACAGATCTCTACGGCTCTTTTCCAACAGTTACAAGAAACCCAGAATTGTGTTCCCCAAGGCTTGAAGATACCACCAGGTCGCCTGTTCGTAGCCCCTAGCCTCAGAAAACCTGTACTCCTCTGGGCACATGATGGTGTTTTATCTGGTCATCCTGGTGTCACCATCACTCTTAAGACCTTGCAGCGTCATGTCTGGTGGCCTCATATGAAAAGGGATTTTACTGACTATGTTGCTGCCTGCCCAACTTGTGCTGCTAATAAAGTACCCCGTACATTGCCTACTGGACTGTTACAACCACTTTCAGCACCTCGTCAGCCTTGGACCCATTTGACTATGGACTTCATTACAGACTTACCCAAGTCCGAGGGTATGACTGCTATATGGGTCATAGTGGATCGCTTTTCAAAAATGTCTCATTTTGTGCCGCTCCCGGGATTACCTACAGCGGAAGCACTGTCTACTCTCTTCCTTTCCCATATTGTGAGATATCATGGCATACCTACCAATGTCGTCTCAGACCGCGGATCCCAGTTTGTTTCCCGATTCTGGAGAGCGTTCTGCAAGAAACTGGGAGTAACGCTTTCACTCTCTACCTCACATCACCCTCAAACAGATGGTCAAACCGAACGCATGAACCAGACCCTAGAAACCTATCTTCGACATTATGTCAATGCCTTACACTCCAACTGGTCTGAGTATTTGCCTTTAGCTGAGTTCGCCATTAATTCCCGTTGGCACAGTGCTCTTCATACCACACCATTCTACGCAGCCCTAGGCTATCACCCTCAGACTTTTCCCCTACTTCAGCCTTCTTCTGGTGTACCAGCAGCAGATCAGCGGGTTAAAAATATTCTGCTACATTGGAAAAAGATTTGCTTATTACTACGGAAGTCAGCAGGCAAGTATGCACTTTTTTCCAACAAACGAAGACGCCATATACCTCCATATGTGGTGGGGGACAGAGTTTGGCTATCAACCAAATATGTGAGACTGAAACAACCTTCTACCAAATTGGGCCCTCGATTCATTGGTCCTTACAGAATTATTGCTCGAGTCGGGCCAGTCTCCTATCGCTTGAAATTACCCTCCTCTCTCCGAATTCATCCTGTGTTCCACGTTTCCCTCCTCAAAAAAGCAATTTTCAATCGCTACTCCAGAACGCAACAGCTACCTCCTCCTGTTCTTGTTGATGGACAAAATGAGTTTGAAGTCTCCAAGATTCTTGATTCTAGAAGACAGGGTCGTGGCCTTCGGTATCTGGTTCATTGGAAGGGATATCCTGTCACAGACCGTTCCTGGGTTCCAGCCAAAGATCTGCATGCCCCTTCTCTTATTCGAGACTTCCATGCCTCCTTTCCCACTAAGCCCCGCTAGGCCCCCGTAGGGGTCCACTGGGGAGGGGGCCCTGTCATGTACCTGGGTGTATTTGAACCGGGATCTTCCTGGTCCCAAAGCTGCAGCCTTACCTGTTGCGCTACTGAGCAGATCTGGACTTTTGGAAATGTCCTCTCAGTGTTAAACATTACCTTGGACTCACTAGCCCCACCTGCTGCCAGCTGTGGACAATTTTCAATCAAAGCAGCCCTTAAAAAGGAAGTGATGCTATCTCTCAGCGCCCGTTTGTGTGGAATAGCTCCCTGGGTGTTGTGACTGCTTTTTGATCCTGATTTTCGTGTTGAACTTCTGCCTGAATTCCTGACTACTCTCCAGCCTGCTGATTTTGCACTTCACTGCCAGCTCGTGTATGACCTTTGCCTGCCTGACCACTCTCTGGATTTCGATCGTGTACCATTTTGCCTGATCTGTTGCCAACCTAATCTGCCTGACTACGTTTTCGCCTGAATCCTCAGCACACAAGTTCCACTTCGGACACTACCTATCACAGGTACCTTACACACCATGCTTCACTGATGAGGTGGTATGCGTTGGATCATGAGCAGTTCCTTTCCTTCTCCATACTCTTCTCTTCCCATCACTCTGGTACAAGTAGATCTTGGTCTCATCTGTCCATAGGATGTTGTTCCACAACTGTGAAGGCTTTTTTAGATGTTGTTTGGCAAACTCTAATCTGGCCTTCCTGTTTTTAAGGCTCACCAATGGTTTACATCTTGTGGTGAACCCTCTGTATTCTCTCTGGTGAAGTCTTCTCTTGATTGTTGACTTTGACACACATACACCTAAATCCTGGAGAGTGTTCTTGATCTGGCCAACTTTTGTGAAGGGTGTTTTCTTCACCAGGGAAAGAATTCTTCGGTCATCCACCACAGTTGTTTTCCGTGGTCTTCCGGGTCTTTTGGTGTTGCTGAGCTCACCGGTGCGTTCTTTCTTTTTAAGGATGTTCCAAACAGTTGATTTGGCCACACCTAATGTTTTTGCTATCTCTCTGATGGGTTTGTTTTGTTTTTTCAGCCTAATGATGGCTTGCTTCACTGACAGTGACAGCTCTTTGGATCTCATATTGAGAGTTGACAGCAACAGATTCCAAATGCAAATAGCACACTTGAAATGAACTCTGGACCTTTTATTTGCTCCTTGTAAATGGGATAATGAGGGAATAACACACACCTGGCCATGTAACAGCTGAGCAGCCAATTGTCCCATTACTTTTGGTCCCTTAAAAAGTGGGAGGCACATATACAAACTGTTGTAATTCCTACACCGTTCACCTGATTTGAATGTAAATACCCTCAAATTAAAGCTGAAAGTTTATATACCCTCAGTTAAAGCACATCATTGTTTGTTTCATTTCAAATCCATTATGGTGACGTATAGAGCCAAAAATATTAGAATTGTGTAGATTTCCCAATATTTATGGACCTGACTGTATCTTTCACGGCCCACTGGGTGACTCTTCTGGCAGCTGGGAAGGATGCAGGACAGGGTGCAGTAGTGTTGGAGGTTGTTCCGCCACCACGCCTCCAAAATGCTACTGGTGGTGATTCTGACACACCTCTCTCCTCCACCCCCTCCTCTTCTTCTTCCTCCATGGCCTCTTCCCCTGCTGATTTGTCCTCGGAACCAGCGATGCTCCTTAGGCGTTCAAGGGGCTACGCAAGTACGCAGGCAAAAAGATGCCATGCGGTGCTTGACCTAGTGTGCTTGGGGGACAGGAGCCACACTGGGGCAGAGATTCTGTCAGCTCTGCAGGGGCAGGCTCAGAGGTGGTTGACGCCACGCCAACTTAAGCCAGGAATGGTGGTTTGCGACAATGGCACCAACCTCCTCTCCGCCCTCCGACAGGGGCAGCTGACCCATGTGCCCTGTTTGGCTCACATCCTTAACTCGGTGGTGCAGCGGTTCTTGGGCAGGTACCCGGGCTTACAGGATGTCCTGAGGCAGGCCAGGAAAGTCTGTGTGCATATCCGCCGGTCATATAATGCCAGTGCTTGGCTGGCTGACCTCCAAAAGGAATTTAACCTGCCCAAAAACCGCCTAATCTGTGACATGCCCACCAGGTGGGACTCAACGTTGGCCATGCTGCAGCGGCTGCACATGCAGCAGAGGGCCATCAATGAGTACCTGTGCGACTATGGCACCAGGACAGGGTCAGCGGAGGTTGTTTTTTTTTTTGCCATGCCAGTGGGTCATGATCAGGGATGCATGCACTGTCCTGTCAACATTTGAGGAGGCCACGAGGATGGTGAGCAGTGACAGTGCATGCATCAGTGATATTGTCCCTCTTGTCCACCTGTTGGAGCACACGCTGCGTGGAATAATGGACAGGGCACTTGAGGCAGAACAGAGGGAAGAAGAGGAGGACTTCCTTACCTCTCAAGGCCCCCTTTATCCAGACAGTGTTCCTGCGGGCCCGCTGATCACACAGGAAGAGGAGGAGGAGAAGGATTGTGTCAGCATGGAGGTGGAGCCTAGCACTCAGCATCAGCAGCAGTCTTCAAGGGATCATTTACAGTCCCCAGAAACCCATGGACTTGTACGTGGCTGGGAGGAGGTGGCTGCGGATCATGTCGTTCTTAGTGACCCAGAGGACTCCGGACCGAATGCCTCAGCAAACCTATGCTGCATGGCCTCCCTGATCCTGCAAAGCCTGCAAAAGGATTCTCGTATTCGTGGTATCAAGGAAAGGGATCATTACTGGCTGGCAATCCTCCTTGATCCACGTTACAAGGATAAGGTTGCAGACCTTATCCAGCCGTCCCAGAGGGAGCAGAGGATGAAACATCTTCGGGAGGCCTTGCAGAAAGGTTTGTGCAACGCGTTTCCAGAGCCTGGGAGGTTACAAATTCCTGGTCCTGGACAACGTGTTGCTGAGGCTTCGGTCAGTCACAGAAGGAGTGGTGGAGAAGGTGGCCGTCTGACCAATGCGTTCAGACAATTTTTTAGTCCACAGCCCCAAGGTATGATCGGTTCCAGCAACCATCGCCAGCGCCTGATTCACATGGTGCAGGAATACCTAGGGGCAAGATCATACTTGGACACCTGTCCGACCGAAAATCCTCTGGGTTACTGGGTCTTGAGGATGGATCACTGGCCAGAGCTTGCACAGTATGCAATTGAGCTACTGGCCTGTCCTGCATACAGCGTTCTTTCGGAACGCACATTCAGTGCTGCTGGAGGCTTTGTAACCGATCACAGGGTGCGCCTGTCCACCGACTCGGTCGATCGGCTGACCTTCATAAAAATGAATTAGTCTTGGATCACCAGCTACCAAGCACCTGATGCTGATGTTACCGAATAATTTTTTTTTGAATGTGAGATCCCTTCAAGACTGCCTATGCTGATGCTGAGTGACTATCCTGTTATGCTGAGTGACTATCCTCTTCCTCCTCAATGTTCATGTTGATAGCTTGTAAGAACATTTTTGGTTCTGGGCACCGCCACCAGTGGCTAAGGCCCAATTTTTCAATTTTATCAATAATTAAAATTTTTGCTGCAATACTTTGCAGCAGAGCTCATTCCTGCACTCCAACTAGAGTATCTGTGAGGGGTTACAGTGTTGTGGCACCAGCACCAGTGCCTAAGGCCCAATTTTTCTGCCCCTGTTTAACAGGGGCATGTAATTACAATTTTCGCTGTAATACTTTGCAGCAGGGCTCATTCCTGCACTCCAACTATAGTATCTGTGAGGGGTTGCAATGTTGTGGCACCAGCACCAGTGCCTAAGGCCCAATTTTTCTGCCCCTGTTCAACAGGGGCATGTAATTACAATTCTTGATCTAATATTTCACAGCAGGGCCCATTCCTGCGCCCACCAAGAGTAACTGTAAGGGCTTACAGTGTTGTGGCAACACCAACACCACCAAAGGCCCAATTTTTCTGCCCCTGTTCAACAGGTGCATGTAATTACAATTCTTGATATAATATTTCACAGCAGGGCGTTCCAGCGCCCACCAAGAGTAACTGTGAGGGCTTACAGTGTTGTGGCAACACCACCACCACCAAAGGCCCAATTTTTCTGCCCCTGTTCAACAGGTGCATGTAATTACAATTCTTGATATAATATTTCACAGCAGGGCGTTCCAGCGCCCACCAAGAGTAACTGTGAGGGCTTACAGTGTTGTGGCAACACCAACACCTAAGGCCCAAATTTCTGCAGAGTACATAGGGCAGGCCCCTACTTTTAAACATCCAACTTACAAACGACCCTTCCCTATGCTATCCAAAAAGCTTAAAAATAGATTTTTTTGGCTGGAGCTACACTTAAAAAATTTACCTGTTCCGACTTACAAACAGATTCAACTTAAGAACAAACCTACAGTCAAAATCTTGTTTGTAACCCGGAGACTGCCTGTATACAGTACAGGCCGTTTATTAATAAATATATATAACGTTTAGTATATACCATATACAGTTGTCCTCAAAAGTTTGCATTCCCTGGCAGAAATTGAGAAATTTTGGCATTAATATTAAAAATATGACTAATCATGCCAAAAAACTGTCTTTTATGCAAGGATTGTGATCACATGAAGCCATTTATTAGCACATAGTTTTTTGTCTCCTTTTATAATCATAATGATAACAGAAATCACCCAGATTACCTTTATCAAGAGTTTACATACCCTGGAATGTTTGGCCTTGGTACAGACACAGAAGGTGGCACACACAGGTTAACATGGCTATTAAAAGCTTATTTCCCATACTTGTGGCTTTTTAAATCGCAATTGGTGTCTGTGTATAAATAGTCAATGAGTTTGCTAGCTCTCACATGAATGCACTAAGCAGGCTATACTGTATACTAAGCCATGGGAACAGAAAATAACAGTCAAAAGACCTGCGTAACAAGCTAATGAAACTGTGCAAAGATGAAAAAGGATATAAAAAGATACCCACAGCCTTGAATATGCCAGTCAGTACTATTCAATCATTTAATAAGAAGTGGAACATTTGGGGATCTCTTGATACCAAGCCAAGGTCAGGTAGATCAAGAAAGATTTCAGCCACAACTGCCACAGGAATTGTTCGGGATGCAAAGAAAAACCCACAGGCAACCTCAAAAGAAGTACAGGCTGCTCTGGAAAAAGATTGTGTGGTTGTTTTTAAGGAGCACAATACAATGATGCCTCATTGGGCTTTTTTGTGGCATTGGCACAGTAAAGGCTTCCTTCTGGCAGCTCAACCATGTAGCTATTATTTGTTCAAGTATTGTTGAATTGTGCTCCTTAAAAACAACTACACTGTCTTTTTCCAGAGCAGCCTGTATTTCTCCTGAGGTTACCTGTGGGTTTTTCTTTGTATCCTGGGCAATTCTCCCACCAGTTGGGTCTGGCATGGATTTTAAGGGAAACTCCACGCCCAATTTAAAAATAAAATTGTCGTGGGGTCCCTCCCAAAATCCATACCAGACCCTTATCCGAGCAAGCAGCCTGGCAGGCTAGGATAGGGGGGACGAGCAAGCACCCCCCCTCCTGAACAATACCAGACTGCTTGCCCTCAACATGGGGAGGGTGCTTTGGGGTCCCCTCATTCCTGCAACCCTGGCCTGGTGGTTGTGGGGGTCTGTGGGCGGGGGCTTATCGCCCCCCTTTTTGCTGTCTTTTCAAGGTGACAGCTGTTATATAGGCAAGGTCCAGGCTACCCATTGACATAACCGTGTGACTCCGCTCCTTCTGACATCATGTGCCGTCAGAGGGGGGTGGGGTCATCTGTAGAGTTGAGCGGACACCTGGATGTTCGGGTTCGACGGGTTCGGCCGAACTTCGGAAAAAAGTTCGGGTTCGGGACCGAACTTTAACCTGAACCCGGACCCGAACCCGAACCCCATTGAAGTCAATGGGGACCCGGACTTCTAAGGACTAAAAAGGCTCTAAAAAAGTAATGGAAAGGGCTAGAGGGCTGCAAATGGCAGCAAAATGTTGTTAAGAGCATGGCAAGTGCTCTGCAAACAAATGTGGATAGGGAAATAACTTAAAATAACATTAAAAAAATAAAAAAATATGCTGGAGGCCCCCTTTTCAGCAGAAGAGGTACGGGAAGTCATTAAGAACCTCAGAAACTCAACGGCACGATGCCACACATATGGTGGGAATGCCCCAGAATACGCCCTTTCTGGAATAAATTATTCAATTTAATGGATAAGCTAGTGGGAAAATAAAATACTTTGAAATAAAAATGTAGCGGGGTGCTAAATTTAAGGGAAGTGTTTGAGTGGTAAATAGGCTCAAACACCCTAATTCTGTAGGATTCATGGACCATTTTGTCCTCGGGGGACAGTATTGGTGTGCAGTTCCCTGCAGGTGGCGCTGCCATGGTAGGCTAGAGTTGAACCGCCGATACAGTGCTGTGCCTTTTGTGTCCCCTCTTGGCAGTAGTACAGCGGGGCGGGGAACCTGCTGTGCATGCCGGGAGAGCATATAAAAGGGGCAGACCTTTGGCCTGGGGGCTGATGTCCAGTGGGGTCCACGCCCAGGTGCCTTCGGCCTGGGTGCATGTGTTCCTGTTCCATCTCGGGTACCTTTAGCCCGGGGTGAGGTACTATCCTGGAGTTCCTGCTGCCCTGGGTATGGAGGCCTAGGTGCGGGAGTAAAGCCTGGAGTCCAGAGCCTTCGTCTGGAGTCCGCTAAGGGTCGAGGAGTCTTAGGGTGCCGCCTCGTGTAGGGGACCATGTTCCAGGGAAGGGAGGATCATTCTGATGGACCGATGCGGGAGTCACGGTGAAGGAAGGGTCTGTTGACTCCCTGGAGAGATGTCTTCCCCTTGATATGGGCTAGGTTCGTAGAAGGAGAAGCTCAAGGTCATCTTGACTGTATCAGAGGCCTTATTCACCCGGCCCGTGGCAGGGGCCTTATACACCCTGGTCTGTGGCAGAGACCAAAGTTCTCCAGGTCCGTGGCAGGGGCCTTGTATACCCGGTCTGTGGCAGAGACCAACCTCAAGGTCTGTGGCAGAGACCGTGCACCTAAAACTGTTTGAGAAACCTAAGCAGTGAAGTGAATGTGCTACGTTTGTGCCTGGACCTCCTCCACACCTTAAGCTGTCCTGTTTCTTTGCTCTAACCTTTTCTATCCGAGTAGAGTTTATTTTGCCATGAGAGAATAAGAGTTGTAATTTCAGCTGGTGTGGACATTGACTTTACTAGGAATTAAAGGACTTGCCTCTACCTACAGTAGAGGTGAGAATCATCCTCTGGAGGAGTTTTGACTCCGGCTGTGGACACGGCCCGTCAAGTACACCGCTCAACCTCTTCATATAGGAGGGTACAGGCTGGTAGTGCGGTGTGCCTTTCTCCCTCCTGCGAGGAGCCAACAACATAAAGGCAGGTAAGGGGGAAAATATCTGTGCGCTACAAAAAAATTAAATAAAAATTATAATCTTGACCTAGGAGGACGAGGTCCATATGGAGTAGGAGGTTGAGGTGGCGGTGGATGTGGCTGTGTAGGTGGAAGCGGCGGTGGAGGAGGACGAGGTAGCCAACACTGGTTCAAAAATACAACAATGGCTGGGTAAGCCGGTGATGTGTCGAATTCTGTCCCCCGTCAAATAGTGTCCACCCTGTACTGCGCTTGCTCAGTATGTAGGACAAGGGGATTTTGAAAATCTCCCAAGACGAACGGCGCCTGCGTGGTGAGTTCAGGTGAAGGCCACACCATCCGTGGTTCAAGCCGAGCCAAGTGAGGCCGTGCCCGAAGCGTGGCGACCGAACCGAGCCCGTGAGGGGCCCTGTTACTATGTGCTACCGTATGTCCACTTGGATGGTGGGGCTTGAACCTGCACTCACGGCGCAGGCGCCGTTCATCTTCTGAGATTTTGTGAATCTCCTTGTCCTCTGTACTGCGCAAGCGCTGCGCCTTCGCAGTATGGGCCGGACACAATCCGATGGCTGGACAGTTTTTGTCACAACACCGGTATACATGTCTATTCTGCACAAGGTATGGACAAGTCCTGTGGGATCCATGCCTGGTTCATTTTAATGAACGTGAGCTTGTCCACATTGGCTCTGGACAGGCGGCTGCGCTTGTCTGTGATAACGCCTCCTGCCGTGCTAAATACACGTTCAGATAATACACTGGCTGCAGGGCAGGCCAGCACCTCCAAGGCATAAAGGGCAAGCTCAGGCCATGTGCCCAATTTGGAGACCCAGAAGTTAAAGGGGGCAGACCCGTCATCCAGTACGTGTAGGCCTGTGGACACATACTGCTCAACCATGTTGGTGAAATGCTGCCTTCTGCTAAGACGTTCCATCTCAGCTGGTGGTGCTGGTTGTTGTGGCGTGCTGACAAAGCTTTTCCACATTTCAGCCATGCTAACCCTGCCTTCTGAGGTGCTGCCGGTGCCCTGGCTGCGTTGGCGACCTCTTCCTCCTCCTCTGCCTTCGCCTTGTGCTTCCACCGTACGCCCGCTGTCAGGTGGGAATGCCACCAGCAGCGCGTCTACCAGCGTGCGCTTGTACTCGCGCATCTTACGATCCCGCTCCAGTGAGGGAATTAAGGACGGTACATTGTCCTTGTAATGGGGATCCAGCAGGGTGGCCACCCAGTAATCAGCACCAGTTAAAATGTGGGCAACTCGGCGGTCATTGCGGAAACACTGCAGCATGTAATCGCTCATGTGTGCCAGGCTGCCCAGAGGCAAAGAAAAGCTGTCCTCTGTGGGAGGTGTATCGTCTGTGTCCTCTGTATCCCCCCAGCCACGCACCAGTGATGGCCACAAGCTGGTCTGGGTGCCACCCTGCTGTGGAAATGGCTCCTCCTCCTCCTCCTCCTCCATCTCCTCCTCCACCTCATCATCCTCCAGAACTGTGCCCTTTCTGCTGGACAATTGTGTACCTGGCGTTTGTTGGTGCAGGAACCCACCCTCGTAGCCACTTGTGAAAGACTGCCCTGAAAGCCTTTGAAATGATCCCGCTTCCTCCTCCTCCTCCTCCTCCTGTGCCACATCCTCTTCCATCACCGCCCGAAGCGTTTTTTCAAGGAGGCATAGAACTGGGATAGTAACACTGAGAACGGCGTCATTGGCACTGGACATGTTGGTGGAGTACTCGAAACAGCGCAACAAGGCACACAGGTCTCGCATGGAGGCCCAGTTATTGGTGGTGAAGTAGTGCTGTTCCGCAGAGCGACTCACGCGTGATTGTTGCAGCTGAAACTCCACTATCGCCTGCTGCTGCTCGCACAGTCTGGCCAGCATGTGCAAGGTGGAGTTCCACCTTGTGGGCACGTCACATATGAGGCGGTGAGCGGGAAGGCCGAAGTTACGCTGCAGCGCTGACAGGCGAGCAGCAGCAGGGTGAGAACGCCGAAAGTGCGCACACACAGCCCGCACTTTCTGCAGCAGCTCTGGCATATTGGGGTAATTTTTAAGGAACCTCTGGACCACCAAGTTCAGCACATGCGCCAGGCAAGGGATGTGCGTCAAACCGGCTAGGCCCAGAGCTGCTACGAGATTTCGCCCATTATCGCACACCACCAGGCCGGGCTTGAGGCTCACTGACAGCAACCACTCATTGGTCTGTTGTTCCATGTCCCTCCACAACTCCTGCGCGGTGTGGGGTTTTTCCCCCAAACAGGAAAGTTTTAAAACTGCCTGCTGTCGTTTACCCCTGGCTGTGCTGAAGTTGGTGGTGAAGGTGTTACGCTGACCGGATGAGGAGGCGGTAGAGGATGAGGAAGCGGAGTAGGAGGAGTTAGCAACAGGAGGCAAACTGAAGCGCCCTGCAATCCTCGGTGGTGGAAGGACATGCGCCAAACTGCTATCTGCCTCAGGCCCAGCCGCCACTGCATTTACCCAGTGTGCTGTTAGGGAGATATAACGTCCCTGACCGTGCTTACTGGTCCACGCATCCGTAGTTAGGTGGACCTTGCCACAGATGGCGTTGCGCAGTGCACACCTGATTTTGTCCCCCACTTGGTTGTGCAGGGAAGGGATGGCTCGCCTGGAAAAGTAGTGGCGGCTGGGCACGACGTACTGTGAGACAGCCAATGCCATCAGGCTTTTAAAACTCTGCGTCTCCACCAGACGGAATGACAGCATTTCAAAGGCCACGAGTTTTGAAATGCTGGCATTCAGGGCCAGGGATCGCGGGTGGCTAGGGGGGTACTTCCTCTTCCGCTCCAATGTTTGGGAGATGGAGAGCTGAACGCTTCCATGGGACATTGTGGAGATGGTTGGTGACCCAGGTGGTAGTGTTGCTGGCAGATCCTCTGTTTGCGGGGTGGCAGGTGCCACTGTCACTACAGAGGTGGATGAAGAGGCCGAGACTGCAGCAGAAGAGGAAGCAGGAGGAGCCAGAGACCTTTCTTGGTTTTTGATGTGTCTACTCCACTGCAGCTCATGCTTTGCACTTAGATGCCTGGTCATGCAGGTTGTGCTCAGGTTGAGAACGTTTATGCCTCGCTTCAGGCTCTGATTGCACAGCATGCAAACCACTCGTGTCTTGTCATCAGCACATTGTGTGAAGAACTGCCACGCTAGGGAACTCCTTTGACCTGGCTTTGGTGTGCTCGGTCCCTTGCTGCGTTGGGCAGTAGCAGACATACTGTCTAGGGGACGGACGCTCCGCTTTTGCACCCTGCTCCCTCTTCTATTGTGATGGTGGCTCTGTGCGACCACCGCCTCTTCCTCCAAACTACACTGGTCACCTGCATAACGTTGATTCCATGTGTGGTCGAGGACCTCATCGTCCTCCACATCATCTTCCACCCAGTCTTCACCCCTGCCCTCCTTGTCTGTCTGCACAATTGCGAAAGCAGCAGCAGTTGGCACCTGTGTTTCGTCATCATCCGAGACGTACTGCGATGGTCCTCCCATGTACTCATCATGAAACATAAGTGGTTGGGCATCGGTGCACTCAATCTCTTCCACTTCTGGGGCAGGGCTAGGTGGATGGCCCTGGGAAACCCTGCTAACAGTCATCGAAAAGCAGAAGAGACTGCTGCATGATTTGGGGCTCAGACTGCTTGGCTGATTTGCAAGGGGGTGAGGTGAAAGACTGATGGACATGGGTTTCAGGTGCCAACTCTGATCTTTCATCAGAAGAGTGGGTGGGAGACAATGTGAAGGAACCCGAAGCACTGTCAGCAACCCAATCTACTATCGCCTGTACTTGTCCTGGCCTAAACATTCATACAGCCTCATTAGGCGCGACAAAATACCGCCGCAGGCTCAGTCGCCTACTCGCAACTGAGGAAGGTGTTTCACTTGTGCGTGTATCTGGCACAGATCCACCACGTCCTCTCCCTGCAACAGGAGCTCCACCAGCAGCACCACGACCGGGGCCACCACGTCCCTTTGACCTTCTCCTCATATTTTCCAAATTTAGGATCTTGCCCTAAATGGGTGTTTTTGGAAGAGCAGAACACACCCACAGTACGTAACCGCTGAATCGCACAGCTACAGAACTGCAGAAAATGCTATTAAAAAAAACCGTTCTTTTTTTAGTATAGCACAGTAGGAGAAAACTATATAGAAATTGTTTATTTCACACACCTCCACATATGTATAACACACTGCAAAATATTTTTTGTGGCCCTAAATGGCGTTTTTTGGAAGACCACAACACACCCACAGTACGTAACCGCTGAATCGCACAGCTACAGAACTGCAGAAAATGCTATTCAAAAATTTTTTTGTTATTTTAGTATAGCACAGTAGGAGAAAACTATATAGAAATTGTTTATTTCACACACCTCCACATATGTATAACACACTGCAAAATATTTTTTGTGGCCCTAAATGGCGTTTTTTGGAAGACCACAACACACCCACAGTACGTAACTGCTGAATCGCACAGCTACAGAACTGCAGAAAATGCTATTCAAAAAAAATGTTGTTTTTTTAGTATAGCACAGTAGAAGACAAATATATAGAAATTGTTTATTTCACACGCCTCCACATATGTATAACACACTGCAAAATATTTTTTGTGGCCCTAAATGGCTCTTTTTGCAAGCGTACATTAAAGTGCAAATTTTTTTATTTTTTTTTTTTTTGCCCTAAACGGGTCTTTTTTTGCACGAGCAAAATAAAATGCAAATTTTTTATTTTTTTTTGCCCTTAATGGCTCTTTTGGAAAAGAGCACAATGAAGTGCCTTTTTTTTTTTTCCTAAATGGATCTTTTTCCAAGAGCAGAATACACCCACAGTATGGAAACGGTGTATCTCTCAATGTAATATATGCAGTGCTGGTGCACTGAGCTTGCAGATAAAAGGTAGATTTTCTCTGACACTGGGCTCATGGCAGTGTAAAAAGACTGCACTGCAACACAAACAGCTAAACCTATGCAGATCGCTGAGTTATATCTCTGAATCTGGACTCCTATATAAATCTCTCTCCCTGAAAGCACCAACAGGAACCTGGCCCTACACTACACTATCTCTCTATCTTTTCCCTCAGATTGCAGAATCAGGACTACCTCATGTATTTTACAATCTCTCCCTATAAGCAACAGCAGCAGCCAAGATCCTCTCCCTGTCCTGGCTAAAGCATAGTGACGTGTGTGCTGTGTGCCTCTAGCTTATATAGAAGCTGGGTCACATGTTGCACTGACCAATCACAGCCATGCCATTAGTAGGCATGGCTATGATGGCTTCTAAGGGCACACCAGCTAATCAAAAGGTGATTGGCTGGCCCCTGAAGCATTTCTAACTGCGCCATTAGATTGCCGAACCCGAACCCGGACTTTCACGCAAAGTCCGGGTTCGGGTTCGGGAAAAAGCTAAAGTTCGGTACGGACCCGAACTTTACAGTTTGGGTTCGCTCAACCCTAGTCATCTGGTTATGTCAGCGGGTGGCCCCGCTCTAGCCTATATAACAGCTGTCACTGCGAAAAGACAGCAGTCGGCGGGACGCCTCCCAAGGAGACGGAGCTTCTTTTTTTTTCGGGTCGTGCCGTGATTGAAGATGGATGGACATTGAGGGACACTTTTTTTTTCTTTTTTAATAAAGGAATTGTCAAAAACTGAATTGTGGTTTTTACTTTTTTGACACTTTTTTGGTGAATGGGTAGGGATACAATGTACTCCATTCATATAGGGGGCGCCAGGATCTGGGGGCCCCCTTTTTTTAATATAATATTTTATTGAAGCCTTTCAATAAAAGAGAGTAACAAAACAATGTCAGCTGTAAGATTTGTACAGATCAGCTGAGTGCAAATAACTGACAATAAAACGTACATAGTTTTTCTAATACAATCAACAAAAATAATAAAAACTAAAAGGGAAGTGTGAGGGGGGGTTGCCTTTGGAGGCGTAGAGAAGAGATGTTGTTAGTACAAGGCAAGTTGAAGGGGGAGAAAAAGACAGTAGGAACTGAACGGGAGGGGGGTAGGGATTGAGTTGGAGTGAGGTGTGAGGTGGGGGGGGAGGGGCCAAGAGGGGAATTTAAAACTTTCCTCCCTCAACCCCCCCCCCCCAGCCCAACCTCCAGTAATAGTAATATGAAAGCAATGACATTAACTCACATACACAAATTTCTTCTCGACCCGGAAACACTTATTGAAGCATAACCTGAGCTGGAGTCCCTGCTTCTAAAAGAAAGAGGGCCAAACGCTGAAGTAGGCACTCTCAGTGAGCAGAATTCAGGATGCAGTAAGTTGTGGTGGAACCACAAGGTAGGGTATTCTTTGTACTTGATCCCTGTCAGTAAACACGAAGGGAGATGCTTCCAAGTTATCTTTTTCAGTGGGTGTCCATCTTTTGTCAAATTTTGTACTTGACCATAAAGGATGTGACAGGCAATCCAATTTCTCTCTGAAATGTAAAGTTTTAAGGTTCCTTAACACTTCTGGCTGGGACAGGGGTGTGGGGGATATCCAGTGATTTAGGATAGTCCTGCGTGCTATGAGTAGCGTAAGAAGTATCCACTGAGAATGTTCCTGCGGTAATAGGTTGGCAGACGTTGGAGAGCCTTGTCTTTGTGGCAAAGTATAGGTTACGTATAAACTGATAAAAGGGGCCTGACATTCCAAATTTTTGCATTACTAGGGATAACCAATGAAAACTTACGTTATCAAAAGCTTTTTCGGCATCGAGAGTGAATATTGCTATGTCCTCTAAGGGGTGCTGTTTCGCATATCCAAGGGCTGCAAGAACTTTTCTCAAATTTGAAGATGCTGACCTACCCTTTGTGAAGCCAGATTGCACGTTATGAATAAGGGAAGGCATAATATTTGCCAATCGAGAGGCCACAACCTTAGAGAGGATTTTGGAGTCTATATTTAATAGAGATATAGGTCGGTATGATTCTGGGTCTTTCGGGTCTTTACCTTTTTTGGCAATGAGTTTAATGTTAGCCTGGTGGCTGGTCGGTCCCAGATGGAGTTACATACCAGTAGCATTGAATGGGTAATTTCCTCCCTCATCAATTTATAGAATTCGGGCGTATATCCGTCCGAACCCGGGGCTTTCCCATTTGACAGGCCTCTAATAGCTATACTAATTTCCTCTTCGGTGATCGGGGCATTTAACTTTTGTAAGTGATCCGGGTTCATAAGGGGAAGGGTGGTTGAGTCTAGCCAACTATTTGCCTCCTTGAGATCAATCGGTTCCTGGGCATAGAGTTTTGTGTAGAAGTTTTCTAGTGTCTTATTAATGTCCTTGGGTGTTGTGGATAGTGAACCGTCCAGGTTATGCAACGCCGTGATGTGCGTGGGGAGGTAAGGTCCCTTGGTGAGATTGGCCAATAATTTCCCTGCCTTATTCCCATATTTATGGTACTGCAGTTGAGCAGAAGACATTTTCACCAGTTCTAGATTTTCCACCCACGTATCAAAGGACCCCTTGGCCTCTTGCCAATTTTTAGGATTCTCAGCATTATTCTGTTCGATAAGGCGGACTTGGGCTGCACGTATCTTATTGCTGGCTTCTAGAAAGTGAGCTTGGGCGTTTTTCTTATAGGCCGAGGCAAAGGAAATTATCTTCCCTCGCAGGCATGATTTACCTGCCTCCCAAAACAAATTAGGGTTATCTCTATGCTGTCTGTTATTATGGGCATAGTCCGACCATGCTTCAATCAGCATTGTTTTGAAATTGGTATTTTGAACCAAGTACGATGGGAATATCCACTGTCTAAAGTCTGGGCGGGTCTGTAGATTGTCTAGTGTGACCGATACTGGGGGAAGGATCTGAAATTACTAAGTCATGAATGTAGGAATCTCTAACCTTGTGAAGCATGGAGTGGGTGCAAAGAAGGTAATCAAGTCTAGCAAAGGACTGATGGACTGGGGAGAAGAAGGAGAACTCTTTGTCCAAGGGGTGATGTAACCTCCAAATGTCTATAAGGTTGAGGGCCTGAACCACGTGGTATAAGTGAGTGAATTGGTCAGGTCGTCTTGGTTTAGGGCAATAACGGGAGCTGGACCTATCCTTGGTCATTAATTGTCAAGTTAAAGTCGCCTCCTATGATGTGGGGGATATTACAATCTTTTGTTATTTTGGATGACAAGTCAGTGAAATAGGACTGGTCGGGAGAGTTGGGTGCATATACATTTGTCAATTTAAGTTCACTCGCTGAAAATTTAAGATGAATTGATATTAATCTACCCTCCTCATCTCTATCAACGTGAGCAATATCATAAGTCAGGTTTTTGTGTAATGCCGCGTACACACGATCATTTTTCCCGTCGAGAAAAATGAAATTTTTTCCTTTGGACGAGAAAAACTATCTGTGGGCTTTTTGTCGTTTTTCTCGACGGGAAAAATGGCATTAATCACGACGAGAAAAATTAGAACATGCTCTAATTTTTCTCGTCGTGATTCCCGTCGTTTTTTTCAGCGGCAGTTTTCCCATAGGGAAACACTGCCGGGGAGCCCACACATGGTCGTTTTTTTCGACCAAAAAAAAAATGTCATTTAAAACGGCCGTGTGTGGGGGGAACAAGCTGTTCCTCGTTTTTCACGTCGATTTTCTCTACGGTGTTTTCACCGTTGAAAAAATCGATCGTGTGTACGCGGCATAATAGTATGATTACGCCTGCCTTACGACCTTTGGCGGCCGAACCTAGCACCTCTCCTACCCAAAGCTTACGCATGCGGAAGAAGTCGCTCTCCGCCAGGTGCGATTCCTGGAGTAAGGCTATATCTGATTTTAACCTCTTTAGGTGCCTGAGGACTTTCATGCGTTTTATCGGGGAACGCAACCCCCTAACATTCCATGATGTTATCCGAATCAGGTGCATCCTTCATGTGGGAAATATAGAATGTATGCAATTGTAGGTTGAGTTTACCTGCTGAGAGGAGATCAGGGTCGCAGTGTGGTGCATCAGATTAGGTGTCCGTGTGTGAGATTGTAGGAACCATTCCGTCAAAAGAGGAAAGAGTATGTTAGGGGAGAAGGAGAAAGAAAAAGAAAAATAATTAACAATAACAAATAAATCCAAATGCGACTTCACTTTTTTCCGTATGCAACTTCATCACCAGATGAACCATCAGCCCGACGGACGAATAGGTGAATGCACAACAATCAGGCGCTGCATCCCGATTGAAGCAGGCTGAGCAATAGGTGGAGTTTTTTAAAACTTTTGCATTATAGAAACAATCACCCACTATGTGTTATGTCTGAAGAGGCTGTTCTGCAATAAAGTTGCATACCACTGCTCCCTGGGGACAGATAAAAAGAGAATATATATTTAATATATTATAATAGAACTGACTAACCGTAAGCAATAGCTACCTAAGTTTGAACTGTGGATGAGAATCAGAAGACACGTGCGATTTTAAGGAAAAAGAAGACCCCAATAAAAGGGTCTGAGGAGACCTTCGAATGACGAGTCATGGAGATCCATGTCAGAGGTCAGAGGGTTTCAGGTGATTAAAAACCGCTAGCTGACCTGCCCCCTCGTGAAGCAAAAAACAGTGCAGTGAACGTTGCATTGCAATCAATTGTGATCCGGTTGGGTGAGTCCATCAGACGGTTTCAGACGCTTAGTGGGGTCCTTCCTGGGGCTTCTTTGCTCCCTTGGACCATGCTTTACCTTATCTGCGTAGGTGTCCGCCTTGGCTTGCCTTGAGGAAAGCGACTGAAGAAACGCATTTGCTTTGTTCAGGGACTGCAGATCAAGCTGTTCCCCATCAGGGGCCTGCACGCAAAGAATTACAGGGTATGCCAATGTGAAGCGGATGCCTCTTTTGTAAAGCTCTGCACAAACTGGCTGAAACTCCTTATGTTTGCGTGAGACCTCTGCAGAATAGTCTGCAAAGATTAGGAGTTTATGGCCCTCTATTACCACTTCTCAAGCTTTGCGGAAGCTTGCAGAATGTCCGTGCGGCCGGCATAGTTTAGATATTTCGCTATCACTGGTCTCGGGCGTTTATGACCCTCATTTTTTCCTCCATTTTGTTTATCTATATTGCCAGGATAAGGCAATACATTACAGCCGCAAGCAATTTTAAATTACATTTTTTTACTTTAGAAATGTCATCTTGCTGCGGAACAGTAAAACACATGAGAAAGATGCACCACTTTACAGGCAGACTAAGGGGACCCCCTATGCACGATATTTAAAGGAATATTTTGTTTCACTTTACGCATTATTAAAATCACTGCTCCTGAAAAAACTGACATTTTATAAACTTTTTTTTGCATTGATACATGTCCCCTGGGACAGTACCCGGGTCCCCAAACACTTTTCATAGCAATAACTTGCATATAAGTCTTTAAAATGAGCACTTTTGATTTTCCATGTCTTGCGGTTTAAAATCTATATTTAAGATTTAATATCTCAAAGATATGATATGGGTTAAATAAGAGTTCTTTTGACCAGAGTGAAAGCTTTAACATAATGAACATTTATTATGTATTTGTTAAAGTTTAATCTAATACACAAAAACTATCTATATAGTCTTACACAAGCAGGAAATAGTAGGTTAAAATATACAAAGTATTTACATGGAGGAACATAGAGCCTATTCCTCTAAAACATTACAGTACAAGCATGTGTAGTTACAGGTCAAACAGACTTTTCGAATAGTTACCCCTTTAGACCCATCCTTGAGGCTATCCTTACATAAAGAGAGAGCTCCCTTCTCCCTGCCCTCTGAGTATATCTCTCTATCCTGATACCCCACAGGTTGGCCTAGCTTGGGTCATGATTGAAGGGCTTACTCCATAAGTCAGCCCCCTTTCATGCAAATCCTGGTGACTATCTGGGAAGGAGATTTGATTGAATTTTCCCCAGACTATAGGTGAGGCGCTCTCCATTGTAAATCCCAGCATGGGACTCATTGACGAGAGTGGGTTTAACACAATGGAATTGTCTCTCCAAGCTTGGTGCTCCGCAATGTCTAGCTGTTAACAAAAGGGCTTTCATAGGTGCTAATTGAAATATATTCAGTTAGCTAAATGAAATATATGTACAGCAAGCTATTTGAAATCTATTCATATTTACAATATTTTACAGCGATTAAATGGAAATTATACATATGCCATAAGGCAACAGATGGCCCCTTGTGGCCAGTTGAGAATATGAGACTCGGCCACACCTAAAATAATGGGTTATGTAAAATATCCTTTTATTTGGAACTTTTGGCTTTGCCCTCTGAAATTAAATAAAACTCTTTGAGAAGAAACAAAACGTTTAAACTTTCCGTCTCTACAGTTCATATTTCTGGATCCCAGTATTGGTAGTCATCTCTTGTTCTGGATGTAATAAGTCCATAATAAAAATCATAAGATACAAAACCCACAAAAACGAAGGGGAAAAAAATAAATAAAAATAAACATGAGGCTCCTTGTTCTCGACCGTCCAATAATAATAATTTGTGCGAAAGTCAATAATGTCAATCTGGTCATGTTGCCCTTGCTTCTGGGACAGACTTCCATGGTGATTCCACTTGGATACTGCATACAGTAATGGCCTTTGGACCAACTTTCCTGGCTTTCTGTGATTGTACTTTATTAATGTGGGCAAAGTTAGAGAAGGAAAAATACGAGTACTTTTAAGACATATGCCCTCAAATGAATGCGTATCTTGTCATTCTGAGTATTAAGGACCTTTGATTAAAATTGTTATAGATATACTGCAACCTAATATGAGTCCCTTTCCCATTGACAGGTGTAAAAATTTAAATGGTTGCGCCCTTAAGCCAGGTTGTCTGATTTCCATCCCCCATCTTTCTTCCTCCATTGTCATATGCCTGCCAGTAACTCTGCCCCGCCTTCTGCTGAATACCCCTGTGTGTGTGTATGACCCTTCGAGTGTCCAGGGGGATCTTGTTGCAATGGCAACTTACCAAAAACTCCTTTTACTGAAGCTGTGCTCAGTTATACCAACCCTGATGGGTTTAAGCCTTGACAGGTGCCAAACTTTTGTGCATATAGCTCCGTCCTTGGCTATCGTGTGTAACTACTGTATGAGTCCTGCCTTTAGCGGGCTAGGGAAGCAGTCATAACTTTAAGAGGTCTCTGTGCAGATTTAGGCAGTGTCATCTAAGCAGCCAAAAATAACTTGATTTCAGAATGCGGATACGTGTGATGTCACCAGTTACTTGTGGCTTCAGTGATGATTAGACTAAATTACTTCTTAAGTACAATTGTACTACACTTTCTGCTATTTGCCAATCACTATGATTCTCACCAGTTCCAGTATATCTATATGATCTTCAAGCAATGCTCTTTGAACTTAGCTATGGCACAAAAAGAAAACTGACCAACATAAAAAAATACCAATGACCACCTATGATGACTGCCAAATATTAGAACTGTAGAGAGGACACTATGTCACATATACAAGGAAACGAGTCACATGACTGTTGCTAAACCCAGGTGTTACTGTTACTATTGTCATAGTTGGTAATAGCTACAATGACATACATTTATATAAAACCATTATCCCATGCTGAAAGAGAGGAAAAAAAACAGTTGGAACTTTGTCCCATCCCCCAAAATGCTATAGGGAAGTTTTATTATTCTATATCAACATTTTTAACTGTTATAAATGTTCCCATATAAGGTTCCCCCCTACTCCCCTCTTTTTTTTTTTTATTTCACCCTAGCGGAGCCAAACTCCAGAATCACCAAGCAAAAAAAATAAAATAAGGTGATATAGGACAGAAAGAAAAATAGTTTTCCTTAAAAGAAAAAGGAAAAAGAGAAAAGAAAAGATAAGAAAAAAAAACTGATCCAAAAAAAAGGTAAAAACCCCAAATTCAGATTGAATGCTGCCCCAACCTTTAACTTGTTAAAGAGCATTGAATCTGTACTTGTGTTAAAAAAAATTGAAGCTGCCTTAAACATTACAGCTATACAAAAGGCAACACCCTTTCTCAGTAGTGAAAAAAACTACACCAAAAAAGGTAAAAAAATAAAATGGTAAAAAACAAAAAGTAAAAGTAACAAAAAAAATTCAGATTTAATGCTGCCCCAACCTTTAAATTGTATTTTGTTAAACAAAAAAAAAAAATGATTGAAACTGCCTTTAAACATTGCAGCTATACAAAGGCAATGCTCTCTCTCAGTAGTGATTAACATATTAATTGATTCTCAATGAAAATCAATTTGCCAGTCCACCAGGCCACAGGAAGTTGTATCGAGCGGCCAGACACTGTTTAATGAAACAGACCACAAACAACCAAAAAAAAAAAAAAAAGTAGAATCTTGTTGCCTGACTAATTAATTCCATTGCCAGATTTTCCTTAAAACAAGACATAAAAAAATATATGTTTTAAGGTCCTCTGTGTCTTTAAAGAAATTTGACCAGTCTTGGTCCATTCATCCATCCTTGTGTGTGTGTATTTCTTCCTAAAATACAAAACTCAAAACCATTAATAACACCTCACTGTACCTCTTCTGAGAGGTTTGTAATGGGCTACCTGGCAGTATATGCTTGGAACAGACTTTCCACAGAGGTAATGAGTCCATCAACAGTAAGTACAGTGAAACATGTACCGACTCCCCCCCAAATCTGTACTCTGACAAACCAAAAGTTATAGGAAAACATGGTGGGGTTTGTAAGAACTTAGTCTAAAAAGACCCCATGTCAACATTAAACCTTTACACATATTAACAACACATGCGTCAATTCGGAAGGAAAAAACAAGACAAAACCTAAGACCTACTGAATCCATAAGATGCCATAAGGTAATGTATTATGTAGTTTCCACGTGTCAGAGTGAATGAAGCTTCACTCTAACCACAGGAAAGGGAGAAAAAAAAAATCCTATATACTATAGGACTCGAGATCTCGTATCTGTGCACAGGATATTTATTCGCGAATACATTTCAATTTGTAAAAAAAAAGGTATAAATTTAAACTGGTACCAGTATTGAGCTCATTACAAACGAGAGAGAGAGAGAGAGAGAGAATTTTTTTTTTATCAAATAAACATAAACAGTACAAAGCATGCGCATTAATGTGATCACACTTATTGATGGCCATAAAACAAAAATCTTGTTTACCCATGGACAGTTCATACACATCCATTCTATCACTCAGACACACACAATAGTTTAGATTGAATCCCCTAGATTTTGTTTAGAACTTTGGTAATTTGCAAATGAATTGCTAGGCGTTTCTGGCCACTGGGAGAATACTAAGGGACTGAATAAGAAAAAAAAACAAAAACCCTGGAATACTATAACTTTTGTTAGGCGCGTATTTAGGCATATGAACAGCTTTACAGTAGGTGCCGCCGACATTGTATATTCATCGCGATCCTATCACGGAGATTCTCTGCGACAGGGGTGCCGACATCTCGGCGACAGGGTGGCGACACATCTCGCGCTCGCTGCAATAGCGAGGAGACGCGGCACTGTATTGAACGGGATCCGACGTGGATTCCCGCCAATACCAGGCACTGTGTTTGGTATGAATCCTGATCGGGAACTCCACGCCAATTTTTAAAGAAAAAAACGGCATGGGTTCCCCCTCCAGGAACATACCAGGCCCTTGGGTCTGGTATGGATTTGAAGGGGACTCCCCTAAGCCGAAAAATCGGCGTGGGGGTCCCCCTCAAAATCCAAACCAGACCCTTATCCGAGCACACAACCTGGCAGGCCGCAGGGGAAGAGGGGGGGACGAGAGAGCGGCCCCCCTCCCTCCTGAACCGTACCAGGCCGCATGCCCTCAACATGGGGGGTTTGGTGCTCTGGGGCAGGGGGGCGACCTGCGCCCCCCCCCCACCCCAGAGCACCCTGCCCCCATGTTGATGAGGACAGGGCCTCTTCCCGACAACTCTGGCCGTTGGTTGTCGGAGTCTGCGGGCGGGGGTTGATCGGAATCCAGGAGCCCCCTTTAATAAGGGACCCCCCAGATGCCGGCCCACCACCCTATGTGAATGAGTATGGGGTACATCGTACCCCTACCCATTCACCTGGTGGAAAAAAATGGCAATAAAAAAACACAACACAGCTTTTTAAAGTAATTTATTGCACAGCTCCGGGGGTCTTCTTCCGACTTCGGGGGTCTCCGGTGTCGTCGCCACGCTCTCCGGTTCTTTCTTCCTTCTGCCGGGCCACCGCTATCTTCTTCCAGCTTTTTTTCTAGCGGGGCCCGGCCTTCTCCGTCGCCTTCTTCCCTCTTCTTCTCTCCGGTTCTTTCTTCTTCTGCCTGGCCTCCGCTATCTTCTTCCATCTCTTTTGCTAGCAGAGGCCCGGTCTTCCCCGTCGTCTCGTCCGGCTCTCCGTTGTCCTTCTGCCGGCCCCTCCACTATCTTCTTCCAGCTCTTTTGCTAGTGGAGGGGCGGGTCTTCCCGTCGTCGCCGTCGCCATCTTGCTAAATCTTCGGTCCGCAGAGATTTATATAGGCTTCTCATGACATCACAGTCACATGTTCCCATGACGTCACAGTCACATGCTCTGGGGCCACCCGGAGCATGTGACTGTGACGTCATGAGAAGCCTATATAAATCTCTGCGGACCGAAGATTTAGCGAACCGGAGAGGAGAAGAGGGAAGAAGGCGACAGAGAAGACCGGGCCCCGCTAGCAAAAGAGCTGGAAGAAGATAGCGGTGGCCCGGCAGAAGGAAGAAAGAACCGGAGAGAGCGGCGACGACACCGGAGACCCCCAAAGTCGGAAGAAGACCCCCGGAGCTGTGCAATAAATTACTTTAAAAAGCTGTGTGTGTTTTTTTTATTGCCATTTTTTCCACCAGGTGAATGGGTAGGGGTACGATGTACCCCATACTCATTCACATAGGGTGGTGGGCCGGCATCTGGGGGGTCCCTTATTAAAGGGGGCTCCCGGATTCCGATCAGCCCCCGCCCGCAGACCCCGACAACCAACGGCCAGGGTTGTCGGGAAGAGGCCCTTGTCCCCATCAACATGGGGGCAGGGTGCTTTGGGGTGGGGGGCCGCAGGTCGCCCCCCTGCCCCAGAGCACCAAACCCCCCATGTTGAGGGCATGCAGCCTGGTACGGTTCAGGAGGGATGGGGGGGGCGCTCTCTCGTCCCCCCTCTTCCCCTGCGGCCTGCCATGTTGCGTGCTCGGATAAGGGTCTGGTTTGGATTTTGAGGGGGACCCCCACGCCGATTTTTCGGCTTAGGGGAGTCCCCTTCAAATCCATACCAGACCCAAGGGCCTGGTATGTTCCTGGAGGGGGAACCCATGCCGTTTTTTTCTTTAAAAATTGGCGTGGAGTTCCCACTCAGGATTCATACCAAACACAGTGCCTGGTATTGGGGGGAATCCACGTTGGGTCTCCGTCTACCGGCAATGCGTGTCGCCCATCGTGAAAGGAACATCTTTCCTTTCCCGATGACGAGACAGCTCGGTGCTGGCTCTCGCAACGGAGCTCGTAGGGTGTCAATCTTGCCGCTAGAAGCGGCGAGATTGACACAATATCGGTGGCACCTACTGTATATGTCCATATACTATCAGGACTCACTTACCATGAAAAAAAATAACTTGTAGCAAAACAGTTATTACTTTATCCCACTTTTTTCTTTAACTTATTTAACGCAAACAATACAACATTCTTACATGTACATTGGTAAATGGTCAATGACCTTCCCACTTTGATCTAGTGAAACAAAATGCCCTAGACCTCTAAAACATAACTTCTAGCTTGCATTTCATTCCCGGTTTCAGTGTACTGGTCTGGTTCCCGATGGATACATTTACTCACTCCATTTTTCGAATTCAAGTAGTCAAAAACGTTTCTTTTAAAGGATTGTAATTCTTTCACAAACTCATCCCGTTCCTGTTTCATTTGCCTAATCTCATACTGTAAAGCCTAATTTTCGGCCTTAATAGTTGAGGAAGGGATGTAAGAATTTGTATTTTCATATTTCTTAAGCTTTTCACCCCAGCGAGGTGAGTACACTTCCATGTCATGCCTCTTGGTTGTATACTGATTTGGCTTTAATATCTTTTCACCAGAAGATGAACAAAACTGGGAAATGTGGCTGAATAAACCACACGTGAAGCATTTTATCTTCTGTAAAGTATTAACGCGTCTCTTAATAACTGGTGTGGTTTTAAGCTGAGAATATTCAATGGCTAAAACATGATTAACAACTTTTGCTGTATGAGAAATGGGGGCCCTTTCAAAAGAGCTCTCACCTTTCAATGAGCTGTTGGAACTAACACATACTCCAGACTGAGATAATTTCCTGTTGCAACTAGAAATACTCAAACTGGTTGCATTTCCCTCTATGGCATGTGTAGATTGTACCCTCTGCCCTGTGCTGGAAGATGCCGATAATTTTTCACATTTACTGTCTGCAGCCTTCAGCCCCTGTATTGTTGGCTGCTGGTGGCTAGCATTCATATTTGTCCTAGAAACTCTTAAGCCGCGTACACACGATCGGTTTTACAGATGAAAACAGTCCGATGAATTTTTTTCATCGGACAAACCGATCGTGTATGGGCCCCATCGATCTTTTTTCCATCGGTGTCAAAAAATAGAACACGTTTTAAATTTTTCCGATGGATAAAAAACCGATAGCAAATTCCGATTGTCTATGGGCAAGTCCATCGGTTAAAAAACCCACGCATGCTCAGAATTAAGTTGACGCATGCTCAGAAGCATTGAACTTCATTTTTCTCGGCTCATCGGAGTGTTTTACGTCACCGCGTTTGGAACAGTCGTTTTTTTGACTGATGGTGTGTAGGCAAGACTGATGGAAGTCAGCTTCATCGGTTTTCCGATGGAAAAAACCATCGGTTTTAGAACCATAGGAAATCTGATCGTGTGTACAGGGCTTTAGAGTACTGATATTACCTTTGGCTATTTCTAGATCTTCCTTGAGAGAAATGGTTTGCAATAATAACGACCTATAATTGTTAGCTAAGCAACAGGCCGCAAAAATTAGTGCAGTCTTACCCTCAGGTTTGCTGTATTTTTTCTCTGTAAGTTTTATATTCACATACTCTTGTGCATGGTGCCATGGGTTTTTAGATTCCTCCATTGCTCTTATTATCTCAGCACTATTTTTAACTTTAGCAATCCTGGCCATCAATTTCTCCATGATTTACAAGTTCTGTGATGATACAATAATACACCACAGAACCGACTAGACACAGTAGTCTAGCCCTAAGAATATGCACCAGAGTGGAGATACAAGCCTTTAAATACCACTACTATAATGCAGTCTAAACCCAAAACAAAAGTGCTGAGATCTGCTCTAGGTAGACAATAGAAATATAAACACAAAATTCAAGGTATAAAATACAGTATGCTAAAACTAAACAAAAACTAAAACCAAAAAACAAAATCTTTTGTAGGTTTCAATGTCCTAAAAATTTTCAATGTTAGTGGACATACAATTTAAATAAAAAAAATAACTTGTTGAACCTTTTCAACAACACAACCAAGACCACTTTTTTTTTCAGTGTCTTTCTAATAAAACTCACCCTAAAGCAAACTCAAACACTGGTTAGAGATAGCCATGAAACTTGGTGAGGCAGAAAAGCAATAATTAACCACTTCCATACTGGGCACTTATACAGCTTCCTGCCCAGACCAATTTTCAGCTTTCTGCACTGTTGCACTTTGAATGACAATTGCGCGGTCATGCTACACTGTACCCAAACAAAATTTTTATCATTTTGTTCCCACAAATAGAGCTTTCCTTTGGTGGTATTTGATCACCTCTGGGATTTTTTTTTCTGCTAAAAAAATTAAAAAAGACCAAAAATTTTGAAAAAAAAACTTATTTTTTTTGTTTCAGTTACAAAACTTTGTAAATAATTAAGTTTTCTCCTTCACTGATGGGCACTGATGGGGCTGCACTGACGGGCACTGATAAGGCAGCACTGATAGGCACCAAGAGGCGGCACGGATGGGCACCGATAGGCAGCACGGATGGGCACCGATAGGCGGCACGGATGGGCACTGATAGGCAGCACGGATGGGCACCGGTAGGCGGCACGGATGGGCACCGGTAGGCGGCATGGATGGGCACAGATAGGCGGCACGGATGGGCACAGGTGGGCACAGATAGGCGGCACGGATGGGCACAGATAGGCGGCACGGATGGGCACCGATAGGCGCCATGGATGGGCACTGATAGGCGGCATGGATGGGCACTGATAGGTGGCACAGATGGGCATGGATGGGCATTGATAGGTGGCATGGATGGGCACTGATAGGTGGCACTGTACTGTAATGTGTTACTAATGGATGCCAATCAGTGCCAAACAATAATGCCTGCCAATCAGTGATGCCCATTGTGGGCACTGATTGGCATCCATTGTGGGCACGGATTGGCATCTATTAGGGGCACAGAATGGTATCCCTGGTGGTCTAGGGAGGCATACCTGGTGGTGGGCATCCCTGGTGGTATCCCTGGTGGTCCAGTGGCATCCCTGGTGGTCCAGTGTGGGCATCCTCGGGGGGGCTGCGCTGATAATCGATCAGCACAAACCCCCCCTGTCAGAGGAGCAGCCGAACGGCTCTCCTCTACTCGCGTCTGACAGACGCGAGTGAGGAAAAGCCGATGACCGGCTTTTCCTGTTTACATCGTGATCAGCCGTGATTGGACACGGCTGATCATGTGGTAAAGAGTCTCCGTCGGAGACTCTTTACCTAGATCGGTGTTGCGGGGTGTCAGACTGACACCCTGCAACAACGATCGCCGCGATGCAGCGGCTCAAAATCCTGAGGACGTCATGTAACGTCCAGTCAGGATTTTGAAACCACTTTGCCGCCGTCAATCCGCTATAGGGCGGCAAGTGGTTAAAAAAAAAAATGTTTCCCGCCATGTTCCACAAAACCAAGGACTCCTATTTTAATGTCCTCTTTCCAATAAAACAACAATCAAAAATCAAAACAAAAATCCCTGTACCCCCTCCCCATTAAATTAACCGGTTTTTAATGGTACATCCAAAGTACTTATATCAATTATTATTTACGGGATATTAAAAAATAATGTGGTGTATCCTCCCTCCTATTAGAGTTAATCTAATACCCACTAATAAAACACAAACATTTACCTATATTTTCCCTAGATAGATTGGATAAGCTGACTCAGCTTAAATTCCTCCTATCTCTAATACACAAATTTTGTTATTATATTAAATACTTTCAGTCCTGTACTTATCTTCGTTGGTCACCACTTGTTGCCAAATAAAATCTATATTTAAGATTTAATATCTCAAAGATATGATATGGGTTAAATAAGAGTTCTTTTGACCAGAAGTGAAAGCTTTAACATAATGAACATTTATTATGTATTTGTTAAAGTTTAATCTAATACACAAAAACTATCTATATAGTCTTACACAAGCAGGAAATAGTAGGTTAAAATATACAAAGTATTTACATGGAGGAACATAGAGCCGATTCCTCTAAAACATTACAGTACAAGCATGTGTAGTTACAGGTTAAACAGACTTTTCGCATAGTTACCCCTTTAGACCCATCCCTGAGGCTATCCTTCCATAAAGAGAGAGCTCCCTTCTCCCTGCCCTCTGAGTATATCTCTCTATCCTGATACCCCATAGGTTGGCCTAGCTTGGGTCATGATTGGAGGGCTTACTCCATAAGTCAGCCCCCTTTCATGCAAATCCTGGTGACTCTATCTGGGAAGGAGATTTGATTGAATTTTCCCCAGACTATAGGTGAGGCGCTCTCCATTGTAAATCCCAGCATGGGACTCATTGACGAGAGTGGGTTTAACACAATGGAATTGTCTCTCCAAGCTTGGGACTCCGCAATGTCTAGCTGTTAACAAAAGGGCTTTCATAGGTGCTAATTGAAATATATTCAGTTAGCTAAATGAAATATATGTACAGCAAGCTATTTGAAATATATTCATATTTACAATATTTTACAGCGATGAAATGGAAATTATACATATCCCATAAGGCAACACATGTTCGTGTCTCACTTTAACGGTGTTCGCATGTTTGCACACATTCTTTGTCTGTTCGCATGATGGGGATCAGTGGCAGTGCTGGGGAGGGATGGGGATTAGTGGCAGTGCTGGTAAGGGATGGGGATCAGTGGCAGTGTTAGGAAGGGATGGGGATCAGTGACAGTGCTGGGAGGAGTCAGTGGCAGTGCTGGGAGGGGGGGTCAGTGGCAGTGCTGGGGGGGAGGTCAGTGGCAGTGCAGGGAGAGATAGGGATCAGTGGTAGGGAGAGATGGGGATCAGTGGCAGTGGTAGGGAGAGATGGGGATCAGTGGCAGTGGTAGGGAGGGATGGGGATCAGTGGCAGTGGAGGGGAGGGATGGGGATCAGTTCTGGGGGTGTCAGTGGCAGTGCAGGGAGGATAGGATCACAGGTAGTGGTACTCACTTTGTCTCTGGTTCCATGGTGTCACCTATGCTGAGATCAGGAGATGGGGTCTCCTCCAGCCCCTCCAACTTCAGGACTCAGGAGTCAGCTGACTTGTAGTCTCCGCCCGCAGCCATTCTGTGAGCTGAATGGGCAGCTGCAAAGAGGCTGAGTGGGCAGCCATGGGCTTTGGGGACAGCCCATCTTTTTTATGTCCCACATGACATGCAGCCCCGCTCACTGCTGGGATGCACCATCTGACTGTCTGGATCGGGGGAAGATGCAGAGCTTCCTTTTTTCATTTTTTTTATTGTACAAATTTTTCAATAAGACACACAACATCTGGGTTATGTCAACATTAGTGTTGAGCGAACCCGAACTGTAAAGTTCAGGTCCGTACCGAACTTTAGCTTTTTCCCGAACCCGAACCCAAACCCGGACTTTGCGCAAAAGTCCGGGTTCGGGTTCGGCAATCTAATTACGCATTTGGAAATGCTTCAGGGGCCAGCCAATCACCTTTTGATTAGCTGGTGTGCCCTTAGAGGCCATCATAGCCATGCCTACTAATGGCATGGCTGTGATTAGTGATGAGCCGAACACCCCCGGGTTCGGTTCGCACCAGAACCCGCGAACGGACCGAAAGTTCGTACGAACATTAGAACCCTATTAAATACAATGGATGCGAACGTTCGAATTCTAAAGTGCTAATTATAACGACTATTATGCATGTTATTGTCCTAAAAAGGGTTTGGGAACCCGGGTTCTGCACCAGGGGACATGTATCAATGCAAAAAGAAGTTTTAAAAACGGTCGTTTTTCGGGAGCAGTCATTTTAATGATGCATAAAGTGAAAAAAAAAAAGTCAAATATTCCTTTAAATATCGTACCTGGGGGGTGTCTAAAGTATGCCTGTGAAGTGCCACGTGTTTCCCGTGTTTAGAACTGTCCCTGCACAAAATGACACTTCTAAAGGAAAAAAAAGCCATTTAAAACTGCTTGCGGCTTTAATGTAATGTCTGGTCCCGGTAATATGGATGAAAATCTTTAAGAAAAATGGCATAGCTACCCCATGACCCCCCCCCCCCTACCCCAGCCCATTACCAGCCCCTTTGGGTCTTGTATGGATATTAAGGGGAACCCCGCACATAAAATAAAAAAGGCCCTATATACTCTGAACAGCCGTATACAGGCGGTGCATACAAGACAGGGACTGTAGGTTTGTTCTTATGTAGAATCTGTTTGTAATTTTGAACAGGTACATTGTTTAAGTGTAGCTCCAGCCCAAAAATCTATTTTTAAACTTTTTGGAAAACATAGGTAAGGGTTATCACCCCTGTAACATTTGTTTTGCTGTCTGTGCCCCTGTTCAGAACATTTCACCTCACTTTCCGTCCCAATGACAACTGTTTTTGAAATGTGGTGTTTTTCTTGAAACAAGGATTGGTGATAAAGCATCAGTACAGAGGAGACACCTTTCTCCCATATTAATTCTTACAGGAGAGAATTTTCCTTCCTAGGGGTAGATTTCCTCTCACTTCCTGTTGTCTTCTTGCGTTTGCAAGTAGGAGTCGTTTGTAAGTTGGATGTTTGAAAGTAGGGACCTGCCGTATATACTCTGCAGAAATAGGCCCCTTAGTTGTTGGTGTTGGCACAACACTGTAAGCACTCACAGTTACTCTTGGTTGCTGCTGGAACGCCCTGCTGTCAACTATTATATCAGGAATTGTAATTACATATAATTGTTGAACAGTGGTAGTAAAAATTGGGCCTTTGATGGTGGTGCTGGTGCCACAACACTGTAAGCCCTGACAGTTACTCTTGGTGGGTGCAGCAATGGGCCCTGCTGTGAATTATTAGATCAAGAATTGTAATTGCATGCCCCTGTTGAACAGGGGCTGAAAAATTGGGCCTTTCGTGGTGGTGGTGGTGGTGGTGGTGGTGTTGCCACAACACTGTAAGCCCTCAGAGTTACTCTTGGTGGGTGCAGGAATGGGCCCTGCTGTGAATTATTAGATCAAGAATTGTAATTACATGCCCCTTTTGAACAGGGCTGAAAAATTGAGCCTTTCGTGGTGGTGGTGGTGGTGGCGTTGCCACAACACTGTAAGCCCTCAGAGTTACTCTTGGTGGGTGCAGCAATGGGCCCTGCTGTGAATTATTAGATCAAGAATTGTAATTACATGCCCCTGTTGAACAGGGGCTGAAAAATTGGGCCTTAGGCACTGGTGGCACAACACTGCAACCCCTCACAGATACTGTACTTGGAGCACAGCAATGAGCCCTGTTGCAAAGTATTGCTTCAAAAATTGTAATTACACGCCCCTGTTAAACAGGGGCTGAAAAATTGGGCCTTAGGCACTGGTGGCACAACACTGCAACCCCTCACAGATACTGTACTTGGAGCACAGCAATGAGCCCTGTTGCAAAGTATTGCTTCAAAAATTGTAATTACACGCCCCTGTTAAACAGGGGCTGAAAAATTGGGCGTTAGGCACTGGTGGCGGCACCCATAAACAAAAATGATCTTCCAAGCTATCATCATCAATCGTATCATTGAGGACTCGGAGGAGGAGGATAGCCAGTCAACATAACAGCACAGGCACTCAGCATCAGCATCAGTCTTGAAGGGATGTGACATGTTAAAATCAATTAGTCTGTTATATCAGCATCAGGTGTGTGGTAGCTGGTGGTGATCCAAGACTGGTTCATCTTGATGAAAGTCAGTCGATCAACCGAGTCGGTGGACAGGCGCACCCTGTGATCCGTGACAAATCCTCCAGCAGCACTGAATGTGCGTTCCGAAAGAACGCTGGATGCAGGACAGGCCAGTAGCTCAATTGCATACTGTGCAAGCTCTGGCCAGTGATCCATCCTCAAGACCCAGTAAGCCAGAGGATTTTCGGTGGGGAAGGTGTCCAAGTCTGACCTTGCCCCTAGATATTCCTGCACCATGTTTATCAGACGCTGGCGATGGTTGCTGGAACCGATCATACTTTGGGGCTGCGGACTAAAGAATTGTCTGAACGCATCGGTCAGACGGCCACCTTCCCCACCGCTCCTTCTTTGACTGGCCGAAGCCTCAGCAACTCGTTGTCCAGGACCAGGAGTTTGTAACCTCCCAGTCTCTGGGAATGCGTTGCACAGACCTTTCTGCAAGGCCTCCCGGAGTTGTCTCATCCTCTGCTCCCTCTGCGACGGTAACATAAGGTCCGCAACCTTACCCTTGTACCGTGGATCAAGGAGAGTGGCCAGCCAGTAATGGTCCCTCTCCTTGATCCGAAGAATACGAGGATCCTTCCGCAGACTTTGCAGGATCAGGGAGGCCATGCAGCGTAGGTTAGCTGAGGCATTCGGTCCGGAGTCCTCTGGGTCACTAAGGACGACATGATCCGCAGCCACCTCCTCCCAGCCACGTACAAGTCCACTGGTTTCATGGGACTGTAAATCATCCCTAAAAGAGTGCTGCTGATGATGCTGAGTGCCAGCCTCCACCTCCATGCTGACACAATCCTCCTCCTCCTCCTCCTCCTCCTCCTCCTCCTCCTCCTCCTCTTCCTGTGCGATGGGTGGGACAGAAGGAACACTGTCTGGGTAAAGGGGGCCTTGAGAGGCAAGGAAGTCCTCCTCTTCCTGCCTCTGTTCTGCCTCAAGTGCCCTGTCCATTATTCCACGCAGCGTGTGCTCCAACAGGTGGACAAGAGGTACAGTGTCACTGATGCATGCACTGTCACTGCTCACCATCCTCGTGGCCTCCTCAAATGGTGCCAGGACAGTGCATGCATCCCTGATCATGCCCCACTGGCGTGGAGAAAAAAAACCAAGCTCCCCTGACCCTGTCCTGGTGCCGTAGTCGCACAGGTACTCATTGATGGCCCTCTGCTGCGTGTGCAGCCGCTGCAGCATGGCCAACGTTGAGTTCCACCTGGTGGGCATGTCACATATAAGGCGGTTCTTGAGCAGGTTCAACTCCTTTTGCAGCTCAGCCAGGCGAGCACTGGCATTATAAGATCTGCGGAAATGCACACAGACTTTCCTGGCCTGCCTCAGGACATCCTGTAAGCCCGGGTACCTGCCCAAGAACCGCTGCAGCACCAGGTTAAGGACATGAGCCACACAGGGCACATGGGTCAGTTGTCCCTGTCGGAGGGCGGAGAGGAGGTTGGTGCCATTGTCGCAAACCACCATTCCTGGCTTAAGCTGGCGTGGCGTCAACCACCTCTCGGCCTGGCCCTGCAGAGCAGACAGGACCTCTGCCCCAGTGTGGCTTCTGTCCCCCAAACACACCAGCGCAAGCATGGCATGGCATCTTTTTGCCTGCGTACTTGCGTAGCCCCTTGAACGGCTACGGAGCACCGCTGGTTCAGAGGACAAAGCGCAGGAAGAGGCCATGGAGGAAGAAGAAGAGGAGGGGGTGGAGGAGAGAGGTGTGTCACAACCAGTAGTAGCATTTTGGAGGCGTGGCAGTGGAACAACCTCCAACACTACTGCACCTTGTCCTGCATCCTTCCCAGCTGCCAAAAGAGTGACCCAATGGGCCGTGAAAGAAAGGTAACGTCCCTGTCCATGCCTGCTGGACCATGAGTCAGCGGTAATGTGCACCTTACCGCTGACCGCCCTGTCCAGCGAGGCCAAGACATTGCCTTCCACATGCCGGTAGAGAGCCGGAATAGCCTTCCGTGAGAAAAAGTGGCGTTTGGGAACCTGCCACTGAGGAACCGCACATTGCACAAACTCACGGAAGGGGGCCGAGTCTACCAACTGAAAAGGCAGCAGTTGAAGCGCTAGCAATTTAGCCAAGCTAGCATTCAACCGCTGGGCATGTGGATGGCTGGGAGTGAACTTCTTTCGACGGTCCAGCAGCTGGGGCAGGGAAATTTGCCTGCTAGAATCGGACGTCGGTGTACTGCTAGCAGAGTGGCCGCAAGTACTTGGCTGTGACACACCTAATTCTACACCTTCATTCCTCTCAGTGCATGTTTCAGAGAGGACTGAAGTTATAGTGGGGTTGGAGATCCCAGCTGATGCGGTGCAAGGAGAGGTCCGCTTTGTTCTTTGGCGTGGGTCTTTGAGGTAGGCTTGCCAACGAGCTGCATGGCAGGTCAACATATGTCTGGTCAGGCATGTGGTACCCAAGCGGCTGATGTTTTGGCCACGCGATATACGCTTGAGACATATGTTGCAAACAGCAGCTGTGCGATCTGATGCACTAGCCTCAAAAAAGGCCCACACCAAAGAACTTTTTGAATGACGGGCAGAGGCAGCGCCCTGCACAGGCGGAGCTCTGCGGTGTGATTCCATCGGTGTACTGCCCTTACGCTGGCCACCAAAGGGCATCCTGCCTCGTTGGAGATGTGCCTCCTCCTCATCCTCCTCCTCTCTCCTATTAGGCACCCACGTGGAGTCAGTGACCTCATCATCCCCTCCCTCCTCATCACTGGAGCCAATCTGGCAGTATGCTGCAGCTGCTGGAACATGACTGCCAGATTGGTGTCCTTCTTGAGCATCCCCTCTGTCTGCTCTCACGCTACTGCCTTCCTCTAGCTGGGTTTCATCATCAGACCCTTCGAAACGCTGGGCATCCTCCTGGAGCATGTACCCAACACTGTGCTCAAACAGTTCGGGGGACTCCTCAGGAGGAGGACATGGTGGGTCTAGGGAAGGAGTGACTGATGATGAGTCTGACATTGATACCAGGGAAGAGGACACTTTGGCAGCTGCTTTGCCAGTACCCTGAGCCTGGGTGAGAGAGGATGAGGAGGAGGAGGAGGGCTTGGTCATCCACTCTACCAAGTCTTCGGCATGATGTGGCTCAACATGTCCAGCTGCCGAAAAGGACAAGCGTGTCCCATGGCCATGTGCTGATGACAATGCACCGCGTCCACGACCAGCACTGTTGCCCCCAGACACAGAGCCTGCTTGCCCTCTTTTATTGCCTCCTGACTGTCTGCCTCTCCTTGTTTGCCTTCCAGACATTCTAATGGATGGCCTGCAGGGAGATGGGAAAAAAGCAATGAGGGCTACCTTCAGGTGTCCTTCTCTGTCCCTTTACTTAAGGATTTCTAAATATGGTTGAGGATGATTGCTTTCGCACAGAATAGCACAATGACAATTTCCCTGACTGTCCAAAAAACAAGGATTTCAAAGATGGTTGATGAGGAATGCTTTAGCACAGTATAGCACAATGAGAATTTCCCTCACTGTCCTTCCCTGTCCCTACAAACAAGGTTTAGCACAGTAAAACACACTGACACTCTCCCTACCTATAGTTTTCTGTCCCTATAAATTTTTTTTTTTAAAGATGGTTGATGATGAATGCTTTAGCACAGTATAGCACAATGAGAATTTCCCTCACTGTCCTTCCCTGTCCCTACAAACAAGGTTTAGCACAGTAAAACACACTGACACTCTCCCTACCTATAGTTTTCTGTCCCTATAATTTTTTTTTTTTAAAGATGGTTGATGATGAATGCTTTAGCACAGTATAGCACAATGAGAATTTCCCTCACTGTCCTTCCCTGTCCCTACAAACAAGGTTTAGCACAGTAAAACACACTGACACTCTCCCTACCTATAGTTTTCTGTCCCTATAAAAAATGTTTTTTTAAAGATGGTTGATGATGAATGCTTTAGCACAGTATAGCACAATGAGAATTTCCCTCACTGTCCTTCCCTGTCCCTACAAACAAGGTTTAGCACAGTAAAACACACTGACACTCTCCCTACCTATAGTTTTCTGTCCCTATAATTTTTTTTTTTTAAAGATGGTTGATGATGAATGCTTTAGCAAGGTATAGCACAATGAGAATTTCCCTCACTGTCCTTCCCTGTCCCTACAAACAAGGTTTAGCACAGTAAAACACACTGACACTCTCCCTACTGTGAGGGGGTTAGCTCGGCAGCGGGTGTGTGTGACCCCCGAGATGGGCTCCCCACACAAAAACAGGCCCAGCAAACGGAGGTTGTGGTTTTCAAAATCAAAAAGGTGTGGTTTATTTTCTATTTACAGTGACAAAACACAGCAAAGCAAAAGAAACATAAACAAAATAAATCCTGGTCAACTTGACCTCTGACTAAACATACAGGTTTCCTAACTAACAACTGGGATCAGCCTAGTGCTGTCCTAGTCCCTAAGTCCCTGGTTTTAAATGTCCAAGCAAATAGCCACACAGGCTTTGTCTCACCGCACAGGGGTTCACTCTCCCTAGACAGTCCACACAGGTCTGGGTCCAGGCATGAGCTAACATCTAATGAAGCTGGGAGTTCTTATAGAGGCCTAAATGAGCTGACAAGCTTCAGCTGGTCTCATCAACTCCCTGTCTGCATGACGCCCCACACTCTCCCTAGAGGTATGAGTCATCCATGAGCCCACTAGCCTCAGCTGGGCTTATACAACTCTCCACCTAGTTGTATAAGTCGGCGTAAAGCCTGAATCTGGGCGAAATATATCTACCCCCCTGGATGCAACCAGGTGACTTTACCTTCCTGCTGTCACATACCCCCCCTCTTGTTTTAACCTCGGGGTTGGAACACCAGCAATCAGGCATTCATGTACTCGAGACAAAGCATCCACATTCCCCATTTGAACGCCAGGGCGATGCTTTACTGTGAAGTTGAATTCCTGGAGGGCCAGGAACCACCTATTCACTCTTCTATTTGTTTCCTTGTTTTGAGCTATCCACTTTAACGGAGCGTGATCCGTAACCATATCAAAGTGCCTACCTAGCAGGTAGTACCGAAGGGAATCTAGAGCCCACTTCACCGCTAAACACTCCTTTTCAACGGTGGCGTAATTTACCTCATGGGACTTCAACTTCCTGCTGAGGTAAATGACTGGGTGCTCTTCCCCGTTCCAGACCTGGGACAATACTGCTCCTAACCCCACATCTGACGCATCACTTTGTACGACAAAGTCTTTAGAGAAGTCGGGTGAGTACAACACTGGCTGGCTACATAAGGCTTGTTTCAAGAATTGGAATGCTGCCTCAGCCTCGGGGGTCCATTTAATCATGACCGACCCTTTCCCCTTCGTCAGGTTGGTTAGGGGCACAGCCTTAGAAGCAAAGTGGGGAATGAATCGCCGATAATACCCAGCGATTCCCAGAAAGGCTCGTACCTGCTTCTTGCTGTTGGGACGTGGCCAACTCTGGATGGCCTCGACTTTGTTGAGTTGGGGTTTTATTACTCCCCTCCCAATGGTGTACCCAAGATATTTGGCCTCCTCCTGCCCAATGGTACACTTCTTGGGGTTAGCCGTAAACCCCGCTTCCCGAACAGAGTCCAGGACTGCTTGCACTTTTGGCAGATGTGAGGCCCAATCTGTGCTATGGACAATTACGTCATCCAGGTAAGCCGCAGCATACTTCCGATGGGGCCTCAGCATCTGGTCCATTTTCCGCTGGAATGTGGCCGGCGCATTCTGTAACCCGAACGGCATTCTTTTATATTGGAACGCCCCGTCTGGGGTTACAAATGCGGTTTTCTCTTTGGCCGACTTGGCCAGGGGGATTTGCCAATACCCTTTTGTGAGGTCAAGAGTCGTCATGTATCGGGCTGTTCCCAGCCGGTCGATCAACTCATCTATACGTGGCATGGGGTAGGTGTCAAATTTTGTAACTTTGTTCAACTGACGAAAATCGTTACAAAATCGCCAGCTCCCATCCGGTTTAGGCACCAACACAATGGGACTAGACCAATCACTTTGGGACTCCTCTATCACCCCTAAGTTCAGCATTTTCTGTACTTCCTCCCGTATTGCCTCCCGTCGGGCCTCTGGGATCCGATAGGGTTTTAACTTCACCCTTTCACCGGGCGGGGTAATGATGTCATGCTCTACCCCAGATGTTTGTCCCGGCAGCTCAGAGAATACCTCCTTGTTGCGAAGCACAAACTCCTTAACCTCCTGTTGTTGGGGTTGTGACAAGGTGGCTGCTATTCCAACCTCAGGAATCACGCAACCAGTTTGAGCTGGTGACCAAGTGTCTGCGACTAGGGACTCTCTATCCCTCCAGGCTTTCAACAGATTAACGTGATAGATCTGTTCGGGCTTTCGCCTTCCTGGTTGTCTGACCTTGTAATTCACTTCGCTCACTTTTTCCATTATCTCGTAGGGGCCTTGCCATTTGGCAAGGAATTTACTTTCAACCATAGGGACAAGTACCAGTATCCTATCCCCCGGGGAAAAGGTACGGGTCTTGGCTCCACGGTTGTACACTCTCTGCTGTGCTAACTGCGCTTGGGCCAAATGTTCCTTCACGATGGGCATTACCTGTGCAATTTGGTCTTGCATCAGGGCGACATGCTCAATCACACTCCTGTGGGGAGAACTCTCACTTTCCCAAGTTTCCTTGGCAATATCCAACAGCCCTCTTGGGTGTCTCCCATACAGTAACTCAAAGGGGGAGAATCCCGTAGAGGATTGGGGCACCTCCCTAATAGCAAACATCAGATAAGGAAGTAGACAGTCCCAATCCTTTCCATCTCTATCCACCACTTCTTCAACATTTGTTTTAGGGTTTTGTTGAATCTTTCAACCAGCCCATCGGTTTGGGGGTGATACACAGATGTACGTAATTGCGTCACTTTGAACAATTTACACAGCTCCTTCATAACCCGGGACATAAAGGGTGTACCTTGGTCCGTAAGCAGTTCTTTACAAATACCCACCCGGCTAAACACAAGAGATAGCTCTTTGGCTATGGTTTTGGCCGAGGTATTTCGGAGAGGGATCGCTTCTGGATAACGGGTGGCATAGTCCATTATAACTAATATGTACTGGTGCCCCCTAGCGGACTTGATTATAGGACCTACCAAATCCATGGCGATCCTCTCAAACGGGACCTCAATGATGGGTAGAGGGACCAGCGGGCTACGGAAATGTGGCATCGGGGCCAACCTCTGACACACAGGGCAGGAGGAACAATAATTTTCTATGTCCTTCATCACCCCCGGCCAATAGAATCTCTGTAATACCCTCTCTCGGGTTTTCTCTGTCCCCAGATGACCTCCAAGAATGTGCCCATGGGCCAACTCCAACACCAACTTCCTGTAAGGTTTGGGCACCACAAGCTGCTCAACGGTTTCTTCTGCCCTTTTTGCCACCCGATACAGTAGGTCCTTCTCTACGCTGAAGTATGGGTAAGTGCAGGTATTATCTGGGTTCACTAACTCGCCATCTATTTTCACTACGTTTTCCCGTGCCTTTATTAGGGCGGGGTCTTTCAACTGTTCTGTGGCAAAGTTTTCCCTGTGAACCTCAAGATCAGAAAACTCCACAGACGGTAGGTTTTCGTCTGAGGAGGTGGGCTCCTCTCCAGTTTCTTGAGTCTCCCCTGCCAATACTGATAAGGGAAATTCCGGAGAGTCCTCACCACTCTCAGGGGAGTTCTGGCTATCACATTCCTGGTACATAGGGGCACCAGTGGGGGGCTCAGGATCATCCCACAGTTCCCAGAACTTCGGAAAATCCCTTCCCACAATGGCGTCATGCGGTAACTGAGATACTAAGCCCACTGGATGAGAGAGGGTACCTTTGGGGGTCTCGAAACACACTGTAGTCACTGGATACTCTCGGGTGTCCCCATGCACACAAATAACAGCTACCTTGCTATTCCCAGAGACCTCTGTTTTAACTAACTCAGCCTTTATCAGGGTCACAAGGCTACCTGAATCCAGCAATACCAAAACATTTCTACCATTAACACACATTTTGCATAAATGTTTCTCAGTTCCTCGAATGGCAGTGCATGCGACTGTCGCACACAGCGACTGACGTCTGCCCGTCAGAAAGTCACACTGCATGGGTTCCTCCACAACCGGGCAATTGGCTGCAATATGTCCCGCTTGCCGGCAGCGGTAGCAAACGATCCTTCTTGCGGCCTCTTGAGCCGCTGATTTCCAAGGCTGTTCTTGCCAAACTTGGGGTAGAGCTCCCACCCTCTCACTCTCTCCACCCTCACCCCTTGGAATCCTCTTATCCGCCCCTGGGGATGGTCTGGTCTTAGGGTGGAAAGTCCGAGTGTCTCTGGAAGAGGCCGTCAGGTTCTCTGTAGCCAAGTATTTCTCCACACGATCCACAAGACCATCGGCCGTCTCTGGGTCTCCATGGCTTACCCACTTTTGGATGGCAGTAGGAAGAGCTCTCAAAAACCGATCCATTACAACACGTTCCACAATCTTTGGTGCGGACAAAGTCTCTGGCTGTAGCCACTTTCTGCTCAGGTGAATGAGATCATACATTTGAGACCTGGGGGGTTTTCCAAGCTGGAAAGTCCAGTTATGCACACGCTGAGCCCGGACAGCCTGGGTGACACCCAGCCTTGCCAATATTTCAGCTTTTAGCATCACATAGTCTTTTGCTTGGTTAGGCTCTAGGTCATAGTAAGCTTTCTGCGATTCACCAGTTAACAGAGGAGCCACCAGTCCAGCCCACTGCTCCTCAGGCCACTTTTCTCTTTCAGCGGTCCTTTCAAATGTGGTCAAAAATACCTCTGGATCATCCTCTCCAGTCATTTTTGTCAATAAACGACTCACCCCAAAGGACGCGGTATTAGTCGGACGGCTTTCCTCACTGGTCTGCGGACGTTGCTGCATTACTGCTTCCATCTGTTGTTGTAGTCTCTGCTCTTGCTTCTGCAACAGGTCTATGAAGCGGGCCTCAGATTGCTGCTGGGCTTGTTGCTGAGCCTCCAGACTCTGTTGCAAAGTTACGTTTGTCTGCTGCTGGGCTGCAAGGCTCTGTTGATGAGCTTGCTGCTGGGCTGCAAGGCTCTGTTGATGAGCTTGCTGCTCGGCTGCGAATTTCTGTTGTTGAGCTGCAAGGCTCTTTTGCAAACCTGCATTTGTCTGCTGTTGATTGGCATTTGCTAGAGCCAGCTGCTTCAGTATCTCCTCCATGCTGGCTTAAAAAAAAACTGCCCGCATTCTCCACCAACTGTGAGGGGGTTAGCTCGGCAGCGGGTGTGTGTGACCCCCGAGATGGGCTCCCCACACAAAAACAGGCCCAGCAAATGGAGGTTGTGGTTTTCAAAATCAAAAAGGTGCGGTTTATTTTCTATTTACAGTGACAAAACACAGCAAAGCAAAAGAAACATAAACAAAATAAATCCTGGTCAACTTGACCTCTGACTAAACATACAGGTTTCCTAACTAACAACTGGGATCAGCCTAGTGCTGTCCTAGTCCCTAAGTCCCTGGTTTTAAATGTCCAAGCAAATAGCCACACAGGCTTTGTCTCACCGCACAGGGGTTCACTCTCCCTAGACAGTCCACACAGGTCTGGGTCCAGGCATGAGCTAACATCTAATGAAGCTGGGAGTTCTTATAGAGGCCTAAATGAGCTGACAAGCTTCAGCTGGTCTCATCAACTCCCTGTCTGCATGACGCCCCACACTCTCCCTAGAGGTATGAGTCATCCATGAGCCCACTAGCCTCAGCTGGGCTTATACAACTCTCCACCTAGTTGTATAAGTCGGCGTAAAGCCTGAATCTGGGCGAAATATATCTACCCCCCTGGATGCAACCAGGTGACTTTACCTTCCTGCTGTCACACTACCTATAGTTTTCTGTCCCTATAAAAAATGTTTTTTTAAAGATGGTTGATGATGAATGCTTTAGCACAGTATAGCACAATGAGAATTTCCCTCACTGTCCTTCCCTGTCCCTACAAACAAGGTTTAGCACAGTAAAACACACTGACACTCTCCCTACCTATAGTTTTCTGTCCCTATAAAAATTTTTTTTTAAAGATGGTTGATGATGAATGCTTTAGCACAGTATAGCACAATGAGAATTTCCCTCACTGTCCTTCCCTGTCCCTACAAACAAGGTTTAGCACAGTAAAACACACTGACACTCTCCCTACCTATAGTTTTCTGTCCCTATAAAAAATGTTTTTTTAAAGATGGTTGATGATGAATGCTTTAGCACAGTATAGCACAATGAGAATTTCCCTCACTGTCCTTCCCTGTCCCTACAAACAAGGTTTAGCACAGTAAAACACACTGACACTCTCCCTACCTATAGTTTTCTGTCCCTATAAAAATGTTTTTTTAAAGATGGTTGATGATGAATGCTTTAGCACAGTATAGCACAATGAGAATTTCCCTCACTGTCCTTCCCTGTCCCTACAAACAAGGTTTAGCACAGTAAAACACACTGACACTCTCCCTACCTATAGTTTTCTGTCCCTATATAAAATGTTTTTTTAAAGATGGTTGATGATGAATGCTTTAGCACAGTATAGCACAATGAGAATTTCCCTCACTGTCCTTCCCTGTCCCTACAAACAAGGTTTAGCACAGTAAAACACACTGACACTCTCCCTACCTATAGTTTTCTGTCCCTATATAAAATGTTTTTTTAAAGATGGTTGATGATGAATGCTTTAGCACAGTATAGCACAATGAGAATTTCCCTCACTGTCCTTCCCTGTCCCTACAAACAAGGTTTAGCACAGTAAAACACACTGACACTCTCCCTACCTATAGTTTTCTGTCCCTATAAAAAATGTTTTTTTAAAGATGGTTGATGATGAATGCTTTAGCACAGTATAGCACAATGAGAATTTCCCTCACTGTCCTTCCCTGTCCCTACAAACAAGGTTTAGCACAGTAAAACAGACTGACACTCTCCCTACCTATCCTTCTCTTTCCCTAAACTAAAGGAATCCAGGTTAAGCAAGAAAAAAAATGTCACTGTCCCTGCCTATGCTTCTCTTTCCCTGCTCCGGAACACACTACACTAGGCCGCCGTGCTGGCGGCCTTTTATAGTGTGGGGCGTGTACTAAACACCCTCAGCAATAATTGGCCACAGGCATCCTGCCTGTGGCCAATCATTGCTCTCCTCGCTGCCGGCGCTGTGATTGGCCAAGCATGCGGGGTCACAGTGCATGCTTGGCCAATCACAGCGCCTGGATGACACTGCGATGGCGTAGTGCATTGTGGGCCGCGAATTAGGCGCGAACGGCCCAAATCGTTCGTTGTTCGGCGAACGATCGAACAGCCGATGTTCGAGTCGAACGTATGTTCGACTCGAACACCGAGCTCATCCCTAGCTGTGATTGGTCAGTGCAACATGTGACCCAGCTTCTATATAAGCTAGAGGCACACAGCACACATGTCACTCTGCTTCAGAATAGATAGGGAGAGGATCTAGTCTGCTGCTGCTGCTTTTAGGGAGAGATAGAAAAATACATGAGTTAGTCCTGATTCTGGAATCTGAGGGAAAAGATAGAGACAGTGTAGTGTAGGGCCAGGTTCCTGTTTTTTGCTTTTAGGGAGAGAGATATATTATATAGGAATAGGAGTCCAGATTCAGAGATATAACTCAGCGATCTGCATAGGTTTACCTGTTTGTGTTGCAGTGCAGTCTTTTTACACTGCTATGAGCCCAGTGTCAGAGAAAATCTACCTTTTATCTGCAAGCTCAGTGCACCAGCACTGCATATATTACGTTGAGAGATACACCGTTTCCATACTGTGGGTGTATTCTGCTCTTGGAAAAAGATCCATTTAGGACAAAAAAAAAAGGCACTTTATTGTGCTCTTTTCCAAAAGACCCATTGGGCAAAAAAAAAAAAAAAATTCCATTTTATTTTGCTCGTGCAAAAAAAGACCCGTGTAGGGCAAAAAATTAATAAATTGCACTTTAATGTACGCTTGCAAAAAGAGCCATTTAGGGCCACAAAAAATATTTTGCAGTGTGTTATACATATGTGGAGGTGTGTGAAATAAACAATTTACATATAGTTTTCTTCTACTGTGCTATACTAAAAAAACAACATTTTTTTGAATAGCATTTTCTGCAGTTCTGTAGCTGTGCGATTCAGCGGTTACGTACTGTGGGTGTATTGTGGTCTTCCAAAAAACGCCATTTAGGGCCACAAAAAATATTTTGCAGTGTGTTATACATATGTGGAGGTGTGTGAAATAAACAATTTATATATAGTTTTCTTCTACTGTGCTATACTAAAAAAACCATTTTTTTTTAATAGCATTTTCTGCAGTTCTGTAGCTGTGCGATTCAGCAGTTACGTACTGTGGGTGTATTGTGGTCTTCCAAAAAACGCCATTTTGGGCCACAAAAAATATTTTGCAGTGTGTTATACATATGTGGAGGTGTGTGAAATAAACAATTTATATATAGTTTTCTTCTAATGTGCTATACTAAAAAAACAACACCAATACTGTCCCCCGAGGACAAAATGGTCCATGAATCCTACAGAATTAGGGTGTTTGAGCCTATTTACCACTCAAACACTTCCCTTAAATTTAGCACCCTGCTACATTTTTATTTCAAAGTATTTTATTTTCCCACTAGCTTATCCATTAAATTGAATAATTTATTCCAGAAAGGGCGTATTCTGGGGCATTCCCACCATATGCGTGGCATCGTGCCGTTGAGTTTCTGAGGTTCTTAATGACTTCCTGTACCTCTTCTGCTGAAAAGGGGGCCTCCAGCATATATATATATATATATATATATATATATTTTTATGTTATTTTAAGTTATTTCCCTATCCACATTTGTTTGCAGAGCACTTGCCATGCTCTTAACAACATTTTGCTGCCATTTGCAGCCCTCTAGCCCTTTCCATTACTTTTTTAGAGCCTTTTTAGTCCTTAGAAGTCCGGGTCCCCATTGACTTCAATGGGGTTCGGGTTCGGGTTCGGGTTAAAGTTCGGTCCCGAACCCGAACTTTTTTCCGAAGTTCGGCCGAACCCGTCGAACCCGAACATCCAGGTGTCCGCTCAACTCTAGTCAACATGACAGTCACCCGAAAACAGCGGCCACACAGGGCCCAACATAAATATCCTGACTAACATAGTCAACTATCTCTTCCCTCCCTCCCCCCCCGTCACAGCTCAGTAGTGCGGGCTTGTTGTACTTTGTGTTTCAACATTTTTATTCCCTATCCAGGTGATCATTCCATCTCCTGGCCACCAATGAGAAGGTCTTCCGCATACTAGGATTCAGTTACCGTGTATTTTAAATAGACAGTATAGACTATATCACATCCCCGCTGTTTGTTTCCTGCATCTCAAAACCTCGGCAGCTCCTTGGATCAATGAGGTACCCTGGGAGGATCAAACCTAGCCCACCGTGCTGTCAGAGTCATACCAGGCCTTCCACACTCTGTCACCTTTTTTTCCACATCCCCTAGCCCTATATGTGGCTTTATAATAGGGCAACATCGAGTTCACCAACCCTTTCCAAAATATTGCATCAGGGGTTCTTGCATCCTTCCAGTTGAGCAGTATGCCTTTTTTACCTTAAAACAATAGGATAGTAAGTAATGTTCTCAGTGCTCTTGTCGGAACTATCTCCTCCACCAGTCCCAACAAGCACACCCTCACAGTTAATGGTATTGGTACTACCAGAAAATCAGATATACAGGAGGTGATCTCCACCCAAAAACGTTGGATGTGAGGGCATTGCCAGAATATATGGTCAGCATTTGGCGGAGAGAATGAACATCTCCAGCATTCCGCTGAGCCATTGCCTTTTTTTTTTAGCTAGCCTATCCGGCGTATAGTAGCACCTATGGAGAAATTTTAATTGTATCAGTCTGTCCCTTGCTGACACTAGGTGTTTAAAGGGTCCAGAGGTCATCCCAATCCTCCCCTTAAATGTCAGGAACTTCAGTCTCCCATCTACTTCTACAGTTGGCTACTGCCTTTGGTGTTGTTTTGAAGAATTTGAGATGCAGAGCTTCTTGCAGCCATAAGTCCCCTTTCCTTCTTAGGCTGCCCCTAACCTGCACAGTCAGCCAATGAGGAGGGGGCACCTCCGACGCCTCTGACTGATGTGTGCTGGTAGCAGCCCCCCTGCACACTAAACGGCAAAAAAAAAATGTGGGCGTCAATTTGCCACCCCTCTTAAAGTGCCGCCTGGGACCATTGGACCTACTGGGACCCATGGTAGGGATGGTCCTGGATCAGCCTCACCTGTGTGTGTAGTGTATAAAAAAGCCTGTATTCTTGTTCCATCAAGAGGTACAGTTTTGCAGCTAAACTAGTCCTGCCTAGTTCTTGGTTGCAATATGCGCCTATAATATCTGATAACTATGTTCAGACTGGAGGAAGCAGTATACTGATGGAAGGACTCAAAAGCGGAGTGTGGGACGGTTCCGTCACAGAGTGTTCTTTGACAGTCTGCCCATTATCTGTCTTGTTTGCAGCTTGTCAGCAGGCCAGAAAGCAGCTGACTCTCCGGTGCTTCCTCAGAGTGCGTCCATGCTGCCCGCATGCCAGGACACACCCTTCCAGATGGTAATTTTTAAAATAATGATTATCTGAAGCCTCCCTGTACAGAACAGCCCCCAGGAGGGTCAGGACCAGGGGCGGGCAGCACCGTTAGATACCAAGATGTATTTACACCGTCCTGCAGCAGATGAATGAGGCCTTCTCTCCGGAAAGATGGTGGCTGGTCTCAGGTAGGAAGAAGGCGTCTCCAAGGGCGCACTCCCAGGCAGACCTCCCTGCTGATGGGGATGAAGGCAGGAGAAGTGTCATGCTACCAGGTAGGAGAATGGAGGGCTTGTGTCCCTCTGAGCCCGAGGATGGCGCCGGATACAGCCAAGAAGGCAGCTGGCGTCACAAAGCAGCGGGGCACACCAATCAGATGGTCTGGCTGCAAAATAATGGCAGGAAAAAGGGTAGAGAAGGAAGTCTGGTAATCTATGTTATATAAAGTCTGTGTCAGGCTTGCAGGCACACGGATGGATGCGGATGAAGGTTCAGGATTCCTGGAAATTCTCTCTAATGCCGCGTACACACAACCGTTTTTCATGATGAGAAAAATGCCATTTTTTTATTTGGTCATTAAAAACGATCGTGTGTGGGCTCCAGAGCCTTTTTTCACGACGTGAAAAATGGGCATTAAGAATTTGGAACATGCTCTAATTTTTCTCGTCGTTTTTCACGTCGTCATTTTTCTCGTCATGAAAAACGGCCGTGTGTAGGCTTTAACGACGTGAAAAAAACGCTCATGCTCAGAAGCAAGTGATGAGATGGGAGCGCTCGTTCTGGTAAAACTAGCGTTCGTATAGGAGATAGCACATTTGTCACGCTGTAACGGACTGAAGAGCATGAGGCTGAAAAGCGCAAATCTTCTCTCACCAAAATTTACTAACACAAGGATCAGCAAAAGCAGCCCAAAGGGTGGCGCCATCCGATTGGAACTTCCCCTTTATAGTGCCGTCGTACATTTCGTACGTCACCGCGCTTTGCTTGAGCATTTTTTTTCACGATAGTGTGTAGGCAAGGCAGGCTTGAGAAGAATCACGTCGAGAAAAACTTTGTCTTTTTCAATGACATTAAAAACGGTTGTGTGTACGCGGCATAAGGCATCGGCCACAGCTCAAATCTGGTCACGCCCCCAATAAAGTATATAATCAATGTGATTTTATGTGATTGTCAGTTAGGGACCTTAAATTGTAAGCGCCCTAAAAGCAGGAACTGATGTGAATGCACAAAATATATGTAAAGTGCTGCTTAAATTGTTGGTGCAATATAAATATCTCTAATAAAGAAAAAAATAATAATAATAAATTGCATATATTTATTTTAACAGATTTTAAACCCATTTTACTTTTTTGAAGTTTATTCACTAACTACGTGGCTGGCATCTGGATATTTTGATTATTCTATGGCCATATTAACTATGACAATCGTGTCTATTCTTGCAACAATTTACATGCTAAGGATGGTAAGCATAAATCTGTTACTTTGATATATCCATATATTTAACTTTATTCTAAATACACAGATGGTAACTACATATTTTTTTTTTTTTTATCTTTATAGCAATCACTTAAATTGCATCATATGGTGGAATCACATAACAATGTTTTGGTGTCTGTTCTTCAGAGAAATGGAGGTAAGACACCCAAAGGGAAAAAAATAACACACACGTCATACTTACCTGCTCTGTGCAATGGATTCTCCACTTCTCATGTCCCCCACCTGTGCTCCTGGTCCCTACCCCCCCTTGGCCAAGTGCCCCCATGCTTGTGCATGCTCGCTCCTGAGCCTGCTGTTGTATCTAAGCCAATGAGGAGTGAGAGCCTCGGCTCTCATGTGCATCACTGGATCGAGATCTGACTCAGGGAAAATTAAGAGGAGCTTTAGCTGATCAGGTTTCTAAAGGCTTGAATGCAGCAATTTCCTGCATTAGAAGATAGTATACAGTATAATCACTTTTTCAGTGGACCATTTATTTCTACCTCTCCCCTGTTTCAGCTCTGCGGCCTCAAAACATTGGCATTTAAGTATTTTGGGAATGTTGGATGCCTGTATCCCACACCATGTGCTGGTTCCTTTTTTTGACACCCTATATCACTTCAGGGCTCAGCTTCAGCTTTTTATTATTATCCTACATATAGCTGGCAGACCAAAATATGGTTTCAAATATTCAACGAGAGAAAATAAGTCTAATTGACTAGTACCTTACAATACCCGCATGCTGTATTACCTGGAGGCACACAGTTATTTCTTACTTTCTAATACACTTGTTTTGAATATTAATGTTCCCTAGAAAAGGAAACTTTATGCATATCTAACGTATTCAGGTTTAGTGCATGCCAAGTCAGCATGCACCAATTTACTTGACTATTACTCCATTACTAATTTGCCTAGCTGACCTTTTGAGCTGCTTGATGTAACCAAGTATTTATCTTTATTGTCTCCATGGTCAATTCTTTTTGACTCCTCTTCTATTTCAAGGCAGCTTTGTAAGGTGTATCTCTAGGCTAAATTGTTAAAGCGGTTGTATGCCCTGCTTTGTGATTTTTACCTACAGGTAAGCCTGTAATATGATGTCAGCGGTGCATGCGCTCTGAAGGTTCGGCGTATCATGCCCGAACATTGGAGCTTCTTGCCAGAAACAAGGGCTTTTTTCCCCAGAGTTTACTACCGCTTTAATAAATTGGGAAATAGATCCCTTGTCAAGATTTGATTACTAACCATGTCCTCATTACGGGGATTTGTCGTATATATTTATTCTGGTAATCATTGTTACCAAGAAAGAAAGTGAGGAGGAATTCAAAATGTAACAGTTTTCTCCAGATCAGGAGGAAAGAAGAAATCTTACAATGGGGATACTTGTTTCAGGGACAACTGTCTAAGAGGGTAATTCCCCTCACTTTGGGAGATTTCTTTCAACTTCCTTTTGGGTCTCTGGGATAGGATGTGAAGGATTATCTCCCAAATGATACATTGATTGCGCAAAAAAAGCCAAAAAACGGATGGTTTACCCTTTTTGACAACATTGTAACATTTACCATTGTAATATTTATTGGATAATTTAATATTGAGTGAGTCGTGTCCAAAGAAAGGGGGTGGAGGTTTCTTTCAACATGTTTTCAATATGCTCACGTTGAACATCATAGATTGCATTTATACCTTTTTTTTTTCCTTCATGTTTATATAGGGGTTTAACCCCTTCCTACTCTATTCAAAACTGAAAAACATTTTGGCTATAGATACACTTTAACCATCTGCTCACCACTCACAGTAAATATACTGCGGGTGGGCAGTAAGTACAGGCACAATCACATAACTGTACATCAGTCTCTTTTTCCAAGTTCGGCAGGGCGCATGCAAACCCGTGCTGTGATTGGACACAGCACGAGTTTGGCAGCTGATTGCAGATAATCTTTTGGCTGAAATCAGCTGATCGGCTGTGTCCAATCACACACAGAGTTCTGTGTTTACAAACGCACAGAACTCTGTGTGCATAGAAACAGCAATCTGGCTGTTTCTTCTTCCTTGATAATCAGGGAGGAAAACAGCTAGATAGTAAAGTAACAGTAGCACACATTACACACTGTTAGACACACTTTTAACCCCTTAATTGCACCTAGATATTAACCCTTTCCCAGCCAATGTGTCAATGTACAGTATTATATACCTCCAAACTTTCTGAGAAGGGAATGAGGGACACCTATTAGCAAGAGTATGTAGGCATAGTAAACTCCCCCTAACACACCCTGCTTAAAGGCAAATTGTACAAAAAAATATTGGTTAAACCCACAAGCTCTTTTTTACAATTAATATTACTTTATATTGGCTTTTGTTCATTACAAATGCAGACATTTTGAAATTGGATAACAAGGTTTAGCACTGGGAAACACTTTGTGATAGATAAGTAGTGAATTTTATATACAACTATGTAGATCAGACCAAAACGAGGGGCAAATGTAATTTGCATACATGTGTTGCATGACTGCACAATTACCAGTTAACGTAGTCAAGTGATAGCACAAAATGGTCATGAAGGGGGTAAAAGCTTCTGGAGGTCAAGTGGTTAAAAAGCCACTTGTTCTGTTTTAAAGCTATAAGCAATATGTATATGCTAGTCACTTTAAGATTGTATAATACATTTTACTACAATGTTTTAATTTCACATCTTGTTATTTTTAAGACTTGAATTAAATTTACCTTTATACCATGTTAGTATGCCATGGAATATAGGAATGTGATTGAAAATAGAAATTTTAGGGTAACAGATCCTGCTGCCTTTCTTCCCAAATTTGCATTTGCATATTAGCGGCTGTGTCCATGTAGCCATTGCACCCCAATTAACATGAATGGGACTGCTTGAATGCAGATAAATGGAACCCCTGTGCATCTTGTGCAGGCAAACATGACCCTGGCACGCATGTGCACTATGAATGAGGCCTTACAGGGCAATACAGAGGTGAAAGCGGATTATCGGGGACTTAAAACTGTAGCAATGTGCAAATGAAAACAGTTTGTATAATACAACTTTTTATTTTATAGGGGTTGAAGAAGTACAATCTAAATACCTGGTTCCTGGAGATGTAATTGTCTTATCAGAGAAGAAGTTTTTTCTGCCCTGTGATGCCATGCTAATATCGGGGGGTTGTGTGGTAAATGAAGGCATGTTGACAGGTACAGCATGATAAAACATGTATCAAGTACGATGTCGTAATTTAAAACTGTTATAGTTATACATTTGTGGCCCTAATTTTGCAGGATTTAAAATCGTTACAAATAGGGATGAGCCGAACACCCCCGGTTCGGTTCTCACCAGAACCTGTGAACGGACCGAAAGTTCGCGCGAACTATCGAACCCCGTTCGGAAAACAAAAGTGCTAATTTTAAAGGCTAATATGCAAGTTATTGTCATAAAAAGGGTTTGGGGACCCGGGTCCTGCCCCAGGGGACATGTATCAATGCAAAAATAAGTTTTAAAAACGTCAGTTTTTTCGGGAGCAGTGATTTTAATGATGCATAAAGTGAAAAAAAAGTAAAATATTCCTTTAAATATCGTACCTGGGGGGTGTCTATAGTATGCCTGTGAAGTGGCACGTGTTTGCCGTGTTTAGAACTGTCCCTGCACAAAATGAAATTTTTTAAGGAAAAAAAGTCATTTAAAACTGCTTGCGGCTTTAATGTAATGTGTGGTCCCGGCAATATGGACCACTAACATAAAATACTGCAGCTCCCTGCCTGTATTTGTATCAGAACACCAGCAATTGTATTGAGGTAAGCTTTAGGTGCACACTGTGCAAAGGACACTAAAGCAAAATACTGCAGCTCCCTGCCTGTATTTGTATCAGAACACCAGCAATTGTATTGAGGTAAGCTTTAGGTGCACACTGTGCAAAGGACACTAAAGCAAAATACTGCAGCTCCCTGACTGTATTTGCATCAGAACACTAGCAATTGTATTGAGGTAAGCTTTAGGTGCACACTGTGCAAAGGACACTAAAGCAAAATACTGCAGCTCACTGCCTGTATTTGTATCAGAACACCAGCAATTGTATTGAGGTAAGCTTTAGGTGCACACTGTGCAAAGGACACTAAAGCAAAATACTGCAGCTCTCTGCCTGTATTTGTATCTATCAGAACACCAGCAATTGTATTGAGGTAAGCTTTAGGTGCACACTGTGCAAAGGACACTAAAGCAAAATACTGCAGCTCACTACCTGTATTTGTATCAGAACACCAGCAATTGTATTGAGGTAAGCTTTAGGTGCACACTGTGCAAAGGACACTAAAGCAAAATACTGCAGCTCCCTGCCTGTATTTGTATCAGAACACCAGCAATTGAATTGAGGTAAGCTTTAGGTGCACACTGTGCAAAGGACACTAAAGCAAAAACCTGCAGCTCCATGCCTGTATTTGTATCTATCAGAACACCAGCAATTGTATTGTGATAAGCTTTAGGGGCACACTGTGCAAAGGACACTAAAGCAAAATACTGCAGCTCCCTGCCTGTATTTGTATCAGAACACCAGCAATTGTAATGAGTTAAGCTTTAGGTGCACACTGTGCAAAGGACACTAAAGCAAAATACTGCAACTCCCTGCCTGTATTTGTATCAGAACACCAGCAATTGTATTGAGGTAAACTTTAGGTGCACACTGTGCAAAGGACACTAAAGCAAAATACTGCAGCTCTCTGCCTGTATTTGTATCAGAACACCAGCAATTGTATTGAGGTAGGCTTTAGGTGCACACTGTGCAAAGGACACAAAAGCAAAATACTGCAGCTCCCTGCCTGTATTTGTATCAGAACACCAATAATTGTATTCAGGTAAACTTTTGGTGCACACTGTGCAAAGGACACAGTACACTAAGTGAAACACTGCAGCTAGCACAATCACGTGCCTGCCTGTCAGTATAGAGAATAACAGGAATGGATCTAGCTAAACTGAATACAGTGTGTAAATATATATACAACACCTAGGATGCATATATATCCTCTACACACTGTAACTGCAGCTAACTGACTAGCCTGCCTGCTCTATCTAACTCAAATCAAATTACACTCTCTCTCTGTCTTTTAACCAACGCCGCAACACACTACACAAGGCCGCTAAGCCGGCGGCCTTATATAGTGTGGGGCGTGTATCTATTCCTCTGAGCCATGATTGGCCAAAGCCACCCTGGCTTTGGCCAATTACGACTCTCTGTACTTACGGCGCTGTGATTGGCCAAGCATGCAGGTCATAGTGCATGCTTGGCCAATCATCAGCAAGCAATGCACTGCGATGCCGCAGTGAATTATGGGCCGTGACACGCCACTCGAATTTGGCGCGAACGGCCCATAATGTTTGAAATTCGGCGAACGGCCGAACAGATGATGTTCGAGTCGAACATGGGTTCGACTCGAACTCGATGCTCATCCCTAGTTGCAAACCAAAATCCTCAAAACAACATTATTTTGCGCAAGTTAGTAGATAATACTATTATAGAAAAAAGAAATCGAAAAAGCGCAACCCAATGTGATTGATAACAGTGAATCTCTGAAACAATGTCAAATTCCAACCGAAATCCCAACCGATATCTCAAAGCTGGAATATAAGTGAAACAAACATATGTAGCGCACCAACCCCAGACTTTACCTGCTTTTCTTCTGCTTGGTTCCTCCACAGGAAAGAATGAGGCACACCGCACCACAAGCCCGGACACTCCTGAATAGGGAGGTTGAGCGGTGTTAGTTTTTTCGGGCCTGCTTGCTGCCAGTGTTTAAAAACCTCCAGTGCTGACCTTGTTTCTGTGGTAGTCAGAAACAAGCCTATAGTTCTCCCCAGTAAGCAACTGTCCACACCAACTGAAAGGTCCAACTCTTATTTATTCCTTTTAGCACAATAAACAGTCTCTTTGAGAGCAGACAGGTTGGGACAAGACACAGGTCAGATAAGGTGGCAGGAGGTCCAGGCACAAACTTGAATTTGGGTTTTCTCCTGTTCTGATCAGCACGAACAGGCTTGGCGCACAGTCTCTGCCACAGACCATGAAGTTGGTCACTGCCACTGACCGGGTGAAAAAAAGATGAAAGCCACTGCCACTGACCTTGGGTGCGTAGTGTCACTGCCACTGTGACTTAGGGCACCCGGAGGCGACACACACGCACCCAGGCCTAAGGTGCCTGAGCGCGGGAAGATGGCCGCCCCCTTTTATATCCTCTCCCGACAGGCAGAGCAGGTTCCCCACCCCACCGTACTGCTACCAAGAGGGGACAAAAAAAGGCACAACCTTGTACTGCGGTTCAACCCGGGCCCATGGCAATAGCGCCACCCATAGGCCCCAGGGAACTACACACCAGTACCATCTCCCAGGGACAGAAATGGTCCATGAAACCTAACAATTAGTGCATCTAAGCCTAGTTACCACTCAGATGCTTCCCCCTAAATGTAACCACCCGCTACACATATATAAATGGAAAAAGATAAATTGACCAAAATAAAAATGAAAATAAAACTTATGACATAAAACTCTCAATTGATAAAAGTCCATATGATGTAACATCTATGGGGGACTAGTCCAAAGATGACATATATAGGATTGTTGCCGTGAAGGTATTCCTATGCGGCGGAAGGCATAAGACAGGTTGATAGTATAAGCTTCACATCCAATATTAAGTAAATGGCTTGCTTACCAGATATGAGATGATATTGGGCTCAGGACTAGGCCGACCTGCCTTCACACGATCTGTTCTCGGTGTTCACCACACATGGATCGATTGGGAAATCCGGAGGCGGTCACTTTGGCGCTGAATCCCACACACAGCGGGCACTTCAAAAACTTTCGCTTGCCGTAAGGTAAGGATTGTGTTTTAAATAACTTACGTTTTCCATATACAGCAAGTGGAGATCAGCATCCAGAAGTCAGCAGTCAATTACCAAAGAGAAGGAAGAAGAAAAGATCCTCATGGTGCAGTATTTCTTCATAAAAAACGTATTTATTGCACAGGCTTCATAAAACATTGACATCCATGGAACAGAGACAAATTTTCAAAAACAGCCGCGGTTAGCACCAGCTGGCTGGAATGTGATGGTGTCAGAGACTTGTGGCCCCACCCTACATGTTTCCCCGTACAATGATTCTACTGGGAACATATATACCGCGGCTGTTTTTGAACATTTGTCTCTGTTACCTGTCTGAGTATTATGCCTTCCGCCGCATAGGAATACCTTCACGGCAACAATCCTACATACTGTATGTTATCTTTGGACTAGTCTCCCATAGATATTACATCATATGGACTTTTATCAATTGAGTGTTTTATGTCATAAGTTTTATTTTCATTTTTATTTTGATCAATTTATCTTTTTCCATTTATATATGTTTGTTTCACTTATATTCCAGGTTTGAGATATCGCTTGGGATATCGGTTGGAATTTCACATTGTTTCAGAGATTCACTGTTATCAATCACATTGGGTTGCGCTTTTTTGATTTCTTTTCTCCATATGTTTTGAGTCCTTTTTAGGCTAATTGAATAGCAGCACCTGCCCGTCAGGTGAAGGTCATACTATTCACCCTTCTCTCACACATTAAGGCCGGGTTCACACTAGTGCGACACGACATCTGTCCTACTTTGGATCCGACTTTGCCCTGCGACATGAAGCCGACATATGTCCGACTTTCAATGAACGGGGATCCGACTTGGATCCCCGCCAATATCAGGCACTGTGTTTGGTATGAATCTTGAAGGGGAACTCCAGGCCAAATTTTAAATTAAAAAAACGGCGCGGGTTCCCCTCCAGGAGCATACCAGGCCCTTGGGTCTGGTCTGGATTTGAACAGGCGCCCCTACACCGAAAAAACGGCGTGGGGGTCCCCCCAAAATCCAAACCAGACCCTTATCCGAGCACACAACCTGGCCGGCCGCAGGGGAAGAGGGGGGGATGAGAGAGCGGCCCCCCCTCCCTCCTGAACCGTACCAGGCTGCATGCCCTCAACATGGGGGGTTTGGTGCTCTGGGGCAGGGGGGCGACCTGCGGCCCCCCCACCCCAGAGCACCCTGCCCCCATGTTGATGAGGACAGGGCCTCTTCCCGACAACCCTGGCCGTTGGTTGTCGGGGTCTGCGGGCGGGGGGCTTATCGGAATCCGGGAGCCCCCTTCAATAAGGGGGCCGCCGGATCCCGGCCCCCCACCCTATGTGAATGAGTATGGGGTACATCGTACCCCTACCCATTCACCTGGTGGAAAAAAATTGCAATAAAAAAACCACACAGCTTTTTAAAGTATTTTATTGCACAGCTCCGGGGGTCTTCTTCCGACTTCGGGGGTCTCCGGTGTCGTCTCCCGCTCTCCGGTTCTTTCTTCCGCCGGGCCACCGCTAACTTCTTTTTAGCTCTCTTGCTAACAGAGGCCCGGTCTTCCCGTTGTCTCGTCCGGCTCTCCGTTGTTCTTCTGCCGGCCCCTCCACTAACTTCTTCGTAGCTCTTTCGCTAGTGGAGGGGCCGGGCTTCCCGTCGCTGTCGCCGTCGGCTTCTTCTTCCCTCTTCTGCTTCTCGATGTTGACGCGTCGCCTCCTCCCGCTGTAATACTGGCTCTCCGCTCCGCTCCGCTCCGCATTAATATAGGCTTCTCATGACGTCACAGTCACATGTTCCCATGACGTCACAGTCACATGCTCTGGGGCCATGTGCCCTGGAACATGTGACTGTGACGTCATGAGAAGACTATATTAATGCGGAGCGGAGAGCCAGTATTACAGCGGGAAGAAGCGACGCGTCAACATCGAGGAGGAGAAGAGGGAAGAAGAAGCCGACGGCGACGGGAAGACCGGCCCCTCCACTAGCGAAAGAGCTAAAAAGAAGTTAGTGGAGGGGCCGGTAGAAGGACAACGGAGAGCCGGACGAGACAATGTGAAGACCGGGCCTCTGTTAGCAAGAGAGCTAAAAAGAAGTTAGCGGAGGCCCGGCGGAAGAAAGAACCGGAGAGCGGGAGATGACACCGGAGACCCTCGAAGTCGGAAGAAGACCCCCGGAAGTCGGAAGAAGACCGCCGGAGCTGTGCAATAAATTACTTTGAAAACCTGTGTAGTGTTTTTTTATTGCAATTTTTTTCCACCAGGTGAATGGGTAGGGGTACGATGTACCCCATACTCATTCACATAGGGTGGGGGGGGCGGGATCCGGGGACCCCCTTATTGAAGGGGGCTCCCGGATTCCGATAAGCCCCCCGCCCGCAGACCCCGACAACCAACGGCCAGGGTTGTCGGGAAGAGGCCCTGTCCTCATCAACATGGGGCAGGGTGCTCTGGGGTGGGGGGGCCGCAGGTCGCCCCCCTGCCCCAGAGCACCAAACCCCCCATGTTGAGGGCATGCAGCCTGGTACGGTTCAGGAGGGAGGGGGGGCCGCTCTCTCGTCCCCCCCTCTTCCCCTGCGGCCTGCCAGGTTGTGTGCTCGGATAAAGGTCTGGTTTGGATTTTGGGGGGACCCCCACGCCGTTTTTTTGGCGTAGGGGCGCCCGTTCAAATCCAGACCAGACCCAAGGGCCTGGTATGCTCCTGGAGGGGAACCCACGCCGGTTTTTATTTAAAATTTGGCCTGGAGTTCCCCCTCAAGAGCAGCACAGCACAAGTCGCATGCCAAAGTCGGACCATGCAAGACTGCGGTCCGACTTTGATCCGACTTCAATGATAGTCAATGGGCTGAAGTCGGATCAAAGTCGGACCAAAGTAGTACAGGGAGCATTTTCAAAGTCGGACCGACATGTGTCGGACCAGTTAGGACGGCTCCCATAGGGAAACATTGATTTTCACACGTCATGCGACATGAGCTCCCAATGTCGGAGCGTTTGTCGCCCCAGTGTGAACCAGGCCTGAGAGCATCACACTTAATTTGTGTTTCAACACACTCAAGTTTTAATTATTTAATTTTGTCACTGTTTAAGGCAGCACTGGATTTTTTCCATTTACTATAATACTATTATAACCTAAATAGCCTTGTGTGTACTTGTGAAAAATTAATCTTCATTTGGTTGTAGCCCTCGCAAATTGCTGATCTGTGGGTGCGGCATATCTTAGGCAGACATAACATCACACGATACCCCTCCCTCTCTTTCTATCTCTCTCTCTCCCTGTTTCTATCTCTCTGGGCTCCAATTAATGAAGCGATATGGAGCACATTAAAAAATGCGGTAAAATACCACTCAGCGTATTTCAAAAGTTTTCTGCCATTCACAAAAGAATGCTAGTAAAATACAGCATGAGTTATTTTATGAAGTCATGCAATTGTAGCGGGGTGTTCAATTTAAGGGGAGTGTCTGAGTGGTAATTAGACTCAGACACACTGATTGTTAGGGTTTATGGACCATTTCTGTTCACGGGGGATAGTATTGGTGTACAGTTCCCTGTGGCCTACAGGTGGCGCTGTCGCCGTGGGCCAGGGTTGAACCACCGATAGAGGGCTGTGCCTTTTGTGTCCCCTCTCGGCAGTAGTACGGCGGGGCGGGGAACCTGCTGTGCCTGTCGGGAGAGGGTATAAAAGGGGCGGACATCTTCCGTTGAGTGAGGGTTGTCTCCGGGTGCCCTAGGCCCGGGGGTGGAGTTCCTGTTCCATCCCAGACACGTTCAGTCTGGGGTGAGGTACTATTTTGAAGGCCCGGGGCCCAGCACCTTCGGCTGGGGTCCGCTAGGGATTGAGGACTCCCAGGGTGCCGCCTTGCGAGGGGACCCGTATCTGGGACAAGGAGGCCAGGGAGGTAACCCCTTCCGAAGACCCAGCGCAGAGTCGTGGTGACGGTGGGGGGCCTCTGGTAACTCTCCGGAGGGATGTTTTCTCCTTGACATGGACCAGATACTCTAAGAAGGAAGTTCACGTTCAAGGTCAGTGGCAGTGGCCTCATAGGGCAATGCTCTACTCACCCGGTCAGTGGCAGTGACCCTGTTCTCCAAGTCAGTGGCAGTGACTTTATTCACCCGGTCTGTGGCAGAGACCAACCTCACATTCTGTGGCAGAGATCGTGCGCCAAAGCTGTTTGAGAAACCTAAACAGTCTAAAGAGTTAAGCTATGTTTGTGCCTGGACCTCCTACACATCTAAGCTGTCCTGTATCTTTGCTCCAACCTGTCTGCTATCAAAGAGGCTGTTTATTATCCTGTGAGAAATAAATATTGAGTTGGACTTTCAGCTAGTGTGGACATTCACATTCCTGGGGAAAACAAGGACTTGCATCTATCCAAGGTAGAGGTGAGATCATTCTCAGGAGGACTTTGACTCTGGCCGCAGACAAGGCCCAAAACTAACACCGCTCAACCTCTTTACACAGGAGGGTACAGGCTTGTGGTGCGGTGTGCCTCTCCCTTCCTGCGAGGAGCCGAAGTTAATGCAGGTAAAGAGAGGGGTGTGTGCACTACACGTGGGGGCTCGAGTCCGGGATTTGTTTGTGGTTGGGAAGTGTTGAAGACCCCCCCAGAGTTTGAACTTTATTCCCCAGTGAAGTTCCGTGGAGGTCAGCCATATTGAGAACTGCGCCACGAGGAGAACCCTGACTGCATAGTTTGTGGGCATGACAGCCCGCGAACAGTGCAGGAGATGGGAGGAGTCTGGCCATGTGTGGAGTTGCACGTGGGGACTTTGGCGCGAAAAGGACAGTGCGCAATGGAACAGCGAATGGATAACATGGCTCTTGTTTGAGGTCGAGCAACCTAAAGAAAAGCCTCGGGCTTTCCACCTCAATTGCCTTACGGGCACCACCACTCTGGAAGGAGAAATCAGAGCTTACACAGCCACCCCTGCGCGCACTGTCGGGACTTCGGAGGAAGTCACAGATGAGATTGTTCCAGACATTGAGAGACCGGAGGATGCTGCTTCGGTCACCACAGAGTCCTTTCTCCCACCGCCCAAGAGGAAGATCGGGTTCGTGAAAGCTTCCCGCGGCCGTGGTAGAGCTACGCCCCAGCGCTTACTCGGAACGGATGCATCCGAAGGGAAAAGTCCCGGATGTCCTGGTTCAGCTACAAGCCGAGGTAAGCCGGGGGAAGAGACTCTGTCTAATGTCCCAAGTGTTGGGGATTCACATGCTCGTGAACTAGTCAAAGGGGGTGACTCGTCCTCTACCAGGAGTTACCTGCCTGCGGAGGAATATGATACCTCCGACCTGGAGTCAATCTTCGATGCAGGAGATGACGCCGCAGTTGATGAACTGTTTGAACGGAAGGGTTGGGATAAGATGCCCCTGTCCTTGTCCCGTAGAAATAGGGACCCACCCATGTCCACTGGGGATAGCACACCCCGGTGGAGGTCTCGAAGCCTGAGGAGGGATCTGTCCCCTTGTCTCCCCTTCCACAGCCGGAGATTTCTGCATCAGTTACTGAGATGGAACAGGTGTCACTGCGGGCCCCTGTGTCTGGTCCTGAGGTAGTGAAAGTACCTCGACACCCAGATGCCATAGTCCTACCTGGTACGGGAGACCGTACCACCATGCCACCATTGTCCCAATTACAGAGGTTATTTAACCAGAAGGTAGCCAGCGAGTATGGATGGGAGTACCCGTACCTGCCTAAGGAGCTCCTGTTTGAAGTAGAGGCCTGTAGACACCGGTGGTACGCGGACTTTGTATGGACACACATTAAAGTACCCCAGGCCCGCAGATACTTCTCATGTTCCCCTGCAGCTACTCAGAGGTATAAAGACTGTAAGGCTGCCTGGATGCTTGGTCGGCACATATATGCGGACAAGGTGCTCATCTGCCGGAAAGATAAAGACAATGTCGAGTATCACATTGACACTTTCGATAAGCATTGGAAACCGCTGGTGTTGCCAGACCCACACTATTATCTTTGAGAGACTAGACTCTTTTGTGTTTGCTTTATTCCTAGAGTGCATCCTCTAGAGCCCAAGAACTTTGCCCTAACAGAGGGGTATTCTACGCTTTGGAGGAGCGGGAGCCATTGTTTTTTTTCTCCCATCTCTCCCTACCGCAAAGATACAAGGACTTTGGGGTGTAGATAGTTCAGGGCCACAGTCAAGAAGAAGAGGATTTGTCAAGCACCTGTGTCTCAATCACAGCACTACCACTAGGTGGCGGTGTTGTGCAACTATTGCATTGCAAATGCAGTTTACCTTTGGAAGGAAGGGATTTTCCTCGAGTGGAAAATCTGTTCATTCCAACAAATGTCATTTTTAGTTGTGTATGTTTTTTTTCTTCCCCTGCAGGCGGATGTCAAGCAAGGTTACTGAGAATGGGGTGGACCTTAGTTAGTGCAGGTGGGAGGGAAATGTAAATATCTATTGAAGTATGTCATGTGACATTTGATGTTTTAATGTGCACATGTGTGTTATTCTTCTTTCTTCTGTATGTTTAACCCCCTTTCCCCATGTTTAGGTTTCGGCATAAACAGGCAGTCTTTTTTCTTCTCAAATCGTTTTTTTTTTGTGTTTTTAGTCTCTGGATTGGGCCTATGCTGACTCAGGCTTGAGAGGCATAGGTTTGCTCCAGACACTGGGGACCAGTGTCTATTTAGTGGGGGGAATGTGTAGCGGGCAGTTCAATTTAAGGGGAGTGTCTGAGTGGTAATTAGGCTCAGACACATTGATTGTTAGGGTTTATGGACCATTTCTGTTCACGGGGGATAGTATTGGTGTACAGTTTTTTTTGACCTGTGTACCGTTGTACAGTGTGTATTTTGGATTCCTTATTTTAAAATAAAGGCTTTTATTTTTGAGTGCTGCAGTCCAGAAGACTTTTTTGTTCCTGAACCTGCTGTGCCTGTCGGGAGAGGGTATAAAAGGGGCAGACATCTTTCGTTCGAGGTCCACGCCCAGGCACCTTCGGCCTGGGGGTGAGTGAGGGTCGTCTCTGGGTGCCCTAGGTCCGGAGGTGGAGTTCCTGTTCCATCCCAGACACCTTCAGTCTGGGGTGAGGTACTATTTTGAAGGCCCGGGGCCCAGCACCTTCGGCTGGGGTCCGCTAGGGATTGAGGACTCCCAGGGTGACGCCTTGCGAGGTGAGCCGTATCTGGGATGAGGAGGCCAGGGAGGTAACCCCTTCCGAAGACCCAGCGCAGAGTCGTGGTGACGGTGGGGGGCCTCTGGTAACTCTCCGGAGGGATGTTTTCTCCTTGACATGGGCCAGATACTCTAAGAAGGAAGTTCACGTTCAAGGTCAGTGGCAGTGGCCTCATAGGGCAATGCTCTATTCACCCGGTCAGTGGCAGTGACCGTGTTCTCCAAGTCAGTGGCAGTGACTTTATTCACCCGGTCAGTGGCAGTGACCCTGTTCTCCAAGTCAGTGGCAGTGACTTTATTCACCCGGTCTGTGGCAGAGACCAACCTTACAGTCTGTGGCAGAGATCGTGCGCCAAAGCTGTTTGAGAAACCTAAACAGTCTAAAGAGTTAAGCTACATTTGTGCCTGGACCTCCTCCACATTTAAGCTGTCCTGTATCTTTGCTCCAACCTGTCTGCTATCAAAGAGGCTGTTTATTATCCTGTGAGAAATAAATATTGAGTTGGACTTTCAGCTAGTGTGGACATTCACATTCCTGGGGAAAACAAGGACTTGCATCTATCCAAGGTAGAGGTGAGATCATTCTCGGGAGGACTTTGACTCTGGCCGCAGACAAGGCCCAAAACTAACACCGCTCAACCTCTTTACACAGGAGGGTACGGGCTTGGGGTGCGGTGTGCCTCTCCCTTCCTGCGAGGAGCCAAAGTTAATGCAGGTAAAGAGAGGGGTGTGTGCGCTACACAATATTTCAGTAGTAAAAAATGTGGCAATTTAATGCCTGGTGGTAGCCGGCATATTTATTTATCAGACTCTGGAAGCCCCCTTTAACAAGGGGACCCCCCAGATCCCACCCCCTATGTGAACTGGTAGATTGTACCCCTACCATTTCACAAAAAAAAGTGTCAAAAATGGTAAAAAAAAAAAAGACAAGAGACAGCTTGGGACAAGTCCTTTATTAAAAAAATAAATAAAAATGTCCAGCCATGTAAATCCACGCCGCCCGACGGGCGACATGGATTTACATCGCTGGACATTTTTTTACCAAGTGGAATGTCCAAAAAAATGTTCACCTGATACAAGAGACAAGCCATGTGTATGGGTCTGCTCCAGTTGATTGAACAAGTCTGCCAACACTGTGTGGCCTGTTCAGTTTCAAAAAGGGCTGAGGCTCTGATTCCACCTTTGACTTGCCACACATCTGCCACACTGAAGGAAGTACTCACAATCAACTTTTTTATACCCCAAATGTGCTAGTAGCAAGGCTCCTGTTTTGCTACCAGTAGCTCCTATGCTGGACTGTGCAGGCACCAGCAATGCTGCTCTGCCTAATATTGGGCTGTACAGGTAGCAGTAGTGGTCCTGTGCAGCATGCCGGGTTGTGCTGCTAATAGTAGTACTTTAGTACTTTTGGGCAAGATGCTAAGTTGTATTTGTACAAGTAGTGCTTATGTGCAGACTTTGTTGTGTTGGTAGTGTAGCACTACCCCCGTAGGAACTGCTGGTTAGTTTTGGTCTGCTGTTAGCCCTCTGTTCTCCGTGTTGGCTCAAAGTCTAGGGTTAAAGTTGCATAAAACACGGTTGCCAGTCACTGAGTCTTTTCCAATGCTTCTTTTATTAATCACAACGTTAGCAGAATGAGGGGTGGAGGATTAGGGGAGTTCAGGTACCTGATGCAGATCACTGAGAAAACTTGAGATCCTGGAGACAGGTACACTCGCTGTCCTTGGATCTTGCTAACCCGGATAGGCCCCTCTCACCGGCCTATCAGCCGGAATGATGCACGGACAAATGAAAAGTCTTGGTAATCAGAATTTTCAAAGTTCAAGCACTACTGCACAGTATAAGAAAGTCCTTTAAGCCAACCCTGCAATACTGTGAGGCAGATTGGTTGAGATACATCCTCCAATTGAGGCCCCAGGCTCCTCTTGAGATACCAGCCATCCGCTGCGTATTCTCCAAGATGAGTCCTCCCCTGGTTCCTTCAACTGCTCTGCTTCTTCCCGCAGGACAGACAGCACAGGACCACCCTCGAACCAGTAGGCCCCAGAGAGCTTCTGGGCCTACCTCCAGTAACGAAACCTCGGGCCAGCAGGCCTCGAGGCAGAAGAGGAGTTGTCACATACCTCTGGCCAGGGTGGCCACGGGGTGAGAGAGAGACTCCAAAAATGGCGTCCGTCCCTTAAGTACCCTCTCCCAGCATGCCCAGCGGTATCAACCTCCCACTAAGCTGCCTCTGGGAAAGAACACCCAATACGCCTCGGCTTGTTGTACCTTCCAACACGAACCAGAGGTGGCAGCCACACCTGCTGGTAACCGCGGGAAATACACCCAACTCAGCCAAGGCTGGAACATAGGCCAATTTAGACAAAACATGGAATCTGAACTAACTACAGTTCAGACATCCCAGTAAATTTAGATCATAGCGCCTGGTCAACAGGAGCAGGGCGCTACAGTAGCATTAGTGCTTCTGTGCAGTGCCGGCACCAGCAATGCTGCTCTGCCTAATATTGGGCTGTACAGGTAGCAGTAGTGGTCCTGTGCAGCATGCCGGGTTGTGCTGCTAATAGTAGTACTTTTGGGCAAGATGGTAAGCTGTATTTGTATCAGTAGTGCTTATGTGCAGACTTTGTTGTGTTGGTAGCATTAGTGCTTCTGTGCAGTGCCAGATCCAGCACAAGATGCTCAATTCACTATGGGAGACAGGGACTAAACAGCATAAGATAATCAGATCCCTTGGCCAGCCAGGAGCTTCACAGTGCAGGATACTCAAAGCCCCAGATTATCTTGGAGACACACAGCAAGATAATCAGAGCCATTCAGGACACACTCAACCTCAATAAACATATTTCATGTATCTTTTCAGCTATAATAACATATATCTAAAGTAAGTATTTCACATTGGAAGGCTCTTTTGCATAACTTCAAATAAACCTTTGCCCCTAAGGATCTTCTACGCAATGCCCTAATCTATTTGATGATATCCTAGCTTCTCCTACTTTCTGTGGAAAGCTCAGCCACTGTTTTCAGAAGTTGAGACTATCCTGGGACAACTATAACATGTGGCAGAAGGTACTGTCATAGTTACAAATGTGAACCATTTCTTGTCCTACCTTTTGTATAAGTCTTTCTTTAGATATATCTTAATCCTAATTAGTATTTTTCAATTCTGTGTTTTAAAGGAGAAAGTGTTCCTATAACAAAAGTCCCACTACCAAATGTGGACAATGAAATTCCATGGAAAACATACACTGGTGAAAATTGTCGTGGACATATATTGTATTGTGGAACTGAGGTTGTTAAGACAAAGCCACCTACAGATGGGCTGGTAAAAGCTGTTGTCCTACAGACAGGTGATGATATTCTAGAAAAAGAAAAGAAAAAGAAAAGAAAAAATCAAATAACTGTATACTTTTGCTAAATTAGATTGACAATATTTACTCATTAGTTCAGTATGATTACTAGAAATTATTGCCAGAAGAAAAGTACCAGTAATCATATACTGTATGTTTTGTCTTTTCTGAATGGTTCATTTATCCCCACTCTACAAATCAAGAATTCAAGCTATTCCATAGCATCAGTATTTAACTTCCATTCCAGATTTTACTTTATCATTGGGTACCTGTCATGTGAAAAATTAAGTACCCCATGGAAATTGTTACACTTTTTAACATATTTGAACAGGCAAACATTAGATCTTCGAATGTTTAAGCACTGTTCGAATAAAGATCTAATGTTTGCCTGTTCAAATATAGGTGATATAAATAAATAAACACATAAAAAAATAGCCTTTTTAAAAATGTATTTATTCAACAAAAAATATAATTATATGTAATGGTGTACTGTGTAAAAGGCTGGTATTGCCCCATTTAGCAGAAATATCTGTATATACCGTAGGCATTTTGTGTAAATGCCCACCATTGTCTGTCATCGACAGTGATCTTTTTAAAATTAGATGAACTTGACAGCTTTCAGCTGGCAATGGTTGCTAAGAAGGCAGTGGATGCTTAACTGACGTCACCAAGCCCATTTATTGACATGGCCATGAATCCCAATTTGTGTAAGAAAATGGGAAGTGAATGGAATCTTACTGTCAGGAGTCTGAATGGGAGATGGCCATATATATGTAGCTACACAAAGAAATTGGGACCATACCATATGTATATATCTTTAAAGTGAGATTTATTTATAGTGAAACAAAAGACAATCACACACCAGCAAACATTAAACGTGAACAAATCCCAGTGACAAAATACCTAATTAATCTAACAGAGACCTAACTATATACAAAATGAGAGACACGGGTAACAGGGAATACCGGGGATGCAAGCAAAGGGGGAATCAAGGCAGGGTACAGGAACAAGGAGCAGGAGTAAGCAGCAGGATACAGGATGCAAGACTAGCTCAGGAGCAGGATAAACGGACAAAAGGATCTGACAGCAAGGATGGCAATTGAAACACTGACTCTGCAAGAGCAGAAGTGGTACTTAAAGCAGAAGTAAACCCATCCATTAACAGTTTCAAAAAACAGTTAAATTCCCAGAACGTGCCGGAATGTAACACTCCCATTGGTTGTGCTCTCAACCAAGCTGTTAAACCATCCAATGGCTAGTGTCATAACTGATCACATGTGCAGCATCATGGCAGTTGTAGATTAAACAGAGGCCAAGATAGCAGCTTCCTTGACTGAACAAGATAGGAGGGTTTACTTCCACTTTAAGTATGCTCCCAGCTAATAGGGCCAGGTGGAACTGATTGCAGGAACCTGTTGGCTGCTGGGAGACACCTACTGGTGCTCACTGGAACTACAACTTTTACCCCAGAGACCCACAGTGCTACCAGCAGGTGAATCAGGTCCTAGTACCTACATCATTGCCTAAATATGGCCATGGCGGTATATGGGCAATGATGTCATCACTATCCTCGCCCCTTCCTTTATATAGCTAATGACAGCTTGAGGAACTCTCATTCGGCTAGTGTTTCCATCAAAGATCAGCTATGTGTAGTGGGTCATCAGGTTGTTATTTTTTTTTGCATAAGTTGGTGGCAGTGAGCTTATTGGCAGGGATTTCTTTTTCGTACATCACGGGACACAGAGCGACATAGTCATTACTAATGGGTTATATAGTTACCGTCAGGTGCTGGCACTGGCAACTTCCAAAACCGGAAGTACCCTCCCCTATATAAGCCCCTCCCATCCGGGAGCACCTCAGTTTTTTGCCAGTGTCTAAGGTGTTGGCCAAGAAGAAACATGTGTTTTTCACTGAGCTTGCGTACAGGTTCTTTTGGGCCTCAGTAAGCTATTCCGGATCCGACCAAAAAAGCTTCATAGCTAAGCGGTCGGTACCCGGGCCTTGCAGAGAAGAGCAAGGTTTTGCCTGTAATGCTTCTCTTAGGAGAGCTGGACCCTGGGATCCAGAGCTCTGGTCATACCCACGACCAAGATGTTTTCTGTGCAGGGTGCTATACAGGTCCAGGGGAGTGGAATCCTTGGGAACCCGGTCCCTGAAGGTTTGATTACAATGCCTGCCGTGATAGGTGAAGTTTGGGCTTTTGTGGACCAAACAAAGTCCTGCGGCGGGGAACAGGTAAGTGGGGGCCCCCAGGAACTTGGTTCTATTGGGGGACCCCCAAGCCTAATTTGTCTTTCTGTCTGTTACCTAACGGTATTCCCGCTAATATCTGTGCATGCCTGTAACTACTAAAAAAATGTAATCATTTTTAATGGTGGTCAAGAAAAAAAAAAAAAAAAAAAGGAATGTTTTTTTATATATGTTTAGTATATTAAACTGCGGTACCTGTGTTTGTCCACTAGAGGCCGCTGTGGAATGTTTTTCTTGTCATATGGACTAGTTTCTTCTCAGAGAACAAAGTCCAGGCAGCTGGTGAGTTCTCCTACAGGAAACTGTTTCCTCTGCCATGTTGCAGTGTTCGTCTATCCCCCGGCCTGCGGCAAAGGGGGCCCTGGCTCCTGTCCCTGGTTTCCATGTTTGAAAATTAGCGCCGAGGCGCACGTGGCCGCGCGCGTGCGCGTGCACGCGCCTCTATATATAGAGGTGGCTGGAAAAAGGGGCGGGGCCTGGGGGATGACGCTCTGTGCGCGCCGCAGCGCTTCTGCGCATGTGCGGGCGTCCCAGCAGGTTTTTAAAAAGCCACATTATTGCAGTAAGCTGGCTATGAAGTACAGAGACAGAGCTGGCAACATTTAAAGGCATACAGCAAGCGGTTGATACAGGCATCCCCTAGAAAGGCACATTAGTAGACACCAACTGTTATATAGCAGCAATTGTGCTAGACTATTCTCAGTAAAAGTGGTGTATTACGGCTGGAATACCTCAGCTTTAGGCTTAGGAATATGCCGTCCAGTAGCTCTGGAACTGAATCTTCCAGGAAGCGAAGGGGGTCTCATCGGGCTCTGAGGATCTTGGGCATACTCCTGCTGCACCAGTCTCCCCTGAAGTTCAGAGGTAAGTGACCGTAGAGACCCCGCAGGGGTACTTGGTACTGTGGCTGTCCTCAGTCACCTGCTCCTGTGTATGTAACAGATGAGGTTTTTTCCTCAGCTCTGGGAGGATTAGAGAGAGATTGTCAAAATTTATCGCTGCCTCCCTGTCAGGGAAAGCACGCCCGATCTCCGTCTCCTCCTTCAGAGTGCCTGTTAGCAGAGCAACAGTCCCATACAGGGATCGACCTGCCTGAAGGGGATCAGGATAAGGTTGATTCTGTTATAGAGGAATCAACAGTGGGGGAACCTTTTCTCAGCATCTCAAGCTGAAAGATTATGGGTTCAGTCTCTGACTAACATGGTCCGATCAGCATTTAAAAATGCACCTTGCGGAACCATCAACCACTACTGTATCCTCGTTGGGGTCGCTAGAAGCCCCCAGACTGTTTGTTCTTTTCCACTTCACCCTTTACTGAAAGGGCTCATTTACCAGGATTGGGAACGTCCTGAGAAAATATTTATTCCCCCAAGAGATTTCCGGTGGTCTATCCCATGGAGGATAAGTTCATCAAAAAAAAAAAAAAAATGGAAGGTCCCTACAGTGGACGCAGCCATCTCTTGTATGTATAAATCACTGACATGTCCAGTGGATAATGTCCAAATGTTCAAGAACCCAATAGATAAAAGATTGGAGTCCTTATGAAAATCTGCTTGGTGATACAACCAGCAGTAGCAGCTATTGGGGTCTGCTAAGCAGTGAAGGATCAGTTGAAACAGGTCTTGAGGGATTTGACAGATCAGCAGGCTTTGCCCTAGCTGATCTACCTAGAGCCTTAGGCTTTGCGGTTGACGCCATAGAGGATTCAGTCCATCAGGCCTCCCGCCTTACGCTGTCTATAGTACATATGCGTAGGCTCCTATGGCTCAGAAACTGGTCTGCTGAAGCTCCCTGTAAAGAATGGCTGGTTAGCGTCCCATTTCATGGTGAACGCTTATTCAGGGAAAACCTGGACAAATATATCCAGAAAATTTCCAGCGGTAAAAATACGCTCTTGCCGGTTAAAAGCAGAGTTAGAGGTCCCTCTTTAAGAGGCCTGCTTCTCCAGTCCCTGGGGCATCGGCTGTGTAACAGTTCCGACGGCCTCCTCGGTTAAATCCCGGGGGTAAAAAACAGGGACAGTAGCAGGGTAATGAGAAACCCTGGGTCAGGGGAGGTACAAAACCTCCCCCAAAGTTAAATTCATTGAAGCCCCCACTCAGTCGGGTGGGGGGAGGACTCCAGTTGTTCGCAAAGAGACCTGGCGGGACACGATCAAGACAGATAGGTGCTCTCCGCAGTAGGTTTGGGATACAGTTTGGAGTTAAAAGACTCCCCTCCTTCCCATTTTGAGGTCAAACGTGCCAAGGGATCCCCGGAAGAGAGAGTCCCTCCTGTTGGCACTAGAACAACTATTGCTCCAAGGAGTAATTATGGAGGTTCCCCTGGAAGAATGAGGGTTCGGGTTTTACTCAAACCTCTTTACAGTCCCGAAGCAAACGCGGACGGGAGGCCCATATTAGTTCTAAAAAGGGCTATACAAATTCCTGTATATCAGGACTTTCCGATGGAGTCGATCCGATCGGTGGCCACTGCCCTACAAGGGGAGGATTGGTTAGCCACGATCGACATCAAAAATGCTTATTTGCACATTCCCATCTTTCCAGTCCACCAAAAATTTCTACGCTTTACAGTAGAAGGGCGCCATTTTCAGTTCAGAGCCTTACCCTTCGGTTTGGCCACAGCACCAAGAGTGTTCACAAAAATTCTGGCCCTTTATTGGCCAATCTAAGAACACAAGGTGTAATGATAATGGCATATCTGGATGACTTGTTGCTGATAGACCACTCAGTGAAAAAACTAGACGTGGTCGTTCACAAGACGATCAAGTATCTGGAATCTCACGGTTGGATTATCAACCGAGACAAGTCAGCCCTAAAAACCAGTCAAAAGTCTGGAATACTTGGGGCTAAGGTTGGATTCAGGCCAGAGAAAAATATTCTTGCCTCGAGGAAAGGTGTTGTCTTTGAAAGATTTGATCCACTTAGTGGGTACAAAAAAGACAGCCGTCCATACGCCTGTATATGAGGCTGCTGGGAAAAATGGTGGCATCATTCGAAGCAGTACCCTACGGTCAATTCCATTCAAGGAATTTGCAAGGGGCCATACTGTCAGCCTGGAACAAAAAAAGTTCAGGCCCTAGACTTACAATGTCCTTGTCCCCTTCCGTTCGCAAGAGCCTCCGTTGGTGGTTGGTTCCCCAGAATCTGGAAAAAAGGAAATCCTTCAGTCCGGTTTCTTGGAAGGTGGTCACTACAGATGCCAGCCTTATAGGCTGGGGAGCAGTACTGGAGCAATAGTCTCTCCAGGGCAGATGGTCGGATGCAGAAAAGGCCCTGCCCATCAATCTCTTAGAGATACGAGCAGCCCGGTATGCCCTAGTAGCATGGACATCCAAACTCCAAGGGTCCCCTGTCAGATTTCAATCAGACAATGCCACAGCAGTGGCATATATCAATCATCAGGGGGGCACCAGGAGTCGTGCAGCCCAGAGGGAAGTAAATTACATCCTGAAATGGGCAGAAAAATATGTCCCAGCCATATCTGCGGTATTCATTCCAGGAGTGGAGAATTGGAAGGCGGACTTTCTAAGTCGCCAGCAATTAGGCCCAGAGGAAGGGTCCCTTCACCCCGAGGTTTTCTGGACAATATGTCAGCGGTGGGGAACATCGGATGTAGATCTTCTAGCATCCAGATTCAACGCAAAGGGGGACAGGGTTGTCTCTCGCACAAGGGATCCCCTAGCTTGCGGCTCGGATGCCCTAGTGTTCCCTTGGGATCAGTTCAAGCTGATATATGCATTCACACCGCCAATGGTTACCTCGATTACTCCGCAGAATCAGGGTAGAAAAGAAACCAGTGATTCCGGTGGCTCCAGCGTGGCCCCGAAGAGCGTGGTACGCGGAGATTGTAAAATTTCAGTGGGGAGTCCTTGGACTCTCCCACGTCGTCCGGCTTTCGCAAGGACCGATGTGCCACCCTTCCTTACCAGCCCTAGGTTTGACGGCCTGGCTATTGAAGCCCACATTCTAAAAAAGAGAGGGCTCTCTAATGCTGTGGTATCTACCATGATCAATGCCAGGAAGCCGGTATCCAGGCAGATCTACTATAGAATCTGGAAGGCGTACATCGCGTGGTGTGAGGCCAAGAAATGGCATCCACATAAGTACGTAATAGGTAGGATTCTGGACTTCCTACAGTGGGCTGTAGATAGGAAGCTTGCCTTGAGTACTATCAAGGGTCAGATTTCGGCCTTGTCAATATTTTTTCAAAGGCCCTTGGCTTCGCATTCACTAGTCAAAGCCTTTATACAAGGAGTGATGCGTATTAGTCCTCCGGTTAATATTCCCATATGTCCATGGGATCTAAACTTGGTTCTGTCGGTTCTACAGAAACAACCACTTGAACCATTACAGCATATTTCCTTGGTGCTTCTCACCAGGAAATTGATTTTTCTAGTAGCCATTTGTTCGGCTAAAAGAGTATCGGAATTAGCAGCTATGTCCTGTAGGGAGCCATATCTGGTTATCCATAAGGACAGAGTAGTGTTACGTCCTCATCCAGCCTTTCTTCCTAAGGTGGTATCGAGGTTTCATTTGAACCAAGATGTGGTTCTTCCTTCTTTTTTCCCCAAACCTACTTCGGTGGAGGAAAAGTTATTGCATTCTTTGGATGTAGTAAGAGCAGTTAAAGCTTATCTAAAAGCCACTGCTCAGATTCGCAGAACGGATACTTTGTTTATTCTGCCGGAAGGCCCCAGAAAGGGTCAGGCAGCGTCAAAATCTACTTTAGCCAAGTGGATTCGACAGGTCATTATGCAAGCTTATGGCTTGAGAAGGAGACCGCCTCCGTTCAAAGTTAGAGCGCACTCCACGAGAGCAGTTGGAACTTCATGGGCAGTGCATCACCAGGCCTCCCTGGCTCAAATCTGTAAGGCCGCAACGTGGTCTTCAGTTCACACGTTTACTAGGTTCTACCAGGTGGACGTTAGAAGTCAGGAGGATGTCGCCTTTGGGCGCAGTGTGTTGCAGGCCGCAAAAGATCCTCATGTCTGATAGCGCTCAGCTTATATATGGTGTATCCCCCCCCTCATTTGGCATTGCTTTAGGACATCCCATTAGTAATGACTATGTCGCTCTGTGTCCCGTGATGTACGAAAAAGAAAATAGGATTTTTATAACAGCTTACCTGTAAAATCCTTTTCTTGGAGTACATCACGGGACACAGAGCTCCCACCCCTCTTTTGGGGACACTTATTGCTTTGCTACAAAACTGAGGTGCTCCCGGATGGGAGGGGCTTATATAGGGGAGGGTACTTCCGGTTTTGGAAGTTGCCAGTGCCAGCACCTGACGGTAACTATATAACCCATTAGTAATGACTATGTCGCTCTGTGTCCCGTGATGTACTCCAAGAAAAGGATTTTACAGGTAAGCTGTTATAAAAATCCTATTATTTTCAGGGGAGCAAATTTTTTGTATTAAAGGACTTGTCAAACATTTAGGTGTCTTTTTTTTCTAATACTCTGAACAAAGACTGAAAAAATAGGGGTAAAACTGCACTCTTGAACTCTAAAAAATATAAAAAATATTTTACTACTACAAAAATATTTTACAACACGTTATGACCCTCCACCATTAAAAGACAACAGATCTGTTTTTTGTTGGTGGAGAGTTATAAGCTGTTCTGATATTTTTTCAGATTATTGGTTCCGTGCTTGGGGTGTGCACCACACCGTGATTATATTCTATTTGAAAGATGTAGAACTAGATTATTATAGATAAATTCAATGTGGCAGTGGTAAGTTGTTATTTTTATTGTATGTGTTTATTTCTAGGTCACATTTTTTTGTGAATGAGAAGGGGGCATATCCGGGGCCCATTTATTAAAGGGGTTTACAAGCTTCTCACTAACTGCCTGCCCACAGAACCCTACAACCACTGGGCAAGAGGCCCTTTTCTTCATTAACATGGGGACAAGATGCTTTGCCAAAGTCCCCCCCCCTAACAAGGCTCCCCCATGTTAAGGACATGTGGCCTTGTATGATTAAGGAGGGGGGGGGCACTGCAAGCTCGGCTTAATGGTCTTGTATGCATTTTTAGGGGGAGTCACTCTTAAATTCCATACCAGTCAAGTATGGCTTTCACAGGGGACCTGATGCTTTTTTTTTTTTGCAAAAAAAATTTAAATGAAGGCCCCAGGCAATCTATACCAGACGCTTCATTCTTGCTGTAGGATATTCTACAGGACAAATTACATTTACAAAAAAAGACAGTTTAAATTGCCGGCAAAGAAAATTGCATTTCTATTTAAAAGACAAAAATCACACAGAACACTTCAAATTTCCGCCACAATATATAAAAGACCCTTAGAGATCTGCTTTGTATTTTTGTGGTACCTTTTGGGTCTGTGTGCCTTTTTTGCCTCTTGCCTTTTTGCTTATTGCTATATTAATTATAAAGAAATGGGACATGGCAGTGGTGAGTTGTTATATATATGAAATTTGGCTATTTCTAGGTTACATGTTTTCAGAATGAGAAGGTGGGTGGGGTGGGGGGGGCATAACTGAGGGCCACCTTATTAAATGGGGGCCTCCAGATTCTGATATGCTCCCTGCCTGCAGACCCCTACAACCACAAATGTTGTGGATATGAGGCCTCGTATTCTCATCAACATGAAGGCAAAGTGCTTTGCCAGGGGCACCCCACTAGCAAAGTAGCCACCGATGTTGAGGGCATTTGGCCTTGCATGGTTCAGCAGGGATGTGTACACTTGCCACCCCCACCCCCCTTTCCTGGCCTGCAAGGCTGCATGCTTGGATAAATGTCTTTACCTTGAATAAATGATTCTTGGAACCTCATGCTTTTCGAGGGGTTCCATCTTATAATCCATTCCACAACTAAAGGATCTGGAATAACATTTTGGGGGTCCTCATGCTTTTTTTCGAGTGCGGTTCCCCTAAAATTCATACTAGGCCTTAAGAGACTAGTATGAATTATGAGTGAAGGCCCCGTGCCATTTTTTTTTTTCAAGCTATCCACAGCTCTATTGTTTACATGGCTGGGTATATCCTTCATCTTTACCAGACCCTTATCATAGATGAAGGTCTGCTATAGATGTTAATTGTGAACTCCCCCAGAAAAAAAAATGATGTAGGGATTCCCCTTATAATTCATACCATTCTCTTCAGGCCTGGTATTAATTTTACAGGAGACCCCACCAAAAAAAAAATAGCCTGAGGTCCCACCCAAATTTTAAGCCCTTCAGGTAAAGTAAACTGTAATTAAAAAACACTGTTTTTGACATTCTTTATTAAGAAACAAAATCCTAATATAGATCCATGTCCATTACAATTCCTGATGCCCTTCAAAAGAAAAAAACGTGATAACCAAACATGATGGTGCCACTCTGTGAATCACAGCTCTTGGGGCTGTCATCAGCAATATTATAAGTGAAGGGCATGAATAAGGGGTGATATCATTACCCAAATAGTGCCATGAATAGATGCTGTGAACAAAAGAAAATGTATATCAATTTGACTGATATTCAGCTTTAGTTATCATATCTTTATTTTACGATGTTTAAATGAAATTATAGATTCACATTTGTATGACATTCATCTGAAGTTTCAATATATGTTGACTCCTAGGATTCAACACAGCAAAGGGAGACCTTGTGAGATCAATTATGTATCCCAAGCCTGTGAATTTTAAATTGCACAGCGAGGTTTCAAAACTTCTTGGTGGGCTCATCGGACTTTCCATCATTGGAGTCATATACTCAGTTGTACTTAACTCATATAGTGGGGTAAGTAGAATACGTTTTTAGCAGGTGCTATTGGACTACCACGCCCACAATCCCTGCTGTGTCTGAGAGCATCTTAGGGCCAAGTAAATATTTCAAGTAAGCTGCACATCTCCACAGCTTTACTTTAATTCAATAGGTACTGTATATTGACTATGACTACATCCAACACTGCCGACCTTGGTCAGTGTCACCTAAGTATTTAATATCCAAGTATTGATACTATTGCTCAGTGTGTTATACAAATATAGATGTGTTCAGATGTGGGTTGTAATATTCATATGCCACATCTACAGTCAATCTCAAGTACTTAAAGCGGCATTAAATTCAAAATCAAAAATGTAATATATTGCAGCTTATCATTAGATGTGGTGCTGCATTTGTTTTCTTTTTTAGGCATGTTTCCCTCTGTTTTCATCTGGCGATCTGGTTAAATAACACACTTCCAGAGGGCCCACTCTGGATTAATGAGCATGGGGGCACAGCAGACAGCAGCATTGTCGGTCTAGGGGGATAGGGATGAGCCGAACACCCCCCATTTTGGTTCGCACCAGAACATGGGAACAGACAAAAAAATGTGTGCGAACATGCGAACACCATTAAAGTCTATGGGACTCGAACGTGAAAAATCAAGTGCTCATTTTAAAGGCTTATATGAAAGTTCTTGCCATAAAAAGTGTTTGGGGACCCGGGTAGACATGTATCAATGCAAAAAAACATTTTTTCAGGAGCAGTGATTTTAATAATGCTTAACCACTTCCGGACCGCCCGCCGTGGTTTTACGTCGCTAATTTGAAGAGGAATACCGCTGTTATGATACAGGGCGGAAGCAACATCAAAACGTCACTTCCGCCGATAGCTCTTAAAGGAACATATTTTTTTTTTTCAAATGACATTTTTTCATTTATTTTTTTATTGCATTTAAGTGTAAATATGAGATGTGAGGTCTTTTTTTTTTTGAAGGGATGTTTACATTCCTTGTAATAGGAATAAAAGTGACACATTTTTTTTTTTTTAAAACAGTGTAAAAAGTAAAAATAAAAGGTAAAATAAATAATAAAAAAAAAAATGTAAACGCGCCCCGTGGAGCTCGCGAGCAGAAGCGAGCGCATACTTGAGTAGCGCCTGCATATGAAAACGGTGTTCAAACCACACATGTGAAGTATCGCCGCGATCGTTGGAGCAAGAGAAATGATTCTAGCCCTAGACCTCCTCTGTAACTCAAAACATGCAACCTGTAGAACTATTTAAACGATGCATATGGAGATTTTTAATAGTAAAAGTTTGTCGCCAAAAAAAAAAAAATCATTGAAAAAAATGGCGTGGGTTTCCTCCTCAGTCCATACCAGGCCCTTCAGGTCTGGTATGAATATTAAAAACAAAAAAAAAATGGCGTTGGGGGACCCCCCCAAAATCCATGCCCTTCAGGTCTGGTATGGATTTTAAGGGGAACCCTGTGCCAAAATGTAAAAGAAAAGTGGCATGGGGATCCCCCCAAAATCCATACCAGACCCTTATCCGAGCATGCAACCTGGCAGGCTGCACCAGGACCGTACCAGGTTCCCCCCAAAGCACCTTGTCCCCATGGGGACAAGAGCCTCATCCCCACAACCCTGGCCATTGGTTGTGGGGGTCTGCGGGTGGGGGTTTATCAGAATCTGGAAGCCCCCTTTAACAAGGTGGCCCCCAGATTCCAGCCCCCCCTATGTGAATGAGTATGGGGTACATTGTACACATGACGTCAGAAAGAGGCAGGGTCACCGGGTTACATCACTGGGTGGCCCCACCCATGGCTATATAACAGCTGTCTTCGTGAAAATACGGCAGTCGGCGGGACACCTCCCATCGAGGCGGATCGCTTTTTTCTTCTATTTTTCGGGTCCACCATGATTGAAGATGGGTGGACATCGTGAGACACAAAAACTGTCTCCTGTCGTTTTTACATTTTTTTGTTACCCTTTTTTGGTGAATGGGTAGGGGTACAATGTACCCGATACCTATTCACATGGGGGTGGGATCTGGGGACCCCCTTGTTAAAGGGAGCTTCCAGATTCCGATAAGCCCCCGCCCGCAGACCCCCACAACCACCGGGAAAGGGTTGTGGGGATGAGGTCCTTGTCCCCATCAACATGGGGACAAGGTGCTTTGAGGGTGACCCAAAAGCACCCTCCCCATGTTTAGGGCATGTGGCCTGGTACAGTTCAGGAGGGGGGGCGCTCTCTCGTTGTCCCCCCTTTTCCTGCGGCCTGCCAGGTTACATGGTCGAAAAAGGGTCTGGTATGGATTTTTTTTGGCGGGGGGTTCCCCTTTAAATCCATACCAGACTTGAAGGGCCTGTTATGGATTGGGGGGGCACGCCATTTATTTTTTAAAATTTGGCGCGCGGTTCCCCTTAAAATCTATACCAGACTTGAAGGGCCTGACATGGATTTTGGGGGGGACCCCCACACTATTTTTTTGGGCGCGGGGTTCCCCTTTAAATCCATACCAGACCCAAAGGGCCTGGTATGGATTTTGGAGGGACCCCCCACGCCATTTATTTTCCATGCGCGGAGTCACGTCTTCGCCGCTCCGGCCAATCACAGAGCCGGAGCGATGGCTGCGGCTGAAGAGGGAGACGAGGACGGCTTCGGGGGCCCCGATCTAAGGAGACGAGGATGGCTTCGGGGGCCCCGATCTAAGGTAAGTGATGCATAATGAGCTATTATGCTAGTCATATTAGCTCATTATGCCTTTCTCTGACAGGTGATTTAAAAAAAAAAATTTTTTATAGGGGTTTACAACCACTTTAATACCATGCATGCATGCCCAAGAATATGTAGCCATGCCCCCGTAGGGGTTGCTGAATGTAGTGGTTCAACTGTCACCCTGCCCAGCCCGACATTCATCTCTCAGTCACTCAGAAACATGGAACAGTCCATAAGTTGTGTTTTTGTTTGTTGTTTTTTTAATGAGGGGATTGAACTTGGATGGGAATGGGAAATGATAGGATGCCCGGTAATATTCAGCACAACTTGCTTGGGACTTCTATATACACTTCCAGTATATATACTCTCCAGTCTTCTCTCCAGCACAAACTCTTACTTAAGACCTCTTATTCTTCACTCCTCCAGCACTTCCCTTGCTTCAGACTATTACTCCTCCAGACTAGCTAGCACCGCATGGTTAGGCCTGACACTAACTCAGCCAGGCCTCAGTGAAGGCAGTTTTGCTGACAGAGGCCTTCCCCCCCCCCAGACTGAGGAGCTCCCCGTGGGTCCTGACAGCCTCCACACTTTCTCACTCCAGCTCTTCCTCTTGACAACTCCTCCTCAGCTGGGCTGACCCCAGGTATTTGAGGAGGCCTGCCCCCTGCCAATCCAAGTTGGGGGTTGGTCAAGGCTCCTCAAGATACCCCAGGCAGCTTCACCTCTCCTCTCTTTTCTTTCCTTCTAGCACCTTCTAGAAAGAAGAGGGAGGTAACAGTGATGCTACCTGTGAGTCACCCAGCCCTGCCATGAGCTACTCCCAGCCCAGAATGAAAACAAACAGGCCTAGCCACCAGCTAGGCCTTCCTAAATTTTCCTACTTTCCATAAAAAGCCTTACTCTAGCACCTATCTAACTAGAGGGTGATACAAATATATGCAAAACCAAGTAGTTTGTACTAAAAATAAATAAATAAAAGTATATTACTTTTTTCCCTGTGTTATACCTTAGTTATATGATAATCACCTGAGTTAGCCAGTTGTGTTTGGATCAAAAAATGATTTTATATACCATTAGGCATTACATGACTTCTCCAGATCCTGTGGCCATCCGGAATGTCCCACAACTTTCCCTCTTCCTACTCCACAAGCAAACATGCAGAACCAAACATTTATAAATATGGAAATATATTTTTCATGAAAAATCTTCTGGTCCTGATTGTGTCTACATGACCAAGTACTACCCGATTTCTTGCTTTCTAATTGGCAAAACGGTAAAAGTAGCCATATTTTCATCCAAATAAAAAAAAAAAAAATTTCTACATTTCTCTCAAATAACCTGTAGATAAAATAAATGTATCAAATGTCCAGACTGATCCCTCTACACTACATTCTAGCTATTATAAAGTACTAAATGTTTAGCTTTCCGGTAGCTTTTAGAGTTTTAGGGCAAAATAATTAAAGACTTACATATGCATTATTTTTTTATTTCAGTAATGTTTTTGTCTTCAATAATATGAAATATTGTTTTGTTTTTTTTTTAGTGACTCTCACAGCATAAATATTTTGTGCAGCTGTGTACAATGTGAGGGCATATTTGAAGCTATAACAATGGCACTAGATATATAGAAAAATGTAAAAGCAGTTGAAATGAGAGACCATACCAAATGAGGGTGTTGTAGAATTCTTCTTGTGGGTAATGTCCAAAAAAATCTTGTTCTGGGATAGAAGCTTACGGTATGTGCCTTTTAGAAAAGATGGGTTTTGAGAGAATGCTTGAAAACTTGTAGGGTTAGTGAGAATTTGATGGCAAATGGAAGAAGTTCTGGAGAAAAGGTGGGAGTGAAAATGCATGAGTGATGCCGTGTACACACGATCGATTTTCTCAACGGTGAAAACACCGTCGAGAAAATCGACGGGAAAAACGAGGAACAGCTTGTTCCCCTACACACAGCCGATTTTCCCGACATTTTTTCTCTTGGTCGAGAAAAACGACCGTGTGTAGGCTCCCCGGCAGTGTTTCCCTATGGGAAAACTGCCGCGGAAAAAAATGCAGTGAATCACGACGAGAAAAATTAGAGCATGTTCTAATTTATCTCGTCGTGATTAATGCCGTTTTTCTCGTCGGAAAAAATTACCAAAAGCCCACACACGGTCGTTTTTCTCGTCAAAGAGAAAAAATTAAATTTTTCCCGATGAGAAAAATGGTCGTGTGTACGCGGCATAAGAAATGGTACCAGTAAAGAACAAAGATGATTGTAAATAGAGTAAAATATCTGATTGGGTGCATATTTTGACAACGAATAAAGGGAACTTTAGATTGATTTATATTTTAGTTTTTTCCCCTATAAAACTTTCATATTATCACTTTTTGTTTTGTAGGCAACAACTCGAGAATTAGTGATCATGGCACTTGTCATGGCAACTGTGGCTATACCTGTTTCTCTGCCCCCATCCTTGACACTCTGCACTCTCTACTCTCAGGCACGATTAAAAAAGCAAGGCATTTTTTGCATCAGTCCTCAGAGGATTATTTTGTGTGGACAGCTAAATGTTGTTTGCTTTGACAAAGTATGTATTTTTACATTTTTGGGCTAAATGCTAAAAAGTATAATACATTTAACAAATAAATAATATATTTTGTATAATCTGAGTTGGCCTGCATCATAGGTAGCCGCTGACTGTTGGGTGTGACCAGGAAGGATTACAAGAGTTAAGAAACATTGAAAACAAAAAAATATATAATTTTAAACCTACTCCATGGATTGCTTTAGTAATGCAAGTATACTGCATATCAGTTGAAAGCCATGTGTGTGTATGTGTATATATATATATATATATATATATATATATATATGTATATGTAGCGGGTATACACTTTTCTGTGTATTTAAAACTGGCAGAGACACCAGTAATGTGCAGTTCCCTGCAGCCCAGCGGGTGGCGCTGTCGCCTTGGGCTGGGGTTGAACCATTGCTGTGTGCTGTGTTCCCTTTTTGTCCTCCCTCGGCAGCGGTATGGTGGGGCGGGGAACCCGCCGTGTTTGCTGGGAGAGGGTATAAAGGGGCCGGCCATCTTTGTCACGGGGTCGAGTCCCGGGCACCTTCAGCCTGTGGGCGGTGGTTCGTGTCGGTCCTCGAGGCGGCCTAGGCCTAGAGGACGTTCGGAGGTCGTGTTCCATCCCAGGCACCTTTTGCCTGGGGTGAGGTACTCGGATGGAGTTCTGGAGCCCAGTGCCCACCACTGGGTTCCGCAAGGGAAGGAGGTCCTAGGGAACCCCGGGAGTGGGTACCCGAATCCGGAAGGCGTAATGGACCGGGGGAAGCTCCTCACTTGAAGACCTGGTGCAGCATATTGCTGGTGACAGGTGAGCCTCCCACCGGAGACCGCCTGAAAGGAAATTCCCCCTCGCTCGGAGACCGCAACCCACTTTCAGGAAGGAAAGTAGAGAGTTCATTGTGTCTGGGCCTACTCGCATCCACACCTCCTTGTCTGTTCTGTTCTCTAAGGGAGTCCAACTGATTATGCTGTTCACTCGAGAAGAATAAAGGAGTGTTGGACTTTAATGGTGTGGGGCTCATTTCCTGACAGACATTGTTCAAGGTAACTCTCTTTGGAGACTCCGGGTGCAGGACACCGACCCGAAGGTAAAATAAGAACTTTGCTTACACCACACAACTATCTGCGGTGAAGGCTTGGCGTGGTGACCCCCCACTCTCTCCTTTAAGGTACCCCTAGACAAGAGACAGATGAGCTGATAGAGAGAGGAGAGAGTGGAGGCCGCTACATATATATAATTTAATTTTTTTAAACATACCTTAAGCGTAAAATAAGCTGTAAACTTGAGTGTACAAAAATACCACAGAATTCCATCAAAAAATTTACATTTATTTGTCCATAAAATGATACTGTACATAGGGGTTGGTTTACTAAAAGTGTAGGAACTGTTAATTTAGCAAAGCAACACTTCACCAAACTTAGGGGTTTGTTTACTAAAGCTAGAGAGTGCAAAATTACTCACACTTCTGCAGAGAAACCAATCAGCTTCCATTTTTTTTTTGCCAAAGCTTAATTGAACAAACTAAGGTTAGAAGCTGATTGGTTTCTCTGCAGAAGTGTGACTAATTTTGCACTTTAGCTTTATTAAATAAACCCCTTAGTGTTCAGCCACTCCTAAATATCTCTGCCACAATGTACAGCCAGATCCCTCTACAACTTCCTCATGAGCATCCCTACCAATTGGACAGAAATGGTGATGCATATTCATTGTCCAATGAGAGGTCTGGAGATGCAGAGGGGACACAGGAACCTGCGTGCTAAACCAAGTACATACATTTTTGGCATTGTCAACCCAGTGCTGTTCACCCCAACATTTAACATCCAAACTACACTATATTGTCAAAAGTATTGGGACACTGCCTTTACACGCACATTAACTTTAATGGCATTCCAGTGTTAAGGCCCGTACACACGATCGGATATTCCGTCAACAATTGTGTGATGGAAGGGTTTTGTCAGATAATCCGACCGTCTGTATGCTCCATCGGACAATTGTTGTCGGAATTTCTGACAACAAATGTTGGATAGACATGCTCTGAAATTGTCAGACAACAAATGTGGTCTGTCGGATTATCCGATCGTGTGTACACAAGTCCGACGGGCTAAAATCCAAAGTACAAACACACATGCTCCGAACCAATGCTAACCATCCGACAACATTAGCGGAAGTTGCCCAAAGGGTGGCGCTAAAAAGCTGAAAAAACACGTAGTTTCGCGTATGTTGGCTGAAATTTTTCTGCCGTCTGTATGCAGAATAAGTTCACGGCCAACGTCCTTCGGACAAAAATCCATGGATTTGTCCGATGGAAATCCGATCGTATGTACGAGGCTTTAGTCTGTGGGGTTCAATTTTGATTTGCCCCACCCTTTGCAGCTATAACAGCTTCAACTCTTCTGGGAAGGCTGTCCACAAGGTTTAGGAGTGTGTCTATGGGAATCTTTGACCATTTTTCCAGAAGTGCATTTGTGGGGTCAGGCACTGATGTTGGACGAGAAGGCCTGGCTCGCATTCTCCGCTCTAATCATCTCAAAGTTGTTCTTTCGGACTGAGGTCAGGACTCTGTGCAGGCCAGTCAAGTTCCTCCACCCCAAACATGCTCATCCATGTCTTTATGGACCTTGCTTTGTGCACTGGTCCAAATCATTTGGTGGAGGGGTATTATGGTGTGGGGTTGTTTTTCAGGGGTTGGGCTTGGCCCCTTAGTTCCAGTGAAGGGAACTCTTAAGGCGTCAGCATAGCAAGACATTTTGGACAATTTCATGCTCCCAACTTTTTGGGAACAGTTTGGGGATGGTCCCTTCCTGTTCCAACATGACTGTGCACTTGCACACCAGGCAGCACAGTAGCCTAGTAGTTAGCACTCTTGCCTTGCATCACTATGATCCTCAGTTCAAATCCCAAGCAGGACATTACCAGCATGGAGTTTGCATGTTTTTCCTAGGTGTGAATTTCCTCTAGGTACTTTGGTTTCACACACTGAAGACGTGCTGGCAATTGGTTTGTGTCTAAATTGGACCTAGTATGCAGTACCCTAGAATCTAGATTGTGAGCTCTATGAGGGCAAGGACTGATGTGTATATGCAATATGTAAATAGTTAGCACTATAATAACCAGTAAATAAGTAAATAATATCTACATAAATTGTATTCCTTGTTAGAGGAATTCTGGAAACTAGGATTCTGCTAGTTTCTCTATGCCTTACAACACCTTACTATGCAGAATCCCATTCTTTCTAATGCCTCGTACACACAGTTCGATTGTCGTACGACCGAGCGTCTGATTTTTGTCAAAAGCACGTGTGCAGGATTTTGTCTAGCATACTAACTATCCGCAAATAGTCATTTGACCAACACGAACGTAGCGACGTACTACGAGAGTATAAAGAGGAAGTTCATTTCTCGAGCGCCACCCTTTTTGCCCCTTCTGCTAATTTTGTGTAGAAGTTTGGTGAGCGTTAATTCGCGATTTTCAGAACGTTCCTGATCTTCAAATGACAGTTTGGGAGTAGGCAATTACATTAAAAACAACACAATGGAAAATGGAAAATTAACAAGGGACACCAACAACCAAACAACCATAATATTAATATTATTTATATCACTACAAAACAAGTGCCTTTTAAAATACATTTGGCATAACTCCATCAGTATCACCAGCAAAGCAGCTTCATTATTATCCCATAAAAGAAAATTAAAATGTGCGCTGCATTTCGACATTTCATCAATTGCCTCGTCAGGAATGTTAATTCTAGATTACGAACGGTAGTTTACAAGACTGAACTCGTTCCTTGATTCCGATCATGCGTGTTTGTACTTTCGACTTTTGTGTGATGATTTCTGTACTGACCATCTGAAAATCTGACGTTTAGCTGCCGTTCGTCAAAAATGTACTAGTCTGCTCATCCAGCTTTTGTCTTACGAAAAATTAAAATCGGATGTCGAAAGGAGGATACTAACGGTAAGAATTTCGGGCAACAGGCCGTCATACCACAATTCCCTTCCGAAATTTGCATTGTGTGTACGGGCCTTAATTATGCCTGTTCGCAGTTGTATACTCAGTTGCCTTATGCTCAAAAAAGTACATGCGTTTTTTTTATTATTATTTATAGCACATTCGGGTGATTTTTATCCATCTAGACTTCAATGGAAGTGCCTGTAAATACACGATGCATGTGATTTCGTACACATTTTTCATGCCTGAAGAATTCCTTTTTTTCCTATAGCACTGCTCTCCTCCCTTGCCCAGTCCAGGAAAAAAAAAAAAGCTCCTGAAGTTTGATAAACATGTAAAAGTTGCTTAAAAATATCCAGGAATATGCTTTGCTCAGGTGTGAATGCATTCCGTGTGTAAACACTGCTTCACTTAAACATACAGGCATACCCCACTTTTAAGTACACAATGGGGTTTAATTTACTAAAGCTGGAAAGCGCAAAATCTGTCTCACTTCTGCATAAAAACCAATGAGTTTCCAGGTTTTATTACCAGGCTTAATTGAACAAGCTAGGGTTAGAAGCTCATTGGTTTCTATGCAGAAATGAGCCTGATTTTGGGCTTTCCAGCTTTTGTAAATAAAACCAATTGTGTACTTAAAAGTGGGGTATGCCTGTATACCTTGCAGAGTGAACAAACTCTATTCCTTTAGTAAATCAACCTCTATGTCTGTAAATCTGCATGTGTGGTATATTTAGTACTTAGTAAAATTAAAGAGGTATGTGAAAAAGAAAAATCTGTACATGTTGTGACCATTGATGATAATTTGTAATAATATGTTTCCTATAATGAAATTTCCAGTTGTATTTCTTGATTAAGCTTACGTATCTAAAGGCTGTCATGTTAACTCACCAGCTTATTTTAACTCAGACAGGTACTTTAACTGAAGATGGCTTAGACTTATGGGGTATCATTCGTTCAGATGGAGGCTGGTAGGTTTTGTGACAATTCCTATAGTAGTATAGTAGTTGTTATGCTGGTATTTTCTGCTGTATTGATTATGATGATGACAATGAGTAGTAGTAGCAATGGTAGTAATAAGATGTTTAATAAATACTAACTCTGTATGCTCAGCAAGCCATTTTGAAACATAAAACAATGTTGATTTATTGAGGTCAGTGTGATTCTGCTGCAAGTCACAGTCGGGCACACATGGAGATATTTTTAATTTAAAGTGATTGTAAATGATTACCTTGTAAAACAACCCATTAAGTTTAAAATAGAAATAAAAGGCAAAACATTTGTGTATCCATTAAAAATAAACACATTATAAAAAACTTTTTTCCACTGTTTTATAAGTGATCACATTCCCAACGGCACAAAAGCTGTGGGGTGGAGAAGCAACAGGATACTGAACTTCCCAATAAAAGGCTATGCAAGGGGGGTGTTTCAGGTCAAGTCTGATCTTTGGATGAGAGCAGGCTGAGTTCCGAGCATAGCTATAGCTATAGCATAGCTGTGTTCTCCTGTCTAGTGTGGTCAGTTTTTTTATTATAAAGCAGAGGGACTGATAAGAACACCAGGAATTTCACACAAAGGAAGCAATCCAAAGAGAAGAGGATACTTTTTCATAGAAATACATAGTACAGCGGCACATATCAGGAATATGGAATGTTGGTTTTACATACTCTTTGACTGTGGAAACCAGTAAATGTAGTTTTGAATATTTATGTGTTGCTTAAATATATAGTTGTCTTTTAGTTTTCAGGAGGTCTTTCCTGTTACATCTGGTTGCACATTACCCTGGAATACTATGACTGGAGCAATGGCCAGTTGCCATTCATTGATTCTAATGGATGGTGAAGTGCACGGTGATCCACTTGACATCAAGATGTTTGAAGGAACAGGCTGGGTAATATCTAGCTGTGTTTAATTTAGAGAAAATGATTTACAGAGTGATTTTTGTTTATATCAACATTATTTAATATAAGATGCTTAGACTCCATTCACACAGGGGCAACACGACTTCCAGCCCGATTTTATGAGGCAACTCAGACACGACTTGAGTATGAATCACAGCGCGACTCCAGGCAACTTACAAGGCAACTTCAAGTTGCCTGCAGGACAGGAGACATTCCAGTGGCCAATAAAACAAGAATTAGCTCTGTGGGAGGGAGGGCGGAGGGAGGGGTTTGCCTGAGAAATGTATGTTATCTTCCCGACTTCAGAGGCAACTCCCATTGAAATGAATGGTTACAGGTCGCCTAGAAGTCGGATTGAAGTAGTACAGGGACCTTTTTTGAAGTTGGAGCGACTGCAGTAGTGTGCATTAAGACGGCTCCATTAACTTACATTGATTTCCTAAGCCAGCGCGACTTGAGGCGACTAGGGGCGACTTGAAGTCAGATCCAAAGTTGCCCCTGTGTGAATGGGCTCTTACTCCTTTTTTTTTTTTTGCAACAATTTTTATTTGTAAATAAGAAATACAATACAACACACGAGACTAAAGTGTCTGTAAGGCCCCTTTCACACTGGGGCGGGCAGGTGCGGTGGCGGTATAGCGGTGCGATTTTCAGCGCTGCTATACCATCGTATTTACCACGATATTCGGTTGCTAGCGGTGCGGTTTTAACCCCCGCTAGCGGCCGAAAAAGGGTTAATACCTCCCGCAAACTGCGGCTACAGCCGCGGTTTGCAGGCGGTATTACCGCAGTGTCCCATTGATTTCAATGGGAAGGAGCGGTAAAGGAGCGGTATACACACCGCTCTAAAGATGCGGCTTGCAGGAGATTTTTTTTCCTCCCGCCAGCGCATCGCCTCAGTGTGAAAGCCCTCAGATTGGTTCGCATATCGCAGTGCGGTGTGAACACCCATGCAATCCGATTCTGATGTGGACAAAAAATAGGGTCCTGCATGACTTTGGTCCAAATGCAATGCAAATTCAGCCATACAATCTGTGTGATATAAAGTACCATGAGTAGGACAATCCCTAAAGCATATATCTGAAACATTAGGGAAAATAACATGGAGTCTAACAGATTTAGTGCAAGAGTGCCAATTTCTGATCATATCTTCCCAGTCGTGTAAGGTACATTGAAGGTCACAATCTGCTTTACATTTATGCATATACGGGAAGAAATTGGGAACAAAGCAATTAGCTAGGGCTCCATAAATATCAGAAATCAAACCCTTACTTCTAGGAGAGACACTGCAGATTCATTCATAAAAGGACTTGGGTGAAGTAGGACTAGGGCATGACTATGTATGTAAGGAGCTCCCAGTGACCACTGTGTCATGCCTCACCCTATTCTAATATACTGTATCCATCCCTTCCCATAGATCATCAATGTTGTCTCTAGATATTATCCCTACATTATTGTTACTTATGTTTTAACTAAATCCCTTTGTATGTAATTAACTGCTTAGTTCTTAAAGAATTTAAATTTTTTAATCTAAACATTGTCCTGCAATTTGCTTTATATGATATTGTAGGTAAACTGGCATATACTTATGGAAAATAAAAAATAACTGACTCCTTATTAAAGTCTGGTATCTTTCTCCTTCCCTTAGGAACTTAATGAATCCAAAGAAGACAATAAATCAAAGTTTACATTGGTTACTCCAGGGCGTGGAGCACACTGTGTAAGTTATACAGTTGTTCAGTAATATTAATGTGCTTGTAAACCTCAGACATTAAATATGAACAAATCATGTCCCTCTATAGTGTGTACTTGTCTCAATTAGGAACACTACATGTCATTTTAGATTTGTTCCTCTGCTAGCACTATGAATAACTTCTGACAATTTATCTTGACACCAAGAGAAAAAGGTGGCAGGTGAGGTAGCTCCAACTGATTGACATAAAGTACATAAAAAACATGTACAATTTTGGTTGCATCAACAAATCAGACATGTATGTACAAAGAACCACACATAGTTGCTGGAATATGTAACTCTTAATTCATATGGGCTATAATCTCTACGCGTTTCGTGAGGACAGTGTCCTCTTCCTCAGGAGACAGCCAAGATTGAATTTTGTGTATATCTGTGGAAAGACCATGTCATAACAACAATATTAATAATGTAAGAAACTTGAAATTAATGTGTTTGTAATAAAAAGTGCATGTGTTTGCATTAGACAAGCACAATGTGAAAAAAGGTTATACTCACACAAATGTTGTTGCAGTAAAAGGTAAGCAAAAACAATGCAGACCAAAGATAGGATTTAATAACACTAGGATATCAATGCGGTGGAAAAGAAACCACAGGAGAGGTTTCCATCCAGGAGCTGATGGTGGTGGAAGGACCCAGGGCCAGGCATACTAGAGGTGCCAAAAAATTTGATATCCTTGAAAAAAGGGGGAAAGGTGGGGCTCACTCAATGGAATACAAAGAAGAAAAATTTACTGTTGAAAGAGTGGGTAGTGAAAGGGCGTGCATGAGCATGCCTAAAGACAAGTGCTGGGAAAAGATGCATACAAAATACAGAAAGATACAAAGTGAATGAAAAGTGGACCAATGAAACTGGATAGAGATAGATATAACAAAGAATGTATTCAACCGTGCAAAAAATTTAATATTATGTTTAAAAAATATAGTGGTGAGAGAAATTGATATGAAAAGATGACAGGACTGTATCTGGGTGAAAAACACCTGAAGATTCCGAAGATAGAGCAGCAAAGGGGCTGCTACAAAGCACTCGGCCAAGAGCCTAACCCTGTGGACATGGAATGTACTTGCCCAGGGGGCCACCTCCCACCAAGCATCATAAGGTGGGCGAGGCTAGGGATCAGCCTGTGCCCACTATGAAACAGGCAGGCAGAATGGCAGCAATAAACCCGCTACATCCGTGGCATGTGTGGTGTCCAAAGACCACAGGCAATGTCATTTGAGTGCCAACAAGGCCATTATTTTGGGTTTTCATTTTTTTTTTTCGCGTTCACTTATTTATTGTAACATCATATTTTCATTTATTTTTATTCACAATTACTCCTTTATGATCATTGTCCTTTCATTGTGTGTGTCCTTTTTTGTCCATCTGCAAATAGCATTCGGCATCATGCCCTCTAGGGATGAGCCGAACACCCCCCAGTTCGGTTCGGAACTTGCGAACAGGCAATAAATTTGTTCGAACATCCGAACACCGTTAAAGTCTATGGGACTCAAACATGAAAAATCTAAAGACATAATTTTAAAGGCTTATATGCAAGTTATTGTCATAAAAAGTGTTTGGGGACCCGGGTCCTGCCCCAGGGGACATGTATCAATGCAAAAAAAAGTTTTAAAAACTGCAGTTTTTTCGGGAGCAGTGATTTTAACAATGCTTAAAGTGAAATAATAAAAGTGAAATATTCCTTTAAATTTTGTACCTAGGGAGTGTGTATAGTATGCCTGTAAAGTAGCGCTTGTTTCCCGTGCTTAAAACTGTCCCTGCATAAAGTGTAATTTCTGAAGGAAAAAAGTAATTTAAAAGCACTCGCGGCTATAATGAATTGTCGGCTCCCTGCAATACAGAGAAAAGTCATCGATAAAAAAAAAAATGCGTGGGGGTCCCCCCAAATTCAATTACCAGGCCCTTCAGGTCTGGTATGGATATTAAGGGGAACCCTGCGTCAAATTAAAAATAAAATGACGTGGGGTTCCCCCCAAATATCCATAACAGACCCTTTATCCGAGCACGCAACCTGGCAGGCCGCAGGAAAAAAGAGAGCGCCCCCCCTCCTGAACCGTACCAGGCCACATGCCCTCAACATGGGGAGGATACTTTGGGAGTCTGTGACCCCTCAAAGCACCATGTCCCCATGTTGATGGGGACAAGGATCTCATCCCCACAACCCTTGCCCGGTGGTTGTGGGAGTCTGTGGGCGGGGGGCTTATCGGAATATGGAAGACCCCTTTAACAAAGATCCCGGCCCCCCCTATGGGAATTGGTAAGGGGTACATTGTACCCCTACCATTTCACAAAGAAAGTGTAAAAAATTGTAAAAAAACACAGACACCGTTGGGAAAGTCCTTTATTAAAAAAAAAAAAAAAAAAAACATTCCAGCGATGTAATCCAGTCTGTCCAGCTTTGTTCTCTATGTCCCGCGGTGATCCAATGTCCAGCGCTGCAGTCTCCTTCAGTCTCTACTCCACACAAAACCCCCACGAGGGGGCGGGTCACCCGTCACATCATAGGGCAAGCCCCAGCTTTCCCCGCTTGCCGGGGAATAGCCAATGACATAGGCGGGACCCCAACAAACACTCTGAGAAGCCACAACAAATCCATCATCACATCCGGGGGTTATGTCTTCATCAGAGCTACTATTCCCCTCCCCCAGCATTGGAACTCTGCCAAAACCATTGCTGAAATTAGACTATTTGCTATAAACTGCCCAGGAAGGATCATCGTGAAATGTTTTATTGAACCGGAAAGGATTTCTGGCTTTATAAAGTTCTCTTTTCTTATTGACCAGTAAGGTGTCAGTGTTTAGATCTGATTTTCGGGTACAATTCCTAATTAAAGTATGAAACGTGTAATACTTTATTACCATAATATAGAAAGGTAGATAATTACCTATTTCTATCAAAGATGTAATATTTATGTGAATATTCTGAATATGAAACAGGAAGAACTAATCGGTGTTCGTGTGGTTGAGAGGTCGAGATGTACTAAATGTGCGCTGCGATACGGAGCAACCATTTTTGCGTGGTTGAATACATTCTTTATTATATCTATCTCCATCCCATAAAAGTATTCATACCCCTTACATTGGTCAACTTTTCATTCGCCTTGCTTCTTTCTGTATTTTGTATGCATCTTTTCCCAGCACTTGTCTTTAGGTTCACACAAGCCCTTTCACTACCCGCTCCTGAACAGTCCTGTTATCTTTTTATAGCGATTTCTTTCACCACTATTTTTTAGTCACAATATTACCTTTCTTGCATGGTTCCATACATTTTTTGGTGTATCTATCTCTATCCGGGTAAAAGTATTATACCCCTTTCATTGGTCCACTTTTCATTCACTTTGCATCTTTCTGCAATTTGTATGCATCTTTTCCCAGTATTTGGCATACACACCCTTTCACTACCCAGTCTTTCAACGGTTAATTTTTCTTCTTTGTATTCCATTGTGTGGGCCCCACCTTTCCCCCTATTTTCAAGGGTATCATATTGTTTGGCCGGTCTGATATGCCTGGCCCTGGGTCCATCCACCACCATCAGCTCCTGGATGGAAACCTCTCCTGTGGTCTCTTTTACACAGCACTGGGATCCTAGTGTTATTTAATCTGTCCTTTGGTCTGCATTGTTTTTGCTTACCTTTTACTCTAACAACGTTTGTGTGAGTATACACTTTTTCACATTGTGACCTGTCTAATGCAAACGCATGCACTTTTTTTATTACAAACGGATTAATTTCAAGTTTCTTCAATTACAATTATTGTTGTTATTACATGGTCTTTCCACAGATATATGCAAAATTCAATCTTGGCTGTCTCCTGAAGAAGGGGGCGCTGTCCCCATGCAACGCGTAGAGATTACAGCCCATAGGAATTAGGAGTTACATGTTCCAGCAACTATGTGTGGTACTTTGTACATACATGTCTGATCTGTTGATATTGATGATGCTACCAAAATTGAATTGTACATTTTTGTTATGTACTTCAAAATAAATTGAGTATTTTTTTAAATATCAATAATTTTTATTGATTTTTTTCAGTAATAGGAACCATTGGTACATTCCATTGTACATTATAGCACGGAACAAAAAGTTAAATCTGAACACAGTGGTACAGCAAAGGTCACAATTGACCATAATCATCTAAATTAGTGTAGCGGGGTGTTACATTTAGGGGGCAGGTGTCTGAGTGTAATCAGGCTCAGATGCACTATTACTAGGGTCTATGGACTATATTTTCCTGTGGAGGAGATCAATGGTGTCTAGTTCCCTGCAGTCTATAGGTGGTGCTGTCGCCATGGACTGGGGTTGAACCATCGTTGTAAGGTTGTGCCTTTTTGTGTCCCCTCTCGGCGGTGGTACGGCAGGGCGGGGAACCCGCTGCGCCTGCTGGGAGAAGGTATAAAGGGGGCGGCCATCTTCCACACGGGGGTCCCAGTCCCAGGCACCTTCAGCCTGGGGCTTCTGTTCCGGTTCGCCTGCGCCCAGGTGCCCTTGGCCTGGGTGTAGGGGATTGAATGCCATCCCAGACACCTTCGGCCTGGGGTGAGGTACTGCTTGAGAAGGCCTGGGGCCCAGTACCTTTGACTGGGTCCCACGAGGGATCGAGGAATCCTAGGCGTCCACCGAGTGAGGGAACCCGAATCTAGGACGAGGGGGACCAGAGAGGTTACCCTTCCCGAAGACCCATTGCAGCAATTTGGTGACGGTGGGGCCTCTGGTGACCGTCCGGATGGATGTCTTCTCCCTGACAGGGGTTGCAACTTTTTGAAGGTAGTCCACGTTTTCATGGTCTGTGGCAGGGACCCAACGTGAATCAGGTCGGTGGAAGAGACCCAACAACCAGGTCTGTGGCAGGGACCTTATTTCACCTGGTCCGTGGCAGGGACCAACCTCACTGTCGGTGGCAGCGACTGTGCGCCATAACTGTTGTGAAATCCTAACAGTTTAGTTTCATTGATAGGATTGTGCCTGGACCTCCTTCCCACTTTGTCTGAACTGTTCTGTGTCTGACCATTCGCTCTCAAAGAACTATTTATTGCTCTGAAGAATAAATAAGTGTTGGACTTTCAGTGGTGTGGAACTTGACTTTCTGGGAGCTAAAGGGTCCTACCTCCACCTGCGTGGAGGGCGGGAGTCATACTTGAGGGAAGTTTTGGCTCTGGACGGGGACGAGGGCCCGAAGGTAAAAAGTTATAGCTCACACCTCTGCACACAAGAGGATACGAGCTGGTGGTGCACCACACTCTCCTCCCTGGTCCCCTAGATGAGAGCCATTGACCGAGAAGAGAAAGAGGGAGTGAGAGGTGAGGTCACTACACGTGGGGGCTCTGGGTCCGGGATCTGTGTTTGTGTTGATGGAGCCGAGACTTTCAGTGTTTGAACTTTGCTGCCCAGAGGAGTTCCGAGGAGGTCAGCCATATTGGCCAACGCGCCACGAGGCACACCCTGGCTGCGCAGTTCGTGGGCGTGACACAACAGAAGCCCGCGAACAGGTGCAGAATATGGGAGGAGTCTGGTCATGTGAAGTGTTGCACGTGGGGACTTTGGCGCGAGATAGTCAGTGCGCGATGGAGCAGCAAGCGGTCAGCACGTTCACTACTGCCTCATGGGTTCCTACTTCCACAGCCACGAGGATGACTTTGTTTGCTACTTCGCTGACAGATACGGGATTAGGCTAAAGCCCCGTGGACGGTTTGCCCTCTATGTATGCAAGGACGTAGAGGCCCTCGGTGTGATTTGTCCCAGCTGCTCGGGACTGGTGGTTCAGCTAAAGCCGTTCGGCAGATGTGAGGCCTGTAAAGAGTTCATCTTTGAGGTGGAGCAACCCACGGAAAGGCCTCGGGCCTTCCACCTCAACTGTATAACAGGCGCCACCACTCTGGAAGGAGAAGTCAGAGCTTGTACAGCCATCCCTACGCGCACTGACCGGGCTCTGGAGGAAGCCCCAGTTGAGATTGAGACTGAGACTGAGAAAACCCGAAGATGCTGCTTCGGTCACCACGGAATTCCTGCTTCCACCGCCAAAGAGGAAAGTCGGTTTGGTCAAGGCTTCCTGCGGCCATGGGAGAGTCACACCCCAGCACTTGCCTGACCTGGATGGATCCGGAAGGAAGAGCCCCGGACATCCTAGCTCAAGTAAAGGCCGAGGTATGCCGAGGGACGGGACCTGGTGTGTGGTTGGAGGTGTCGGGGATCCAGAGGCCCTGGAACCTGTCCAAGGGGGTGACTCCACGTCTACATGGAGTTACTGGCCCACGGGGGAGTATGACACCTCCGACCTGGAGTCGATCTCCGATGTAAGAGATGACGGTCTAATAGACAAACTTTTTGCTCAGAAGGACTGGGAGCAGTTTGTTTGTCGTTCTCCCTGTGTTTTTCCTTTCTTCACCGCAATGTTACAGAGACTTTGGGGTGTAGTTGAGACAGGGCCACAGTACAGAGAAAAGGATTTCTGGACGAAAAAAAAAAACTACAAGTGTTCTGACCGCGACACTACCACCAGGTGGCGGTGTTGCGCTACGATTGCTTCATAGCCACACTACTTTTTGGAAGGAAGGGGTTTCTCTAAGGGGAGGCCTGTTCATTCCAATATTATATGTTGTGTTAGAATGTGGTTTTTTCCCCTCTGCAGGAGAACATTAATCAAGACTGCGGAGAATGGGGCAGATCTTAGTCAGTGATGTGGGGGGGGGGGGATTTAAAGAAAAAAAATATATTCTACATAGTGATGTATGTTTTGATGTAACACAAATGTTTATACCTGTGTGTGTTTTCCTCTCTTTTCTGTTTCCCTTCCCCTGTTAGGTTCCGGCACAATCTATTTTTTTTTCCTCCCAAATTGGGTTTTTGTGTATAGTTTAGTCTCTGGATCGAGCCCGGGTTAGCTCTCTCTTTTGAGGCATGGGTTTGTTCCAGACACTGGAGACCAGTGTCTAACTGCCGGGGGGTGAGTGTAGCGGGGTGTTGCATTTAGGGGTCAGGTGTCTGAGTGTAATTAGGCTCAGATGCACTATTGCTAGGGTCTATGGACTATATTTTCCTGTGGAGGAGATCAATGGTGCCTAGTTTCCTGCAGTCTATAGGTGTCGCTGTCGCCATGGACTGGGGTTGAACCATCGTTGTAAGGTTGTGCCTTTTTGTGTCCCCTCTTAGCGGTGGTACGGCGGGGCGGGGAACCCGCTGTGCCTGCTGGGAGAGGGTATAAAGGGGCGGCCATCTTCCACACGGGGTCCCAGTCCCAGGCACCTTCAGCCTGGGGCTTCTGTTCCGGTTCGCCTGCGCCCAGGTGCCCTTGGCCTGGGTGTAGGGGATTGAATGCCATCCCAGACACCTTCGGCCTGGGGTGAGGTACTGCTTGAGAAGGCCTGGGGCCCAGTACCTTCGACTGGGTCCCACGAGGGATCGAGGAATCCTAGGCGTCCACCGAGTGAGGGAACCCGAATCTAGGACGAGGGGGACCAGAGAGGTTACCCTTCCCGAAGACCCATTGCAGCAATTTGGTGACGGTGGGGCCTCTGGTGACCGTCCGGATGGATGTCTTCTCCCTGACAGGGGTTGCAACTTTTTGAAGGTAGTCCACGTTTTCATGGTCTGTGGCAGGGACCCAACGTGAATCAGGTCGGTGGAAGAGACCCAACAACCAGGTCTGTGGCAGGGACCTTATTTCACCTGGTCCGTGGCAGGGACCAACCTCACTGTCGGTGGCAGCGACTGTGCGCCATAACTGTTGTGAAATCCTAACAGTTTAGTTTCATTGATAGGATTGTGCCTGGACCTCCTTCCCACTTTGTCTGAACTGTTCTGTGTCTGACCAGTCGCTCTCAAAGGACTATTTATTGCTCTGAGGAATAAATAAGTGTTGGACTTTCAGTGGTGTGGAACTTGACTTTCTGGGAGCTAAAGGGTCCTACCTCCACCTGCGTGGAGGGCGGGAGTCATACTCGAGCAAAGTTTTGGCTCTGGACGGGGACACAGGCCCAAAGGTAAAAAGTTATAGCTCACACCTCTGCACACAAGAGGATACGAGCTGGTGGTGCACCACACTCTCCTCCCTGGTCCCCTAGATGAGAACCATTGACCGAGAAGAGAAAGAGGGAGTGAGAGGTGAGGTCACTACACGTGGGGGCTCTGGGTCCGGGATCTGTGTTTGTGTTGATGGAGCCGAGACTTTCAGTGTTTGAACTTTGCTGCCCAGAGGAGTTCCATGGAGGTCAGCCATATTGGCCAACGCGCCACGAGGCACACCCTGGCTGCGCAGTTCGTGGGCGTGACACAACAGAAGCCTGCGAACAGGTGCGGAATATGGGAGGAGTCTGGCCATGTGAAGTGTTGCACGTGGGGACTTTGGCGCAAGATAGTCAGTGCGCGATAGAGCAGCAAGCGGTCAGCACGTTCACTACTGCCTCGTGGGTTCCTACTTCCACAGCCACGAGGATGACTTACTTTGCTACTTCGCTGACAGATACGGGATTAGGCTAAAGCCCCGTGGATGGTCTATGTATGCAAGGACGTAGAGGTCCTCGGTGTGATTTGTCCCAGCTGCTCGGGACTGGTGGTTCAGCTAAAGCCGTTCGGGAGATGTGAGGCCTGTAAAGAGTTCATCTTTGAGGTGGAGCAACCCACGGAAAGGCCTCGGGCCTTCCACCTCAACTGTATAACAGGCGCCACCACTCTGGAAGGAGAAGTCAGAGCTTGTACAGCCATCCCTACGCGCACTGACCGGGCTTTGGAGGAAGCCCCAGTTGAGACTGAGACTGAGAAAACCCGAAGATGCTGCTTCGGTCACCACGGAATTCCTGCTTCCACCGCCAAAGAGGAAAGTCGGTTTGGTCAAGGCTTCCTGCGGCCATTGGATACGAGCTGGTGGTGCTCCACACTCTCCTCCCTGGTCCCCTAGACGAGAGCCATTGACCGAGAAGAGAAAGAGGGAGTAAGAGGTGAGGTCGCTACATTAGTATCAATTCTAACGTGCGGCCAGGATGTCACCCACCGTCTCCAGACACCCCTATGGGATCAAGCTGTGTCATAGGACGGTAGGAACCACGGCCATCATGTAAAAATATTGTCAGTCAAGAATAAAAAAAAAAGTAAATAAAAAAGAAAAAATTGTAGCGTTTGCTGTAAGGCTCACCTGTGTTCTCCTATCGCCTTGTTACAAAGATGGAGCCCCGCAAAGTAGCAGCCAAGTGTCACAGATCATGGAGGAGAGATGTAATCGCAGCAGCCTGAACAGAAGAGGGAGGTGAAAGCAATGGCATGACACAGTCTGCCAGTGCTCCGACCCTGGCTGATATAGGAACTGCACCTTGCACACTGCACAAGTGGCTGGATTAAAACTGTGCCCACTGTTTTGTACAGACTGTCCCTATAAGAGATGATTGGCAACTCTGCTCTGGGAGGGGTTCAGACCTCCTAACACCCCCCCCCCTTATCTACGTCCCTGCCACCAGGGGGAACTCAATAGCGCTGCTAGGGGGACACTGACTGTGTTGATGGGGGAATTGAGCAACTTTCTTTCCTTCCACCCATGATGGAAGTAAGGGAAATTGCATAATCTATGGCCTGCATAACTGTCAGGTTCATGCAGATTTCTGCTGTAATTAGGATCATTTTGATGGTTCTTCCAGTTTTTTTTTTTTAAGATAGATTATTTTTATCATCAAATTCTAGTTTCACAGATACTTACAAACATATAAAGACTGAATATTGAAAATTCTTACAGCACTTTTAAGTTTTTCTCTTACTAGTATAAATTATGTTTTTTTATGGAGTTAGGGCTCTTTCACACGGACACGGATGTGTGCGGGCTCCGCTTTGCTCAGCGGGGATCGCACCATCGATCCCCGCTGAGCAGGCAGATGACAGATCTGTCTCTGCACACTGTACAGGGACCGACCTGTCAGAGCGCCGCTCTCCCCTATGGGGGATCGGATGACGACGGACCGTAGAGTCCGTTGTCATCCGATCCGATCCGCCACACGGATGGAAAATAGGGTTTTCCTCCATCACACTTTGGCGGGTCGGATGTCAGCAGGCATGTCACCGCTGACATCCGTGGCTCCATAGAGGTGCACGGAGCGTCCCTTCAGGTCTGCCTAAAAAACTGACAGGCAGACCTGAACGGTCTGTCCGTGTGAAAGGGGCCTAATGCCGCGTACACACGACCGTTTTTCATGACGAGAAAAATGCCATTTTTTAAAATGGTCATTAAAAACGATTGTGTGTGGGCTTCAGAGCATTTTTCACGACGTTAAAAATGGGCATTAAAAATTTGGAACATGCTCTAATTTTTCTCGTCGTTTTTCACATCGTCGTTTTTCTCGTCATGAAAAACGGGCGTGTGTAGGCTTTAACGACGTGCATGCTCAGAAGCAAGTGATGAGACGGGAGTGCTCGTTCTGGTAAAACTAGCGTTTGTAATGGAGATAGCACATTTGTCACGCTGTAACGGATTGAAGAGCACAAGGCTGAAAAGCGCGAATCGTCTCTCACCAAACTTTACTAACACAAGGATCAGCAAAAGCAGCCCAAAGGGTGGCGCCATCCGAATGGAACTTCCCCTTTATAGTGCCGTCGTACATTTCGTACGTCACCGCGCTTTGCTCTAGCATTTTTTTTCATGATCGTGTGTAGGCAAGGCAGGCTTGAGAAGAATCACATCGAGAAAAACTTTGTTTTTTTCAATGACATTAAAAACGGTTGTGTGTACGCGGCATTAGGCATTTCTGCTCTTCCTTATTATATAGTGAATGCATAGTTGTTGTTGCTTGGGTGCCTTGTTGCTCAGCTGTTTTGCATTTAATTCTCAGGAATCTTAAAAAACATACTTTTGTAATGCTCTCTGCTGTCTTTTGAAAAGCTTTTAGTGAAAGGACTCCTCATCTTGCACCAGTTTCCATTCTCTTCCAATCTCCAAAGAATGTCTGTTATTACAAAAAATGTGGGAGAACATAAATTCTCAATCTTCCTGAAAGGTGCACCAGAGGTGATGGTGAAATTCTGCAAGCAAGATACAGGTACTACAATAATTTTACACAGCTTCAGGCATGGGCCCCCTGGAGCAGAGGAGAACCGGGGGGTGCTGCCGCCGCAAATTGAAAAGTGGGGGGGCTGCCACGAATTGAGAAGCGGGGGGTGCCACGAATTGAGAAGGGGGGGGGTGCTGCCGCCGCAAATTGTTGAGGTCGGGGGGGCTTTGGGTGCTGACGAACAAAAAAAAAAAAAGGGGGTTGACATCCAGGGCCCTGGGGACCTCCGGGCCTCTGGGCCCCTTACAAGAAAAAATAAAGAAAAAAAAATTAATTATAAAATGTTTTATTAAAAAAAAAAGGGGGGTTGACATCCGGGGCCCTGGGGACCTCCGGGCTCCCGGGACCTCTGGGCCCCTTACAAAAAAAAAAAGAGGGGGTTGCCACCCGGGCCCCTTACAGGTGTACTGCCTGTACCCCCCTGCCTGCTACCAGTACTTTAGGTTTTCAAGAGTATCTGAGGAGGCATGGGGGAGGGCAGTCCCCCTGTACTGGATGCCCCTCACAAATTTACTAATGGTTCCAGGCAGTGGCGGCTGGTGCTCAAAATTTTTGGGAGGGTGCAAACAAACTGAAAAAAAAAAACATCAATTGCAGCCACTGTGCCCATCAAACGCAGCTACTGTGCCATCAAATGCAGCTACTGTGCCCATCAAACGCAGCTACTGTGCCCATCAATTGCCGCCACTGTGCCATCAAACGCAGCCACTGTGCCATCAAATGCAGCCACTGTACCCATCAAGCGCTGCCACTGTGCCCATCAATTGCCGCCACTGTGCCCATCAAACGCAGCCACTGTGCCATCAATTGCTGCCACTGTGCCATCAATTTCCGCCACTGTGCCATCAAATACAGCCACTGTGCCCATCAATTGCCGCCAGTGTGTCCATCAATTGCCGCCAGTGTGCCCATCAATTGCCGCCAGTGTGCCCATCAATTGCCGCTACTGTGCCCATCAATTGCTGCCAGTGTGCCCATCAATTGCTGCCAGTGTGCCCATCAATTGCTGCCAGTGTGCCCATCAATTGCTGCTACTGTGCCTATCAATTGCCGCTACTGTGCCCATAAAATGCTGCCAGTGCGCATCCCCCGCCCGGTACTTACCTGTCTTGGTGGGTCAGGCCGGCGGTGTCATCAACACTCCTCGATGTCTTCTCCCGTCCTCTCTTCCCGTCCTCTGCTATGATTGGACGCCTGATAGGCATCCAATCACAGCGCCCGTCGTTTCAGCCAATCAGGTGACAGGTAACAGACCCGAGCACCTGATTGGTTAAGAGGCGGTTCAGTGTTAGGAAAGCGAATATTCATTCGCTTTCCTAACACAATGCTAAGTGAACAGCAAGCACCCAGCATGGCGCCCGCTGTTCACCTTTTTGGACGCCTATTAGAGCCTATGGCTCTAATCAGGTGCTTCCAAAAAATACCCCACCGCTGTTATTCAGGCTCCCGGTGCCCGAAAAGGGGCCGGACACCTGAATAGGGGGTGTCAGCGGTAACCATAGATAGATTCATGCAATGCATGAATCTATCTATGGTGATAGAGCGGTGGCAGGAGAGAGGGGGCGGCGCCCATGCACCCCTTATAGACACACCGCCACTGGTTCCAGGGCTTCTTGTAGTGTGCCTACTGATGTGTCTGATGTCTGCAATCTTGAATTCTGTTGCCCTCTGCTCCTAAAATCTATTACAAGTTTGAAGTCTCCTTTAGAGACCTTCAGGTCGCAAAGACCTGCACCTGCTGTTCCAAATCTTCCTCTATGGAGATTGGAAAAACCCTGACAAGATGCTTGTTTCTCCCAGGCACATATTAGACTTATTAAATGTCTAGAAGCTATCTATAGAGCTCTGTTCTCACTGTCAAACCCTGCTTTTCACCCCATCTTGGTTATGACTTTACTTTTCCAAACCTTAGCTTTCTGATCAAAGTCCCTTAAAAGAGATCTTAGCAATAGGGATGAGCTTCGAGTTCGAGTCGAACTCATGTTCGACTCGAACATTGCCTGCTCGCACGTTCGCCGAACAGCGAACAATTTGGGGTGTTCGCGGCAAATTCGAAAAGCCGCGGAACACCCTGTGAAAGTCTATGGGATAAATGTAAAATGCTAATTTTAAAGGCTTATATGCAAGTTATTGTCATAAAAAGGGTTTGGGGACCCGGGTCCTGCTCCAGGGGACATGTATCAATGCAAAAAAAAGTTTTAAAAACAAAAGTTATTTTCGGGAGCAGTGATTTTAATAATGCTTAAAGTGAAACAATAAAAGTTAAATATTCCTTTAAATTTCGTACCTGGGGGTGTGTATAGTATGCCTGTAAAGCAGCGCTTGTTTCCCTTGCTTAGAACTGTCCCTGCACAAAGTGTCATTTCTGAAGGAAAAAAAGTCATTTAAAAGCACTCGCGGCTATTAATGAATTGTCGGCTTCCGGCAATACAGAGAAAAGTCATTGATAAAAAAAAAAAAAAGCGTGGGGGTCCCCCCAAATTCAATTACCAGGCCCTTCAGGTCTGGTATGGATATTAAGGGGAACCATGCCTCAAATTTAAAAAAAAAATGACGTGGGGTTCCCCCCAAATATCCATACTAGACCCTTCAGGTCTGGTATGGATTTTAACCACTTAACGGCCGCTCACGGCACATATATACGTTGACAGAATGGCTCGTACAGGCAAAATCACGTACCTGCCGTGTGGTCGCGCTCGCGATCCTGCAGTCATCCCCGTGAGTCGGACCACGGGTCCCGCGGACTCGATCGCCGTAGGGATCCCCGCGATTGTCTCACGGAGGGATGGAGCGGGAAGATGTTAGTGTAAACACAACATTTCCCCGCTCGCCTACTGACACTGTCACCGATCTCCGCTCTGTGTAATCAGAGCGGAGATCGGTGACATGTCACTCGTAGCCACGCCCACCCCTCAGTTAGAATCACGCCCTTAGACATACTTAACCCCTTCACCGCCCCTAGTGGTTAACCCCTTCATTGCCAGTGTGATTTTTACAGTAACCAGTGCATTTCTATAACACTGATCACTGTAAAAATGACAATGGTCCCAAAAATGTGGCAAAAGTGTCCGAAGTATCCACCATAATGTTGCAGTCACGGAAAAAATCGCTGATCGCCGCCATTACTAGTAAAAAAATAAAAAATTTATAAAAATGCCATAAAACGACCCCCTATTTTGTAAACGCTATAACTTTTGCGCAAACCAATCAATAAACGCCGATTGCATTTTTTTTTTTTTTTACCAAAAATTTGTATAAGAATACGTATCGGCCTAAACTGAGGAAAAAAAATGTTTTTTTATATATTTTTTGGGGATATTTATTATAGCAAAAAAGTAAAAAATATTGAATTTTTTTCAAAATTGTCGCTCTATATTTGTTTATAGCGCAAAAAATAAAAACCGCAGAGGTGATCAAATACCACCAAAAGAAAGCTCTATTTGTGGGAAAAAAAGAACATCAATTTTGTTTGGGAGCCACGTCGCATGACCGCGCAATTGTCAGTTAAAGCGACGCAGTGCTGAATCGCAAAAAGGGGCCTGGTCTTTAGCTTGCATATTGGTCCGGGGCTTAAGTGGTTAAGGGGAACTCCACCCCAAATGTAAAAAAAAATGGTGTGGAGTTCCCCCAAAAATCCATACCAGACCTTTTATCCGAGCACGCAACCTGGCAGGCCGCAGGAAAAGAGGTTGTACATTGTACCCCTACCAATTCAGGAAGAAAGTGTAAATTGTTTTTAAAAAAAACACACAGACACCTTGGAAAAGTACTTTATTAAAAATAAAAAAATAAAAAACCCATTCCAGCGCCCTCGTATCTTAGACCCCGCCTACGTCATTGGCTGAGCAGACCTGATGGGGAACTTCCTCCGCAGTGTAGGTCCGCTCAGCCAATGACCTTTCGTGTGGAGTGGAGACTGCAGCGCTGGACATCGGATTGCAACGGGACACTGAATTACATCGCTGGAATGGGTTTTTTATTTTTTATTTTTTTTATTTTTAATAAAGGACTTTTCCAAGGTGTCTGTGTGTTTTTTTTACATTTTCTTTACACTTTCTTCCTGAAATGGTAGGGGTACAAATGTACCCCTTACCAATTCACATAGGGGGGGCTAGGATCTGGGGGTCCCCTTTGTTAAAGGGGTCTTCCAGATTCCAATAAGCCCCCTGCCCGTAGACCCCCAGAACCACCGGGCAAGGGTTGTGGGGATGAAGCCCTTGTCCCCATCAACATGGGGACATCCTCCCCATGTTGAGGGCATGTGGCCTGGTACGGTTCAGGAGGGGGGGCGCTCTCTCGTCCCCCCTCTTTTCCTGTGGCCTGCCAGGTTGCCTGCTTGGATAAAGAGTCTGGTATGGATATTTTGGGGGAACCCCACGTCATTTTTTTTTTAAATTTGACGCAGGTTTCCCCTTAATATCCATACCAGACCTGAAAGGCCTGGTATTTGAATTTGGGGGGACCCCCACGCATTTTTTTTTTATCAATGACTTTTCTCTGTATTGCCGGGAGCCGACAATTCATTATAGCCGCGAGTGCTTTTAAATTCCTTTTTTTCCTTCAGAAATTACATTTTGTGCAGGGACAGTTCTAAGCAAGGGAAACAAGCGCTGCTTTACAGGCATACTATACACACCCCCAGGTATGAAATTTAAGGAATATTTCACTTTTATTGTTTCACTTTAAGCATTATTAAAATCACTGCTCCCGAAAAAACGTCCGTTTTTAAAACTTTTTTTTGCATTGATACAAGTCCCCTGGGCCAGGACCCGGGTCCCCAAACCCTTTTTAGGACAATAACTTGCATATTAGCATTTATAATTAGCACTTTTGATTTATTTTGAACGTTCGAGTCCATTGTATTTAATAGGGTTCTAAAGTTCACGCAAACTTTAGGTCTGTTTGCAGGTTCTGGTGCGAACCGAACAGGGGGGTGTTCGGCTCATCCCTACTTAGCACTGTTGATTGGGTTGAATGTTTGGAGCAAATGATGGTAGCTTTAAAGCAGAACTTTACCCTGCCCATAAAGTTTTATATTAATGTTATCCTGCCCCCTCTTTTATCAGAATTGAATTGTGTATGTATGTATATATATATACTGTATATACATGTAGCGATACCTTCAATTAAGAAGGCCGCAGATTTTGTTTGGGCCCTGAAAACAGCTCCGCCCAACCCCGGCAATGTACTCGACCCTCTACTGGCACAGTTATCTCTTATACTATATAAGTAAACCCAGACACCAGACGATAATGAAAGGGGTATAAAATTTACTTTAAGCTTTTGGTAAGAAAGGTTAACAGTGGTAACAGTTCACAGGTAATAAATTGCAGAGCCCTGCAGCAATAAACATACTATGCATTAAAATGAACATTGAAGGTGCGCCGCGTGGGCGACCGTTAACTAGGCGTCCTGTGACGCAGTACCTAAATTAACTAACTAGCTGGCCAGGCCTGGCTCAGATATCTACAACTCAGTCTATAGGGGATGATGGTTTCTTCACCGGCAATTCTTTAAAGGTGGTGCACATAACAGAATACCATTTGTAATCCAGTGGGAAGGTTGTGATGAAATAAACACTTTACTGTATGAACTCTGAGTTCAGCTCTGATAATGTTCTCCAGTGAGAGTATCAGAAATAACTTGTGGGCCACGGCAGTCTATAGGCACATTAGCAACAACAGTATATGGTCTGAGCATACGCTCGCTCACCCTCCCAGACGATATCCCAGTCCGGGAACTTCCACCGACTGTGTCCTCACACACACACAGTGTCTCCAGCGATCGGGTCCCCGATCCAACCAAGGTTGTAGACAAGCGAAGTCAGATGCCACCCAGGCACGCAGTGGGGTGGAAGGCTCTTTGGTGCTGCGCAAGGCCTCAGGCTTCAGGCCTTGCACTCCGGCACATCCGCACAGGAGGATCAGTCACTGAAGTCTTGTGTCCCAAAGAGGCCGAGCCCAGCCTCGCCTCCTCCCATGAGTCTCTGAGGTGGAAACATGCCGAAAGGGATTCTGGGCAAGGTAGTCCCGAGAGTCTTAAAGGGGACCCCGCTACATACAGTATCTCACAAAAGTGAGTACACCCCTCACATTTGTGTAACTATTTTATTATATCTTTTCATGTAACAACACTGACGAAATTTGACACTTTGCTACAATGTAAAGTAGTGAGTGTACAGCTTGTATAACAGTGTAAATTTACTGTCCCCTCAAAATAACTCAACACACAGCTATTAATGTCTAAACCACTGGCAACAAAAGTGAGTACACTCCTAAGTGAAAATGTCCAAATTGGGCCCAAAGTGTGAATATTTTGTGTGGCCAACATTATTTTTCAGCACTGCCTTAAAGGGGTTGTAAAGGTTCATTTTTGTTTATTTTCTAAATAGGTTCCTTTAAGCTAGTGCATTGTTGGTTCACTTACCCTTTCCTTTCGATTTCCCTTCTAAATGTTTTTTTTCTTTGTCTGAATTTCTCACTTCCTGTTCCTCCTCAGTAAGCTTTCCCCCATCATCCGAGCCATTCTGGCTGGGGGTTAGTCAGCGTGCTCGTCCCTCCCTTGGGACTACATCCCTGAGGAGAAACGCTGTGTTCGCAGGGATGTAGGGATGCAGGGATGTAGTCCCAAGGGAGGGGCGAGCATGCTGACTAACCCCCAGCCAGAATGGCTCGGATGATGGGGCAAGCTTACTGAGGAGGAACAGGAAGTGAGAAATTCAGACCAGGGCATGGAGTTCACCAGAGCTTCACAGGTTGCCACTGGAGTCCTCTTCCACTCCTCCATGACGACATCACGGAGCTGGTGGATGTTAGAGACCTTGCACTCCTTCACCTTCCATTTGAGGATGCCCTACAGAGTCACAATAGGGTTTAAGTCTAGAGACATGCTTGGCCAGTCTATTACATTTACCCCAAGCTTCTTTAACAAGGCAGTGTGTTTGGAGTCGTTATCATGTTGGAATTCTTTTCATGGTTTTGCAGCCATGTATCGGCTTTATCGTGGGACAGCTGCACAACCTGGAAGAGACAACCAACACCCCCTGGTGATGTCAAAATAAGATGGTGGCAAAGGACTGGGTGTGGTGCAGCAAAGTGACAAATTTTTAAAGAACACCACTGGATCACCAGGCATGTGTACTTTTTTTGCGCAACCAAACTGTACAGGTTAAGCTGGATACACACTATACAATTTTTTGTAGATTTTTTCCCTCAGATTTACCAAAACCACATGTAGCACACCCCGCAGGAGCTGCTGGTTTTAATTTGGGCCTTGCACTTTCCCTCAGTATTCGTTGTCTAGGGGAAGAAAGTTTGTAAGAACTCCAATGTCCACACAAGATGTAAAACCTTAAGCTGCTCACCCGGCTAGGCCCCTCTCACCTGGCCTAGCAGCCGGAATGATGCACGGACAATGATCAGGACCAGTCTCTGCCACAGACTGGTTGTGCACAAAATTGGATAATCCGGGATCCTCTGCCACAGGACTTAACACCCGGACTTCCAGCCAAACAGTCAAAGAGCCTTTAAGCCGACCCGGCAGACTGCAAGGTGAACTTTAGCTACGGTGCATCCTCCAATAGAACTACCAGGCCCTCCTCAAGACACCAGCCTTCCGCTCGGTCTTTTCCAGGACAGGTCCTCCCCTGGTTTCCTCCATTGAGTGGCATCCTCTCTCAGGACGGACAGCACAGGATCACCTTCAAGGTGTAGGCCCGAGTCAGCATGACTGCGTCTACTTGGTAGAGTTGCAGCCTTCAGACCAACATGGTCCCGAAGCCAAAAATCACACAACACACTGCCCGCGCCAGGAGGGCCGCGAGGGGACGAAGGATGGACCTCAAAACATGGCGTCTGCCCCTTAAGTACCCTTCCCGAGTATGCTCAGCGGGTAGACCACGCCCACAGAGCTGTTCCCGAGGGAAGGTACCCAATGCACTCTGGCCTGTCAGTCTTCTACCATGGCCTGGGGTGGTAACGCCACCTACAGGCAAACAGTGGGAAGTCTTCCAACACAGCCATAGCCAGAACAGAGGCAGATTTAGCATAATTATTTACAGAGTCTGAGCTAACTACCAGCTCAGACACACACTAAATTTGACATAGCGCCCAGTTATTGGGAGCAGGGCGCTACACACATAATGAGGTCAAACCTTAAAGGGACACTAAAGGTTCCTGTTTAAAAAAATAAAATAACAAATGGGGCGGGCGTGCAGTGACGTCACTGCGTCGATTTGAAGGAGGAAGGGCTCCTATAGTGCCGGCCGGCATTACCTATATGCTTTATAATCTACGATTTTTGTAAGTACAATTACCTCTTTTAATAAACATTCCTATGTTACGGAATTACGCTATGGTCCCCTTTCTTCTTGTATGCCTTACGATTCCACTGACTGCATGACTTATGGAAAGAGCCTAGCATCCTGACCTACCTTTGAGAGGCATCCTCTGAGTCTTCCATTCCTGCCTGACGATAAAGGCCGCGGCTGGGCTATAGCCAAATGCTGATTTGAGCTTGCCCTCTGGTAAGCGGCTTTCCATATGGTGGGGAGCTTTCACTCATATGTGAATTCACAGCGGTGTTTACTCAATCATACAAATGGACATATGTTTTACATTGAGACTGTATTGAGCAGATTCATTGTGTTTGGTATTTATCCTGGATGACATCCACCTACAATTTACCCTTCGGTCTGGTGCGGACCTTTGTGGACTTATTGCTGGCGCAGTTTTCTTTTTCTTATTGCTTATTGTGTTTATCCCACCCAAACTGCAACCATTCTAGTTTATGTTATTTGTGTTTTTAGGGGTAGCGCAGTTTTTCCATTACCATGTTATACTTACCTCCACTGTGCAGCTCGTTTTGCACACAGTGGCCCCGATCCTGGTCTTTTGGGGTCCCTCGGCAGCTGTCTCGACTCCTCCCCACACCAGCTAACCCCCATGGGAAGGATGCATTAAGGTAAAAAAAAAAAAAAAAAACCTTTACAACCCCTTTAAGAGTTTTAATTTGTATGCAATCAGGCAGGTCCTTGCACTTCATGGTTTTGGTAAATCTAAAGGAAAGCAGATAACAAAAGTTGTATAGTGTGTATGGGGTCTAAGAGGGGAGGAGGAAAGGGGAGGGTTACATTCTTTAAGTTACAGTTGTGACTGGCTGGAGGCCAAAAAATGCTAAACCACCAGTACGCCATATTCCAAAATGCAAACAGGACACTTATCCCTCTCCATAAACAGCAATGTTTTAAGGCCACTGATGACCAGGGACAGTCACTACTGCATAAGGAAGTGGCCCTCAGTGGATTCAAAATGCCACTGTTCATGGGTGAAAAAAGTCCTTTTTCCTTTTTAACCAGTTGCCGCCTGCCCACCTTCAAATGACGGAGGGACGGTGCGGCTCTTGTTCTGGGTTGACTTCATATGGCGGCTCAAACGAACGGCCATGCCCGATCGCTGACGCACGCCGTTGCTAGCTCTTTAATCATGTGATTGGATGTGTCCAATCACAGCCGGTCACATGTAAACAAGGAAGTGCCGGTAATCAGCACTCCTCGCCTCACACTGACAGAGTGTGTGGCGAGGAGAGCCGATCAGCAGTATCTCCTCGCAGGGGACAGTAAGAGATGTAATCAGGGCACTGATGATCAGTGCCCTAAATACATTAGAGCGCCAGAAGTGCCAGAAATCAGTGTTCACCAGTGCCAACAATCAGTGCCCACCAGAGCCAGCAATCAGTGCCCATTAGTGATGCCAGTCAGTGCTGGATTTGAGTGCCCATCAGTGCCACCCATCAGTGCCCATTAGTGCTGCCCATCAGTGCGGCCTATCCATGCCGCCTATCAGTGCCAGCTAGCAGTGCCCATCATTGCCACCTATCAGTGCACACCAGTTCCACCCATCAGTGCCGCCTATCAGTGCTCATCAGTGCCACATATCAGTGCCACCTATCAGTGCCCATAAATGCAGAATATTAGTGCCTCCTTATTAGTGCCACCTAATCAGTGCCCTAAAATGCCACCTCATCAGTGCCCATAAGTGCCACCTCATCAGTGCCCATCAGTGCAGCCTCATCAGCGCACATCAGTGAAGGAGAAAAATTTTGTAAAAAATAAAAATCCCAGCAGTGATTAAATACCACCAAAATAAATCTCTATTTGTGTGAAGAAAATTATAAAAATTTCACATGGATATAGTGTAGCATGACTGAGCAATTGTCATTCAAAGTGCGACAGCACTGAAAGCTGAAAAATGGCCTGGGCAGGAAGGGGGTGAAAATGCCTGGTAGGTAAGTGGTTAAATATGGTGTGCTGGGGATATTGCATTCTATTAGGTATATGCCATGATGGAACTATCCATCAGGCCAGTTTAACAACTGTTGCTTCCATGGTCTGTTGCTGTATGGAGTGTGCTGAACCTGTGTTTATGGGCTTGTGGAGGCTTCCCATCCAATCTCCCACATGGGTCTCCTGTCTGTACACATACAGGGGGTACTTTGGTTGAAGCGCTGCACTGCTGAACCTGTATCTAAGAAGAGTCTGCTCCACATGGCCTTTTAGGAACAGCATGTCCTTGGGCCTACACTTAATGCCATTATTAAGGATGCTAAGGGTGGCAAGTGTACCCATCTTCCTTGCCTAAGGCAAAGACTGAAAGTCTTCTCCCTCTTTTGGTAAAGAAGCAAACTTTTTGTTTCTCTGCTCCTGCTTCAAGATTGACCAACTCATCACTCATCAGCTATGAGTAAGCGTCAATTCGTGACGTGAAACGCGTTAGCCACCCTTCCCTGCATGCACACTATCTGCATTTGTTGTTTTGGATCTATGGATTTATTTTGAATTTGGATTTTTTACTTGAAATTTTGGAATAAATAACTGTCTATACAGAGTGCGGCAGTCCAGGGTTTCTTTTTCTCCCATGCATCAGTGCAGAGCCAGCACCTGTGTGAGTGACCGGGCGGAAGCAGCCATTTGGTGAATTCTTAAGCTTTTGAGCGGTACGTTTTTCCTAAACTCATCACCAACTCATCAATGGAGTATTCTTGTCTAATTCTGGACACAGCACTGGCCAGAGAGCATAGGTGTGCGCAGCCTGTTACATTAGGGTGTGCACCTGAAAGCTCAAAAACACGGTACCGATCTCTCACTGTGTTTATTTAGAAAGGCAAGGGGCCGGTAAATTACATCACCTCTTCCCCCACTTATCCTGAAATATCATCTATGTGTGCCCACTGCAGTAGCCAATGGGAGAGGAGGGAAGCCAGCCATGCTGTGGGAGGGGACACCGGGCAGCAGGGGGAATCTGCACTGCAGGGAGTGATTAGGGTGTGCCTGGGCACACCTGGCACACCCTGTGCGCACGCCTATGCCAGAGAGTGTTTTCCACAAGAGAAGTTTCAGACTGCCCATTCTCAAATTCAAACTCTCTAGTCCAAGATCATCTGACTCTGTTCTTTTGTATGCCAGTCTTGGGTCTGATGGTAGCCTCATTTAAAGGCAGTCTTGTTTGCCCAGTTTCACTCCAGACCTGTACAACACAATATTCTGTTATCATGGGACAATTCAGTCCAGTCTCTGAACAGACTTATTTGGTTGACACGAAGGGTCAGAATTTCCTTAGCTTGGTAGCTCAGGAATCTGGCTCTGATGATGGGGAACACCTTCCTTCCTATTTACTGAAGATCTTTACAATGAATGTCAACGTGCAGGGAACTATTGGTTTCAGTGCAGGGGACTTAGTTATCACAAGAATAACTGATCAACATCTGGACCTTTAGGTTTTCAGCTGTCTCTACAGCATCAGACCATCCTTCTGGTAGGTCATCTGATTTGGATTCAGTCCCACAACACCACAGCAGTGGCTTACGTTAGCTATTGTGGAGGAGCCAGAAGTCTTGCTGTCACAAAAGCTATACAAAAAATCCTCTCCATGGCAGAACTTCATGCTCCAGCCTCCACCATGTTTATTCCAGGTATGGACAACTGGCAGGTAGACTTCCCTAGCTGTTAGCTCTTAGGATAGAGAGCAGTCCCTAAACAAGCAGGGAACACCAGATGTGGACCTCCTGGCCAATAGGTTCAACAACACACAGGACAGGTTTATAGCTAGATACACAGATCCTGTAGTAGAAGAATTGGATGCTCTGCTGGATCTATGGGATCCGTACACCCTAATCTATGCCTTTCTTGCCTTAAAATGCATTCCTCATTTGCTTTTCATGATCAATGTGGAGAACATTACAATAATCCTCATTGCTCTGGATTGACCCTGGCAGATGTGGCATGTCCTCCTGGTAAGAATCCTGGTGGACACTTTGTGCACTCTGCAAGACAGTCAAGATATTCTTTAATAAGGAATTATATATCATCCTGCTTTATGGTTGCTGGCTTGGAGACAAAAGCATTTCTGAATCTGTCATTCTTGTGTAGTGGGGTATCGTTTTCACCCACAAAACTACAGTTCCCAGCACGCTTTGAGGCACCCAGGGTGCATTTCCCCGCGCAAGGACTGCTGGGGTGGACTTTAAAAGGGAGAGGAGGAGCCTCTCTCTTTCTCTTTGGATGCCGCCCTCCCTGCAAGAGGATCCCTGCACTTACCTGCTGTGCGTGCAAGGCCTGAAGCCTGGGCCTTGCATTTGTTTCAGAGAGCCTTCCGCTCCATCGAGGAGCCTGCGGAGCATCCGATCCACCTGAGGTGCCACCATCTTCTGGAGGACCGAAGACCCGGTGCATCATGGGCACTGTGAAGCGACTCACAGTAGCGGAGGTACCGGACAGGAGTCGGTCCAGTCGGGTGAGAGAACACCAGTTCAGAACCGTATCTGATTAACTTTGTTGCCTATTAACTTTGCCTAGGCCCATCAGTGATTACAGTTATATTCTGGGGAGACTATTTGCTGAACTGAGTTTATTAGTCTCTCCAGCTTTACCAAGTTAGCGGTCATCGCTACCCGTTTGGATTACAGTTTGTTCTTTATGTGCACCACCGAGTTTTGCTAGCGAAGATTCTTCAACAAACTATACCCCAACTAATAGTCAGGCCTGACTGGGTAGTATAGGACATGGCTGGGCGCCATTTTCTTGCTCACGAGGGAGGATAGCTGCAGCGGGGTTATTATACTGTCATTGCATTGCTGAATGTTATATCCTTTTGATGTGTACACCTATCTTGCAGGGATCTGCATGAGACACTGTGTAATAATTACCTTTTTATACTTTTACCAATAGTAAAAAGTTATAGTTAAGTAATTTGGTTGTCAGTGTCAATTACTGCGCTGGGATAAAGGGGTTGTTCCATATAACAGTAAAGAGATAGTACGGTTATACCACCTTTCCCTTGTCTTAACTGTGCCACGAGAGATTAGAGCCAATTGCCAGGGGTTGACAGCGGTGCACTACAAGGCCCAAAAAACAAAAACAAGCAGCCCTCTTAAGCTGAGGGTATCGCTATACTTGTAATGCTAAAGTTAGGAAGTCTACCTCATGCAGGGTCTATCATCAGATGTAGAAGACATACTTCACTTGGTGTGATTCAGAGTTTTCACTTTAGGAGTTTATCCACGGAACAATAAAATATAATAGAAAGTGATCTTGCGCAATAAACACATAAAATGCCTAATATCCAGCAAAGATAAGTGCTAAATAGTGACTGTATCAAACACTATAATTGGACACAAACCAAGTTCATATAAATGGGTGTAAAACACACTAATGGTCACAGGGATCAATGAAATGTTCAATAAAAATGTGATAAAAACTGAGTGAAAAAATAGTAAAAATATATTCAAAAATATATCCATGGAACAAATCCTCTGTCTCCTGCAGCTGTGCAGCTGTGTGTGGACCAGCGTCTGGCTCTCAATACTCTCAGTGGTTATTTTTCAGCCTTTTCTGTTTTGTGTCAGGGATTCTATGATTAAGACCTTTTTACAGGGAGTCTCTTATGTAGCTCCTCTGCTCCTCTGTGAGTCTTTCTGCACTTCATAATTTACTGTTTGAACCCATCAAAGACGTTCTGTCCCATACCTGAACCCAAGATAAAGAGGGTGGTCTCTTGCACAATTCCTATTCAAGCAACCTTGGAAGCTGAGGCCGGGTCTGCAAGGGCGATGGAAGGGCACCAGTGCCAGGTAACTGAAACTGAAGAACTTGGGAGTGGTGGTATCGGACAAGCAAAATATATATTGAGTACGGCACCTAGAATACAAGTTCATTTGTGAGCGGAATCTAGTCACAAGCTGGATTCTGTAAGGACTGAGTAGGAAAGCACCAAATTGTAGGCAAAATCGAGGTCAGGAACAAGTTAAGGTTAGCAATGTGCAGGCAACTAAGTACAGAGTCAGAGGTACAGGGTCAAAAATGCAGGCGGAGGTCAAAAACAGAGATGAACGGCAAATCAGGATAATCCTGAAGCGGGTCAGAAGAAGCTGTGTCAATAACAATGTCAAGCATAAGGTTTAGGATAAGCAATTGCAGGAACCCAGTTATAAAGATCATTCAGCAATGATCCTATGCAGAGCTGAGGTTTAAATGGTCCATTGGTGTCAGTATCTGTGGTGGACGTGCCTGCATTCTTGCACGTACAGTATGTTTGTGTGCAAAGTCACATGTCCAGTTAGGTTTCTGTGCGGTAAACATGTGCATGATTATGCACATGCACATTAGCCTGATGGCTGGTGCAATGTTCCTTACACATTCCTTTCTCTACTCCTGCTGCCAAGTTTTTCTCTTTCACTTAAATTAGGACATTGCTCTTCCTTCCCCATGTCTGGCTTCATTTCACCAAAAGGAAATGTCCTTGCACTGTCTAGAAGTGATTTGGGCTGTGAGAACCTAGCTCTAAGCTATTGTTTCAAGAAGACCAATTTGTCTTCTTGACCAGTTGAGCGGACACCTGGATGTTCGGGTTCGACGGGTTCGGCCGAACTTCGGTAAAAAGTTCGAGTTCGGGACCGAACTTGACCCGAACTTGACCCCGAACTTGAACCCCATTGAAGTCAATGGGGACCCGAACTTCTGAGGACTATTCGTGCTTGTTTCCCGTGCTTAGAACTGTCCCTGCACAAAGTGTAATTTCTGAAGGAAAAAAAAGTCATTTAAAACTCACTCGCGGCTATTAATGAATTGTCGGCTCCCGGCAATACATAGAAAAGTCATTGATAAAAAAAAAAAAGCGTGGGGGTTCCCCCAAATTCAATTACCAGGCCCTTCAGGTCTGGGATGGATATTAAGGGGAACCCTGCCGCAAATAAAAAAAAAATGCGTGCGGTTCCCCCAAATATCCATACCATGTGGCCTAGTGCGGTTTAGGAGGGGGGCGCTCTCTCGTCCCCCCCCCCTCTTTTCTTGCGGCCTGCCAGGTTGTGTGCTCGGATAAAGGGTCTGGTCTAGATTTTTGGGGGTACTCCACGCCATTTTTTTTTTTATTTGGGGTCGAGTTCCCCTTAAAATCCATACCAGACCTGAAGGGCCTGGTATGGATATGTGGGGGACCCACACGCATTTTTTTTTATTTGCGGCAGGGTTCCCCTTAATATCCATACCAGACCTGGAGGGCCTGGTAATTGAATTTGGGGGAACCCCCACGCTTTTTTTTTTCTTTTTTATCAATGACTTTTCTATGTATTGCCGGGAGCCGACAATTCATTAACCACTTAACGACCGCTCACTGTATATATACGTCGGCACAATGGCACCGACAGGCACAATCACGTACAGTGTACGTGATTGCCTTTGTACAGTTGGGGGGTCCGATCGGACCCCCCTTCTGTACAGTGAGCGGTCGGAATTCGTTGGGGAGCGATCCGACATGAGGGGACGGCCGTTCGATTCCGGCCACCCCCCCGCGATCGCTCCCGGCGAATGGAAATGCCCCCTCTGTCTGTCGAATGTTTACACAGACAGAGGAAGCAGGAGGAAGTGATGTCATCTCCTGTGCGGCGCTCACATATACCGAGCGCCGTACAAGAGAAGACATCAAGGTTAGTGCACAAACACTACACTAACACCAGCACACATAGGCACATAAATCGCCCCCCCAGGCCCCCCCAGATCACCCCCCAGCCCCCCAGTCACAGTGTCACTGATTGCAGTGACCATTTATTTACTGATCACTGCAATCAGTGACATTTGTGACTGTAAAAGTGTCACTACATTTAGTTTTAGGTCCAGTGTAGCCCCCTAACCCCCCCTAATAAAGGTTTAACCCCTTGATCACCCCCCAGATAACCCTTTCACCCCCTAGCACCGCCGTCGCTAAGCGATCATTTTTCTGATCGATGTCTTAGCGTTGGTGATGCAGATCGGTAGCCAGTAATTTTTTTTAGGTTCGGCGCAGGTTTTTATAGCGTCAGGTACCCCCATAAATTATCTAATAAAGGTTTAACCCCCTTGATCGCCCCCCAGGTAACCCTTTCACCCCCTATCACCACTGTCGCTAAGCGATCATTTTTCTGATCGATGTCTTAGCGTCGGTGATGCAGATCGGTAGCCAGTATTTTTTTTTAGGTTCGCCGCAGGTTTTTATAGCGTCAGGTACCCCAATATATTATCTAATAAAGGTTTAACCCCCTTGATCGCCCCCCAGGTAACCCTTTCACCCCCTATCACCACTGTCGCTAAGCGATAATTTTTCTGATCACTGTCTTAGCGTCGGTGATGCAGATCGGTAGCCAGTAATTTTTTTTAGGTTCGCCGCAGGTTTTTATAGCGTCAGGTACCCCATAAATTATCTAATAAAGGTTTAACCCCCTTGATCGCCCCCCAGGTAACCCTTTCACCCCCTATCACCACTGTCGCTAAGCGATAATTTTTCTGATCACTGTCTTAGCGTCAGTGATGCAGATCAGTAGCCAGTATTTTTTTTTTAGGTTCGCCGCAGGTTTTTATAGCGTCAGGTACCCCCATAAATTATCTAATAAAGGTTTAACCCCCTTGATCGCCCCCCAGGTAACCCTTTCACCCCCTATCACCACTGTCGCTAAGCAATCATTTTTCTGATCGCTGTCTTAGCGTCGGTGATGCAGATCGGTAGCCAGTAATTTTTTTTAGGTTCGCCGCAGGTTTTTATAGCGTCAGGTACCCCCATAAATTATCTAATAAAGGTTTAACCCCCTTGATCGCCCCCCAGGTAACCCTTTCACCCCCTATCACCACTGTCGCTAAGCGATCATTTTTCTGATCGCTGTCTTAGCGTCGGTGATGCAGATCGGTAGCCAGTAAATTTTTTTAGGTTCGCCGCAGGTTTTTATAGCGTCAGGTACCCCCATATATTATCTAATAAAGGTTTTAACCCCCTAATTGCCCCTAGTTAACCCTTTCACCAGTGATCATCATATAAGTGTTACGGGTGACGCTGGTTAGTTAGTTTGCTTTTTATAGTGTCAGGGCACCCGCCGTATATAACCCAATAAAGGTTTAACACCCTGATCGCCCGGCGGGTGATATCAATTAGGTTTTAGCGTCAGAGAGGGTCTGCGTCACACCCCAGGCAGCGTCAGGTTAGTGCCAGTAACGCTAACACCCTCGCGTGAAGCATACACCTCCCTTAGTGGTATAGTATCTGAACAGATCAATATCTGATCTGATCAGATCTATACTAGCGTCCCCAGCAGTTTAGGGTTCCCAAAAACGCAGTGTTAGCGGGATCAGCCCAGATACCTGCTAGCACCTGCGTTTTGCCCCTCCGTCCAGCCCAGGCCACCCAAGTGCAGTATCGATCGATCACTGTCACTTACAAGACACAACACACATAACTGCAGCGTTCGCAGAGACAGGCCTGATCCCTGCGACTCCAGTGCTGTAGGAGGTGATTTCACCACCACAGTTAAAAAAAAAAAGCAAATATGCCGAAGCATTGGGGCAGCAGGGGCGGAGGAGTGATTTTGCTCCTAATGCCGCGTACATACGATCGAAATTCCGACGGAGGCTTGCCCGTGGAAAAGTCTGACCATGTGTGTGCGGCATAACTTTTTTGCGGGAGGATGCCCCCATGCTTCGGCATATATAAATGGTGCATGTATGCCCATCATTAGAAGTGGGTGGATGAAGGGCGGTATTCTAATGGTGGGCATACCCACCGATCAATCTCTTTTTTCGTTCAGCCACCTGGCTGCATGAAAAAAAAAGATTACAATACATGTCCAACAAGGACCAGCAACGTACTAGTATGTTGCTGGACTTTGATTGGTTATACCAGATTGATGCCTGCGGGTTTAGGTATCATCTTGGTATCATTCTTTTCAGCCAGCGGCCGGCTTTCATGTAAAAGCAATCCTAGTGGCTAATTAGCCTCTGGACTGCTTTTACAAGCAGTGGGAGGGAATGTCCCCCCCCGGATATAAAAAGCGCCATTGGGAAATTGGGAAAGCATTTTATCACACCGATCTTGGTGTGGTCAGATGCTTTGAGGGCAGAGGAAAGATCTAGGGTCTAGACCCCAGTTTTTTCAAAAAAAGAGTACCTGTCACTACCTATTGCTATCATAGGGGATATTTACATTCCCTGAGATAACAATAAAAATGATAAAAAAAATAAAAATATGGAAGGAACAATTTAAAATTAAAATAAAAAAGCAAAATTAATACAAAAAAAAAAAAAAAAAAAGCACCCCTGTCCTGCCCTGCTCTTGCCCAATGGCGAACGCAAGCGTCGGTCTGGCTTCATATGTAAACAGCAATTGCACCATGCATGTGAGGTATCACCGCGAAGGTCAGATCGAGGGCAGTAATTTTAGCAGTAGACCTCCTCTGTAAATCTAACGGGGTAACCTGTAAAGGCTTTTAAAGGCTTTTAAAAATGTAGTTTGTCGCCAATGCGCGTTTGTGCGAAATTTTAAAGCATGTCGTGTTTGGTATCTATGTACTCGGCCTAAGATCATCTTTTTTATTTCATCAAACATTTGGGCAATATAGTGTGTTTTAGTGCATTAAAATTAAAAAAAGTGTATTTTTTCCCCAAAAAAATGCGTTTGAAAAATCGCTGCGCAAATACTGTGTAGAAAAAAAAAATGCAACACCAACCATTTTATTCTGTACGGCCTTTGCTTTAAAAATATATATAATGTTTGGGGTTTCAACATAATTTTCTTGCAAAAAAAAAAAATGTTTTCATGTAAACAAAAAGTGTCAAAAAGGGCTTTGTCTTCAAGTGGTTAGAAGAGTGGATGTAAGCTTCCTAATGTTGTGTATAAAATGGCAGAACAGTTCAAAACCCCCCCAAATGACCCCATTTTGGAAAGTAGACACCCCAAGCTATATACTGAGAGGCATGTCGAGTCCATGGAATATTTTATATGTTGACACAAGTTGCGGAAATAAGACAATTTTTATATTTATTTTTGCACAAAGTTGTCACTAAATGATATATTGCTCAAACATGCCATGGGCATATGTGGAATTACACCCAAAAATACATTCTGTTGCTTCTCCTGAGTATGGGGATACCACATGTGTGAGACTTTTTGGGAGCCTAGCCGCGTACGGGACCCCAAAAACCAATCACCGCCTTCAGGCTTTCTAAGGGTGTAAATTTTTGATTTCACTTCTCACTGCCTATCACAGTTTTGGAGGCCATGGAATGCCCAGATGGCACAAAACCCCCCAAATGACCCAATTTTGGAAAGTAGACACCCCAAGCTATTTGCTGAGAGGTATTGTGAGTATTTTGCAGATCTCGCTTTTTGTCACAAAGTTTTGAAAATTGAAAAAAAAAGAAAAAAAAAAAAGTTCTTTCTTCATTTTCAAAAACAAATGAGAGCTGTAAAATACTCGCCTCTCAGCAAACAGCTTGGGGTGTCTACTTTCCAAAATGGGGTCATTTGGGGGGGTTTTGTGCTATTTTGTCATTTTATGGCCTTCGAAACTGTGATAGGTAGTGAGGAGTCAAATCAAAAATTTGTGCCTAGAAATCCTGAAGGCGGTGATTGGTTTTCGGGGTCCCGTACGTGGCTAGGCTCCTAAAAAGTCCCACACATGTGGTATCCCCGTACTCAGGAGAAGCAGCAGAATGTATTTTGGGGTACAATTCCACATATAACCATGGCATGTGTGAGCAATATATCATTTAGTGACAACTTTTTGTAATTTATTTTTATTTTTTTGTCATTATTCAATCACTTGGGACAAAAAAAAAAAAATATTCAATGGGCTCAACATGCCTCTCAGCAATTTCCTTGGGGTGTCTACTTTCTAAAATGGGGTCATTTGGGGGGGTTTTGTACTGCCCTGCCATTTTAGCACCTCAAGAAATGAGATAGGCAGTCATAAATTTAAAGCTGTGTAAATTCCAGAAAATGTACCCTAGTTTGTAAACGCTATAACTTTTGCGCAAACCAATAAATATACGCTTATTGACATTTTTTTTACTGAAGACATGTGGCTGAATACATTTTGGCCTAAATGTATGACTAAAATTGAGTTTATTCGCTTTTTCGTATAACAAAAAGTAGAAAATATCTTTTTTTTTCAAAATTTTCGGTCTTTTTCCGTTTATATCGCAAAAAATAAAAATCGCAGAGGCAATCAAATACCATTAAAAGAAAGCTCTATTTGTGGGAAGAAAAGGACGCAAATTTAGTTTGGGTACAACATTGCATGTCCGCACAATTTACAGTTAAAGCAGCGCAGTGCAAAATTCTGAATTCACCTCTGGTCCTTTAGCTACCAAATGGTCCGGGGCTTAAGTGGTTAATAGCCGCGAGTGAGTTTTTACTTTTTTTCCTTCAGAAATGACACTTTGTGCAGGGACAGTTCTAAGCACGGGAAACAAGCGCGACTTTACATGCATATTGCCGAACACCGGACCCGAACCCGAACATACAGTCAATTGTTTGGGTTCGGGTCCGGGACCCCAAAACCCAAAAGTTCGGTATGGACCCGAACTTTATAGTTCGGGTCCGCTCAACCCTAATCCTGGATGAACACGGAAGGGTGCTTCAGCTTTCCATTCTACCATTTGGATCAGGGAGATCATAATTTCACCTTTCACTGTCTACTAGATCTGTGAATGCTTCTGGTTTGTTTTCAGCATGACAAAACAGTTTTTTTTTTTAGATATGCAGGGGTACCCTCTGTTCTTCTGTTTACCCATTCTCTAAGTTCTACCAATTGGATGTTGAGGCCTCAGCTGATACAAGGTGTAGGGTCCTTCAGGCAGTTCTTTGGGTTGCAGACAGTCCACAGTTCTCTATGGTTTTTCTTGGGCCTGTTGATGTGCGTTCCCTGTGTTGTACTACTTTTGGATGTCTCAAACATGAAAGACTTTGTATGTCCCTTAATGGACTTCACAAAAGGGTTTTTTACGGTGAGTACAAATATCATTTTTTCTGGAAAAAATAAACTAAAATTACAGAATTTGATGGTTCACTAGGACAATACAAACTTATAGCACAGCATACTCCTATGTGCCAAACCTCAGCTTTATTTTCTGATAGAAAACAAAGGGAGATGTTTAGCCAGAATGTTTTTTAGGTAAAATGTATTTAAATAAAAAATCTACTTTCAACTGTGGATGCATTTATATTTTCAAACAGTGCCAATCAATTTCTCATATGTACTCAACCAGTATACAATCCAAGGTTTCCGTGTCATTGGGATGGCATATAAAAACTTAGATACAAATGAAGATGCTAAAGTAGAGATGTTAAAAAGGTAAGTATTGTTTATCTTAATACATATTAAGTGCTTTGTCCTATTGCTAGAAATGTTGATTGCCACCTTTTGACCATAGTTGTATTTCATATATAGAAGAACTTCATAGTAATAAACTATTACTAGACTATGTGCCCCTTGCATGATGTTAGAGATAGTGGTAAGCAAACCGATTTGCATGGATTGAAATAACACTGGTACATCATTTTTAAAATTCATGAAAATTGGCTAACAGAACCATTTTGTTCCCTAAATTTTTTTTTAAATAGTAGTGCATCATAGCTGGCCTCATTAGATTCATGAACCTGGAACACAGGGCATACCAGCTGCTACCCCTAAATCAAGAGTGAGCAAACATGCATCCATATTGATGTTATCTGATACTGCCATTAGCATTTAACTAGCCTGGTAAGGAAGAAGAGCTTGTCTTGTAGTTGGCTACACTATTGGGGCTCTTATAATGATTCGTATGATTAACAAATGAGAGTGTGGGGAATCTTCTAGACTATGAATCTCAATAGAAGCAGATATGCCTGTTTTCGAATATTATTAAATTGACTGGACAAGAGACGGAAACGACAGGGCAAAAACTACGATTTACTTTTATGTTTTCTTTTTGAAAACTTGGGCATGTACTCAATTTTGATTTTGAGAGGGTGAGGGGGATACAAACATTTCCTCCTGCAAAAGCAATCTAATTCTCATGGAAGTACGGAGTGGTAATAATAAAGCTGGGAAAACATTTGTGCTGACTAGGGGTATTACACTACATACATTGTCTGCCAGGCTGCTATGTCTGATAGAAAGGGAGGGGACATGCTGGGTTTTGTAAACAAATTATTTTAATAATAATAATGGTGGATTGGATTAAAAAACAGATCAAGTAAACTGCCTACAAAGCATATTTTCGGAAGACCACTTATATGTTGGAGGTAACCAAAGTCCCAATATATTGTCCTTGCTACACCCACATGTGCTTGGTGTAGAAGCTCAGGCTGCCAAATTGTTTATTATCAATCAATTAAAAACAGTGTAGCATCCAGGACACAGACCATCTCGTATTTAATAAAAAGGCATGTTGGGAATGATCATATTCAGGTGAATATGAAAACTACAGTTGACAGAATCACATTTTCATATCTACAAGACTTCCAGATTTGCTTCTGAACAGACCATCCACTAAGTCAATGTTTCTCAACTCCTGTCCTAAAGTACCCCCAATAGGTCATGTTTTCAGGCTTTTCATTATTTTGTATATAAGCAAATGTGTTGCTCTGTCACATATGTGTTGTATCAACCTTTATAATTGATTAGTGTAAAATATATGGAGTCCACAAAAAGAAATAAAAATGTATGAATAAAAATTTTCAATTAAATAAAGTGTCCAAAAAAAGTCCATAAAGTGAAGAAAAGAAAGTGTCCTTCAATTCTAAAACAGGTGCAACACCCAGCGCTACCCAAAGGATAGACAGATCAAATATATCTTCTTACCAGATGATTAGACCTGTCAAGGTCTAAAAGTGCTTCAGTGAGTAATCACCCCTCGCTTCAGGTATAAGTCCTGTTCAGCCTGCTTACTGGATGCCAATGATATGAGTCACACTGCATATATTATCCTTTAGGGAACCTCAGATCCGGTCAAATAATATGCGAATGGAAGAGGAAAAGACTCATTGCGCAGCGTTCAATTAAAATCACATGAGTTTATCAAAAGGTCTACTTACAGCAGAAAAATATTCACAGGCATTTGGAATCGAACAATCGTCCTACACCCTCTGCAGGCATCACAATGTCAGCGCTATTCCTTGCCTTGCCACAGGTGATTTGATCAGTTTCGCTGCCTTAAAGGGGTTGTAAAGGTTCATTTTTTATTTTCTAAATAGGTTCCTTTAAGCTAGTGCATTGTTGGTTCACTTACCTTTTCCTTCAATTTCCCTTCTAAATTTTTTTTTTCTTTGTCTGAATTTCTCACTTCCTGTTTCTCCTCACTAAACTTCACACCATCATCCGAGTGGTGTTGAGTCAGCCAGAACAGCTTACTGAACAGCTTACTGAGGAGGAACAGGAAGTGAGAAATTCAGACAAAGAAAACATAGAAAAAAAATATTTAGAAGGGAAATCTAAGGAAAAGGTAAGTGAACCAACAATGCACTAGCTTAAACGAACCTATTTAGAAAAAAAACCCGAACCTTTACAACCCCTTTAAGCCCTGTACAAACGATAGGTTTCACCGATGAAAACAGTCCGATGGAATTTTTTCATCGGACAAACCGATCGTGTATGGGCCCCATCGGTCTTTTTTCCATCGGTGTTTAAAAATAGAACATGTTTTAAATTTATCCGATGGTTAAAAAACGATAGCAAATTACTATCGTCTGTGGGGAACTTCATCGGATAAAAAACCCACGCATGCTCAGAATCAAGTCAACGCATGCTCAGAAGCATTGAACTTCATTTTTCTCAGCTCATCGGAGTGTTTTACGTCACCGCGTTTGGAACGGTCGGTTTTTTGACTGATGGTGTGTAGGCAAGACTGATGAAAGCCAGCTTCATTGGTTTTCCGATGGAAAAATCCATCGGTTAAAAAACCATAGGAAATCCGAGCGTGTGTACAGGGCTTTAGTAATTACCACAGCCGTTTCATCTGAGGGAAATCCTGAAAACATGACCTGTTGGGGGTACTTGAGGACTGGAGTTAAGAAACATTGCACTAAGTAATTGATGTTTGGCTAATGTACAGTAAATGTATTTTTTTCCCACAGTATTAAATATACCATGATATGGGGTAATTAGTGATGTTAGATTATGGCCTCTAATAATCTATGTGGGAACACAGATTTTTAGAAAATAACTTCAGTCTGTTCTGACCTATATACATAAATATATTCACAGGGAAGAGGTGGAACATGATCTTTTTTTTCTCGGATTCCTGATAATGGAGAACAGCCTTAAGCCAGAAACAAAACCAGTTCTCCGTGAACTAAAAACTGCTAACATAAGAACAATCATGGTGACAGGTAGGAGTACATCTGAGTAATGATATAGTATGTGTTTTACTGTACTTTTGTGTAGATATGTCTGTATAACATGCATAGGCATGCGCACGGGTTGCACACCCTAATCGCCTCCTGCGTGTTAGTGTAGCTGCATATTGTCTCCCAAGATCTTCTGTGAAATTCTGCAAGAGAGTGTATAGTGAGCTGCCTGCTAAACAGTATCACATTGAGCAGTCAGCAAGGCTTGTAAGAGCCACTCAGTGCGTTAAACTGTCATGTAAATTAGCTGCATGCAGAGACCAGCTGCCGGCGGTGATGTCAGGGGTGGGTGGGACCGAACAGCTTTCAAACACCAGCCAACGGGATAGGGGCTGGGTGAGCCACTCTGTGTATGTGGCTCTGCCCCCTTTCTTAAGTAGCCCAATCATTGGCTGGTGTTTGATAGCTGTTCGGTCCCGCCCACCCCGACATCACTGCTGAGTTTTGACAGTTGGTCACTGCATGCAGTTAAATTACATGACAGTTTCACACACTTAGCGGCTCTTACAAGGCTCGCTGACTGCTCAATGTGGAACCCCCCTCTCCTCTATCAGTGCCAATCGGTGCCACCTATCAGTGTCACACTGCCACCTGTCTATACCCTTCAGTGCCACCTGTCAGTGCCAGGCAGTGCCAACCAATGCCACCTATAAGTGTCAATCCGTGTCAATCAGTGCCAACCAATTCCACCTATCAGTGCCAATCAGTGCCACCTGTCAGTACCAATCAGTGCCAACCAATTCCACTTATCAGTGCCAATTAGTGCCCATCAGTGCTGCCTATCAGTGCCGACTATCAGTGCCCACCTGTGCTGCCAATCAGTGCCGCCTATCAATGCCAACCAATGACACCTATCAGTGCTGCCTGTCAGTTCCAATCAGTGCTGCATATCATTGTTTCCAATCAGTGGCAACTATCAGTGCTGCCTATCAGTGCTGCCAATCAATGTTGCCTATCAGTGCCATCTATCAATGCCAATCAGTGCCCATCAGTGATACCTAATGGTGCAGCCTATCAGTGTCCATCTGTGCTGCCAATTAGTGTCCATCAGTGCTACCAATCAGTGCCCATCAGTGCTGCCAATTAGTGCCACTAAATTATGCCAGTCAGTGCTGCCTATCAGTGTCGCCTATCAGTTCTGCCAATCAGGGCCTCCTATCAGCGCCAATCAGGGCCCATCAGTGCTGCCTATCAGTGCCAATCAGTGCTGCCAATTAGTGCCACCTATCATTGCCACCTATCAGTGCCACCAAGCAGTGCATATCAGTGCCCATCAGTGCTTCCAACCAGTGCTGCCTATCAGTGGCCATCAGTGCTGCCAATCAGTGGCGCCTATCAGTGCCAATCAGTGGTACCTATCAGCGCTGCCAATCAGTGCTCCTTATCAGTGCCCATGAGTGCTCCCTATCAGTGCCCATGAGTGCTGCCTATCAGTGCTGCCAATAAGTTCCCATCAGTGCTGCCAATTAGTGTCCATCAGTGCACTGAGTGCAGGGATGAAGATATGAACTCACCCGACAGGCACATTGTTCAAGGGGGGGGCCGGCCTGGTGGGGCACAACTGAATTCCATTGATGTTTATTAATGCCACATGCCGATCTTTAGTATACATGCGGTCCCCTAGTTACAAACATCCAACTTACAAACGGAGGGAGACAGTAGGAAGTGAGAGGAAATCTACCCCTAGGAAGTGAAATTCACTCCTGTAAGAGTTATTATGGGAAAAAGGTGTCTCCACTGATGCTTTATCACCAAGGCTTGTTTCCACAACAACCCAACATTTTCAAAATCCAGTTGTCATTGGGACAGAAAGTGAGGTGAAATCTTCTGAACAGGGGCACAGACAGCAAAACAAAAATTACAGGGGTGTTAACGCTTCCCTATGCTATCCAAAAAGCTTAAAAATATTTTTTTTGGGCTGGAACTACACTTAAAAAATATTGTACAGATAAAAGGAAAAAGTTGCGCTACCAGTGAAAAAATAAATAAAGCAGCCAACATTAACAACATGATAATATTGCACCAAAAATGAGAACACAAAAAATACAGCGCTAGTGACAAGGGGTACTTGCTAGTAACCCTAAATTATAACACAAATGAGTCCAGTGACCACTGTGGGTGTCACAGTGTCCCAATACCAATAAGTGGTGCTGGTATATATGAAAAAAGGGAGGATCCAAATGATCTAGTGAACCAAAACCTGTTAGAGAGATCAGTGATATAAACACCAATAACATGAAGCGTGCTGTGTGCATGTATAATCAAGTCCCCAATGTGTTCAGTAGTAGATTTTTTTGAAGTGAAGCAATGAAGATCAAAGATCTCTACTGATGAGCTTGCTAGGAGAACTATATCCACCATGAGATTTACATATATATGATCCATCATCTGAGACGAAAGGTAAGAAATAAATACTTTTACCAGAGGCCGGGGGCACACTCGTCAGCGACGGTGTGCCAATCAGGCATAGACAAGATCTCCTAGGCTGAACTTCCAATGGATGGTGTAACGGACGGAACCCTGGACATCTCCAAGAATGCTGTTACGATCCAATGTTACCAGTCTCAGGTGCCAGGTACAAGGTGGAACCAAGCAGGTCTCAGCAGATGAGGGCATGCGATGTTGCAAAAAAGAAAATGCCATGGAAAGAGATAAAAACAGCTCCACATAGTGCAGGTGACTCCAGGATGAGAATTATAAAAAAGGCCTTTATTTGGCTTAAAATCAAAGTAAAAATGGTATGCAGCAAGTATTACAGGCAGCTGGGAAGATGCATGTACAGAGTGATCACATAAAAAAGATTTGTGTAAAGCGTGGAGTATTAAGCTTGTGCAGGCTTATCAATCCGACATGTTTCGAGCTAGACGACGCGTTTCGCGCTTCCATCGCTTTGTCACAGTCCACAGTCCACAGTCCTTCTTCCGGTGTCACCACGCTGCAGTTCCGGTTTCCTCTTCCTGCTTCCTCTCGCCAGTATCGCAGCTGGTCTGTTGCTACTGGCCCATCGAGCGCTGGTTGTTTTAGTTTTTTGTACACACGATCAGAATTTCCGATCGAAAAAGTCAGACGGAATTTTTTCATCGGAATTTAGAAAGAGAACATGTTCTCTTTTTTCTAAGGAAAATTCAGTTTGTCTGTAGGGAACTCCGATGGAGAAAAAAACACGCATGCTCAGAATCAAGTCGACGCATGCTCGGAAGCATTGAACTTCATTTTTCTTGGCTTGTCGTAGTGTTGTATGTCACTGCATTCTTGACGGTCGGAATTTGGTGTGACAGTGTGTATGCAAGACAGCTTGAATGGAATTCCGTCTGAAAAACCAGTAAGGAGTTTATCCCGTGTACAAGCCTTAGACATACATTTTTTTTAAACTTAGCAAGGATGGTGGAAAGCCCTCTACAGATAATTGCAATATAAATTTACTTCAAGTTCAACAACTTTTTATTTGGGAGGATCACACCATTATAGCACTTTGGAATTTTTATTTTTTAGATTGTTACACTTAATTCTATATGTTTTAATTACTATTATAATGTGATTTTTTGCACTTTGTTCACTGGTGTGCAGTCATGTTGGAACAGGAAGGGGCCATCCCCAAACTGTTCCCACAAAGTTGGGAGCATGAAATTGTCCAAAATGTCTTAGTATACTGACACCTTAAGATTTCCCTTCACTGGAACTAAGGGGCCAAGCCCAACCCCTGAAAAACAACCCCACACTATAATCCCCCTCCACCAAATGATTTGGACCAGTGCACAAAGCAAAGTCCATAAGACATGGGTGAGCCATTTTGGGGTGGAGGAACTTGACTGGCCTTCACATTAGAGTGGAGACTGCGAGCCAGGCCTTCTCATCCAACATCAGTGCCTGACCTCACAAATGCGCTTCTGGAAGAATGGTCAAACATTCCCATAGACACACTCCTAAACCTTGTGGACAGCCTTCCCAGAAGAGTTGAAGCTGTTATAGCGGCAAAGGGTGGGCCAACTCAATATTGAACCCTATGGACTAAGACTGGGATGCCATTAAAGTTCATGTGTGCGTAAAGGCAGGTGTCCTATACTTTTGGTAATATAGTGTAAATATATATATATACATATATATATATATATATATATATATATATATATATATATATACACATACATGCATGTGTGCAGTGGCGTAGCGTGGGTTGTCAGCGCCCGGGGTAAGGCAAGAAATTTGCGCCCCCTAACCTGCGGACTTTTCGCACTCCCCAAGTCCCTTCCCTTCCTACAATAGTACTGACCTACCTGATTCCTATACTGACCACTACACTGACCTTCCTGATTCCTACATCACTTTACTACAGTAGGTGCCGCCGATATTGTGTGCTTCTAGCGGCGATATTGACACCCTATGAGCTCCGTCGCGAGAGCCAGCGCCGAGCTGTCTCGTCATCGGGAAAGGAAAAAATGTTCCTTTCACGATGAGTGACACGCATTGCCGATAGGCGGGGATCCGACGCGGATTCCCGCCAATACCAGGCACTGCGTTTGGTATGAATCCTGAGCGGGAACTCCACGCCAATTTTTAAAGAAAAAAACGGCGTGGGTTCCCCCTCCAGGAGCATACCAGGCCCTTGGGTCTGGTCTGGATTTGAAGGGGAACCCTACGCTGAAAAAACAGTGTGGGGGTCCCCCTCAAGATCCAAACCAGACCCTTATCCGAGCACGCAACCTGGCAGGCCGCAGGGGAAGAGGGGGGGACGAGAGCGGCCCCCCCTCCCTCCTGAACCGTACCAGGCCACATGCCCTCAACATGGGGGGTTTGGTGCTCTGGGGCAGGGGGGCGACCTGCGGCCCCCCCCTGCCCCAGAGCACCCTGCCCCCATGTTGATGAGGACAGGGCCTCTTCCTGACAACCCTGGCCATTGGTTGTCGGGGTCTGCGGGCGGGGGGCTTATCGGAATCCGGGAGCCCCCTTTAATAAGGGGGCCCCCAGATCCCGGCCCCCCCACCCTATGTGAATGAGTATGGGGTACATCGTACCCCTACCCATTCACCTGGTGGAAAAAAAATGGTAAGAAAAACACAACACAGTTTTTAAAAGTATTTTATTGCACTGCTCCGGAGGTCTTCCGACTTCGGGGGTCTCCGGTGTCGTCGCCGCGCTCTCCGGTTCTTTCTTCCGCCGGGCCTCCGCTAACTTCTTTTTAGCTCTTTTGCTAGCGGAGTCCCGGTCTTCTCCGTCGTCTCGTCCGGCTCTCCGTCGTCCTTCTGCCGGCCCCTCCACTAACTTCTTGGTAGCTCTTTTGCTAGTGGAGGAGCCGGTCTTCCCGTCGTCGCCGTCGGCGTCTTCTTCCATTTTCTCCTCCTCGATGTTGACTCGACGCTTCCTCTCGCAGTAATGATAAATCTTCGGTCCGCAGAGATTAATATAGGCTTCTCATGACGTCACAGTCACATGTTCCCATGACGTCACAGTCACATGCTCCGGGGCCATGTGCCCCGGAACATGTGACTGTGACGTCATGAGAAGCCTATATTAATCTCTGCGGACTGTAGATTTTATCATTACTGCGAGAGGAAGCGTCGAGTCAACATCGAGGAGGAGAAAAGGGAAGAAGACGCCGACGGCGACGACGGGAAGACCGGCTCCTCCACTAGCAAAAGAGCTACCAAGAAGTTAGTGGAGGGGCCGGCAGAAGGACGACGGAGAGCCGGACGAGACGACGGAGAAGACCGGGCCTCCACTAGCAAAAGAGCTAAAAAGAAGTTAGCGGAGGCCCGGCGGAAGAAAGAACCGGAGAGCGCGGCGACGACACCGGAGACCCCCGAAGTCGGAAGACCTCCAGAGCGGTGCAATAAAATACTTTTAAAAACTGTGTTGTGTTTTTATTACCATTTTTTTCCACCAGGTGAATGGGTAGGGGTACGATGTACCCCATACTCATTCACATAGGGTGGGGGGGCTGGTATCTGGGGGCCCCCTTATTAAAGGGGGCTCCTGGATTCCGATAAGCCCCCCGCCCGCAGACCCCGACAACCAACGGCCAGGGTTGTCGGGAAGAGGCCCTGTCCTCATCAACATGGGGGCAGGGTGCTCTGGGGTGGGGGGGCCGCAGGTCGCCCCCCTGCCCCAGAGCACCAAACCCCCCATGTTGAGGGCATGTGGCCTGGTAAGGTTCAGGAGGGAGGGGGGGCCGCTCTCGTCCCCCCCTCTTCCCCTGCGGCCTGCCAGGTTGCGTGCTCGGATAAGGGTCTGGTTTGGATCTTGAGGGGGACCCCCGCGCCGTTTTTTCGGCGTAGGGTTCCCCTTCAAATCCAGACCCAAGGGCCTGGTATGCTCCTGGAGGGGGAACCCACGCCGTTTTTTTCTTTAAAAATTGGCGTGGAGTTCCCGCTCAGGATTCATACCAAACGCAGTGCCTGGTATTGGCGGGAATCCGCGTCGGATCCCCGCTCAATACAGTGTCGCGTCTCCTCGCTATTGCAGCGAGCGCGACACGTGTCGCCACCCTGCTGCCGAGATCTCGGCACTCCTGTCGCCGAGAATCTCGGCGATGAGAGCGCGATAGATATACAATATCGGCGGCACCTACTGTACACTACACTAACCACTACACTCTACACCGTCCACTACACTGTCCACTACACTACACACTAAACTGCCCACTACACAAAACTGCCCACTACACTACACACTAAACTGCCCACTACACTCTACACTGTCCACTACACTACACAATAAACTGCCCACTACACTACACTACACACTAAACTGCCCACTACACTACACTCTACACTGTCCACACTGTCCACTACACTACACACTAAACTGCCCACTACACAAAACTGCCCACTACACTACACACTAAACTGCACACTACACTGCACACTACACTGCACACCACACTAAACTACACACTACACACTACACTACACCAGTGGTGGGGGGGGGGTGCCACTGATCCCATCAATGGCTGCCACTGTGCCATCAAACGCTGACACTGTGCCATCAAATGCTGCGAATGTGTGTGACATCAAATGCTGCGACTGTGACATCAAATGCTGCCACTGTGCCATCAAATACTGCCACTGTGCCATCAAATGCTGCCACTGTGCCATCAAATGCAGCCACTGTGCCATCAAACGCTGCCACTGTGCCATCAAATGCTGCGACTGTGTCCATCAAACGCTGCCACTGTGACATCAAACGCTGCCACTGTGACATCAAACGCTGCCACTGTGACATCAAACGCTGACACTGTGCCATCAAATGCTGCAACTGACATCAAATGCTGCGACTGTGCCATCAAATACTGCGACTGCGCCCATCAAATGCTGCGACTGTGCCCATCAAATGCAGCCACTGTGCTCATCAAATGCAGCCACTGTGCCATCAAATGCAGCCACTGTGCCATCAAATGCAGCCACTGTGCCATCAAACGCTGCCACTGTGCCATCAAACGCTGCCACTGTGCCATCAAATGCTGCGATTGTGCCATCAAATACTGCGACTGTGCCATCAAATACTGCGACTGTGCCCATTAAACGCAGCCACTGTGCCATCAATTGCAGCCACTGTGCCATCAATTGCAGCCACTGTGTCACCACATGCTGCGACTGTGCCCATCAAATGCTGCCACTGTGCCAAATGCTGCCAGTGTGAGTGTGCCCCCCGCCCGCTCGTTGTCTGTCCGCCACTTACCATGCCTTGTGGGGCAGCGGGAGACGGCGACGAGCGGGGTCCTTCATGTCTCCTGCACTTTTCCCATCCTCATGTCCCGTCAGGCGTCCAATAGCGGCACCTGTTGTTTCAACCAATCAGGTGACAGGTAACCAGACCTAAGCAACCCGATTGGCTGAGAAGCGGGTCAGTGTTAGGGAAGAGATGTATTCGGTTCCCTAACACACCACTGAGTAATCAGCGAACGCACAACAGTGCGCCCGCTGTTTACCCTTTTGGAAGCCTATTAGAGCCTATGGCTCTAATCAGACACTTCCAAAACACACCCACCACTGTAATTCATATGCCCGGCGCCCGACAAGGGGCCGTGCACATGAATTGGGGGCCGGCAGTGGCGACCATAGATAGATTCATGCAATGCATGAATCTATTTATGGTGTGTAGCGACCTCACCCCTCTCACCCCTTCTCATTCTCGGCTTGTCTTTCTTTGTCTAGGGGTGTTAGTGCTGGGGGGAGAGATGAGATACACCACGGCCCATGTCCTCCATAGTGAAAAGGTGAAGGCCAGAAAGATCGGGCTTTGTGTAGATGTCCTAGAGTCAAGTCCTGTACTTCGTCCCTGACTCCTTTGCTCCTAGTAAACAGAGTTCCACACAGTGAATAGGTCCAACACAGTTTTATTCTTCTCAGCGAATAAACACACAGTACGGTTAAGTTGGATTATTTTGCAACAACTTAGTCTTAATGGGAATAGGTCGAGGCACAATCCTTTCCCTTCTCTTGCCAACCTCTGTGGTATCACCAGTGGCGAATAGTCACTGTCACTGACTATGTGAAATAGAACGTGAATTACCTTCGCTGGCACGGCCCCTGTCAGGGGAAGGATATCCATCCAAGGGAGATACCGGAGGCCTCTCTGTCACCAGCGATGCTGCGCCGGACTCTCCAGAGAAGTTCTGCACACCAGACCTCACGAACTCAGACATGGGCACCCAAGAAGTTAGGGGTCCCTCGGATTCCTCCACCCTCGCGGAACTCAGTCAAAGGAACTGAGCCCCAGGCATCCGCCATAGTACCTCTCCCCAGGCTAAAGGTGCCTGAGATGGACTCCATCTCCGCTCCGGCCAGGTCAAAGGCACCTGGGCCCGGAAAACCGGGACGCCAGCACCCAAGCTGAAGGTGCCTGGGTGCGGCCACGTCCTCCGACTTTGCACTCTGAACCCCGTTATAAGGGCATCCGCCCCTTTTATCTCCTCTCCCTTCGTGCCACAGCGGGTTCCCCGCCCCGCTGTACCAGCTCCAGGGGAGGACAAAAAGGCACAGTCTTGCGGTGTGAGTTCACCTCCGGCCCCGCCGCAACAACGCCACCTATAGGTCCAGGGAACCTCACACCACCAGAGTCCTCCAAGAACCACAAAAGGGCCTCAGATCCCCTAGCAATCAGTGCATCTGGGTTACACTACCACCCAGATGCTTCCCCTAAATTCAAATACCCACTACAGGTGATTAGAGAGTGACAGGAGAGGGGGGGGGCGGCGCTCCTGCGACCTTTATGGACGCAGCGCCACTGCACTACACTACACACTGCACACTAAACACTACACTACACACTGCACTACACACTGCACTAAACACTACACACTACACTGCACATTACACACTACACTACACACTACACACTGCACATTACGCACTACACACTACACATTACACACTACACACTACACTGCACACTACACACTGCACATTACACACTGCACACTACACTGCACACTAAACACTACACACTACACTGCACACTACACACTACACATGACACTACACACTACACTGCACACTAAACACACTACACTCTGCACACTAAACACTACACACTACACTGCACACTAATCTGACTTACTGGCTGCTCCCTCTCCCCAGACCATGCCTACTGCCCCCGGCCAGCAACGCGACTCACGAGGGAGTCTAAGTCTCACTCACCTGCTTTTCTTCCATCTGCTCTGCTCTGCTCTGCCTCTGCGGTCTGTCACACTAGCAGACTGCCTGCCACAACGGAGAAACGATCTGGTCCGGACTCCGGAGGAGAGGAGGAGGGGGGGAGATGGCGGTGGCACACAGCTAAGCGGAGGCAAGCCCCGCTCACCACCAGCGATCGAGGACAGGCCAGCCCCGCCGCTGCACATGACCCTATTCGCCCAATCACAGGGCGCCAGGGTCCAACCTGCGACGGAACATGGTGGCCGAAGCGCACTGGAAATAAAATTTAGGAGGAAGGAGCCGGGGACACACACTGACTGGTGCCCCCCCAAATGTTGCGCCCGGGGCCACGGCACCCCTCGCACCCCCCACGCTACGCCAACTCATGTGCATTTGAGCTTTGGGTTGCACACCCTATTGCAATAAGCTGCGCAAGCCTATGATAACATGGTTTATTATTCGTTTGTCACAATTAGGGATGAGCTCGATGTTCGAGTCGAACGCATGTTCGTCTCGAACATCGCCTGTTCGTCGAATTGCAAACATTATGGGCCGTTCGCGCCAAATTCATGTGACGCGAGCGGCCCACAATGCACTGCGCCATCGCACTGCATTTCCGGCGCTGTGATTGGCCAAGCATGCACTGTGACCCCGCATGCTTGGCCAATCACAGCGCCGGCAGCGAGGAGAGACATAATTGGCCACAGGCAGGATGCCTGTGGCCAATCATAGCTCAGGGGGGTTTAGTACACGCCCCACACTATAAAAGGCCACCAGCACGGTGGCCTCATGCAGTGTGTTCCGGCGTGCAGGGAAAGAGATACATAGGCAGGGACAGTTTGTTCTATGTTCTATTTGTTTCTCAGGCATCTGCAGGAGTTAGTGGGTGTTGTGTGCCTCCAGCACAGTATACTCCTGGATCTACACTTTATTGCTGTTCTCTTAGCTAGATAGGCAGGCAGGGAAAGAGATACATAGGCAAGGACAGTGTGTTCTATGTTCTATTATTTTCTCAGGCATCTGCAGGAGTTAGTGGGTGTTGTGTGCCCGCAGCACAGTATACACCTGTATATATCCGTCATTGCTGTTCTCTAAGCTAGATAGGCAGGCAGGGAAAGAGATACATAGGCAGGGACAGTGTGTTCTATGTTCTATTCTTTTCTCAGGCATCTGCAGGAGTTAGTGGGTGTTGTGTGCCCCCAGCACAGTATACACCTGTATATATCCGTCATTGCTGTTCTCTAAGCTAGATAGGCAGGCAGGGAAAGAGATACATAGGCAGGGACAGTGTGTTCTATGTTCTATTCTTTTCTCAGGCACCTGCAGGAGTTAGTGGGTGTTGTGTGCCCCCAGCATAGTATACACCTGTATATACCCGTCATTGCTGTTCTCTAATACAGGCATCTGCAGGAGTTAGTGGCACAGTATACACCTGTATATAGCCGTCATTGATGTTCTCTAATACAGGCATCTGCAGGAGTTAGTGGCACAGTATACACCTGTATATACCCGTCATTGCTGTTCTCTAATACAGGCATCTGCAGGAGTTAGTGGCACAGTGTACACCTGTATATAGCCGTCATTGATGTTCTCTAATACAGGCATCTGCAGGAGTTAGTGGCACAGTATACACCTGTATATAGCCGTCATTGCTGTTCTCTAATACAGGCATCTGCAGGAGTTAGTGGCACAGTGTACACCTGTATATAGCCGTCATTGATGTTCTCTAATACAGGCATCTGCAGGAGTTAGTGGCACAGTATACACCTGTATATAGCCGTCATTGCTGTTCTCTAATACAGGCAACTGCAGGAGTTAGTGGCACAGTATACACCTGTATATAGCCGTCATTGCTGTTCTCTAATACAGGCATCTGCAGGAGTTAGTGGCACAGTGTACACCTGTATATAGCCGTCATTGATGTTCTCTAATACAGGCATCTGCAGGAGTTAGTGGCACAGTATACACCTGTATATAGCCGTCATTGCTGTTCTCTAATACAGGCATCTGCAGGAGTTAGTGGCACAGTATACACCTGTATATACCCGTCATTGCTGTTCTCTAATACAGGCATCTGCAGGAGTTAGTGGCACAGTGTACACCTGTATATACCCGTCATTGATGTTCTCTAATACAGGCATCTGCAGGAGTTAGTGGCACAGTATACACCTGCATATACCCGTCATTGCTGTTCTCTAATACAGGCATCTGCAGGAGTTAGTGGCACAGTGTACACCTGTATATACCCGTCATTGCTGTTCTCTAATACAGGCATCTGCAGGAGTTAGTGGCACAGTGTACACCTATATATAGCCGTCATTGATGTTCTCTAATACAGGCATCTGCAGGAGTTAGTGGCACAGTATACACCTGTATATAGCCGTCATTGCTGTTCTCTAATACAGGCATCTGCAGGAGTTAGTGGCACAGTATACACCTGTATATACCCGTCATTGATGTTCTCTAATACAGGCATCTGCAGGAGTTAGTGGCACAGTATACACCTGTATATACCCGTCATTTATGTTCTCTAATACAGGCATCTGCAGGAGTTAGTGGCACAGTGTACACCTGTATATACCCGTCATTGCTGTTCTCTAATACAGGCATCTGCAGGAGTTAGTGGCACAGTAAACACATGTATATACCCATCATTGCTGTTCTCTAATACAGGCATCTGCAGGAGTTAGTGGCACAGTGTACACCTGTATATACCCATCATTGCTGTTCTCTAATACAGGCATCTGCAGGAGTTAGTGGCACAGTATACACCTGTATATACCCGTCATTGCTGTTCTCTAATACAGGCATCTGCAGGAGTTAGTGGCACAGTATACACCTGTATATACCCATCATTGCTGTTCTCCAATAAAGGCATCTGCTGGAGTTAGTGGGTGTTGTGTGCCTCCAGCACAATATACACTACCCAATTGCTGGTTTTCCCATCTCCCTGCAGGCCATTACTATGTCTGGAAGGCCAACAAAGAGAGGCAGACAGTCACGAGCCAATAAAAGAGGGCAAGCAGGCTCTGTGTCTGGGGGCAACAGTGCTGGTCGTGGACGCGGTGCATCGCCATCAGCACATGGCCATGGGACACGCTTGTCCTTATTTTCAGCAGCTAGACGTGTTGAGCCGCATCATGCCGAAGACTTGGTAGAGTGGATGACCAAGCCCTCCTCATCCTCCTCATCCTCTCTCACCCAGGCTCAGGGTACTGGCAAAGCAGCTGCCAAAGTGTCCTCTTCCCTCGTATCAATTTCTTCATCAGTCACTCCTTCCCTAGACCCACCATGTCCTCCTGAGGAGTCCCCCGAACTGTTTGAGCACAGTGTTGGGTACATGCTCCAGGAGGATGCCCAGCGTTTCGAAGGGTCTGATGATGATACCCAGCTAGAGGAAGGCAGTAGCGTGAGCGCAGAGAGAGGGGATGCTCAAGAAGGACAGCAATCTGGCAGTCATGTTCCAGCAGCTGCAGCATACTGCCAGATTGGCTCCAGTGATGAGGAGGGAGGGGATGATGAGGTCACTGACTCCACGTGGGTGCCTGATAGGAGAGAGGAGGAGGCACATCTCCAACGAGGCAGGATGCCCTCCGGGGGCCAGCGTAAGGGCAGCATACCGACTGAATCACACCGCAGAGCTACGCCTGTGCACTGCGCTGCCTCTGCCCGTTATTCCAAAAGTTCTTTTGTGTGGGCCTTTTTTGAGTCGAGTGCATCAGATCGCAACATATGTCTCAAGCGGATCTCGCGTGGCCAAAACATCAGCCGCTTGGGCACCACTTGCTTGACCAGACATATGTTGACCTGCCATGCAGCTCGTTGGCAAGCGTACCTTAAAGACCCACACCAAAGAACAAAGCGGACCTCTCCTTGCTCCTCATCAGCTGGATCTCCAACCCCACTATACCTTCAGTCCTCTCTGAAACCTGCACTGAGAGGAATAAAGGTGTAGAATTAGGTGTGTCACAGCCAAGTACTTGCGGGCACTCTGCTAGCAGTACACCGACGTCCGATTGTAGCAGGCAAATTTCCCTGCCCCAGCTGCTGGACCGTCGAAAGAAGTTCACTCCCAGCCATCCACATGCCCAGCGGTTGAATGCTAGCTTGGCTAAATTGCTAGCAATTCAACTGCTGCCTTTTCAGTTGGTAGACTCGGCCCCCTTCCGTGAGTTTATGCAATGTGCGGTTCCTCAGTGGCAGGTTCCCAAATGCCACTTTTTCTCACGGAAGGCGATTCCGGCTCTCTACCGGCATGTGGAAGGCAATGTCCATGCCTCGCTGGACAGGGTGGTCAGCGGTAAGGTGCATATTACCGCTGACTCATGGTCCAGCAGGCATGGACAGGGACGTTACCTTTCTTTCATGGCCCATTGGGTCACTCTTTTGGCAGCTGGGAAGGATGTAGGACAAGGTGCAGTAGTGTTGGAGGTTGTTTTCCGCCGCCACGCCTCCAAAATGCTACTACTGGTTGTGACACACCTCTCTCCTCCACCCCCTCCTCTTCTTCTTCCTCCATGGCCACTTCCTGTGCTTTGTCTCCGGAACCAGCGGTGCTCCGTAGGCGTTCAAGGGGCTACGCAAGTACGCAGGCAAAATGATGCCATGCCGTGCTTGCGCTGGTATGTTTGGGGGACAGGAGCCACACTGGGGCAGAGGTTCTGTCTGCTCTGCAGGGGCAGGCCCGAGAGGTGGTTGACGCCACGCCAGCTTAAGCCAGGAATGGTGGTTTGCGACAATGGCACCAACCTCCTCTCCGCCCTCCGACAGGGACAACTGACCCATGTGCCCTGTGTGGCTCACGTCCTTAACCTGGTGGTGCAGCGGTTCTTGAGCAGGTACCCGGGCTTACAGGATGTCCTGAGGCAGGCCAGGAAAGTCTGTGTGCATTTCCGCAGATCATATAATGCCAGTGCTCAGCTGGCTGATCTGCAAAAGGAGTTGAACCTGCCCAAGAACTGCCTTATATGTGACATGCCCACCAGGTGGAACTCAACGTTGGCCATGCTGCAGCGGCTGCACATGCAGCAGAGGGCCATCAATGAGTACCTGTGCGACTACGGCACAAGGACAGGGTCAGGGGAGCTCGGTTTTTTTTCCCCAGTGGGGCATGATCAGGGATGCATGCACTGTCCTGGCACCATTTGAGGAGGCCACGAGGATGGTGAGCAGTGACAGTGCATGCATCAATGTCACTGTACCTCTTGTCCACCTGTTGGAGCATACGCTGCGTGGAATAATGGACAGGGCACTTGAGGCAGAAAAGAGGCAGGAAGAGGAGGACTTCCTTGCCTCTCAAGGCCCCCTTTACCCAGACAGTGTTCCTTGTGTCCCACCCATCACACAGGAAGAGGGCGAGGAGGAGGAGGAGGAGGATTGTGTCAGCATGGAGGTGGAGCATGGCACTCAGCATCAACAGCAGCAGTCTTTTAGGGATGATTTACAGTCCCAACAAATCCGTGGACTTGTACGTGGCTGGGTTGAGGTGGCTGCGGATCATGTCGTCCTTAGTGACCCAGAGGACTCCGGACCGAATGCCACAGCTAACTTACGCTGCATGGCCTCCCTGATCCTGCAAAGTCTGCGGTAGGATCCTCGTATCCTTCGGATCAAGGAGAGGGACCATTACTGGCTGGTCACTCTCCTTGATCCACGGTACAAGGGTAAGGTTGCGGACCTTATCTTGCCATCGCAGAGGGAGCAGAGGATGAGACAACTCCGGGAGGCCTTGCAGAAAGGTCTGTGCAACGCGTTCCCACAGACTGGGAGGTTACAAACTCCTGGTCCTGGACAACGAGTTGCTGAGGCTTCAGTCAGTAGCAGAAGGAGCGGTGGAGAAGGTGGCCGTCTGACCGATGCGTCTAGACAATTTTTTAGTCCGCAGCCCCAAGGTATGATCGGTACCAGCAACCATCGCCAGCGTCTGATATACATGGTGCAGGAATACCTAGGGGCAAGGTCAGACTTGGACACCTTTCCTACCGAAAATCCTCTGGCTTACTGGGTCTTGAGGATGGATCACTGGCCAGAGCTTGCACAGTATGCAATTGAGCTACTGGCATGTCCTGCATCCAGCGTTCTTTCAGAACACACATTCAGCGCTGTTGGAGGCTTTGTCACGGATCACAGGGTGCGCCTGTCCACCGACTCGGTTGATCAACTGACCTTCATAAAGATGAACCAGTCTTGGATCACCACCAGCTACCAAGCACCTGAAGCTGATATAACAGAATAATTTATTTTCAAATGTCACATCCCTTCAAGACTGTATAATCAAGGTGATTCCCCTTTCTTTCACATGACAGTGCTGGAACATGTTGATTGGCTGCTCATGCACCCAGGGCTGTCACATTGAGACAGGGTAGGGCCAAATCGTAACATAAAACCAAAACAAGTCTTCCTCACTGGTTTCAGTGGCCAAACAGAGCAGTAAAGGCCCGTACACACGATCGGATATTCTGACAACAATTGTCCGATGGACGTGTTTTGTCTGATAATCCGACCGTCTGTATGCTCCATCGGACAATTGTTGTCGGAATTTCCGACAACAAATGTTGGATGGTCATGCTCTCAAATTGTCCGACAACAAATGTGTTCCGTCGGATCATCCGAACGTGTGTACACAAATCCGTCGGACTAAAATCTAAAGAACAAACACGCATGCTCCGAACCAATTCTAAACATCAGACAACATTAGCAGAAGTTGCCCAAAGGGTGGCGGTAAAGAGCTGAAAAACCACATCGTTTCGTGTATGTTGGCTGAAAATGTTCTGCCGTCTGTATGCAGAACAAGTTCACGGACAACGCCCTTCGGACAGAAATCCACAGATTTGTCCGATGGAAGTCCGATCGTGTGTATGAGGCTTAAGGGTACAAAGCATGTGAAAAGCATATGCAGCTTGTGAAAAGGGCAATAAGGCCCCATTCATACCAAATCCAACTTTGAAATCATGTGACTTCACTTAAAGTCACATGATTTCAAAGCCACAGGTCAGTGTGACTTCAAGTGCGATTTGGCTGACATCTGTGCAAATTCATGCAAGTTGCATGTGAAATCACAAAAAAAAGTGCAGGAACCTTTTTTTCAAATCGGTGCTGCACCGCAAAGTCAGACGCACTGATTTGAACAGTTAAATTGCTGACAATAGGGTGCGACTTGTCATGTGATTTGGACCTTAAAATCAGATGACAAGTTGCACCGGTGTGAATGGGGGCTAAGTGAACAATTCACCTTTTTTTTTTTTTTTTATCTGTTTTCATCACAGTAAATCTCTATTACCTTCTGTTTTCTTTCTTTCAACATCATACACCAACTATGTTTTCTGTTTAGAGAACAATATAATGTTGAACAATGCAATTGAAGAGAAATATTACAGTACTTTGATTTTTTATTTTTTTTTGCAACTCTTAATTTCAGTAATTGTTATTATTATTAATAGTATTATCATTATCATAATAACAACATCTTTGTATGTTACAAGGTGATAACCTTCAGACAGCATGCACAGTGGGACTAAACTCTGGCATGGTACCCGATACTTCCAGGTTACTCTTGTTAGAAGCTTGTGAGCCTAAAGATGGTTCTTCAGCATCATTCACTTGTCAGCCAGTAGAAAAGAGCAAAGACGAATCGCATATACAGAATGTAAGTAACGTATACAGACATTGAGCAAAAGAAATTATTTTAATTTTAGTTTATAACAAACAAGCCTAAAAGCACGGGCAATTCCACATGCACTAAAGACATTGCTAGGCAATTTGAGCATGTGCAACTTTCACTTATGACGTTAGAAAGGGAGAACCCACTTCCTTATAAAAATCAGCTAGCCCCCTAGTACTGTAGATTAAAAAAAAAAAAGTTTTCTCCAGTATGTACTCCAACGATGCCTGCTACTGGACAGAACAAGAGCATTCATTTTAATTCTTGCACCTAAGGTTGTTTGCATAGAACTGGAAACATTTTCTCATGACCAGTTTTTAGGATCTTTTATATTAACAGAGAATCTGGTATAAAGGTATGCATCTACCCAATAGTTTAGTTTTATGCGACTGCTAGTAGTTTAAATAGTATAATACTTTTCTATTTCTTTTAGAACTACAGTGAAAAGATATCAGCACTATTCTCACATTTTACCACCTGACTTGGCAATTAGAAACTCAAGTGATGGGGTCACACTCCCCCCAATTTGGTGCTAAATATTGTAGGATCATTAAATCATTTGAGATCTAAGATACAAGAGAGTGGCATCTTATCTATGACCTTGCTTGGTGAGGAAGTAAAGACGAACTACTTCAGTGAAATATTACAATAGGCATAAGAGGATGGTAATTGATGCAGGCTGCCAAAACGATTATCTTAATAATTGCTGGAATACTGTAGTAATTTAAATCCTAGTTTAGTGAGATGGAATCTGTCCTAGGAATCTTCACATGCTGTGGAGGTTAATACAGCTGCTGGACTTATCGCGGGCACTTGTTAAGGCTCCATGCACACTGGACGCTAAAAAAAAGCTATAAAAAACGCCAGTAGCTTTGCAGGGAGCCTTTCAAAGTTTTTTAGCGTTTTTGCAATAGCGTTTATTAGCGTTTTTCAGTGTTAGCGTTTCTTTAGCTTTTTTTTTTTTTTTCAATGGATCAAATAAACTCTAAAAAAACGCTGGCGAGCAGCGTTTTTGAGCGCTTTTGAGAGTTTATTAGTGTTTTTCTGTGTTTTGAGCATTTTTTTTGCTGAAGAACAGCACTTTGAACGCAAATTTCTTGCGTTCAGAAAAAAAGCCCATAATCTCCACTGCTCATTAACGCTAAAAAAACGTCCATGTGTGCATGGACACATAGGCTAACATAGAGTGCAGTTTATGGGCTTTTTAAAAAAATGCCCAAATGCCAATAAACTGCAGTTTAGGAGCTTCAGTGTGCATGGAGCCTAACAGTGTGGACAATGGCGCCCTTTCCTCCTCCGTTCATAGAAGCTGTACTATAGTCTCCATCAATGAAAAGTGCTCTACGAAAGGAGAATGAGCAGATGAATTAGAGGTCTACCTCATATATTAACAGAACACTTTTTATTGATTGAAGCTATAGTATAGCTTCTATGAATGAAGGAGGTGGGGCAGAAAGGGAGGGCATAGTTGGTACTCGTGGAGAGATCCTGACAGATCCAGCAGCTGTATTACCCTACACAGCATCAGAAATGCTGCTAGGGTGAAGGGGGGAGGCAGGGGTTGCAGAGAACATAAGATTTAAACTTGGACAACAGGAAATTAAACTTGGGCTTTAAATATCTTTGCAACATTTAAAAAAAACTATTTTTTAGGCCCTGCTAAAAGTTAGCCCAATGAATCACAAAGTTAGAAGACACTTTTAACCTTATTCATCATCATTATGGTCAGATTTTATTTCTTTAAGGAAAAACATTATCGCAAAAGGGAAAAAAAAAACTGTTGCTCTAACTGTTTTAAAAGTGTTAGATGGAGTTTGGCTTCAATTTATCTAAATCTACTAGTCCCCCTAGGCCTAGACTGACAATGCTGCTGTCTAAATGTATCTCTGTTGCTTCTTCATTAAGTGTATTACTGGCAGGATCACCAGGTAAAAACAGAGGGGGAAAAGACAAAAAAAAGAATACTAACAGAGCCACCACATGTAGGGATTAGTAAACTGCAATATATAACTTTTTTGGTGTAATGCCACTTTAGGTACTAATTGCTAAGTTAGATAAGCCATAACACCATATCAGAATTCAGTCTGCTAAAGTTACACCAAGACAAGGTGGTGATTGGTTGCTATAGTTTACTAAACTAAATGATAAAAACTTTTCATTGAAACTTTTCATTTATTGTAAGGGCTGTTTGCATTAGGGAAATACATGCATAGGAGCACATGTTTGTTGTGTGAACTAACTAATCTAATTTTTACAGTTTTTACTAATTGTTCTCCATCAGTAAATGTTGGAAACATGGTGTGTTAGAGGGCCTTGGGGTTTGGAGTTGAGAGACTGCAGAAACCTCTTTACAAACAATGAGAACATTTTCTCTTTTTAGGATTCAGTAAAGCAACTTGTAACCACTACCACTGAGAACATTTGGGGATTTCATTCTAGTCCTGGGAATTATCATTATGCTATGAGTGGAAAAACATATAATATTATGAAGCAACATTTCCCTAGTTTGGTGCCAGATGTAAGTATTTAGAGATTAACAAACTTTATGAGTCAATCAATGGGTGGTATTCAAGCCAATGGGAATGTTGATTGGGTGTTATTGGTCCAGTGTTATGGGGACAGAAGTAGCTATAGACAAACACAAACAATATGATGTTCGGAAATAATCCAACCATTATAGGAGTGTTTTTGTCTTACATTCAGTCAGTAGTCAGGCAGACAGTATTCTTTTTTACATAAAAATGTGTCTTGAGGATGTTTGTCATGCCAACCCAACTGTCCACTAATCTTACAAAAATGTAAAGCCTGGTACACACGGGTCAAATATTGTCCGGTATTGGCTGGTTCAACAAAAACCGACATTCGGCCCGTGTGTACAGCAGCCTATCCGACAAAAGTCGGTCAATTGTCTGGCTTCTGTCGAACGGGCATGCTGGAAAAACAGCAGCCGGTTGGCATCCAATCAGCCAATGGCTGCAAGCACTGACCGGTGTTCTGGCGGGGTGGGGGAGGGGCAGTCCCCCTGTCAGAACACAATAGTTCAGCAGGGAGATTGGTGTACTAACATCAGATACGTAGTACAGCGAGATCCTCAGGTTTTTTTTCATTAAGCCCGCTGGGTGGAATGCTCCCGCCGGGAGAACACAATAGCTTCACAAGAGGGATTCCCCCATCAACATAGTACTGCAGGGCTTGACAAATTTGCTTGGAATCTAGGAGCCAGCTAAAAAAGTTAGTAGCCAGGAACGCGCCCTGTCCCGCCAAGCTTGCGCGCAGAAGCGAACGCATACGTGAGTAGCGCCCGCATATGAAAGCAGTGTTCAAACCACACGTGAGGTATCGCCGCGATCGGTAGAGCGAGAGCAATAATTCTAGCCCTAGACCTCCTCTGTAACTCAAAACATGCAACCTGTAGAATCTTTTTAAACGTCGCCTATGGAGATTTTAAAGGGTAAAAGTTTGTCGCCATTTTGAAGCGTGACATGTTGGGTATCAATTTACTCGGCGTAACATTATCTTTCCCAATATAAAAAAAAACTGGGCTAACTTTACTGTTGTCTTATTTTTTTTATTAAAAAAAAGTGTATTTTTTCCCAAAAAAAGTGCGCTTGTAAGACCGCTGCGCAAATACGGTGTGACAGAAAGTATTGAAACGACCGCCATTTTATTCTCTAGGGTGTTAGAATAAAAAATATATATAATGTTTGGGGGTTCTAATTAGGAGGAAGGAGATGGCAGGGAAAACAGACAGGGAAACCCCATTAGCATTGCTGGTTGTCATACCAACGGCCACCGCAAGATGGCGCTAGACCACAGAAGGAAGCATAGGCCTGCAGAAGGCCGCAAAGCCGCGGCCTCAATTACCGGCCGGCGCGGCCCGACGCGATCCCGCAGCGCGGAGGGGGGGGGGCACGGAGACACAGGATACCCCAGCTGTGTTGCCCCAGGCGCCAGGTCGCTAATTCTAGTCGCAATGGCGACCTGGCGCCCGGGGTTTGTCGAGCCCTGTAGTACTGAGCAATTTCATAACCATAACCTTTGCAGTTTGCTTTCATTAATTATCTTCTTCTGTCTTCGTCGGTGAGAGCATATGTTTTTATGGTCTGTATATCACCACTGATGGTCTGTGCAGTTCCCCTACAATAAAGGCCAGTGCAGAAGTGACCTCTTAAATTTATGGTCAGTATAATGCCCATTAAATTGGAGGTCAGAGTAGTACCTCCCTATGCTGATGGTCAGTTAAGTGCTCCCTGTAATTGATTGCCAATGTAGTGCCTTTTATGTTGATGGTTAGTAAAGAAGTGCCTTCTTACAGTGGTGGTCAGGAGCAGTGTCACTTACATTGGTGGTCACTGTCATACCTCCTTATGTTGCTGGTCCAGGGAGAAGTTCTCCCCTTTACACTGGTGGTCTTAGCAGTGAGATTTCACAAAGCCGGTTTTACCAGTTTTTTTGGGGAATGTTTGTGTCCAGTTAACTCCATTGTATTTCACTGAGATATGAGAATTTTTACTTGGGGCATTTTAAAGTAGATGTAAACCCGATTCATGAAATTTGAGCTGGGCACATATATTGACAGTGTTTTCTTATCTCTCTTCAAAGAACTGAGTCCCGTGGCTTTCTATCAGCATGATAACTTCTGACCAGTTCTCTGTCAACTTAGATAAAACCAGGCTGAATTTTGTGTCTGGAAGGTTGCTTATAAATAGATTAGCAGAGCGCTAAACTATTCACAGAACAGCTCTGAGAGTCTCTGCCTATGTGGAGTGGGGGTGTTCGCTTTTCCTCCAATCTTGGCTGTGTGCCCAGACTTCACTTCCAGTGCTGAACAGGAAGAGAAAATCTCTAACACGATCTGAACTTTCTAAAGAATATATAAAGCTGAAGACGGCAGCTATGCATGTAAAACGTATGTAGGGAGATTTGTTTCATCCCTGTTTATATTCTGAGGCTGTTCACTTCACTGGGTATATGTGAGGGTTTACATCCACTTTAAGACCCCTTTCACACTGGGGCGGGTGGGCGTTGACGGTAAGACGCCACTAGTTTTAGCGGTGCTTTACTGTCATTTTAGCTGCGCTATTCGGCCGCTAGCGGGCACATTTAACCCCCGCTAGCGGCCGAATAAAGGGTTAAATGCACCTGTGTAGCCCCGCTGATGAAGCGCTTTGCAGGTGCTTCGGCAGCGGTGCCCATTCATTTCAATGGGCAGGAGCGGTGTGTACACCGCTCCTTCACCCCTCCCAAAGATGCTGCTTGCAGGACTTTTTTTAACATCCTGCCAGTGCACCGCCCCAGTGTAAAAGCCCTCTGGCTTTCACACTGGGACTGCAGGGGAGGTGTTTTCAGGTGCTTTACAGGCGCTATTTTTAGCCCAAAAGCGCCTGAAAAAAGCCCCAGTGTGAAAGGGGTCTAAGCAAAAAGTATTGAAGTCAATTGAAGGTGAAAATGTGTCTCTTATCCCTAGGTCATTGTTAAGCCCCTTTATATTGGCGGTCAGTGAAATTCCCTGTTACAATGGTGATCATGAAAGATGTGCCGCCCCCTTATGGTTATAATCGGTGGATAAGTGTCACCATACATTAATGGTCATTGGTGAAGTCCCCCCTTATTTTAGTAGTCAAAGTAGTGCAACTCCAGTACTGCTACAGAACTACAGAATGACATACAAATATCTCCAACTTGTTTACCGGACAGTGAAGGAACAGAAGCACACTGATAAAGTCATCTTTCTGCTCCCTCCCCCTGCCAACATGTTTACTTTTAACACATGTGCACTGCTTTCAGAATCTTATAGGTTCCAAATGGTGATTGTGCCTAACCAGTCTGTGGAGGCTGGTGTCACAACAATTTCAAATACTTACATTTATTTAATTTAAAGGGGAGATCAAGTTTGTTTATTTTTTTATCTGCAACAATACTTGTTGATTATTCAGTGTACCTTACCTTTTACATTATTGCTTTCTAACCAGAATACTAGTTTATCTTTAGAACGGGTGAAAAAACACATTATTCGTTTTTCTAGGGCAGCATGAATGCTAAATATGGCCTGAGCTCTATCAACATATGATATTTTACTCTGCATATTATCTTTATTATAGGCTTTATATCTGCTAGTCTAGTTATTTTTTTTAAAGCTTATTTGACAAAGCTGAGGATAGAAGCTGATTGGCTACCATGCACAGCTGCACCATATTTGGCACTCTCCAGTTTTAGTAAATCTTCCCCATAGTATGCCAACACCATACCTTTATGCCCCATGTACACCAGCATTTAGCTTAAAGTGGTTGTAAAGTCTCCACAATAAACTCCAATGATAGGTTCTACCTTTTCCCAGCAGTGCTTCTGTGCAGTCACATGGTTTTCTCAGGTCTTTCTCCCAAGCAGAGGGACTGAAGTGGAAGGGGCTCACATTGCTCTGCTGGTTTAGTTTCAATATGGGAGGGGAGGGGATAAGAGGGTTTTCACATAGACTATGGAAATGACAGGAAGGGAGGGGGATACAGATGCTGCAGAAAGAGCAGGATAATGGAAAGTCAGTTTACTGACAGGAACATAGGAACAGGCAGAACCAACCATATATTATACTATATGTAAAAGGATAAATAACATTGCAAAGAGAGGGAGGGGGAGATGAGGAGACAGATGGATGACTGAGGCACGTAAACTGACCACGCTATCAGAGATCAGCAGCCATTATAATCCGCGGTCAGTTTACAGAGGGGAAGACAGGAACAGGCAGGATCAGCCAGGTATTGTACAACATAGAAAATGACAACTGACACGGCAAAAGCACTGGGCTAGATCTCATGCCTTAAAGGGACAGGAACAGTTTTTTTTGGGGGGGGGTTACGACCACTTTAAAATTTGTCATTAGTGAAGTGTAAGTAAAATGTATTAACTCCTTGAGGCCCGCGCTATAGCCAAATGACGGCTTCAGCGCGGACCTGAAAATCCGGGAGGCCGTCAATAGACGGCCTCCCCTTTGCTCGTTCCCCGCGCGCGCTCCCGAGCCCGCAGCGGGGAAATTCAATCCTGCATGTGTCCCTTGGACACAACGAATCACAGATCGCTGTGAATGGCCAATCAGAGTGGCCATTTACTATGCGATCTGTGCGGCCAATGAGAGATGATCTCAAATATAAACATATGAGATCATCTCTCATTGCCTGCTCTCCCTCCTCACACAGAGACGCGTGTAATGAGGGAGAGCGAATCTGCAACATTGTATCCACAGTGAGTAATTTCAGAGTGCCATACAGTGACTACAAGTGCCCATACAGTGCCCACAAGTGCCAGTCTGTGCCCACCTGTGCCAGTCTGTGACCACCTGTGATGTCAGTGATCTGTGCAATCAGTGCCCACCTGTGCCACCTCATCAGTGCCTACCTGTGCCACCTCTGTGCCTACCTCTGCCACCTCAGTGTCCACCTGTGCCAATCAGTGCCCACCTGTGCCATCAGTGCACATCTGTGCAATCAGTCAGTGCACATCTGTGCCGCCTCATCAGTGCCCATCTGTGCCGCCTCATCAGTGTCCATCTGTGCCGCCTCATCAGTGCCCATCTGTTCTGCCTCATCAGTGCCCATCTGTTCCGCCTCATCAGTGCCCATCTGTGCCGCCTCATCAGTGCCCATCAGTGAAGGCTTAGCACACTGTGTAGTCGCACCACCACCAGCAACTAGGGATGAGCTCGGTGTTCGAGTCGAACATCGGCTGTTCGCACGTTCGGCGAACAACGAACGATTTGGTTCGTTTGCGCCAAATTCAAGTGACACGAACGGCCCACAATACACTGCGCCATCGCAGTGTAATCCCGGCACTGTGATTGGCCAAGCATGCACTGTGACCCTGCATGCTTGGCCAATCACAGCACCGGCAGCGAGGAGAGCAATGATTGGCCACAGGCAGGATGCCTGTGGCCAATTATAGCTGAGGGGGTTTAGTACACGCCCCACACTATAAAAGGCCGCCAGCGCGGCGGCCTCGTGTAGTGTGTTCCGGAGCAGGGAAAGTGAAGGATAGGCAGGGACAGTGTCAAATCTATTCTTTGCTAAACCTTGTGTGTAGGGACAGAGAAGGATAGGCAGGGAGAGTGTCAGTGTCATATTCTTTGCTAAACCTTGTGTGTAGGGAGAGAGAAGGATAGGCAGGGAGAGTGTCAGTGTCATATTCTTTGATAAACCTTGTGTGCAGGGAGAGAGAAGGATAGGCAGGGGACAGTGTCAGTGTCATATTCTTTGCTAAACCTTGTGTGCAGGGAGAGAGAAGGATAGGCATGGAGAGTGTCAGTGTCATATACTTTGATAAACCTTGTGTGCAGGGAGAGAGAAGGATAGGCAGGGGACAGTGTCAGTGTCATTGTTGCTAAGTCTCCTGCACATTATACACCTGAAGTTAGCCCGTATTGCTGCTTTTTCCTGGTGTGTTACACCAACAGGCATTTGCAGCCCTTACAGCGGGCGGAGTGTGCCTCCTGATCATATTACACCTGAAGTAAGTCTGTATTGCTGCTTTTTCTTGGTGTGTTACACCAACAGGCATTTGAGGCACTTACAGCAGGCGGAGTGTGCCTCCTGATCATATTACACCTGAAGTTAGCCTGTATTGCTGCTTTTTCCTGGTGTGTTACACCAACAGGCATTTGCAACACTTACAGCGGGCGGAGTGTGCCTCCTGATCATATTACACCTGAAGTTAGCCTGTATTGCTGCTTTTTCCTGGTGTGTTACACCAACAGGCATTTGCGGCACTTACAGCGGGCGGAGTGTGCCTCCTGATCATATTACACCTGAAGTTAGCCTGTATTGCTGCTTTTTCCTGGTGTGTTACACCAACAGGCATTTGCGGCACTTACAGCGGGCGGAGTGTGCCTCCTGATCATATTACACCTGAAGTTAGCCTGTATTGCTGCTTTTTCCTGGTGTGTTACACCAACAGGCATTTGCGGCACTTACAGCGGGCGGAGTGTGCCTCCTGATCATATTACACCTGAAGTTAGCCTGAATTGCTGCTTTTTCCTGGTGTGTTACACCAACAGGCATTTGCAGCACCTACAGCAGGCGTAGTGTGATTCCTGCAAAATATACTCCTGAAGCTAGGCTTTATTGCTGGTTTTCCCATTTCCCTGCAGGCCATTAGAATGTCTGGAAGGCAAACAAGCAGAGGCAGACAGTCAGGAGCCACTAAAAGAGGGCAAGCAGGCTCTGTGTCTAGAGACAACAGTGCTGGTCGTGGACGCGGTGCATCGCCATCAGCACGTGGCCATGGGACACGCTTGTCCTTCTTTTCGGCAGCTGGACGTGTTGAGCCGCATTATGCCGAAGACTTGGTAGAGTGGATGACCAAGCCCTCCTCATCCTCCTCATCCTCTCTCACCCAGGCTCAGGGTACTGGCAAAGCAGCTGCCAAAGCGTCCTCTTCCCTGGTATCAATGTCATCATCAGTCACTCCTTCCCTAGACCAACCATGTCCTCCTGAGGAGTCCCCCGAACTGTTTGAGCACAGTGTTGGGTACATGCTCCAGGAGGATGCCCAGCGTTTCGAAGGGTCTGATGATGATACCCAGCTAGAGGAAGGCAGTAGCATGAGAGCAGAGAGAGGGGATGCTCAAGAAGGACACCAATCTGGCAGTCATGTTCCAGCAGCTGCAGCATACTGCCAGATTGGCTCCAGTGATCAGGAGGGAGGGGATGATGAGGTCACTGACTCCACGTGGGTGCCTAATAGGAGAGAGGAGGAGGAGGAGGAGGAGGATGAGGAGGAGGCACATCTCCAACGAGGCAGGATGCCCTCGGGGGGCCAGCGTAAGGGCAGCACACCGACGGAATCACACCGCAGAGCTCCGCCTGTGCAGGGCGGTGCCTCTGCCCGTTATTCAAAAAGTTCTTTGGTGTGGGCCATTTTTGAGTCGAGTGCATCAGATCACACAGCTGCTGTTTGCAACATATGTCTCAAGCGTATATCGCGTGGCCAAAACATCACCCGCTTGGGCACCACATGCTTGACCAGACATATGTTGACCTGCCATGTAGCTCGTTGGCAAGCCTACCTTACAGACCCACACCAAAGAACAAAGCGGACCTCTTCTTGCACCGCATCAGCTGGGATCTCCAACCCCACTATACCTTCAGTCCTCTCTGAAACCTGCACTGAGAGGAATGATGGTGTAGAATTAGGTGTGTCACAGCCAAGTACTTGCGGGCACTCTGCTAGCAGTACACCGACGTCCGATTCTAGCAGGCAAATTTCCCTGCCCCAGCTGCTGGACCGTCGAAAAGAAGTTCACTCCCAGCCATCCACATGCCCAGCGGTTGAATGCTAGCTTGGCTAAATTGCTAGCGCTTCAACTGCTGCCTTTTCAGTTGGTAGACTCGGCCCCCTTCCGTGAGTTTGTGCAATGTGCGGTTCCTCAGTGGCAGGTTCCCAAACGCCACTTTTTCTCACGGAAGGCGATTCCGGCTCTCTACCGGCATGTGGAAGGCAATGTCTTGGCCTCGCTGGACAGGGCGGTCAACGGTAAGGTGCATATTACCGCTGACTCATGGTCCAGCAGGCATGGACAGGGACGTTACCTTTCTTTCATGGCCCATTGGGTCACTCTTTTGGCAGCTGGGAAGGATGCAGGACAAGGTGCAGTAGTGTTGGAGGTTGTTCCACCGCCACGCCTCCAAAATGCTACTACTGGTTGTGACACACCTCTGTCCTCCACCCCCTCCTCTTCTTCTTCCTCCATGGCCTCTTCCTGTGCTTTGTCCTCGGAACCAGAAGTGCTCCGTAGGTGTTCAAGGGGCTACGCAAGTACGCAGGCAAAAATATGCCATGCCGTGCTTGCGCTGGTGTGTTTGGGGGACAGGAGCCACACTGGGGCAGAGGTTCTGTCTGCTCTGCAGGGGCAGGCCGAGAGGTGGTTGACGCCATGCCAGCTTAAGCCAGGAATGGTAGTTTGCGACAATGGCACCAACCTCCTCTCCACTCTCCGACAGGGTCAACTCACCCATGTGCCCTGTGTGGCTCACGTCCTTAACCTGGTGGTGCAGCGGTTCTTGGGCAAGTACCCGGGTTTACAGGATGTCCTGAGGCAGGCCAGGAAAGTCTGTGTGCATTTCCGCAGATCTTATAATGCCAGTGCTCGCCTGGCTGAGCTGCAAAAGGAGTTGAACCTGCCCAAGAACTGCCTTATATGTGACATGCCCACCAGGTGGAACTCAACGTTGGCCATGCTGCAGCGGCTGCACACGCAGCAGAGGGCCATCAATGAGTACCTGTGCGACTACGGCACCAGGACAGGGTCAGGGGAGCTCGGGTTTTTTTCACCACGCCAGTGGGGCATGATCAGGGATGCATGCACTGTCCTGGCACCATTTAAGGAGGCCACGAGGATGGTGAGCAGTGACAGTGCATGCATCAGTGACACTGTACCTCTTGTCCACCTGTTGGAACATACGCTGCATGGAATAATGGACAGGGCACTTGAGGCAGAACAGAGGCAGGAAGAGGAGGACTTCCTTGCCTCTCAAGGCCCCCTTTACCCAGACAGTGTTCCTTCTGTCCCACCCATCGCACAGGAAGAAGAGGAGGAGGAGGAGGATTGTGTCAGCATGGAGGTGGAGCCTGGCACTCAGCATCATCAGCAGCAGTCTTTTAGGGATGATTTACAGTCCCAAGAAACCAGTGGACTTGTACGTGGCTGGGAGGAGGTGGCTGCGGATCATGTCGTCCTTAGTGACCCAGAGGACTCCGGACCGAATGCCTCAGCTAACCTACGCTGCATGGCCTCCCTGATCCTGCAAAGTCTGCGTAAGGATCCTTGTATTCTTCGGATCAAGGAGAGGGACCATTACTGGCTGGCCACTCTCCTTGATCCACGGTACAAGGGTAAGGTTGCGGACCTTATCTTACCGTCGCAGAGGGAGCAGAGGATGAGACAACTCCGGGAGGCCTTGCAGAAAGGTCTGTGCAATGCGTTCCCAGAGACTGGGAGGTTACAAACTCCTGGTCCTGAACAGCGAGTTGCTGAGGCTTCGGTCAGTCAAAGAAAGAGCGGTGGGGAAGGTGACCGTCTGACCGATGCATTCAGACAATTCTTTAGTCCGCAGCCCCAAGGTATGATCGGTTCCAGCAACCATCGCCAGCGTCTGATATACATGGTGCAGGAATACCTAGGGGCAAGGTCAGACTTGGACACCTTCCCCACCGAAAATCCTCTGGCTTACTGGGTCTTGAGGATGGATCACTGGCCAGAGCTTGCACAGTATGCAATTGAGATACTGGCCTGTCCTGCATCCAGCATTCTTTCAGAACGCGCATTCAGTGCTGCTGGAGGATTTGTCACGGATCACAGGGTGCGCCTGTCCACCGACTCTGTTGATCGACTGACCTTCATAAAGATGAACCAGTCTTGGATCACCACCAGCTACCAAACACCTGAAGCTGATATAACAGACTAATTTATTTTCAAATGTCACATCCCTTCAAGACTGATGCTGATGCTGAGAGACTGTCCTGTTATGTTGACTGACTATCCTCCTCCTCCTCAATGATCCGATTGATGATGATAGCTTGGAAGAACATTTTTGTTTCTGGGTGCCGTCACCAGTGGCTAAGGCCCAATTTTTCAGCCCCTGTTTAACAGGGACGTGTTATTACAATTTTTTATGCAATGCTTTGCAGCAGGGCTCATTCCTGCACTCCAACTAGAGTATCTGGGAGAGGTTGCAGTGTCGTGGCACCAGCACCAGTGGCTAAGGCCCAATTTTTCAGCCCCTGTTTAACAGGGGCGTGTAATTAAAATTTTTGATGCAATACTTTGCAACAGGGCTCATTGTTGTGCTCCAAGTACAGTATCTGTGAGGGGTTTCAGTGTTGTGGCACCAGTGCCTAAGGCCCAATTTTTCTGCCCCTGTTTAACAGGGGCATGTAATTACAATTCTTGATCTAATAATTCACAGCAGGGCCCATTCCTGCGTCCACCAAGAGTAACTGTGAGGCCTTACAGTGTTGTGTCAACACCACCACCACCACCACCACCAAAGGCCCAATTTTTCAGCCCCTGTTCAACAGGGGCATGCAATTACAATTCTTGATCTAATAATTCACAGCAGGGCCCATTCATGCGCCCACCAAGAGTAACTGTGAGGGCTAACAGTGTTGTGGCAACACCAACATGTAAGGGGCAAATTTCAGCTGAGTATATACGGCAGGCCCCTACTTTCAAACATCCAACTTACAAACGACTCCTCCTTGCAAATGGAAGGATACAACAGGAAGTGAGAGTAAATCTACCCCTAGGAAGGCAAATTCTCTCCTGTAAGAGTTAATATGGGAAAAAAGTGTCTCCTCTCCACTGATGCTTTATCACCAATTCTTGTTTCAATAAAAAACCCAAATTTTCAAAAAACATTTGTCATTAGGACGGAAAGTGAGGTGAACTGTTCTGAACAGGTGCACACTGCACAGACAGCAAAACAAATGTTACAGGGGTTTTAACCCTTCCCTATGTTTTCCAAAAAGCTTAAAAATAGATTTTTTGGCTGGAGCTACACTTAAACAATGTACCTGTTCAAAATTACAAACAGATTCTACATAAGAACAAACCTACAGTCCCTGTCTTGTATGCACCGCCTGTATACGGCTGTTCAGAGTATATAGGGCCTTTTTTATTTTGTGTGCGGGGTTCCCCTTAATATCCATACAAGACCCAAAGGGGCTGGTAATGGGCTGGGGTAGGGGGGGGGGGCTGTGATGGGGTAGCTATGCCATTTTTCTTAAAGATTTTCATCCATATTACCGGGACCAGACATTACATTAAAGCCGCAAGCAGTTTTAAATGGCTTTTTTTCCTTTAGAAATGTAATTTTGTGCAGGGACAGTTCTAAACACGGGAAACACGTGGCACTTCACAGGCATACTTTAGACACCCCCCAGGTACGATATTTAAAGGAATATTTGACTTTTTTTTTTTCAGTTTATGCATCATTAAAATGACTGCTCCCGAAAAACGGCCATTTTTAAAACTTTTTTTTGGATTGATACATTTCCCCTGGTGCAGAACCCGGGTTCCCAAACCCTTTTTAGGACAATAACATGCATATTAGTTGTTATAATTAGCACTTTAGATTTCGAACGTTCGCATCCATTGTATTTAATAGGGTTCTAAAGTTCGTGCAAACTTTCGGTCCATTCGCGGGTTCTGCTGCGAACCGAACCTGGGGGTGTTCGGCTCATCACTACCAGCAACCATGTCAAAAAGATTATTTTCCGCTTAGGAGGCATACCAAATCCTTTCCGCCCCCGACGAGAGCAACGTGGAGCTCTCTCTTTCAGATTCCCTTTCCAATTCTGATTCTGAATCGGACGTCAATTACGAGCCAGTCCTCAGTAGTGCAACACTGAGTGACTAAGAGGAGGAAGCTAGTCGGCCCGCCAAACGAAGGCGTTCTGGTGAGGAGGCAGTGCCATCCACCAGCACCGCAGTGCCATCCACCAGCACCGCAGTGCCATCCACCAGCACCGCAGTGCCTCAGCAAGAAAGGCCAAGGACCCATGCCAGCCTTCCCTATGCCCTTCAGAACCCTCCTAATTTAGGAGAAGCCAACATTCCCCCTTTCACTGCCCAGCCAGGAGTCCAGGTGGACACGGAGAATTTTATCCCAATCGATTTTTCTGATCTTATCTTTACCGGGGACATGCTATCCAGAATTGTGACCCAGTGCAATCTATATGCCCAACAATTTATTTTGAACAATCCTACAGCATATTATGCCCATCCCTACGAGTGGAGAGACCTAACGGTGGAGGAGTTGAAGATTTTTTTAGGCCTCACATTTTGTATGGGACTCAACCCAAAAAACACTTTGCGTTCCTTTTGGTCAAAACGCCCCATCTACCATATGCCAATATTCTCCAACGTAATGCCCAGAACCAGATACTTCATGATAATGAGATTCCTACATTTTAACAATAATACCGAGTGCCTTCCCCGAAATCACCCAAATTTTGACAGCCTTTTCAAAATTCGGCCCTTACTGAATTATTTTTCCGAAAAATTCCCCCAGTTGTATACCCCGGACCAGCACATATGTGTGGATGAGTCCCTTATTAAATTTAGCGGCAGGCTTCAAATGAAGCAATTTATTCCCAGCAAAAGGGCCCGCTATGGTGTGAAGGTGTACAAGCTATGTGACCGAGTCACAGGGTACACGTATGCCTTCTTAGTGTACGAAGGGAAGGACAGCCAGCTGAATCCCCCTAATTGCCCAGACTACTGGGGATCAAGTGGGAAAATTGTTTGGGACCTCATATACCCCCTACTGGAAAAAGGCTACAATCTGTACGTTGACAACTTTTATACATCTCTTCCCCTGTTCTATAACCTTCACCGGATGCAGACGCCAGCATGTGGCACAGTCAGAAAGAATCGGAAGGGCTTTCCTCAGAGTCTTGTAAATAAGAAGCTGAGAAGAGGAGAATCGGCAAGTCTGAGAAACAAGGAGGTTCTGGCAGTGAAGTGGAGGGACAGAAGGGATGTATACATGTTATCTTCCATCCACAATGACACCTTCGTGGAAATCCCCAGAAGGAATGGCCCCATCCGAAAGCCCACTTGCATCCAGGACTACAATTTGTTTATGGGGGGAGTCGACTTCAACGACCAGATGCTCGAACCCTACCTTGCCACAAGACGGACATACCATTGGTACAAAAAAGTTGCAATTTATTTTTTTCAATTGCCCATTTATAACTCGTATATAATATACCGCAAATCCACCCAAAACCCCAAATGCTTCCTTGGCTACCAGGAGGACCTTATCACTGCCCTTATATTCCCGAACGGCCCACCCCAAAACATCCGTTTAGATGTTCTAAGTCGACTCTCCGAACGTCACTTTCCCGATAAAGTCCCTCCCACAGCAACAGGCCAACAACGTAAAAAAAAATGTAAGGTGTGTACCAGTGGAGGAGTCAGACGAGACACAGCTTATCATTGTGCCAATTGTCCTTCCCAACCAGGCCTCTGTGTAGTAGACTGTTTTTGCCGTTACCATACTTCACTAAATTATTAGTGAAGTATGGTAAACGTAATCCTCAGTTTCTGCCTTCACACACCTTCACACCCCTTATGCCACTGCCTGCTCTGTAACTAACCCTGGCTTGTTATTCGACCACGCTTCTGCCTAACGATTTTGTACTACCTCTGCCTGATCTGAAACTGACCCTGGCTTGTTATTCGACCACTATTCTGCCTAAGGATTCTGTACTACCTCTGCCTGATCTGGAACTGACCCTGGACTGTTTTTCAACCATGCTTCTGCCTAACGATTCTGTACATACCTCTGCCTGATCTGGAACTGACCTTGGACTGTTTAACCATGCTTTTTGCCTGCCTCTTGGATTGATCTTGTACCCTGCTTCTGGACTAGTGGGATTCAACACAGGGGTCTCACATATGTGAGGGGCTCCAGAAAAGTTTTTCTGGATGAAGAAAACGATTTTTTTTCTCATCCTAGATTAAGGTCTGGAGACTCTGAGGCTTCAAAGAGATTTGGGTGGGAGAAGCCTCTACCCGTGTCCCCATTCTGTCCTGAACAAGGCCCTACTTCTGCCTGGTGCCTGTAGGACCTATGCCATCATGCCTCTGCCTGTCGCATGAACTGACCACACCACATGGACCTGCCTACTACCAGGACCAATATTTTTGGCACTGCTGACAATATCTCTGCCTGCACTGACCCTGGACTGTATATGGACAGTATCCCTGCCTGCTACCTGGACAATTGTGTATGCCGTTGCTGACCAAGTCCCTGCCTGCTGCCTGGACCAGTGCTATCCTGCTGTGTAGAACTGCGCTACTAAAACCACAGGTAATCTTTTGTTTACGCTTTGCTCAGCATAATGTATTTTGGGGTGTAATTCTTGGTATGTACATGCTATGTGTCCCTAGAACATCTGATGGTGTTCCTTGCATGTTGGGTAAAAGTCCCATTTGGTATCGCCATACTCAGGAGGAGTAGAAGTATGTATGTTGGGGTGTCATTTTTGCTATGTAAATGCTATGTGTTGGAGATATCTTATAAACTGACAACTTTGTGTAAAAAAAATGTGTTTTCATTTTTTTCCACATTTTCCAAAAACTTCTGTAAAAAAATTAACAGTTCAAAAGACTTATTATGCCTCATAGATTATACATTGGGGTGTTGGCTTTCCAAAATGGGGTCATTTTGTGGGTGTTTCCATTGTCCTGGTGCTCCAGGGCCTTCAAAAGTATAATAGGTGGTTGAGAAATGAGATGTGTAATTTATGCGCCTAGAACGCCTGAAGGTGCTACTTCAATGTAGGTCCTCTGTATGTGGACAGGCTGTGTAAAAGTCCCCCACATTTGGTATTGCCATACTCAAGAGGAGTAGCAGAATGTATTTTGGGGTGTCATTTTTGCTATGTACATGCTATGTGTTGGAAATATCTTATAAATGGACAACTTTGCGTAAAAAAAAATGCGGTTTAATTTTTTTTCCATATTTTCCAAAAACGTCTGGAAAAAATGAACCGTTCAAAGGACTAATTTGTTACATGCCTCATATATTATACATTGGGGTGTTAGCTTTCCAAAATGGGGTCATTTTGTGGGTGTTTCTATTGTCCTGGTGCTTCAGGGCCTTCAAAAGTGTAATAGGTAGTCAACTAGTTAGATGTGTAATTTATGCTCCTAGAACAACTAATGGTGCTGCCTGGTGTTATTTGGGGGGCATTTGTACTTTCCTGGCTTGTAAGGGTCTCAAGAAATGAGATAGGCCGCCAGTACATCAGATGTGATAATTTTTTTATGATTTGCACTATAGCTTGTAGGCCTCGTACACACGGCCGAGATTCTCGTCGAAAAAAAATGTCGTTTTTTTTGACGAGATTCTTGGACAAGAAAATTGTCCCGGCCGAGTGTACACACGCTCGATTCAAAGAACCCGCGGTTCTTTGAATGGAGCATACGCGGTGACGTCATTGACTATGACGAGCATGCGCTCGTCACATTCGATGCCGTCGCCGCCATCTTGGTATACCCTACGTATGCCTAGGAAGCTACCGCGCATGTGTCAAATTCATTTCGAACATGCGCGGGCTTCCGGGAGGACAGGTAAGTGTACACACACTCACTTTTCTCGTCGAGAAACATGCCGACGAGAATCTCGACGAGAAAATAGAGAGCAGGTTCTCTATTTTCTCGTCGAGATACTTGCCGCTTTTCTTGACGAGAAACCATACACACGAACGAGTTTCTCGGCAAAAAATCTCTGCCAGCAAGTTTCTTGCTGGTTTTTGCCGAGAAACTTGTTCGTGTGTACGAGGCCGTAGACTCTAAAACTTTCACACAGACCAAATAATTTCCCAAAATTTGGGGTTATTTTTATCAAAGATATGTAGCAGTATAAATTGTGGCCAAAATTTATGAAGAAAAATTAATCATTTGCAAAGTTTTATCACAGAAACTAAGAAAAATGTTTTTTTTTTCAAAATGTTTGGTCTTTTTTAATTTATAGCGCAAAAAATAAAAAACCCAGAGGTGATCAAATACCACCAAAAGAAAGCTCTATTTGTATGAAAAAAAGGACAAAAAAAATCATTTGGGTACAGTGTTGCATGACTGAGTAATTGTCATTCAAAGTGTGACAGCACTGAAAGTTGGTCTGGGCAGGAGGGGTGTTTAAGTGCTCAGTTAATACTGTTTTTTTTGTTTGTTTTTTTAGATTCTACTTAACGCTACCATTTTTGGTAGAATGACACCTAAGCAAAAAACAACCATTATTGAAGATTTACAAGAGATTAAGTAAGTTAATATTTCCTAATAACAAAACCTACACCTTCTTACAGACGTTTTCAAAATGTCCCAAAACATCCCAGTATAACAGTTTTAGAAAAGTCTATTGTTCTGCTATATATAATATCTCCCAAAAAGTGAGTACACCCCTCACATTTTTGTAAAAATTTTATTATATGTTTTTGATGTGACAGCACTGAAGAAATTACACTTTGCTACAAGTAGTGAGTATACAGCATGTATAACACTACATTTTCTGTCCTCTCAAAATAACTGTGAGGGGTGTACTCACTGTTGTGAGATACTGTGTGTGTATGTATATGTATGTATATATATACTGTGAGGGGGTTAACTCGGTAGCGGGTGTGTGTGACCCCCTGGTTGGGCTCCCCACACAAAAACAGGGCCAGCAGACGGAGGTTGTGGTTTTCAAAATCAAAAGGTGCGGTTTATTTCTCTATGTACAGTGACAAAAACACAGCAAAGCCAAAAAGAAACATAAACAAAATAAATCCTGGTCAGTTTGACCTCTGACTAAACATGCAGGTTTCCTAAACTAACAACTGGGATCAGCCTGGTGCTGTCCTAGTCCCTAGGTCCCTGGTTTAGTAAAAGTCCAAACAAATAGCCACACAGGCTTTGCCTCACTGCACAGGGGTTCACTCTCCCTAGACAGTCCACACAGGTCTGGTTCCAGGCATGAGCTAACACCTAATGAATCTGGGAGTTCTTATAGAGGCCTAAATGAGCTGACAAGCTTCAGCTGGTCTCATCAACTCCCTGCCTCACGACGCCCAGCACTCTCCCTAGAGGTATGAGTCATTCATGAGCCCACTAGCCTCAGCTGGGCTTCATCAACTCCCTAGTTGTATAAGTCGGCATAAAGCCTGAATCTGGGAGAAATATATCTACCCCCCTGGATGCAACCAGGTGACTTTACCTTCCTGCTGTCACATACCCCCCCCTCTTGTTTTAACCTTGGGGTTGGAACACCAGCAATCAGGCATTTATGTACTCGAGACAAAGCATCCACATTCCCCATTTGAACGCCAGGGCGATGCTTTACTGTGAAGTTGAATTCCTGTAGGGCCAGGAACCACCTATTCACTCTTCTATTTGTCTCCTTGTTTTGAGCCATCCACTTTAACGGAGCGTGATCCGTAACCATGTCAAAGTGCCTACCTAGCAGATAGTACCGAAGGGAATCTAGAGCCCACTTCACCGCTAAACACTCCTTTTCAACCGTGGCGTAATTTACCTCATGGGACTTCAACTTCCTGCTGAGGTAAATGACTGGGTGCTCTTCCCCGTTCCAGACCTGGGACAATACTGCTCCTAACCCCACATCTGACGCATCACTTTGTACGACAAAGTCTTTAGAGAAGTCGGGTGAGTACAACACTGGCTGGCTACATAAGGCTTGTTTCAAGAATTGGAATGCTGCCTCCGCCTCGGGGGTCCATTTAATCATGACCGACCCTTTCCCTTTCGTCAGGTTGGTTAGGGGCACAGCCTTAGAAGCAAAGTGGGGAATGAAGCGCCGATAATAACCCGCGATTCCCAGAAAGGCTCGTACCTGCTTCTTGCTGTTGGGACGTGGCCAACTCTGGATGGCCTCGACTTTGTTGAGTTGGGGTTTTATTACTCCCCTGCCAATGGTGTACCCAAGATATTTGGCCTCCTCCTGCCCAATGGTACACTTCTTGGGGTTAGCCGTAAACCCCGCTTCCCGGATAGAGTCTAGGACTGCTTGCACTTTTGGCAGATGTGAGGCCCAATCTGTGCTATGGACAATTACGTCATCCAGGTAAGCCGCAGCATACTTCCGATGGGGCCTCAGTATCTGGTCCATTTTCCGCTGGAATGTGGCCGGCGCATTCTGTAACCCGAACGGCATTCTCTTATATTGGAACGCCCCGTCTGGGGTTACAAATGCGGTTTTCTCTTTGGCCGACTTGGCCAGGGGAATTTGCCAATACCCTTTTGTGAGGTCAAGAGTCGTCATGTATCGGGCTGTTCCCAGCCGGTCGATCAACTCATCTATACGTGGCATGGGGTAGGTGTCAAATTTTGTAACTTTGTTCAACTGACGAAAATCGTTACAAAATCGCCAGCTCCCATCCGGTTTAGGCACCAACACAATGGGACTAGACCAATCACTTTGGGACTCCTCTATCACCCCTAAGTTCAGCATTTTCTGTACTTCCTCCCGTATTGCCTCCCGTCGGGCCTCTGGGATCCGATAGGGTTTTAACTTCACCCTTTCACCGGGCGGGGTAATAATATCATGCTCTACCCCAGATGTTTGTCCCGGCAGCTTAGAGAACACCTCCTTGTTGCGAAGCACAAACTCCTTAACCTCCTGTTGTTGGGGTTGTGACAAGGTGGCTGCTATTCCAACCTCCGGAATCACGCAACCAGTTTGAGCTGGTGACCAAGTTTCTGCGACTAGGGACTCTCTATCCCTCCAGGCTTTCAACAGATTAACGTGATATATCTGTTCGGGCTTTCGCCTTCCTGGTTGTCTGACCTTGTAATTCACTTCGCTCACTTTTTCCATTATCTCGTAGGGGCCTTGCCATTTGGCAAGGAATTTACTTTCAACCGTAGGGACAAGTACCAATATCCTATCCCCCGGGGAAAAGGTACGGGTCTTTCCTCCACGGTTGTACACTCTCTGCTGTGCCAACTGCGCTTGGGCCAAATGTTCCTTCACGATGGGCATTACCTGTGCAATTCGATCTTGCATCAGGGCGACATGCTCAATCACACTCCTGTGGGGAGAACTCTCACTTTCCCAAGTTTCCTTGGCAATATCCAACAGCCCTCTTGGGTGTCTCCCATACAGTAACTCAAAGGGGGAGAATCCCGTAGAGGATTGGGGCACCTCCCTAATAGCAAACATCAAATAAGGAAGTAGACAGTCCCAATCCTTTCCATCTCTATCCACCACTTTCTTCAACATTTGTTTTAGGGTTTTGTTGAATCTTTCAACCAGCCCATCGGTTTGGGGGTGATACACAGATGTACGCAATTGCGTCACTTTGAGCAATTTACACAGCTCTTTCATAACCCGGGACATAAAGGGTGTACCTTGGTCCGTAAGCAGTTCTTTACAAATACCCACCCGGCTAAAAACAAGAGATAGCTCTTTGGCTATGGTTTTGGCCGAGGTATTTCTGAGAGGGATCGCTTCTGGATAACGGGTGGCATAGTCCATTATAACCAATATGTACTGGTGCCCCCTAGCGGACTTGATTATAGGACCTACCAAATCCATTGCGATTCTCTCAAACGGGACCTCAATGATGGGTAGAGGGACCAGCGGGCTACGGAAATGTGGCATCGGGGCCGACCTCTGACACACAGGGCAGGAGGAACAATAATTTTCTATGTCCTTCATCACCCCAGGCCAATAGAATCTCTGTAATACCCTCTCTCGGGTTTTCTCTGTCCCCAGATGACCTCCAAGAATGTGCCCATGGGCCAACTCCAACACCAACTTCCTGTAAGGTTTGGGCACCACAAGCTGCTCAACGGTTTCTTCTGCCCTTTTTGCCACCCGATACAGTAGGTCCTTCTCTATGCTGAAGTATGGGTAAGTGCAGGTATTATCTGGGTTCACTAACTCGCCATCTATTTCCACTACGTTTTCCCGTGCCTTTATTAGGGCGGGGTCTTTTAACTGTTCTGTGGCAAAATTTTCCCTGTGAACCTCCAGATCAGAAAACTCCACAGACGGTAGGTTTTCGTCTGAGGAGGTGGGCTCCTCTCCAGTTTCTTGAGTCTCCCCTGCCAATACTGACAAGGGAAATTCTGGAGAGTCCTCACCACTCTCAGAGGAGTTCTGGCTATCACATTCCTGGTACATAGGGGCACCAGTGGGGGGCTCAGGATCATCCCACAGTTCCCAGAACTTCGGAAAATCCCTTCCCACAATGGCATCATGCGGTAATTGAGATACTAACCCCACTGGATGAGAGAGGGTACCTTTGGGGGTCTCGAAACACACTGTAGTCACTGGATACTCTCGGGTGTCCCCATGCACACAAATAACAGCTACCTTGCTATTCCCAGAGACCTCTGTTTTAACTAATTCAGCCTTTATCAGGGTCACAAGGCTACCTGAATCCAGTAATACCACAACATTTCTACCATTAATACACATTTTGCATAAATGTTTCTCAGTTCCCCGAATGGCAGTGCATGCGACTGTCGCACACAGCGACTGACGTCTGTCCATCAGAAAGTCACATTGCATGGGTTCCTCCACAACCGGGCAATTTGCTGCAATATGTCCCGCTTGCCGGCAGCGGTAGCAAACAATCCATTTGGCTGCCTCTTGAGCCCCTGACTTCCCAGGCTGTTCTCGCCAAACTTTGGGTAGAGCTCCCACCCTCTCACTCTCTCCACCCTCACCCCTTGGAATCCTCTTATCCGCCCCTGGGGATGGTCTGGTCTTAGGGTGGAAAGTCCGAGAGTCTCTGGAAGAGGCCGTCAGGTTCTCTGTAGCCAAGTATTTCTCTACACGATCCACAAGACCACCGGCCGTCTCTGGGTCTCCATGGCTTACCCACTTTTGGATGGCAGTAGGAAGAGCTCTCAAAAACCGATCCATTACAACACGTTCCACAATCTCTGGTGCGGACAAAGTCTCTGGCTGTAGCCACTTCCTGCTCAGGTGAATGAGATCATACATTTGAGACCTGGGGGTTTTCCAAGCTGGAAAGTCCAGTTATGCACACGCTGAGCCCGGACAGCCAGGGTGACACCCAGCCTTGCCAATATTTCAGCTTTTAGCATCACATAGTCTTTTGCTTGGTCAGGCTCTAGGTCATAGTAAGCCTTCTGCGATTCACCAGTTAACAGAGGAGCCACCAGTCCAGCCCACTGCTCCTCAGGCCACTTTTCTCTTTCAGCAGTCCTTTCAAATGTGGTCAAAAATACCTCTGGATCATCCTCTCCAGTCATTTTTGTCAATAAACGACTCACCCCAAAGGACGCGGTATTAGTGGGACGGCTTTCCTCACTGGTCTGCGGACGTTGCTGCATTACTGCTTCCATTTGTTGTAGTCTCTGCTCTTGCTTCTGTAACAGGTCTATGAAGCAGGCCTCAGATTGCTGCTGGGCTTGTTGATGAGCTTGCTGCTGGGCTGCAAGGCTCCTTTGCAAACCTGCATTTGTCTGCTGTTGATTGGCATTTGCTAGAGCCAGCTGTTTCAGTATCTCCTCCATGCTGGCTTAAAAAAAACTGCCACTGGTTCTCCACCAACTGTGAGGGGGTTAACTCGGTAGCGGGTGTGTGTGACCCCCTGGTTGGGCTCCCCACACAAAAACAGGGCCAGCAGACGGAGGTTGTGGTTTTCAAAATCAAAAGGTGCGGTTTATTTCTCTATGTACAGTGACAAAAACACAGCAAAGCCAAAAAGAAACATAAACAAAATAAATCCTGGTCAGTTTGACCTCTGACTAAACATGCAGGTTTCCTAAACTAACAACTGGGATCAGCCTGGTGCTGTCCTAGTCCCTAAGTCCCAGGTTTAGTAAAAGTCCAAACAAATAGCCACACAGGCTTTGCCTCACCGCACAGGGGTTCACTCTCCCTAGACAGTCCACACAGGTCTGGTTCCAGGCATATGAGCTAACACCTAATGAATCTGGAAGTTCTTATAGAGGCCTAAATGAGCTGACAAGCTTCAGCTGGTCTCATCAACTCCCTGCCTCACGACGCCCAGCACTCTCCCTAGAGGTATGAGTCATTCATGAGCCCACTAGCCTCAGCTGGGCTTCATCAACTCCCTAGTTGTATAAGTCGGCATAAAGCCTGAATCTGGGAGAAATATATCTACCCCCCTGGATGCAACCAGGTGACTTTACCTTCCTGCTGTCACAATATATATATATATATATATATAAATATATATGTAGCGGGCGTGTACTTTTCTATCATGTTTAAAACTGGTAGAGACACCAGTGATGTATAGTTCCCTGCGGCCCAGTAGGTGGCGCTGTCCCTGTGGGCTGGGGTTGAACCATCGCTGAGTGCCGTACCCCTTTTTGGCCTCTCTCAGCGGTTGTATGGTGGGGCGGGGATACCCGCCGTGCTTGCTGGGAGAGGGTATAAAGGGGCCGGCCATCTTTGTCACGGGGCACCTTCAGCCTGAGGGCTGTGGTTCGTGGTTGGTGTCCAGGCGGCCTAGGCCTGGACGTCAGGAGCTCGTGTTCCATCCCAGGCACCTTCAGCCTGGGGTAAGGTACTCGGTTGGAGGCCTGGGGCCCAGTTTCCTTTGCTGGGCCCCGCGAGGGAAGGATTTCCTAGGGGGCCCCGGGAGTGGGGTGCCCAAATCCAGAGGCGTAAGGGACCGGAGGAGCTACTCACCCGAAGACCTAGTGCAGCATATTGCCTGTGCCGGGTGAGCCTCAGGAGACCGCCCGGAGGGGTATCTTTCCGAACAGGGGCCGAGTTCAACCAGGAGGAAGGTTCACAGTTCACCCGGTCGGTGGCAGCGACCAAAATATTCATGATTGGTGGCGGAGACCATGCGCCAAGCCTATTCGCTGATAGAGGAATAGGAGAGTTCATTGTGCCTGGGCCTACTCGTATCCACACCCCCCGTCTGTTCGTTGAGGGAGTCCAACTGATTGTGTTTCATCCTGACATGGAAAAATAAAGGAGTGTTGGACTTTTATTGGTGTGGGGCTCATTTACTGGCAGACACTGTTCCACAGAAGAAGCGGAGGCTCTAAACACCGAACACCGACCCGAAGGTAAAGAAACTTTGCTCACACCACACAAACATCTGCGGTGAAAGCTTGGCGTGGTGATCCCGCACTCTCTCCTCCAAGGTACCCCTAGACAGAAGCCAGAGAGAAAGAAACTGGAGCAAGAGAGAGAGAGCGGAGGCCGCTACATATATATATATATATATATATATATATATATATATATATACACACACACACAGTGCCTTGCATTCACCCCCTTGGCTTTTTACCTATTTTTTTACATTACAGCCTTTCGTTCAATGTTTTTTTTAATCTGAATTATATGTGATGGATTAAAACACAATAGTCTAAGTTGGTGTAGTAAAATTAGAAAAATATATACATAAAACTATTTTTCAGAAATAAAAAAAATGATAATTGGCATGTGCATATGTATTCACCCCCTTTGTTATGAAGCCCATTAAAAGCTCTGGTACAACCAATTTCCTTCAGAAGTCACATAATTGGTGAAATGATGTCCACCTGTGTGCAATCAAAGTGTCACATGATCTGTCATTACATATACACACCTTTTTCAAAGGCCCCAGAGGCTGCACCACCTAAGCAAGAGGCACCACTAACCAAACACTGCCATGAAGACCAAGGAACTCTCCAAACAAGTAAGGGACAATGTTGCTGAAAAGTACAAGTCAGGGTAGGGTTATAAAAAAATATCCAAATCTTTGATGATCCCTAGGAGCACCATGAAAACTATTATAACCAAATGGAAAGAACATGGCACAACAGCAAACCTGCCAAGAGATGGCCGCACACCAAAACTCACAGGGCGGGCAAGGAGCGCATTAATCAGAGAGGCAGAACAGAGACCTAAGGTAACCATTAGACATGTGCGATTAGTTTCGTACGAATCGAAAATTCGTACGAATTTTTCGAAATTCGTACATTTGTACGAATCCGAATTACTAATTTTTTCGAATACGAATTCTGTACGAAATACGAAATTTCGAAAAATTTGTACGCAATTTCGTATCCAAATTATCCGAATCCAAACTACCAAATAAGACATGAAAATTCGACAAAGCGATAGGTAAATATTTTTTGGTCGAATGTGACTAACTTTAACTCTATTAGTCCAAGATTATTCTACATAGAGAGAAAAGATTCGACATTATAGAGAGAAAAGATTTGACATTATAGAGAGAAAAGTTTGCTGCTGGAATTGGGTGGGGGAAGTACATTTGCGGTCGAATCATTCGTTCGTTCCGATTCTACATTATAGAGAGAAAAGATTCGACATTATAGAGAGAAAAGATTCGACATAGAGAGAAAAGATTCGACATTATAGAGAGAAAAGATTCGACATTATAGAGAAAAAAGATTCGACATTATAGAGAGAAAAGCTTGCTGCTGGAATTGGGTGGGGGAAGTACATTTCCGGTCGAATCATTCGTTCGTTCCGATTCAACATTATAGAGAGAAAAGATTCGACATTATAGAGAGAAAAGATTGCTGCTCGAATTGGGTGGGGGAAGTACATTTCCGGTCGAATCATTCGTTCGTTCCGGTCGAATCGTTCGTTATACGTGTCGTACGGAATTTGTATTTCGTACGAATCCGAATTGAATTCCGTACACGAATTACGATTTATTTTTAATACGAAACGGAACGGAACGGAACAAAACTAATTTTTCGACAGCTCCCATGTCTAGTAACCATGGAGGATCTGCAGAGTTCCACAGCAGAGACTGGAGTATCTATACATAGGACGACAATAAGCCGTACGCTCCATAGAGTTGGGCTTTATGGCAGAGTGGCCAGAAGAAAGCCATTGCTTTCAGCAAAAAACAAAATGGCACGTTTTGAGTTTGTGAAAAGGCATGTGGGAGACTCCCAAAATGTATGGAGGAAGGTGCTCTGGTCTGATGAGACTAAAACTGAACTTTTTGGCCATCAAAGAAAAAGCTATGTCTGGCGCAAACCCAACACATCACATCACGCAAAGAACACCATCAGTGAAACAGGGTGGTGGCAGCATCATGCTGTGGGGATGTTTTTCAGCACTCGGGACTGGGAAACTGGTCAGAGCTGAGGGAAAGATGGATAGTGTTAAATACAGAGATATTCTTGAGCAAAACCTGTACCACTCTGTGTGCGATTTGAGGCTAGGACAGAGGTTCACCTTCCAGCAGGACAATGACCCCAAACACTGCTAAAGCAACACTTGAGTGGTTTAACGGGAAACATGTAAATGTTTTGGAATAGCCTAGTCAAAGCCCGGACCTCAATCCAATAGAAAAGGAGCTGGAGTAGTTTTGCAAGGAGGAATGGGCAAAAATCCCAGTGGTAAGATCTGGCAAGCTCATAGAGACTATCCAATGTAACTTGGAGCTGTGATAGCCACAAAAGGTGGCTCTACAAAATATTGACTTTAGGGGGGTGAATAGTTATGCACATTGACTTTTTCTGTTATTTTGTCCTATTTGTTGTCTGCTTCACAATAAAAAAAAAAACATCTTCAAAGTTGTGGGCATGTTCTGTAAATTAAATGATGCAAATCCTCAAACAATCCATGTTAATTCCAGGTTGTGAGGCAACAAAACACGAAAAATGCCAAGGGGGTGAATACTTTTGCAAGGCACTGTATATATATATATATATATTATACATATTATATATAATAATATATATAAATATAAAATAAATATATTTTATAATATATATATATATATATATTAATACACCGCCTAAAGTTTATTTATTTTTTTGGCTTTGTGTATGTTTTTTGTGTTTTAATCTCAATGTTATGTTTGTGTATATGTTTTGTTGTGGTACAAAAAGAATAAATAAAGATAAAATCTGATTTAAAAAAATAAGTTTATTATATACTGCATACCACCGAATGCACTGTATATATATTCTACACTGAATGCAGTGTGTGTGTGTATATATATATATAATTTTTTTTTTTTTCTAATACACTACCTGCAAGCTACTAACTGCTTAATTTAGCTCAAGTTATCTCTAGCTCTATCCACTCCATCACACTACACTTACGTTCGACTCGAACATCGGGCCCATCCCTAAAGGTTAGAGTAAATTCAACATTTTGAGTTGTTACCAGAACAGGAATTAGATGGGGAAATCATACAAATTTCTCTCACCTTCAAAATAAATTATTTCACTTACTGTTATATCTACAGGACAGGTAGTGGAATCTCAATATTGAGACATGGATGGCAAAGAAAATAAAAAATATGACAGCATTTTTGAAGCCGGCCATAGATGGATCGAATCTCAGCCAGTTAAGCGGGGACAGGCTGAGATTCGATCTATCTATGGCAGGCTGGTTGTACTGAAGTTGATCCATCGGAATTATTTGAATGCGATTACTGCCAACAGCTATAGCTGCCAGCAATAATCATTGTGTTCCGCCGGCAGGGAAGGCTCCCTATCAACATAGAACAATAGCGCTGCGGGAATAATTCCCCCATCAAAACTGACTGTGTTAATGGGGGGATAAAGCGAAATGAAAAAAAAGGGTGAAATAAAAAAAAAATTGGCTTTATACAGTATATACTGTACTTTACCTGTGCCAGCACAGATCATATGTCAGAGAAATGCCATTTTGGACCTCTCTTTCTGAAAATGTTATTTGCCTGGTTGTCCTGCTGAGCTAATTGCTTCAGTGCTTAGATTTGGATGAAGATATCTAATCGTATCTAATATTTCCCCCACTCAGAAACACTGTATTACAGCTGTAGAAGAAAAGCGCCTGTTGAGAAAAGTTAGAAAGTAAACTTAAAGTGGGTTGTAAACCCACTTTTCAAAAAAAAATTAAAATGTAACACTTGCAAGACAAAGGCATAATGAGTTAGTATGCATAGCTCATTATGTAATACTCACCTGAGATCGAAGCCCCCGCTGCGGTGCCCGACACAGCACCGGCCGGCGACATGTAATCCCGGAGTTACTTCCGGGTATCGTGGCTCCAGCGCTGTGATTGGCCAGAGCTGCAATGACGTCACTCCCGCGCATGCGCGTGCAACAGGCCGGTAATGGCACAGTCACTGAAAGCAACGGCACGTACGTGCCATTGCTTCAGTGCGCATGTGCCGATTGGATCGGCACATGCAAATACAGGGGATATCTCCTAAACCATTCAGGTTTAGGAGATATCCAGGGTAGCTACAGGTAAGCCTTATTATAGGCTTACCTGTAGCATAAAGTGTGTTGTAAGGGTTTACAACCACTTTAAGGTCAAGTTCACACAGGCAGCCAAGATGCTAAAAACAAGCAGTTGATCTGTGTATTTACTACCCCCAACTGCCTACCTACAAATTTACATGAAAGAAAAATAGGATTTTTATAACAGCTTACCTGTAAAATCCTTTTCTTGGAGTACACCACGGGACACAGAGCTAGTCATTACATAATGGGTTAAGGGTCACCAGCGGTGATTGGACACTGGCACAACCAATGGAAGACAGTTCCCCTCCATATAACCCCTCCCATCAGGGAAGTACCTCAGTTTTGTAGCAAAGCAGTAAGGTTCCCATAAGAAGGGGGGGACCTCTGTGTCCCGTGGTGTACTCCAAGAAAAGGATTTTACAGGTAAGCTGTTATAAAAATCCTATTTTCTTTATCGTACACCACGGGACACAGAGCTAGTCATTACATAATGGGACGTCCCAGAGCAATGCTCATATGAAGGGGGGGAGACACAGATCAAAACAGGCCGCTTGCGGACCAGAAGCCCTATACTGCTGCCTGCAGCACACTTCGCCCAAAGGCGGAATCCTCATGTCCTTTCACATCTATTTGATAGAATTTGGAAAATGTATGGACTGAAGACCAAGTTGCAGCTTTACAGATCTGCGCCATCGAAGCCTGGTGGTGCACTGCCCATGAAGCACCTATCGCCCTGGTAGAGTGCGCCTTAACAGGAAAAGGAGGAGTCCTGTTCTTTAAACCATAAGCTTGAATAATTACTTGTCTAATCCACCTGGAAATGGTGGATCTTGATACCGCTTGGCCCTTCTTGGGCCCATCTGGTAAAATAAACAAAACATCTGTTTTACGTATCTGAGCGGTTGCTTGCAGATACACCTTTACCGCTCTCCCTAGATCTAGAGAGTGTAATAATTTTTCCCCCGCCGTCCGCGGGTTTGGAAAAAAGGAAGGCAGAACAATGTCTTGATTCAAGTGAAAAGCCGACACCACCTTAGGTAGAAAAGCCGGATGGGGTCGTAGTACGATTTTGTCCTTGTGACAAATTAGACAAGGCTCTTTACAAGAAAGAGCTGCTAGCTCTGATACTCTCCTAGCAGAAGCTATAGCAATCAGAAAAGCCAACTTCCTACTTAATATAATTAAAGGAATATGGCGAATAGGTTCAAAAGGTTGCTTTTGCAACACTGACAATACCAAATTCAAATCCCATGGACACAAGGGAGTCCTAACTGGAGGATTTATCCTCAGTACCCCCTTAATGAATGTCCGAACTAGGGAGTGAGATGCCAATGGTCTCTGAAAGAAGACTGATAGAGCCGATATTTGCCCTTTGATGGTGCTAAGGGCTAAATTCATATCCACTCCTAACTGGCAAAAAGCAAGAATCCTGCTTATTTCATATTTCTGAGGATTCCAACTTCTGGATTCACACCAGGAAACGTATGCTCTCCAGACTCTCTGATAGATGAGTCTGGAGGCTGGCTTTCTAGCATTAATGAGCGTAGAAAGAGCCGGACCAGAGACCCCTCTCTTTTTAAAAATGTGGGTCTCAGCAGCCAGGCCGTCAACTTTAGCCTTTGTAAGGAAGGGTGGAATACTGGACCCTGTGACAGCAGGTCGTGTCGGAGTGGAAACTTCCAGGGCCTTCCTATCGCCGTTTTTACAATCTCGGCATACCAAGGCCTCCTGGGCCAGTTTGGGGCCACTAGGATTACTGGTATTCCCTCCTCCTTGATCCTGCGAAGCAGTCTTTGTAGAAGAGGGATCGGAGGGAATGCCTAGATCAGTGAGAACTGATTCCATGGAGTTATTAGAGCGTCTGTATTATTAGAGCGTCTGTCCCGTAGGCTAGAGGATCCCTCGTTCTGGACACAAAGTTGTCCAATTTCTTGTTGAACCTGGCAGCTAGCAGGTCTACATCTGGGTTTCCCCATCTCAGACATATGGCCTGAAAGATCTCGGGGTGAAGAGACCACTCCCTGGTAGCAGCTGCTGACGACTCAGGTAGTCTGCTTGCCAATTTTCCATCCCTGGAATGAAGATTGCAGAAAGGCAAGGTACATGCTCTTCTGCCCATGCCAGGATCCGGTTCACCTCTCTTTGGGCTGCCCGACTGCGGGTGCCTCCTTGGTGATTGATGTAAGCTACTGCAGTAGCATTGTCGGATTGAACCCGAACTGGGTAGCCCTGTAACCTGTATGTCCAGGTTTTGAGGGCTAGATATACCGCCCGGATCTCTAGCACATTGATGGGCAGGATCCCCTGAGTCTTGGCCCAGGTTCCCTGGGTAGAAGCCTCCTCGAATACTGCACCCCAGTCCGATAGGCTGGTATTCCTAGATACCACCTTCCAGGCCACTGGGAGGAAGGACTTTCCCTTCCGTAAATTCCTGGCTTCTAGCCACCAATCGAAGTTGTGGCGTACTTGTGAGGACAGGCGCATGGGTATATCCAGAGCTTGGCTCTTCCTGTTCCAGGAAGCTAAAATATTGCCTTGAAGTAGTCTCGAATGAAACTGGGCGTAAGGGACCGCCTCGAAGGAGGCTACCATCTTTCCCAATAGTCTCATGCAAAGGCGAAAAGACGGCCTCTTGTTTGCTTTGACCTTGTGGATCAGGTCTTTCAGAGACTGTATCTTCGGTTCTGGCAGGTATACCTCGTTTTGGGCTGTATCTATGATCATGCCCAGGTACCCTATCCTTCTTTGGACCTGGAGAGAGGATTTTTGTAAATTTATAATCCATCCTAAATGCTCCAGGTATCCTACTGTAGTGTGTACAGCGTGACCCAATCCGTCCTTTGACTGATCTATTACTAGTAGATCGTCCAGATAGGCTGTTACCGCAATGCCCCGTGTTCTTAGGTTACTAACAGAGGAGCTAGCACCTTTGTGAACACTATGGGCGCGGTGGCTACACCAAACGGCAGAGCCACAAATTGAAAGTGGCGATCTTCTACCGCAAACCTTAGGAATCTTTGGTGAGCGGGGAGGATGGGTATGTGTAAATGTGCGTCCTTGATATCTATGGACGCCATGAATTTTCCGCCCTTTAAAGTGGCGGCCACGGATCGGATCGTTTCCATTCGAAAATGGCGATCGTTCAGGAACCGATTTAGGGATTTTAGATCCAGGATGGGTCTGACATCTCCATTTGGCTTTGGAATCACAAAGAGGTTTGAGTAAAAACCTGAACCTCGCTCTTTTTGGGGTACGTCTGTAACTACCCCTTGAGCCATTAAGTGATTCAAACCTTTGAAGAAGGATTCTCTTTTTTGTGGATCCTTGGAGAGTCTTGAACCTCGGAATTGAGAAGATGGGATCTCTCGAAATTCCAGTTTGTACCCTGAGGATATTGTGGATACTACCCAATTGTCCTGGATTTCTGACCACCAAGTTGCTCAGAACTGACAAAGCCTTCCTCCCACTCGGCCGAGCGGGGGCGCCCCTTCACTGAGAGGCTTTGGGGGCTTGCTTATTAGCTCTTGCACCCCACGGCTTCTTGTTCTTCTGAGCTTGCCCCTTGGCTTTTGTGGGCGGCTAAAACAGGCCGCCGCCACTGGTTGGAGTCAGATTTCCCGGGAGCTGGGGAGAGAGCGTTTAAAACAAGATCTCTTGTTTTTCTTTCTCTCAGGTAAAAGTCATTTTACCACTTGATCTTCTGTATATATTTTTCTAAATCTTCCCCAAATAGGCGTTCGCCATGGAACGGGAACTTGCCAACAGCTTTTTGCATGGGGTCTCCGCTGACCAATGCTTAAGCCAAAGTACTCTGCGCATCTGTACCAGCTGGAGTGTAAGGCGTGATGCCTGTATGATAGAATCTCTCATGGCATCCACTGTGAAGCATAAGGCTTTTAGGCAAATTTTTCCCAATTTCTAGCCTGCTCTGAAGGCAGTTCCTTCAGCCCCTGCTTTACCTGTTGGCTGATGACCTGACCCATACCGACTGCTGCTACTGCAGGTTGGGTAATTGAGCCGGCCAAAAGGAAGGAGGATTTCAACTTCCTCTCAGAAGGATCTTTTAAACCCTTGTACATTATCCACCGGACATGTCAGGTTTTTATTTACACAAGAAATAGCCGCAACTACCGCAGGCAGGCTCCATTTCTTAAAAAAAAAATTTTTTCCCCCATAGGATAAAGAATGTTAAACCTTTTTGGAGGTGAGAAACGCTTATCTGGATGTTGCCAGTTTGCGTATATTAGATCCTCTAGTAACGGATGAACCGGGAAGGAGCATGCACCTTGCAGGGATCTTAATGACCCTAGGGAGGAGACAGGTAATTCCGTTACCTCCGCAGAGGTTAACTTAAATGCACTGCTATAGCATTGTACCTGTGCCTTAAAATCTGGCTCCTCATCCTCTGCTGATGTAGCCTCCTCCTCCTCATCCTCCTCCCTCAGGTACTTCTGAAGGGAGGTCCAATACTGGAAGAGACCTGCTTCGCTTATTGTTCCTTTTTAGAGGACTTAGCGATTAAGGTAGCAATTTTTTCCTCCAGATTATTTAGGGCAGCTGATAAAGTGTCCTCAGTGACATATACAGGCCCAGGCTCCACTGGGGAAGCCGCCATACCTGACAGAGGTAATGGCTCATCCTGAACAGGTGCATTTAGCAACACAGGAGAGAAAGGTACCGAGTCAGCACAGTTAGAGCCTCCTCTCAGGCGGTGGTGCTTTCTTATCTCTTTTTGTCCGTATTACTTCCCCTGGAAGGCTTACCGTTTAGACAAAATACAAGGTACCTAAATGCATATACTACCGTGTTCAGTTTAGCAAATACATTAAGTATGCAACTTTTAACACATAACTATGCATAACATGGATGTCTTCTAGGAAGTACCCAATCCAACCACATGGAGTCTTACGTCCCTGTATAGCTGCTGTGTTTCTCTGCCAGGAATAAGAGAACTAACGAGCTTGCTTGCTGCTGCAGTGCTTCTCACACTGACAGTCTTTTAAAATTGGCGCCGTTTCTGTGCCTGCGCGCGCCACGTGCCCGCGCACGCCTTCGCCCCCCCCCCTCCGATAAAGCGCGCTCCCGCGCGCAGCGCGCGGCCCTTAGCGCTATGGCGGTGGCCATAGTGAGAGAGGACTCTCATCAGCCCTTGTTCCCACTTACCTGCATCTGCAGGTGTCTGGTCGGCCACCGAAAGGAGGATCGGGGTGCCCCAGCAAGCTCAGCAGCGGAGGTGACGAGCAGTGTACTTCGCCGAAGCCGACACTGAACAGAGTGAGGTGAGTATATTCAGCTCTTTACTCCCCCCAGTGGTGGAAAAAAAGAAGACATCCACTTTTTGAAAAAGGTCCCAACCTAGTTATGGACCTTCTAATCTCACCTTATCCACGCCGCAGGTTTTTCTGCTGAAAGATTTCAGACAGATACCAAACTTCACCCTTCACGGTGGGCTATGTGTGCCAACCTTCAGGGATATGGGTTCCTATTTAAAGGATACCTCTCCCCTGGGCCTTGTACAAGACTCTTACCAGGACTTTATAGCGAAATAGCGAAAGTGCTGGATCTTAGAGCCCAGTCCTCCGAAGAGAGACATTACAGGCGACGCCTCATGGATGAGGCCCGGATCCCATCCAGATTCAGCTCATTTGTAGGCGTCTTGGATGGATCCGAAAGCATAGCTCTTTTACCCCCAGAGGGTCTCTTTGGTAGAGCTTTCCTTTAGCACCTCCTAACGCGTCCAACACCTTTCGACACTGGCGAAAAAACTGAGGTACTTCCCTGATGGGAGGGGTTATATGGAGGGGAACTGTCTTCCATTGGTTGTGCCAGTGTCCAATCACCGCTGGTGACCCTTAACCCATTATGTAATGACTAGCTCTGTGTCCCGTGGTGTACGATAAAGAAATAACCCCCTGGGAAACTTGGGACTTTGAAAGTGACTGACAAACAAATAATATCAAGTACAAAAATATATTTATTGAATTAAACACATAGTAGTAAAAACTTATCGATACATATATTACAAGACCAAGTGGTGGATTGGATAAATCCGAATCCACTTGCCGACCACCGCACGAACATTTACGTCGGCAGAATGGCACGGACAGGCAAATGGGCGTATACTGTATATACATCCCCATTAAATTGTCGCCGTTTGGTCGCGTGCGCGCGGTGACCATGCCCGCGGGACCCGTGGACTCGATGTCCACCGGTGTCCCGCGATCATGTCACGGAGCTGAAGAACGGGGAGATGTTAGTGTAAACACAAAATCTCCCCGTTCTGCCTAGTGACATGTCACTGATCGTCTGTTCCCTCTCATCGGGAACAGCGATCAGTGACGTGTCACGGCAAGCCACGCCCCCTAACAGTTAGAAGCACTCCCTAGATCACACTTAACCCCTTCAGCGCCACCTACAGGTTAACCCCTTCACTGCCAGTGTCATCTTTACAGTAATCAGTGCATTTTTATAGCACTGATCGCTGTAAAAATTACAATGGTCCAAAAATTGTGTCAAAAATGTCCAAATTTTTTTATATATATTTTTTGGGGATATTTATTATAGAAAAAAGTAAATAATATAGCATTTTTTTTTCAAAATTGTCACTCTATTTTTGTTTATGGCGCAAAAAATAAAAACTGCAGAGGTGATCAAATACCACCAAGAGAAAGCTCTATTTGTGGGGGAAAAAAATACGTCAATTTTGTTTGGGACCCACGTCGCACAACCGTGCTATTGTCAGTTAAAGCGACGCAGTGCCGAATCGCAAAAAGTGGCCTGGTCTTTGGCCAGCGAAATGGTTCGGGGCTTAAGTGGTTAAACTCTACAATCTCGCATTACACCTGCAAAACACACCCAATAAAACGAATAGGACTGTGACCCAATAATGTGGCAAATGCATGCCATGTTATTGTGGTGCAATATGCCATGTGGTTAAAGTAAAGCACAGTAAAGCAGAAGGCAGCTGTATCTCCTTCTGACACCTGCAAACTGCCACTTATCAATGGTGGATCATTTTTTGGAGGGGTGGTAAAGTCTGCTGGCCATGTGAAAGAGGCCATAGGCCATTACTTACATCCGGCTTCTGCCTCTGGCATCTAGGCAGGGGTGATGTCAAATTCCTTCTGAGGACATCCTGAGGATGAGAAGATTCTTCGGAACTATGCTGTAGGATCTTCTCATGAGATTTGGGATACTCATCACTCCGAGGATCTCGCTGTAAGGATGGTTAGGTTACCTTCTTCTGTGTGGAAGTGAGTGCAGGGTAAGAATATTTTTTAACTTTTCTCCACAATTTTTTTCTACAGCTATGGGCCAGTATGGAATAAGTGACCTTGCACTTTGGTGCAAGATGTGTTTTATTACAACTATACATTCATACATTTTCCATTTCAGTGACTCTAGAATTACTGTAAATAGAGGATTAATATTACTGCAGATGTTTAACATGTCCATATAATGTTTAATTGTGACTAGTCTCAGGCCCTGACATACAAGAGAGTACAATACAATGCACAGGGCTTTTTTCCCAGGGAGTAGGTGCAGGTACCCCCCCCTTTCAAGTCAGCCCTTGTCTCCCCCCATCCACCTACAAGCACCGTCCCTTGGTTCCACCCCTTTTTTTGGAGCTAGGTAGTTTGAATGGAATTTGCAAGTGAAAGGCAGTAAAATAGAACCCTTGCAGCCAGCAACAATAGACCCTCCAGTAAAAATAGATCCCTCTCAGCAACAATAGACCCCCTCAGCAACAATAGATTTCCCTAGCAACCATAGATCCCTCCCAGCAACTATAGCTCCCCCAGGAACAATAGACCCCCAGCAACAATAGCCCCTGCCCCCAAGCTGCAATAGATCCACCCCAGCAACAATAGATCTCTGAGTAGCCAGCAACGCTAGACCCCTCCCTCAACAGTAGATCTCTCCTATTAACAATTGACCCCCAGCAAATATAGATCCCCCACCGGCAGCAATAGATAACCCCAGTGACAGTAGATCCCCCAGCAGCCAGCAGGAATGGACGCTCCAGCATACCCCAGCACTCGTTGTCATTATATACATTCAGTGCTTGAGGTGCAGAAACGGCGCTCCCCTGTGTTCCCGCTGAAAAAAAGCCCTCACAATTAGTGTTGAGCGAACCTGAACTGTAAAGTTCGGGTCCGTACCGAACTTTAGCTTTTTCCCGAACCCGGACTTTGCGCAAAAGTCCGGGTTCGGGTTCGGCAATCTAATTACGCAGTTAGAAATGCTTCAGGGGCCAGCCAATCGCCTTTTGATTAGCTAGTGTGCCCTTAGAAGCCATCATAGCCATGCCTACTAATGGCATGGCTGTGATTGGTCAGTGCAACATGTGACCCAGCTTCTATATAAGCTAGAGGCACACAGCACATACGTCACTCTGCTTCAGAATAGATAGGGAGAGGATCTAGTCTGCTGCTGCTGCTTTTAGGGAGAGATAGAAAAATACATGAGTTAGTCCTGATTCTGGAATCTGAGGGAAAAGATAGAGACAGTGTAGTGTAGGGCCAGGTTCCTGTTTTTTGCTTTTAGGGAGAGAGATATATTATATAGGAATAGGAGTCCAGATTCAGAGATATAACTCAGCGATCTGCATAGGTTTACCTGTTTGTGTTGCAGTGCAGTCTTTTTACACTGCTATGAGCCCAGTGTCAGAGAAAATCTACCTTTTATCTGCAAGCTCAGTGCACCAGCACTGCATATATTACGTTGAGAGATACACCGTTTCCATACTGTGGGTGTATTCTGCTCTTGGAAAAAGATCCATTTAGGACAAAAAAAAAAGGCACTTTATTGTGCTCTTTTCCAAAAGACCCATTGTGCAAAAAAAGACCCGTTTAGGGCAAAAAAAAAAAAAAAATTGCACTTTAATGTACGCTTGCAAAAAGACCCATTTAGGGCCACAAAAAATAACCATTATTGAAGATTTACAAGAGATTAAGTAAGTTAATATTTCCTAATAACAAAACCTACACCTCTGTTGTAACATGTAGAAGATTTGTATTCTTACAGACGTTTTCAAAATGTCCCAAAACATCCCAGTATAACAGTTTTAGAAAAGTCTATTGTTCTGCTATATATAATATCTCCCAAAAAGTGAGTACACCCCTCACATTTTTGTAAAAATTTTATTATATGTTTTTGATGTGACAGCACTGAAGAAATTACACTTTGCTACAAGTAGTGAGTATACAGCATGTATAACACTACATTTTCTGTCCTCTCAAAATAACTGTGAGGGGTGTACTCACTGTTGTGAGATACTGTGTGTGTATGTATATGTATGTATATATATATATATATATATATATATATGTAGCGGGCGTGTACTTTTCTATCATGTTTAAAACTGGTAGAGACACCAGTGATGTATAGTTCCCTGCGGCCCAGTAGGTGGCGCTGTCCCTGTGGGCTGGGGTTGAACCATCGCTGAGTGCCGTACCCCTTTTTGGCCTCTCTCAGCGGTTGTATGGTGGGGCGGGGATACCCGCCGTGCTTGCTGGGAGAGGGTATAAAGGGGCCGGCCATCTTTGTCACGGGCACCTTCAGCCTGAGGGCTGTGGTTCGTGGTTGGTGTCCAGGCGGCCTAGGCCTGGACGTCAGGAGCTCGTGTTCCATCCCAGGCACCTTCAGCCTGGGGTAAGGTACTCGGTTGGAGGCCTGGGGCCCAGTTTCCTTTGCTGGGCCCCGCGAGGGAAGGATTTCCTAGGGGGCCCCGGGAGTGGGGTGCCCAAATCCAGAGGCGTAAGGGACCGGAGGAGCTACTCACCCGAAGACCTAGTGCAGCATATTGCCAGTGCCGGGTGAGCCTCAGGAGACCGCCCGGAGGGGTATCTTTCCGAACAGGGGCCGAGTTCAACCAGGAGGAAGGTTCACAGTTCACCCGGTCGGTGGCAGCGACCAAAATATTCATGATTGGTGGCGGAGACCATGCGCCAAGCCTATTCGCTGATAGAGGAATAGGAGAGTTCATTGTGCCTGGGCCTACTCGTATCCACACCCCCCGTCTGTTCGTTGAGGGAGTCCAACTGATTGTGTTTCATCCTGACATGGAAAAATAAAGGAGTGTTGGACTTTTATTGGTGTGGGGCTCATTTACTGGCAGACACTGTTCCACAGAAGAAGCGGAGGCTCTAAACACCGAACACCGACCCGAAGGTAAAGAAACTTTGCTCACACCACACAAACATCTGCGGTGAAAGCTTGGCGTGGTGATCCCGCACTCTCTCCTCCAAGGTACCCCTAGACAGAAGCCAGAGAGAAAGAAACCGGAGCAAGAGAGAGAGAGCGGAGGCCGCTACATATATATATATATATATATATATACACACACACAGTGCCTTGCATTCACCCCCTTGGCTTTTTACCTATTTTTTTACATTACAGCCTTTCGTTCAATGTTTTTTTTAATCTGAATTATATGTGATGGATTAAAACACAATAGTCTAAGTTGGTGTAGTAAAATTAGAAAAATATATACATAAAACTATTTTTCAGAAATAAAAAAAATGATAATTGGCATGTGCATATGTATTCACCCCCTTTGTTATGAAGCCCATTAAAAGCTCTGGTACAACCAATTTCCTTCAGAAGTCACATAATTGGTGAAATGATGTCCACCTGTGTGCAATCAAAGTGTCACATGATCTGTCATTACATATACACACCTTTTTCAAAGGCCCCAGAGGCTGCACCACCTAAGCAAGAGGCACCACTAACCAAACACTGCCATGAAGACCAAGGAACTCTCCAAACAAGTAAGGGACAATGTTGCTGAAAAGTACAAGTCAGGGTAGGGTTATAAAAAAATATCCAAATCTTTGATGATCCCTAGGAGCACCATGAAAACTATTATAACCAAATGGAAAGAACATGGCACAACAGCAAACCTGCCAAGAGATGGCCGCACACCAAAACTCACAGGGCGGGCAAGGAGCGCATTAATCAGAGAGGCAGAACAGAGACCTAAGGTAACCATTAGACATGTGCGATTAGTTTCGTACGAATCGAAAATTCGTACGAATTTTTCGAAATTCGTACATTTGTACGAATCCGAATTACTAATTTTTTCGAATACGAATTCTGTACGAAATACGAAATTTCGAAAAATTTGTACGCAATTTCGTATCCAAATTATCCGAATCCAAACTACCAAATAAGACATGAAAATTCGACAAAGCGATAGGTAAATATTTTTTGGTCGAATGTGACTAACTTTAACTCTATTAGTCCAAGATTATTCTACATAGAGAGAAAAGATTCGACATTATAGAGAGAAAAGATTTGACATTATAGAGAGAAAAGTTTGCTGCTGGAATTGGGTGGGGGAAGTACATTTGCGGTCGAATCATTCGTTCGTTCCGATTCTACATTATAGAGAGAAAAGATTCGACATTATAGAGAGAAAAGATTCGACATAGAGAGAAAAGATTCGACATTATAGAGAGAAAAGATTCGACATTATAGAGAAAAAAGATTCGACATTATAGAGAGAAAAGCTTGCTGCTGGAATTGGGTGGGGGAAGTACATTTCCGGTCGAATCATTCGTTCGTTCCGATTCAACATTATAGAGAGAAAAGATTCGACATTATAGAGAGAAAAGATTGCTGCTCGAATTGGGTGGGGGAAGTACATTTCCGGTCGAATCATTCGTTCGTTCCGGTCGAATCGTTCGTTATACGTGTCGTACGGAATTCGTATTTCGTACGAATCCGAATTGAATTCCGTACACGAATTACGATTTATTTTTAATACGAAACGGAACGGAACGGAACAAAACTAATTTTTCGACAGCTCCCATGTCTAGTAACCATGGAGGATCTGCAGAGTTCCACAGCAGAGACTGGAGTATCTATGCTTAGGACGACAATAAGCCGTACGCTCCATAGAGTTGGGCTTTATGGCAGAGTGGCCAGAAGAAAGCCATTACTTTCAGCAAAAAACAAAATGGCACGTTTTGAGTTTGTGAAAAGGCATGTGGGAGACTCCCAAAATGTATGGAGGAAGGTGCTCTGGTCTGATGAGACTAAAACTGAACTTTTTGGCCATCAAAGAAAAAGCTATGTCTGGCGCAAACCCAACACATCACATCACGCAAAGAACACCATCAGTGAAACAGGGTGGTGGCAGCATCATGCTGTGGGGATGTTTTTCAGCACTCGGGACTGGGAAACTGGTCAGAGCTGAGGGAAAGATGGATAGTGTTAAATACAGAGATATTCTTGAGCAAAACCTGTACCACTCTGTGTGCGATTTGAGGCTAGGACAGAGGTTCACCTTCCAGCAGGACAATGACCTCAAACACTGCTAAAGCAACACTTGAGTGGTTTAACGGGAAACATGTAAATGTTTTGGAATAGCCTAGTCAAAGCCCGGACCTCAATCCAATAGAAAAGGAGCTGGAGTAGTTTTGCAAGGAGGAATGGGCAAAAATCCCAGTGGTAAGATCTGGCAAGCTCATAGAGACTATCCAATGTAACTTGGAGCTGTGATAGCCACAAAAGGTGGCTCTACAAAATATTGACTTTAGGGGGGTGAATAGTTATGCACATTGACTTTTTCTGTTATTTTGTCCTATTTGTTGTCTGCTTCACAATAAAAAAAAAAACATCTTCAAAGTTGTGGGCATGTTCTGTAAATTAAATGATGCAAATCCTCAAACAATCCATGTTAATTCCAGGTTGTGAGGCAACAAAACACGAAAAATGCCAAGGGGGTGAATACTTTTGCAAGGCACTGTATATATATATATATATTATACATATTATATATAATAATATATATAAATATAAAATAAATATATTTTATAATATATATATATATATATATATATATATATATATATATATATATATATATATATATATATTAATACACCGCCTAAAGTTTATTTATTTTTTTGGCTTTGTGTATGTTTTTTGTGTTTTAATCTCAATGTTATGTTTGTGTATATGTTTTGTTGTGGTACAAAAAGAATAAATAAAGATAAAATCTGATTTAAAAAAATAAGTTTATTATATACTGCATACCACCGAATGCACTGTATATATATTCTACACTGAATGCAGTGTGTGTGTGTATATATATATATAATATATATATATTTTTTTTTTTCTAATACACTACCTGCAAGCTACTAACTGCTTAATTTAGCTCAAGTTATCTCTAGCTCTATCCACTCCATCACACTACACTTACGTTCGACTCGAACATCGGGCCCATCCCTAAAGGTTAGAGTAAATTCAACATTTTGAGTTGTTACCAGAACAGGAATTAGATGGGGAAATCATACAAATTTCTCTCACCTTCAAAATAAATTATTTCACTTACTGTTATATCTACAGGACAGGTAGTGGAATCTCAATATTGAGACATGGATGGCAAAGAAAATAAAAAATATGACAGCATTTTTGAAGCCGGCCATAGATGGATCGAATCTCAGCCAGTTAAGCGGGGACAGGCTGAGATTCGATCTATCTATGGCAGGCTGGTTGTACTGAAGTTGATCCATCGGAATTATTTGAATGCGATTACTGCCAACAGCTATAGCTGCCAGCAATAATCATTGTGTTCCGCCGGCAGGGAAGGCTCCCTATCAACATAGAACAATAGCGCTGCGGGAATAATTCCCCCATCAAAACTGACTGTGTTAATGGGGGGATAAAGCGAAATGAAAAAAAAGGGTGAAATAAAAAAAAAATTGGCTTTATACAGTATATACTGTACTTTACCTGTGCCAGCACAGATCATATGTCAGAGAAATGCCATTTTGGACCTCTCTTTCTGAAAATGTTATTTGCCTGGTTGTCCTGCTGAGCTAATTGCTTCAGTGCTTAGATTTGGATGAAGATATCTAATCGTATCTAATATTTCCCCCACTCAGAAACACTGTATTACAGCTGTAGAAGAAAAGCGCCTGTTGAGAAAAGTTAGAAAGTAAACTTAAAGTGGGTTGTAAACCCACTTTTCAAAAAAAAATTAAAATGTAACACTTGCAAGACAAAGGCATAATGAGTTAGTATGCATAGCTCATTATGTAATACTCACCTGAGATCGAAGCCCCCGCTGCGGTGCCCGACACAGCACCGGCCGGCGACATGTAATCCCGGAGTTACTTCCGGGTATCGTGGCTCCAGCGCTGTGATTGGCCAGAGCTGCAATGACGTCACTCCCGCGCATGCGCGTGCAACAGGCCGGTAATGGCACAGTCACTGAAAGCAACGGCACGTACGTGCCATTGCTTCAGTGCGCATGTGCCGATTGGATCGGCACATGCAAATACAGGGGATATCTCCTAAACCATTCAGGTTTAGGAGATATCCAGGGTAGCTACAGGTAAGCCTTATTATAGGCTTACCTGTAGCATAAAGTGTGTTGTAAGGGTTTACAACCACTTTAAGGTCAAGTTCACACAGGCAGCCAAGATGCTAAAAACAAGCAGTTGATCTGTGTATTTACTACCCCCAACTGCCTACCTACAAATTTACATGAAAGAAAATAACCCCCTGGGAAACTTGGGACTTTGAAAGTGACTGACAAACAAATAATATCAAGTACAAAAATATATTTATTGAATTAAACACATAGTAGTAAAAACTTATCGATACATATATTACAAGACCAAGTGGTGGATTGGATAAATCCGAATCCACTTGCCGACCACCGCACGAACATTTACGTCGGCAGAATGGCACGGACAGGCAAATGGGCGTATACTGTATATACATCCCCATTAAATTGTCGCCGTTTGGTCGCGTGCGCGCGGTGACCATGCCCGCGGGACCCGTGGACTCGATGTCCACCGGTGTCCCGCGATCATGTCACGGAGCTGAAGAACGGGGAGATGTTAGTGTAAACACAAAATCTCCCCGTTCTGCCTAGTGACATGTCACTGATCGTCTGTTCCCTCTCATCGGGAACAGCGATCAGTGACGTGTCACGGCAAGCCACGCCCCCTAACAGTTAGAAGCACTCCCTAGATCACACTTAACCCCTTCAGCGACCCCTACAGGTTAACCCCTTCACTGCCAGTGTCATCTTTACAGTAATCAGTGCATTTTTATAGCACTGATCGCTGTAAAAATTACAATGGTCCAAAAATTGTGTCAAAAATGTCCAAATTTTTTTATATATATTTTTTGGGGATATTTATTATAGAAAAAAGTAAATAATATAGCATTTTTTTTTCAAAATTGTCACTCTATTTTTGTTTATGGCGCAAAAAATAAAAACTGCAGAGGTGATCAAATACCACCAAGAGAAAGCTCTATTTGTGGGGGAAAAAATACGTCAATTTTGTTTGGGACCCACGTCGCACAACCGTGCTATTGTCAGTTAAAGCGACGCAGTGCCGAATCGCAAAAAGTGGCCTGGTCTTTGGCCAGCGAAATGGTTCGGGGCTTAAGTGGTTAAACTCTACAATCTCGCATTACACCTGCAAAACACACCCAATAAAACGAATAGGACTGTGACCCAATAATGTGGCAAATGCATGCCATGTTGTTGTGGTGCGATATGCCATGTGGTTAAAGTAAAGCACAGTAAAGCAGAAGGCAGCTGTATCTCCTTCTGACACCTGCAAACTGCCACTTATCAATGGTGGATCATTTTTTGGAGGGGTGGTAAAGTCTGCTGGCCATGTGAAAGAGGCCATAGGCCATTACTTACATCCGGCTTCTGCCTCTGGCATCTAGGCAGGGGTGATGTCAAATTCCTTCTGAGGACATCCTGAGGATGAGAAGATTCTTCGGAACTATGCTGTAGGATCTTCTCATGAGATTTGGGATACTCATCACTCCGAGGATCTCGCTGTAAGGATGGTTAGGTTACCTTCTTCTGTGTGGAAGTGAGTGCAGGGTAAGAATATTTTTTAACTTTTCTCCACAATTTTTTTCTACAGCTATGGGCCAGTATGGAATAAGTGACCTTGCACTTTGGTGCAAGATGTGTTTTATTACAACTATACATTCATACATTTTCCATTTCAGTGACTCTAGAATTACTGTAAATAGAGGATTACTATTACTGCAGATGTTTAACATGTCCATATAATGTTTAATTGTGACTAGTCTCAGGCCCTGACATACAAGAGAGTACAATACAATGCACAGGGCTTTTTTCCCAGGGAGTAGGTGCAGGTACCCCCCCCCTTTCAAGTCAGCCCTTGTCTCCCCCCATCCACCTACAAGCACCGTCCCTTGGTTCCACCCCTTTTTTTGGAGCTAGGTAGTTTGAATGGAATTTGCAAGTGAAAGGCAGTAAAATAGAACCCTTGCAGCCAGCAACAATAGACCCTCCAGTAAAAATAGATCCCTCTCAGCAACAATAGACCCCCTCAGCAACAATAGATTTCCCTAGCAACCATAGATCCCTCCCAGCAACTATAGCTCCCCCAGGAACAATAGACCCCCAGCAACAATAGCCCCTGCCCCCAAGCTGCAATAGATCCACCCCAGCAACAATAGATCTCTGAGTAGCCAGCAACGCTAGACCCCTCCCTCAACAGTAGATCTCTCCTATTAACAATTGACCCCCAGCAAATATAGATCCCCCACCGGCAGCAATAGATAACCCCAGTGACAGTAGATCCCCCAGCAGCCAGCAGGAATGGACGCTCCAGCATACCCCAGCACTCGTTGTCATTATATACATTCAGTGCTTGAGGTGCAGAAACGGCGCTCCCCTGTGTTCCCGCTGAAAAAAAGCCCTCACAATTAGTGTTGAGCGAACCTGAACTGTAAAGTTCGGGTCCGTACCGAACTTTAGCTTTTTCCCGAACCCGAACCCGGACTTTGCGCAAAAGTCCGGGTTCGGGTTCGGGTTCGGCAATCTAATTATGCATTTAGAAATGCTTCAGGGGCCAGCCAATCACCTTTTGATTAGCTGGTGTGCCCTTAGAGGCCATCATAGCCATGCCTACTAATGGCATGGCTGTGATTGGTCAGTGCAACATGTGACCCAGCTTCTATATAAGCTAGAGGCACACAGCACATACGTCACTCTGCTTCAGAATAGATAGGGAGAGGATCTAGTCTGCTGCTGCTGCTTTTAGGGAGAGATAGAAAAATACATGAGTTAGTCCTGATTCTGGAATCTGAGGGAAAAGATAGAGACAGTGTAGTGTAGGGCCAGGTTCCTGTTTTTTGCTTTTAGGGAGAGAGATATATTATATAGGAATAGGAGTCCAGATTCAGAGATATAACTCAGCGATCTGCATAGGTTTACCTGTTTGTGTTGCAGTGCAGTCTTTTTACACTGCTATGAGCTCAGTGTCAGAGAAAATCTACCTTTTATCTGCAAGCTCAGTGCACCAGCACTGCATATATTACGTTGAGAGATACACCGTTTCCATACTGTGGGTGTATTCTGCTCTTGGAAAAAGATCCATTTAGGACAAAAAAAAAAGGCACTTTATTGTGCTCTTTTCCAAAAGACCCATTGTGCAAAAAAAGACCCGTTTAGGGCAAAAAAAAAAAAAAAATTGCACTTTAATGTACGCTTGCAAAAAGACCCATTTAGGGCCACAAAAAATATTTTGCAGTGTGTTATACATACTTCTACTGTGCTATACTAAAAAAACTATTTTTTTTTTTAATAGCATTTTCTGCAGTTCTGTAGCGTTGCGTTTCAGCGGTTACGTACTGTGGGTGTATTGTGGTCTTCCAAAAAACGCCATTTAGGGCCACAAAAAATATTTTGCAGTGTGTTATACATATGTGGAGGTGTGTGAAATAAACAATTTCTAAATAGTTTTCTTCTACTGTGCTATACTAAAAAGAAAACATTTTTTTTTAATAGCATTTTCTGCAGTTCTGTAGCTGTGCGATTCAGCGGTTACGTACTGTGGGTGTGTTCTGCTCTTCCAAAAACACCCATTTAGGGCAAGATCCTAAATTTGGAAAATATGAGGAGAAGGTCAAAGGGACGTGGTGGCCCCGGTCGTGGTGCTGCTGGTGGAGCTCCTGTTGCAGGGAGAGGACGTGGTGGATCTGTGCCAGATACACGCACAAGTGAAACACCTTCCTCAGGTGCGAGTAGGCGACCGAGCCTGCAGCGGTATTTTGTCGCGCCTAATGAGGCTGTACGAATGTTTAGGCCAGGACAAGTACAGGCGATAGTAGATTGGGTTGCTGACAGTGCCTCGGGTTCCTTCACATTGTCTCCCACCCACTCTTCTGATGAAAGATCAGAGTTGGCACCTGAAACCCATGTCCATCAGTCTTTCACCTGCAGTGAGTGCAGGTTCAAGCCCCACCATCCAAGTGGACATACGGTAGCACATAGTAACAGGGCCCCTCACGGGCTCGGTTCAATCGCCACGCTTCGGGCACGGCCTCACTTGGCTCGGCTTGAACCACGGATGGTGTGGCCTTCACCTGAACTCACCACGCAGGCGCCGTTCGTCTTGGGAGATTTTCGAAATCCCCTTGTCCTACATACTGAGCAAGCGCAGTACAGGGTGGACACTATTTGACGGGGGACAGAATTCGACACATCACCGGACTTACCCAGCCATTGTTGTATTTTTGAACCAGTGTTGGCTACCTCATCCTCCTCCACCGCCGCTTCCACTTACACAGCCACATCCACCGCCACCTCAACCTCCTACTCCATATGGACCTCGTCCTCCTAGGTCAAGATTATAATTTTTATTTTATTTTTTTGTAGCGCACGGATCCTTTCCCCCTTACCTGCCTTTATGTTGTTGGCTCCTCGCAGGAGGGAGAAAGGCACACCGCACTACCAGCCCGTACGCTCCTATATAAAGAGGTTGCGTGGTGTACTTGACGGGCCGTGTCCACAGCCGGAGTCAAAACTCCTCCAGAGGATGATTCTCACCTCTACTGTAGGTAGAGGCAAGTCCTTTAATTCCCAGTAAAGTCAATGTCCACACCAGCTGAAATTACAACTCTTATTCTCTCATGGCAAAATAAACTCTACTCGGATAGAAAAGGTTAGAGCAAAGAAACAGGACAGCTTAAGGTGTGGAGGAGGTCCAGGCACAAATGTAGCACATTCACTTCACTGCTTAGGTTTCTCAAACAGTTTTAGGTGCACGGTCTCTGCCACAGACCTTGAGGTTGGTCTCTGCCACAGACCGGGTGTACAAGGCCCCTGCCACGGACCTGGAGAACTTTGGTCTCTGCCACAGACCAGGGTGTATAAGGCCCCTGCCACGGGCCGGGTGAATAAGGCCTCTGATACAGTCAAGATGACCTTGAGATTCTCCTTCTACGAACCTAGCCCATATCAAGGGGAAGACATCTCTCCAGGGAGTCAACAGACCCTTCCTTCACCGTGACTCCCGCATCGGTCCATCAGAATGATCCTCCCTTCCCTGGAACATGTCCCCTACACGAGGCGGCACCCTAAGACTCCTCGACCCTTAGCGGACTCCAGACGAAGGCTCTGGACTCCAGGCTTTACTCCCGCACCTAGGCCACCATACCCAGGGCAGCAGGAACTCCAGGATAGTACCTCACCCCGGGCTAAAGGTACCCGAGATGGAACAGGAACACATGCACCCAGGCCGAAGGCACCTGGGCGTGGACCCCACTGGACATCAGCCCCCAGGCCAAAGGTCTGCCCCTTTTATATGCTCTCCCGGCATGCACAGCAGGTTCCCCGCCCCGCTGTACTGCTGCCAAGAGGGGACACAAAAGGCACAGCACTGTATCGGCGGTTCAACCCTAGCCTACCATGGCAGCGCCACCTGTAGGCCGCAGGGAACTGCACACCAATACTGTCCCCCGAGGACAAAATGGTCCATGAATCCTACAGAATTAGGGTGTTTGAGCCTATTTACCACTCAAACACTTCCCTTAAATTTAGCATCCCGCTACATTTTTATTTCAAAGTATTTTATTTTCCCACTAGCTTATCCATTAAATTGAATAATTTATTCCAGAAAGGGCATATTCTGGGGCATTCCCACCATATGTGTGGCATCGTGCCGTTGAGTTTCTGAGGTTCTTAATGACTTCCCGTACCTCTTCTGCTGAAAAGGGGGCCTCCAGCATATTTTTTTATTTTTTTATTTTTTTTATGTTATTTTAAGTTATTTCCCTATCCACATTTGTTTGCAGAGCACTTGCCATGCTCTTAACAACATTTTGCTGCCATTTGCAGCCCTCTAGCCCTTTCCATTACTTTTTTAGAGCCTTTTTAGTCCTTAGAAGTCCGGGTCCCCATTGACTTCAATGGGGTTCGGGTCCGGGTTCGGGTTAAAGTTCGGTCCCGAACCCGAACTTTTTTCCGAAGTTCGGCCGAACCCGTCGAACCCGAACATCCAGGTGTCCGCTCAACTCTACTCACAATGAATAGTATAAAGGTTAATAAAAGTCTGATTCATAAGGATCTGATACCGAACCTTATCCTTTTCAAATGTTATAGACACATGTGTGCTCTTCATTACATGTTTTGTCATCAACAGCAGGGCATAAAATAATTAAACTAAACAATGTTGCTGGTTTCAGACTCATACTTTGTTACATTAATTAATATGTATGTTCTGATGTGTTCATAAAAAATTCAGTAGAAACATACCATGTGAATAGCTGTTTCTTACTATATATTTAGCCACTCATTTATTTTATTGCAGTTATTACATTTGTATGTGTGGAGATGGAGCAAATGATTGTGGGGTAAGTGATTTTTTATGTTGAATATTGTATAGGTGGCATCACTTTGTAAGTCTTAGGCCTCGTACACACAGCCGATTTTCTTGGCAAGAACCAGCAAGAAACTTGCTGGCAGAGAGGTCTTGCCGAGTAAATCGGTCGTGTGTACGCGGCTATCGGGTTTCTCGTCGAGAAAACCGACAAGAAACCTCGACGAGAAAATAGAGAACCTGCTCTCTATTTTCTCGTCGAGATTCTCCTCGGCATGTTTCTCGACGAGAAAAGTGAGTGTGTGTACACTTACCTGTCCTCCCGGAAGCCTACGCATGTTCGAATTGAATTTGACGCATGCGCGTTAGCTTCCTAGGCATACGTAGGGTATACCAAGATGGCGGCGACGGCATCGAATGTGACGAGCGCATGCTCGTCGTAGTCGATGACGTCACCGCGTACGCTCCATTCAAAGAACCGCGGGTTCTTTGAAACGAGCGTGTGTACACTCGGCCGGGACAAGTTTCTTGTCCAAGAATCTCGTCGAAAAAAACGACATGTTTTTTTCAACGAGAATCTCGGCCGTGTGTACGAGGGCTCAAACTTCAGTTCTTTATAATACTTCAATAATTCAGTTTTCTAAATAATTTATATAATTTTATCAACAATTAAACATTTGGCCTGTTTTCTTTCAACAAAGAGATTCATCGGCTTTAAGTCCTTTACTGCCCTCAGTGCCTCCTCAATAATTATAGAACAAAATGTTGTTTCCATCACCGATCTGAACACCAGTCTTCAGTAGGACTATATTTTGGAACCAAATTCTGATTCCTTACAAATACAATTGGAAAGGATCATTAAGGAATTTAATGATAAAAAAAGTTAAAAAAAAAAAGGTATAAAGAGATATGTGATACTGTAAAAAAATATACACCTTGGAGCCTAGAAAGGGTAAGAATGTTTTAAGTTTCGTGGTTGGATTTGTGTGACAAATACTGATGCTATTTGTACAGGATCTGCCATTACAGGAACAATACATCTCACAGACTTGCATAATTTGTATGAAAATATCCAGAATATACATTGCTCTGTGTGGACTATGGGGTGGCATTTCACAAGATAAGCTACAGTTCGGATCTTCACATAAAGTACTGTATATGTAAACCCTCACCTTGTAATACAACTCATTTAGTCAAAAATAGAACTAAAAGACAAAAATAGAAATGAAAACATACACATTTTTATATTTATATGTGTGTATATATTGTAATGTTTGGGGGTTGTTAGCTCAAGTGTAGCACCCGCTAGCGAGAACAGTCCCACACAAATGTTTCCTTTTGAGGGCTTGTTGGCCCACTTTTATTAAAGAAAATCAAACAAAGTTCCAGAAATGAAAACAAATGTGGTTTCCCTCGCAGGGGGTTTTCACCATCAACATTAAACGGTTGTATGTTCAGCCTCCTGGCTCACACATGCAAAAGTGCAAATGAAAATACCGAGCCGCCTGGCTCTTCAGCAGCAGCACCACTGCTCAGTCTCCCACATGGTGCCCTCCTGACTCCTGTCAGCAACCTCAGACTCAGGTCTCTGGGTTTCACAGTGCAGCCTGCACTCTCTAGCTACTCCAGTGAACACCTGCACACTCTGAGTTCTCCCTTGCAAGCCTGGTCTCCTCGGGAGGGTGGAGCCCAGAACCATGGTCAGGTGTCTACAAATAGGCTAGCACACACCTGACCAGTCAGTGTGCTGGTAAATCTCGAAATCTGGACCCAGGACTGGGGATTTCATCCCACCCGGATCTCTACGAAATCCCCGGGCTCCAGGTCCCAAAGTGGACTTTATTAAATAATGAGGAAACCGAAACGCCAGTTTCCTCTGTACATTATAAGCTCCCTGGAGCCCCTCAACCCATCCAGTTGAGAATTCTGGGTCACTACACTGGTGGGGTACTACACTTCCACAATATATATATATATATATATATATATATATATATATATGTATGTGTGTGTGTGTGTGTAAGTGGTGAAGGGACACGCTGACAAATCAATTAGTTGCTCGTCTGCTGCACCTGAAATACCCTGAATACTGGGAATAAAAATTGATTGATTGTGTGAAGTTGTAAGTAATCTCACAGTGAACACTGCAAATTAATTAAAAACCTATGTGGGTGTAAAAAAATATATACATGCATATACTAAATTAACCAGTAAATGTTGTTGCCTAATGTGAACACACAAAAAAAAATAAGACTAAAACAATTAGTAACAACAGGCGTATACCGTATTTGCTGGCGTATAAGGCGACTGGGCGTATAAGACCTTGATATTTCAGTTAAGGAGGGGCGTTTGACTACTGCCACATATTTTAAGGAGACTGACCAGATTGCTTTCATTCCATGATCAAGTTGTCATCATACCTCATGGCTTAATGCAGTTCCTAAGGGCCAGTTTCAAAGGATTAGGAGGAACTGCACCACCCTTTTTGATTATCAACAGCAAGCACAGGTTTTAAAATCTAGGTTTTTGGAAAAGGGTTACATTGAGAAAAACATTGATGAAACCATTAAGAACGTTGGAGAAATGGACAGAGATCTGATGTTAAATGGATTGGGTAGAATTAATCAAACTATGGATAACCGTTTTGGGTGTTCCATGATCACGGGTTACTCGAATCAACATTTTTCTGTCAAGAAAATTTTCAATAAACATTGAAATATCTTAAAAAATGACAAGATTTTGGGCCCTAATATCCCTGACCAACCAGTGGTTATCTTTAGAGGGGCACCATCTTTACGCTAGTGTAGCCCCTAATGTTATTGACCCTCCCAAAACCATTCAATTTTTTCAATCAATGAAGGGTTTTTACCCTTGTCGTATATGTAACATATGCCAAATTAACTCATTTAGAGGACGTAGGTGTGAGACTTTTCAGTCTACACAGACGAATCTAAGCTATAACATTGACTCATTCATCACATGCTCCACGAGTGTGTGGTCTATTTAATCCAATGTCCATGCTCTAAGCTAAATATATGACGTACCAAAAGAGCTTTACGTACGGCTGGACGAACATGTGGGAAACATAAAACGTGGGTTTACTAAACATAATTTATCCAGACATTATGCCAAATATCATGATCAAAAACTCACAGGTACCCTGTTTATACCAATCGACAAACTTTGCCCACATTGGAGAGGCATCAATAAAGTTTGTTCAATCTCTAAACTTGAAACCAAGTGGATTTTTGACATGAGATCTTATGTGCCCCATGGCTTAAATGTAGACTGGGACATAAATTGTTTTATAATCAACGCCTAGATTTCCTCTCTGTTTTTAATTTTCATTTTAATATTTTTAATAATTTTTTTTAAACTACAGAATTTTTATTTTCTGTGTATTTATATTCATGTGGTTAAATGCATGAACTTTTTGAGGTTGTATTATCATTCACTTACTGATTTGATATTATATTATAGTCTTTTGAAGCATTTCAATATGTTCGTCAAGACTGTTTGCACGGTGTCCACTTGACTTACATTGTTTGTATTTCTTCTTTTTTTTTTTTTTGTCTCAAAGTTTTTATTAGGATTTCATGTTATACATTAGACATAGGATTACAATTATAATTTGCAAATACAGCAAAAACAAAAACAAAATATCAGAATTTCAAATATGACATATGAGAAAAAATACAAAAAGCAAAAAAAATAAACCTAAATGTTGGTTCATCCAATAAGCAAGATGCAGTAATAACAGCATATTATATTAACACATTTGTATAACCTATAAAATAAGGGGAGGGGTAAGGGTAAAAAAAATAAAAAATAAAAAATAAAAATAAAAATAGACCAGACAGAATCACAGGGAAACCGGGGTCGAACCTCTGTAAATTATTGATAATGTAGTAAATGCCTATTTTCCCAGGTCAAGTTAATGTGAGGTATTGGATAGACGAAGAAACTCACCAGAGTTCACAAATTGAATCCAACATGCCCATTTAACATAAAATGCTTTTGGGGAGTCCCTAGCTTGTAAGATCAAATCCTCCATTTCTGCTATCCTCCCAATCCTTTGGAGCCATTCGGAGATACTGGGAGGTGAAGTGTCCTTCCAGTGGACTGGAATACAAAGCCTAGCGGCATTAATGAGATGTATGACAATAGTTTTTTTGTATACGGAGCGTGGTAAGGAGGTATGATGTAGCAAGTATTGGGCTGCTGTGAAATCAGGGGTGTATGTCGTAATATATGAAATTAGTCTGTGGACTTCCTTCCAATAAGGTTGTATACGGGGGCAATCCCACCAAATGTGATGAAGTGTCCCAAGGGAAGCTTCACATCGCCAGCAAACAGGAGGAACTCTAGGATTATATTTGTGAATTGTAGATGGCGTCCTGTACCATCTAGAGTACAATTTGAAGCCGTTTTCTTGAGCTAATACATTCATGGAACCTTTATGAATATACGTGAAAATGTGTTCCCAGTCCTCTTGAGAAAGATTTACGTCAAGGTCTCTTTCCCACTTTTGGCAAGTAATATCATCTTTAGGGTTGTTTTGTTCAAACAGCAGGGCATACATAGTGGAAATTAAATGCCGTTGAGGAACAGACTTAACGCAAATGTTCTCAAATGTAGTTTTGTCTCTGTACCATAAAGTCGAAGGTTTAGAAATGATTAAAGAATGTTTGACTTTTTCGTAGTCAAAGTGAGAAATACCACTATCAGGGCATTTGATATGAAACTCATTGAAAGGAAGAAATTTCTGTTTGTCAAAAAAGGATTCAGCCCGAAGTGAGCGGATTGAAGAGGAGATATGCGTGTGAGTTTTGGGGGTGTCTAAAAATAAGTCTGGATCATGAGTAATAGGGGTGATGGGTCCAGGCGAGGAAGAAATGTAATATTTGGTGCAAACGTGTCTAAAGATTTGTAAGGTTGAGCCCGTAAGGGGGTGTGAGGCAACTTCACGTGGTATTTTGCGGGGGCCAATCCAGGGCAAGTGTTGTAAAGGCAATTTAGAAGTCAGACCTTCAAGTTCAATCCACGCTTTAGTAGAACTATGGAGGTGCCAATCTACAATGCGGGTTAGGTGGCAAGACCAGTAATATTTCCGGATATCAGGTAGACCAATGCCACCCATCAATTTTGGGAGCAGTAATTTTTCCCAATTTATTCTGGGTTGTTTGGAGGCCCAAATGAATTTAGAGCATAACTTCTTATATGTGGAAAAAAAAGAAGTCGGTAATTTGATTGGAATGGTCTGTAAGAGGTAAAGGAGTCTAGGGAGGATATTCATTTTTATAATAGCTGCTCTCCCGAACCAAGAAAAGAAACCTTTGTCCCAATTTAGAAGATCTTTTTGAATAGTTTTAAGTAAGGGAGGGAAGTTCTTAGAGTACAGATCCTGTAATTTCGTTGGCAGTTGGATACCCAGGTAAGTAATGGCTTCATTATCCCAACCAAAGGGGAAATTGCTTTGGCATAACGAAACCATATTTGTGGGTAGAGATATATTTATTGCTCTGGATTTAGTGAAATTAATTTTCAAATTAGAAAGTAAGGCAAAGAGTGAGAAATCTTTTAATAAATTGGGTATCGTAGTGACAGGGTCAGAAAGAAAGAGTAAAATGTCGTCTGCGTAGGCCGCCAATTTATAATGACTATTATGGATTTCGATTCCCTTGATGTCCGGATTGTCTCTAATTCTTCGAAGAATAGGTTCTAAGGTAAGTACAAAGATGATAGGGGACAGGGGGCACCCCTGGCGTGTTCCATTCGATACGGAGAAGGCGTCCGACAGGCAACTATTAATCTTGATTCTCGCAGTAGGAGTAGAATAAAGTGTAAGGATAAGGCGAAGCATATTTTCCTTAATTCCTATTGCTTTTAAAGCTTCTGTCATAAAGTCCCATGCCATCCTGTCGAACGCCTTCTCCGCATCAAGAGAGAGAAAGAAACCCGGTCTCGAGGATCTGGACAGCCAATGATGCATGTTAATGGCTTTCAGGGTGTTATCCCTGGCTTCCCTCCCGGGGATAAATCCCACCTGATCCAGAGACACTAATCCAGGGAGTAAAGGAAGTATTCGGTTCGCCAAAATTTTTGCGTATAGTTTTACATCTACGTTAAGTAGAGAAATGGGTCTATAATTGGATACCAAAGAAGTATCCTTACCTGGCTTAGGGATCATTGTAATATGTGCTTCTAAAAGATCTTTAGTACAATTGGAAGATATAGGAATCGAGTTAAATGTTTTCAAGAAGTAGGGGAGGATGGTATTAGTGAAAGATTTATAATAACTGACCGTTAAGCCATCAGGACCCGGACATTTGCCATTTTTTAATTGGGTAAGAGCTGTAAGGGATTCCTCCCTCTCGATCGGTCTCTCCAAGTTTTCAGCTTCCTCTGGGGCAATAGAATCCGGACTATATTTTGATAAAAATTCGGTGATCAAGTCCTTTCTAAGTGTAGTGTGATCTGTAGGTGTTTGTGATGGTAGGTTGTACAATTTGGAATAATAATTTTTAAACTGTTTTGCTATATCAGAAGAAGTACAGATTTTATTACCCGAAGGGTCCGAAATGGAATGAATGGTCGAGTCTGCCTTAGCTGCCTGGAGCGCCCTAGCAAGCAGTTTTCCAGACTTGTTACCAAATTCGTAAAAAAGTTTACGTGTCAAGGCAAATTTACGCCTAGTCGTTTTACCCAATTCCTCAAGGAGGGATTCTCTAGCCGTCAGAAGCTCTGAGTAGGTTTTAGTCGCCAATGATTGCTTATGCTTACTTTCGAGAGAATGAATTCGATCTGAAAGAGCAGCTATGTGTGCTTGTCTGGTTTTCTTCCTTTTCGTTGCAATAGAGATGAATTCACCTCTGATTACACACTTATGTGCCGACCAAAGGGTCATGGGCTGAATATCGGGATCTTCATTCTCCTGGAAGTATTGTGATAAGCGAGAATCCAAAGATTTTATATTTTCGGGGTCATTAAGAAGGGAATTGTCAAGTCTCCAAATCGAGGATCTAGTGGGCATTGTAGAGAATGTTAGGGTAAACGAGATGGGATGGTGATCCGATATGATCATAGGATCTATTGTCACCGTAACCAGGGAACCAAGGTCTGCCTGGGATAAAAAAAAACAATTCTCGAGTACCTGTTATGGGGGGGTGAAAAAAAAGTAAAGTCTTTTGTATTTGGGTGCAAAGTCCTCCACGTGTCGTAGAGAGTCAGTCCCTTCAGTAAAGTTTTAACCGAACGAAGAGCACTATAAGGTAGAGTAGTAGAACCTGAGGAAGTATCAATTAAGGGGGTAAGGGCCAGATTGAAATCTCCTCCCAAAATAAGTAAGCCAGATTGGAAAGTGGTAAGAAGCTGGACAATATTTCGAATGAAAGGAACTTGTTGAGTGTTGGGAACATAAATGTTAGCTAAGGTAATTGGCTTATTATAAAGTGTACCCTTTATAAAAATGTAGCGACCATCATTGTCAATCAAAGTATCTTGGACTTGGATAGGGCAATTTTTAGAAATTAAGATAGAAACCCCTTTGGATTTGGCTTCTGGGTTAGTAGCATGGTATGATTTGGGGAACAGTTTGCTGTGTAGGTTCGGTATGTTATCCTTTTTAAAATGGGTTTCCTGAAGAAATACAATGTGTGCCTTGGCTTTACGTAACAGAAGAAGTAATTTGGATCTTTTTTCAGGGACATTTATTCCTTTAACATTCAAGGAATACAACTTGACCTGAGGGGGAGGACACATGTTGTTCAATTGAGGCATGTTATAAGGGGTGCCCCTCACGACAAGATAGGGGAGGGGAGGGGAAGGGGAGGAAGAAAGAAAAGAGAAAGAAAAAAAAAAGGGGGAATAGGGAATTAAATAATCCCTACAACAGAACCGAGAAGGAATGGGGCCTGCCCTCTCTTCAATAATAATAGAACACGGACAAGTATAGAGAAAAGCAAGTAAATGACCACCCGAGGGAAGTCAAACACTCTACTTCACTACTATGTGGGGGTTGGAGAAAACCTGGCCGGAAAAATATGAAAAAAGGGTGACAAGAAAAACCCGCCGCCACAGAATCTCAAAATTTTTATACGCGTGTCATCAGAGAGCGTGTTATGTCTCAAGTGTAGAAGGTGTAAGAAAAAGAGGTAGCAAAAGGGCCCTGTAGATAGAATACCAGAGAGGAACGAAAGGGAGGGAAAGCACAAAAAGCATAGGAGACCTATATAAGCTCCCTCTTATCTTTTTTTCCTACTTGTCCCTTTTTTTCCGTCTCTCCCCCTTTCTTTTTCCTTTTTCCCCCACCCTTTCTTGTAACAGGAGGGAACAAGGACTAATAGTATCAATGTCCTGAAAACTAGCGAATCGAATCGACTTCAATAGCCTGTCATTGACTAATAGATTAAATCGATTCAATTCATAACAAAATTAAAACATCAGTCAGCTATGATACTCGAAATATATATTATAACATATTCAATATGGTGACATATGTAACTAGAAACCTGAAAAGAGGTATATCCAGGGGAAGAATTGCCCACCACCTCAAAGTGAAGAGGTGAAACGAAAAGTTCCTGTAAAAAAAAAAAAAAAAGAACCAAAAACAAATCATTCAAAGCTTCCCTGAAACGCCACTTAAGGGTACCAAATCCCCAAGGAGATTCTAAGTAATCTACCTGATAAAATAAGAGATTGAAGAGTGCAAGCTGTTAACCAATTCCTTGAGCATCCAGTATGAGTTCCTAAACACATATTTCATAAAAGAGATGTAACCATTGAAAAAAAAAAAAAAGGAGCAGCTGCTATCCTCCAATAAAAATAAAACCTATTCTATGCTTCAAGCCACAACAGCCTTGAGCATATTATCGTTGGAACTAAGAAATATTCTTAAAGCAGGATAAATAACTAGGACCCTAGAATAGTATATAAAAAAATAAACTTTTTCCCTTTTCTGTTTTCTTTTCCTCCTTTCCTCTTTCCCAAATTCACAAAGGAATAAACAGGATACCGATCCTTTCATTTAACTCTATTCCCTTCCTTCCTAGCACCTCCCCTGTGGGGTGTAATTAAAATATTGCAGGGAATAGTACATCGTGTGAGTTATAGAGCGTATAATTAAGAGATAACACTTTGTAGGGAAAAATCTCAACAAAAAATAGGAGGCGGTAAAATCTATATCTCTTTTACCTTACAGCTCCGCATACTAAATGTCCAAGAGTCCTTCATGCTCAAAGGTACATACCTATACTGAAAAGATAGAGTGCACACTTAAAAAAAAAAAAAAAAACTCCAGGAATCAAGCCGAATTAAAGGAACTATCCTCCAGTGTACTGACAGTTGCGTGTAGCTCAAGAGAAAGTACATCAAATTTTTGGTAGTCGCGTCTGAACCTTCTTGATCGCGGAGAAACAGTCGGGCTAGAGCCGTAGTGTTGGCCACGGGTTGTGGCACGAGATCTGTCCCCAGAAGGGGAGCGCCTTCTACGGTGACGAGTTACCTGTGCTTCCATGGGTTCCTCCTTTCTTTGCTCTCTTCTGGTGATTGTGCCACGAAATTCAGCATACCAGTTTGGCACATCGATTACCGGTATATCTAGGGTATCACAAAAAGTTTTAAGATCCTCAGGCACTCTCAGTAGTGCTGCACGGCCTTGGTGTGTAGCTAATAGACCAAATGGGAACTTGCACCTGTAAATAATAGCTTTATCACGTAGCACATCTAGCAAAGGTTTCAGGTCCCTTCTATGTTGTAAAGTGATGCCTGAGAGGTCTTGATAAATATGAATATCTGAACCGTTAAGAGAAATTCGGATCCTATTTCTGGCTTTTCTGAGGATTTCCTCTTTCAACCTGTAATCTACAAGACAGCAGATGACATCTCTGGGCGGATCTGTAGGTCTGCTCCTAGGCCTAAGTGCACGATGGATGCGCTCCATCTCAATGGCTGTTTGTGCGGGTCTATCCAGGAGATCATTAAACAGGCCTGTAATGGTGACAGAAAGCTGTTCCATTTCCACCGCCTCAGATAAACCTCGTACGCGTAGGTTATGGCGCCTCCCTCTGTTGTCGAGGTTTTCCACATGACGTTGGAGGTCTCTGAGTTGAAGTGACTGGGTGTCTATCTTGCGTGTTACTTTGCAGAGGATTGTGGCATGTTGCGCAGAAGTTTTTTCTACCTCATGTACCCTGTCAGTAATGGCGCGAATGTCTATGCGCAATTCAGCAATGGCTGCTGACAGGGTATTCTTAATGTCTGCCGCCACTGAGCGGAGGTCATATAGGCTGGGATGTTGTTGACCCTGGGCCGATTGGTCACTTACTTCAGGTGCAGACATGACATATTGTGTCCCTGTCAGCGGCGGTGTCGCATCCAGTGAGGGGCCTTGCTGAGCGGTCGCCATATTGGTCCTCTGAGGCCGTGACGAGCGGTGCGGGTTACGGTTCGTTCCGGTCTCTTGTCCACACGGAGACCGAGAGCGAGAAGCAGAAGAGCTCCGTGAAGCAGTCCCCATAGTCATGGGACCAAATGTGTGATAAAGGGCTCTCTCTTACAGGCTGAGAGAGACCGTGGCGGCGGGAGCTCCGGATTCAAGCGGCCATCTTCCAGCGAGGTCAGACCACGCCCCCCATTGTTTGTATTTCTGCTGTGATTCCAACGTTCTTTTTATCAGTTTGCATTACCACTTTTTCACCACTAGATGGTGGTGCAAGTTTTTTAAGGCTTCTGCTCTTTCCTATGGTGTTCCGCAGTTAAGATGGCGGCGCCCTTTTCTTGCTCTCCATACCTTCTTTTCCCCAGCCCCTAGTTAAGATTGAGTCGATTTAAGGGCAAGCGTGGTGACGCCGACACAGCAGCCAATCCCCAGACGAGGTCCTTTAGTGACAAAACGCGTTGACTGTGGCCTGTGTCTCTGACGTCATCACACCTTCTCAATCGTCACAGCGAGCAAAACAAACACAGGAAGCCTTGTGGAGACGCTGCGACTATATCCATTTCTTATAACACCGTGCATTACGAACTTCAACCTTGTAAGTGTGATTTTATACATTTTCTTGCTTAATAAACCCTGCAGTATAGTATTACACTATGGAGTTTCTCTCATTTTTATCTTTCTGAGATGCAAAGATTGGTCACAAATCTCTGATATCCAGACATCAGCGTTGGTCTATTGGGAGACTTTAAACCCCTGTGCCTGAAGATACCGCCATAATAGCGGTCATTTATTTGTGGTAAGGAGACTACATACTCACTTCCGGGGGTCTTCTTAGTGGATGAAGGTTCTATCATCACAAGTTTTTTTCATCCTCTGCACGTCTATGGAATTACATCTTTATTATTTCAATGCACAGTTTCTCTTATAATTATTTTCAAGCTATTCACAATTGGGAATTTAAATCTTTTTATTTGCGATCGTTTTTGGATTTTGGGACTCTGATATTATCATTTTTTGATCAGTGCTCTAGCCACTCATTTTGGATTTTGTATTCATTTATTTACACCAATGTTTAGTTTTTTCCTATCCTTTTCCTTTTTTGATGGTTATTATTTCACATTGATACCCAATTTTGATTTATAGATACACTGATATTCACATAATCATTGTCTTTTTAAATGTTATTTGCTTAAATTGCAGTAGTAACCATATTCACTATTCCACTTCCCCTTCACCATGGGGATTTGATTATATATTTTTTTTTTATAAAATGTATAAGACGACCCCCCTATTTTACCAGTGGAAATATAGGTTTTGGGCTATACTCACCATATAAGACTACCCCCCCTTCTGAGGCAACACCATTTAAAAAAAAAACGAAACATTAGAAACCTTAAACACAAAGCAAGAATGCCAGCTACTCATCCGCCATGCTGTGATATGTCATACAGTAAGTCAAACATTAATAAAACAGACAGAGATCTCTTGAATGCCACACCTCTGGAAAGTTGAATTTTCATTAACCAAACCTATGCCACTTTTGGGTTACATTCTATGGGAATTGTCCACCAAAATGCATTTAATAAATGTATTAAAATTCACTAGTAATATAACCACCCCCCTGTCCTATGTCCCAGATTCACCTGTTCCTCTTGGGTCCCTGGGACCTCAAAGGCAAACCGCAGGATGTATAGTAGTGGCAGATCAGTGAATGGATTTACCCTGTGAAGTACGCAAGCGATGTATTTTTTTCAATAAATACAAAGCCTGCTTGGATTGGCAGAGGCTGCAGCATCATCAGCCCGCGCCTCTTTCTCAAAGCCAATCCGAGCAGGCTACTGTAAGTAGCCTGCTCGAATTGGCACAGGTTGTTACTCCAATTCGAGCAGGCTCTGTATTCATTAATAGAATACATCGCTTGCCGGGATTGGCTGAGTGGCAAATACTGTATGTGGCTGAAGCCACATACAGTTTTACCGGACATCCAGTGGGCATCCAGGGGACTGACATCCATCGGGCAGCATTCTATACCTGGCGTATAAGACGACCCCCGATTTTTGGGCATTTTTTTTAAGGGTGAAAGGTCGTCTTATACGCCGGAAAATATGGTAGTCTTGATTAGAATGACCTGTAACCAATAAATTTATACATAGTATACTCCAGTTCTAGTAAATTAAACCCTGTCTGTCCTAACAAAAGGTAAAAAAAATAGAAACGGCTCTCCTGCATTGTATGTTACTGGGGACAAATGCACATGTGACTGTCCAGGAATTGAATCAACCATGACACATTCTTACAAAGCTGTAAATGGGACATCCATTCAAGCCCTCGTAGGATGGTATAGAGGAACCCACTCCATCAGCCGTAGGTGAGCAGCTATACTTGCCAATTCATCTGGGTCTGCTGGGAGCTGTTGTCCACCGTGAATCTCCGCAATTGGGTAGATAGAGGAATAAATTCCTAAGCTGTGGATCAGCACACATGCTCCCTGACCTTTGCGGGTCTGGTAAGCAGCCAATTTTATTGCTTTAGAGCACGGTGGTGTCTCCATATCGTAGTCTGTAAATCGTAGTATATATCTCTACTCTTTTACCGGTAATTACATTTCAGAACATACACACGTTGTATTCAGTTGTATTGGTTTCACTCATTTATTGTTTACACACAGACATCAGATACTATGGACATATGTATTGGTTACAGGTCAGTCTAATCAAGACTATACGGAAAGGAACACTATAAAGTTTTACAAAAATAAAAAGATTTATTTAATGTCGCTTCTTCAGGACCTATTTCCATTGACTTTAGGCAAAGGGATTCTGCATGGGAAAGAAGATTATCAGAACATTTATTGGTTAATTTAGTATATGTATGTATATATTTTTCACACCTACATAGGTTTTGAACTCCTTTGCAGTGTTCATTGTGAGATTACTTACATTTTCAGAGTCAGCGCATCTTCCCACAATCAATATGTATGTGTATACTGTGTATATATATATATATATATATATATATACACACACACACACTATATTACCAAAAGTAGTGCACAAAGCAAGATCCATAAAGACATGGATGAGCGATTTTGGGGTGGAGGAAATTGACTAGCCTGAACAGACCATGACTTCAATCTGATAGAATACCTGTAGGACAAATTAGAGCGGATTCTGCAAGCCAGCCCTTATCGTCCAACATCAGTTCATGACCTCACAAATGCGCTTCTGGAAGAATGGTTAAACATTCCCATAGACACCCTCCTAAACCTTGTGGACAGTCTTCTCAGAAGAGTTTAAATTGTTTACCATTGACCTAAGTAAGGGACATCTTATGCCGCGTACACACGATCAATTTTTTAGACGGTGAAAACACCGTCGAGAAAATCGACGTGAAAAATGAGGAACAGCTTGTTCCCCCCACACACGGCCGTTTTAAATGACATTTTTTTTTTGGTCGAAAAAAACGACCGTGTGTGGGCTCCCCGGCAGTGTTTCCCTATGGGAAAACTGCCGCGGAAAAAACGACGGGAATCACGACGAGAAAAATTAGAGCATGTTCTAATTTTTCTCGTCGTGATTAATGCCGTTTTTCCCGTCGAGAAAAACGACAAAAAGCACACAGACGATCGTTTTTCTCGTCCAAAGGAAAAAAATTAATTTTTCTCGAAGGGAAAAACGGTCGTGTGTACGTGGCATTAGAATTTCATACTTTCTACTGTACAAAAGAAATGAAGGATGTATTATATAAAGATGTGTTTTAATATATGAAGACATAATAAACCCATAAACATACGGTAAGTTCATTTGAAATTATCTTCTTTAAATGTAGCAATCTAATAGGCCTATTTTAAAATGAATGCAGGTTACTTAAAACCTTTTGTTTCTTCTTTTGTTTCCAGGCTTTAAAGATAGCTCATGCTGGAATCTCTTTGTCAAATCTGGAAGCATCAGTGGCCTCTCCTTTTACATCAAAAATCCCAAATATTGAATGTGTACCAAAACTGCTAAAGTAGGCTGCTTATCACTAACATATTTTTCATTTTCTACATGAAACTTATTCTGTCATTTGCTTAATTTATAAACTATGGTTATATCATTGCTCTTCTTTAAATAATCTAAAAAATGTAAAAGTGAGGTCTGGGCAAACAGCTAAATACAGAGTTGAAAAGGGGGGACTGTTTTACATGGCAAAGAAATGTATTTCTATCACAGCCCTGTTAGACTGGTTGGGGTCCTGAGTTTTCTCTCTAGGTAGGTGACCTCCTTTCCACAGCCTGAGAATAGACAATGAAGCAGCAGCCACAGCTTGATGAGGTCATCACTCTGCTCTTTTCTCCTATCTACCTGTTCCTCATTGTCATATGCAAAACATATGACTCGCTTCAAGTACTAACAGAACCCACCCCCCCTCCCCCCACACCCCCCATCTGAGTGCTTTTGTACGGGAGATTACAAGAGTAGCATAATACATTTGATTCTTTTATGAACACACATAATTGTATTCATTGATTTACAAAAAAAATGTTATATCTTCTTGGATTTTAATATTGGAATGCAATACACAAATGAAATTGAGTCCTGGCACATAAAATGCACTACCCAGAATTAAAGAGAAAGTAAAGCGCTGCCCTCTTTCTTTTTTTCCCTGACCTGCAAAGTAAAGGCATAATGTGCTAGTATGCATCACATACTAGCACATTATGTGAAACGTACCTGCAAACGAAGCTCTCCACCGGTGCGTTGTCAGCACTGGAGGCCGCATCCATCTTCACCTGTCTTCCTTCCGGATACGTGGACTCTGGCTGTGTGACTGGCCGAAGCCGCGTGACGTCACTCCTGTGCATGCGCATGGGAACCACCAGTCACGGCACAGGGCTCTGAACAAAAGGCACTGGTGGCCGGTGCACCTTTAGGAGATATTTACAGTACCTATAGGTAAGCCTTATTATAGGCTTACCTACAGGTACAAATAATCATTGAAGTTTACAACCACTTTAAGGTGACTGCCAATGCAAAACCGTACCAAGAAATAAGTGTAGGGGTTGGGGTGCATGCGGAATGTCTTGAGGCTCCTACTGAGGCACCATCCCGGAAGAATATGCGACTGTATGTCAAAAAAATGGTTGATCAAGGGTGGGACTTTGTGTGTGCCTCAGTGGAGTGAATAAATATAGACGTATCACGATATATAGAAAAATAAACAATTTTTATTATCCTGCCGAAGGCAGCAATGTAAAAAAAAAACTTATATTCTTACAAAAGTATATATAAGAAAATATAAAATCACATTACAGTTCAAATAATGGGTAACGGGATGTGCGATTCCCATTCACAGAGAGAAGTGAAGGCCTACGCGTTTCGCGGATTTCCGCTTCATCAGGGCCATTTAGCGTAGCACAAAGAGTTAATACAAGGGTTCTAGGAGCAAACAAAACATTGATAAAATATACATGCATGTTATATCCTATATATTTAAGGGGGAAGAAAAACCTAACATATATAAATCAACATTATACAGGTATTAGATCCGATTGGAATAAGAAAGACTGTGGGTGTGCACATTGAGGCATATCAAGTATGTTATCCAATGGCACATCCACATACTACATTAGCATTTATTTTCTAAATATCAATATCATTTGAATATTTACAGAGGAAAACATTTCTGATCATATGTATGGTCCTATGCATGCGCAGCGGTGTCCCATATATACAGGGGAAATGTACCCAAAGCTTCTAGTGTACACATAAATAACATGTATTGATATAGTTTCGTATGCATGTTTTATATGTTAGTCTCAAAAAGAGAGATAGAAACTTACCAGAGAACTGTACAAGCACAGATGCAATGTGGCAGACGAAAGAGACCTGGGTGCCTGTGAGGATTCTCCCCCCCTAAAAGAGAGATCTGTGCGGTTGTATGGGGTGGATCCCTATGTATATCAAAATAATTGTAATTCAGAGGGGAGGGGGTGGAACATATAGGGACTGAAAGGATAGGGAGGGGAGGGAAAAAACAAGGAAAAAAAAGAAAAAATAGGGGAAAAGGGACAGGGAGGGGGAGGAGAAAGGAGGAGGGGGGGAAGGGAAAGGGGGGATAGAGAGTGGGAAAAGATATTGGGTACAATAGATGGTGTGGAAAAGGTATAGCGGGGATACAAGTAAGGAGAAAAGCAAAAAAGGGGGAGGAAAAAGGAAAAAGGGGGGAGAAAAAAGGAGGGGGGGGGGGTGAAGGGAAAATTAGAAGGACAAGGAAAAGAGAAGAAATAAAATGAGATGGGGGGGAAAGGAAGGGGGGGGGTTTTGGTAAGAAGGGGTAGGACTCAGGGATGAAAAAGAAAGCAGTGGGAAATGGGAAATGGCAAAAAAGAGGGGGAAGGGAAGTGGTGAGAAGGGAGGAAAGGGGAGAGGAAGGGAAAGTAAAAAGAAAGAGTGGGGGGAGGGGGGAAAGAGAAGAGAAGGAAAGGGGAAGAGACAGTAAAGAAGGGAAGAGGGGGGAAAGAAGGAAGGGGGGAAAGAAAAGGGGGGGTGTGAAAGGAAAGGGACTGATAGTGTGGAAAAGGGAAAGCGAATTGGAGGGGAGAAAGAGGGGACAAAGGGAGGGGGGAAAAAAGAAAAAGGAAAAGAAAAGGATATAGAGAAGGGGAGGGAGGGGGGAGAAAGAGGGAGGAAGGGAGGGAAGCAGAGGGGAAGGGGAGTGATGGAGAAGGAAAGGAAAAATTTAGTGGGTGATGTGTAGGTAGGGAAGGAATGAAAGTGAGGAGAGTGCTGGAAGGGTGTGTGCAGGGGTGAGGGGGAACACGTGGGTTATAAGTTAAAGTGCGAATGAAATATTAAATTACTTACCTAAAAGATGTACCAATTGGAATTGGAATGGGGTGCATATATAGAGGTCAAAGCTGGGCTGGGTATGATATAGCACCTTGCTATTGTATGTGATGACGAACTATATTGATGTATTAATATGCCTATGTGCATATGCGAACATAGGCATACATCTAGTGACCGCAAATAAATGAAAGGGAGGGTGAGTCCTTGGACTTGTAGAGAGTTGTAGAAATGAGTTCAAATCCGTGTTGGGATGAACCTGCATATTGGTATATCATAAGGATAAGTGAGTGCTGATATTCAAATGAAACACACAGTGTTCATATTTAAGAAAGGGGGAAAGAAAGCAAAGTTTTTTCCACCAACTAAGTTTACATACCTTAGATCCTTGCAGTGAGGGTTACTCTCCTCGTGGTCTCTCTCATACAGAGAGATGCACTGTTGAGGAGAGACTAAAGAGGAAGTGCTTTTAAAAGGTGATCCACCTGATACTAATCGCGCTGATAGGTGGAACAAATTAGGGGGGGAGAGAATCCATAGGGTCGCCCCGTCGCCCGGATCATGTGGAAAACCTGCATGGATCCACAGGATCCGGAGGGGCTGGAGAGAGCCCATCTACCAAAACATACGCCGCAGAGGTATGCTGCATGGTGGATGTATGCAGACTGCCTAAATAAATGTCCATGCCATGGGTTCCAAATGGAAAAGTGGACTGAGGCTTGTCTCTAAACCTCCGCCGCCCGCAATGCATTATGCGGGCAGCGGAGGGAGGAGCCACTTTCGTCAAGGACAAGTCAGGGTATCTGCGGCGTGACGTGCCGACGCTGACGTGAGTCGCATCGTCGGCAACGTTGCGCTCCACCGCATGTGGAGGGAGGGGTGTGCATGCCGATCGATCTAAACAGGGCGGCCGACGCACATCCCCCCCGGGGGGATGGTCGTAACGTGTGTGGAGCTAATTTGGGCACTTCTCGTGAGAGCCCCAGGCTCTAAGGCACAGAGATCACTCAGTGTCCCGAATGTTGTTTTAGTAGACACAGGCAAGGCCGGATGTCGCGCCAACATGGGTAAAAGTGCAAGAAAGTGTACATCTCTTTATAAAAGCCCATTACATTATGGATCTTAACATGCAGAGTCACCAGTGCATAGGTTAAAGGTGTGATCCTAAAAGCAATGGGTTCTAATTTAAAGAAGCATAATATATAAAGGGTAAATTAGTAAAAATAAATATAAATAAAGTGAAGATAGCATTCTTACCTAAGGTTGTTCATGTGTAGATTTAATATAAACAGAACATATCTATCACTATACGTATATAGAATCTGCATATAGTTATTCATATGCAGCTTAAGCATAAATAAGACACATTTGTCCCTATGTATATTATGGGGAGGGGCACCACTGGGCATATGCACATTAGTCATTCTCTAGATAGATACATACTTATATCTTGCACACAATAAATTTACTTTACATATATTATCCACAGGGTCAAACAACATTGAACCTGTGTGTAGACCAGTATTGTATACACTCTATATATTCTTGTACAAATATGTAACCACTATACATGACAATGTGCACATAAGGTCCATTTCAATATGAGAATGCATGGTCTCAAAGGGGGGCCTAAAGGGTGATAGGATGGGGAAGGGAGATTTATATCTTTCCCCCTAGGGGGGAAGGGGGGAAGGGGTAGAGGAAGTTTTTATATATATATTACAAGTGAAAAGAACATCTCCCACAGTGGAGACCCGATGGATCCCCAAATCAAGGGCAAGAAAGGGCAAGGAGAGAGAACTAGAGATCCCAGTCTCACAGGAAGGGGGCATAACTGATGCCATCATTCATTCCTGGAAACTCTGTTGCCCTTAACCTGAAGATCCATCTGGCCTCCACCTGAAGGATCCTTTGATCAAAGTCGCCTCCCCGGCAGGGGGGGTGAATGCAGGCCAAGACCTGGAATTTAAGGGAGTCTGTGCTATAATCGTGATTTTCTGCAAAGTGTTTAGGTATAGGTTTTTCTGTGATACCTATCTCTATATCTACAGCTTCCTTAATACGTCTCCAGAAGTTTTGTTTTGTTTTGCCCACATAGTACCTGTCACATCCACATGTGAGTAGGTATACGATACCAATGGTGTCGCAATTTACAAAATGTTGCATAATAAGGTTTTCTCCTGTGGGCAGAACAACATTACCTCCGGTTTGGATGTATTTGCAGAAGCCACAGTTCCCGCATTGGAAGGTACCTCGTGGTAGAGAGCCACATGGGTCCCTTTGTTCCTGGGGCATGAAGTGGCTAGAGACTAAGGTGTCCCTTAATGATTGATTACGTTTATAAATTATATGTGGTTCTGGTTCTACGAATTGTCTCAGGGTTGGATCATCCCGTAGGAAGTGCCAGTGGTTGCCCAGTATCCTTTGTATGGTCAAGGATTGGTTGTTATATTTTGTGATAGGGTGAATGCTACATCTGTAGTATCCATAAATATATGGTACATAGTTTCCGGATCCTCCCAGACACCACCCTCTTTTTCTAGTTGTGTTAGAATCTTTAGCATTCTGAAATCCTGACGTGACCATTTTAATTCGGAACTTACATCTATTCTGTTAGTTTGATTATGCCAGAGAGTTTTGAAATTAAGCTTTTAAACTTTCTGGCATAATCAAACTAACAGAATAGATGTAAGTTCCGAATTAAAATGGTCACGTCAGTATTTCAGAATGCTAAAGATTCTAACACAACTAGAAAAAGAGGGTGGTGTCTGGGAGGATCCGGAAACTATGTACCATATATTTATGGATACTACAGATGTAGAACTATCCACCTTCAGACCACTGGAATACAAACAAAAGTCACAGAAATTTCCAGCATTCTCCAATCCAAATTTAAAACTATTTGTTGATCACACAACTCGTGATCTACGGGAAATGAATATAGCGGCAAGAAAGTTACCAAAGTTTAAAAACAAAAATAAATCAAATTTATCACATCAACAAAGAACGGCTCTAAATCAAATTAGGGATAGAAAAGGCCTAATAATCAAACCCTCAGACAAGGGAGGAAACCTTGTTATACAAACCACCGAAGACTACATGGCCATGTGTTACAGGATCCTGGAGAACCCCTCTTGGTATCGTCGGATCTCTCCCTCTAGGATCCACGATTACCAACGGGAGTTCTTCGGGATTATAGTCACAGGCTTTTCCAAACAACTTATCTCGAAAAACACACAAGAATTTCTAAAGGTACAACATCCCGTTACCCCCACCTTCTACGCCCTCCCCAAAACCCACAAATCACTATCCCTCCCACCTGGTAGACCCATTATCTCAGGAATAGGATGTCTCACTCATCAAGCCAGTTCCTTGATAGATGATTACTTACGCCCACATGTGGAAAGTTTACCAACATACCTTAAGGATACCATCCACATTCTCAGTGTATTAGAGGGTTTTGTCAGTTCCCCCTCACACTATCCTTGCCTCCATAGATGTGGAAGCCCTGTATTCTAGCATCCCCCACGGGAAGGGGGTTACCACCACTTCAATTTTTCTCAACGAACGGGACTTGGATGCTATACCATACAACACCTTCATATTGAAGATGTTGGATTTCATTTTAACACACAATGTGTTTACCTTCGACGGCTCCCACTACCTCCAGGTGCAGGGTGTTGCGATGGGGACTAAGTGTGCCCCATCGTACGCAAACCTGTACCTGGGGGGGTGGGAGAGGGAGGTTTTTTCATCGGATGAATCCTCAATTTACCTGCGCCACACCTTATTGTGGCACAGGTACATTGATGATATCCTGATTTTTTGGACAGGGACACCGGAACTCTTGATGCAATTTGTAGAACATCTCAATCAAAATAATTTTCATTTATCTTTTACTTTTAATTGGCATAACAGTACCCTCCCATTTCTTGATTTAAATATTAACAAAAACGTCAATGGAAATATTACTACCAATTTACATCGTAAAGACACGGCAGGGAATTTGTTGTTGCACTCGACCAGTGCCCATCCATCTCATCTAATAAATTCAATCCCTAAAGGACAGTATCTAAGAACTAAACGTAACTGCACTAACGAGAGTGACTTTAACCACTTAACGACCGCTCACTGTATATATACGTCGGCACAATGGCACCGACAGGCACAATCACGTAGAGCATACGTGATTGCCTTTGTACAGTTGGGGGGTCCGATCGGACCCCCCTTCTGTACAGTGAGCGGTCGGAATTAGTTGGGGAGCGATCCGACATGAGGGGACGGCCGTTCGATTCCGGCCACCCCCCCGCGATCGCTCCCGGTGAATGGAAATGCCCCCTCTGTCTGTCGAATGTACACACAGACAGAGGAAGCAGGAGGAAGTGATGTCATCTCCTGTGCGGCGCTCACATATACCGAGCGCCGTACAAGAGAAGACATCAAGGTTAGTGCACAAACACTACACTAACACCAGCACACATAGGCACATAAATCGCCCCCCCAGGCCCCCCCAGATCACCCCCCAGCCCCCAGTCACAGTGTCACTGATTGCAGTGACCATTTATTTACTGATCACTGCAATCAGTGACATTTGTGACTGTAAAAGTGTCACTACATTTAGTTTTAGGTCCAGTGTAGCCCCCTAACCCCCCCTAATAAAGGTTTAACCCCTTGATCACCCCCCAGATAACCCTTTCACCCCCTAGCACCGCCGTCGCTAAGCGATCATTTTTCTGATCGCTGTCTTAGCGTCGGTGATGCAGATCGGTAGCCAGTAATTTTTTTTAGGTTCGCCGCAGGTTTTTATAGCGTCAGGTACCCCCATAAATGATCTAATAAAGGTTAACCCCCTTGATCGCCCCCCAGGTAACCCTTTCACCCCCTATCACCACTGTCACTAAGCGATCATTTTTCTGATCGATGTCTTAGCGTCGGTGATGCAGATCGGTAGCCAGTAATTTTTTTTAGGTTCGCCGCAGGTTTTTATAGCGTCAGGTACCCCCATAAATTATCTAATAAAGGTTTAACCCCCTTGATCGCCCCCCAGGTAACCCTTTCACCCCCTATCACCACTGTCGCTAAGCGATAATTTTTCTGATCGCTGTCTTAGCGTCGGTGATGCAGATCAGTAGCCAGTATTTTTTTTTTAGGTTCGCCGCAGGTTTTTATAGCGTCAGGTACCCCCATAAATTATCTAATAAAGGTTTAACCCCCTTGATCGCCCCCCAGGTAACCCTTTCACCCCCTATCACCACTGTCGCTAAGCGATCATTTTTCTGATCGCTGTCTTAGCGTCGGTGATGTAGATCGGTAGCCAGTATTTTTTTTTAGGTTCGCCGCAGGTTTTTATAGCGTCAGGTACCCCCATAAATTATCTAATAAAGGTTTAACCCCCTTGATCGCCCCCCAGGTAACCCTTTCACCCCCTATCACCACTGTCGCTAAGCAATAATTTTTCTGATCGCTGTCTTAGCGTCGGTGATGCAGATCGCTAGCCAGTAATTTTTTTTAGGTTCGCCGCAGGTTTTTATAGCGTCAGGTACCCCCATATATTATCTAATAAAGGCTTTAACCCCCTAATTGCCCCTAGTTAACCCTTTCACCAGTGATCATCATATAAGTGTTACGGGTAACGCTGGTTAGTTAGTTTGCTTTTTATAGTGTCAGGGCACCCGCCGTATATAACCCAATAAAGGTTTAACCCCCTGATCGCCCGGCGGGTGATATCAATAAGGTTTTAGCGTCAGAGAGGGTCTGCGTCACACCCCAGGCAGCGTCAGGTTAGTGCCAGTAACGCTAACACCCACGCGTGAAGCATACACCTCCCTTAGTGGTATAGTATCTGAACAGATCAATATCTGATCAGATCTATACTAGCGTCCCCAGCAGTTTAGGGTTCCCAAAAACGCAGTGTTAGCGGGATCAGCCCAGATACCTGCTAGCACCTGCGTTTTGCCCCTCCGTCCAGCCCAGGCCACCCAAGTGCAGTATTGATCGATCACTGTCACTTACAAAACACAACACACATAACTGCAGCGTTCGCAGAGACAGGCCTGATCCCTGCGACTCCAGTGCTGTAGGAGGTGATTTCACCACCACAGTTAAAAAAAAAAAAGCAAATATGCCGAAGCATTGGGGCAGCAGGGGCGGAGGAGTGATTTTGCTCCTAATGCAGCGTACATACGATCGAAATTCCGACGGAGGCCTGCCCGTGGAAAAGTCCGACCATGTGTGTGTGGCATAACTTTTTTGCGGGAGGATGCCCCCATGCTTCGGCATATATAAATGGTGCATGTATGCCCATCATTAGAAGTGGGTGGATGAAGGGCGGTATTCTAATGGTGGGCATACCCACCGATCAATCTCTTTTTTCGTTCAGCCACCTGGCTGCATGAAAAAAAAAGATTACAATACATGTCCAACAAGGACCAGCAACGTACTGGTATGTTGCTGGAATTTGAATGGTTATACCAGATTGATGCCTGCGGGTTTAGGTATCATCTTGGTATCATTCTTTTCAGCCAGCGGCCGGCTTTCATGTAAAAGCAATCCTAGTGGCTAATTAGCCTCTGGACTGCTTTTACAAGCAGTGGGAGGGAATGTCCCCCCCCCGGATATAAAAAGCGCCATTGGGAAATTGGGAAAGCCTTTTATCACACCGATCTTGGTGTGGTCAGATGCTTTGAGGGCAGAGGAAAGATCTAGGGTCTAGACCCCAGTTTTTTCAAAAAAAGAGTACCTGTCACTACCTATTGCTATCATAGGGGATATTTACATTCCCTGAGATAACAATAAAAATGATAAAAATAAATAAATATGGAAGGAACAATTTAAAAATAAAATAAAAAAGCAAAATTAATAATAAAAAAAAAAAAGCACCCCTGTCCTGCCCTGTTCTTGCCCAATGGCGAACGCAAGCGTCGGTCTGGCGTCATATGTAAAAAGCAATTGCACCATGCATGTGAGGTATCACTGTGAAGGTCAGATCGAGGGCAGTAATTTTAGCAGAAGACCTCTTCTGTAAATCTAACGGGGTAACCTGTAAAGGCTTTTAAAGGCTTTTAAAAATGTATGTAGTTTGTCGCCAATGCGCGTTTGTGCGAAATTTTAAAGCATGTCGTGTTTGGTATCTATGTACTCTGCCTAAGATCATCTTTTTTATTTCATCAAACATTTGGGCAATATAGTGTGTTTTAGTGCATTAAAATTAAAAAAAAGTGTATTTTTTCCCAAAAAAATGCGTTTGAAAAATTGCTGCGCAAATACTGTGTAGAAAAAAAAATGCAACACCCACCATTTTATTCTGTAGGGCCTTTGCTTTAAAAATATATATAATGTTTGGGGGTTCAACATAATTTTCTTGCAAAAAAAAAAATGTTTTCATGTAAACAAAAAGTGTCAAAAAGGGCTTTGTCTTCAAGTGGTTAGAAGAGTGGATGTAAGCTTCCTAATGTTGTGTATAAAATGCCAGAACAGTTCAAAACCCCCCCAAATGACCCCATTTTGGAAAGTAGACACCCCAAGCTATATACTGAGAGGCATGTCGAGTCCATGGAATATTTTATAATGTTGACACAAGTTGCGGAAAAAATAATTTTTTTTTTTATTTTTTTTTGCACAAAGTTGTCACTAAATGATATATTGCTCAAACATGCCATGGGCATATGTGGAATTACACCCCAAAATACATTCTGTTGCTTCTCCTGAGTATGGGGATACCACATGTGTGAGACTTTTTGGGAGCCTAGCCGCGTACGGGACCCCAAAAACCAATCACCGCCTTCAGGCTTTCTAAGGGTGTAAATTTTTGATTTCACTTCTCACTGCCTATCACAGTTTCGGAGGCCATGGAATGCCCAGATGGCACAAAACCCCCCCAAATGACCCCATTTTGGAAAGTAGACACCCCAAGCTATTTGCTGAGAGGTATTGTGAGTATTTTGCAGATCTCGCTTTTTGTCACAAAGTTTTGAAAATTGAAAAAAAAAATGAAAAAAAAAAAGTTCTTTCTTCATTTTCAAAAACAAATGAGAGCTGTAAAATACTCACCATGCCTCTCAGCAAACAGCTTGGGGTGTCTACTTTACAAAATGGGGTCATTTGGGGGGGTTTTGTGCTATTTTGGCATTTTATGGCCTTCGAAACTGTGATAGGTAGTGAGGAGTCAAATCAAAAATTTGTGCCTAGAAATCCTGAAGGCGGTGATTGGTTTTCGGGGTCCCGTACGCGGCTAGGCTCCTAAAAAGTCCCACACATGTGGTATCCCCTTACTCAGGAGAAGCAGCAAAATTTATTTTGGGGTGCAATTCCACATATAACCATGGCATGTGTGAGCAATATATCATTTAGTGACAACTTTTTGTAATTTTAATTTTTTTTTGTCATTATTCAATCACTTGGGACAAAAAAATATATTCAATGGGCTCAACAGGCCTCTTAGCAATTTCCTTGGGGTGTCTACTTTCTAAAATGGGGTCATTTGGGCGGGTTTTGTGCTATTTTGGCATTTTATGGCCTTCAAAACTGTGATAGGTAGTGAGGAGTGAAATCAAAAATTTGCGCCCTTAGAAATCCTGAAGGCGGTGCTTGGTTTCCGGGGTCCCGTACGTGGCTAGGCTCCTAAAAAGTCCCACACATGTGGTATCCCCGTACTCAGGAGAAGCAGCAGAATGTATTTTGGGGTGCAATTCCACATATAACCATGGCATGTGTGAGCAATATATCATTTAGTGACAACTTTTTGTAATTTTTTATTTTTTTTTGTCATTATTCAATCACTTGGGACAAAAAAATAAAAAATATTCAATGGGCTCAACATGCCTCTCAGCAATTTCCTTGGGGTGTCTACTTTCTAAAATGGGGTCATTTGGGGGGGGGGTTGTACTGCCCTGCCATTTTAGCACCTCAAGAAATGAGATAGGCAGTCATAAATTTAAAGCTGTGTAATTTCAAGAAAATGTACCCTAGTTTGTAAACGCTATAACTTTTGCGCAAACCAATAAATATACGCTTATTGACATTTTTTTTACTAAAGACATGTGGCTGATTACATTTTGGCCTAAATGTATGACTAGAATTGAGTTTATTCGATTTTTCTTATAACAAAAAGTAGAAAATATAATTATTTTTCAAAATTTTCAGTCTTTTTCCGTTTATATCGCAAAAAATAAAAATCGCAGAGGCAATCAAATACCATTAAAAGAAAGCTCTATTTGTGGGAAGAAAAGGACACAAATTTCGTTTGGGTACAACATTGCATGTCCGCACAATTTACAGTTAAAGCAGCGCAGTGCAAAATTCTGAATTCACCTCTGGTCCTTTAGCTACCAAATGGTCCGGGGCTTAAGTGGTTAAGATACAGGCATCACTTTTACAACAACGTTTCCTTGATAGGGGCTACAGTAAAAGGTCCCTGAAAAAAGCATATAAATGTGCCAACGATAGTCCCAGAGACCTCCTTTTATTCCAAAACGACCAAGGACCCAGTGGCCAACCCCCGGGCATTCGCCCTTTCACAAAATATAACAACCAATCCTTGACCATACAAAGGATACTGGGCAACCACTGGCACTTCCTACGGGATGATCCAACCCTGAGACAATTTTTAGAACCAGAACCACATATAATTTATAAACGTAATCAATCATTAAGGGACACCTTAGTCTCTAGCCACTTCATGCCCCAGGAACAAAGGGACCCATGTGGCTCTCTACCACGAGGTACCTTCCAATGCGGGAACTGTGACTTCTGCAAATACATCCAAACCGGAGGTAATGTTGTTCTGCCCACAGGAGAAAACCTAATTATGCAACGTTTTGTAAATTGCGACACCATTGGTATCGTATACCTACTCACATGTGGATGTGACAGGTACTATGTGGGCAAAACAAAACAAAACTTCTGCAGACGTATTAAGGAACATGCTGTAGATATTTAACCACTTGTCCCCCACCCACTGTCAATTGACGGCGGGCGGAGGATACTCTCGTTCTGGGAGGACGTCATATGACGTCCTCCCTTTAAAACGAGCTAGGAGGCGCGCGCGCGTGCCCGCCGCGTTCACAAGGCCCCAGTGCGCGTGCCCGGCGGCCGCGATTGCCGCCGGGCACCCGCGATTGCCCGGGAAACGAGCAGGAAAGTGGATCTCTGTGTGTAAACGTCCTGTGAGGGAGAGGGGACCGATGGTGTGTCCCTTGTACATAGGGACAACCATCGGTCACCTCCCCCAGTCAGTAAGAACACTTTGAGGGAACATATTTAACCCCTTCCCGCCCCCTAGTGGTTAACCCCTTCCCTGCCAATCACATTTATACAGTAATCAATGCATTTTTATAGCAGGGATCGCTGTATAAATGTGAATGGTCCCAAAAATGTGCCAAAAGTGTCCGATGTGTCCGCCGCAATATCGCAGTCACAATAAAAATCGCAGATCGCCGCCATTACTAATAAAAAAAAAATGCTATAAATTTATCCCCTATTTTGTAGACGCTATAACTTTTGCGCAAACCAATCAATACGCGCTTATTGCGATTTTTTTTTTTTTACCAAAAATATGTAGAAGAATACGTATCGGCCTAAACTGAGGAAAATTTTATTTTAAAAAAAAAATGGGTATTTATTATAGCAAAAAGTAAAAAATAGTGTTTTTTTTCCAAACTGGACGCTATTCTTTTGTTTATAGCGCAAAAAATAAAAACCGCAGAGGTGATCAAATACCACCAAAAGAAAGCTCTATTTGTGGGAAAAAAAGGACGCAAATTTCGTTTGGGAGCCACGTCGCACGACCGCGCAATTGTCATTCAAAGTGTGACAGCGCTGAAAGCTGAAAAATGGCTTGGGCAGGAAGGGGGTTTTTGTGCACAGTAGGGAGGTGGATATAGAGATAGGTATCACAGAAAAACCTATACCTAAACACTTTGCAGAAAATCACGATTATACCACAGACTCCCTTAAATTCCAGGTCTTGGCCCGCATTCACCCCCCCCTGCCGGGGAGGCAACTTCGATCAAAGGATCCTTCAGGTGGAGGCCAAATGGATCTTCAGGTTAAGGGCAACAGAGTTTCCAGGAATGAATGACGGCATCAGTTATGCCCCCTTCCTGTGAGACTGGGATCTCTAGTTCTCTCTCCTTGCCCTTTCTTGCCCTTGATTTGGAGATCCATCGGGTCTCCACTGTGGGAGATGTTCTTTTCACTTGTAATATATATATAAAAACTTCCTCTTCCCTTTCCCCCCTTACCCCCTAGGGGGAAAGATATAAATCTCCCTTCCCCATCCTATCACCCTTTAGGCCCCCCTTTGAGACCATGCATTCTCATATTGAAATGGACCTTATGTGCACATTGTCATGTATAGTGGTTACATATTTGTACAAGAATATATAGAGTGTATACAATACTGGTCTACACACAGGTTCAATGTTGTTTGACCCTGTGGATAATATATGTAAAGTAAATTTATTGTGTGCAAGATATAATTATGTATCTATCTAGAGAATGACTAATGTGCATATGCCCAGCGGTGCCCCTCCCCATAATATACATAGGGACAAATGTGTCTTATTTATGCTTAAGCTGCATATGAATAACTATATGCAGATTCTATATACGCATAGTGATAGATATGTTCTGTTTATATTAAATCTACACATGAACAACCTTAGGTAAGAATGCTATCTTCACTTTATTTATTTTTACTAATTTACCCTTTATATATTATGCTTCTTTAGATTAGAACCCATTGCTTTTAGGATCACACCTTTAACCTATGCACTGGTGACTCTGCATGTTAAGATCCATAATGTAATGGGCTTTTATAAAGAGATGTACACTTTCTTGCACATTACCCATGTTGGCGCGACATCCGGCCTTGCCTGTGTCTACTAAAACAACATTCGGGACACTGAGTGATCTCTGTGCCTTAGAGCCTGGGGCTCTCACGAGAAGTGCCCGAATTAGCTCCACACACGTTACGACCATCCCCCCGGGGGGGGGATGTGCGCCGGCCGCCCTGTTTAGATCGATCGGCATGCATACCCCTCCCTCCACGTGCGGTGGAGCGCAACGTTGCCAACGATGTGACTCACGTCAGCGTCGGCACGTCACGCCGCAGATACCCTGACTTGTCCTTGACGAAAGTGGCTCCTCCCTCCGCTGCCCGCATAATGAATTGCGGGCTGGCGGAGGTTTAGAGACAAGCCTCAGTCCACTTTTCCATCTGGAACCCATGGCATGGACATTTATTTAGGCAGTCTGCATACATCCACCATGCAGCATACCTCTGCGGCGTATGTTTTGGTAGATGGGCTCTCTCCAGCCCCTCCGGATCCTGTGGATCCATGCAGGTTTTCCACATGATCCGGGCGATGGGAGCGACCCTATGGATTCTCTCCCCCCCTAATTTGTTCCACCTATCAGCGCGATTAGTTTTAGGTGGATCACCTTTTAAAAGCACTTCCTCTTTAGTCTCTCCTCAACAGTGCATCTCTCTGTATGAGAGAGACCAAGAGGAGAGTAACCCTCACTGCAAGGATCTAAGGTATGTAAATTTAGTTGGTGGAAAAAACTTTGCTTTCTTTCCCCCTTTCTTAAATATGAACACTGTGTGTTTCATTTGAATATCAGCACTCACTTATCCTTATGATATACCAATATGCAGGTTCATCCCAACACGGATTTGAACTCATTTCTACAACTCTCTACAAGTCCAAGGACTCACCCTCCCTTTCATTTATTTGCGGTCACTAGATGTATGCCTATGTTCGCATATGCACATAGGCATATTAATACATCAATATAGTTCGTCATCACATACAATAGCAAGGTGCTATATCATACCCAGCCCAGCTTTGACCTCTATATATGCACCCCATTCCAATTCCAATTGGTACATCTTTTAGGTAAGTAATTTAATATTTCATTCGCACTTTAACTTATAACCCACGTGTTCCCCCTCACCCCTGCACACACCCTTCCAGCACTCTCCTCACTTTCATTCCTTCCCTACCTACACATCACCCACTAAATTTTTCCTTTCCTTCTCCATCACTCCCCTTCCCCTCTGCTTCCCTCCCTTCCTCCCTCTTTCTTTCCTCCCCCCTCCCCTTCCCTATATCCTTTTCCTTTTTCTTTTTCCCCCCACTCCCTTTGTCCCCTCTTTCTCCCCTCCAATTCGCTTTCCCTTTTCCACACTATCAGTCCCTTTCCTTTCACCCCCCCTTTTCTTCCCCCCCCTTCCTTCTTTCCCCCCTCTTCCCTTCTTTACTGTCTCTTCCCCTTTCCTTCTCTTCTCTTTCCCCCCTCCCCCCACTCTTTCTTTTTACTTTCCCTTCCTCTCCCCTTTCCTCCCTTCTCACCACTTCCCTTCCCCCCCTTTTTGCCATTTCCCATTTCCCACTACTTTCTTTTTCATCCCCGAGTCCTACCCCTTCTTACCAAAACCCCCCCCCTTCCTTTTCCCCCCCACCTCATTTTATTTCTTCTCTTTTCCTTGTCCTTCTAATTTTTCCTTCACCCCCCCCTCCTCCCCCCCCCTTTTTCCTTTTTCTTCCCCCTCCCTCCTTTTTTGCTTTTCTCCTTACTTGTATTCCCGCTATACCTTTTCCACACCATCTATTGTACCCAATATCTTTTCCCACTCTCTATCCCCCCTTTCCCTTCCCCCCCCTCCTCCTTTCTCCTCCCCCTCCCTGTCCCTTTTCCCCTATTTTTTCATTTTTTTCCTAGTTTTTTCCCTCCTCTCCCTATCCTTTCAGTCCCTATATGTTCCACCCCCTCCCCTCTGAATTACAATTATTTTGATATACATAGGGATCCACCCCATACAACCGCACAGATCTCTCTTTTAGGGGGGGGAGAATCCTCACAGGCACCCAGGTCTCTTTCGTCCGCCACATTGCATCTGTGCTTGTACAGTTCTCTGGTAAGTTTCTATCTCTCTTTTTGAGACTAACATATAAAACATGCATACGAAACTATATCAATACATGTTATTTATGTGTACACTAGAAGCTTTGGGTACATTTCCCCTGTATATATGGGACACCGCTGCGCATGCATAGGACCATACATATGATCAGAAATGTTTTCCTCTGTAAATATTCAAATGATATTGATATTTAGAAAATAAATGCTAATGTAGTATGTGGATGTGCCATTGGATAACATACTTGATATGCCTCAATGTGCACACCCACAGTCTTTCTTATTCCAATCGGATCTAATACCTGTATAATGTTGATTTATATATGTTAGGTTTTTCTTTCCCCTTAAATATATAGGATATAACATGCATGTATATTTTATCAATGTTTTGTTTGCTCCTAGAACCCTTGTATTAACTCTTTGTGCTATGCTAAATGGCCCTGATGAAGCGGAAATCCACAAAACGCGTAGGCCTTCACTTCTCTCTGTGAATGGGAATCGCACATCCCGTTACCCATTATTTGAACTGTAATGTGATTTTATATTTTCTTATATATACTTTTGTAAGAATATACGTTTTTTTTTACATTGCTGCCTTCGGCAGGATAATAAAAATTGTTTATTTTTCTATATATCGTGATACGTCTATATTTATTCATTCCACTGAGGCACACACAAAGTCCCACCCTTGATCAACCATTTTTTTGACATACAGTCGCAAGAAATAAATTGGTATTGTCTCTGTAGTGAATACTGCCTAAAGGAGAACAAAGTGCAGAAGCTCAGCAGTGCTCTCAGACACAATTTTTTTTTGTAGTGAACACAATAGTTATGAGATTGCCAGTTCAAATGTTTGGATGTTAATGGATAAACATGTGAAATGGGCAAGTAAATGAAACACATACACTGTGCTGAGGACAGCCGGTAGAGTATGAAAACATGATACAAAACATTACTACCTGCTACAACAGCAGTGAGTACTTTAGAAATTAACTTTTTTGTCCAAAAGTGAAAACAGTAGGTATTAGCTATAAAATAAATAATGTCATGTGGTTAATTAGGTAAACAGTAGGTAAACAGTAGACATGTGCAAAAGGAAAAAATTTGTTTAGTTTCGTTTCGTTTTAATTCGTTATTAATTAATTTCGTTTAGTTTGATTCGTTAAATCCGTTAAATTCGTTTTCGGATTTCGTTCCATTTTTGACCGAATTCGTAAAAACGCTCGGATTCGAAAATATTTCGACCGGATACGAAAATATTTCTACCGGATTCGAAATCATTTCAACCGCATTCGAAAACAATTAGAATAGAATCGAAAATATTGGAAATAATCAAATAGAAAAACAATAGAACAGAATAGAATAAAATACAATATATATATTATATTTTATTCTATTCTGTTCTATTTTTTTTCTAGTCTATTTTCTATTTCTATTCTAATCTTTTCTAATTGGAATTCGAAAAATCGGTCGCATTCGAAAATATTTCAACCAAATTCGAAAATATATCTACCGGATTCGATAATATTTCAACCAAATTCGATAATATTTCAACCGGATTTGAAATTATATCAACCAAATAGAAAAGATTATAATAAAATAGAAAAACAGATAATAGACTAGAAAAACAATAGGACAGAATATATTATATTTTATTCTATTCTGTTCTTTTTTTTTCTAGTCTATTTTCTATTTCTATTCTAATCTAATTTCTTTTTCGTACATCACGGGACACAGAGCGACTTAGTCATTACTAATGGGTTATATAGATACCTTCAGGTGCTGGCACTGGCAACTTCCAAAACCGGAAGTACCCTCCCCTATATAAGCCCCTCCCATCCGGGAGCACCTCAGTTTTTTGCCAGTGTCTAAGGTGTTGGCCAAAGAGTAACATGTGTTTTCACTGGGCTTGCGTACAGGTTCTTTTACGGGCCTTAGTAAGCTGTTCCGGATCCGACCAAAAAAGCTTCATAGCTAAACGGTCGGTACCCGGGCCTTGCAACAGAAGAGCAAGGTTTTGCCTGTAATGCCTCTCTTAGGAGGGCTGGACCCTGGGATCCAGAGCTCTGGTCATACCCACGACCAAGATGTTGTCTGTGCAGGGTGCTATACAGGTCCAGGGGAGTGGAATCCTTGGGAACCCGGTCCCTGAAGGTTTAAATACAATGCCTGCCGTGAGAGGTGAAGTTTGGGCTTCTGTGGACCAAACAAAGTCCTGCGGCGGGGAACAGGTAAGTGGGGGCCCCCAGGAACTTGGTTCTATTGGGGGACCCCCAAGCCTAATTTGTCTTTCTGTCTGTTACCTAACGGTATTCCCGCTAATATCTGTGTATGCCTGTAACTACTGGAAAATGTAAAATTTTAATAGTAGTCAAGAAAAAAAAAAAAAAAAAAAGGAGACCGCGGTACCTGTGTTAAACCACTAGAGGCCGCTGTGGTCCATTTTTCTTGTCATGTGGATCTTTGGCTTTTTTAAGTCAAAAGATCCAGGCAGTTGGTAAGTTTCTCTGTGGGAATCCACTTCCTCTGCCCTGTTGCTGCTCTCATCCACCGCACAGGCCCTCCGGCAAAAAGGGCCCTGGCTCCTAGTCCCTGCTTGTTTTCAAAAAAGGCACCGAAGGCGCACGGGCGCGGGCGCGTGCACACGCCTCCTATGAAAGGAAAGGGGTGGGGCGGGTGGATGACGCTCGATGCGTGCCGCGGCGCTTCTGCGCATGTGCAGGCATCCCAGCATGGATAAAAGACACAGTACAAGTGTCAGCTGGATGCAAGCAGAGCTAGCAACAAAACGGTGGCACACAGAGGCGGTTGATGCAGGCATCCCCATAGAAAGACACTTTAGTGGACACCAGCTGGTATATAGCAGCAACTGTGTTAGACTATTACCAGTAAAATTGGTGTATGATGACGGGAATACCTCAGCTTTGTGCTTAAAGGATATGTCGTCCAGACGCTCCGGAAATAAGTCTTCCAGGAAGCCAAAGGGGTCTCCATCGGGCTCTGAGGATTTTGGGCATGCTTGTATTGCACCAATCTCCCCTGAAATTTCAGAGGTCAGTAGCCGTAGGAACCCCGCAGGAGTACCTGGTGCTGCGGCTGTCCCCAGTCCACCTGCTCCTGTATATATAACAGAGGAGGTTTTTTCCTCAACTCTGGGAGGATTGGAAGAGAGATTAACAGCATTGATCGCTGCTTCCCTGTCACAGGGAAAGCGCGTCCGATCTCCGTCTCCTCCTTCAGAGTGCCTGTTAGTGGAGGAACAGTCCCACACAGAGATCGACCTACCTGAAGGGGATCAGGATGAGGTTGATTCGGTTATAGAGGAATCAACAGTGGAAGAACCTTTCTCAGCATCTCAGGCTGAAAGATTATGGGTTCAGTCTCTGACTAACATGGTCCGATCAGCATTTAAAATGCCTCTTGCGGAGCCATCAAACACTACTGTCTCCTCGCTGGGGTCGCTGAAAGCTCCCCAGACTGTCTGTTCCTTCCCAATCCACCTTTTATTGGAAGGGCTTATTTACCAGGATTGGGAGCATCCTGATAAAATATTTACTCCCCCCAAGAGATTTCCAGTGATCTATCCCATGGAGGATAAGTTCATAAAAAAATTAAGGGTCCCTACAGTGGACGCAGCCATCTCTTGTGTGAATAAATCACTGACATGTCCAGTAGATAATGTTCCAATGTTCAAAGACCCAATAGATAAAAAATTGGAGTCTTTACTAAAATCTGCTTTCTCTACAGCAAGCATGGTGACACAACCTGCAGTAGCAGCGATTGGGGTCTGCCAAGCAGTGAAAGATCAGTTGAAACAAGTCTTAAGGGACTTACCAGATCAGCAGGCTCTTGCCCTAGCTGACCTACCTAGAGCCTTGTGTTTTGCGGTAGACGCCATAAAGGATACAATCCAACAGGCCTCCCGCTTTACGCTGTCTGTAGTACATATGCGTAGGCTTCTATGGCTCAAAAACTGGTCTGCTGAAGCTCCCTGTAAGAAATTGCTGATTAGCTTCCCATTTCATGGAGAACGCTTATTTGGAGAAGATCTGGACAAGTATATCCAGAAAATTTCTGCCGGTAAAAGTACACTCTTGCCGGTTAAGAACAAGGGTAGAAGTCCTTCTTTTAAGAGGCCTACTTCTCCAGTCCCTGGCACATCGGCTGTGAAACAGTTTCGACGGCCTCCGCGGTCAAATCCAGGGGGCAGAAATCAGGGACAATCACAGGGTAACAAGAAACCCTGGGTCAAGAGAGGTACAAAACCTCCCCCCAAGTCATGAAGGGTTGCCCCCACTCAATCGGGTGGAGGGAAGACTTCAGTTGTTCACAGAGACCTGGCGGGACACCATCAGAGACAGATGGGTGATCTCCGCAGTAAGTCTGGGATACAAGCTGGAGTTAAAAGACACTCCTCCCGCCCATTTTATGAGGTCAAACGTGCCAAGCGATCCCCAGAAGAGAGGATCCCTCCTTCTGGCACTAGAACAACTATTGCTCCAAGGTGTAATCATGAAGGTTCCCTTGGAAGAAAGCGGGTTCGGGTTTTACTCGAACCTTTTCACAGTCCCCAAACCAAATGGGGACGTAAGGCCCATATTAAATCTAAAAGGGCTAAACAAGTTCCTACATATCAGGACTTTTCGGATGGAGTCGATCCGATCGGTGGCCACCGCCCTACAAGGGCAGGAATGGTTAGCCTCGATCGACATAAAGGATGCTTATCTGCATATTCCCATCTTTCCGGCCCACCAGAAATTTCTACGCTTTGCAGTAGAAGGGCGCCATTTTCAGTTCACTTACCTTTCGGTCTGGCCACAGCACCACGAGTGTTCACAAAAATTCTGGCCCCACTATTGGCCAATCTAAGAACACGGGGTGTAACGATAATGGCATATTTAGACGACCTGCTACTAATAGACCACTCAGTGGAAAAACTGGAAGTAGCTATTCACGAGACAATCAAGTATCTGGAATATCACGGTTGGATTATCAACCGAGACAAGTCAGCTCTAAGACCAGTCAAAAGTCTGGAATACTTGGGGCTAAGGCTGGATTCAAATCAGAGAAAGATTTTCTTACCTCCAGAGAAGGTGTCGTCTTTGAAAGATTTGACCCACTTAGTGGGTACAAAAAGAAAACCATCCATACGCCTGTGCATGAGGCTGCTGGGAAAAATGGTGGCTTCATTCGAAGCAGTACCCTACGGTCAATTCCATTCAAGGAACTTGCAGAGGGCCATACTGTCAGCCTGGAACAAAAAAGTTCAGGCTTTAGACTTACCAATGTCCCTGTCCCCTTCCGTTCGCAAGAGCCTCCATTGGTGGTTGGTGCCCCAGAATCTGGAAAAAGGGAAACCCTTCAGTCCGGTTTCTTGGAAGGTGGTCACTACAGATGCCAGCCTCATAGGCTGGGGGGCAGTACTGGAGCAATGGTCTCTCCAGGGCAAGTGGTCAGAAGCAGAGAAGGCCCTGCCCATCAATCTCTTAGAGATACGAGCAGCCCGGTATGCCCTAGTAGCATGGACATCCAAACTCCAAGGGTCCCCTGTCAGAATTCAATCAGACAATGCCGCAGCAGTGGCATATATCAATCACCAGGGTGGCACCAGGAGTCGTGCAGCCCAGAGGGAAGCGAATTGCATCCTGGAATGGGCAGAAAGATATGTCCCAGCCATATCCGCGGTTTTTATCCCAGGAGTGGAAAATTGGAGAGCGGACTTTCTAAGTCGCCAGCAATTATGCCCGGGGGAATGGTCTCTTCACCCCGAGGTTTTCCAGGCAATATGCCAGCGGTGGGGAACACCGGATGTATATCTGCTAGCATCCAGATTCAACGCAAAGGTGGACAGATTTGTGTCTCGCACAAGGGATCCCCTAGCTTGCGGCTCGGATGACCTAGTGTTCCCTTGGGATCAGTTCAAGCTGATATATGCATTCCCACTGCCACAATTATTACCGCGATTAATCCGCAGAATCCGGGTAGAAAAGAAACCGGTGATTCTGGTGGCTCCAGCGTGGCCCCGAAGGGCATGGTACGCGGAGATTGTAAAAATGTCAGTGGGGAGTCCTTGGACTCTCCCACATCGTCCGGACCTGCTTTCGCAAGGACCGATATACCACCCTTCCTTACCAGCCCTAAGTTTGACGGCCTGGCTATTGAAGCCCACATTCTAAAAAAGAGAGGTCTCTCTAATCCTGTGGTTTCTACCATGATCAATGCCAGGAAGCCGGTATCCAGGCAGATCTATTATAGGATCTGGAAGGCGTACATCGCGTGGTGTGAGGCCAAGAAATGGCATCCACGTAAGTACGTAATAGGTAGGATTCTGGACTTCCTACAGTGGGCTGTAGATAGGAAGCTTGACTTGAGTACTATCAAGGGTCAGATTTCGGCCTTGTCAATATTTTTTCAAAGGCCCTTGGCTTCGCATTCACTAGTCAAAGCTTTCATACAAGGAGTGATGCGTATTAGCCCTCCGGTTAGTATTCCCATATGTCCATGGGACTTAAACCTGGTTCTGTCGGTTCTACAGAAGCAACCATTTGAACCATTGCAGCACATTTCCTTGGTTCTTCTCACCAGGAAATTGATTTTCTTAGTAGCCATTTGTTCGGCTAAAAGAGTATCGGAATTAGCCGCCTTGTCCTGTAAGGAGCCATATCTGGTTGTCCATAAGGACAGAGTAGTATTACGTCCTCATCCAGCCTTTCTTCCTAAGGTGGTATCGAGGTTTCATTTGAACCAAGATGTGGTTCTTCCTTCTTTTTTTTTCCCAAACCTACCTCGGTAGAGGAAAAGTTATTGCATTCTTTGGATGTAGTAAGAGCAGTTAAAGCTTATCTAAAAGCTACTGCTCAGATTCGTAGAACGGATACTTTGTTTGTTCTGCCGGAAGGCCCCAGAAAGGGTCAGGCAGCATCAAAATCTACTTTAGCCAAGTGGATTCGACAGGTCATAATACAAGCCTATGGCTTGAGAAGGAGACCGCCTCCGTTCAAAGTTAGGGCGCACTCCACAAGAGCAGTTGGAACTTCATGGGCAGTGCATCACCAGGCCTCCCTGGCTCAAGTCTGTAAGGCCGCAACATGGTCTTCAGTACACACGTTTACTAGGTTCTACCAGGTGGACGTTAGAAGTCAGGAGGATGTCGCCTTTGGGAGCAGTGTGTTGCAGGCCGCAAAAGATCCTCATGCCTGATGGCGCCCAGCTTATGTATAGTGTATCCCTCCCCTCATTTGGCATTGCTTTGGGACGTCCCATTAGTAATGACTAAGTCGCTCTGTGTCCCGTGATGTACGAAAAAGAAAAAGGGATTTTTATAACAGCTTACCTGTAAAATCCTTTTCTTGGAGTACATCACGGGACACAGAGCTCCCACCCCTCTTTTTGGGACACTTATTGCTTTGCTACAAAACTGAGGTGCTCCCGGATGGGAGGGGCTTATATAGGGGAGGGTACTTCCGGTTTTGGAAGTTGCCAGTGCCAGCACCTGAAGGTATCTATATAACCCATTAGTAATGACTAAGTCGCTCTGTGTCCTGTGATGTACTCCAAGAAAAGGATTTTACAGGTAAGCTGTTATAAAAATCCCTTTTTTCTATTTCTATTCTAATCTTTTCTAATTGGAATTCGAAAAATCGGTCGCATTCGAAAATATTTCAACCAAATTCGAAAATATATCTACCGGATTCGATAATATTTCAACCAAATTCGATAATATTTCAACCGGATTTGAAATTATTTCAACCAAATAGAAAAGATTATAATAAAATAGAAAAACAGATAATAGACTAGAAAAACAATAGGACAGAATATATTATATTTTATTCTATTCTGTTCTTTTTTTTTTTCTAGTCTATTTTCTATTTCTATTCTAATCTTTTCTAATTGGAATTTGAAAAATCGGTCGCATTCGAAAATATTTCAACCAAATTCGAAAATATATCTACCGGATTCGATAATATTTCAACCAAATTCGATAATATTTCAACCGGATTTGAAATTATTTCAACCAAATAGAAAAGATTATAATAAAATAGAAAAACAGATAATAGACTAGAAAAACAATAGGACAGAATATATTATATTTTATTCTATTCTGTTCTATTTTTTTTTCTAGTCTATTTTCTATTTCTATTCTAATCTTTTCTAATTGGAATTCGAAAAATCGGTCGCATTCGAAAATATTTCAACCAAATTCGAAAATATATCTACCGGATTCGATAATATTTCAACCGGATTTGAAATGATTTCAACCAAATAGAAAAGATTATAATAAAATAGAAAAACAGATAATAGACTAGAAAAACAATTGGACTGAATATATTATATTTTATTCTATTCTGTTCTATTTTTTTTCTAGTCTATTTTCTATTTCTATTCTAATCTTTTCTAATTGGAATTCGAAAAATCGGTCGCATTCGAAAATATTTCAACAAATTCGAAAATATATCTACCGGATTCGATAATATTTTAACCAAATTCGATAATATTTCAACCGGATTTGAAATTATTTCAACCAAATAGAAAAGATTATAATAAAATAGAAAAACAGATAATAGACTAGAAAAACAATTGGACTGAATATATTATATTTTATTCTATTCTGTTCTATTTTTTCTCTAGTCTATTTTCTATTTCTATTCTAATCTTTTCTAATTGGAATTCGAAAAATCGGTCGCATTCGAAAATATTTCAACCAAATTCGAAAATATATCTACCGGATTCGATAATATTTCAACCAAATTCGATAATATTTCAACCGGATTTGAAATTATTTCAACCAAATAGAAAAGATTATAATAAAATAGAAAAACAGATAATAGACTAGAAAAACAATTGGACTGAATATATTATATTTTATTCTATTCTGTTCTATTTTTTTTCTAGTCTATTTTCTATTTCTATTCTAATCTTTTCTAATTGGAATTCGAAAAATCGGTCGCATTCGAAAATATTTCAACCAAATTCGAAAATATATCTACCGGATTCGATAATATTTCAACCGTATTTGAAATTATTTCAACCAAATAGAAAAGATTATAATAATAAAATAGAAAAACAGATAATAGACTAGAAAAACAATTGGACTGAATATATTATATTTTATTCTATTCTGTTCTATTTTTTTTCTAGTCTATTTTCTATTTCTATTCTAATCTTTTCTAATTGGAATTCGAAAAATCGGTCGCATTCGAAAATATTTCAACAAATTCGAAAATATATCTACCGGATTCGATAATATTTCAACCAAATTCGATAATATTTCAACCGGATTTGAAATTATTTCAACCAAATAGAAAAGATTATAATAAAATAGAAAAACAGATAATAGACTAGAAAAACAATTGGACTTTATATATTATATTTTATTCTATTCTGTTCTATTTTTTTCTAGTCTATTTTCTATTTCTATTCTAATCTTTTCTAATTGGAATTCGAAAAATCGGTCGCATTCGAAAATATTTCAACCAAATTCGAAAATATATCTACCGGATTCGATAATATTTCAACCGGATTTGAAATGATTTCAACCAAATAGAAAAGATTATAATAAAATAGAAAAACAGATAATAGACTAGAAAAACAATTGGACTGAATATATTATATTTTATTCTATTCTGTTCTATTTTTTTTCTAGTCAATTTTTTTATATTCATTTCAAATCTTTTCTATTAAAATCAAAATCATTATATACTAAATTCGAATTTCGGAAGATGGTTATATATATATATAATATATCATTTTTTTTTCGACATTCGAATTTCGTATAGAATGAATTCTAATTTGAATAGAAAAGATTAGAATAGAAATAGAAAATAGACTAGAAAACAATAGAACAGAATAGAGTATAGATACTATCTATTTAATTTTTTATTTTGTTGCAGATTACTATTTGTTTCCATAAGATCTCCCGCAGAATATTAGCATCTATTTAATTTTTTATTATTTTTTTTGCAGAGTACTAATAGTCTGCAGGAGATCTGAAAAAAAAAATAGATGCTAATAGTCTGCAGGAGATCTTATGGAAACAAATAGTAATCTGCAAAAAAAATAAAAAATTAAATAGATAGTATCTATACTCTATTCTGTTCTATTGTTTTTCTAGTCTATTTTCTATTTCTATTCTAATCTTTTCTATTCAAATTAGAATTCATTCTATACGAAATTAGAATGTCGGAAAAAAAATTATATATATATATATATATATATATAACCATCTTCCGAAATTCGAATTCAGTATATAATGATTTTGAATTTATTAGAAAAGGTTTGAATAGAATATAAAAGAATAGACTCGAAAAAAAAAAGAACAGAATAGAATAAAATATAATATATTCTGTCCTATTGTTTTTCTAGTCTATTATCTGTTTTTCTATTTTATTATAATCTTTTCTTTTTGGTTGAAATAATTTCAAATCCGGTTGAAATATTATCGAATTTGGTTGAAATATTATCGAATCCGGTAGATATATTTTCGAATTTGGTTGAAATATTTTCGAATGCGACCGATTTTTCGAATTCCAATTAGAAAAGATTAGAATAGAAATAGAAAATAGACTAGAAAAAAAAAGAACAGAATAGAATAAAATATAATATATTCTGTCCTATTGTTTTTCTAGTCTATTATCTGTTTTTCTATTTTATTATAATCTTTTCTATTTGGTTGAAATAATTTCAAATCCGGTTGAAATATTATCAAATTTGGTTGAAATATTATCGAATCCGGTAGATATATTTTCGAATTTGGTTGAAATATTTTCGAATGCGACCGTTTTTTCGAATTCCAATTAGAAAAGATTAGAATAGAAATAGAAAATAGACTAGAAAAAAATAGAACAGAATAGAATAAAATACAATATATATATTGTATTTTATTCTATTCTGTTCTATTGTTTTTCTATTTGATTATTTCCAATATTTTCGATTCTATTCTATTCTATTCTAATTGTTTTTCAAATTCGATTCGACTAGAATTCTTTTCGAATTTGATTCGAATTTCGTCCGTGGTTTTTCGATTCGAAACGTTCGGATTCGGTTGAATTCGTAAGCATTGGTAATTCGTTAATTCGGATGCATCCGAACGTCCGAATAATGAAAATTCGTCCGAATTTCGATTCGGAACGAAACGAAATGCACATGCCTAGTAAACAGTAGCAAGTGTCAGCATCCATAACTTTAAATATCTAATCTAGGCATCAGTATTGGACAGATATGATTTTAGAAAATTTGAAATGTGAAAACTTGCTTCAGGGATGCCAAAAATAAGAAATGTCTATTTTCATGAGAAAAAGTTGACCTCATGATAATTTTGAGGTTGCAATGATTTCATGTGTACTTGAATTAACTACTCAGAATACAGTCTTGTGATTCTCATATGACTTAGAACCTAATGTGATCTTTTCATTTAACCATTTACCAATGTATACTAGAATAATGAATTACTATATTTAAAGCAAATATAATGTCATCATTACTATGGTAAAGTTTAACAGCCAATAAGTTTATATTGCCATTACCATTGGTAAAATGCACAAAGAGAAATGCAGAGTTTATATAGTTTCTATTATGGTACAGTTTTATACAAAATGCTTCTTCGTAATTTCGCACAAAAAGCACACCAGGTTAAGTTGGATTGATGTAAAAAAAAAAAAGAGTAATTTGGGAGGGATGAATGCCCTTTTTAGCCTCTCCTTTCCCTTCTCAAAGAACTTCTTATCCTATCTGCAGGGTAATCTCCTACTCTTTCCATTAAAATTCCTCTCTTTAGGGCTCTGCCCCCCTACGCCAAAGCACCTTGTCCCCATGTTAATGGAGACAAGGGCCTCTTGCCAACAACCCTGGGCGGTGGTTGTGGGGGTCTCCAGGCAGGGGGCTTATCGGAATCTGGAAGCCCCCTTTAACAAGGGGGTCTCCAGTTCCCACCCCCCCCTATGTAAATGAGTATGGGGTACATAATACTAAAAAATTGTCAAAAATAAATAAAGACGGGGCAGTTTTTGACAATTCCTTTATTAAAAAAAATGTAAAAAATGTCACCCGATGTACAGTAGATCCATCTTCAATCCCGACACCCGTGGCACAGCCAGACTTGAAAAAAAAACAAAAAACATTCCACCCGCGACGAAGGCTAACCACCGAATGCCTGCTCTGCCGTTTGACAGTTCTTAAATAGGTAAGGGACTGGGTCACCTGATAGCACTACCCCCTTGTGCTGTCACCAACCCAGCATGCACTGGTCTGTGACATCACACAAGAGGATGGTGCCATCAGGTGATGTCACCAGGTGACCCCACCCCTTACCTATAGTCAAACTGTCAAACGGCAAAGCAGGCATTTGGCAGAACTTTTTTTTCAGCTCCAGCGGTGGCAGCGGGCATCATGATTGATGATGGATCTACATCGGGGGACTTTTTAAAAACCCCTCCACCCCAAAGCACCCCCCATGTTGAGGGCATGTGGCCTGTTATGGTTTGTGGGGTGTGCTCACCCCCCCCTTTACCTGACCTGCCGGGCTGCATGCTCGGATAAGGGTCTGGTATGGATTTTGGGGGGGACCCCCATTATTTATTTATTTTTTGGCACAGGCTTACCCTTAAAATCCAAAAATCCATTGCAAACCTCCCCCCCCCCCCCCCCCTCGACTCCCACACTGTTTTTTTTTTCGTTTTTTTTATTGCTGCTAATGGTATTGTATTCCTGGCAATTTAAAAGTCTTTTTTTTTTCTTTATAAATTTCAGTTTTGTTGCAGCAGGTTCTATACACAGTACAGATGCGCCACTTTACAGGCAGACTAAGGGGACCCCCCCAGGCACTATATTTAAAGGAATTTTTCATTTTTATTGTTTTACTTCAAGCATCATTAAAATCACTGCTCCTGTAAAACAAACTTAAAAAAAATTCATTTATACATGTCCCCCAGGGCAGTACCCAGGCCCCTATTCCCTTTATATGGCCAATAACTTGCAAATAAGCCTTCAAATCAGGGACTTTTGTTTTTTTTAAGTTTGGGTCCCATAGACTTTAATAGGGTTCGGGGTTCAGGTTCAAACTTTAGCAATGTTCAAGTTATGGCGCCAAACCAGGGGGGGGTGTTCGGCCCGACGCTACTTACCACTGGCAGCTTCACTCCCCCCTTCACTGTACTAAAATCTGTTGTTTTGTTACAAGCACCGCCATCCACTCAGACATAAAGACTCCCAAAATCTTATGTTTTAGAGGTGATAATGTAGACAGAAATTTTTGGAAACTTTCAAATTTTTTGCAAAAACATTGTGCATAAGCAGCGTAAATTTTAAAAACATAAAACAAATGTTATATTGTTTTGAGCTATAATTTTGCCTCACAGAAGGAAAAAATGGTCTGCTATAAAGATACACCCCTGTTTATTAAAGTTTGCTAACATTTGTCTGTTACCTCCTAATACACAGGGAAGGAAGAAGTACACTTGTCAGTGCAATATGCATATGTAAATACCTTATTATATACACTTTGGTTGAGCTCATCTGCATGATGTTTCTGTTTTGGGTAAGACTTGAAAATGTTCTGTAGCATGTGGAAATGTGAACACGTGTTTCTGAGGAATATTAACTAGTAATATAAAAATATAATTACGTAACCATGAGCAATATTTGCATTTTGAATTCTCACATTATTTACCAACTTGTGAACATTTAATTTTACGTCAGATTATTTTGTACATATTTTAGATCTATAATTTGGCTTCCATTTAAAGACAAATTTAAGAGTTAAAGGGGTTGTAAAGCTTCGTGTTTTTTTCACCTTAATGCATCCTATGCATTAAGGTGAAAAAAACATCCAATGTTTACAAGCCCCCAGCCCCCCCCCCCCCCCCGTTTACTTATCTGAGGCCTCGAAAGTCCTGCGTCATGAACGCGCTGACTTCTTGCCCCGTCTTCTCGGCTATTCATTAGAGATTCATAGCAGAGCAGCCATTGGCTCCCACTGCTGTCAATCTAATCAATGATGCGGCGCGCCGAGGGTGGGGCAGAGTGATACACTTGGCGGCTATGGCCGCCACTGTATCACACGGGAGCACGCCCACAATATAACCCCCTTGGGAGAGAGCTTCCCAGGACGGGGGTTAGCTCTTGTGGAGAGGAGCCGAGATAGTTCTGACTGAAAATAGAATGCATAAGCAGAAATAAATAGAAACTGCAAGTCAACAGGGTCATACATTCCCTTAGCTGAATGTATAGGTAAATCTTGACTTTTCCTGTAAAATACCTTATTACCTCCCATACCTCAGTTATTGAGGCTGCCCATCATATTAGGACAAGAAGTCATTTAAAATGCCTAAAGTTTGACTTTTACAAAAATAAAAAAATTAGCATATATAAACAGTTGCCTAAAATTTGTTTTCATGGAATAAAACCACGTTTTTTTACCATGTGCTCAGGATTGTTGCAGATTTACTGTAAGCATTGGAAAGGTTTTTTCAGAAAGGTGACACAAAAAAATGTGTCTGCTCTCAATACATCAGCAGAGTGTTTTTGGTAACCAATCTTTTAGGACCTCATGGTTCTGCAGGAAGAATAGGAATGAAAAGAAGATGGGATGGGGAGGGGTGTGGGGGGTCAGGGGTGTAGTAGTTTTGGGGCCGTGCATCCAATGCAATAAAATGAGCAGCTGGAAAAGGAAGCATTCATTATAAAAAAAAAAATTGAGTACTACATAGTCAGTAAAGTTAAACAAAGCAGAACTAAAGTATCTTTTCTCTTACGTTCACTGATTGACACAGCTCCTTTACTTAGACCATAGGGTTGTTACGCCATCTTCAGGAGAGGACTAGACATGACATGTTAACATGTACAATGTTTTTCTGCCTAGTGAAGGAGAAGGAACTAGGAACCCTGCGGGCCCATCGGTCCGTGGATTTTTTCTGCAGAAGTTTTCTTTTTGCGCAAGATTAAGATCCTGGGATCTGCTATCAACAGCCGGCTGGGTGACAGGCTGGATACCCTTAACCTTGTAGTCTCCCCAGCCTGGCCAGCAAGCGTGTGCAGACCAGAGCTCCGTGATGGGTCGGCCACGACATGCCCCTCAGGCTCCAGGGGTGGCCGGTGAGCGCAATGCTCCAGGGCACACATATGACCGGGCTACTGATGTCTGCATCAGTGTGCTGGGCCAGCAGCCACCCCGTACTGATCGGAGAGTGGGTCTGTGATGGAATGTCCCCAGCTCGTCCGGAATGGTAAGTACAGCTCTCCCTGGCTCGGTGGGGCTGAGCAGCTGGGCATTCCCTGGGAGGTCGATTCGGGGGTCCCTCTCCTCCCTCTCTTCTCTCCCTATCTTTCCTCCCCCCTGTGGGGGATGCTGCATGGGCTGCTGAGTGGTGTGTGTGCCACATAGGCAGGGGCCCCCTGGGGGGGCTCTCACCTTGGGTGGGGGGGCTGCGCTGGGTGGCTGTGCCCTGGGTGTCTGTTTGTCTCTCCCCTGGGTGTCTGGAGGTCTAATGTGCTGATCGCTGTAGCGCTGTTTGCCGCCATGTTCTCTGCCTTTTTTCACTGTCTCTTTCTGCATACAGTGGTTTGGCGGCCATTTTAGGTGTGTCCAGGGAGAAGCATGGTCAGGAACCATTTTCCTGTAGTTCGGCGGCCATTTTCCCTGTGACTATGTCCTTTATACTGGACGCTCGGCGGCCATTTTATTGTAGCCTAGCATGTTTTTCATGCCCAGCGATAATCCCTGAGGCTCAGAACAGAGCGGTTTCCTCTCACAGACTCCTGGGAGCTGACACAGGACACAAGCACACCTAGCTGGTGGCGCAGAACTCGGTCAGGGTGGTGAGTCCTGTGGTGGGGGCCCCTCAGCCTGCAGCAGTTAGGAGGGTGGGACCATTCACTGTCCTAAGTCCCCAACAGGTGGCAGACAGGGTGGGTCAACATGGCTTCAGAAACTGGTGTTTCTTCCCCCGAACTAGGGCAATTGCAACCGGTTCGCCTGCAGACAGTGCAGTGCCTCTGGACGCTTTGTCGGCGATCCTTAACTCGTTCATTGCCAAGATGGAGGCGGTGCGTAGGCGCAAAGGTGGTAAAAAGTGGCCTCCACCCCCCCCCCCCGTCCTCCGGGGAGAGCTCTGACGCAGACTCGGGCCCTGCTGAGGCTGGTGACCCCTGCTCTGTCATTTTCATATGACGCTGACCAGGACCGATCGGACAGTGAGGATGAGTACCCCTCTGGGTCCGCGCGCGACACAGCGCTAGTTGGAGCACATATCACAGCTGTGCGTGATGCTCTGAAGATTCAGGATACAGCAGTTTCCTCTGCTGAAGTAGTGGTCCCTTTTGGGTCCCGTAAGCCAGCCTGTACACCTAAGGTGTTTCCGTATCTGACTTATTTCGATAAGTTCATATACACGGAATGGGGGCGACCGCAACGTACCTTTCGGTCCCAAAATATATGGCGGTGCGTTACCCCTTTGAGGAGAGCCTTCTTAAAAAATGGTCGGCTCCTCCAGTCGTGGACCCCCCTGTATCCAGGTTAAATAAGGTAACCACAATCCCGGTAGAGGGAACTTCTGCCTTTAAGGACCCCACGGACAGGAAGGCCGAGGCAGTGGCCCGTTCCTTATTTACAGTTGTGGGGTCAGCGATGCAACCAGTACTGGCCTCCGCACTTGTGTCACAGACACTGACCGAGTGGGCAAAACGTTTGCACCGCGAATTGGGGGAACAACAGGCTTCTCCTGGCTGCGTGGATTTTTTTAAGCAAGTAGTATGAAAATGAAAGTAAAAATAATAGACAGCTATAATATTTTAATCTTATCCTTATGTCATCGTTCAGAGTTTATCCTATCGACTTTCACAAGATGAGTTGTCAGGAACCAGGCATGTAATCCCACTGCTATCCTCCCAGTCTTCTACTGTTTTTATTTAACCACTTCAGGCCTGAGTCAATTCTGACACTTCGCTCCTACATGTAAAAATCATCATTTTTTTTTGCTGGAAAATTACATAGAACCCCCAAACACTATATATATATATATTTTTTTTTAGAAAAGACCCTAGAGAATACAATTGCGGTAATTGCAACTTTTTATCTTGCACGATATTTGCGCAGCAATTTTTCAAACGCGTTTTTTGGGGAAAAAAAACAGTCTTATGCTTTAAAAAAAACAAACAGTAAAATTAGCCCAATTTTTTTGCATAATGTGAAAGATTAAGTTACGCCAAGTAAATAGATACCTAACAGGTCACGCTTCAAATTTGCACACGCTCGTGGAATGGCGCCAAACTTCGGTACTTAAAAATCCCCATAGGCGACGCTTTAAAAAATTTTACTGGTTACATTTTTTGAGTTACAGAGGAAAGCCTCGTACACACAACCGAGAATCTCGTCGTAAAAAAAACCTGTTGTTTTTCTCGAGGAGATTCTTGTCAAGCTTGACGAGATTCTTGTCAAGCTTTCGTTGCATACACACTGTCAATTCCAAATCTCGTTGTTCTAAAGCGCGGTCACATACAACACGTACAACGGCAGTATAAAGGGGTAGTTTGATTCCAATGGCGCCACCCCTTGGGCTGCTTTTGTTGTTCTTGTGTTACCGCGTGTTAGTAAAAGTTTGGGGAGAGACGATTCGTGCTTTTCAGTCTTCGTGCTTTCAGTTCGTTTTAGCGCGACAAATGTGCTATCTCCATTTTGAAAGCTAGTTTTACCAGAAGGAGCGCTCCCGTCTTATACTTGATTCTGAGCATGCGCGATTTTTTAAGACTCGGAAAAGCATACACACGACCGGTTTTCTCATCGGGAAACAGGCCGACGAGAATCCCGACGAGAAAAACGAGAATCCTGACGAGAAAATAGAGAGCAGGTTCTCTATTTTTCTCGTCGAGATTCCCGGCAGTTTTCTCGATGAGAAACCATACACACGAACGGTTTTCTCGGCAAGAAGGCTCTCCCAACAGTTTTCTTGTCGTTTCTTGACGAGAAAACCGGTCGTGTGTACGAGGCTGTAGTCTAGGGCTAGAATTATTGCTCTCGCTCTAACTTTCGCAGCGACACCTCACATGTGTGGTTTGAACACCGTTTTCATATGTGGGCGGGACTTACGTATGCGTTCGCTTCTGCATGTTTATTTTACTTATTTTGACACTTTAAAAAATAAATAAAAAATGTGAACACTTTTATTTCTATTACAAGGAATGTAAACATCCCTTGTAATAGGAATATGACGTGACAGGTCCTCTTTACAGTGATATATGGGGTCAATAAGGCCCCACATCTCACCACTAGGCTGGGAAGCCTAAAAAAAAAGAATAAAAAAAAAAAAAAAACATAACCGCTTCGAAGCCGAAGCGGCGCCGTTTTTTTTAATGCAGAGGCCGGGCGTGACGTCATAACATCGCGCCCGGCCTCCGACGATCATAGAGACTCTCATAGAAATCTCTGTGATCAACATCCGGGGCTGGCGGATCCTGTCACCGACTCACCGATCGCACAGGTGAGTCGGGAGAAGCACCGGAGGGCGGCGGTAGGGGGGACGTCCCCTTCCGCTGCCCGTAAGAATGATCAATTAAATGAGACAGAAGAGCGCAGGGCAGAACTGGGAGGAATCACATTGTTCTGTGCAGTTAGTCTCTGCCCTTTATGCAAATATTGAAGCATCAGGACACACACACACACACAGCAGGTCACAGATGGATCGAAATTTGGCCAGTTCAACAGGGAGCTGCCGAATTTCGATCTGTGTGTGGCTGTCCCTGTTTAACAGAAGTTGATTGTTAAACTGACTTCTCTAGAACAGACAAACTGGAAAACTTTTGCAACTGTAGTCAATTATCAGTGTTTTCCGATGCCAGAATACAGAGATGATTCTATATAGCAGGGCCCTCGGATTCCTCCTGTATTGAATTGCATTGTAACTGTACTGTCTGCCCTCATGCTGTAAGGAGCTGTGCAAACTGTTGGCGCTATATAAATCCTGTATTATAATAATAATAAAATGATTCCTCCATCCACCTCGTTTGTGTGAATGGAGGAACTTTTTCGCATTTTCTGTTCAGCCCACTGGCTGAATGGAAAAAAATGAACCCCCTACGGCCAGCTTAAGTGGGAGTGGTGAAAAGTCTATGACCTCTGAGCTGTACAGCCACAGAGACATAGGCGTGCGCAGCCTATTACATTAGGGTGTGCACTCCAAAGCTCAAACACGCATATATGTGTATATATATATTATATATATATATATATATATACATACACACATGCGCGCTTTTAGAAATAAATTGGTACATGTGCACAGGTTTTTTTGTTCAGTTTGCTAGCTGACAGGTTCTTGCATCTATACAAGCGATGTGGATGCAAGGATCCCCCTTGTAGGGACATTGTATTCTGACAGCGGGGATTCTCCACCATCAGTATACACTGATTAGTGCTGCAGCCTATTTACTGCAAGCTGCTAATTGAACAAGGTTTCAGGCTGGGTTCACATTTATGCGAATTGGATGCAGGTTTCCCCACATCAAATTTGCATGGTAGGAGATTGTGACCAGCTCTTTATGGAGCCGGTTCACATATCTCTGCTGTGGCTCCGGTGCAAATTGCACAGGGGACCTGTGCATTTTTTGGTCCGTTTCAGGTCCGAATTCAGCCCAAAAATTCAGGCTGAAATCGGACCTGGAACAGTGAATGGAGATGCACAGGACCCCTGCTGTGAGCCGCATGTGGCAATAGTGTGAACCCAGCCTTATGCAATCCTATTTAACTGCTTGTCAACCGCCCAACCGCCCACCATCTAATGCACCACTAGGGGGCGCACGCGTGCCCGCCGCGTCACTGGGGACCCGATGCGCGTGCCCGGCGGCCACTGGGCAGTGGGCACCCGTGATTGCCCAGTAACCAAGCAGGACCGTGGATCTGTGTGTGTAAACACACAGATCCACGTCCTGTCAGGGAGAGACCGATGGTGTGTCCCTTGTACATAGGGACAACCATCCGTCACCTCCCCCAGTCAGTCCCCTCCCCCCACAGTAAGAAACACTTCCAGGGAACACATTTAACCCCTTCCTCGCCCCCTAGTGTTAACCCCTTCCCTGCCAGTCATGTTTATACAGTAATCAATGCATTTTTATAGCAGGGATCGCTGTATAAATGTGAATGGTCCCAAAAATGTGTCAAAAGTGTCCGATGTGTCCGCTGCAATATCGCAGTCACGATAAAAATCGCAGTTTGCCGCCATTACTAGTAAAAAAAAAAAATAATAATAATAAAAATGTTATAAATCTCTCCCCTATTTTGTACCTGCTATAACTTTTGCGCAAACCAATCAATATACGCTTATTGCAATTTTTTTTTTACTAAAAATATGTAGAACAATATGTATCGGCCTAAACTGAGGAAAATTTAAGAAAAAACAAAATTTGATATTTATTATAGCAAAAAGTAAAAAATATTGTGTTTTTTTTTTCAAAATTGTCGCTCTATTTTTGTTTATAGCGCAAAAAATAAAAACCGCAGAGGTGATCAAATACCAACAAAAGAAAGCTCTATTTGTGGGAAAAAAAACTACGCAAATTTTGTTTGGGTACAGCGTCGCATGACCGCGCAATTGTCATTCAAAGTGTGACAGCGCTGAAAGCTGAAAAATGGCTTGGGCAGGAAGGGGGTGAAAGTGCCCTGTAGGCAAGTGGTTAGGGCTGGGCGATTTTCCCCCCCAAAAAAATCTGCGATTTTTATATAAAAAACTTGATTTACGATTCGATTCGATTTTTTTTTTTTATTATATTAATTAAAGTGCATCAACAAACAAAATTGCAAAGGCAAACCCTTTCTCTAAATGCAAAGTCAGTGTGCAACAAAGATTGTTAAACATCCAAATTATTAATACTGTATTTGGATTTAGCTAATAAAACAACAAAAAATCTTGAGGTTACTCTTAGTTGAATTGAACTGTGTCCATGCCTCACTGTACCCGTGCCTCACTGTGCCCGTGTCTCACTGTGCCCAATGTCTCACTGTGCCCGTGTCTCACTGTGCCCGTGTCTCACTGTGCCCGTGCTTCACTGTGCCCGTGCTTCAATCACTGTGCCCGTACCTGATGCAGATTTTCATGGTATACGGATTTTACTGCTACACCGGTGGCCATTCCAGTATTCAAAAGCCGCGCCTCCTCCTTGTCTGTGATAGGCGGAACACTCAATTTCCCAGCATTCAGTGTTCCGCCTATCATGGTCATCCTCATAACACAGACGAGGATGAGAGGATGTCCGTGATAGGCTGAACACTGCCTGCTGTGAAATTGAGTGTTCCGCCTATCACAGACGACGAGGACTCGGGAGGCGCGGCTTTTGAACACTGCAATGGCCGCCATCTGTCTGCATGACACGCTGATCAGGTAGGCAGACGGCGGCTGCGGCGAGTAGATGTAATTGGGGTAACGCCGCCCAGTGCCATTCCGGATACGCCCCCTGCAGTCCTGCTACGGAAACTTTGAAGGAAAAAAAAACGTTTTTTTTTTTTTTTTTTTTTATCTCAAAAAATCGATTTTCTTCAAATCTGAATCGATTTGAGCTCAAAACTCGATTCAAGATTAAAATCGATTTTTTTCCCAGCCCTACAAGTGGTTAAGAGAATCTGATCTAATGATTGGCTTCTGACTTACAAGGATACATTGAAATTTAGCCAGTTCCTGCTGAACTGGACAAATCCCAATCGGTGTGTACCCAGCTTTACTTTCTCCAGCAGGCGTCCTCCACTGCTGTGACTTGTCCCCTTCAGCTCCTATGTAAATTACTGGTTGTGGTCACACTCCAGCCTCCCCATCATACCATACAGGGTTAATGTCCCTGTATGGTATGAGATGATGTCAAGGCTTTGGGTGAAGGAAGACAGCTTGTAATCAGGTAAGATCACTTTCACACTTAGACGCTTTACAGGCGTTTTAGCGCAAAAAATAGCGCCTGTAAAGCGCCTCTCCTGTCACTCCAGTGTGAAAGCCCTAATCCTTTCCCACTGGAACGGTGCCCTTGCAGGACGTTGGAAAAAGTCCTGCAAGCAGCATCTTTGGGGTGATTTAGGAGTGGTGAATACACCGCTCCCAAAATGCCCCTGCCATTGAAATCAATAGCCAACACTGCTGAAGCGCCTGCAAAGCGATTTGGCAGCAACACTTTTAACTCTTTTTTGCCCGCTAGCGGGGGTTAAAGCGCCCCGCTAGTGGCCAAAAAATGCAGCTAAAACCAGCTGCGCTTTACCGCTAACGCGACCAGCGCCTTAGAGTGAAACTGCCCAAAGCGAAAAAGGATTATCCCCTCCTCCCCCCACACTGCATGGATGAACATTCACTTTCCTGAAGTTGAGGCTGTATTATAAAATCACATTCCTTTCTATTTATGCTAACATTTTTTGATAGGACTTCTGAGGTGCTACATAAATGTATTCCACATATATACTATATATTATTAAAAAAAATGATTTTAATAAGATATAATGTGTATGTTGGATACATCTATGTAACAGAAGTCCCAGTAATTCTCATCCTATTCAAGAAAGTTACTTTCCTTTCAGTAAATCGTCCCTGCAAGGTGCAGGGCAGGTGTACAGCACAGCATTGTATAGAAGGAGAAGGTCAGGACTCACATGTGGAGAAGATTCAGGCTGCCATCCATCCTCTGAGATCTTCAGTAGGCCCCAGGGAGAGCAGTGCTTCAGGCTGCACTGTGATGATCTCTTCCTGCTCCGCCCACCTGTACTAGAGCTGTGAAAGCCCCGACTTGTCCAGAGAACGAGAGACTTTCCTCTTCAAGCTTTTTGTGGCAACAGGAAGATAGGATAGTGGGCTCTGGTAACCCCTTACTCCTGTCAGTATTGCAGCCACCAGCTGTGGAGTAAGCAGTCAGGAATCAGATGCTGCCTCTAAGGTCCGGCTACAGCATCTCGGCATCTCAACTGAGAGCTGGCGGCGGAGTGATATGCAGCTGTCAGGGATGCAGTAGCCGGAACTATAGAGTCAGTATCGGAAAATGCGGCTGCCTGACTGCTTACTCCGCAGCCTGTGGCTACAGTTCTCCCAGGATATTGGCATCCAACTGAGAGATAGTCCCACTCCCAGCACTACAGGTTAGCAGGGGTGCCAAAATGGAGTTATCTCAAACACATTCTGACCCTGGGGTGTGCCTGGGCATTTGGGTGTGCCCAGGCACACCCGGCACACCCCGTACGCACGCCTATGCACAGAGATGAAACCAAGAGGTCTTGCACTGAGCCTGTACAGCAGATGGGAAGTCTCGTTTTTCAAAATGCTGCCTTCAATAAAACAGAATGTGTGCATTAAAAAAATAAACTTTAGTCTTGCGTTCAATATCCCCATCTTGGCTATTTAAAATGGTTCTACTCTAAAACTGTCATTATGACATTCATTTTTGTAAAGATGCAAAATGGATTTTTAAGATGCTGAAGACAGAGTACAGCAATATAGTAAAATCAAGTAAATTTTATTATACGTGTTTCAAAGATTAAAAATCAAGTATTTTTGTGTAAAACCAGAAATGACAACCTCATATGGTCGTGATACAGTATGTACAGATATACATATAAATAAGACAATATATTATAAATTCAATTTAATACACAGATGAATAATCTGTAAATGCATACAAATGCAGGAGTCATCCAATACATATTCATACAAATAACACCATGGTTAAACAGGTCATCTGATAAAAAATCTCACCCTGGATGGGAACACGGTTTCATAGGAGATGATAACACCTATTAGACTGTTTTGTGGGAGAACTAACAAAATGTAATTTTCTTTTCTCAGAAAAAAACTTTACTAGGAAATTACCAATATATGATACAGGACATTGCAGTTTCTGTCACAGTTATGTTAACAAGTAAGTTTTTGTTGTTAACAGACCTTGGTATTATTGAGTAAACATTTATTTTAGAACTGTTCTGTAATGTTTAAAGAACCTTTTTCACAAAACTATAAACCGATCAGCCATAACATTAAGATCACGAACAGATAAAGTGAAGAACATTGATCATCTTGTCACAATGGCTTATGAAAGGCAGTGAGATATATTCGGCAACAAGTAAATATGTTGTCCATGAAGTTGATTTGTTGAAAGCAGAATAAAATTGCACTGTAGTTTGTTGTGTATGGGACTGCATAGTCCCAGGTCGGTTAGGGTGTCCATACTGACCCGTGCTCACAGCCAAAAACCCTTACCCTTGAATCACATTTTCTTTTACATTATGTGGATGTCCAGGGGCATGTATCTTGCTTACCTGAGGAAGAGATGGCACCGGGATGCTGTATGAGAAGAAGGCAAGCCGACAAAAGCAGTGTGATGTTTTGGGCAATGTTCTGCCTAAGCATTGTTGATGATCAAGTACACCTCTTCATATAAACTGTATTCCCTAATGGCAGTAGCCTCTTTCAACAGGATAATGCATCCTGCCACACTGCAAATATGGCTCAAGAATTGTTTGCGGAACACAGCAATTCATTCAAGGTGTTGACTTAGCCTCCAAATTCTCCAGATCTTAATCCATCGAACATCTATGGGATATGTTGGAAAACTAGTCCAATCCATGTAGGCCCCACCTCACAATTTATTGAACTTAAAGCATCTGCTACTGACAGCTTGGTGCCATATACCACAGCATAACTTCAGAGGTCTAGTGGTATCCCCGATGTGATGGGTCAGGGCTGTTTGGGTGGCCAATAGGGGAATATACTCAATATTAGGTGGGTCATCATAATTTTATGGTTGATCAGTGTATATACTGTATGTATCTTGGACTGCAGTTGGAGTGCCTTTTCATAATTAGGACATGCAACCAGGCAGTTTAGGGAGATTTCCTTTACATTTTGGGACAAGTCTTTTGTGTATTCCCAGACCTTGGTTCCTTGGGGTAATCAGAATGAGCTAAATATGATGTAATAGGGCCAGTTGAAACACATTTTACTTGTGGGTGACCAGATTGTGCTTTCAAGGCAAAGTGTACTGTACTGAAGAAAGTACCAGCAGGGAAGGTAGGGCCAAAATGTCCTCTTCTTGAGCATGGTGTTGGGAGTATCTACATGGACTTTGAGCAGATGGCCTAATATGGGTTGTGGTTCTGTTTACATGTACTGAGTAAAGTTTAGCTGGTACAACTATAATGTTGGACTGATAAAAAGGTGGGTTACCTGTGGCATGAGGCCTCGGCAAGAATTGCCTTTACATAGTTTAAGTGGGATGTAAAGGCAAAAAAAAAAAAAAAAAACACATATTTAGTACATCTCTGGAATACATGTGCATTTCCCCATATTGTGTTGCTTTAAACACACTGCAAGTACAGAAAAATCACTGTTGATGATTGATCACTGTGCCAGAAATATGGTGTGCTACTACCTTCCACTTTGACATGACAACACAGCTCTGAATACCTAGGAACAAAGTATCAGCCCTGCCTGCATCATTTCTAATGGAGAAATATCCTTAACCCCTCTGTGTACAGGCAGAGAGTACAGAGTTATCAGTGCACAAGATTTCTGTCAAAATTAACAGGTATTTTTTTGCACTTTGGCATACCAATCAGGGGCAATGGGAGAAAATACAAGATGCAAATGCTGTCAGTGCTAAATATACACTTTATGTAGCATCAACTTCATACAGAACACAGCACTGTGTTCTGGCAGGTACCTCCCGTTTGCTGCAGGAACAAAATCGAGTCAGGCTGACATCATCAGCCCGTCTCCCTACAATTATGTATTCAATAATTAAAATGCAAGGCTTCTTGTGAATGCCTGAGAAGCACTCAGCACAACTCAAATTTGTTCTGGCAGAAGAGAGTCAGTCTCTGTACTGCTGTCATAACACAGCACTATATACTGTATGTAGCTGATGCTACACACAGTTTATACAGCGCTGATAGCAGCCGTATCAGCTAGTTAAAATTAGTTAAGGAAATATGCAACTATGTTTAAAAAAAATATAGAGTGGGGTGGGACTTTGATTGTGCCTCAATGGAGTATAAAAAAAAAAGAGATAGAATAGTACAATTATAGAAAAATAGAAAAGTTTTATTTGCCTGCCTTAGGCAGTACCTTCTAAAAACACACGTTTAAGACAAATTACAGTCTCTTATTTTGAATTAGGGGTGTGCAGATCCCGGAGATATAGAGAGGTGTGGCCTACGCGTTTTGCGGACAGTTCCGCTTCGTCGGGGCCTTGAGAATAGCACAAGAGAGACATCATAAAGCATTATATAAATAATTAAACATTGAGCATAGGTTATATTATATTATATTATATATTATATATTATATTATAATAAAAATTGAGCATAGGTTATATACTTTCATAGACTGAGATAATAGAAAATATGTATATAGAGGTATCAATGACTTTGTTTACACAGGTTTGTATCAATAATAGATCACTTTAAGTACTCATTGGTGAAAGCTACATGTAACATTGTAGAACGTTTAACATGTAGATACAGTCACATATTATACTATTGCATGTGCAGCGGTGTCTCACACAAGTATGGACGGAGGGGAGATAAAGAGGTGAACAATTAAGCATCACTAAATATTTAGTTATATGCAAGTGATCGATCACTTGCATATAAGGGCCTGCCCTATTTCTTCCGGTGGGATTGGTGGAATATCCCCATGGGCTCCCCAGGCTCAACGTTCCTCCTGAACCGATGCCTTACCAATACAGTCTCTAGGTGAGTAAGTAAACATTAATAAAATCTTATGCACTTATGAAAAAAACGATTTTGACATCTAGATATTTAGTGATGCTTAATTGTTTAATTAGTTTCCATAGTTAGGTCCTGCTTCCACAAAAATGCTGCATGACTCAAAACAGGCTTGCATAGACATAACAGGTGAAAAATCCAAGTCTACCTTGATCATCATTTGTTAGCCTACAGAACAAAGCCATAAAATTTCTGTTTCATTGTACTTGAATACTCCTTGTTTTGTTCCTTATGCATTCTGTTTTACATTCTCTAGATTTGTCCATAAACTTGCAATTGCATAGCTGCAAATGGCCTCCAATTTAAAATTCAAAGTACCGGTATTTAAAAATGTTTGATAAATAATTTCTCAGGACAATGAACTCGCATTTAACCCTACAGCAAAATTGCTTCATCATTGCAATCATCGTTAAGTCCCCTGGTTCTTCATTTTCAATTACCTACTAAGGCCTCATGCCCACGGGCGTTTTTTCAGCCGCGTTTTTGAGCGTTTTTTACAGCTTAAAAACGCCTGTCCATGTTAGTCTATAGCTTCATGCCCACCTAGGCATTTTTGAGCTGTAAAGAGCATAGGCGTTTGTAAGCTGTAAAAAAAAACCAGGGCCAGTGCGTTCCTCAGCGTCAGAATTTGGCAGGAAAAACCGCGAGCGTCAAAAAACGCGCAAAAACGCGCACTAACGCGCAAAAAACGCGCACTAACGCGTGGTCGCGTTTTTAGCTCCGACGTTTTTTTTTTGTTTTTTTTTTTTTTTTTTTTTTCAAAAAAAAAAAAAATATATATATTTACAATAACATGGACAGGCGTTTTTAAGCTGCAAAAAACGCAGCTGTAAAAACGCCAGTGGGCATGAGGCCTTAAGATTACAATTAGACCATTTGTTTGCACTTCAGTCTACTAAATGCCTGAACAGTAGTAGATTATATAGGAACTCGGTACTGTCAGAAATCCTAACCGCTGGTTTGCAAAGGCTTTAGCTATACTCTTTTGTGTGAAATGTAATACAATGGGTACACAATAATAAAAAAAAAAAACATCAAGGGCTTAACAATCACATAAGTCACAATCATAAAACTTTCTAAATTTAATCACAGATATATCATTATCTAAAATGTTTTGGTTTGTTTTACAGTGAGTTTAACTGGTCCTGCTCCAAAGCTAGCTCCATACAGACCTGCAATGAGTCTGATGTCTCCTTCCTTGCTGCCGTCAGTGACCTTGCACATCATATTTACCATTGTTATACAGACAATTGCATTCTTCCTGGTACAGCAGCAACCATGGTACAACGAGACTGATGTTTTCAGGTGTGATTTGTTTATTTTATTTAAGTACAGTAACTTGTATTGCCTTACATATCCTTAAAGTAAATATGTCAGTACTCTATAGGTGCTGAAAAGGCTCAAGAACCTTTTTGCATATAATACAATATCATATAGTTTAGAGTTGTGTAAACAAAATATATGTCATAAAATAAGAAGCAAATATCTTAAATGGAAAAAGTTAATTAGTTACATTTAAAATCATTGTAAAGGGTGAAAGTTTTTTACTTTAATGCATTCTATGCATGAAGGTAAAAAACCTTCAGAGTGAAGCTCCCCCACAGCCCCCCTAATCGATCCAGCAAGAATCAAGGCTCTCTTGGGTCTCTCCCTCCTCATTGGCTCCCTCTGATGTCAATCACTCAACTGAGTAGGGAGCAGAGGGTGGGACTGAGCCATGCTCTGTGTGTCCCTTTATGGGGGCACTCAACAAGGGGAGGGGCCAGAAACGCTGACAGGGTACCCGAGAAGGAGGATCAGAACACAGAGCAGGTAGGTATAACATGTTTAAGTATGATGTGGATATTATTTTAAAGGAATCTTTAGAACCACTTAAAGCATTTGTAAAGCTAAAACTTTTATTTACATAATTGATAGAGTGCAGAATGTTTTTTTCTGTCTGTGTCCCATTCAAAAGATTTTCCTGAATTCCAATGACAGTAACCGCCAGGACCAGGAGAATGAATTTCCCCAGCAGGGATACAGACAGTAATAAAAACCTGACAAGGATTCCAACCATTCAATAGTTCATTCAAAACGGAAAAAAAAAAAATATATTTTAGGCACACTTTAGGATTCACATCTTGTGGATGTGTGAATATCTGTTAGAAATGTGGGGACATTATATAAATTATTGCAATTTGTCTAAAATTATAGTATGGTTATGTTATATAACTTTGCACTTTCATGTAATTTAGTGCTTTGTAGAGTTCCTTGTTTTTTTTTGGTGGCAGCAATGCATACCCCATTGTTTGCATTTTTTCTCAATCTTAGTGACAACTGGGATAATGCATAATAAATCATCTTTTTTAATTCTTTCTGTATGCAGTGCATGTGATCATCACAATCAAAGTTATGTCAACCACACAATGATAGCGCATCATAGTCACTCTCAGAATTTCATTACTACAACACTGTGGCCTGTGTCTGGGATAAACCTTATTATCGCTGAGTTTGTATTCTCCAAAGGAAAGCCTTTTAGAAAACCAATATACACTAACTGTAAGTGCCTATGATATCCTTCTTGTCACTTTATACAACAATGCATTTACAGTAGATATACTGTGTGTGTGTGTATATATATATATATATACCGTATATATATCCCGTATATATATCAAAAGTTCAGATGTCCCTGTTTTAGGTCACATTCCGATCTCACTAATTTCGACTGCTGCAAAAGGTATTTTTATATAATATATATTCACATAAATTATTTTACATGCTGCTGTGGCATGTTCACTAATAGGGACACAAAATATATGCTAAATGTTTTTCATACACTGATTAAAGGAAAATGGAAGCTTAGAAGATTTGAAGAATTAAGGGTACCTAAACTGCAGGAGATTTAGTTGGGAGCAACATATTTGTTTTGATTTGTTGTTAGTGTGTGGACAAGGTAATCCAGTGTCCAGGGCAAAGATGGTAAACTACCCCCCCTTCCCCCTGGCACCCCACCATTCCAAACACATGCCCCCGTTGGATGAGGAAAGGGACAGGGACAAAATCAGTGTGTACCAAAATAGTCGTGACATACAATGAAATAGTACCAATATTTGTGTTACACTGCAGTAAACTGAAAAGTTTAAAATTGGTGCACAAATACAGGGCTAACTATAGCTAAGCAAAACATGTCACTGGGTTGGTGGTGTCACTGAAAGGAAAAATGTCCCTAAGTCAGTGGTGCCACTGAAAAGAAAAAATGGCCCTGGGTCATTGGTGTCACTGGACAGAAAAAAATTCCCTGTGTAAGTGGTGTCATTGAAAATAAATTTGCAAAGAAATTTCCCCCTGCTTCAGGGTTGTCTCTGAAAAGTAAAAATGTTCCTGCCTCACTGCGAACATTACAAAGCTCTCTTCCACCCCCTTGTATAGAGCTCTTCCATCTACCCCTATGCCAGCTACTTACTCAGTCCTCATGCAGGAGGAGTTGCTTCTAAGAGGCTGGGCAGCCATGCAGGGAGCACTCTATATGAGGAGAGGCCTGCTGTCTCTTGCAAGCACAGTAGCCAGGACAGGAAGTTGGCAAGTGACAGTGGTGAGCACAGGACTATTGCCGGAGGTGTCAGCACCGAGTACCACCGTTCTCTGGACAAGAAAAACCTGCTGAAAGGAGTGACACTACAGTAACTCTTGTAAATGTGGAGGGGAGTAGGGATGAGCCGAACGACCCCCCGGTTTGGTTCGCACCAGAACATGCGAACAGGCAAAATATTTGTGCGAACACCGTTAAAGACTATGGGACACGAACATGAAAAATCGAAAGTGCTTATTTTAAAGGTTAATATGCAAGTTATTGTCATAGAAAGTGTTTGGGGTCCCGAGTCCTGCCCCAGGGGACATGTATCAATGCAAAACAAAGTTTTAAAACGGCCGTTTTTTCGGGAGCAGTGATTTTAATAATGCTTAAAGTGAAACAATAAAAGTGAAATATTCCTTTAAATTTCGTACCTGGGGGGTGTCTATAGTATGCCTGCAAAGTAGCGCATGTTTCCCGTGTTTAGAACTGTCCCTGCACAAAATGTAATTTCTCAAAGGAAAAAAAGTCATTTAAAACTACTCGCGGCTATTAATGAATTGTCGGTCCCGGCATCCCCACAACCCTTGCCCGGTGGTTGTGGGGGTCTGCGGGCGGGGGGCTTATCGGAATCTGGAAGCCCCCTTTAACAAAGGGGACCCCCAGATCCCGCCCCCCTATGTGAATTGGTAAGGGGTACATTGTACCCCTACCATTTCAAACAAAAAAAGTGTCAAAATGTTAAAAACCACAGGAGACGGCTTGGGACAAGTCCTTTATTAAAAATAAAAAAGAGATTCCAGCGATGTAATCCAATAAATCCATCCTCGATCTCCAGCGATGTAATCCAATTTTCATTCTCCAGCAATGGATGATCTCCGCGACTCCAGTGAGGAACACGCACAGGATCCTGCCTCCACCGAAGGCACCCGGCCAATGACATGGCGCCAACCTGACAGCTCTTATGTAGCTGAGGGCGGGGCCAACCGTCACGTGATCCCGTCCCCCTCTGACACAAGGAGAAAGCTGGGGGTTACCGTCCACGTCATTGGGTAACCTCTGGCTCTCTCCTTGCGCAAGGCATTGGTATCGGGACAACCCTAGTTTTAAATGACTTTTTTTCCTTTAGAAATTACATTTGTGCAGGGACAGTTCTAAACACGGGAAACATGCGCTACTTTACAAGCATACTATAGACACCCCCCAGGTACGAAATTTAAAGGAATATTTCACTTTTATCGTTTCACTTTAAACATTATTAAAATCACTGCTCCCTAAAAAACAGCAGTTTTTAAAACTTTTTTTTGCATTGATACATGTCCCCTGGGGCAGGACCCGGGTCCCCAAACACTTTTAATGACAATAACTTGCATATTAACCTTTAAAATTAGCACTTTTGATTTCTCCCATAGACTTTTAAAGGGTTTTCCCCGGCTTTTCGAATTTGCCGCGAACACCCCAATATGTTCGCTGTTCGCCGAACGGGCGAATAGCCAATGTTTGAGTCGAACTAGAGGGGAGAAGAGAGCTGTTGGCGCTCCCAGCACCCCCCCCCCCCACCCTTCTATATACGGCTTCTGCGCTCTAGGGCACATGTCCCTTCTACCCCCTTGTTCTGTCTATGTTTGTAGTATATAGAAGTATACTGCCATTATTATTCTGTGTCAGCTTTATCCAACATAACAGATACTATACAGGCAAAATAAGGTCTTGTTCTGTAATGTTTAAGTCTTTTATTTACTCATCCAATTAGCTTCTTCAGCTCTGATGAATATTCTTGACAACTAATACTAAGTGGATTTAGATCTGAAATTGAAAACAGCATACAGTATGCTTAAGTGTAATCAATGCTGACAAATGTCGTATTGGCTGTATAAAAAATATTACCAATGTCACTCCGGCTTGACTTGCCTTTTGAAGAAATTTAAATACATAAGCTGGTGGATATCCTCTTATCTAATAACGGGTTTCTTCCTCTTCAATAATGTTTTTTACATTTGTGTCATTTGCCAACAACAGGGACTGCAACAAGTTATAGCAGCTGGCAGGTTCAACTTTATATAAAGTAATTATAGCAATTATTTAATTGTCCACAATATAATTCCTTAGCAAACTGCAGAGTTGTTTTCATATGCTGAAAACACAACTAATTTAGTATATATATATATATATATATATATATTCAGAATAACAATAGCAGGAAAAAAAATGTATTGCATATTTGTGCTGCATCTGAAATGTCATTTTAGATTTGATTGGATTCCTAAATAATATACTAAGGAGATCCTAGATGGCAGCATTGAGCAAATAACGATGCATTGTAAATGCTTTACGAGGTTTACAATATATCCTAAACTTTTGTACACCATGCATAAAGGGTTGCAAAATTTAGAGTATACATGGGAACTCTGGTAATAAGACTACAACTGCAATTATGTTTCTTATCTTGCAGATTTATTATGTATATTAATAATAGCTCAACTGGGAGCCTTTCTTTTTATGTTGTTTGCTGATATTGAAACACTGTACCGCCGCATGGAGGTATGTATAAGATGAGAATCAATTAAATATCTATATTAAAAAGCACATAAGTTAAGATTGTGTTAAAATTAAATAATAACTTATGAACAGGTAAAGAAAAGATAGAACCCAGATGTACAAGTAGTACAGAAAGTCATAATTTCTAGAACAGAACAATTTACCAATCTATAATAATACATATTTTCCATAATGGTTATTATTTTCATTGGTGAATCCCATAATAAACTGGGCATAACAATCACATAGTTAAAGGAGAAGTGTGGGGATTGCTCAGTTCTCAGTCTGCCTGGAGCAGAGAGCGATGACTGTTAGTCCCTTTCTATCCCTCCAGTGTTCACTGAAGTGTTGGGCTGGGGAGGGAATGGTAGCGGCTGGCTCAGGTTCTCAGCTGTACGTTGAGAGGCTGAGTCAGTTGGCCGGGCATCTGGGTAAATCCTAACATTATTGTTGGGATCCTTCCAGAACCTGGAGTGACTCTATGTCAGACGACAGCGGGCTTTAGTCCACTGTCGGATGATTCTGAGTCGCAGGAGAGCACAAGTAAGTGCACTCCTTTGACCCAAAAGAGAAGTATGGCCAAAAAAGCTTTAGTGATACGTCCATTTTAAAAGTAATGATAGTTATAGCAAATATCATGTGTTATAGTTTAGTAAATTAAGCACTATGTAAGTTTTTTAATAAATCAGGTGTGGCCTTAAAATGTTGTGTAATAGAATGTGTCTTAATATGCTAGAGGCCATGTTCACACTGCTCCGACACAAAAGATGTGCGACTTACGATCCGACTTTGCCCTGCGACTTCAGTCCAACATTGATCCGACTTCCATGTGATGTTAATGAACAGTATCCGATTTTGATCCAACTTTGAGATGAGTGTGACTTGTCCTCGACCAATCAAAATAATTCCTTTGGTTCTGGTATGGATGAAACCTCAGGCCAAATTTATCAAAAAAATAAAACCGCATGGGGTCCCCCCAAAATCCATACCAGCCCCTTTGGATCTGGTATGGATCTTGAGGGGGAACCCCCCGACAAAATAAAAAAATAAAAAATGGCATGGTGTTTCACCACCCAAGACTATACCAGACCCTTTGGTCTGGTATGGATTTTAAGGGGGAAAAAATGCGTGGGGTCCCCTCCAATATTCATACCAGACCCTTGTCCGGGCATGCAGCCCGGCAGGTCAGGAAAGGGAGGGGGCGAGCGAGCTCCCCCCCTCCTGAACCATACCAGGCCACATGACCCAAAGAACCTTCAACCATGTATATCAATATCCAGATATGATACAGACATAGAATACATATATGAGATTCCTGTACTCTAACACAAACCTACATTCACAGATATCTTTTAGCATCCAGCTCCTGGTGAGTGGACAGGGATCCACGAAACATGTTGAGCCTCATAGATGACCAGATACACTATTCAGAGATCGATCATGTACTTTTTTATGAAATATAGTTTACTTTTATAATATGAATTGTATTATTGTATGATTTTTTTCATGTCAGCTCTCTACATGTCTGTATCATATCTAGATTTTTTTTATGTATTTGTGCCAATCACAGAATTTGTGACCTGCCTCATTCAAAGTCCCATGACCACTGTCCTATGTTTGTATGTACATTTAGGGATGGAGGCACGTCACTGTGTATGCTTCAGATCATATCTTCTCTTTGTTTAATAAAAACATGAGACAGTTTTTGACAAGTCCTTTATTAAAAATTAATAATGTCCCAATGTCAATCACAATGGCCGTTGTTGCTACTGCTGCTGCCACCGCCGATAACAAAAAAAAACAACGCTCCTCCCCGATGAATTATATGTGGTGACGTAACCCAGAGGCCCCGTCCCCTTGTGACATCACGGACCCATCATACCGGGGCCATGACATCACAAGGGGGTGGGGTCTTTGGGTTATGTCACTGCATGGCCACGTCCCATAGCTATATAAGAACTGGCAGACTAAGGAGCTTCCAGAGTGGTGGTAGCATTTGTCAGGGGAGGAGCTTTTTTTTTTTTCATTGGTTCAGTGGAGGCGGTGTCAGAGATGGCGGAGTAATGCCTTGTACACACGATCCAAATTTCCGATGAAATAAGTCATGAAATTCCGATCGTGTGTGGGCCCCATCTGACTTTTTTCCGTCGGTGTATAGAAATAGAACGTTTTATTTTTTTCCGATGGAAAAAAAAACAATCGGAGATTCCTATCGTCTGTGAGGAACTCCAACAGAGAAAAAACCCACGCATGCTCAGAATCAAGTCGACGCATGCTCGGAAGCATTGAACTTCATTTTTCTCGGCTCGTCGTAGTGTTTTACGTCACAGCGTTTTGGACGGTCGGAATTGGGTCTGACAGTGTGTATGCAAGACAGCTTGAACGGAATTCCGACAAAAAATTCCATCGGATTTTAGGCCATCGGAAATTCCGATCGTGTGTACAGGGCATTAGACATTGTGATTGATGTTGGATCTACATCGGGGGACATTAGTCATTTTTAATAAAGTACTTGTCAAAAACTGCTTCATGTTTTTTGTTGCACTACAATGTTTTTTTTGGGTGAATGGTAGGGGTACCCCATACTCAATTACATGGGGGGTGGGATCTGGGGTCCCCCTTTTTTAAAGCCCCCTTTCCTGGCCTGCCGGGCTGCATGCTTGTAAAAGGGTCTAGTATGGATTTGGGGAGGGGGGGTTTACTTTGGTGTGGGGTTACCTTTAAAATCCATACCATATTTTCAATACATTTTTCATTGCTAACATTGCCTCTGAGCACAAGTCGCATCAGTTAAGCTGCTGATCTGACTTGGATGCGACTTCTATTCAATTCTATGAGCTGACCAAAGTAGTTCAGGAACCTTTTCCAAAGTCTGACCGACACAAGTCGGACCAGTTAAGACAGCTCTCATAGGGAAACATTGATTTTTACATGTCATGCGACTTGTGTTCTCAAAGTCGGAACGATTGTGGCACCAGTGTGAACCAGGCCTAACAATTACAATCATAAATCACCTTACTATACATACTCTGGCTCATACATGAAACCCAGAACCTGCATTAACTATATCTGGTCTCCCAAAGTACACAGAACATGGAAATGCAATCATTTTAGTAAATATAAACTGATAAATACATTTTCTCATCAGCAGTATATAGCAGCCTGTAACGGGAGGGACCGGGGAAGTCAGAATCCCTTCAAAAGTATGGGATACACTTGCTTCCGATCCCCATGCACCTCTTATGTCTAAATCACCCTATGTCCATTAGGGGCATAGGGTGAGCAAGAAAATAATGGACATTAAAGGGGTTGCTCCGCCGGAAAAAAAAAATATTAAAAGCCAGCAGCTACAGCTACAGCAGCTGCTGGCTTTTAATATTTGGACACTTACCTATCCTGGAGTCCAGCGACGTCCGCAGCAGAGGACGAGCGACCGCTCGTCGCTCTGCTGCTCCCTCGCCATCCTCGCTGAGGGAACCAGGAAGTGAAGCCCTGCGGCTTCATGCCCGGTTCCCTACGGCGCATGCGCGAGTCGCGCTGCGCCGTTCTGATTGGTGCTCCTGTGTTCTGGGAGCCGAGTGTCTCCCAGAACACCAAGGGAAGTCTGCGGGAAGTGACGTAACTCCCGCAGATTCCCGGAGACAGGACTCCCGGATGTGGGTGAAAATACCTGTCTTAGACAGGTATCTTCACCCCCCTCCGCCCTGAAAGGTGTCAATTGTGACACCGGAGGGGGAGAGGGTTCCAAATAGCAAAAGTTGCTATTTAGGGTGGAGCTCCACTTTAAGAATATGTCTTGGATTACTTGGAATGGGACAGTATTATTTATCCACAATATTCCCCAGGATATCTGTAAAAGACTATTTACTGTGTGTTTGATTCTGAACTCAACATGTTAGTTGAAGATGCTAATGTCATCACCTCCAACCACCTGTCTGCCTGTTGTAATGTTAATGAATCCAGGCTAACTTCTAAGGATCTTCTCTTTGTGGATTGGGCTAAATGACCCTGTATTGTATGAAGGAGTACTGTGATAATGTGTATTGGAGTTTAGGAGACAGCCAGGCTAGGAAACTCTGAGACAGCCAGGCTGCTTGAAGGGATTAGGTAATTAGCATGTTAATTAGGTCTGGTCACTGTACTGTTGTGGGTTTAGAAACAATATAAATGTCATTCTTTATTCCTACGGGGAGGATTGCCAGTTCATACACTTTTTCTTCATTTGTGTCAAATAGTGGTGCAGCTTTTGTGTACCAGTCACAACACATAGAAGGCAGGAAAGGTATTATACAGAACTACAAACAATACAAAGACCTTTTGCAATAAACGGTTCTTTTTGTACAGCGCTACACAGCCTTTAGAGATATAGTATGTATACGCCTCTGGTTCTACAGGTATTTAAAGCTGAACTGCGGGTTGCAGAAAAATTAACGCTTGTAATGGGCTCCCATTAGGGTTAAATGGTCGATTTTGTCTAGGGGATGATCAATACAGCAAATGACTTACTTTATTAGTCAATCCCCTTGATACCAACAGTCTCCTCCAATGTCTGATGTCAGGGTGTTGGCAGGCCTTCAGCACCTTCATGTACAACTTAGCACTGCCAGTCCTGTGTTACACGTGATTGCATCAGATTGCTGTGACTCAGAGGTGTACGTACAGGGGTCGCAGGAGTAGCCATTGCTGCCTCCCTGTACACCTGGATAAGAGGGAGGCGGAGGTGCGGCATGTAGAGGAACCGATCCTTCCATGTAGCCACTGAATGCCCGCTTTCCCCCTCTCCCTCCCACAGATATTCAGTGGCTGCAGGAGGGAAGTGGAGGGCATTGATTCCTCCACATTCATCCACATGCTGCTCCCACCGCCTCCCTATCCCTATGCTGCTGCCCTGGACCCCTGTGTTCTTCCCTGCCCCCCTCACCCCCAATGACCTATTTACAGACTCCTTCACCACTTTCCATCCTGACAGATCCCCCGCAGAAGCCGGGGGGGGGTGGGAGGGGGAAACCCAGCAGCTCTGTGGGGGATCTGTCAGGATGGAGAGTGGGGAAGGAGTTGGTAAATGTGTCATTTACTGGCCCCATCTTTGTCCTAATAAATAGAGTCAGTGATCGTCATTGTCAGTGAAGCAAGGTAAACTCTGTTTACTATGTTTCATTTTATGAATAAACAGGAAGCTCTGTACAAAGCTATTCCTGTTCATTCATTCTGTGCAGCTGAGGATACATAGAAAGAGCCTGATGAATCTGTCCTCAGTCCCTTTCTCTGTCTCAAAAGTTAGACATCAGGGGCCTTTGTAGACCCCTGGTATTTCACCCAAAAACCCCAACTAGGCTCTAAAAAATATGTAAAAAATAATTAAAAAAAAAATTGTAAAAAATAAAATGGAAAAAATAAAACAAAACAACAAACATGAAAACTACTGACAACAGTGGCGGAACTACCAGGGTTCGCAAAGGTCACGTTTGCGACTGGGCTGTGGTGTTCTGCTGCCGCGGGGGGTCCCCAAGATGACAGTAAGATGGCCCGCAATAAAGGGTCCCACAATGGAAGAAAGGGCCCCGGGTTCAGTGGGAATGGCCAATTTCGGGGGCCTTCATAATTTCTTGCACAAGGGCCCTGAAGGTTCCAGTTAAGCCTCGTCTGGGACTGGTTAGGTAACGTAGATGAGCAGTTTCAGAGGTTCAATCTTAAGAAGAAGAGGAAGACTATGAGAGTGAGAAATTAAAGTATTTCACCTTACTTCTATCACTCTAGAAATAAAAATTACATTTATGCTTTGCAGTGCAGAGGGGCCCCACTACAATGGTTCATTTTCCTCTAGCTTGGAGTTCGGCTTTAAGGAAGGACTGAAAACATCAAGATACTATGGGGTCGATTCACTAATAGTTAATGAATGGCTAATCCTATGAGGTAAAATACTGCATGCGGTAACAAATGTGCAAGTGTTCAATTCTCTAAGAACTTGTAGTTAAATACTGCATGCAGTATTTGTTCGATTTAGTGGTAATTACTGCATTAGTTAATTCAGTAATTTACTGCATTGAGCTGGTTGCTAAGGAGCAGGAGGGGAACCCGGCCACCGATGACTCCTTAACAACCGATGACTCATCAGCTGATTGTAAAAAGCCGACTTATGATAAAAAAAACGGTCCCCCCAGTCCATATCAGGCCCTACGAGTCAGGTATGGATTTTGTGGGAAAGCCCATGCCAAATAATAAAAAAAAAAACGGCGTGGGGTCCCCCCCAATATCCATACCAAACCCTTATCCGAGCACGCAGCCTGGTAGGTCAGGAAAGGGGGGGCGAGCTAGCGCCCACTCCCCCTGAATCATACCAGGCCACATGCCCTCAACATAGGGGGCGGGTGCTTTGGGGTGGGGAGCTCCCCCCCACCCCAAAGCACCTTGTCCCCATTTTGATGGGGACAAGGGCCTCTTCCTGACAACCCTTGGCTGTGGTTGTTGGGGTCTGTGGGCAGGGGGCTTATCAGAATCTTGAAGCCCCCTTTAACAAGGGGACCCCCAGATCCTGGGCCCCCTATGTGAATGAGTAGGGGTACATTGTACCCCTACCCATTCACAAAAAAAAAAAGAAGTGTAGTGTTACAAAACACAAGAGACATTTTTTGAAAAATCCTTTATTTAAAATTGTGTCTTCTCTCTCCGGTGGTTTCTTCTCCCTTCAGTGATTCTTCTCCATCCAGTGTTTCTTCTCCCTCTTCTCTCTTCAATGGTTTCTTCTCCCTCCGCTGTCTTCTCCCTCCAGTGTTTCTTCTCTCTCTGGTGATGCCTTCTTTGTCTGCCGCTGCCCGCTAAAAATAAAAAACACAGTCTTTCGCCAATGCTGGCTGCCTCCATTGTGTCGGCTCCCGCTGTCTACTATTTCTTATATAGCAATAGGGCATGGCCATCCGGTGACATCATCCGGAGACCCTGCCCCAAAGCACCCACCCCCCCATGTTAAGGGCATGTGGCCTGGTATGGTTCATGAGGGGGAGGGGGCCACTCCATGCCATTTTTTTACATTTTGGTATGGGTTTCCCCTTAAAATCCATACCAGACCCGAGGCTGTTTTTTGACAAATACCACATTTGATACTGCCAGCTAAACCCTGGTGGTAATTATTGCATGCTTTTTAACACTCTGGTCCGTTTGTGAATTGGACTCAAGCTTTTTATGCGGTATTTATCGGCACATTTTTTTTCCGGGAAAATACCGCATAAACATTATTATTTTTGTGAATTGGACTAGCTTTACTGCATGCGATAATGTATGCAAATGAGTAATATGATACCCTTAACGCATGCAGTAAAGCTTTGTGAATTGACTCCTAAGTTCTTACTGTATATGTTCTGTTAGCTCCATAAATGTATTTTCAAAAAATGAAATATTGGAATCTACATATAAAAAAATGTTATGGTGTATTGTGCTGTATTTAAAGTGGTTGTAAATCTCAGAAATGAAATATGAATAAAAGCAGGGATCTCTATAGTGTGTACTTGTCTCTGGGTGTCATTTCTGTCTTCTGCCCCATTCCTCCGCTATATGCATGAGTCACTTCTGACAAGTTTTCCTGACACCAAGTGAAAAAAGTTTACAAAGGAGTGAGCTCCACCACAAAGTCTGTGAGTGACAGCCTCAGCTCTGTTCCTGTGTGCTGTGTGAAGGGACGTCTGTCCCTTCCCTCCAATCAGCTCTCGCAGCTCTCCTCATTGAGCTCTGTTGTGTGTAAATTTACCTCTCTGGCCCCTATTTTCTGCTTAGACAAGCTATAGAGAAAAATGGAAGGAAACAGGGGAGAATGGAGCGCTTGGGGGCTATATGGCTGTAGTGAGGGCACCTCTGCTGAGGAATATGGATGTAAAGTCTCTTTGGGATGTGTAGTACAGGAGACAAGGTGGAAGGGAAGGGTAAGGGACTCCTGGTTACGGTAAGTCCATGTATCCTGGGTTGTACACAACAGGAAAGAGGAAAAGGAGGGACACTTGAAAGGCAGCCAGCAGTAGAGCAGAAGTAATTAGTTGTAGGTAAACAAGAAGAAAGGAGAACAGAGCTGATCTGAGTGTAGTAACGTGACAGAAATAATCTATTTACAAGTAATGCATTTACTAGACAGACGTTGACTTTAGGCACATCGGTATATTGTCATCCAGATCATGGCAGAGATCCAAGGCAGCAGCTGTGGAGCGTAGTGATCCTGGTACCCGGCAGCACTGCCGGTGGTTTCCGGTGTCCCGGGCTGGATACAAGAATGCAAGAGGAAGCTGTAAGCAGGAGGTCTCTGCGTGGGAGGTTGGATCCGTGCTCCCACACAGAGAATAAATTATTTCTGTCACGTTACTACACTCAGATCAGCGCTGATCTATTTTCTTCTTGTAGAGAAAAGAGGACTGCAGATAAACAGATACAACTCGTGTAGGAGGATTTGTTTCATCTCACCTGAGGCCAATCACTTAACTGGGTATATGTAAGGGTTTACAACCACTTTTTAAAGTAATTGTTACATATATACAGTACATGTTCAATTACCTTGGTAACATACTTTTTATGTAATCTTTCAGCTTGTCTGTACACCATATTATTGGAGAATTGAAATATTAAGCATGGTTATCGTACTTTTCGTTGCATCCTATGGTGTGGAGGTAGGTTATTTTTATCAAAATAATATTTAATTCAAGTAAAAAAATATTTTGGGAAAACATTTCCAGATACATGTCAAAGTTGTTTAGGATTATAATGCTATAGCATGTACATGCATTTTCAGAGCTTTAACCACTTCAATACAGGACACTTTCGCACCTTCCTGCCCAGGCCAATTTTCAGCTTTCAGTGCTGTCACTTTTTAAATGACAATTGCACAGTCATGCTACACTGTACCCAAACTAAATCATTTTGTTCCCACAAATAGAGCTTTCTTTTGGTGGTATTTAATCACCTCTGCGGTTTTCGTGAAGTGGAAGAAAAATGATAAATTATACAAATAAATATGTGAAAAGTGTGGGGTGTATTTGTATGCAGCCCCCGCTGAGTCAATACTTTGTAAAACCCCCTTTCTCTGCAATCACAGCTGCAAGTCTTTTTGGGGATGTCTCCACCAGCTTTGCACATCTAGAGCGTGACATTTTTGCCCATTCTTCTTTGCAAAATTGCTCAAGCTCTGTCAGATTGGATGGAGAGCGTCTGTGAACAGTAATTTTCAAGTCTTGCCACAGATTCTCAATGTGATTTAGGTCTGGACTGTGACTGGGCCATTCTAACACATGAATATGCTTTGATCTAAACCATTCCATTGTAGCTCTGGCTGTATGTTTAGGGTCGTTGTCCTGCTGCAAGGTGAACCTCTGCCCCAGTCTCATGTCTGTTGAAGACTCTAAGGCCCCACACGCGGATGTGTCCGTGTACGGTCTCCGCTTTTCTCAGCGGGGATCACTCCGTTGATCCCCGCTGAGCAGGCAGATGACAGCTCCATCTCTGCACACTGTGCAGGGACGGACCTGTCAAAGCTCCGCTCTCCCCTATGGGGGAATTGGAGGAAGACGGACCGTAGAGTCTGTTTTCTTCCAATCTGATAGACGGATGGAAAATAAGGTTTCCATCCATCAGACTTTAGCGGATCGGAGCGGGTCGGATGTCAGCGGATATGTCACTGCTGACATCCGTCGCTCCATAGACCTGTATGGAGCGCCCATTCAGGTCCGCCTAAAAAACTGACAGGCGGACCTAAACGGTCCGCCCGTGTGAAAGGGGCCCAACAGGTTTTCTTCTAAGATTGTCCTGTATTTGGCTCCATCCATATTTCCATCAACTCTGGCCAGCTTCCCTGTCCCTGCTGAAGAAAAGCATCCCCACCACATGATGCTGCCTCCACCATGTTTCACGGTGGGGATGGTGTGTTCAGGGTGATGTGCCAAAAGTTTTCCACCAAACATAGCGTTTTTCTTTAGGCCAAAAAGTTCACTTTTGGTCTCATCTGACCAGAGCACCTTCTTCCACATGTTTTCTTTGTCCCCCACATGGCTTCTCACAAACTGCAAACAGGACTTCTTATGACTTTCTTTCACCAATGTCTTTCTTCTTGTCACTCTTCCATAAAAGGCCATATTTGTGGAGTGCACGACTAATAGTTGTCCTGTGGACAGATTCTCCCACCTGAGCTGTGAATCTCTGCAGCTCCTCCAGAGTTACCATGGGCCACTTGGCTGCTTCTCTGATGAATGCTCTCCTTGCCCGGCCGGTCAGTTTAGGTGGATGGCCATGTCTTGGTAGGTTTGCAGTTTTGCCATACTCTTTCCATTTTTGGATGATGGATTGAACAGTGCTCAGTGAGATGTTCAAAGCTTGGGATATTTTTTTTTTATAACCTAACCCTGCTTTAAATTTCTCCACAACTTTATCCCTGACCTGTCTGGTGTGTTCCTTGGCCTTTATGATGCTGTCTGTTCACTAAGGTTCTCTAACAAACCTCTGAGGGCTTTACAGAACAGCTGTATTTATACTGAGATTAAATTACACACAGGTGGACTCTATTTACTAATTAGGTGACTTCTAAAGGCAATTGGTTCCACTAGATTTTAGTTAGGGTTATCAGAATAAAAGGGGGCTGAATACATATTCCCACCTACGTCATTGGCTATTCCTCGCAAGCAGGGAAAGCTGGGGCTTACCCCTATGATCTGACAGGTGACCCCGCCCCCTTGTACGTCAGACCCCGTCTACGTCATTGGCTGAGCGGACCTGATGGGGAACGTGATTTGATTCCTCTGCAGTGTAATAAATGACTAGACCCCGCTCCTTCTCATGTTCCCCAACAGGTCCGCTCAGCCTTACACCCAGAGAAGGTGATCTATTCATTTATTACACTGCAGAGGAATCAAATCACGTTCCCCATTTGGTCCGCCTACGTCATTAACTATTCCCCAGCAAGCGGGGAAAGCTGGGGCTTACCCTATGATGCGACGAATGACCCCGGCCCCTCGTACGTCATGGGGGTTTGTGTGGAGTGGAGACTGGAGGAGACAGCAGCCCTGGACATCGGATCACAGCGGAACATAGAGAACAATGCTGGACAGACTGGATTACATCACTGGAATGGGTTTTTTATTTTTTTTATTTTTAATAAAGGACTTTCCCAACTGTGTCTGTGTGTTGTTTTTTTTTTAATTTACACCTGCTTTGTGAAATGGTAGGGGTATCCTTACCAATTCACATGGGGGGGTGGGATCTCGGGGTCCCCTTTTGTTAAAGGGGTCTTCCAGATTCCGATACGCCCTCTGCCCGCAGACCCCCACAACCACCGGGCAAGGGTTGTGGGGATGAGGCCCTTGACCCCATCAACATGGGGACATGGTGCTTTGAGGGGACCCCCAAAGCATCCTCCCCATGTTGAGGGCATGTGGCCTGGTACGGTTCAGGAGGGGGGGTGCTCCCTCATCCCCCCTCTTTTCCTGTGGCCTGCCAGGTTGCGTGCTCAGATAAAGGGTTTGGTATGGATTTTTGGGGGGAACTCCACGTCATTTTTAATTTTTTTTGATGCAGGGTTCCCCTTAATATCCATACCAGACCGGAAGGGCCTGGTAATTGAATTTGGGGGGACCCCCACACATTTTTTTTTATCAATGACTTTTCTCTGTATTGCCGGGTGCCGACAATTCATTATACCTGCGAGTGCTTTTAAATGACTTTTTTTCCTTCAGAAAAGACACTTTGTGCAGGGACAGTTCTAAGCACGGGAAACAAGCGCTGCTTTACAGGCATACTATACACACACCCTAGGTACAAAATTTAAAGGAATATTTCACTTTTATTGTTTCACTTTAACCCTTTCCATACAGGGCTTTTTATACCACTTCCATACCGGGCCTATTCTGGCACTTCTCTCCTACATGTACAAATCATCATTCTTTTGCTAGAAAATTACTCAGAACAACCAAACATTCATTTTTTTTTTTTAGCAGACACCCTAGAGAATAAAATGATGGTCGTTGCAACTTTTTATCTTGCACGGTATTTGCGCAATAATTTTTCAAACGCCTTTTTTTGGGGAAAAAAGTGGTTTCATGAATTAAAAAATAACAAAACAGTAAAGTTAGCCCAATTTTTTTGTAAAATATGAAAGCTGATGTTACGCCGAGTAAAAAGATACCTAACATGTCACGCTTTAAAATTGCGCACACTCATGGAATGGTGCCAAACTTCGGTACTTAAAAATCTCCATAGGCGACGCTTTGAAATTTTTTACAGGTTACCAGGTTAGAGTTACAGAGGAGGTCTAGTTCTAGAATTGTTGCATGCGCTCTAACGCACGCGGCGATACCTCACATATGTGGTTTGAACGGCGTTTACATATGCGGGCGGGACTTACGTGTGCGTTCGCTTCTAAACGCAAGCTATTGGGGACAGGGGCGTTTTAAAAAAAAAAAATATTATTATTTTTTATTTATTTTACTTTTTTTTTTATTTTTACTTTTTTTTTATCACTTTTATTCTTATTACAAGGAATGTAAACATCCCTTGTAATAGGAATGTGTGTGACAGGTCCTCTTTATGGAGAGACGCGGGGTCAATAAGACCCCACATCTCTCCTCCAGGCTGGAAAGCATGAGATTGTGAAAAAAATGTCATTGATCTCATACTTACAACCGCAATGGCGGCTTTGTTTACATCTGAGGACCCGGGCGTGACGTCATCACATCGCGCCCGGGCCTCCGACGGTCATAGAGATGACTGGTGACCATCTGGTCACCAGTCATCTCTATGCTCGTCACGTGACCCACCACCGGCGCCGGACGATTCTCTCCGGGTCCCCGATGGCATGGGAGAGTCTGGAGAAGCACCGGATGGCGGCGGGAGGGGGGGGATATCCCCTCCCGCCGCCTATAAGAACGATCAAGCGGCAGAACCGCCGCTATGATCATTCTTATGGTGCGCAGAATCGCCGGCTGAAGACAAGGATATCTGAATGATGCCTCTAGCTGCAGGCATCATTCAGATATCCCCCCTCAAACCCAGGACGTCATATGACGCCCACCCGGAGGGAGAGAGGGTTCCTGCCGGCGTCATTTTACAATGACCCGGTATGGAAGTGGTTAGGCATTATTAAAATCACTGCTCCCGAAAAAAAAACTTTTTTTGCATTGATACATGTCCCCTGGGGGAGGACCCGGGTCCCCAAACCCTTTTTAGGACAATAACTTGCATATTAGCCTTGATAATTAGCACTTTTGATTTTGAACATTCAAGTCCATTGTATTTAAGAGGGTTCTAAAGTTTGCGCGAACTTTAGGTCTGTTCGCAGGTTCTGGTGCGAACCGAACCGGGGGGTGTTCGGCTCATCCCTAGTCATATTAACCACTTCCCGCCCGGTCAATAGACATCTGGGAAGTGATTTGGTTATCCTGACTGGACGTCTATTGACGTCCTGCAGGATAACAGCCGCCGCGCGCCAGGGGGGCGCGCATCGCGGCGATCAGTGGAGCAATGTGTCAGTATGACACACCGCAACACCGATCTCCGAAAAGAGCCTCCGGCGGAGGCTCTTTACCACGTGATCAGTCGTGTCCAATCATGGCTGATCACCATGTAAACAGAAAGTTGATCGGCTCTTCCTCACTCGCATCTGACAGACGCGAGTAGAGAAGAGCCGATCGGCGGCTCTCCTGACGGGGTGTTTGCGCTGATTGTTCATCAGCGTAGCCCCCCTCGGATGCCCACACTGGACCACCAGGATGCCGCCCAGGACCACCAGGGAAGCGGGCAACATGTGGATGGCCAGGTACATCCCCCATGGCCATCCACATGTTTTAAAACATGCCCAACATGTGCCAATCAGTGCCCACAAATGGGCACTGACTGGCACCATAATAGCATAAAAAAGTGATGCCCAGCAATACCACCACCAGTAATCACCAGTGCCACTCATCCGTGCCCATCAGTGCCCACCTATCAGTGCCACCTATGAGTGCCCATCAGTGCCGCCTATCAGTGCCCATCAGTGCCGCCTATCAGTGCCGCCTATCAGTGCCCATTATCAGTGCCCATCATCAGTGCCACCTCATCGGTGCCCATCGGTGCCGTCTTATCAGTGCCCGTCAGTGCAGCCATATCAGTGCCCATCATTGAAAAAGAAACATATTTATTTACCAAAAAAATTAACAGAAACAATTTTCGGTCTTTTTCTATTCATTGCGCAAAAAATAAAAATTGCAGAGGTGATCAACTACCACCAAAAGAAAGTTCTATTTGTGGGAACAAAATGATAAAAAAAATTGTTTGGGTACAGTGTAGCGTGACCGCGCAATTGTCATTCAAATTGCGACAGCCCTGAAAGCTGAAAATTGGCTTGGGCAGGAAGCTACGTAAGTGGCTGGTATTAAAGTGGTTAAACAATTTAAACTAAAACAATACATTTTAAAACCAACAACTAGTATACCTCATGAATTATCCCTACATTAAAAACCTCACTTAAAACGAACCTTCCTTTGACAATTCATCTACAACTCTAGGGGGAAAAACTATTTTGTAGCCTATTATTCCAACCTGAATCAAGTCTGCCTGAGGGGAGTGTGAAGAAAAATAATGGCCATGATGTAAATTTGCAGCTGATATGCGAAGATGGCTCAAATAGATATCTTCCAGACTTGGAAGTGGAGACCCAATAATCCATTGGACCATTTTAACCACCCTCTACAAACCCATGTACAACTAGAATACCAAACTGTACAGCAATATAATAAAATCTCTTTTATCATACAGTGGTGAAAATTTTACATCAATTCTTGAGAAAGTCTGTTGCACCATAACATCCTTTAAAAAATTAATGATGCTGCTAAGCTTTCTTGACCAGATATGAAATTTTTTTTTTACTGCAGGTCATATCCTCTGATAACTTATAACTCATCCTATCACCTTCCTGTCTATACGCTGCTTCATTGTCATTAGATGATAACAACCCCACTATTGCTAATTCATCTGCAAATTTATTTAAAGCATTAGTGCTATAGGTAACAATACAATCATCAGTATAGAGTAAATAGAGAAGTGGACCAACTACGCAGTCCTCAGGAACACCCGTGTTAACAATGGATGCTAACATTTTAACATCAAACTTATTGTGACCTATTTGAAGATGAATTAGTGAACAAACGGCCATACTTAAAGAGGAAGTAATCCCTCATTCATTTTTTTTTTTTAAATGAACCCTGCAAGAGAATGTCATAATGAGCTAGTATGCATAACATACTAGCTCATTGTGATTGACTTACCTGAGATCGAAGCCCCCGAAGTTCTCCTCCGTGCCTTCCCCGCCGCTGCCATGTCTCCGACGATCTTCTTCCTGTTATCGCTGTGATTGGCCCGGAGCGGCGATGACGTCATGTGCACTCAGGCCGGCAAGATCCATTCAGAAAACCAGCAACGATGCCGTCCCGCTAGTGCGCATGTGCGTGACGTCATCGGTGCTGTGCTTTACAGCAAATATCACCTTAACCGTGTGGGTTAAGGAGATATTTCTTGCACCTACAGGTAAGCCTTAATCCAGGGTTTCCTGTAGGTGTAAGTTGTGTGGTTGGGTTTACAACCACGTTAACCTCTTGCTGTCACCTCCTCCCAGCTCCGTTGGAGAATCTAAATGCCGGGAGACGGAGGTGGGCATTCTAATTTTGTGACCAATGTGATTAGTTGTCACAGCAGTCACATGGTTGGAAGCTCCAGATTGCAAGTATAAATTGGGAGCTTCTCGTGACATCTCAGTACTCTGTTGGGAACACGCGGTGAGTGCGCTTTCAGCAGCCACATTTACGTGTCCACAGCTCTTAAACTGTTCCCTGAGGACTCTTTAAATGTGGCCTCTCAGTGTTAAAGCCAACCTGCCCAGTGACTGCATATATGTGTATGGCCGGTGGGAACATTTTACGTTTACTATCACTTTAAATCGTTTGGGCTAAGCTGGCCCAAACTATTTATTTCCATGCCCCTGGCGTCATTAGCTACATACATAAGTGTCGCTGTGTTCCAGCAGTAGTATGAGATACTTCCTTTTTTGTTGCTGGGTGTAGATTGAGTTGGCCTTGTATAATGGTTGGTCTTGTCGATTGAGTTGGAGCCTTGTATTTTTATCAATATATATACACAAAGATTCCTATGATTTGCCGAGATGGAGAGGTGGTTGGAAGATGTCAAAATCTCCACCTTGGCAAATTAGAACTAAACCTGGAATTCTACTAAGGACCAGCCACCGCAGTTGTACTGCGGCAGGTTGACTCCCCTGCATAAATCGCCATCATTGCACGTCGGCTCGCGCAGGCTCAGAAAGGGGCAGGCGCGTGCTGCCGCCAGCGCACTCAAGCCGGCTGCACGCTGCGGGAGCATGCCCACGGGTCAGGTGGACTCAAAGTCCACCGACGACCCTCGATCGTCTAGTATAGAGGTAGAATGGGAATCTGCCTTTGTAAACAAGGCAGATCCCCATTCTGACAGATGACATAACAGAGATCTACTGTTCCCAGTGATCGGGAACAGCAATCTCTGTTATGTCTCAGGCAGCCCATCCCCCCTACAGTTAGAACACACCTAGGGAACACAGTTAACCCATTGATTGACCCTAGTGTTAACGCCTTCCCTGCCAGTGTCATTTTTACATTGATAAGTGCATTTTTATAGCGCTGATCAATGTAATAATGTCACTGGTCCCCAAAAAGATCACCGCCATTACCAGTAAAAACAATAAAAAAAAATAAAAGTCCCTAAATCTATCCCATAGTTTGTACGCGTGTGTCAGTAACAGGTGTGACCAGAACTGTGTGGACTGCAACAGAGGAAACCAAACGTATGTAAGGTGAAAATAAAGAGGTTTATTAAGATAAGTGATAATATATATATACAAACACCTCCAATGCAAAACAGTGTACAACAACCAACAACCAGACAGTGACCCACAAATAACAAACAAGTATATACAAGAGATGGGGAATACCAGGATCATAAACTTAGCCAAGCCAGGGTCATACACGGGAGGTCAGCAGATGGGGCCAGTAACAGAACAGGAGAGGGAAAAGGTAGACAGGATCAGGCTGCAGAGCAGGGATACAAGGGAACAGGAACACAGGAGGGACAGGATCAGGATATGCTCTAGATCAGGATCGGGATTGAGTACAGGATTAGGTACAGGTACAGGTAAGAGGCTTGCATGTCAAGGCACAAGGACGATACCAAGGCAGCTTGTGTGTGTGTGTGTTGCCGGGTATTTATACACATCTCCTGCAATCAGGCTCAGGTGACGCCTGATCGCAGGAGAAAATGTCGGCTCCACACTGCCGGAAAACACCCGCTGGTGGACACCGGTACTACATAGTAAAATTGGAGGAGGAGAGTGGGATTGTAACGGTGCTGAGGACAAAATATTCAAATGAACAAATATTATATAAAAATATATAATTTTTATTAGACTAACATACATGTATAAATTGTACAAAAAAGGTTCAGTAAAACCAAGTATTAAAGCAGACATTGGAGTTTCTGGAAAAAATAAATGAAACTGTGCTGAAAGATTCAAAGTAAGAAAAACCGGATATCTTGGGCTAATATCACAGTTGCTAGTTGGGAGCTGCGATTTGTATGTAAACAACAGTACAGGAACATATAATGGAAAAAGAGAAAAATCGCGATGACCCATGAATACAAACTTAGTAATTAATCATGTGAAACCACAAAATTAAATTAAAATAAAATAAACCCTAATGATGTGACTCAAATAGTGCAAAATTTCATTCCCCTTTAGAACACACTGACTGTGAACCACACTAAAAAGAATGAAATTGATAAATAAATTTGATAATAAAAATCAAAAAACATATAGTCCATATATGAATATACAAATAATGTCAATATTACAACACCAGTGCTCTGTGAAAAATTAGTTTGTGGATCGCTGATGTTCCCAAATTATGTGAGGTAGTGGTCAAAGAGGATTGTCCCATCCCTACATGTTTCGCCAATTAGGCTTCCTTAGGGGATTAAACTGGGACCACCAATCCAAAAGCCAGCTCTAACATAAAGCTATAAAGACAATGTGTAAATACAATGAAAAAGGGAATATATCACAGACATAAAATTATATTAACACATTCGTGTGTGTTGTTCCACCAAAACCCACCAAGGAGACCACCAAAGGACCCACCTTCAACCAGCCAAGACAGAGGGAAGTCACATGTGGAGCCCCACATGGAATGTGTGTTAACCTGTCCAGTTAGCAGGTTCGAGTGGGGGAAGAGAGCCGTGTCCAGTCACAGGTGATACAAGAAAGACCCAGCTATAGAGGACAAAAAGCATAAATAAATGCTGTGTTCCAGGAATTGCAAACAAAACAGGATATAGGTTAGGGGCCAATTGGCTCAGAAAGCAACTTACTCTGCTTGGTATAAAGAGAGAGTAAAATAGGGGGGCGGCCAAAAAAGTGTTCTCTAAAGGCAGAGTCGGTGGTCCCAAACGATCAAGGAAAGATCTATCAGGACACAAAGCACTGAAAATGTACAAAAATTAAGATAAATCAGTAATATTGAGGTAGAAAGAAGGGATTTTTTATGAAAGGGGAAAAAGAAAAAAATAGTTGGAAGAATAAAAATATACTCAAGTAAAGGATTTTTTGTATACATATTGAACTGCTGAAGCCAACAATAACCCCCGCTCCTCTAGGGGAAACTGGGGATTGGACATCAACCGCAGAGAAATGGAAACAACCAGTTAGTAGTGCATATAGGCATTCAAGTTCCAAAGACAGAAAGGAAAGAAGGGGGGGGGGCCCTTGGCGCTCAACATATACCATACATATCTTAATGATTACACTTGTCACAAATCCTGTCCTATCATAATGAAAGATATGCTTGATGTGCCAAATGCACTAAACTCAACTGGTTATTCAGAAAGAATTTGATTGAAACAACGGAAAAGTTAAGTTGGGAGGTTAAAGAAGAGATTGGGTGATATAGTAGCTAGGATGGAGGCTAAAAAGTATTACCTGAGAGAGAGACATACGACATGTGGTCGCCCCCATGTTCCAGCGAAGTTGTGCTGGTAAACATCCGGCATTTTGTATCCCCCGCTCGCTCGGGCGTCTGATGTCACCGAGCGAGTGCGGACGAAGGGATGCCCATTGCACATGCGCCAAACCAGGGCCGCGCCGCCAAGCCTACAATCCCCAGAAACGCTGACGGCTAGGTGGAGCATTGCTGTGACATCATCAAGGCCAACCTCCACACGGGCTCAAATGACGGCGCCTGGTGTGACCAGCAGACGGGCAGATCGATGCAACAACAACCTAGAAGTCTGGGAGGGGTGGAGCGGAGCTGGAAGAGTCACAGCAGACCAGTAGTGACACATTGGAATGCAAGTACAATGACGGCATAAATCGGGTTCCATAAATGAAGCCCTTGGGCGTCCATGCGACCAGACACCAGGCCATCAAAGGCACAGGACCCTGGATATATGGAAAAGGAGAGAGGGAAGGCGGGAGCCTAAGCTCACATCGTCTCTAACATTGCCCAAAGGTGTCTCGCCGGGGAGCCCCACCATCCTGCGCCAAACCCAGAGGGTGAACCTGCCCTGGGGGTGCACAAGCATGGGGAGAGGGGGATGAAATCAGGCGCCCCGGTCAGGGGTTGGGGTGGGACAGCACACACACAAAAATGAGATATGAATATATACATTTCAATAGAATCAAAATTATTATGTACAAAAAGATGGACCATTACAGAGACAATGTATAGCACAGTGAAAAATAACAGACTAGTCATGTCATATGTAATAGCAATTGGAAACAAATAAATCTCATTGATTGAGAGAAATAAAGAAGGAAGGGAAATGAGTAAAAGGGAGAAAGGGAAAGGGAAAGTGGGAGGGATGGGGAGAGGGAAAGGGAGAGGAAAAAAGGAAGAGGGGAGGGAAAGGAGAAGGGGGGGGAAAGGGGGAGAAGAGGGCCCATACTGTAACAGAACACCAGTCATTTATGTCCCGTTGCCGCAAAGGCAGCAAAAGAGGGGATTTGTTCTTTGGAAGATAGAGGGACCACTTAGAAGTAGAGTAATATATAAATAAGGTAGGGAAATACATAGAAAATAGATAATGAATAGAAGATATATGTTTGGAATAGAAATTGATAGACAATAATCATAAAAAGTATATAAGGATCAAAAACAAAATGGAGGTAATGAGACCAGATCTTAATGTATATAGCATCAGAGAAAAGATTTAAAACTGATGTATTAATTTAAGCCAGGGTAACGACTGGCGTTTAATTTGTGAATCCAGTTAGTCTCTAGCTGCAAAAGGGTGTGGTCAATACCACTGCCTCTTGCATGTGTGGGTACATGCTCGAGAGCTGTGAATTTGATCATGCTAGCCTCCAAGTTGTGTTCAAGACCCACATGGTGGCTAATGGATGTAGTCATTAGTCGTTTATAGATATGAACAACATGATCTTTAATGCGTTTATAAAAAGGCCTATTAGTCTTTCCTATGTAGAAACTACCACATAGACATTTAGCTAAATACACTACTCCAATTGTTTGGCATGACACATTGTAATGAAGAGAGTGCGTGAGACCATTGGGAAGGAGAACAGTCTGACCATTTAGAATAAAGTGACAAATGTCACATTTATTACAGGAGAAGGTGCCAGTTTGTAGGACATGCTCACTGCCTCCAGGGTCAAGGTGGCTACGAACCAATCTATCCCTGAGGGAAGGAGCACGTCGGTATGTGATCTCAGGTTGTTTTTTTTATATATTTATGGGCTGAACTGTCCGCTAATAGTAAAGGCCAGAATTGAGTTAAAATACTCTGAAAATGTACACGATGCCTGGAATATTGTGTGATTATCCGAACAGGTTGTAAGGTAGTTTGAGTTTTGGAGGGAAAGATCAAATCCTTCCTGACACGTTGAGAAGCCTTGTTGTAGGCTCTTTTCAAAAGTCTATGACTGTAACCTCTTTATTTTAATCGGTTCTATAAACCTTTTGCTGCTGTTTCATGATCCTCATTGCGAGCACAATTTCTTTTTAGTCTGACATATTGACTGTAAGGAATGCTTTTTATGAGTGACCGAGGGTGCCCACTAGAGGCGTGAAGGATAGTATTCCCGGAGGAAGGTTTACGATAAAGTGATGGATAAAGGATCTTTATCAATGGATATCTTAAGGTCAAGGAAATTGATGCAGTGTTGACTGCATTCCATGGTAAATTTGAGGTTAAAAGAATTTGTGGCCAGGATTGTCATAAATTGAGTTAAATCGGCCCTGGTGCCGGACCAAAGAAGTAGGACATCCTCGATGTACCTGTACCACGATATAACGTGGGACAGGTACATCGATATGTCCTCACGTACAAAAAGTCCCTTTTCCCACCCCCCCAGGTGAAGGTTGGCATACGATGGGGCACATTTTGTCCCCATCGCAACCCCCTGTACCTGGAGGAAGTGGGAAGATCTGAAAAGAAAAATATTACGGGTCAAGATAAATTTTAGGAGTTCCAAAATGAACAAATTGTATTGGTGTGCAGAACTACCTCTCTCTTTTAAGAGATTTCCCACAACTTAAATGCCCTTGGCATGGGGAATGGCGTTGTACAAGCTTTCTATGTCAATGGCGACCATCCATGTATCAGGGGGAACATGCATACCTTCAATCGTTTGTAATAGATCAATTGTGTCTTTTATGTAAGAGGTTAACGACGTTACATGAGGGTACAGGTACTTATCGACAAGTGCACTGGCATTCTCAGTGAGACTTTGACACCCGGACACAATCGGCCTGCCCGGAGGGCTGGAAATTGATTTTTGCAATTTTGGAAGAGCATATAAGGTAGGTATTTTTGGTTCTTTCGTGTTGAGATAATTCCAGGTATCTTTGTCGATAAGTCCTTGTTGAAAAGCTTTTGTAATTAAAGAGTAGTACTCTAGATTAAAGTTGTTGATTGCAAATTTTGATATAGGTCGGTACCAATCTCTGTTTTTGAGAATTTTTTGACACATATTTTCATAATCAGCGGTATTCATAACCACTTCATTTCCTCCCTTATCTGCTGGTTTAATTACAATAAGGGTGTTGCTTTGGAGAGACTTAAAGCAGAGGTCCACACAAAAAGTGAACCTCCGCTTTCGGAACACTCCCCCCTCCGGTGTCACATTTGGCACCTTTCAGGGGGAGGGGGGTGCAGATACCTGTATAATACAGGCATTTTCACCCACTTCCGGGAATAGACTCCCACGGGAGTTACTCCACTCCCCCCCGCTGTCTTCTGGGAAACACACTGGTCCCAGGAGACAGCGGGGACCAGTGATGCACAGTAGGGAACTGGGTAGTGAAGCCGCAACGCTTCACTTCCTGATTCCCTCACCGAGGATGGCGGCGTCGGCTGCCGAGATCGCGGGCGCGCTGGACAGGTTAGTGTCCATTTATTAAAAGTCAGCAGCTGCAGTATTTGTAGCTGCTGGCTTTAAAAAAAAAATTGGGGTGGACCTCCGCTTTAAGAGCTGTTTTATGATTACAAGAAAGGTTACTGATAGAGGTATCAGAGGTGAGATCTAGTTTCTCAATCTCTCTGGTCGTTTGTTCCACAAAAGCCCAAATGCTGGCATTTTTACTGAGGAGCGGGAAGCTCCTCAATTTAGGTTTGTAGGATGGAGGCGGGGGGGGGAGGTCACACCGGTGACACACACACTCCCCAAGAAGGGGGCCCCCGATTCGGTGTGACCTTCCTCCCATAGTTCCATTAAATCCTCAATTGCCTGAATTTCATTGCGTTCGGATTTGCGTTGTTCATAAGAGACGCTGAGTGGATCATTAAAGTCGATGGACGGTTTGTCGTATAAAACCTTAAACATAAGTTTCCTTGCAAAGAGGTGTATGTCCTTGATCATTTGATATTTATCTCCGCCAACAAATGGACAAAATGTTAGACCTAGTTTTAGAACCTCAATTTCGTATTTGGTTAAAGTGATTGAAGAAAGGTTAACAACTTCTAGTTGGGCGTTTAAATCGGGTGTTGGGAAAACATAGTTACATAGTTAGTCAGGTTGAAAAAAGACACAAGTCCATCCAGTCCAACCACAAAAAAACAATATATATAATAATATCATACAATCCCATACACCCAATTCTATACCCACAGTTGATCCAGAGGAAGGTGAAAAACCCCAGCAGAGCATGATCCAATTTGCTACAGCAGGGGAAAAAATTCCTTCCTGATCCCCCGAGAGGCAATCAGATTTTCCCCTGGATCAACTTTACCTATAAATGTTAGTACCGAGTAATATTATGTACATTTAGGAAAGAATCCAGGCCTTTCTTAAAGCAATCTACTGAGCTGGCCAGAACCACCTCTGCAGGGAGTCTAATCCACAGTTTCACAGATGAAATCTCTTTTCCTCTAGACGTAAAGAGTGCCCCCTTACCCTTTGTGTTTACTTTGACCATAAAGTGAATAACTCAACACCAAGTTCACTATATGGAGCCCTTATATATTTGTACATGTTGATCATATCCCCCCTTATTCTCCTCTTCTCAAGAGTAAACAAATTCAGTTCCTCTAATCTTTCCTCATAGCTGAGCTCCTCCATGCCTCCTATTAGTTTGGTTGCCCTTCTCTGCACTTTCTCCAGTTCCCCAATATCCTTTTTGAGAACTGGTGCCCAAAACTGAACTGCATATTCTAGATGAGTTCTTACTAATGATTTATACAGGGGCAAAATTATATCTCTCTCTCTGGAGTCCATACCTCTCTTAATACAAGAAAGGACTTTGCTCGCTTTGGAAACCGCAGCTGGGCATTGCATGCCATTATTGAGCTTATGATCTACCAAAACCCCCAGATCCTTCTCCACTATGGATCCCCCGAGTTGTACTCCCCATAGTATGTATGATGCATGCATATTCTTACTACGGCCCACGGATCTAACAGTGCCACCAGCAGGTGAAACCCTTTACTACAGATCCTGGCTGTTAGAAGACACCCGCTGGTGGACACCGGTACTGCGATCCACAGGACTGACAGCGCCACCAACAGGTGAGCCCTTTCCTGACAGCGTGATAACTTTTGCGCAAACCAATCAATAAACTCCTATTGCAATTTTTTTACCAAAAATATGTAGAAGAATATATATCGGCCTAAACTGATGAATAAATTATTTTTATATTTTTTGGGGGATAGGTATTATAGAAAAAAAGTAAAAAAATATATTTTTTTCAAAATTGTCGCTCTTTGTTTTTTATAGCGCAAAAAATAAAAACCGCAAAGGTGACCAAATACCAACAAATAAAAGAGCTCTATTTGGGGGAAAGAAAGGATGTCAATTTTCTTTGGGTACAGCGTCGCACGACCGCACAATTGTCAGTTAAAGCGACGCAGTGCCGTATGGCAAAAAACGGCCTGGTCATTAAGGGGGTCAATTCTTCTGGTCCTTAAGAGGTTAAATGTATGTACCACCAATATACAGTACCTCTCATAAATGAAATACATTTTTTCCCAATAGGTGATATGTTCAGGTTAAATGATAATAGAAATATACCGTATATACTCGAGTATAAGCCGAGTTTTTCAGCACATTTTTTTGTGCTGAAAATGCCCCCCTCGGCTTATACTCGAGTCACCTTTTTGTGTCTGATCTCCCGGACTTTAGGGATCAGGTACCGGCCGGCCGTAGGTCCCCTGGACCCCAACTTGGCACACATGTAGCCCCACTCTTCCTCTACATATGTGCAAAGATTGTTGTCTGGGGGACCTACGGCCAGGGAGAACCGATTTTTTAAACCAGGGCACCCCTTCCATAGACTCCCATGTTAAACGGTAATTTCTCCGGTGACTTTGGGGACGTGGTACCAGCCGGTCGTAGGTCTCCTGGTGGCACGCATGTAGCCCCAGTTCTCCTCTACAAGTGTGCAAAGTTTGTTATCTGGGGGACCTACGGCCAGGGAGCACCGATTTTTTTAAAGCAGGGCATCCCTTCAATAGACTCCCATGTTAAACGTCAGTCTAGTCATGGGCACAGTGAGGCATGGGCACAGTGAGGCATGGACATGGACACAGTGAGGCAAAGTGAGGCACAGTGAGGCATGCAGATGGACACCCTAGGCTTTATACTCGAGTCAATACGTTTTCCCAGTTTTTTGTGGTAAAATTATGTACCTCGGCTTATATCCGGGTCGGTTTATACTTGAGTATATACAGTATATATATATATATTGTGACAGCAGGAAGGTAAAGTCACCTGGTTGCATCCAGGGGGGTAGATATATTTCTCCCAGATTCAGGCTTTATGCTGACTTATACAACTAGGGAGGGAGTTGATGAAGCCCAGCTGAGGCTAGTGGGCTCATGGATGACTCATACCTCTAGGGAGAGGGCTGGGCGTCGTGCAGGCAGGGAGTTGATGAGACCAGCTGAAGCCTGTCAGTTCGTTTAAGGCCTCTATAAAAACTCCCAGCTTCATTAGATGTTAGCTCATGCCTGGACCCAGACCTGTGTGGACTGTCTAGGGAGAGTGAACCCCTGTGCGGTGAGGCAAAGCCTGTGTGGCTATTTGTTTGGACTTTTACTAAACCAGGGACTTAGGGACTAGGACAGCACCAGGCTGATCCCAGTTGTTAGTTTAGGAAACCTGCATGTTTAGTCAGAGGTCAAACTGACCAGGATTTATTTTGTTTATGTTTCTTTTTGGCTTTGCTGTGTTTTTGTCACTGTACATAGAGAAATAAACCGCACCTTTTGATTTTGAAAACCACAACCTCCGTCTGCTGGCCCTGTTTTTGTGTGGGGAGCCCAACCAGGGGGTCACACACACCCGCTACTGAGTTAACCCCCTCACAATATATATATATATATATATATATATATATATATATATATATATATATATATAGTAATACCCCACTTTTAAGTACACAATGGGAGTTATTTACTAAAGCTGGAAAGCGCAAAATGAGGCTCACTTTTGCACATAGAAACCAATGAGCTTCAAGGTTTTATTACCAAGGCTTAATTGAACAAGCTGGGGTTAGAAGCTTATTGGTTTCTATGCAGAAGTGAGCTTGATTTTGCACTTTCTAGCTTTAGTAAATAAACCCCATTGTGTACTTAAAAGTGGGGTATGCCTGTATATATATATACGGTGTATATATATATATATATATATATATATATGCTGTATATATACACTATATTAACAAAAGTATTGAGCGCCTGCCTTTACACGCACATGACCTGTAATGGCATCCCAGTCTTAGGCCATAGGGTTCAATATTGAGTTGGCCCATCCTTTGCAGCTATAACAGCTTCAGGTCTTCTGGAAAGGCTGTCCACAAGGTTTAGGAGGGTGTCTATGGGAATGTTTAACCATTCTTTCAGAATCGCATTTGTGCGGTCAGGCACTGATGTGGACGAGAAGGCCTGGCTCACAATCTCCACTCTAATTCATCCCGAAGGTGTTGAGGTCAGGACTCTGTGCTGGACAGTCAAGTTCCTTCATCCCAAACTCGCTCATCCATGTCTTTATGGACCTTGCTTTGTGCACTGATCCAAATCATTTGGTGGAGGGGGTTTATAGTTTGGGGTTGTTTTTCAGGGGTTGGGCTTGGCCTCTTAGTTCCAGTGAAGGGAACTCTTTTTTTTTTATTGGAAAATTATTCAACATGTAATTACATACACCCACATTAGTGTGGAAATTTTTTATCGTACAAAAATAACTTTACATATTTCCTTACTTTCCCTTTTACCTATTTCCTTCCCTATCCTTCTCCCCCCCTCCCCCCACCTCCTCCTCCCTCCCTGATCTGTCCCCTTCCTATCTTATTCCTCATCTTTTCCTGTCATTCCCTGAACATATTTATCTGACAGTTAAAAAATTCTCAATATTCCCCATGTAGTTCTGTGGTTTTCCCCTTTTCCCTGCTCTCGCTTGCTCAGATATTCAATTTCCGAGATATACTCTACCCGCTGTATCCATTCTTTAACCACTTAACGACCGCCCACTGTATATGTACGTTGGCAGAATGGCACGGACAGGCAAACTCACGTACCTGTACGTGCCTGCCTTCGTATGGGTGGGGGGTCCAATCGTACCCCCCTCTGGTACAGTGGACGGCCGGGATCGCTTCGGGAGTGATCCGTGATGAGGGGGCCGCCATTCGATTCTGGCCACCCCCTTGCGATCACTCCCGGCGAATCAAATGCTTCCTCTGCCTGTGTAATGTTTACACAGGCAGGAGGAAGTGATGTCATCCCTCATGCGGCGCTCACATATACCGAGCGCCGCATGGGAGAAGACACAGAGGTTAGTGCACAAACACTACACTAACACCAGCACACATAGGCACATGATCGCCCCCCCCCAGACACCCCCATATCACCCCCCAGATCACCCCCCAGCCCCCAGTCACAGTGTCACCAAATGCAGTGACCATTTATTTACTGATCACTGCAATCAGTGACATTTGTGACTGTAAAAGTGTCAGGGCAGTTAGTTTTAGGTCCAGTGTAGCCCCCTAACCCCCCCTAATAAAGGTTTAACCCCTTGATCGCCCCCCAAGTAACCCTTTCACCCCCTAGCACCGCTGTCACTAAGCGATCGTTTTTCTGATCGCTGTTTTAGTGTCAGTGATGCCGATCGGTAGCCAGTTATTTTTTTTAGGTTCGCCGCAGGTTTTTACAGCGTCAGGTACCCCCATATATTACCTAATAAAGGTTTAACCCCTTTATCGCTCCCCCAGGTAACCCTTTCACCCGTGTCACTAAGCGATCATTTTTCTGATCGCTGTCTTAGTGTCGGTGATGCCGATAGGTAGCCAGTTATTTTTTTAGGTTCGCCGCAGGTTTTTATAGCGTCGGGTACCCCCATATATTACCTAATAAAGGTTTAACCACTTGATCGCCCCCCCAGGTAACCCTTTCACCCCCTAGCACCGCTGTCACTAAGCGATCGTTTTTCTGATCGCTGTCTTAGTGTCGGTGATGCCGATAGGTAGCCAGTTATTTTTTTAGGTTCGCCGCAGGTTTTTATAGCGTCGGGTACCCCCATATATTACCTAATAAAGGTTTAACCCCTTGATCGCCCCCCAGGTAACCCTTTCACCCCATTTTGCCAGTGTCACTAAGCGATCGTTTTTCTGATCGCTGTCTTAGTGTCGGTGATGCAGATAGGTAGCCAGTTATTTTTTTTAGGTTCGCCGCAGGTTTTTATAGCGTCGGGTACCCCCATATATTACCTAATAAAGGATTAACCCCCTGATTGCCCCTAGTTAACCCTTTCACCAGTGATCACCAAATAAGTGTTACGGGTGACGCTGGTTAGTTAGTTTGCTTTTTATAGTGTCAGGGCACCCGCCGAATATAACCCAATAAAGGTTTAACCCCCTGATCGCCCGGCGGGTGATATCAATTAGGTTTAAGCATCAGAGAGGGTCTGCGTTGCCCCAGGCAGCGTCAGGTTAGTGTCAGTAACGCTAACACCCACACGTGAAGCATACACCTCCCTTATGGGTATAGTATCTGAACAGATCAATATCTGATCTGATCAGATCTATACTAGCGTCCCCAGAAATTTAGGGTTCCCAAAAATGCAGTGTTAGCGGGATCAGCCCAGATACCTGCTAGCACCTGCGTTTTGCCCCTCCGTCCAGCCCAGGCCACCCAAGTGCAGTATCGATTGATCACTGTCACTTACAAAACACAACACACATAACTGCAGCGTTAACAGAGACAGGCCTGATCGCTGCGACTCCAGTGCTGTAGGAGGTGATTTCACCACCACAGTTAAAAAAAAAAGCATATATGCCGAAGCATTGGGGCAGCAGGGGCGGAGGAGCGTAGGAGCGATTTTGCTCCTAATGCCGCGTACATACAGTCGAAATTACGACGGAGGCTTGCCCATGGAAAAGTCAGACCATGTGTGTGCGGCATAACTTTTGCGGGAGGATGCCCCCATGCTTCGGCATATATAAATGGTGCATGTATGCCCATCATTAGAAGTGAATGAATGAAGGGAGGTATTCTAATGGTGGGCATACCCACCGATCAATCTCTTTTTTCGTTCAGCCAACTGGCTGCATGAAAAAAAAGATTACAATACATGTCCAACAAGGACCAGCAACGTACTGGTATGTTGCTGGACTTTGAATGGTCATACCAGATTGATGCCTGCGGGTTTAGGTATCATTCTTTTCAGCCAGTGGCCGGCTTTCATGTAAAAGCAATCCTAGTGGCTAATTAGCCTATGGACTGCTTTTACAAGCAGTGGGAGGGAATGTCCCCCCCGGATATAAAAAGTGCCATTGGGAAATTGGGAAAGCATTTTATCACACCGATCTTGGTGTGGTCAGATGCTTTGAGGTCAGAGGAAAGATCTAGGGTCTAATAGACCCAAGTTTTTTTTTAAAAAAGAGTACCTGTCACTACCTATTGCTATCATAGGGGATATTTACATTCCCTGAGATAACAATAAAAATGATAAAAAAAATATATATGGAAGGAACAGTTTAAAAATAAAATAAAAAAGCAAAATTAATAATAAAAAAAAAAAAAGCACCCCTGTTCTGCCCTGCTCTTGCACAATGGCGAACGCAAGCGTCGGTCTGGCGTCATATGTAAACAGCAATTGCACCATGCATGTGAGGTATCACCGAGAAGGGCAGTCATTTTAGCAGTAGACCTCCTCTGTAAATCTAACGTGGTAACCTGTAAAGGCTTTTAAAAATGTATGTAGTTTGTCGCCAATGCGCGTTTGTGCGAAATTTTAAAGCATGTCGTGTTTGGTATCTATGTACTCGGCCTAAGATCATCTTTTTTATTTCATCAAACATTTGGGCAATATAGTGTGTTTTAGTGCATTAAAATAAAAAAATGTGTATTTTTTCCCCAAAAAATGCGTTTGAAAAATCGCTGCGCAAATACTGTGTGGAAAAAAAAAATGCAACACCCACCATTTTAATCTGTAGGGCCTTTGCTTTAAAAAATATATATAATGTTTGGGGGTTCAACCTAATTTTCTTGCAAAAACAAAAAGTGTCAGAAAGGGCTTTGTCTTCAAATGGTTAGAAGAGTGGATGTAAGCTTCCTAATGTTGTGTATAAAATGCCAGGGCAGTTCAAAACCCCCCCCAAATTACCCCATTTTGGAAAGTAGACACCCCAAGCTATATACTGAGAGGCATGTTGAGTCCATTGAATATTTTATATGTTGACACAAGTTGTGGAAAAAAGACAATTTATTTTTATTTTATTTATTTTTTGCACAAAGTTGTCACTAAATGATATTTTGCTCAAACATGCCATGGGCATATGTGGAATTACACCCCAAATTTTTGATTTCACCCCTCACTGCCTATCACAGTTTCGGAGGCCATGGAATGCCCAGATGGCACAAACCCCCCCCCCCCCCAAATGACCCCATTTTGGAAATTAGACACCCCAAGCTATTTGCTGAGAGGTATGGTGAGTATTTTGCAGATCTCGCTTTTTGTCACAAAGTTTTGAAAATTGAAAAAAAAAAATATATATTTTCTTTCTTCATTTTCAAAAACAAATGAGAGCTGTAAAATACTCACCATGCCTCTCAGCAATTTCCTTGGGGTGTCTACTTTCTAAAATGGGGTCATTTGGGGGGGTTTTGTGCTATTTTGGCATTTTATGGCCTTCGAAACTGTGATAGGTAGTGAGGAGTGAAATCCAAAATTTTCGCCCTTAGAAATCCTGAAGGCGGTGCTTGGTTTTCGGGGGCCCGTACACGGCTAGGCTCCCAAAAAGTCCCACACATGTGGTATCCCCGTACTCAGGAGAAGCAGCAAAATGTATTTTGGGGTGCAATTCTACATATAACCATGGCATGTGTGAGCAATATATCATTTAGTGACAACTTTTTGTATTTTTTTTTTTTTTGTCATAATTCAATCACTTGAGACAAAAAAAAAAATATTCAATGGGCTCAACATGCCTCTCAGCAATTTCCTTGGGATGTCTAATTTCAAAATAGGGTCATTTGGGGGGGTTTTGTACTGCCCTGCCATTTTAGCACCTCAAGAAATGAGATAGGCAGTCATAAACTAAAAGCTGTGTAAATTCCAGAAAATGTACCCTAGTTTGTAGACGCTATAACTTTTGCGCAAACCAATAAATATACACTTATTGACATTTTTTTTATTAAAGACATGTGGCTGAATAAATTTTGGCCTAAATGTATGACTAAAATTGAGTTTATTCGATTTGTCTTATAACAAAAAGTAGAAAATATCATTTTTTTTCCAAATTTTCAGTCTTTTTCCGTTTATATCGCAAAAAAAAAAAATCTCAGAGGCAATCAAATACCATTAAAAGAAAGCTCTATTTATGGGAAGAAAAGGACGCAAATTTCGTTTCGGCACAACATTGCATGTCCGCACAATTTCCAGTTAAAGCAGCGCAGTGCCAAATTCTGAAAACACCTCTGGTCCTTTAGCTACAAAATGGTTCGGGGCTTAAGTGGTTAATAGTCGTTTTTTTTGTAGATATCCAATTTCTTGGGATTAACCCCTTTGCCGCGTTAAGTAATGGTGGGACTAGTGTTTTCTGATATTGCTTTTTTGTTTTATTTGTACCGTGAAATAGGCATATCCAGGCGTTTTGTATTATTTTTTCCCCCGTAACTACTTCTATGTAGTCCAGGATCTCTGTCCAGTACTCCTCTATTATTGGACATTCCCACCACATATGCATCGTTGTTCCCACTTGCTTACAACCCCTCACGCAAAGTGGGGAGTTGTTAGGGTGTATTTTATTCATTCTTTCTGGCGTCAAGTGCCAGCGTACCATGCTCTTATAGTTTGCTTCTATTGTGGTTACATCCGATGCATAGCTATACACTGCCTCAATAAATTGCTTCTCGTCTTTCTCTACCCAGGTCTTGCCCTCATTTTTCTATAAAGGGTAGTGGTCCTTCTGTTTCTAATTCTGTTAATATTTTATACAACTGTCTCAGAGGCTTTTTGCTACATATCTTTTCCAGTGGAGTTAGTGTTTTTTCATTTCTAATTGGTTGTGGGATAGTGCTTACTAGGTGCGTTAATTGAATATATTCCCAATCGCTCAGCTGACTCCATCCCTGACTCGTGATTAAATCTTGTTTTTATTTTACCTAATGTGATTATATCTTTTAATTGTGCAGTTCCCATTAATTTTCCTAATCGTGTCCCGTTACCTGGTGTGAAAAACATCGTGCCTGCTAACGAAATTAATGGAGAATTATATTTCCATTTTTCGTATCGGTGCAATGTGTCCCAAGTTTTAAATACCTTCCTTGTTATATTATGTGTATCTGTGCCTAATGCTCTAAATTTTGGTGGTATCCATATGTTGTTTTGTAAATGTGTCGTACTTAGCGTGTTTTCTATTTGTGCCCACTTCTTTTTTGTTTGTGGATTTGCCCATTCTACTAATCTGGCTAAAATTATCGCTTTATGGTATCTTTTTATATCTGGTAAAGCCATGCCCCCATTTTTTTCCCACAGGTTAATAATGTATATTTTATTCTGGCCTTTTTGCCCTGCCATACGTATTTCAAGATCATAGACTTTATCGCCTTAAAGAACGGTTGGGGTATGTCTATTGCAAGCATCTGCAACCTGTATGTTACTTTCGGGAGGATCATCATTTTTAATATGTTGATCCTTCCTGTCCATCCGATACGTCTCCTTGAAAAGTCTTTTAATTCTGCTTTGATTTCATTTAGTAATGGGATAAAATTAGCAGGGTACAATTCTTCTAGTGTTGTAGTTATTTTGATACCTAGGTATGTTAAAGTTTTTGTCTCCCAAGTAAACGGGAATTCTTTCTGTAATAGTCTTTCTTCCTTTTTGTCTATTCCTAAGTTCAGGATTACTGTCTTTACTGGGTTGATCTTAAAATTTGCGAGTTCCCCGTATTTTTTTATTTCTTTTACTACATTGGGGAGAGACAACCTTGGTTTCGTCAAATATAAGAGTATGTCGTCAGCGTATGCCGCCACTTTATGTTCTTCCCTGCCTATTCTTACCCCTCCTATATCTTGATTATTCCGTATGTTTTGTAACAAAGGTTCCATTGCTAACACATACAGGAGGGGTGAGAGCGGACACCCCTGTCTCGTTCCATTACGCATCTCGAACACCGACGACACACTCCCATTTACTTTTACCCTGGCTGTCGGATAGGTATATAAATTTTTAACCCATTTCATGTATTTTGGTCCAAGCCCTACATACCGGAGTGTGTCCATCATAAACCCCCAGTCGACTCGGTCGAACGCTTTTTCTGTGTCTATCGACATGAGTACGACTGGGGGTTTCTTCTCCTTCCTTTTCTGAATTAATAAGAGGGTTCTTATGGTGTTATCTCTGCCTTCTCTCCTGGCCACGAAGCCCGCTTGGTCTGCGTTAATTAGTTCCGGCATTAAAGTTTTTAATCTCGTTGCCAATATTTTTGCATATAACTTGATGTCTGTATTCAATAACGCTATGGGGCGATAGTTGGAGCATATTGTTCCATCTTTTCCTGTTTTTGGTATAATAGTAATATTGGCAAGGAGAGATTCTTTTCTTATCTCTAAGTCTCCCCCCAATCTATTGAAATACTTACATAGTTCTGGGACCAATTGATCTTTAAACTTCTTATAATATTTAATCTGAAACCCGTCCGGTCCTGGACTTTTCCCCCCTGTTGTTTCTTGGAGAGCTTTATTTATTTCATCCTGTGTAATTAGTTTTTCTAGGAGCTCTGCACTTTCTGGTGTTATCCTTGGTAGGATAGTTTTTTTCTAAGTATTCTTGTATTTTGCCTTTCCTGTTTTCTCCTTCCTGTACTGTCTCATTTCCTCTGATGTCGTACAGTGCACTATAATATGTCTTAAACGCTTCTGCGATTTCCGATGTTTTGAATTTCATCTCTCCTCTCTGGTTCTTTATTTTATCTATGTCGTTTAAAGTTTTTTTTCTTTTTTGCTACTCTTGCGAGATACTTCCCGGGCTTGTTCCCCCATTTATATTTTTCTTTTGCTACGTTTTTAAATACTTTTCTGGTTTCTTGTTCCATCAAGTCTCTAAGTTGGCCCCTCTTAATTATTATTTTTTGACGTGTTTCCTTATCTTGTTGTCTTTTATCTTTTTGTTCTAAGTCATATAATTCCTTTAACAGGTTTTCCCTCTTTTGGTCCCTTTCCTTCTTTTTCCGCGCCCCTATGAAGATCAGTTTACCCCTTATACAAGCCTTGTGTGCTTCCCATATTGTTGCCACACTAACTTCTGGTGTATTATTTATTCTGAAGTATTCTTCAATTTCTCTCGATATTGTCTCACCTACTTCTTTATTGTCTAGCAGATCTTCGTTTAAGCTCCACATGCCCTTTCTTTGTTCTACATTATTAAATCTTATTTTTACCATGACTGGGGCGTGGTCTGAGATTGATTTTACTCCTATTGAAGTATCTACTACATATTCCAAGAGCCCATGGTCCACCAGCATGTAATCCAATCTTGAATACGTGTCATGAATAATATGTATAATCTTTTTTGCTTGGGTATGCCACTCTCCAAGGGTCTATTAATTGATGGTTTTCCAGTGAAGGGAACTCTTAAAGTGATTGTAAAAACATATTACCAAAGGTTCTATATTTATTTCGAAACCTTACATGTGTCTTTAGTTCGAACCGACCTCCAAGCATTTCAAAATAAAATTCTCCAGTTCATACGGGGAGACAAGAGGCCTAGGGTGAACAAAGGTACACTGTACACTCCAAAACAGAAAGGGGGACTTGGCCTGCCTGACCTGCTAAAGTACTTTTACCCCGCCCAGCTGGCCCAACACTCTAGGTTTCCCTCCCAACAAACCAAAGCCATATGGATGACTATGGAATCTTATTCCTGTCGCCCTGAACCAATTTCTCACATTATGTGGCTCCCTATGAAAGAGATACCGATTATACTATGTCCTACTCTTTCCTTCTCGCTAGAAATTTAGGACTCTCTAGGTCTCAGAAATTTAAATCACCACACAATCCGCTTGCGGCTTTATTGAGAAATAGGGAATTCACCCTGGGCCTCACTCCCCCCACATTTAAATGGTGGACCAACAAGGGCTTAATACGGGTGGCTGATCTTTGTTACCATAAAGGTATGCTATCGGAATAATCTTTGGTAGAAAAATATCAAATGCCATCCACTGAACGGTATAGATTTACTCATATATACCATTATGTACAAACTGTAGCCCGTAAAGGCGATTTAGCGACAATGACTCCCATGGAACACTTGTGCAGGCAATATGATAAAATCAGGGGTCACATATCTGCTATATATACTATGTTGACGTACAGTATGACTCAACAAAACTGAACTATATGCTCCAATGGGAACAAGATTTTCAAGAAACCCTTGATTTAGACGAGACAGCTTCTCGATCGCTCACAAATACCTCCATTATAGAGGCTAACTACAAGGTTTTATTGAGATGGTATATGGTACCGGCCAGACTGACCACCTTTGTACCTGGAACCACCTCAGAGTGCTTTAGGGGATGTGGCCACCTATCATATATGGTGGACATGCCCCAAGGTCAGGAGATTTTGGATCAGGGTGTACAATTTTATCTATACCTTTACCCAGATTAAGCTGATTAAATCCGCAAAACACACACTCCTGGGTGGCAGGGTAGCTGAAGCATCCAGACTCCAAGGACGGCTCCTTACATTTATATTCATATCAGCTAAATTAACTATAGCCAGAAATTGGAGGTCTGCAGCCCTGCCATTTGGCCAACTTAAACATAAAATGTCTTGGCTAATGGTAAATGAACGGTTAACAACTATTGTACAAGATAAGATGAAGTTGTTCCACAAAGTCTGGGACCCATGGATCAGATATCTGACAAATGATCCCAGGACGATCACAAATTAGATGCATTCCTGAGGGTTGATATACTGAGCACGGAGCCATAGTTTCCCCCCTCCCCCTCCCTATTTTCCCTTCTTTGCCTTCCCATCTGTATCGTTTCTCTTCTTTGTTCTACCTCCCCCTTTTGTAATTTTTAATATTGGGTTTGAATTTTCATCTTTTATTTGTTCACCTTCGGTGACACATTGCCTTTTTGGGGCGTGGAGGGCTCCCTCCGAAAGACGGACGGGGAGCTGGTTCTTCCCAGTGGCCGGGGGGTACCCTATGTCCTGCGATAGGGTGCATGCTATATGACATGGACAAAGTAGCACAGTGTATTGTGAAATCAGGATGTGAAAATGGGCCATGCATACTATGAGAGGAGGTTTCCTGAATTATATTGGTATATAGATATGTCTCCCTGATGACATTGTATATTTCACAATGAAAAGACAAAATATTTGTTTGTAATACTGTTTTTTTTTTTTTTTTTTTTTTTTTTTTATTAATTTTCCAAAAACATATAGAACACACATTACAATACATGAAACACATTTACAGTCTCAATATTTCCCATAAAAAAAAAGGGGGGGGAGAAAAGAGGGAGAGATGGGGAAATGGAGCGAGAGAGAGAGAGAGAGAGAGAGAAGGAAAAAAAAAGGGGGGGAGGGAGTGAGGATGATTTTAGAAGAGGGGGGATGGGGGAATACAATCCCTCATACTCTCCCCCAAATATATTATGTGCTATCACTCTAGTGTTAATGTCTTCTAAAGGGGAGTTAAATAATAAAGGGAAACAAAAAGTGGTTCCGAAAACTACTATGAACAAAAAAAAAAAAAAAAAAGGAGTTAAATCTAAAAATAGACAATATAAAGAACTAGGGGATAAATTTATGAGTGGCAGTGCTGATAGAGTGACAAAACATGTATATAAAGAGAAAAGTGAGGGGTAAAGTTATCGTCACCTGTGCCAAAAAAAAAAAGGGGGGGGAGGGGAAGGGGGGGGGTGGGAAAGATTTTAGAAACGGGGGGGGGGGTGGGGGAATACGATCCTTCATACTCTCCCCCAGACATATTATGTGCTATCACTCTAGTGTTGATGTCTTCTAACGTAAAATTAATTTAAAAAAAAGAGTGAAAAAAAAAAAGTGATTTCAAAAACTACTACAAACTAAAAGACAAGTGTTAAAATCTAAAAGTGGACTATATGAAAGACTAAGGGATGAATTTACAAGTGACTACACTGATGAAGTGACAAAACATATATATAGAGAGAAAAATAACAGGTAAAATTATCGTCACCTGTGCTCAAAAGTTGTAATACTGTTAAACTTTAATAAAAATGATTGAAAGTAATGTGATTGTAAAGTCTTGTTTTTTTCCTATAAAAATAACAAACATGTTATGCTTACCTGCTCTTTTGCAGTGGATTTGTTTGCAGTGGATCCTCCCCTTCTTGGGTCCCTCTTCTGTGATCCTGGCCCCTCCCTCCTGTTCAGTGCCCCCACAGCAAGCAGCTTTCTATGGGGCACCCGAGCTGAGTCACAGATCCTGGGTCCATTCAGACACAGAGCCCCGACCCGTCCCCCCACCCCCTCTCCCCTCTCGCCTGATTGGCTAGCTAAATTTGATTGACAGCAGCGGAAGCCAATGGCGCTGCTTCTGTGTCTCAGCCAATCAGGAAGAAGAATCTTGGACAGCTGAGAAACTCGTGGGCATCGCTGGACAGAGAGGGACCTCAGGTAAGTATTAGGGGGGCTGGGGGGGGGGAAGCTGCACACAGAAGGCTATTTATATTATTGCATAAGGATAAAAAACATCTGACTTTACAACCCATTTAAGGCATCAGCATACCAAGACATTTTGGACAATTTCATGCTCCCAACTTTGTGGGGACAGTTTTGGGATGGCCCCTTCTTGTTCCAACATGACTGTGCACCAGTGCACAATTTTATATATATCATATGAAAAGTGATACTGTATGAGTCAAAATGTTTAAATGATAAAATTATACCATGATTATTTTAGTTTTCAAACAAACCATTAAGTGGTGCCAGAGAGAGATCACATGAGAGAACATGTAGTAAGCTGTGTATTGTGTGAGGTTAATAATCTTTTTTTTTTCCCTTTTAGACCATTGTTTACAATAGAACCCTCTGGCAACATATAAAGAGGATTTCAGGTTACAAGTCGAAGAGTCAATACAAACAACTGCAGAGCACTTTGGAAAAGAACACAGACTGCTCTTTGCAAAATGAAATGTTCAGTTCAAGCCGACAATATTCAGTTATGGCAAATGAGTGTGTTTAACCACTTGCCGCGTACACGTATGTTGCGACGTACTTCCTGGTTTAGTGGTGTGCATACACACGTCCCCTACTGACCCGCGCTGTGATTGAACACATCACAAGTTTGTCAGCAGGTTACAGCGAATGATTATGGCTGTACATCTGCTGATATGTTGTGTCCAATCACAGCACAGATATCTGTGTATACAAACAGACACAGACAGCAATCTGGCTGTTTCTTCTTTCTGAAATCAACTCAGGGAATTCAGGAAGTAAAAGCAGCCAGATCACGGCACTTGTTAGGCACACAGTTAGCCTCTTGATTGACCCTTGATATTAGTCCCTTCCCAGCCAGTGTCATTAGTACAGTGTACAGTATTATCACTGATCACTGTATTAGTGTCACTAGCAACATCAGTGTCAGTTAGTCGGTTAGTGTCCCTCCCAGCCTGTGTCTGTTAGTGCCAGATTGCCCACAACACTATCGCAGTCACACTATACAGTAAGTCACTGATTGCCCCTTTTACTAATATAGTGTCTGCAGGGATCAGTATCTTGATCATGATCAGACTATACCAGTGTCCCTAAAAACAGTTTGTTTTTTAACAAAGGCATGTAACAGAATACATTTTGTCCCAAATTTATGAAGAAATTTGATTTTATTGTATATGTTTTACACTAAGTAGAAAATATAGTTATAAAAAAAAATGTTCAGTATTTTTTTGTTTATAAAAAAAAAAAACAATGAGACAGGACAGCCCGGTGAAGTTACGGAAGGCAGTGGGAGGGGGGACGTCCCCTGCCCCCTGCAGCTGCTTATAAAAGAAACCAGTGGCTAGTTAGCCGCTAAGATTTCTTTTACAAGAGAACCAACAGTTCTAAAAAACGGTACCAGGATGATGCTTACCACTTGAAATCTAGCGACGTACGGGTATGTCGCTGGTTAAATATTTAGAAATAGAGTTAAGAAATGCACTGGTATTGTTTACTTAATCATGCAAACATTTTCTTTAACAATCCAGCATGCATTTCTGATATTAAATTCAGATACTTCCATGATTTATGAGAATATAGAAATACAGTGTTTTAAAGGCATTTGTGATGGAAGTCACTTTGGGTGAGGTGCCTGTGGAACCCAGAATCCCTTGGAGAGGTTGGGAAACCCTTGTTTCAGCTCCCCATGCACCTCCTATGTCTAAGTAACCCTGTGTCTATTAGGGGCACAGGGTGACTGAGAAAATGATGGACAGCTACTTAATGGTACAGTAATATTTATCCACAATATCTCCCAGGAAATAGACAAAGACTATTCCTGGTTTATTTGATTCTGAACTATGCATGTTAATTGAAAGAGCTGATCACATTGGCCTCTGTACAATGTAGGAAATGGATAGTGTGCTACTGGTGGTCTCCTGCTACTGTGTGAAGGTGTTCTGTGTTTATACTTATGATAATGTGTATTGTAGTTTGTGAGCTAGGAGACAAGTCTGACCTGGAAGGTCAGACCTCTGTGTCACCCAGGTAGCTAATTAACATAATGTTTATAGTATAAGTCTGTTGTTGTAATCATATTCCTGTGTGCAGTTTGTATTGTTAGGGTAATCTGATCAGGAGGGGGGAATTTCCTTCTCAAGTGTATAAAAGCCTGCATTCTTGTTCAAATAAACAGTAATTATTCTGGTTTACTCCAAAACTGGTACTGCCTAGTTATTAGGGGTAGCTATAGCCAGACTTGTGGGTCTCGTGTTACTGAACTTGGGAAGCAGCTTCTTGGTGGAGATACCCAACAGGTTTTCCGGATTCCATCACAGTGTTCACTTGTTTTGTGTTTATATCTCCCACGTGAAGGTCATTACTAGGAATGAGCCGAACACCCCCCCTGTTCGATTCGCACCAGAACCTGCGAACAGCCAGACTGTTCGCGTGAACTTTAGAACCCTATTAAATACAATGGACTCGAACGTTCGAAATCAAAAGTGCCAATTATAAAGGCTAATATGCAAGTTATTGTCCTAAAAAGTGTTTGGGGACCCGGGTCCTGCTTCAGGGGACATGTATCAGTGCAAAAAAAAGTTTTAAAAACGGCCGTTTTTTTGGGAGCAGTGATTTTAACCACTTCCATACAGGGCACTTATACAGCTTCCTGCCCAGACCAATTTTCAGCTTTCTGCGCTGTTGCACTTTGAATGACAATTGCGCGGTTGTGCAACACTGTACCAAAATAATTTTTTTATCATTTTGTTCCCACACATAGAGCTTTCTTTTGGTGGTATTTGATCACCTCTGCGATTTTTATTTTCTGCGAAAAAAAAAAAAAAAGACCGAAAATTTTGAAAAAAAAACGTATTTTTTTTGTTTCAGTTACAAAGCTTTGTAAATAAGTACGTTTTCTCCTCCACTGATGGGCACTGATGGGGCTGCACTGACGGGCACTGATAAAGTGGCACTGATGGGCACTGATGAGGCAGCACGGATGGGCACCGATAGGCGGCACGGATGGGCACAGATAGGCGGCACGGATGGGCACAGATGGGCACAGATAGGCGGCATGGATGGGCACTGATAGACGGCACGGATGGGCACTGATAGGCAGCATGGATGGGCAATGATAGGTGGCACGGATGGGCACTGATAGGTGGCATGGATGGGCACTGATAGGTGGCACTGTACTGTAATGTGTTACTAATGGATGCCAATCAGTGATGCCCATTGTGGGCACTGATTGGAATCCATTGTGGGCACTGATTGGCATCCATTAGGGGCACTGATTGGCATCCATGGTGGTCTAGGGAGGCATACCTGGTGGTGGGCATCCCTTGTGGTCTGGTGGCATCCCTGGTGGTCCAGTGTGGGCATCCTCGGGGGGGCTGCACTGATAATCGATCAGCACAAACCCCCCCTGTCAGAGGAGCAGCCGATTGGCTGTTCTCTACTCACGTCTGACAGCCGCGAGTGAGGAAAAGCCGATCACCGGCTTTTCCTGTTTACATCGCGATCAGCCGTGATTGGACCACGGCTGATCACGTGGTAAAGAGTCTCCGTCTGAGACTCTTTACGTAGATCGGTGTTACGGGGTGTCAGACTGACACCCTGCAACAACGATCGCCGCGATGCACGCCCCCGGGGGCGCGCAGCGGCTCAAAATCCTGAGGACATCATATGACGTCCAGTCAGGATTTTTAAACCACTTTGCCACCGTCAATCCGCTATAGGGCAGGCGGCAAGTGGTTAATAATGCTTAAAGTGAAACAATAAAAGTGAAATATTCCTTTAAATTTCGTACCTAGGGTGTGTGTATAGTATGCCTGTAAAGTCGCGCTTGTTTCCCGTGCTTAGAACTGTCCCTGTACAAAGTGTAATTTCTGAAGGAAAAAAAGTCATTTAAAACTCACTCGCGGCTATAATGAATTGTTGGCTCCCGGCAATACATAGAAAAGTCATTGATAAAAAAATAAAAAAAGCGTGGGGGTCCCCCCAAATTAAATTACCAGGCCCTTTAGGTCTGGTATGGATTTTAAGGGGAACTCCACCCCAAATTTTAAAAAAAAATGCCGTGGAGTTCCCCCAAAAATCCATACCAGACCCTTTATCCGAGCACACAACCTGGCAGGCCACAGGAAAAAAGGGGGGACGAGAGAGCACCCCCCCTCCTGAACCGTACCAGGCCACATGCCCTCAACATGGGGAGGATGTCCCCATGTTGATGGGGACAAGGGCCTCATCCCCACAACCCTTGCCCGGTGGTTGTGGGGGTCTGCGGGCGGGGGGCTTATCGGAATCTGGAAGACACCTTTAACAAAGGAGACCCCCAGATCCCGCCCCCCCCCTCTATGTGAATTGGTAAGGGGTACCTGAAGGGCCTGGTATGGATATTTGGGGGAACTCCACACATTTTTTTTAAATTTGCGGCAGGGTTCCCCTTAATATCCATACCAGACCTGAAGGGCCTGGTAATTGAATTTGGGGGGACCCCCACACTTTTTTTTTTTTTATCAATGACTTTTCTATGTATTGGCGGGAGCCGACAATTCATTATAGCCGCGAGTGAGTTTTAAATTACTTTTTTTCCTTCAGAAATGACATTTTGTGCAGGAACAGTTCTAAGCACGGGAAACAAGCGCGACTTTACATGCATACTATATACACACCCTAGGTACGAAATGTAAAGGAATATTTCACTTTTATTGTTTCACTTTAAGCATTATTAAAATCACGGCAGTTTTTAAAACTTTTTTTTGCATTGATACATGTCCCCTGGGGCAGGACCCGGGTCCCCAAACACTTTTTATGACAATAACTTGCATATAAGCCTTTAAAATTAGCACTTTAGATTTCTCCCATAGACTTTTCGAATTTGCAGCGAACACCCCAAATTGTTCGCTGAACAGGCAATGTTCGAGTCGAACATGAGTTCGACTCGAACTCGAAGCTCATCCCTAGTCATTACATAGAACTCAGTGGCAGCTTTCACAATTGCAGGTTTGGAAACACCACATTTCAGCTAACATTGTGTCATGAACCAGGTGTGACCAGAACTGCGTGGATAGCAACAGAGGAACACCAAACACATGTAAAGTGAAAATATAGTGATTTATTAAGATAAGTGACTAATATAAATACAACCACCTCCAATATGACACAGTGCACAATAAACCAACCAACCAACAGACAGAGACCCACAAATAACAACAGTCAGACAGGAATATACAGTAAATGGGAAATACCAGAATCATAAACAATAGCCAGGCCAGGGTCATTCACAGGAGATCAGCAGATGGAGCAAGGAGCAGGACAGGAGAAGGAGAGGATAGACCGGATCAGACTGCAGGGCAGGGATGCAAGGTAACAGGTGGGACAGGATAGGGATCAGGACAGGGAGACAGGATCAGGTACACAGGTAACAGGTTCAGGTTCTGGGTACACAGTACGGGGTACAAGAACAGGTTCAGATTCTCAGGCAGCAGGTACGGATCAGGGCACAAGGACGATACCAAGGCAACTTGTGTGTGTGTGTTGCCGGGTATTTATACACATCTTCTGCAATCAGGCTCAGGTGACACCTGATTGCAGGAGATAATGTTGGCTCCACACTGCCGAGAAACACCCGCTGGTGGATGTCAGTACTGCGGCCCAGAGATCAAATAGTGTCACCAGCATTGCAAACCAAAGCACCACTAGCAGATGGAACCTTTCCTGACACATTTTCTATTATATATTTGATTGTATAGACAAGCTCAATGTCTTAGAAAATAGTAGCCCTCAAATCTTATTAATTTTCTACCTTCCCGGAAGGAGAAACATTGCTGAAATGCCTGGGCTTCATTTCTATTTTGTGAATATTTGTAAAACCTTGTGAGCTGCTATATATAACAAATGAAGCTGCCAACACTCCCCACACTTCCTGATAATGTAACAATACAAATGCAAAAACAATTAGTGCAGCGCTAAATAAATAAATAAACAATGACAATTTGATATCCACATTCATATATATAGCTCAGATGACTGTTCCTCACCAATTTATTTAATGCAATTCCTCTTAATCCTGAGGAACTGCCCTCTAGGTACCTTAACCAACCAGGGTCCGTTATGACAACTATTTTGGGGTATGTAGAAATTCCTATCCGTTGTTTTGAAATACGTTTTTGTTATTATATTATTATTTTTATTGGCAATTTCTAAATCCAAAAAGTGTATTTTCTTATAACTGGATTCCCATGAAAGTGTTGTTGTTTTCTTTCTCGTACATCACGGGACACAGAGCGACATAGTCATTACTAATGGGTTATATAGATACCGTCAGGTGCTGGCACTGGCAACTTCCAAAACCGGAAGTACCCTCCCCTATATAAGCCCCTCCCATCCGGGAGCACCTCAGTTTTTTGCCAGTGTCTAAGGTGTTGGCCAAGAAGAAACATGTGTTTTTCACTGAGCTTGCGTACAGGTTCTTTTGGGCCTCAGTAAGCTATTCCGGATCCGACCAAAAAAGCTTCATAGCTAAACGGTCGGTACCCGGGCCTTGCAGAGAAGAGCAAGGTTTTGCCTGTAATGCTTCTCTTAGGAGAGCTGGACCCTGGGATCCAGAGCTCTGGTCATACCCACGACCAAGATGTTTTCTGTGCAGGGTGCTATACAGGTCCAGGGGAGTGGAATCCTTGGGAACCCGGTCCCTGAAGGTTTGATTACAATGCCTGCCGTGATAGGTGAAGTTTGGGCTTTTGTGGACCAAACAAAGTCCTGCGGCGGGGAACAGGTAAGTGGGGGCCCCCAGGAACTTGGTTCTATTGGGGGACCCCCAAGCCTAATTTGTCTTTCTGTCTGTTACCTAATGGTATTCCCGCAAAATTCTGTGCATGCCTGTAACTACTAAAAAAATGTAATAATTTTTAATGGTGGTCAAGAAAAAAAAAATAAAAAATTTTTTTTATATATATTTAATATATTAGACTGCGGTACCTGTGTTTGTCCACTAGAGGCCGCTGTGGAATGTTTTCTTGTCATGTGGACTAGCTTCTTCTCAGCAGAGCAAAGTCCAGGCAGATGGTGAGTTCTCTTATAGGAAACTGCTTCCTCTGCCATGTTGCAGTGCTCGTCCATCCCCCGGCCTGCGGCAAAGAGGGGCCCTGGCTCCTGTCCCTTGTTACCATATTTGAAATTAGCGCCGAAGGCGCACGTGCCCGCGCGCGTGCGCGTGCACGCGCCTCTATATATAGAAGTGAGCCGGGAAAGGGGGCGGAGCCTGGGGGATGACGCTCTGTGCGCGCCGCAGCGCTTCTGCGCATGTGCGGGCGTCCCAGCAGTTTAAAAAAACCACAATATTGTAGTGAGCTGGCTATGAAGTACAGAGACAGAGCTGGCAACATTTAAAGGCATACAGCAAGCGGTTGATACAGGCATCCCCTAGAAAGGCACATTAGTAGACACCAACTGTGATATAGCAGCAATTGTGCTAGACTATTCTCAGTAAAAGTGGTGTATTACGGCTGGAATACCTCAGCTTTAGGCTTAGGAATATGCCGTCCAGAAGCTCCGGAACTGAATCTTCCAGGAAGCGAAGGGGGTCTCATCGGGCTCGGAGGATCTTGGGCATACTCCTGCTGCACCAGTCTCCCCTGAAGTTCAGAGGTAAGTGACCGTAGAGACCCCGCAGGGTACTTGGTACTGTGGCTGTCCTCAGTTCACCTGCTCCTGTGTATGTAACAGAGGAGGTTTTTTCCTCAGCTCTGGGAGGATTAGAGAGAGATTGTCAACATTTATCGCTGCCTCCCTGTCAGGGAAAGCACGCCCGATCTCCGTCTCCTCCATCAGAGTGCCTGTTAGCAGAGCAACAGTCCCATACAGGGATCGACCTGCCTGAAGGGGATCAGGATGAGGTTGATTCTGTTATAGAGGAATCAACAGTGGGGGAACCTTTTCTCAGCATCTTAAGCTGAAAGATTATGGGTTCAGTCTCTGACTAACATGGTCCGATCAGCATTTAAAAATGCACCTTGCGGAACCATCAACCACTACTGTATCCTCGTTGGGGTCGCTAGAAGCCCCCAGACTGTTTGTTCTTTTCCACTTCACCCTTTACTGAAAGGGCTCATTTACCAGGATTGGGAACGTCCTGAGAAAATATTTATTCCCCCAAGAGATTTCCGGTGGTCTATCCCATGGAGGATAAGTTCATCAAAAAAAAAAAAAAAAAAAATGGAAGGTCCCTACAGTGGACGCAGCCATCTCTTGTATGTATAAATCACTGACATGTCCAGTGGATAATGTCCAAATGTTCAAGAACCCAATAGATAAAAGATTGGAGTCCTTATGAAAATCTGCTTGGTGATACAACCAGCAGTAGCAGCTATTGGGGTCTGCTAAGCAGTGAAGGATCAGTTGAAACAGGTCTTGAGGGACTTGACAGATCAGCAGGCTTTGCCCTAGCTGATCTACCTAGAGCCTTAGGCTTTGCGGTTGACGCCATAGAGGATTCAGTCCATCAGGCTTCCCGCCTTACGCTGTCTATAGTACATATGCGTAGGCTCCTATGGCTCAAAAACTGGTCTGCTGAAGCTCCCTGTAAAGAATGGCTGGTTAGCGTCCCATTTCATGGTGAACGCTTATTCAGGGAAAACCTGGACAAATATATCCAGAAAATTTCCAGCGGTAAAAATACGCTCTTACCGGTTAAAAGCAGAGTTAGAGGTCCCTCTTTAAGAGGCCTGCTTCTCCAGTCCCTGGGGCATCGGCTGTGTAACAGTTCCGACGGCCTCCTCGGTCAAATCCCGGGGGTAAAAAACAGGGACAGTAGCAGGGTAATGAGAAACCCTGGGTCAGGGGAGGTACAAAACCTCCCCCAAAGTTAAATTCATTGAAGCCCCCACTCAGTCGGGTGGGGGGAGGACTCCAGTTGTTCGCAAGAGACCTGGCGGGACACGATCAAGACAGATAGGTGCTCTCCGCAGTAGGTTTGGGATACAGTTTGGAGTTAAAAGACTCTCCTCCTTCCCATTTTTGAGGTCAAACGTGCCAAGGGATCCCCGGAAGAGAGAGTCCCTCCTGTTGGCACTAGAACAACTATTGCTCCAAGGAGTAATTATGGAGGTTCCCCTGGAAGAATGAGGGTTCGAGTTTTACTCAAACCTCTTTACAGTCCCGAAGCAAACGCGGTCGGGAGGCCCATATTAATTCTAAAAGGGCTATACAAATTCCTGTATATCAGGACTTTCCGATGGAGTCGATCCGATCGGTGGCCACTGCCCTACAAGGGGAGGATTGGTTAGCCACGATCGACATCAAAGATGCTTATTTGCACATTCCCATCTTTCCAGTCCACCAAAAATTTCTACGCTTTGCAGTAGAAGGGCGCCATTTTCAGTTCAGAGCCTTACCCTTCGGTTTGGCCACAGCACCACGAGTGTTTACAAAAATTCTGGCCCTTTATTGGCCAATCTAAGAACACAAGGTGTAATGATAATGGCATATCTGGATGACTTGTTGCTGATAGACCACTCAGTGAAAAAACTAGACGTGGTCGTTCACAAGACGATCAAGTATCTGGAATCTCACGGTTGGATTATCAACCGAGACAAGTCAGCCCTAAAAACCAGTCAAAAGTCTGGAATACTTGGGGCTAAGGTTGGATTCAGGCCAGAGAAAAATATTCTTGCCTCAAGGAAAGGTGTTGTCTTTGAAAGATTTGATCCACTTAGTGGGTACAAAAAAGACAGCCGTCCATACGCCTGTATATGAGGCTGCTGGGAAAAATGGTGGCATCATTCGAAGCAGTACCCTACGGTCAATTCCATTCAAGGAATTTGCAAGGGGCCATACTGTCAGCCTGGAACAAAAAAGTTCAGGCCCTAGACTTACAATGTCCTTGTCCCCTTCCGTTCGCAAGAGCCTCCGTTGGTGGTGGGTTCCCCAGAATCTGGAAAAAAGGAAATCCTTCAGTCCGATTTCTTGGAAGGTGGTCACTACAGATGCCAGCCTTATAGGCTGGGGAGCAGTACTGGAGCAATAGTCTCTCCAGGGCAGATGGTCGGATGCAGAAAAGGCCCTGCCCATCAATCTCTTAGAGATACGAGCAGCCCGGTATGCCCTAGTAGCATGGACATCCAAACTCCAAGGGTCCCCTGTCAGAATTCAATCAGACAATGCCACAGCAGTGGCATATATCAATCATCAGGGGGGCACCAGGAGTCGTGCAGCCCAGAGGGAAGTAAATTACATCCTGAAATGGGCAGGAAAAATATGTCCCAGCCATATCTGCGGTATTCATTCCAGGAGTGGAGAATTGGAAGGCGGACTTTCTAAGTCGCCAGCAATTAGGCCCAGAGGAAGGGTCCCTTCACCCCGAGGTTTTCTGGACAATATGTCAGCGGTGGGGAACATCGGATGTAGATCTTCTAGCATCCAGATTCAACGCAAAGGGGGATAGGTTTGTCTCTCGGACAAGGGATCCCCTAGCTTGCGGCTCGGATGCCCTAGTGTTCCCTGGGGATCAGTTCAAGCTGATATATGCATTCACACCGCCACAATGGTTACCTCGATTACTCCGCAGAATCAGGGTAGAAAAGAAACCAGTGATTCCGGTGGCTCCAGCGTGGCCCCAAAGAGCGTGGTACGCGGAGATTGTAAAATTTCAGTGGGGAGTCCTTGGACTCTCCCACGTCGTCCGGCTTTCGCAAGGACCGATATACCACCCTTCCTTACCAGCCCTAGGTTTGACGGCCTGGCTATTGAAGCCCACATTCTAAAAAAGAGAGGGCTCTCTAATGCTGTGGTATCTACCATGATCAATGCCAGGAAGCCGGTATCCAGGCAGATCTACTATAGAATCTGGAAGGCGTACATCGCGTGGTGTGAGGCCAAGAAATGGCATCCACATAAGTACGTAATAGGTAGGATTCTGGACTTCCTACAGTGGGCTGTAGATAGGAAGCTTGCCTTGAGTACTATCAAGGGTCAGATTTCGGCCTTGTCAATATTTTTTCAAAGGCCCTTGGCTTCGCATTCACTAGTCAAAGCCTTTATACAAGGAGTGATGCGTATTAGGCCTCCGGTTAATATTCCCATATGTCCATGGGATCTAAACTTGGTTCTGTCGGTTCTACAGAAACAACCATTTGAACCATTACAGCATATTTCCTTGGTGCTTCTCACCAGGAAATTGATTTTTCTAGTAGCCATTTGTTCGGCTAAAAGAGTATCGGAATTAGCAGCTATGTCCTGTAAGGAGCCATATCTGGTTATCCATAAGGACAGAGTAGTGTTACGTCCTCATCCAGCCTTTCTTCCTAAGGTGGTATCGAGGTTTCATTTGAACCAAGATGTGGTTCTTCCTTCTTTTTTCCCCAAACCTACTTCGGTAGAGGAAAAGTTATTGCATTCTTTGGATGTAGTAAGAGCAGTTAAAGCTTATCTAAAAGCCACTGCTCAGATTCGCAGAACGGATACTTTGTTTATTCTGCCGGAAGGCCCCAGAAAGGGTCAGGCAGCGTCAAAGTCTACTTTAGCCAAGTGGATTCGACAGGTCATTATGCAAGCTTATGGCTTGAGAAGGAGACCGCCTCCGTTCAAAGTTAGAGCGCACTCCACGAGAGCAGTTGGAACTTCATGGGCAGTGCATCACCAGGCCTCCCTGGCTCAAATCTGTAAGGCCGCAACATGGTCTTCGGTACACACGTTTACTAGGTCCTACCAGGTGGACGTTAGAAGTCAGGAGGATGTCGCCTTTGGGCGCAGTGTGTTGCAGGCCGCAAAAGATCCTCATGTCTGATAGCGCTCAGCTTATATATGGTGTATCCCCCCCCTCATTTGGCATTGCTTTAGGACATCCCATTAGTAATGACTATGTCGCTCTGTGTCCCGTGATGTACAAGAAAGAAAATAGGATTTTTATAACAGCTTACCTGTAAAATCCTTTTCTTGGAGTACATCACGGGACACAGAGCTCCCGCCCCTCTTTAGGGACACTTATTGCTTTGCTACAAAACTGAGGTGCTCCCGGATGGGAGGGGCTTATATAGGGGAGGGTACTTCCGGTTTTGGAAGTTGCCAGTGCCAGCACCTGACGGTATCTATATAACCCATTAGTAATGACTATGTCGCTCTGTGTCCCGTGATGTACTCCAAGAAAAGGATTTTACAGGTAAGCTGTTATAAAAATCCTATTATTCATACCCTATAAACATACTGGGGGTGATTTACTAATAACAGTGCGCTGCGCTGGTTGATACCTTAATTGGTGCACCGGATAGCTCCTTCACTGGGCGCAGGAACCAGCGGCGCACTGTTATAGTAAATAAAAATGTCAGCGGCGCTCTATTGAAAATGAATTGTTCCCTATGGGAGCCCATTGATTTGAATAGAGGTCGCCCGGGAAGTCGGATGAAGCCGATCCGACTCGCGGGGCGACTCATGTGCCGGCTGACACAGGGACAGCGCGACTTTGCGAGGCAACTTGGACATGGCCTGAGCGTGAAGCAGCTGCTCAAGTCGTGTCCTAGAGGCGACTACCTGGCCGAGAATGTCTCCAGCGCGATGGCATTGCGCTGGTTCTCGGCAGCCTCGCTGTCCCGTGTTTGGTATGAATCATGAAGGGGAATTCCACCCCAAATTTTTATGAAAAAACCAGCATGGGTTCCCCTTCAGGAGCATTCCAGGCCTCTTCCCGAAACCCTGGCCGTTGGTTGTCGGGGTCTGCGGGCGGGGGGGCTTTTCGGAATCCGGGAGCCCCCTTTAATAAGGGGGCCCCCAGATGCCGACCCCCACCCTATGTGAATGAGTATGGGGTACATCGTACCCCTACCCATTCACCTGGTGGCAAAAAAGTCAATAAAAAACACAACACAGGTTTTTAAAGTAATTTATTAGGCAGCTCCGGGGGTCTTCTTCCGAGTTCGGGGGTCTTTCTGCCGGGTGCCCCACTATCTTCTTCCAGCTCTTTTGCTAGCGGGGTCCCGGGCTTCCTCATCGTCTTCTTCCGACTTCGGGGATCTTTCTGCCGGGCGCCCTGCTATCTTCTTCCAGCTCTTTTGCTAGTGGGGTCCCGGGCTTCCTCGTCGTCTTCTTCCGACTTCGGTGGTCTTTCTGCCGGGCGCCCCGCTATCTTCTTCCAGCTCTTTTGCTAGTGGGCTCCCGGGCTTCCTCGTCGTCTTCTTCCGACTTCGGGGGTCTCTTGTTCTGTTCTGTTCTCCGGTGTCGTCTCCGCACTCTCCGGTTCTTCTCCAGCTCTCCGGTGCCTTCTCCACGATCTCCGGTTCTTTCTGCCTTCCGCTGTCTTCGTGACCCGGGACTGCGACATCATACGGGGGCGGGGTCAGCTGTGGCATCACCCGGTGACCACGCCCCATGCCAATATAAGTGGGTACGCTCCGCGGTTCTTCTCCCGCTCTCCCTAGGCGATGCTTTAAATTTTTTTACACGTTACCATTTTTGCATTACAGAGGAGGTCTAGTGCTAGAATTGTTGCACTCGTTCTAACACACGCAGCAATACATCACATGTGTGGTTTGAACGGCGTTTACATATGTGGGCGGGACTTATGTGTGTGTTCGCTTCTGAGCGCGATCTACCAAGGACATGGGCGTTTTTTCTTTTTTTGATTATTATTTTTTTTGTTTTTTACTTTTTTGTATTTCTTACTCTTTTTTTTAAATCTTTTGTTTTTTGGATCACTTTTATTCCTATTACAAGGAATGTAAACATCCCTTGTAATAGGAATCTATTGTGACAGGTCCTCTTTATGGAGAGATGCAGGGTCAATAAGACCCCACATCTCTCCTCCAGGCTGGAAAGCATGAGATCAATCCAAAAAATTCACCAATCTCATGCTGACAGCTGAGATCACGGCTTGGTTTACATACGGGAACCCGGCGTGATGTCATAACGTTGTGCCCGGGCCTCATTCAGATGTCACCACACAAAGACAAGGACGTCATTTGACGGTGGGCGATAGGAAAGGGGTTATTATTTCGAAACTTTAGAAAAAAGGTAATTTTTCTGCTTCTTTGATGTACACTGATGAGACTGCACTGATGGGCTGCACTGATGGGCACCGATAAGGTGGCAAGGGTGGGCACTGAGAGGTGGCATTGCTAGTTGGCACTGGTGGGCATTGAGAAGTGGCACTGCTAGGTGGCAATGATAGTTGGCAGTGATGGGCACTTATGGGCAGCACTGCTAGGTGGCACTGATTGGCACCAGTGGTGGGCATTGATAGGTGGCACTGGCAGGGGCTGCTGATTGTCACAGAATTGCCTCTTCCTCTTCGGGCCCGATGTCCCTTGCACATAAGCCAGTGATTGCCTTTTTTTATGCTCACGCTGTCAGCAAAAGGAGAAAACAAAAACCATTACCCAGCTTTTGTTTACATCACGTGATCAGCTGTCATTGGCTGACAGCTGATCACATGGTAAAGGGCAGGGATTGGCCCCTTACTCGAGTCTGTCATCACCCGAGTCTCAGTGACTAGGTGACAACAGTGCACGCGCGAAGTGGAGGATGTCTATTGACGGACTCCCGGCAATTGAGGACCGTGCTGTGGCCGTCGATCAGTTATAGCGCTGATCTCAAGTGATTAAAGAGGGTCTAAATGGGCCATTGACATGCATCACAATTCAACTTAGGAATGGGTCTTTGCAAAGTTAAACTAAATGAAATCCTTTCTTATTTTTGCTTGGGGATAGAGTGAAGAGGGATTAGAAGTCTAGACAGTTTTTGGGGATGTCTGCACCCCTGATAGGGTGAAGACAACTCCCAAATTTGGCCACTTTATCCTTCCAAATAATTCACTTCCTGTCACATAGCCTCACAGGGAGTGAGGGTAAATCCCTACCAATGTCTTTCCTTGGGGACACACAGGTCAATCTAAATACTTTCCCCATTATGAACATTGCACTCCAGCATTTTGCGGGGTACACCCCAAATTATTCGGTATTTTGGACTTTGGGGTTTATTTACTAAAGGCATATCTACTTTGCACTACAAGTGCACTTGGATATCCGAGGGGGACATGCAAGCAAACAAAAAAAACACCATCTTTGCTTTTACATGATTGTAACATCCAATCACCAGTACTTCCCCTCAGATTTTCAGCAGCTACACTTTTACTGCAGAGTGGATTTGTCTTTACTAAACCCCAAACTACCCAATGATTTGGGGTGTACACAACAAAGTGCTAGAGTGCAATTTGCTTAATGGGGACACTAGTTAGATTGATCTGTGTGTCCCCAAGAAAAGACATTGGTAGGGTTTTACCTCCACTTCCTGTTTAGCTGTGTGACAGGAAGTGAAGTCAATTTTACTAAAAGGGGACACAAAGCCCAACCTAAAAAAAAAACACAAGCAGGGGTTCTAACACTTACTTTGTTTCCCTCAAAATGCCCACAATTAGAATCGTATTGCCTTAAGCTATTTTTAAGTGCAGTGCTCTAAATCAGTGCTTCTCAAGTACCCCCAACAGGCCATGTTTGCAGGTTTTCCTTCATCTTGCACATGTGCTTTAAATCACAGTCAATGGTTTTGAATTTTGGACAGCAATTCTCCATAAGATAAATTCACAAAACATGTCCTGTTGGGGGTACTTGAGGACTGAGGCTGAGAACCACTGCAGTAAAAATTAAAAATGAATACTTACCGCTCTGTATTTTTCATTTCCTGGTGATTATCCATGGCAGCACACAATACATGCATATGCTAGCATGAAGGCACCAGGGTAGACAAATCACACCTGTTGTTTTGACATGCCAATCAGCTGTCACATTTGTTGCAAAGAAAACGCAAAACAAACCTCAAAACTATGCATCAAATTTTATTGGTCAACAAAACAAAGGGAAGGCAAAATACAAAACAGGGTCAATTGGAAACATTAGTTACAGACTCACAACATCTTGAGAAAGATTTGGCTAAAAAATGCAGCACAGACAATTAAATCAAAGTGAACAAACGACACACATTAACAACATCAAAATTATTTCAGGGGAACATTTCCCCCACACAAAAAAATACAATCCACAAAAGAAAAACAAACACCTGTTTTGCAAAGACATAACAAATAAAATACATGTGTTACAAACTCGATAAGGACACCAAAATGTACATTTTGCCGGACGCGCACACACACACTTGCCTCTTTTCAGGGCAAGGGAGAGGATACTATCTGTGAGCTTTATATAACATAGGTTTGTGTGCTAATGAGGCAATTGAAAACACATGCACAGTCCATGAAACACCCAAAATGCAAGTTCACCCAATGTAGAGACTGAACTTCAAAGTGCCTACACCTGTTAAGGATGTCCTTCAATTACTAACCCATAAAAACACTCTCTGAGCATGCCCAGAAATATCCAGGTGCTGTTCACACACAAAAAGCACCAAAAAAAATCTAACTGCCTGGGCATGCTCAGAACAACTCAAATACAGCTAGCAGAAAATACCCCCCCCCCCTGTCCAAAATGAAGCACATCATCCAGCATGCTACAAAATTAGAGATGGGACAATCACCCCCCCACCAAAAAATACCATTGCAGTCTATGGGAACTGACTTGTTAATTTTGCTAGTCCCCACTTGGCTGGCTTATCTTCTAGTTATTGGCCTTAAAATGGGGGCCCAGGTCCCACCCTAAGGGACATTTCACACCACATGCAGTCCATTGCTTTTTTTATGCATCAAAAATGCATGGAAATTTGGTTATATGGTTCTAAATGGCAGTGTTTGTTCCAGTGCGTTCCAGTTCCACCAAAAACGTAGAACATGCTGCATTTTACCTGCACTGGACTGTACTGGAACGCAGCAAAACGCATCATAAATGCACTGTAACGCACCGGAACACACCTAAATGCACTGGAACACACTTGTCCTCATCTATGGTTAATAAAAAAGAGGGGTGAAAAAAAACACTGGACTGCTTCAAAAACGTACCAAAAATGCACTGGAACGCATCAAAAACGTGCATGCAAAAAAGCACCTGGAACGCATCCGGATTGCGTTTCTATGGTGTGAACTGGCCCTAGTTCACACCATAGAAACGCAGTCTGGATGCGTTCCAGGTGCCTTTTTGCATGCACATTTTTGACACGTTTCAGTGCATTTTTGATGCGTTTTTGATGCAGTCCAGTGTTTTTTTCCCCCTCTTTTCACTTAGGACAAGTGTGTTGCAGTGCGTCTTTGGTGCATTTAGGTGCGTTCCGGTGCATTCCAGTGCGTTTTTAGTACGTTCCGTTGCGTTTTTGATGTGTTTTACTGTGGTCCAGTACAGTTCTGTACCTAAAAAATGCAGCATGACCAATTTTTTTTATCCTTTCTGAAACGCAATGGAACGGACTGCAGTAGTGTGAACTATGCCATTGGCATTAATGTGATCAACTTTCTTTGCATTTTTCATGCATCAAAAAAACGCACTGCACTGCATCCCGTGTGAACTGGCCCTAAATATCATACCCGGGGGACGTCTATAGTATGCCTGTAAAGTAGCGCATGTTTTCCATGTTTATAACAGTTCGAGAGCAAAATTACATTTCTAAAGTAAAATAATAGTCATTTAAAAGTACTTGCGGCTGTAATGAATTGCTGGTTCCCGTCAATACAGATAAAAGTCATTGAAAGTCTTTGAAAAAAAAATGCGTGGGGGTCCCCCAAATTCCATTACCAGGCCCTTCAGGTCTGGTATGGATATTAAGGGGAACTCCGCTCCAATTTAAAAATAGAAAATGGTGCGGGGGTTCCCCACAAAATCCGTACCAGGCCCTTTAGGTCTGGTATGGATTTTAAGGGGACCCCCACGCCAAACTTAAAAAAAAATTGCGTGGGGGTCCCCCTAAAAATCCACACCAGACCCTTATCCGAGCACGCAACCTGGCAAGCCGCAGGAAAAGAGGGGGGGATGAGGGAGTGGCCCCCCTCCCTCCTGAACTGTACCAGGCCACATGCCCTCAACATGGGCCTCATCCCCACAACCCTTGCCCGGTGGTTGTGGGGGTCTGCGGGCGGGGGGCTTATCGGAATCTGGAAGACCCCTTTAACAAAGGGGACCCCCAGATCCCGCCCCCCCTGTGTGAAATGGTAATGGGGTACAAATGTACCCCTACTATTTCACAAAGAAAGTGTCAAAAATGTAAAAAATGACAATAGTCGGTTTTTGACAATTCCTTTATTAATGTCTTCTCCTTTCTTCCATCTTCTTCTTCCACCTTCTTCTTTTCTCCATTTGGGTTTCTTCCTCCATCTTCCTCTTCATCTTCATCTTCATTCTTCCTTCTGTGTTCTCGTCCGCATCTTGCTCCGGCTTCTTCTTCCCTTCTTCTTTCTCCGGCCGCTCCGTTTGAATTGTAGGTTCCCGCTGTGTGATGCTTCAGTTCTTCAGTTCTCCTCTGGGTCCGCACCCACCCGGTGACCCCGCCCCCCTCTGATGCACATGGATTTCACAGGGACTTTCCCCGTGGTGTCAGAGGGGGGCGGGGTCACCGGGTGCCAGCGGACCCAGAGGAGAACTGAAGAACTGAAGCGTCACACAGCGGGAACCTCCAATTCAAACGGCGCGGCCGAAGAAAGAAGAAGAAGAAAGAAGAAGGGGAACAAGAAGCCGGAGCAAGATGCGGACGAGAACACCGAAGGAAGAAGGAAGAAGGAAGATGAAGATGAAGATGAAGAGGAAGATGGAGGAAGAAACCCGAATGGAGAAAAGAAGTAAATGGAAGAAGAATCTGGAAGAAGATGGAAGAAAAGAGAAGACATTAATAAAGGAATTAAAAAAAAACGGCTATTGTCATTTTTTACATTTTTGACACTTTCTTTGTGAAATGGTAGGGGTACATTTGTACCCCATTACCATTTCACACAGGGGGGTCCGGGATCTGGGGGTCCCCTTTGTTAAAGGGGTCTTACAGATTCCGATAAGCCCCCCGCCCGCAGACCCCCACAACCACCGGGCAAGGGTTGAGGGGATGAGGCCCTTGTCCCCATCAACATGGGGACATCCTCCCCATGTTGAGGGCATGTGGCCTGATACGGTTCAGGAGGGGGGGCGCTCTCTCATCCCCCCTCTTTTCCTGCGGCCTGCCAGGTTGCGTGCTTGGATAAAGGGTCTGGTATGGATTTTTGGGGGGACTCCACGCCATTTTTTTTTAAATTTGGGGTGGAGTTCCCCTTAAAATCCATTCCAGATCTGAAGGGCCTGGTATGGATATTTGGGGGAACCGCACGCATTTTTTTTTTAATTTGCGGCAGAGTTCCCCTTAATATCCATTCCAGACCTGAAGGACCTGGTAATGGAATTTGGGGGAATCCCCACGCTTTTTTTTTTTTTTTTTGGTATCAAAGACTTTCAATGACTTTTCTCTATATTTCAGGGAGCCGACAATTCATTATAGCCGCGGGTGCTTTTAAATGCCTTATTTTTCCTTTAGAAATGTCATTTTGCTGGCGCACTGGCAATTTCAGAGCTGCGCCTGTTCAACTTATGCAAATTGAGTTACGTGACTTGACATTTACTAAGATTTTGCCGGCGCAGTGTCTTGGCGCGTTTGAACAAGTAAAATTCATGCACTGCGCTCAAAAAAACCTCACGCAGCTCTAAACGTACTTGCCGACACATCGGGCTGGTTCTGAAAAAGTTACTTTCTCACTCTATTTTGGGCATATTTGTTATATGGGCAGCTGTCACTACACTTCCTCACATCACCCCACATCACCCCCATTATATTGCCACTTCCAGCTTCTTTATATTTAGATTTTAAGATGCCGTGGCACTGAGCGCCTCCTCCTGTCCACCGAGAACACTATACTAAATGGGAAATAGGGCTGCGCTACCGGCGCTAATGTTTTGTAAATACCAAAACAGCCGTTGCGCGCGCAGATGTGCCGATACTCATGGCGCAAACGTTTCGTAAATCAGCCCCACTGTTTATTCTGAGATGCTGGTCCCATTAATGATCTGCAATATGTTTTGTATCTTTAAGGTATGCCTTTGTATTTTGTACTAGGGGCTAGAGGTAGCAATCTATATACTGTCACAATCTGGATGATAGGGAATCAATTCCATTTATAATAGGGCGGCCAGGTGGGTTTGTGCTATTCTTGTGAATCTTGGGGATTGTGTACATAACAGGTATCCTATATGTTTTAGGTATAAGGTACCTTTCATCTTTCCCATTTTTTATACGTTTACTTTTCCCCTCTTGTATAAATTTTTCCAATTCTTTCTTGTATTGTTTGATGGGGTCCTCTTTCAGCAATTTGTAGGTCTCCCTACCGTTTTGTACCAAGATTTATTCCATACTACAATCCCTCCCCCATACTACAGGTCAGATAACCAGATCCTTCCTATTTTCCGAAGTCTTAATTTCTTTCCATAATACAATTCTGACTCGTGGGTTTCTTTATATGCAAAAGTTTTAAATCCTGTGTTACTAGCTTTTTGAACATATCAACACGCCTATTATTATTTTGTATTTTGGGATTAAATATAAATTAATTCCGTAAGTGGGTGTAGATTCTTGTATCTGATCCATTCTCATGCCATTTCACTGGATTTAGAGCAAAAAAAAAAATTAGGTGGATATTCCTAACAAACTTTTGTATTCCTTTGTATGTGTCAAATTTATTTAGGGATTTTTTTGGGTCAAATTTTAGTCCTTGATCCAATACTTGGAGCTCCTTTTTAGTTAAATCAACTCCACTAATATTTAATATTCTCTCTCCTAATGTTCTCTTTTTCTTTTGGATCTTCCTCTCTCCCCTACATCCCCTCTTTCTTCCCCCTCTCTCAGGGGCTCCCTCTGTGGGAGGTGATGTCTGGGTGGTGTTCCCCTTCTCTGTGGGATGTCTCTCCTTGGGTAGCCTCTGTCTAAAAAGGTGTCCGTGGTTCCCCATATCTTTGGTATTCCTGCAACGGGGCATACCTATTGGGGGTGGTAGCAGAATTCTGCTCATATTACAGGTGGTCTTTGCCATCTGGGTCTTTGAGGTTTGGGGGTGTAGTAATGCCCCCCCCCACCCTCCCTATGTGCATAGGCATGATTTTCATTGTTATATGGTCTCCATGGTCTGGGGGTATACTCCTGATTGTTCCTACCACCATAATATCCTTGTGTATTATTGTATCCACCTTGTTGGGATTGCCCAGGTCTCTGGTTATGACCCCAACTTCTCCCACCCCCATTGTATCCTTGATGATAATTCCCGTTCTGTTAAGGATGCCATTAATTCCACCGCAGGGGCTGACAGGCACTCCCTCCCTCCAGTGAGAGCTTTGGTCAACTTGGCATGGCTTTGGGAGATGCAGGGCACCCGCTACACATGTTATAATTACCTGCCCTGCACAATGGTTTTGCGCAGAGCAGCCCTGATCCTCTTCTTATTGGGTCCCCGTTGGAGCTTGTGGTTCCTCCCCAATGCTGAGTGCCCTTCATAGCAAGTGGCTTGCTATGGGGGCACTTGTGCATGCTCGCACCCAAGCCGAATCTGTATATCCATAAGACACACAGAGTCTGGCTTTCTCCTGCCCCTGCTCCCTCCTCATTGTCTTTGATTGACAATGGCTCCCATTGTTGTGTCTGAGCCAATGAGAAGGGAAAGAGCCGAGAAAGCCTCTGTTCTCATGCACATCGCTGGATTGAGATCAGGCTCAGGTAAATATTTAGGGGGGGGGGGGGTTGGGGGCAGCTGCTTGCAGAAGGTTTCTTTTACCTTAAAGCGTAACTCCACTTTTGTTGAGAAAAAAAACATTCCCCTGTGGATGATCTATGCACATTGCAAGGATTATAACAACCTTTGTTGCAGATTCCTACCTTTTGTTATTCTGAAGAAATCCTTGTGTGTTTCTCTGTGTGCCTGTGGGAAAGTGAGTCTAATGGGAGTGGTTTTATTTGTATCAGCACTTGCAGGGCACTAATGAGGAAAGCTGCTGGATCTGCCTACCTTTAGACGTGTTCCTATTGGAAGTATCATCATAAAATGAAATTTTTGTTGCAGGGGATGCCAGAAATCTGACATGTATCTTAGGGCAGACTTCTGGGAAAATCGTGAGCCAATCACACAAGCAGAAAATTATGTTTCTGGGGGGTATTTAGTACACATTCTGTGTACAGAGCAACTCCATGTAACCACATTGTATTGCATTTTCATAAAATTACAGAGCTGCAGATTGAAAAGGAAAGGTAATTTTTAATATCATTATATTACAATATGACGTCGTAATTGTATACGCTATATTATTTTTCCTTTATTTGCTATTTTTTTCCCAATGAAATTGGAGTTACCCTTTAATGCAAAGAATTTATTAGGGTAAAAAAAAAACATCAGGCTTTAGAACCACTTTAAAATGGTGAAGGTTTATATGGATCACTTTTATGCAGTTGGAGGGAAAGGAGATAGAAGTCAGGGAGAGGGTGAAGCTAATAAAGAAGTAATCAGAGAGAGGAAAATATTCATTGTAGAGGTTGAAGGGAATTGCATAGGTAGGAAAATACAAGGCCAAGGGAGTTGTCTATTAGACCCCTGGTGTCTCCCTTGCCCTTCAAAGCAGCTGACCAAACAGTAATCATGTTTCAGCTACCCCCAGGTTATAACAGCCAGGGAATGACTGCCTTGAAACTTAAAGTGACAAAATTCTTGTTTCATCCTGCTGTGTTCATTGCAATAGAGATGGGGGAATGGATGTTCCTCCATTGTCTCTGCTGGAAGCCGCCCTGACCACTTAACATGGTCCTGGGCTCCCCGTGGCTGCAGTTATGACCCTGGTATAACCACTTACTGACAGCACATTTTAATATGTACATTGGCAAAGCAAGTGGTTAATATCTTATATAACCTTTAACATGTAATGCACATTCAAAAGTCCCATTTAATATGTTTTAATCTGCTGGTAAAGTCTGGTGATTCTGTCATGAAAGTTCATGTTTGGAAACTTCTTTTTACAATGTGAAATGTCCCTGCCCCCCAATTTTGTTCCAGAATTGCATTTGGACTTTTGCAGGAGACTACAAGTGACCATTTCAACACACATTAGGCAAGCATGGCTCACTGCTGTCACCATCAGAAAACACAAAAAAGTGTAGCGCTTATTTTTGCGCATAAGTCAGTTGACAACACATATCAAATGTTGCAAACATACATATACATGAAATCTTAATTTCAGTGACACCAAGTGACTTAGTGTGATCCGTGATTTTTTTTTATAACAAATAAATCAGAACGAAGCAGTCCTCTATTGTGACCAAACACAAATAACAGTCCAAAAGTGTAGAAAAAACTGCAAGGTTGAAATGAAGATATCCACATGGATATGACCCACTTTGTGAAAGGATAGAGACACCACCACCGATATAAGGAGGAGGCTTACCAGATGGTGTTGGCTTGGTGAGGTATATACCACCCAAGTCAAAACAGGCTTGTATAATCAGTCAGCAAGATGTATCCAGCTGGTCCTGAATCCACATATCAGTTGGCACCGCAAACTCCAATAAACATCAGGAAGTGTAAAATACATGTAGTCTTGTTGGAGCCAGAGATACGGTAACCACATAACATGCGTAATGGGAAAAAACTCACATAGTGTGATACCGTACAAGGTAGTATTTATTAAAAAGATTAAAAATGAACACTCACATTTGGAAGAACGTCATAGGCATATCACAAAGTGCAAGAGCGATGTGTGTGAATGGGTCAACCCGACGCGTTTCAACTAAACAGTCATCATCTGGGGTGTGGACCCCCGCTGACTTCGGACTCGGCAGGCGCTCCATCACCTACATCCTCACCGGACGACCACAATACCTGTGCTTTATTTCAACGTGAGAGCTACGCACTGCACCCGTGCACACAGCCAAGACACACGCCTCCTGCATACAGGTTACGGTACGGCCCGCCAGTTAAGTTCCAGTTGGCCACTGAACCCGATTTTCTATAACTTCTGTAGCCAACATACCTCTAATTAATTAATTGATTACTTAATTATTTGTTATAGTCCCACTTACCGGTTTTAGTCAAATTAATATGTCTACCCTGCTGTCCACAGCCGGCTGTCACCCCTACTTCTTGCCAAATCTTTGTTTAAACAGTATTAATCTCCCTCAAAGTATGGCTGCTTCACCTACTTGACTGAGCTGCCTGTGGACCCCAGGATCCTAGTTAACACTGGTAACCAATTGCGTGGGGGTCCCCCTAAAAATCCACACCAGACCCTTATCCGAGCACGCAACCTGGCAAGCCGCAGGAAAAGAGGGGGGGATGAGGGAGTGGCCCCCCTCCCTCCTGAACTGTACCAGGCCACATGCCCTCAACATGGGCCTCATCCCCACAACCCTTGCCCGGTGGTTGTGGGGGTCTGCGGGCGGGGGGCTTATCGGAATCTGGAAGACCCCTTTAACAAAGGGGACCCCCAGATCCCGCCCCCCCTGTGTGAAATGGTAATGGGGTACAAATGTACCCCTACTATTTCACAAAGAAAGTGTCAAAAATGTAAAAAATGACAATAGTCGGTTTTTGACAATTCCTTTATTAATGTCTTCTCCTTTCTTCCATCTTCTTCTTCCACCTTCTTCTTTTCTCCATTTGGGTTTCTTCCTCCATCTTCCTCTTCATCTTCATCTTCATTCTTCCTTCTGTGTTCTCGTCCGCATCTTGCTCCGGCTTCTTCTTCCCTTCTTCTTTCTCCGGCCTCTCCGTTTGAATTGTAGGTTCCCGCTGTGTGATGCTTCAGTTCTTCAGTTCTCCTCTGGGTCCGCACCCACCCGGTGACCCCGCCCCCCTCTGATGCACATGGATTTCACAGGGACTTTCCCCGTGGTGTCAGAGGGGGGCGGGGTCACCGGGTGCCAGCGGACCCAGAGGAGAACTGAAGAACTGAAGCGTCACACAGCGGGAACCTCCAATTCAAACGGCGCGGCCGAAGAAAGAAGAAGAAGAAAGAAGAAGGGGAACAAGAAGCCGGAGCAAGATGCGGACGAGAACACCGAAGGAAGAAGGAAGAAGGAAGATGAAGATGAAGAGGAAGATGGAGGAAGAAACCCGAATGGAGAAAAGAAGAAGATGGAAGAAGAATCTGGAAGAAGATGGAAGAAAAGAGAAGACATTAATAAAGGAATAAAAAAAAAACGGCTATTGTCATTTTTTACATTTTTGACACTTTCTTTGTGAAATGGTAGGGGTACATTTGTACCCCATTACCATTTCACACAGGGGGGGCCGGGATCTGGGGGTCCCCTTTGTTAAAGGGGTCTTACAGATTCCGATAAGCCCCCCGCCCGCAGACCCCCACAACCACCGGGCAAGGGTTGAGGGGATGAGGCCCTTGTCCCCATCAACATGGGGACATCCTCCCCATGTTGAGGGCATGTGGCCTGGTACGGTTCAGGAGGGGGGGGCGCTCTCTCATCCCCCCTCTTTTCCTGCGGCCTGCCAGGTTGCGTGCTTGGATAAAGGGTCTGGTATGGATTTTTGGGGGGACTCCACGCCATTTTTTTTTAAATTTGGGGTGGAGTTCCCCTTAAAATCCATTCCAGATCTGAAGGGCCTGGTATGGATATTTGGGGGAACCGCACGCATTTTTTTTTTAATTTGCGGCAGAGTTCCCCTTAATATCCATTCCAGACCTGAAGGACCTGGTAATGGAATTTGGGGGAATCCCCACGCTTTTTTTTTTTTTTTTTGGTATCAAAGACTTTCAATGACTTTTCTCTATATTTCAGGGAGCCGACAATTCATTATAGCCGCGGGTGCTTTTAAATGCCTTATTTTTCCTTTAGAAATGTCATTTTGCTGGCGCACTGGCAATTTCAGAGCTGCGCCTGTTCAACTTATGCAAATTGAGTTACGTGACTTGACATTTACTAAGATTTTGCCGGCGCAGTGTCTTGGCGCGTTTGAACAAGTAAAATTCATGCACTGCGCTCAAAAAAACCTCACGCAGCTCTAAACGTACTTGCCGACACATCGGGCTGGTTCTGAAAAAGTTACTTTCTCACTCTATTTTGGGCATATTTGTTATATGGGCAGCTGTCACTACACTTCCTCACATCACCCCACATCACCCCCATTATATTGCCACTTCCAGCTTCTTTATATTTAGATTTTAAGATGCCGTGGCACTGAGCGCCTCCTCCTGTCCACCGAGAACACTATACTAAATGGGAAATAGGGCTGCGCTACCGGCGCTAATGTTTTGTAAATACCAAAACAGCCGTTGCACGCGCAGATGTGCCGATACTCATGGCGCAAACGTTTCGTAAATCAGCCCCACTGTTTATTCTGAGATGCTGGTCCCATTAATGATCTGCAATATGTTTTGTATCTTTAAGGTATGCCTTTGTATTTTGTACTAGGGGCTAGAGGTAGCAATCTATATACTGTCACAATCTGGATGATAGGGAATCAATTCCATTTATAATAGGGCGGCCAGGTGGGTTTGTGCTATTCTTGTGAATCTTGGGGATTGTGTACATAACAGGTATCCTATATGTTTTAGGTATAAGGTACCTTTCATCTTTCCCATTTTTTATACGTTTACTTTTCCCCTCTTGTATAAATTTTTCCAATTCTTTCTTGTATTGTTTGATGGGGTCCTCTTTCAGCAATTTGTAGGTCTCCCTACCGTTTTGTACCGAGATTTATTCCATACTACAATCCCTCCCCCATACTACAGGTCAGATAACCAGATCCTTCCTATTTTCCGAAGTCTTAATTTCTTTCCATAATACAATTCTGACTCGTGGGTTTCTTTATATGCAAAAGTTTTAAATCCTGTGTTACTAGCTTTTTGAACATATCAACACGCCTATTATTATTTTGTATTTTGGGATTAAATATAAATTAATTCCGTAAGTGGGTGTAGATTCTTGTATCTGATCCATTCTCATGCCATTTCACTGGATTTAGAGCAAAAAAAAATATTAGGTGGATATTCCTAACAAACTTTTGTATTCCTTTGTATGTGTCAAATTTATTTAGGGATTTTTTTGGGTCAAATTTTAGTCCTTGATCCAATACTTGGAGCTCCTTTTTAGTTAAATCAACTCCACTAATATTTAATATTCTCTCTCCTAATGTTCTCTTTTTCTTTTGGATCTTCCTCTCTCCCCTACATCCCCTCTTTCTTCCCCCTCTCTCAGGGGCTCCCTCTGTGGGAGGTGATGTCTGGGTGGTGTTCCCCTTCTCTGTGGGATGTCTCTCCTTGGGTAGCCTCTGTCTAAAAAGGTGTCCGTGGTTCCCCATATCTTTGGTATTCCTGCAACGGGGCATACCTATTGGGGGTGGTAGCAGAATTCTGCTCATATTACAGGTGGTCTTTGCCATCTGGGTCTTTGAGGTTTGGGGGTGTAGTAATGCCCCCCCCCCACCCTCCCTATGTGCATAGGCATGATTTTCATTGTTATATGGTCTCCATGGTCTGGGGGTATACTCCTGATTGTTCCTACCACCATAATATCCTTGTGTATTATTGTATCCACCTTGTTGGGATTGCCCAGGTCTCTGGTTATGACCCCAACTTCTCCCACCCCCATTGTATCCTTGATGATAATTCCCGTTCTGTTAAGGATGCCATTAATTCCACCACAGGGGCTGACAGGCACTCCCTCCCTCCAGTGAGAGCTTTGGTCAACTTGGCATGGCTTTGGGAGATGCAGGGCACCCGCTACACATGTTATAATTACCTGCCCTGCACAATGGTTTTGCGCAGAGCAGCCCTGATCCTCTTCTTATTGGGTCCCCGTTGGAGCTTGTGGTTCCTCCCCAATGCTGAGTGCCCTTCATAGCAAGTGGCTTGCTATGGGGGCACTTGTGCATGCTCGCACCCAAGCCGAATCTGTATATCCATAAGACACACAGAGTCTGGCTTTCTCCTGCCCCTGCTCCCTCCTCATTGTCTTTGATTGACAATGGCTCCCATTGTTGTGTCTGAGCCAATGAGAAGGGAAAGAGCCGAGAAAGCCTCTGTTCTCATGCACATCGCTGGATTGAGATCAGGCTCAGGTAAATATTTAGGGGGGGGGGGGTTGGGGGCAGCTGCTTGCAGAAGGTTTCTTTTACCTTAAAGCGTAACTCCACTTTTGTTGAGAAAAAAAACATTCCCCTGTGGATGATCTATGCACATTGCAAGGATTATAACAACCTTTGTTGCAGATTCCTACCTTTTGTTATTCTGAAGAAATCCTTGTGTGTTTCTCTGTGTGCCTGTGGGAAAGTGAGTCTAATGGGAGTGGTTTTATTTGTATCAGCACTTGCAGGGCACTAATGAGGAAAGCTGCTGGATCTGCCTACCTTTAGACGTGTTCCTATTGGAAGTATCATCATAAAATGAAATTTTTGTTGCAGGGGATGCCAGAAATCTGACATGTATCTTAGGGCAGACTTCTGGGAAAATCGTGAGCCAATCACACAAGCAGAAAATTATGTTTCTGGGGGGTATTTAGTACACATTCTGTGTACAGAGCAACTCCATGTAACCACATTGTATTGCATTTTCATAAAATTACAGAGCTGCAGATTGAAAAGGAAAGGTAATTTTTAATATCATTATATTACAATATGACGTCGTAATTGTATACGCTATATTATTTTTCCTTTATTTGCTATTTTTTTCCCAATGAAATTGGAGTTACCCTTTAATGCAAAGAATTTATTAGGGTAAAAAAAAAACATCAGGCTTTAGAACCACTTTAAAATGGTGAAGGTTTATATGGATCACTTTTATGCAGTTGGAGGGAAAGGAGATAGAAGTCAGGGAGAGGGTGAAGCTAATAAAGAAGTAATCAGAGAGAGGAAAATATTCATTGTAGAGGTTGAAGGGAATTGCATAGGTAGGAAAATACAAGGCCAAGGGAGTTGTCTATTAGACCCCTGGTGTCTCCCTTGCCCTTCAAAGCAGCTGACCAAACAGTAATCATGTTTCAGCTACCCCCAGGTTATAACAGCCAGGGAATGACTGCCTTGAAACTTAAAGTGACAAAATTCTTGTTTCATCCTGCTGTGTTCATTGCAATAGAGATGGGGGAATGGATGTTCCTCCATTGTCTCTGCTGGAAGCCGCCCTGACCACTTAACATGGTCCTGGGCTCCCCGTGGCTGCAGTTATGACCCTGGTATAACCACTTACTGACAGCACATTTTAATATGTACATTGGCAAAGCAAGTGGTTAATATCTTATATAACCTTTAACATGTAATGCACATTCAAAAGTCCCATTTAATATGTTTTAATCTGCTGGTAAAGTCTGGTGATTCTGTCATGAAAGTTCATGTTTGGAAACTTCTTTTTACAATGTGAAATGTCCCTGCCCCCCAATTTTGTTCCAGAATTGCATTTGGACTTTTGCAGGAGACTACAAGTGACCATTTCAACACACATTAGGCAAGCATGGCTCACTGCTGTCACCATCAGAAAACACAAAAAAGTGTAGCGCTTATTTTTGCGCATAAGTCAGTTGACAACACATATCAAATGTTGCAAACATACATATACATGAAATCTTAATTTCAGTGACACCAAGTGACTTAGTGTGATCCGTGATTTTTTTTTATAACAAATAAATCAGAACGAAGCAGTCCTCTATTGTGACCAAACACAAATAACAGTCCAAAAGTGTAGAAAAAACTGCAAGGTTGAAATGAAGATATCCACATGGATATGACCCACTTTGTGAAAGGATAGAGACACCACCACCGATATAAGGAGGAGGCTTACCAGATGGTGTTGACTTGGTGAGGTATATACCACCCAAGTCAAAACAGGCTTGTATAATCAGTCAGCAAGATGTATCCAGCTGGTCCTGAATCCACATATCAGTTGGCACCGCAAACTCCAATAAACATCAGGAAGTGTAAAATACATGTAGTCTTGTTGGAGCCAGAGATACGGTAACCACATAACATGCGTAATGGGAAAAAACTCACATAGTGTGATACCGTACAAGGTAGTATTTATTAAAAAGATTAAAAATGAACACTCACATTTGGAAGAACGTCATAGGCATATCACAAAGTGCAAGAGCGATGTGTGTGAATGGGTCAACCCGACGCGTTTCAACTAAACAGTCATCATCTGGGGTGTGGACCCCACACAACACCGCTATTTATAGATGGAATGACCCCAGCTGGAGTGACCATGACTCTGGAAGTGACATCACTTCCTGTTGGTAAACAGGAAGTGGCGGCCGCTATTTTAAAACGTCCCATTTCGATTCAAAAAGTCTTACCAATAGAATAGAATAATATTGCCAACAAATATTAGATGAATAGGCAATATAAACATGGCCAGAACTTCTATTGCAGCCATATAGAATGAGAAGCACCATCCAAGCCTCTCTATGAAGACGAGGCTGGATGACATCACTTCCGTTCTAAACAGAAACATTGGAAAGGATCCCCAAGCCTCACTATCAAAGCGAGGCTTGGTGAAATCACTGCACCAAGCCTCGCTATGGACAGAAGAACATTGAAATGAACTCCAAGTCTCGCTCTCAAAGCGGGGCCCAGAGATCACCAATAGAATAATATTGCCTTCAAATATTAGATGAATAGGCAATACAAACATGGCCAGAACTTTTATATCAGCCATATAGAATGAGAAGAAAAATTGATCATATATAGCTTGAGTATTTTATCCTTTTACACTTTTATATGTCTTTTTTATTATCATATACTTTATATATTTTTTATTATTTATTAAAGTAATTTGTATCCATTAACCATCTAGCTGCCATTTATATGGCGAGTTTGTGTTTGATGGTTGAATTTATGTTTTGAACTATTAACCAATATTAGCATTCTAGATTGTTAGGGATGACCCCAGTTTGATTAGACCTATATTATGACTATAGCATCAGTGATTATATGGACTTGAGGAATTTATATTTAATTAGAATTATTTATTTAATATATATGTCCTGTCCCTTTTAATAATGTGGCTTGGCTGAACTTTCTTAGCTTACTGCTGATTTGATCGCTACTAATATCCTCCAGCTTATAGCTGGATGTTAGGTCACCAGGCCTCGCTTTGATAGCGGGGTTTGGTTGCTATTATGACCCAAATGCTTGTCAAGCCTCGCTTTCATAGTGAGGTTTGGGTGGTACATTGTGATCTCTGGGCCCCGCTTTGGGAGCGAGACTTGGAGTTCATTTCAATGTTCTTCTGTCCATAGCGAGGCTTGGTGCAGTGATTTCACCATGCCTCGCTTTGATAGTGAGGCTTGGGGATCCTTTTCAATGTTCCTGTTTAGAGCAGAAGTGATGTCATCCAGCCTCGTCTTCATAGAGAGGCTTGGATGGCGCTTCTCGTTCTATATGGCTGATATAGAAGTTCTGGCCATGTTTATATTGCCTATTCACCTAATATTTGTTGGCAATATTATTCTATTCTATTGGTAAGAATTTTTGAATAGAAATGGGACGTTTTAAAATAGCGGCCGCCACTTCCTGTTTACCAACAGGAAGTGATGTCACCGCTGGAGTCATGATGACTCCAGCTCACGTCATTCCATCTATAAATAGCGGTGTTGTTGTGGAGGTCCACACCCCAGATGATGACTGTTTAGTTGAAACGCGTCGGGTGGACCCATTCACACACATCGCTCTTGCACTTTGTGATATGCCTATGACGTTCTTCCAAATGTGAGTGTTCATTTTTAATCTTTTAATAAATACTACCTTTGTACGGTATCACACTATGTGAGGTTTTTTTTTCCCATTACGCATGTTATGTGGTTACCGTATCTCTGGCTCCAACATGACTACATGTATTTTACACTTCCTGATGTTTATTGGAATTTGCGGTGCCAACTGATATGTGGATTCAGGAGCAGCTGGATACATCTTGCTGACTGATTATACAAGCCTGTTTTGACTTGGGTGGTATATACCTCACCAAGTCAACACCATCTGGTAAGCCTCCTCCTTATATCGGTGGTGGTGTCTCTATCCTTTCACAAAGTGGGTCATATCCATGTGGAATTCTTCATTTCAACCTTGCAGTTTTTTCTACACTTTTGGACTGTAATGCCCCATACACACGATCGTTTTTCTTACCATTTTTTTTCTTGCCGTTTTTCACGTCGTTTTTTTTTCATGTTTCCTCTCAAGCCTGTCTTGCATACACACGATCATTTTAAAAAACGATCAACCAAAGCGCAGTGACGTATACCACGTACGACGGCACTATAAAGGGGAAGTTCCGCTCGAATGGCACCACCCTTCATGTTAGTAAAGTTTGTTGAGCAACGATTCGTGCTTTTCAGCCTCGTGCTTTTCAGTCCGTTACTGCGTGACGAATGTGCTATCTCCATTACGAACGCTAGTTTTACCAGAACGAGCGCTCCCGTCTCATACTTGATTCTGAGCATGCGCATTTTTTTTCACGTCGTTAAAGCATACACACTATCGTTTTTCACGTCGTTAAAAAAAACGACATGAAAAACGACGTGAAAAAAGAGAGCATGTTCGAAATTTTTAATGGCCTTTTTCACGGCGTTAAAAATGCTCTGGAGCATACACACGATCATTTTTAATGGCCATTTTTAAAAATGGCATTTTTAACGGCATGAAAAACGATCGTGTGTATGGGGCATTATTTGTGTTTGGTCACAATACAGGACTGCTTCGTTCTGATTTATTTGTTATAAAAAAAAAAAAATTCACGGATCACACTCAGTCACTTGGTGTCACTGAAATTAAGATTTCATGTATATGTATGTTTGCAACATTTGATATGTGTTGTCTACTGACTTATGCACAAAAATAAGTGCTACACTTTTTTCATATTTACTAGTTGTTGCTTTGTCACAGCTGTTTTGGCAGCTAATTTTTGTGTTCACTTATTGCACAGCGCAGTATATCCTATATATAATTTACTTAATCAGGAAACACACCTTAGGAAATGTCATGTATTCATGGCTGGACTGCATGATTGTAGAGAGGAGGCAACGATAAAGAAGCTTCAACACATCAGCAGCACTATTATTAATCAAAATACACTCTGCACAATTGGAAAAACAATCAATGTATATGAATATCTATAGGTTGTCCCCTGCACTAATATGTGTTCCCACACCTACATCAATAATTTATATCCCAATAGTGCCTTATGTTCTCACCTGGTGATATTCATTTATATAGAAAAATGGGTCTCTCTCTGCACCTTCCCCTTTAAGGGGTTAAATACCTAGTTGTATTGCTCTAGTTGGTTCTAGGAACCTTATGAGACCAAGACATGGTGACAAGGCTGAGAGAGACCTATTTTTCTATATAGGTCCATATCTCCAGGTAAGAAACATGAATTGCCAGGTGGTGGAGCATGTGGGATTCACAACACTGGATTTTATACACTCATACTTTTGTTGAATAAACACATTAAACTTTTACACAATTCAGCTTATCTTGTCTCTTATTGACTTGTTTGTATATACAGCATGTGTGTGAGAAATAGGTTTCAGTGGGTTAAAGTGGAGGTCCACCCAGAAAAAAAAAATACATTAAAAATCCCCCAAAAAAAGAAAAAAATTAATAGAAAATAAATAAATAATGATACTCACCCGAAATGCCTGTTGCTATGCGGAAGTCCCCTAATCTGCCTTCTGCTGTGCCTCTTCCTTGTCCTCGGATTGAGAACTTCCATTTCCTCTTCTTGTGAATGGGGCGCGCTGCCTTCTGGGAACTGTGTGTATCCCAGGAGGCAAGCCGCCCATTCACAAAGCGCCGTGCGAGTGGCGCATGCGCAGCAGGAAACGGGCAGTGAAGCCATAAGGCTTCACAGCCTGTTTCCCTTAGTCAGGATGGAGGAGCCGGGAGCCTGGCAGCAGCGATCGATCGCCGTGTCAGGACCGACATCGCGGGCAAGTAGGACAGGTAAGTGTCCTTATTAAAAGTCAGCAGCTAGGGGGGCGTGGCCGTCCAAGGCAAGAAGATGGACGCTTGATCTCTTCGCTCCTGCCGCCACAGAAGACCTTGAGCTATTTTCCGAGGATAACTGCTCCTGATTTTCACCCTGACGATGGGTACCGCTTCCCGCACCTCCTCTACCTCCAGATCCCGTTCCCAAGAGAACAACCCGGAGGGATCAGCCAGAACATCCCTGAAATGTTCCGGAACAGTAGGGGAAATATGGCGCCTTCCCGCCATGGTCGCTCACAGGAAAACGATCCGACGGCCACCGTTCCACCTTCCTCACACCCGCTTGCTTCTAACCCACACTCCCCTAACATAGAACTTTTGCCTCAACCCCAGCTCAGCATCCATGATCTGCGGACCATAGCAGCAGACATTAAGGATACATTGGCGGCTGCCATTGCAGATCTGAGACTGGACATCCGCGCGCTCAACGACAGGGTGCTCTTGGTAGAAAAAACTGCCGACCGCCACGACACTTGCCTTCACAAAGCAGCCTCCCGCATTGACTCCCACACCCAACAAATGAGGGATATGCAGCGCCATTTAGAGGACCTCGACAACAGAGGTCGGCGCCACAACCTTAGGATCCGCAACGTTCCAGAGACTGTGGAGAACGACCAAGTAGCCCCCACTGTAGTGGAGATCTTCAATGACCTGCTGGGCCGACCACCGCAATCTGCCATAAATCTTGACAGGATCCACCGTGCCCTCCGGCCGAAGGGTAGAGAGACAGACCCCCCCAGGGACATAATCTGCCATGTAGTAGATTTCAAACTTAAAAAGGACATTATGAAGCAAGCGAGGAGCAGACAGCAATTGCTGCACGGGGGTCACCCCATCCAAATCTACCAAGACCTGTCAGGCATAACCCTCCGACACCGCCGAGACCTAAAGCCCTTACTAGACATCCTACGCTCCAGAAACATCCCGTACAAATGGAAGTTCCCCTTCTGCCTGTCTGCCTCCTTCCAAGGCCATACTGCTCTTTTGAAAGTGCCGGAAGACCTACCTCACTTTTGCGGAACGCTGGGATTGCCCCTAGTAGAAGTACCGAATTGGTACGGGGAATTCCGCCACACCTTGCTGCGAAAGGCGCCCCCCCAGGAAGAACCCATGGAAGCGCAAAATAGCAGGTTCCATAGAAGACGCTCTCCCTCGCCCATCGGGCGCCACTCCTCAGCCCACCATCATTTCAACGCTTCCAGCCCCTCCGACTCTCCCCGTACACGGAGGACCCGTCGGGATTACTAAGGCCTAAGGTACCGCTCTACCCCAAGTTCCTCCTCGATCCCTCCGGCTGAAATTATTCCTATTTCCAACCAGTTATAGTCTACAGTTCTCCCCCCCAGTTCTGTTTTGGACCTGTTTGTTTAATGTCTCGTTTACTTTTACTTTTGACGCCATTGAAAACTAGCCGAGTCCTGGCTTGGACACTTCGACTGAGCTACAGCTCTGGGAACTGGGCCACATTCCTGCAACACACCACTCCCACGCTCATACTGATTGGCTCTGCCACCACCTCAGCCGAGATGACCTCAGGACCTACCACCATATGACTGCCCCGCCCTAAGTCTGCAAAAGACTACACTCTTCAGTTAGACCCCCGCCCCACTCACCTGCTGCTTCAAGCGAGATCACGACAATTCCAGCTGCTGGATTGGTGAAAGACAACTCCGAACAGCATCCTGATCTCCCGGCGACGCCTCCCTCCATTGGACGACCTGGGTTACGCCCGCTACATCCACATCCACGACCTCTACCAGCTCCGCTTGATGGCCCTCCAAGACACCTCCGGACCGCCTTCAACACGAGTGAGTACCAGACGTTTTCTCCCCAGCTACACCTGTGCCACCGGAATGAACTCACGTGACCCGCTCTTCCAGATCTGTTGACCTCGACCGTCCGTCGAACGTTTCCGGGGCTCCCTCCTCTGTAATGCGCAGGATCACCTCATCCCCCCGCTGACTTCGGACTCGGCAGGCGCTCCATCACCTACATCCTCACCGGACGACCACAATACCTGTGCTTTATTTCAACGTGAGAGCTACGCACTGCACCCGTGCACACAGCCAAGACACACGCCTCCTGCATACAGGTTACGGTACGGCCCGCCAGTTAAGTTCCAGTTGGCCACTGAACCCGATTTTCTATAACTTCTGTAGCCAACATACCTCTAATTAATTAATTGATTACTTAATTATTTGTTATAGTCCCACTTACCGGTTTTAGTCAAATTAATATGTCTACCCTGCTGTCCACAGCCGGCTGTCACCCCTACTTCTTGCCAAATCTTTGTTTAAACAGTATTAATCTCCCTCAAAGTATGGCTGCTTCACCTACTTGACTGAGCTGCCTGTGGACCCCAGGATCCTAGTTAACACTGGTAACCATTTAGCATTTTATGCACGTATTAACAACTACCATCGTTACGGGACTTTATTCCTTACAATGTATCTCTTGATCCCTCAATGTTAGCATGTTTACGTAAGTTTACATAGGTTTACTGTTTACGAGTTGGTTTCATTTACCCTTTCATGTTCTGATATTCCCAGTTCCAGATCTACAAGACATGGCTTCATATTATGACCCCATCCAGATGTTGTTTTGCAGCTCATGTCCTCATGAAGTTACAACCCACCTTTCTGTGGCGGCGGACGCTCCCGCTCCGATTTCGTCCACCTTCGTTTCCTCGTGTTTGTCAACCCTCATACAGTCGCGTGTCAAGGTGAGCCTTTTACCTAGGGGTTGTCACCCCGTACACGCACTGTACTTGACCGATACATACCTTGTAGAGGTTACTCAACCTATTTGGTTGTAGCCTCATCGGTTTTCCACTAGTGACCAATCTTGCTCACACACCTACCCACTCCCTGACCCCTGTACAACCCTCCCCCCTCCTTTTCCTTCATCCACACCACCCCCACACACTTCTACAGTAATGGCGAGCAATGTCCCCTCCAGGACATCACCCCCGACCCCCCACGCCCAACCCCTCACGCTTAACTTATATTCAGTGAACATAAGAGGCCTGAACACACCTGAAAAGCGTTCTAAACTGCTCCACTCTCTACGTCACTCCAAAGCCCATGTAGCCCTCATTCAGGAAACTCATTTCAGGACCAATAGCATTCCCAAACTACAAAACTCCCACTTCCCTACTGTATTCCATGCTTCTAATGCAGAAGCCAAATCTAAAGGTGTATCTATTCTCCTCTCGAAAAATTGCCCCCTTCAAGTCATAGATGTCCAAAGGGACACTCAGGGTAGATTCATCTTCATCAAAGGCACGTTACATCAAAGACCTGTGACCATAGCTAATATCTACGCCCCCAACACCCAACAAGTTCCCTTCTTTCGCACAACCCTTGAACAGTTGATTGCCTTTCAGTCTGGCACCTTGATTGTGGGGGGAGACTTCAATGTAGCACTCAATCCTACTATAGACACCTCCAACGGTACATCCTCCCTGACCTTCCGAGCCCTCCGAGCGATCAAACAGCAGCTACATACCCTTCTCTTACATGACACCTGGCGCACCCTTAACCCGAACGGCCTTGACTACTCATACTTCTCAAGTCTCCACAACAAATACACCAGACTGGACTATTTCTTCCTCTCCCAAACTGACCTCTCATACCTAACCTCTGCTACAATTGAACCTATGGTTTTATCAGACCACCACCCCATCTCTATGACCCTCAAATTCCCAACATTTTTCTCGAGAAACAATATTTGGAGGCTAGACGACTCCCTACTTACAGACGCGGTACACACACAAACAATCTCTGACACCCTCACTAACTACTTTAGGGAAAACGCTTCGGGAGACACATCCCCCCCAACGCTCTGGGCAGCACACAAATGTGTAGTAAGAGCCACATTCTTGTCCCTGGTGGCTAAGAGAAACAAATTGAGGAAAGCCCACATTGAGAAACTTACTGCACATGTAAGAGCCCTGGAACAAACACACAAAATGTCCTTAGCCCAAAGCTCCTTGTCAGAGCTCACCCAGGCACGTGCTAAACTCCTGGAAGCACTCAACCTAACAATCAAACGCAAATATACTCTATCCCAAAAACTCTTCTATGAGTTCAGTAACAAAGCTGGTAAACTACTGGCAAAGGCCCTACAGATTAAAAGAGCCGCTTGCACTATTCACAAACTTAAACACCCATCTGGCACCGACCTTGTCAAACAGGAAGACATATCTGACCACTTCGTGTCGTATTTCTCCAACCTTTACAACCTCCCCATCACCGATTCCTCTCCCACTAATACAGACAGGCTGACAGCGATAAATGATTTCCTGGCACAACACTGCCCGACCCCTCTGACACCTGACGACTCGGCCAGCCTCGATCTCCCAATCTCGATTGCCGAAACCTTGGCAGCACTAAAACAAATGAAACCTGGTAAATGCCCCGGCTGGACTTACTGTTAGTTATTATAAATCCTTTTCCGACACCCTTCTTCCACACCTAGTGAACAGGGATGAGCCGAACACCCCCCTGTTCGGTTCGCACCAGAACCTGCGAACAGACAAAATGTTCGTGTAAACTTTAGGACCCTATTAAATACAATGGACTCGAACGTTCGAAATCTAAAGTGTTAATTATAAAGGCTAATATGCAAGTTATTGTCCTAAAAAGGGTTTGGGGACCCGGGTCCTGCCCCAGGGGACATGTATCAATGCAAAAAGAAGTTTTAAAAACGGCCGTTTTTTCGGGAGCAGTGATTTTAATAATGCTTAAAATGAAACAATAAAAGTGAAATATTCCTTTAAATTTCGTACCTGGGGGGTGTGTATGATATGCATGTAAAGTGGCGCATGTTTCCCGTGCTTAGAACTGTCCCTGCAAAAAATGTCATTTTTGAAAGAAAAAAATGCATTTAAAACTGACTTGCGGCTATTAATGAATTGTCGGCTCCCGGCAATACATACAAAAGTCATTGATAAAAAAAAAAAAAAAGCGTGGGGGTTCCCCAGAATTCAATTACCAGGCCCTTCAGGTCTGGAATGGATATTAAGGGGAACCCCGCCGCAAATTAAAAAAAAAATTGACGTGGGGTTCCCCCAAATATCCATTCCAGGCCCTTCAGATCTGGCATGGATTTTAAGGGGAACTCCACCCCAAATTTTAAAAAAAAATGGCGTGGAGTCCCCCTAAAAATCCATACCAGACCCCTTATCCGAGCACGCAACCTGGCCGGCCGCAGGGGAAAAGGGGGGGACGAGAGAGCGGCCCCCCCTCCCTCCTGAACCGTACCAAGCCACATGCCCTCAACATGGGGAGGATGTCCCCATGTTGATGGGGACAAGGGCCTCATCCCCACAACCCTTGCCCGGTGGTTGTGGGAGTCTGCGGGCGGGGGCTTATCGGAATCTGGAAGACCCCTTTAACAAAGGGGACCCCCAGATCCCGCCCCCCCCTATGTGAATTGGTAATTGTACCCCTACCATTTCACGAAGAAAGCGTAATTTTTTTTAAAAAACAACACACAAACACCTTAAAAAAGTCCTTTATTAAAAAAAATTTAATTTAATTTAAATTGAAATTTACATAGTGAAGGAAGTTCCCCGCTCAAGCCAATGACGTAGGCGGGTCCGACATACCGAGGGGGCGGACCTGATGGGGAACTGCTCTCACTTTGGTAATACATGTATAGACCTGCCCCTTCTCATGTTCCGCATCTGGTCCGCTGAGCGGACCTGATGGGGAACTTTAGAAGGGGCGGGTCTATACATTTAAAATACTGAGAGGGAGTTCCCCATCAGGTCCGCTCAGGCACAACCAATGAAGGACAGCGCTGGACATCGGGATCGCCGCGGGACACTGGATTTCACCGCTGGAATGTTTTTTTTTTTTTTTAAATAAAGGACTTTTTCAAGGTGTTTGTGTGTTTTTTTTAAACATTTTTTTACGCTTTCTTCGTGAAATGGTAGGGGTACAATGTACCCCTTACCAATTCACATAGGGGGGGGCGGGATCTGGGGGTCCCCTTTGTTAAAGGGGTCTTCCAGATTCCGATAAGCCCCCCGCTCGCAGACCCCCACAACCACCGGGCAAGGGTTGTGGGGATGAGGCCCTTGTCCCCATCAACATGGGGACATCCTCCCCATGTTGAGGGCATGTGGCCTGGTACGGTTCAGGAGGGAGGGGGGGCCGCTCTCTCGTCCCCCCCTTTTCCCCTGCGGCCGGCCAGGTTGCGTGCTCGGATAAGGGGTCTGGTATGGATTTTTAGGGGGACTCCACGCCATTTTTTTTTTAAATTTGGGGTGGAGTTCCCCTTAAAATCCATGCCAGATCTGAAGGGCCTGGAATGGATATTTGGGGGAACCCCACGTCAATTTTTTTTTTTAATTTGCGGCGGGGTTCCCCTTAATATCCATTCCAGACCTGAAGGGCCTGGTAATTTAATTCTGGGGAACCCCCACGCTTTTTTTTTTTTTTTTTATCAATGACTTTTGTATGTATTGCCGGGAGCCGACAATTCATTAATAGCCGCGAGTCAGTTTTAAATGCATTTTTTTCTTTCAAAAATGACATTTTTTGCAGGGACAGTTCTAAGCACGGGAAACATGCGCCACTTCACATGCATATCATACACACCCCCCAGGTACGAAATTTAAAGGAATATTTCACTTTTATTTTTTCATTTTAAGCATTATTAAAATCACTGCTCCCGAAAAAACGGCCGTTTTTAAAACTTCTTTTTGCATTGATACATGTCCCCTGGGGCAGGACCCGGGTCCCCAAACACTTTTTAGGACAATAACTTGCATATAAGCCTTTATAATTAGCACTTTAGATTTCTCCCATAGATTTTTCGAATTTGCCGCGAACACCCCAATTTGTTCGCTGTTCGGCGAACGGGCGAACAGGCAATGTTCGAGTCGAACATGAGTTCGACTCGAACTCGAAGCTCATCCCTACTAGTGAACTCCTTTGAGTCCCTATCCTCTGACCGACACTCCGAAACTGACTTTCTTGAAGCCCATGTATCCCTCATCCCCAAACCAGGCAAGGACCCCCTACTGGTCACTAACTATCGTCCTATTTCACTTCTCAACGTTGACCTAAAACTGTATGCCAAAGTCCTAGCGAATCGCATTCTCCCCTTCCTAAACAGACTGATCTCCCTGGATCAAGTCGGCTTTGTCCCCGGCAGAGAAGCCAGGGACAACATCACCAAAGCTCTGAATATTCACCATTGGCTATCCACATCGTCCACCCAGGGTTTCTTCCTCTCCTTAGATGTTGAGAAGGCGTTCGACAGAGTGGCCTGGGATTATATGGAGAGAACCCTTCTAACCATGGGTTTCCCCCCACGCTTGCTCCGCATGATCTTGTTGCTTTATTCATCCCCTTCCGCTAAATTAAAGATCAACGGCCACCTGTCGTGCGCCTTCCCCATCTCTAACGGTATCCGTCAGGGATGACCCCTATCCCCTTTAATATTTATCCTTTCCATGGAACCCATGCTGCGCAAATTGAGAGATAACCCAGCCATCAAGGGTATTGATATACGTGGTACTCATTATAAAGTGGCCGCATACACAGACGATGTACTTCTATTCCTTAAAGATCCTATCACCTCCATCCCCAACCTACTTGCCGATTTTACCCTGATCAAGACCCTATCCAATCTGCAGATCAACTTTTCAAAATCCAGAGCACTCAACATCTCTTTACCCCCCACAATGGTCTCTCAATGCAAACTTAACTTCCCCATTGGTTGGGAAACTAGCTGTCTCACCTACCTGGGTATCAGAATTCCGACTAAACTACATGATCTCTACGCACAAAATTTCTTACCAGCCCTCCAAAAGTTACAAAACGACTTACATAAATGGCACTTTCTCATGGTTTGGCAGGATAGCAGTAATAAAAATGAATATCCTCCCGAGACTCCTTTACCTTCTCCAATCCATCCCCATAAAACTCCCCCCCTCTTTCTTCGCGTTTTACAAACGCATGTGTAGGACCTTCATTTGGTCCTCTAAAGCCCCTAGGATAAGCTGGACCAGACTGACACTCCCAAAAGTTCTAGGGGGTCTTGGTCTCCCCGACATCCAAACGTACCATTGGGCCTGCCATCTGACTCGAATAGTAGACTGGCATATCCATGGCACATTCAAAGATTGGGTTGCACTTGAAAACTCCATATCCGACGTCCCCCTCTCCCACCTTCCATGGATAACAAAACGCTCCGTCCCGGTACCCTGTTCCTCCCATCCCCTCATAGGAACCTCCTTGTCCGTATTCAGGCTTGCCTGCTCACTCCTACGCACATCACCCACCCCAGGCCCCATGACCCAACTAGACCGAAATCCTGACTTTCCCCCAGGCCTGCCTGTCCATAACACGACCTCAGGTCCCCAACACCTCTACACCGGTGTCAGTGTCAGAGCACACACCCTATTTCAGGATGACACCCTCCTAACACACCAAGTCCTATCATCTAAACTCCCTGAACACCATATCCCGTTCTACACATACTTACAACTCCGACATTTCCTTGCCTCTGCCAACCCCTCTTTACACTGGAATCGAGACCTCACGCCCTTTGAATCGCTCTGTACCAAGACTGAACCCCCAACGTCACCTGATTTCGAACCTATACGCTCTCCTCTTCTCCACTTGCGATATACAAGATGATACTCTAGTTAAAAAATGGGAAAGAGACCTTTCTATTCACCTTTCTGCAACCGAATGGGAACAAATATACACCCACATGCACAAAGGTTCCGTTAATGTATCAGTTCAAGAAAATAGATACAAAATCTTTTCTAATTGGTATAGAACGCCTGCGATCATTCACAAGTACTATCCCAACCTCCCTCCACTATGCTGGAGATGTAACACGCACACCGGCTCCTTACTCCATATATTCTGGGAATGCCCCCGTATCCAACCATTCTGGACTGAAATTCACCGCTTAATCTCTCTTATCACCACATACTCTCCGACTTTCACACCAGCACAATACCTATTGCACCACACCTCATACAAAAAATCCCTGATTTTTCATCTCATCTCTGCTGCCTCCATGTGCATCTCAACTCATTGGAGAGACACTACACCCCCCTCAATTTCAGAATGGATCCATCGGGTCGACAAAACGTCTGCCATGGAAAGTCTTATACACCAAGCACACGACAACCCGACTAAATTCACCGAAATTTGGGCCTGTTGGCTCCACTTTAACCACTTGTCCCCCGCCCACTGTCAATTGACGGCGGGCGGAGGACACTCTCGTTCTGGGAGGACGTCATATGACGTCCTCCCTTTAAAACAAGCTAGGAGGCGCGCGCGCCCGCCGCGTTCACAAGGCCCCGATGCGCGTGCCCGGTGGCCGCGATTGCCACCGGGCACCTGCGATTGCCCGGGAAACGAGCAGGAAAGTGGATCTCTGTGTGTAAACACAGAGATCCACATCCTGTGAGGGAGAGGGGACCGATGGTGTGTCCCTTGTACATAGGGACAACCATCGGTCACCTCCCCCAGTCAGTCCCCTCCCCCCACAGTAAGAACACATTGAGGGAACATATTTAACCCCTTCCCGCCCCCTAGTGGTTAACCCCTTCCCTGCCAATCACATTTATACAATAATCAATGCATTTTTATAGCAGGGATCGCTGTATAAATGTGAATGGTCCCAAAAATGTGTCAAAAGTGTCCGATGTGTCCGCCGCAATATTTCAGTCACAATAAAAATCGCAGATCGCCGCCATTACTAATAATAAAAAAAAATATGTTATAAATCTATCCCCTATTTTGTAGACGCTATAACTTTTGCGCAAACCAATCAATACACGCTTATTGCGTTTTTTTTTTTTACCAAAAATATGTAAAAGAATACGTATCGGCCTAAACTGAGGAAAATGTTATTTAAAAAAAAAAATGGGTATTTATTAAAGCAAAAAGTAAAAAATTGTGTTTTTTTTTCCAAACTGGACGCTCTTCTTTTGTTTATAGCGCAAAAAATTAAAACCGCAGAGGTGATCAAATACCACCAAAAGAAAGCTCTATTTGTGGGAAAAAAAGGACGCAAATTTCGTTTGGGAGCCACGTCGCACGACCGCGCAATTGTCATTCAAAGTGTGACAGCGCTGAAAGCTGAAAAATGGCTTGGGCAGGAAGGGGGTTTTCGTGCACAGTAGGGAAGTGGTTAAAGAAACTGATACTCACACCTCACCCCCTCAGAGTCCCCACACACCCACTGGATCTCCCTGCTCCCTCAGATTGCCCCCCTCCTCTACTTCCTCCGCCACCCTCCACCCACCCCTGCCCCCTCCTGGGTGAACCCCGAATGACTCCTTCCAGCACGTTGTTACTGACCCACCACTTCATTCAATTATATGAACTCACCACCATTCACATCCACTCTCTGGAATCCTATTTTCAATCCAGACTGTCCATTACCCACAGTAATGCGTTTCTGTTTACTCTTATAGTACCACTCAATTTGAACATCCTTACACACATCGTCCCGGCCCGCATCCACTCGCAGAAAGTACCCCTTGGGGCGAGTGGATCTGAGGCTGGTTGACGATGATACAAATATGGTACTTTAATCCCGACTCCTATTATCTTATTGTTGCCGCAATCCTCGGCAAACTATTCTACGCCCCCAACTCCAACAAGGTTTATAATATTCACCTCCATTATTAATCGATTGGCTACTCCTCTGGGCGCATCTTGCCACTAACCCGCTACTGTTATTACCAGACTGTATAACATGTATTGTTAGACTACTGTTTCGATATGCCAGATATATTCTCTGCTCTGTTCCGCAGAGACTATTTTGTCTTGTCTGTATTGTTTGACAAGCTGCACTTGTATTACAATTTCGCAATTTCCCCTGCTTGTATGTACAAAATCTTCAATAAAAATTATTAAAAAAAAAAAAAAAAAAAAGTCAGCAGCTGCTGACTTAAAAAAGAAAAAAAAAAAGCTGCACCTCTGCTTTAATCACTAATACATTGGTATGAGTGACATTTCATTCATTTCCAGCATGAAGGTCATTTTTGTATTTTTCAACTTTTTAAAATTCTTTTGGGTGCATAATTATTCTATGTGTTTGTGCAGCACTATTGGAGTTAAAAGCAGCACTGACGGTAAAAAAAAAATATTTTATAAAAAAAAAAAAAAAAAGGAATTACAATTGTTTATTTACACACAGTGCTTTAGCAAAATAACTGTCACTCAGTTCAAGTTTACATTCAGTTTAAGTAAAACTGGTGATGACACAATATTAGTAAGTAGTCTCTGATGCACAGATACACTGAAATTCAACGGAAAATGCCAGACATTAAGCTTTTTTTGTCCCATTTTTCTCAGAAATGTGTGTAAAAGGGGTCATAACCTAATGTACAAAACTCATAAGCACATGCTTCATTCAGGCCTTTTAAACAATCACTGAGTGTTTACAATCTTCTAAACTGCAATGTACAAAATCACTCTCATCTGTTGGAGAAATTAGAACTTGCTTTAGGGGGTTGTTAAGAACAATGCTTTAATCATGTGATAAAAAATTGAATATATGTCTTATTATGTAATTAAACTGACTTATTGATCATCACATCACACTAAAGACTAGTCCTATGCCTCTCATGTGATATGCAGCAGAGTCCATTGTGTGATCTGTAGCTCTGATATAAAAAGAAAAAATACAACATGAACAATTTTTTTACAGTTTCATCTTAAAAAGCATGGTTAAATTAAGAGCTCAAATAGGAGGATGGAAAACTTTATAAATGGCAATTAGATAGGCCCAGGTGTGTGGTTACATTGTCAACTGTTTTTCCATGGCATGCCACTTATCCCTGTAAATGCACCTGTACATCTGTACCCCCATCTGTGCTTGTTTGCTTCACTAGTTGTCCATTGCCCATAATACGTCTAAGTTGCCACCTCTGTAGGTGCACTTCTAATCTAGGTTCTTCCATCATCTGCCCACTCTAGATTTAAAGGCAGGAGTGCAAGCATGATTGAGTGTTAAAGGTAGAGATTAATGTTGCTCATCCTTAAAAAGGGAAATGTGGGGTTAGCAGTTTTCAGATGACGGCAAAGGACATGTATTCTAAATACTGATTAGAAAGCTTCACAAACTTGTACTTTGTAATGCAATGTCTGTGTGACTCAATTACGGTAACATGTGGCTGCTTATAGTCTCTGTTAAGCCCTGTACACACGATCGGATTTCCTATGGATTCTAATCCGATGGATTTTTCCATCGGAAATCCGATGAAGCTGACTTCCATCAGTCTTGCCTACACACCATCAGTCAAAAATCTGACCGTCCAAAACGCTGTGACGTAAAACACTCCGACAAGCCGAGAAAAATGAAGTTCAATGCTTCTGAGCATGCGTCGACTTGATTCTGAGCATGCGTGGGTTTTTTGTCCGATGGAGTTCCACACAGACGATCGGAATTTGCTATCGGTTTTTTGCCCATCGGATAAATTTAAAACATGTTCTATTTTTTCTCACCGATGGAAAAAAGACCGATGGGGCCCATACACGATCGGTTTGTCCGATGAAAAAAGTCCATCGGACTGTTTTCATCGGTAAAACCGATCGTGTGTACACGGCTTTAGACTCCATAATAACAGATTCAAGCTAAAAAGCACTAGTAAAAACACTTCAGAATGCAGATACTTACAATTATCCTCATTTGTAATGAGCTGAACGTACCAGGCCAGTTCAAGGCAGGTTTGAGGACAATATTACTGACCTTCAGGTACTGAATTCAAACCCCACTGAAGTTAATGTAAAAAAAAAAAAAATAGCCATGTTGCTAGACAAATAGGCAAGGGATGGTTTTTAGGGGGGTAACCCAATGAAAAATAACATAAAAAATTGTCCCCCTTACTTGAGCATGCAGAAATCGGGGTATGTGGGCACAACCAACCCTCCTGAACTGCACCAGGCCAAATGCCCTCAACATGGGGAGGATACCTATCATTGTATGAAAGTCACCCTGTCTTTGTGGTTGTGGGGGTCTGCAGGGGGGGGGGGGGGTTATCAGAATCTGGAAGCTACTTATTTAAAAAAATGCAAATATTATTACGCACACAGACTTTTTGGCAAGTAGTAAAAAAAAAAGTCACGTGATCTTAGGCCGCGTCCCGCCTCCCGGTGTTATAAATCTCTTAAAGGGGTTAACATACATATATTCAGTATATCACAAAAAACATTGATAAAAAAAAAGCATCTCTGCAAATACAGTTAAAAAAAACATAAAGAAGTTACAAATGTACCAGCCGGTTTTCTTAAATAAGTGATTGAAATTTGTGGAACATAAAAATACTGTATTAAACTGCTTCTTCATTATTCACTTATACACGTTTACATATAAGTTAAGGGCACATAGGACAACACTAATGGATGTTTTTTTTTTTTTAAATCATAGCAATTCACCCAGTGAAGTACATTCAGTCTGTACGAATGGGGAAAAAAAAAAAAGGAATGTTATTCGGCTACTTCCTGTGTTGGTCAAATGATTCGCATTGATTTAAAACAGAATATACTAAATGTTACCACTAGATGGTGCTAAGTATCATTGGTATTTTCTGTGGTACATCAATTGACCAAATGTGGCACTTGTAAATCAAAACAATTGACCGAAACAGGAAATAGCCTAATAACATTTTTTATTTATTATTTTTTTGCTGCATTCACACAGAATAAATGTAGTGGTACATTCACTGGGCAAATAAGTATGCTTTTTTTTTTTTCCTAAACGCACCTCTAACCTTTTCATGTGTTTTCCAGGAACTCTCAGTAAAAGGCAAAGATGTTTTCAGACCACTTTCTCAGAGCCGGTTCACACAGGGGCATCCTGGGATCCGACTTCAAGTCGCCCCAAGTCACGTGGTTTAGAAAAGTAATGGAAGTGAATGGAGCCGTCTTAATGTACACTACTGCAGTCGCTCCGACTTCAGAAAAGGTTCCTGTACGACTTCAATCCGACTTCTAGGCGACTTGTACCCATTGATTTCAATGGAAGTTGCCTCCAAGTCGGATCCCCTATCTTAACTGAAGCAACTTTCCAGGAAGTAAAAATAGTTTTCCAGGCAAACCCCTCCCTCCCACAGAGCTGATTATTGTTTGATTGGCCACTGGAAAGTCGCCTGTCCTGGAGGCAACTTGAAGTTGACTTGTAAGTTGCCTCATATCGCGCTGTGATTCATGCTCAAGTCGTGTCCAAGTTGCCTCCCAAAGTCGTGCTGGAAGTCGTGTTGCCCCTGTGTGAACCGGCTCTCAGTCTCCATATGTTCGATTGTGAAAGCAAAAACAAAAATAAAAGGAACAATACTTTTTAAATGCGCAAGGTAACAACAATAGGTTATAAATAAAACATTGTTTCCATAGGATGCATATGGTTAAGATATAGAGATATTTCTGCATGGGAGCTGCGCACAAACTTTTGGAACTATATTAATTCTGTATCATTATAATAATAATAATAATAATTAGACAAACTTTTGTTGTTCCCTTAGCCTGACTAAAGCAATGAAACAAATGAGGAGACTATAATGAAAAGGTCATGCTAAATGTGCAATTCATGCCAATAAATGTTAAGTAATCCCAGATAAGTGAAGTTGCTATGGAATCCTACCCAAACACAAGGTTTTTAATTTGAGTCACATACTTTTGGTGACATTGAATATCCATATCCAAAGAGAACTATTCTAGCCTACTGATTATGCAATAAAGGACAGGTTGTTCTGGGAAGCAATGTGATAAGCAATGAAATCAGCATTCCAAAAACAATTACTATATACAAGCAGATTTTCAAGTAATAATGCTCTATAAAAAGAGGGATTATTGGATATTTGGGCAGTTGCTTGTTTACAACTGCAAGTCTCCAACAAGCCTCAACTAGCAGTGCTTGTTGCTGTCTCATGTACATACCGTCTCCCGAATCATCAGATGTCTGAGGTAAGTTTTATCCATTTAAATCCATAGTCAATACCCGTCGTCGTTTTTTCGAAATATAACACGCAATGTAAAAAATGGACTTGTAGTTAAGTCTCATCACTGCTTTGGCATCCTATCGCTGGACGTTTCTCTGTCTTTCCCCTAAGGTGTGGGGTGATTTTCTCCTCCTTTCTGGATTTTATATCTACCATGCGGGTCTCCTTTCTGAGAGTACAGATTTTCTCTCATTCCCTTCACAGCTCCCAGGGGAAGAATAGCGGACCTTCTGGCAATCGCTTTTGGTTGTTGTTATCAATTATATATATTTCTACATGTCCAACTCTAATCCATCCTTTAGCCTCCCTACCACTTGGGTGGAAGTGGGTGAAATTTTTGTGCAACCAATTATACTTTCCTGTGCATCTCCTGAAGAAGCAAGCTTTTTTAATCGAGAACAGTAGCACAGCTATTTTATATTGATGGTGGTCATCTTTATGGACTACATAGGTTCTATGGAAAGGTTTCTATGTTGATCTCAGTTGAATACTATTTATATATATTGATGCTCATTATATTTTTGTATTATGTTTTGTTTTTGAATGTCTGTTAAAACATTTTTCATATTTTTTACATATCACGTTTAAGGTGTGACTTATTAAAAGTCCTGTGGGCTAAATATTTTTTGCTGTGTGCATTGTACTTATGTCTCCTTATCTCTACCCACCCTTCTATTAAGCTTCTTCAAACCTTTAAAAATAATCCATAAAAGGGAAGATCACAAACCACACCAAGTTAGCAGCTATCAAAGGGGAATACTGGAATACATAAAATAGTAAAATTTGGTGGGACACTAAATATTGCTGTTCAAGAGGAATATACTATAATGGACATCAACATTTCCTTTGTATACTAACAAAGAAAGAATATATACTGTATGTACTGTATCGGGTATGTATGAGTGAATTAAACATGTTTGGCATTTTAGAGCCAAGTAATTTCCTTTAGTTTAACAAGGCACTTTTTCAATATTACTATAATATGGGCTTACAGACCACAATATGCCTGAGGAACAATTACTCTGGAGGGGGTATCCAGATTAGTGGGCTGCCCTGAGAGTCCCAAAGTCCTTGCAGTTTTTCCAGGTGATGGTGGGAGTTCCAAGAAGCTGGCAGAAGAGACACCCTGTAAGGGTAAATCTACTATTTTTCCTCATCGGGTACCTCTCCCTAATACCGCTCCTACTGTCTTCCTGACAAGAAGGACTGTCCCTGAACTACCCCCACACTGCAGGCTCACCAAATGATGCATAAACTGCTATTTATGCTATTCTGTATCAAGATGGCAGCCCAAATCTTATAGGATTTCTGCATCCAATAGGAGATGCTAGCCTTTCCAACATGTCTTGTGCCCATATTAGGTGACAACCTAGTCCTCAATAGTTTGCTGCCAGCCTGAAGAGGTGGTACAGTACCACCTGTAGGTTTACAGGCAAACTGCAGCCCATCACTTGCCTATACTTATGTCTTTATGAACAGCATAATAACACTGTCAGGGACCTGCTGGAATAGGAAGAAGACTCTTGCGTGTGCGCATGCGACCATGTGCTCCTGTGCAGAATAGGCAACAGCATCCATCCGTGCCTGTGCGCCAGCACGCGCACATGTGCATCGGGTGCGCACGCGTGCACGTTATCGCTACTTGGCACCATTATGCCTTTAAAAAGTCAGCAACTGCAATGATGCATTGCTGTCTGATCTGCAGCTCTGTACCAGTAATCTGCATACCTGTTATCTGTTACCTGTACCGACCCGGCTCTGCTTGACCATCCGATATCTCCAATCCTGACCTTGGCTTGTCTTGACCCTGCTCAGTCTCCTATCTGCCTACCTGCTGCCAGACCTTGCCTGTACCTCTGACCATGCTTAAGCCTGCTGAATCTTACCGTCTGATTACCTGCTCTGATCCGGCTTGTCTGACCCTGCTATTGTCTGCTGCTCTGTGTGCACCTAACCCAGCTTGTCTCACCCTGCTCCAGCTTCCTGCTGTTCCTGTACCTCCCAGCTCCCGGGTCGCTGACCTGCAACCACCTGCTCTGCTGCCTACATTTCCAGCCATCCCTGGATGATCATCACCTTGCCACTGTGCCAACCACTACATCTATCTCAGGCACTCCTACCTCGCTGTGCTTCCGAGTTCACTGTCCTCACTCCAGTGACTCCTGAGCCAGGGCTGTAAGAGAGGTCTCCTCCTACAAGTCAGGCTCTATGATCAGGTACGTTCTGTACATAACAAACACATCCATTGAACATCTTCTTTTGGGGCTCTTCAAACTTTTACTTTGGTAGTGGTTGCAGTGTATAAAAGTGCCCCCACTGCGTGTCTTTACAGTCCATTGTTAGACAGAAGATCCATTTCTTCCCACTTTAGGGAATTCTGTAAGTTCCCCAACTTGGAACTGATTGAGGGATGTTCTCTCTCCAGCTGCATCTTTCATCTACATTTTCTTCTCATGAACAGGTAGATTTTGCATTTCTTCCCACAATGCTAGCTCATCCTGTGCAAACCATATATGACAAGTGTCTAACTGGAATTCCCTCATTGGATTCCGTAGATCTTCCGTAGATCTGAAGTTGCAGGTGGTTCAGTTTCTACCTTTTCAGAGGCCAATTTCAATTTCAGATGTTTCTTCATGCAGTACTGGTGGGACTTCTTGCTAAGGTTGTTGTTTAGATGGTGCAGACTATTCCAATTCATGAGGCTTTTGACACATATGTGCTTTCTTCTGCTAAAAGTTACCCTCATGTTGTCTGGATGCAAAATTCTGAAACCCTTTTTAGACTCACAGTAGATCACAATTAGACTTTTATTTGCACAAGGTTCCCATTTTTTATTCTTTTTTTTTTTTTTTTTTTAGGAACGTGTATATTAATTGCAATTTCAAAGATTTGGATTTGTTTTCTCTGTTGTCTTCCAGTTAAGCCATTTTTGCGAGAGATGGCTAATATAATTGCCTGTACCTTTTATGTTGTTGACATCCGCAACAAAAAGCAAGCTTCTGACACTTTCAGAACTGGTAGTTCTGATTTGTCAGGTTAGCAACTGAAAGCTTTGATGAAGCATTGCTGGTACATATCAAATATGCTTTCTGATTTTTTTTCTCTTTTTGTAGATATAGATACAGCATAGAGTTACTGCAAAACAATATCTATAGCAGTATTTAATTATTTAGCTGTAGCTGGGAGCATAACCTGTTGGGAAACTGCGATAGATATGACTTTTACCATTTAAGATAGTGCTAGTGCTGGTGCTGGGCAGATGGCTGACCTATTTTTGCTTTTTTGGAAAACACCAGGAATACAGACACAGGGAGTTCATCATAACCATATAATTCCACTAGAAAGAGCATTACACTAAGCAACCATGACACACAACACTACCACCTAGTAACATATCTGCTAATCACTATAAGGCCCCTTTCACTGGAGCATTTTGTTTTCTTCATCCGTTTGTCACTTTTTTTAGTTAGAAAATTGAATGGAAAATGGGTCCGGTATTTACATCTGTTGTGTACATCTGTTTTTTACATTCCCGGCAATTGTTTTTACATTTAGCTGTCAGCAGGGAACACCGCTGACAGCTGATGAGTCATCGGTTGTTAGGACGCTGGCTGGTACCAGCTCCTAACAATGGATTCAAAAACTGACCGTTTGTCCGTTGACATCCATTTAGTTCCACTTCTGTTTTTAAATGGAAGGAAAATAGGGCTTTCTTTTGTTTAAAAAAAAAACAATATTAACAAAGGTGGATGTTAGCGGATGTCAACAGATGATCATTCTAAACATCCGCTCCGTTTTTCATCTGTCAACAGATGGAGGAAAAAAGGACAAACGGAACGCCCATGTAAAAGAGCCCTAAATGAGAATTGCTGTTGCACTTGTGTCTGGTTAAAAAACATGCCAACAACTAAACACAGGAGGGGACAAAGACAATAGACTGACAAGTGTTAGACTGGAACCCTTAACACTTCTATTGCCTGAGTCATTTTTCAATTGTATGCACAGATAATAAATTGAAAATTTTATACATGAAAACACGCTGAAAGTAGAGACCTTGTAGAATTACTATATACAAATATATATATATATATATATATATACATACATACACACACACACAGGTGAAACTCGAAAATTTTTAATATCAGCCTTTATAACTATATAAGCCTGTATAACTTTTCAATTTAGAGTTTACCATGAACGCCTTAAGAGTATCCCTTCACTGACATTAAGGGGCCAAGCCCAACCACCAAAAAACTGCCCCACACCATAATCCCCCCTCCACCAAACTATTTGGACCAGTGCACAAAGCAAGGTCAATAAAGACATGGATGAGCGTGTTTGGGGTGGAGGAACTTGACTGGCCTGCACAGAGCCTTGACCTCAATCTGATAGGTCACCTTTGGGATGAATGAGAGCGGAAACTGTGAGCCAGACCTTCTCATCCACATCAGTGCCTGACCTCATAAATGCGCTTTTGGAAGAATGGTCAAGCATCCCCATAGACACACTCCTAAACCTTGTGGACAGCCTTCCTAGAAAAGTTGAAGCTGTTATAGCTGCAAAGGTTGGGCCAACTCAATACTGAACCCTACGGACTAAGACTTCATGTGCTTATAAACAAATTGAAGTCAAACTCCAGCCTGCAATTAAGGTTGGGGGAAAGGTTTGGCCCGAGCATGAGTTCGGGTCGAACATTGGCTGTTCGTCCATTCACCAAACACCCACATTATTGGGACATATGACTGTTTGTTTGGCCCGCTGAACGACCACAATGCACTGCTCTACTGCACAGTACATTGGAAGCCCTGATTGGCTGAAGCACTAAGAGCCTTTCCCAAATATAGCACTGTCAGAGCCATGATTGGACACTGTCATGATGACCCTATCCAATCATGGCTCATTGCTCTTAGTCCCACCCATTTGCAGTGTGATAATGATGTGGAGAGAGATAGAACAGGGCTCTGTTTAGTGCTACTAGCAAGTTTCATATTAGATAAGTTTGAATAAAGACAATAGTCCATCCAGTTCATCCTGTGTAAGTTGCACGTGTGTCAGTGTCTATAATTATTTCCCATATCCCTGTATGTTGTGTTCTTTTTTTTTTCTTTTTTTTTCTTTAAAGATAAGACACAGATACAAACATAAAATAAACTTTGCATTGCATATAGACTGTAATGAACATCAAGTATAACAACCATACAAAACAGTTGCATGTGAGTGAAGGTCGCTATTCAGTCAGACTCATACCACTGGCTGAAGTTTAGTATAGGGTAAACATAAACATCTGTGCCCATCACTTTTTGTTTCTTTTTTATTGAAAAAGAGAAATAGAAAAGAGAACTAGAGAGAAAACAAAGGAAAGAGAGGGCAGGGAGAAAGGGAGAAAGAGAGAAAGAGAGTGAAGGGGCAATTACTCCCCAAGGAAGCCCAGATCGGTAACGCTGAATTGGCAATGGGGATCCTAAACAGTGGATCCTGCCATGTATTGGTGGAATTCATCGGACAAGCGAAAGAGGTTTCAATGAATCCATCTGGACTTATGTTCCTCTGACTTATCTCGCAACGCAGAGGTCAGATCTTCCATTTGCTCAATGTCCTTCACTCTTGCGAACCATTGGACCACCATTGGCGCAGACTGTTGCTTCCAAAGAGGTGGGATGCTGGATCGAACAGCATTAAGGAGATGCTTGAGGAGGGACTTATGGTAACGCTTCCTTGATAAGGGAGTTAGGTTAAGGAGAACCGCCGCTGGGTTACCCTGAAGGGAGATGTCCGTGAGTTTCTGTATGAGCTTTAGCACTGGCTGCCAAAAAGTTTTGAGCACTGGGCAGTCCCATAAAATATGTAATAGGGTGCCTGAGTGTAAGCCGCAACGCCAACATCAATCAGTTTGTAGAGGAAATATCTTAGCCAGCAAGGAAGGAGTTCTGTACCAGTGCGTCACTATTTTGTAAGCGGTCTCTTGATATTTGCTGCATAGAGAGGATTTCTGTGCGAAAAAAGATTATGCAGTCTTTTTGGGGTTCTGTGAAGGTGACTTGCAAGTCTCTCTCCCATTTTGCTAAGAATGGGGGGTCCTCAGTGGCGTGAAGGTCTAACAAGGATTTTTAGGAGGTTGATAAGGACCTCCGTATCGGTCCCTTAACCCAAGCAGAGTTCATCAAAGGAGTGGAGCTTTCTGACAAAGTGGGTTGGTTTGGGCAGTGAGCCAAGAAAGTGAGATACCTGTAGTTGGTTGATCCTCCAGCAATCCAATGCGAGTGGTGCCTGACCTGAAAGCAAGTTCTCCGTAGTTAGCCAACCTTAGGAATGCAAGAATGAGGAGGTCCTCATTAGTCCCTGTGGGGCTTGCGAGAGAAAGGACGGGTCTCTGAGGCCAGGTATAAAATCCGGATGACCAATAAGTGGCGTTAGTGGGGATGGAAAATTTCTTAGTGAGGCTAAACGGAAAAACCTTTTCAGTTCCATAAGAGTTGGCCCAATCAGTGGGTGAGTAGTCAAGTGGGTGGCAGGAGTTTCCCATGCCCAAGGTAGACCCACTAGGGGGGCCCTGGCTGCCTCCTGTTCCAGCGACACCCTAAGCTTCAGATCACTGTGACGGCACCAGTCCACAGCCCTGGTCATATGTGCCGCAGTATAGTATAGGGCTGGATCTGGAAATCCAAGACCGCCTTTAATCTTTAACCACAAAATAGAAAACAAAAAAAGGAACAGACAAATACACTCCCTAAAGAGTTAACTGCTATTTATTAGATACTAAAAAACATGTATCAAAAAAAAATACCAAAAGACATATAAAACCTCGGTCCCCTATTAAATGGGGAACCATACCCAAAAAAAAAACCCATGGCTAATCCAGCGACTCTGTGAACATTGGGCTAAATGAGGGGTATGTCTCCCTGAGGAGACAAAATGACGGCATCCAAAACCACCCTCCCCCAGACCCGCAAACACCCCCAAAGCAATACCCGAATCCTTATATTGTACCCCTCTCTGGAACGTTCCTACATGGGGTAGTGAATCCCTGAAATACAGGTAATATGATACACTGTCCCTAGGTGGAACTATATTGGGAGCATCGACACCTGAATGAAGGAATGTGAAAAAATGTATGTCACTTCTCCGAAGATTGAAGGATGATGAATTATAAGTATATATCCATTGAGATGATCACCATGAGCGGTGTATGCATAGTCTCTAATGTTCTCCTTGATAATCACAAGTAATCCTGAAAACAAATGGAGCGTATCAACCACCATGAGGTAATCATAGAATGTGGAGCTCACAGATCTATGAAAGGCTATAGTCACCTGAATGTAAGCTGCATTCAATCAGAGTGATGATGAACAGATGAACTATTATCCCACTTCATGCGGGTATTATCCATTGATTTGAAGGTAATGTAGTTCAAAAACTCCTAGTTCATATAATCACTCACTGTTGTGACTGCCAAATATGGTTATGAGTACCTGCATATATGCCCACAGTGCTGAATGCATTACTCACATAGGAATCATGTAAATATACAGCGATATTCCAGGCAGTTTTTTCAAACAGTTAGATATGCAGTTGTACTCACTGTTATGAAGTGAAGTGCCACTCGTGAGAACTGTAGCCAATTCTTCGGTATAGATCTCTTTAATCTTTGGTCGTAGTAGGAGTGCTCTGCCGAGACATGGGTGTTTATCACGCCAGATGAATCTGATGAATATTGAACGCACGGCATGAAAGAATGTCTGAGATATCTTGACGGGCAACACCTGCAATAAATACAGAAGTCTGGGAATTGCATTCATTTTAAGTATATTGCAACAGCCGAACAAGGAAAGGGCCAGAGATACTCACCTCCCAAGATCAGCCGCGAGCGTAGATAAAAGAGGCTGGAAGTTGAGGGCAACAATGTCTTGTAAGTTTGCAGAGATTTTCGTTCCTTCCAAGAGTCTTTTAAAAATATCCAAACTTCCCGCATCCACCACCAATTGTGGAAGAGAGTTCCACATCCTTATTGCCCTGACAGTTGAAAAACCCCCTGCGCAGTTTAAGGTTAAACCGCTTCTCCTCCAATCTCATTGTGTGGCCCCATGTCCTCTTACACTCCTTCAAACTGAATATTTTTTTTCCTATGCTGGGATCGCCAGGTATCGAGTAGGGATGAGCCGAACACCCACCGGTTCGGTTCGCATCCAGAACATGCGAACGGACCGAAAGTTTGCGCAAACTTTCGAACACCGTTAAATTCTATGGGACTTTGGGGACCCGGGTCCTGCCCCAGGGTACATGTATCAATGCAAAAAAAAAGTTTTAAAAACTGCAGTTTTTTCAGGAGCAGTGATTTTAATGATGCTTAAAGTGAAAAAATAAAAGTGAAATATTCCTCTAAATATCGTGCCTGGGGGGTGTCTATAGTATGCCTGTAAAGTGGCACGTGTTTCCTGTGTTTAGAACTGTCCCTGCACAAAATGACATTTCTAAAGGAATAAAAGTCATTTAAAACTGCTTGCGGCTTTAATGTAATGTGTGGACCCGGCAATATGGATGAAAATCATTGAGAAAAACGGCATGGGTAACCCCCCCCCCCCAGCCCATTACAAGCCCATTTGGGTCTTGTATGGTGTAAACTTTTGGGGATTATACTGTAGCTCCACGGGACCAAGTGCATAAACCATTGAAGTTGAACAAAAAGGCTTTTATTTGTAAACAAACCAAAAATCAAGCTTCATTCAGCACACAGGAAAAATATAAGAACAAAATCCACTTATCTTCCAGCATAAAGTAAAGTCCTGCTTGTCTTCAGCACAAAATAAATCAAAGAAAAGGCACATACAGTTTTGTAGAGGGAACTTCCAGAGCCCTTGCTGAATCTTTTAAAAGCTCCCAGCAGACACACAGCTCATCTTCACAGGTGCAATCCCCATACTCCTTCCACAACACCTCTAGCACCACTTCCTGTTTTATGAGCTGTTTCCTGGAAGCCTTTAACCCCCTGTGTGCTGACTCCCAGTGGTCAGGAGTGGAGGCTCTATCCCACCCGAATATCACTTTAGAGCCTCCGAAATTCCGGGCCCCAAATAACTCTTTATCAAGACAAAGAGGACTGCGAGCCAGTCCTCTCTGGACTACTTCCTTTGCCAGGAATTCCTCACCCATTCTGGGTGACCTCCTGAACACCATCACCACTCCTTAAAGGGACCACAACCCAAATATTGGTGCTATATAGCACCCGTCCAGGACCCAACCTTGGCGTCCTGTACATTCCCCCCCCCCCTCTGCCTCAACGCGGAGGTGTTGGAGGCACCACTCGACATCATACAATGGACTCGGGAGAGGGCATCGGCATTCTGATGTTGTCCCTCGGGTCTGTGTTCTACCACGAAATTGAACTCCTGGAGAGAAAGGAACCACCTTGTCACCCTGGCATTGGTGTGCTTGTTTTGCCTCATCCAGGTAAGGGGAGCGTGGTCTGACATCAAGTGAAACCTCCTGCCTAGGAGAAAATATCGTAGGGAGTCCAAAGCCCACTTGATGGCAAGACACTCCCGCTCTACCACAGCGTAGTTTTTCTCAGCTGCTGTCAGCTTCCTACTAAGGAAAACTACGGGGTGCTCTTCTCCATTGATTTCCTGCGACAGGACTGCTCCCAATCCCTCACTTGAAGCATCTGTCTGCACTACAAAATCCTTTGCAAAATCCGGAGCTACAAGCACCGGATCCTGGCACAATGCCGTCTTAAGCTTTTGAAAAGCTTTCTCGGCCTCAGCATTCCACTTTATCATCACTGACTTTCTGCCCTTGGTCAAGTCAGTCAGCGGTGCAGCAATGGTGGCAAAGTTGGGAACAAACCTCCTATAATAGCCAACTATGCCCAAAAATGCTCTGACCTGCTTCTTGGTTAGGGGACGGGGCCAGTCCTGTATGGCTTCCACCTTACTCATTTGGGGCTTCACCAACCCCCTACCCACAATATACCCTAGGTACTTGGCTTCCTCCATCCCAATGGCACACTTCTCCGGATTGATGGTGAACCCTGCTCTTCTCAAGGAGTCTACAACTGCCTGAACCCAGGGAAGATGGGACTCCCAATCAGTGCTGAAGATGACTATGTCATCTAAGTAGACGGAAGCATACCGTTGATGTGGGCACAAATTTTTGTCCATGGCCCTTTGGAACGTGGCAGGGGCAGAGTGTAGACCAAATGGCATCCTTTTGTATTGGAAGTGGCCTTCCGGGGTAGAGAAGGCTGTTTTCTCCCTGGCTTCCTTGGTCAGGGGAATCTGCCAGTACCCTTTTGTGAGGTCCAGCGTGGTGATATACCTGGAAGGACCTAACCTCTCAATTAGCTCATCTACCCGTGGCATGGGATATGCATCAAACTTGGAGACTTCATTACGTTTTCTGAAGTCGTTACAGAAGCGGAGGGTGCCGTTGGGTTTGGGTTTGGGTACCAACACGATTGGACTCGACCACTCGCTCTGTGACTCTTCAATGATTTCAAGTTCGAGCATTCTTTTAACCTCTTCAGATACCGCCACCCTATGAGCTTCTGGGATACGGTAAGGCTTTAACCGGATTTTTACATTGGGCTCGGTCACGATGTCATGCTTGATGACGTTGGTGAGACCGGGCAATTCTGAAAACATGACCCTATTTCTTTGCAGAAACTCGTCTGCTTGCTGGGTTTGGGGTCTAGCTAGGGTGGCAGCAACCTGCACCAGGTTGATCCCTGCATAGTCCCCTGACTGTACCCCTACCACCGTGGATACCTGTTCTCTGTCTCTCCAGGGCTTCAACAAATTTACATGATAAATTTGGTAGGGTTTTCTATTCCCTGGCTGGTGTACCTTGTAGTTCACCTCACTTACTTTCTCTACTACCTCAAACGGGCCTTGCCACTTGGCCAAGAATTTGCTCTCCACCGTGGGTATTAGAACCGCCACCCTGTCTCCTACTTGAAACTGTCTAATTTTAGCCGACCGGTTATACACTCTTCTTTGGGCATCCTGAGCCTTCTGCATGTGCTCCCTCACCAGCGGCATCACCTTAGCCACCCTCTCTCGCATTTGAGAGATATGCTCTACCACGGTTATATGTGGTGAGGACTCACTTTCCCACGTTTCCTTTACTAGGTCAAGCAACCCCCGGGGCCTTCGTCCATACACTAGCTCAAACGGTGAGAAGCCCGTGGATGCTTGTGGAACCTCCCGGATGGCAAACAACAAGGCAGGGAGTAACATATCCCAATCCTTCCTGTCTTTCTGGACCACTCTTTTCAACATGGACTTTAGATTTTTATTAAACCTCTCGACTAGGCTATCGGTCTGCGGGTGATAAACGGACGTCCGCAACTGCTTAATCTGAAACAGTTTGCACAAGTCCGCCATCACCTTTGACATAAAAGGAGTGCCCTGGTCCGTAAGCATCTCTTTGGGGAACCCTGTTCGTGAGAACATTTGAAATAACTCCCGGGCAATGGCCTTAGAGGAAGCTTTCCTCAAAGGGATTGCCTCTGGATACCTAGTTGCGTAATCTAGGATGACTAATATGTATTGGTGCCCCCTTGCCGACTTTACCAGGGGGCCCACCAGATCCATAGCGATCCGCTCGAATGGGACCTCAATAATTGCCAAGGGTACTAGAGGGTTTCTATAGTGGGGCAGTGGGGCAGTTAACTGGCAAATGGGACAAGATGCACAATATCTTTTAACCTCGGCCTTCACTCCTGGCCAGTAAAACCAGTCGGTTATCCTGGCCTCTGTTTTCTCTGCCCCCAGGTGTCCTCTCAGTGCGTCGTTTTGGGCTAGATCAAGGAGCATCCGTCTATATAGTTGGGGAACCAGCAACTGCTCTATAGTTTCCCCTCGGCTCTCAGCTACTCGATATACCAAGTCCCCCTTCAATGCAAAATGAGGAAACCTCTGATCTGCCCCTGGCATTTGTAAGAGCCCATCAATAACAGAAACCTGCACTCGAGCATTGGTCAAGGTAGGATCCTGTAATTGGGCGGTGCCAAATGCACCCCTGGATACATCCAGGTCTGGATGCACTGGCCTCGAGGATGTTTCCCCCTCATCCTCCTCAACCGGAGAGAGCTCCTCATCTTCCTCCCCCAGCATGACTTGTAATGGGAAAACTCCCCCCCCTCAGAGATCAACTCGGTTTTGAGACCTGGAACAGAAACATATTCAGTGACGGGTATCTCCATATTAGAGGGGTGTGTTGTGGGGGTTTCAGGCCCGGACACCTCAGACTCTGTCCCTTCCAGGCCCAGTGTCCCCAGTTCTCCTGGCAGCCCTATCTGTACCTGGTTCCATAGTTCAAGAAATAGTGGACAGTCCCGCCCCACTATGATGTCATGTATTAAACTTTTTACCACCCCAACCTCTTGTGTAACTGAAATATGGCCATAGGAAACTGTTACCGGGACCAGGGGGTACTCCCTGGTGTCCCCATGGATACACACTACCCGTAGAGTCTGAAGCCCTGTACACACGATCGGTTTTACTGATGAAAACAGTCCGATGGACTTTTTTCATCGGACAAACCGATCGTGTATGGGCCCCATCGGTCTTTTTTCCCTCGGTGTTAAAAAATAGAACATGTTTTAAATTTTTCAGATGGATCAAAAACCGATAGCAAATTCCGATCGTCTATGGGCAAGTCCATCTGATAAAAAACCCACGCATGCTCAGAATCAAGTTGACGCATGCTCAGAAGCATTGAACTTAATTTTTCTCGGCTCATCGGAGTGTTTTACGTCACCGCGTTTGGGACGGTCGGTTTTTTGACTGATGGTGTGTAGGCAAGACTGATGGAAGTCAGCTTCATCAGATTTCCGATGGACAAAACCATCGGATTAGAATCCATAGGATATCCGATCGTGTGTACAGGGCTTTATTCACTGTGCCGAGTCTCCCGACCACCCTGGCATGTACAAGTGTTATCATGCTACCGGAGTCCAGTAGCGCCTTGGCAGGAAGGTGGTTCACCCACACTTCACACTCGAACCGTCCTTCAGCCAGATCAAGATGAGTGGCACACGCTCTTTGCACATTTTCTCTTTGCTTCTCCGACCAGTCCCACTGTCCATAGGCTCCTCCTGCAGCGGGCACTGTGCCCGGGTATGCCCCCAGGACCGACATCGCCAACACTGTAGGTCCCCCATCCTAGGGACAGGAACCAACCTTCGCGGTTCTGCGGACGATGATGCAGGTTTGCGGGTTTCAATGTAAGGTAGGGCTTCTCTCCTAGGTGCTGTGGCTGGTCTGGTTGCCCTTGGTGTGGGTTCCCGACGCTTGGCAGGCCCAAGCAGGTCCTCCACCACGGTATACCTTTCGACCAACTCAACCAGCTCGTCAGCAGTTGCAGGGTCTCCATGGCTTACCCAGCGCTGTAGGTCATTTGGCAGGGACCGCAGGTACCAGTCCATCACCACCCGTTCCACCATTTGTGGGCCCGACAATTTTTCCGGCTGCAGCCATTTTTTCACCAGCTGCACTAGTTCGTGCATTTGGGACCTAGGCGGTCAGCCCGGTTTGTACCGCCAGCGATGCACCCTCTGAGCCCGGATGGCTGTGGTCACTCCCAGCCGGGCCAGGATCTCTGCCTTCAGCCGCTCATAATCGCTGATGTGCTCAGATGGGACGTCAAAATAGGCCTTTTGTGGGTCATCGGTGAGGAAAGGGGAGATAATGCCAGCCCATTGGTCACGGGGCCACCCCTCTCTTTCCGCTATCCTTTCAAAGGTAGTGAGAAAGGCCTCTATGTCATCACTGGGTGTTAGCTTTTGTAAAAAATGGGTGGCTCTCAGGGACACTTGGTTGCCAGCGGCAACGACCGCTTGCTCTCGTCCCTGAGCCAGTCGCTGTACTGCCTCCTGCAAGGCAGACACCTGTGCTTGAGTGGACCCCTGCTGGGCCGTAAACTGGGCGGCTAGCAGCCGTGTGCTTTCCTGCTGCTGAGCCATCGCTTCCTCATGGCGACAGTTTGCCTCTGCTAAAGCTTGCTGCTGGGTCGCAGTGGCTTGCTGTTGGGTCGCAGTGGCTTGCTGCTGGATCACAGTGGCTTGCTGCTGGGTCACAGTGGCTTGTGCCAAAGCCTTGATGACCTCCTCCATGCCTTTGTCTGCTGTTTGCAATGTCTGAGCTGACTTCACCCAAGACATGCCATAAGCACACTGTCTCTTTAAATGTCAGTTTGTTTTAAACGGTTTTTGCAGCTGCAAATGCAATTTGCCCGCATTCTCCACCAGTTGTAAACTTTTGGGGATTATAGCTCCACGGGACCAAGTGCATAAACCGTTGAAGTTGAACAAAAAGGCTTTTATTTGTAAACAAACCAAAAATCAAGCTTCATTCAGCACACAGGAAAAATATAAGAACAAAGTCCATTTATCTTCCAGCATAAAGTAAAGTCCTGCTTGTCTTCAGCACAAAATAAATCAAAGAAAAGGCACATACAGTTTTGTAGAGGGAACTTCCAGAGCCCTTGCTGAATCTTTTAAAAGCTCCCAGCAGACACACAGCTCATCTTCACAGGTGCAATCCCCATACTCCTTCCACAACACCGCTAGCACCACTTCCTGTTTTATGAGCTGTTTCCTGGAAGCCTTTAACCCCCTGTGTGCTGACTCCCAGTGGTCAGGAGTGGAGGCTCTATCCCACCCGAATATCACTTTAGAGCCTCCAAAATTCCGGGCCCCAAATAACTCTTTATCAAGACAAAGAGGACTGCGAGCCAGTCCTCTCTGGACTACTTCTTTTGCCAGGAATTCCTCACCCATTCTGGATGACCTCCTGAACACCATCACCACTCCTTAAAGGGACCACAACCCAAATATTGGTGCTATATAGCACCCGTCCAGGACCCAACCTTGGCGTCCTGTACATTGGATATTAAGGGAAACCCCACACCCAAATTAAAAAAAGGAAAGGTGTGGGGCCCCCAGGCCCTATATACTCTGAACAGCAGTATACAGGCGGTTCCAAGAAGACATGGTCTGTAGGTTTGTACTTAAGTAGAATCTGTTTGTAATTTTGAACTGGTACATTTTTAAAGTGTAGCTCCAGCCAAAAAATCTATTTTTAAGCTTTTTGGAAAACATAGGGAAGGGTTATCACCCCTGTAACATTTGTTTTGCTGTCTGTGCACCTGTTCAGAAGATTTCACCTCACTTTCTGTCCCAATGACAATTGGATTTTGAAAACTTGGGGGTTTTAGGGAAACAAGGATTGGTGATAAAGCATCAGTTGAGAGGAGACACCTTTTTCCCATATTAACTCTTACAGGAGTGAATTTCCCTTCCTAGGGGTAGATTTCCTCTCACTTCCTGTTGTCTGCCTCCATTTGTAAGTAGAAGTCATTTGAAAGTCAGATGTTTGAAAGTAGGGGCCTGCCCTATGTACTCTGCAGAAATTTGGGCCTCAGGTGTTGGTGTTGCCACAACACTGTAAGCCCTCACAGTTACTCTTGGTGAGCGCTGGAACGCCCTGCTGTGAACTATTATATCAAGAATTGTAATTACATGCCACTGTTGAACAGTGGCAGAAAAATTGGGCCTTTGGTGGTCGTGGTGCTGGTGCCACAGCACTGTAAGTCCTCACAGTTACTCTTGGTGGGCGCAGGAACGGGCCCTGCTGTGAACTATTATATCAAGAATTGTAATTACATGCCCCTGTTGAACAGGGGCAGAAAAATTGGGCCTTAGGCACTGGTGCTGGTGCCACAACACTGCAACCCCTCACAGATACTCTAGTTGGAGCGCAGGAATGAGCCCTGCTGCAAAGTATTGCAGCAAAAATTGTAATTACACGCCCCTGTTAAACAGGGGCAGAAAAATTGGGCCTTAGCTACTGGTGGCTGTACCCAGAACCAAAAATGTTCTTACAAGCTATCAACATGAACATTGAGGAGGAAGAGGATAGTCACTCAGCATAACAGGATAGTCACTCAGCATCAGCATAGGCATAGTCTTAAAGGGATGTCACATTCCAAAAAAAAATATTCGGTTACATCAGCATCAGGTGCTTAGTAGCTGGTGATCCAAGACTGATTAATTTTTATGAAAGTCAGCCGACAGTGGACAGGCACACCCTGTGATCGGTTACAAAGCCTCCAGCAGCACTGAATGTGCGTTCCGAAAGAACGCTGGATGCAGGACAGAACAGTAGCTCAATTGCATACTGTGCAAGCTCTGGCCAGTGATCCATCCTCAAGACCCAGTAACCCAGAGGATTTTCGGTGGGAAAGGTGTCCAAGTCTGATCTTGCCCCTAGGAATCAGAATCTGGTGATGGTTTTTGGAACCAATCATACCTTGGGGCTGCGGATTAAAAAATTGTCTGAACACATCGGTCAGACGGCCACCTTCTCCACCGCTCCTTCTGTGACTGACCGAAGCCTCTGCAACACGTTGTCCAGGACCAGGAATTTTTTACCTCCCAGGCTCTGGAAATGCGTTGCACAAACCTTTCTGCAAGGCCTCCCGAAGATGTTTCATCCTCTGCGACGGCTGGATAAGGTCTGCAACATTACCCTTGTAACGTGGATCAAGGAGGGTTGCCAGCCAGTAATGATCCCTCTCCTTGATACCACGAAGACAAGGATCATTTTGCAGGCTTTGCAGGATCAGGGAGGCCATGCAGCGTAGGTTTGCTGGGGCATTCGGTCCGGAGTCCTCTGGGTCACTAAGGACGACATGATCCGCAGCCACCTCCTCCCAGCCACGTACAAGTCCATGGGTTTCTGGGGACTGTTAATGATCCCTTGAAGACTGCTGCTGATGCTGAGTGCTAGGCTCCACCTCCATGCTGACACAATCCTCCTCCTCCTCATCCTCTTCCTGTGTGATCGGCGGGCCCGCAGGAACACTGTCTGGATAAAGGGGGCCTTGAGAGGTAAGGAAGTCCTCCTCTTCCTCCCTCTGTTCTGCCTCAAGTGCCCTGTCCATTATTCCACGCAGCGTGTGCTCCAACAGGTGGACAAGAGGGACAGTATCACTGATGCATGCACTGTCACTGCTCACCATCCTCGTGGCCTCCTCAAATGATGACAGGACAGTGCATGCATCCCTGATCGTGACCCACTGGCGTGGCAAAAAAAAAACAAGCTCCTCTGACCCTGTCCTGGGGCCATAGTCGCACAGGTACTCATTGATGGCCCTCTGCTGCGTATGCCACCGTTGAGTTCCACCTGGTGGGCATGTCACAGATTAGGCGGTTCTTGGGCAGGTTAAATTCCTTTTGCAGGTCAGTCAGCCGAGCACTGGCATTATATGACTGGCGGAAATGCCCACAGACTTTCCTGTCCTGCCTCAGGACATCCTGTAAGCCCGGGTACCTGCCCAAGAACTGCTGCACCACCAAGTTAAGGACGTGAGCCAAACAGGGCACATGGGTCAGCTGTCCCTGTCGGAGTGCAGAGAGGAGGTTGGTGCCATTGTCGCAAACCACCATTCCTGGCTTAAGCTGGCGTGGCGTCAACTACCTCTGAGCCTGCCCCTGCAGAGCTGACAGAATCTCTGCCCCAGTGTGGCTCCTGTCCCCCAAGCACACCGGCTCAAGCACTGCATGGCATCTTTTTGCCTGCGTACTTGCGTAGCCCCTTGAACGTCTACGGAGCACCGCTGGTTCCGTGGACAAATCAGCAGAGGAAGAGGCCATGGAGGAAGAAGAAGAGGAGGGGGTGGAAGAGAGAGGTGTGTCAGAATCACCACTAGTTGCATTTTGGAGGCATGGTGGCGGAAACAACCTCCAACACTACTGAACCCTGTCCTGCATCCTTCCCAGCTGCCAGCAGAGTCACGCAGTGCGCCGTGAAAGATAGGTAATGTCCCTGTTCATGCCTGCGGGACCATGAGTCAGCGGTAATATGCACCTTACCGCTGACCGCCCTGTCCAGCGAGGCCAAGACATCGCCTTCCACATGCCGGTAGAGAGCCGGAATCGCCTTCCGTGAAAAAAAGTGGCGTTTGGGAACCTGCCACTGAGGTACCGCACATTCCACAAACTCACGAAAGGGGGCAGAGTCTACCAACTGAAAAGGCAGCAGTTGAAGTGCTAGCAATTTAGCCAAGCTAGCATTCAACCGCTGGGCATGTGGATGGCTGGGAGCGAATTTCTTTCGCTGGTGTAGCAACTGGGGCAGGGAAATTTGCCTGGTACAATCGGACGTTGTGTACCGATAGCAGATTGCCCGCAAGTACTTGGCAGTGGCACACCTAATTCTACACCTTCGTGCCTCTCAGTGCAGGTTTCTGAGAGGACTGAAGGTATAGTGGGGTTGGAGATCCCAGCTGATGAGGAGCAAGGAGAGGTCCGCTTTGTTCTTTGGTGTGGGTCTTTTATGTACGCTTGCCAACGGACTGCATGGCAGGTCGACATATGTCTGGTCAAGCATGTGGTGCCCAAGTGGCTGCTGTTTTGGCCACGCTTGAAACGCTTCAGACATATGATGCAAATAGCAATGGTGCGATCTTCTGCACACGTCTGAAAAAAGGGCCACACCAAACAACTTTTGGAAAAACGCACAGAGTCAGCAGCACCCTGCACATGCGGAGCTCTGCGGTGTGATGCAGTCGGTGTGCTTCCCTTAAGCTGGCCCCTGGAGGGCATCCTGCCTCATTGGAGATGTGCCTCCTCCTCCTACTCTCTCCTATCAGGCACCCACGTAGAGTCAGTGACCTCATCATCCCCTCCCTCCTCGTCACTGGAGCAAACCTGGCAGTATGCTGCAGCTGAGGGAACATGACTGCCAGTTTGTTGTCCTTCTTGGGCACTCCCTCTGTCCGGGCTTACGTTACTGCCTTCCTCAAGCTGGGTACCATCATCGGAGCCTTCAAAACGCTGCGCATCCTCCTGCAGCATGTACCCAATACTGTGGTCGAACAGTTCGGGGGATTCCTCCATGCATGATGGTGGGGCTAGGGAAGGAGTAACTGATGACCTTGAGCCGATGGAATAGGCCACTTTGGCACCTGCATTGGCAGCCAAGGTAGCCTGGGTGACAGAGGATGAGGAGGATGAGGACGGCTTGGTCATCCACTCTACCAACTCTTCTGCATGTTGCGGCTCAACGTGGCCAGCTGCCGAAAAAAAGGACAAGCGTGCCCCACGGCCACATGCTGATGAGGATGCACCATGTCCATGACCAGCACTGTTACCTCTAGACACAGAGCCTGCTTGCCCTTTTTTATTGGCCTGTGAGTGTCTGCCTCTCCTTGTTGGCCTTCCAGACATACTGTATTTGATATATTGGAATAGGTACACTGGCCTGCAGTGAGATGTAGCTGCACAAAGCTGGATTGTATATATATACTGATTATACTGCAGCTAACTGAATCAACTGCCTGCCTGTATTATTAGGAAGAGAACAGGTATGGTCTGCAGTTAGCTTTACCTGCACACTGTGCCCAGTATACAGTACACTGACTTAATATACTGCAGCTTAGCTCAATCAACTGCCTGCCTGTATTATTAGGAAGAGAACAGGGATGGTCTGCAGTCAGCTTTACCTGCACGCTGTGCCCAGTATACAGTACACTGACTTAATATACTGCAGCTTAGCTCAATCAACTGCCTGCCTGTATTATTAGGAAGAGAACAGGGATGGTCTGCAGTCAGCTTTACCTGCACACTGTGCCCAGTATACAGTACACTGACTTAATATACTGCAGCTTAGCTCAATCAACTGCCTGCCTGTATTATTAGGAAGAGAACAGGGATGGTCTGCAGTCAGCTTTACCTGCACACTGTGCCCAGTATACAGTACACTGACTTAATATACTGCAGCTTAGCTCAATCAACTGCCTGCCTGTATTATTAGGAAGAGAACAGGGATGGTCTGCTGTCAGCTTTACCCGCACACTGTTACACAAACAAGTAGTGGCGCACAATATCCACATAGACATATATGTCCCCAATTGAATATAATGAGAATAAAAATAAAAATAATAATAATAAAAATAAAAATAAAAATAAATAAAAATAAAAACATGGCAAAGAATGACTAAGTAAAAAAGGTTATAATACACAACACCATATGATGTATATGAATGGTCTGAAAAGAAGTCCATAGAGTCTATCTACATACTATGATGTATGTAGAAGAAAACAGGGATGGAGGGGATCCACTTTGCACAGGGCAGCCGTTATGGATGAACAGAAACCATGTTCTGAGTAAAACTGAAAAGCAAGGAGAGAGGCGCCTCTAAGTGCAGCAGTAAAAAACTTTAATTAGTAAATAACATAATACACTCACATATAGGTGAATGAATACAGGCGTGTGGAAAATGTCAGGATGACGACCAGCAGCTGCAGATCACAGTGCACAGGTTTCCAGCTCAGCTGTGTGAAGCAGGAGTGTCTCTTGTGGGTGGATGAGCCGGCTTCCAGGGACAGCAATCCTGTTAGATGTTCAGAAGCGAGACTTGGAACACACAAGTGGCTGGATGGCAGGGACTGACGTCATCAGAGATGGACGCGTTTCATGAGCGTGCAGGCTAGCGATGTCCTGGCAAGCCGCACTCCTTTTTCAACATGACATGAGGGTGGAAGTGTGTAGACGCCAATTATAGAGGAAAGATGAGATTGATTGGGTGACGCTGGGGGAAGGTTGTATCCAACTGGAGAAGAGAAAGGGAGGTCATGTGATTGGGATCACGGGGAGAGGAAACTGGAGTGAATGTGAATAAAAAGTATGGAGGAAAAAAGGAAAAAGAAAAAGAAAATGGGAAAATAGGAGCAGTGGCTACGGGTAGAATGAAAGTATAAACTGCAATGGATGGCTATGGTTTAATGGAATACTAGGGGTATGAAGATTGGTAATAAATCATTTAAATGAAAGCAGACAGCGCTGCTGAAATAACTGAAAATAAATAATTAGATAAGAAATAAAAAATAAAAATAAAAATAAAAAGAATAAAGGAAAAATTGAAGGGAAAGGAAAGTAAAACAATCAAATAAAATAACCATAAAGTAATAACACAGAACACAAGCAGAATTGTGGCTGTGTGAAAAAAATAAAAAATGAGTGAATAGGATCGCTATACAGGAGAAAAATATATCTCCTTATGAATGCTAGTGGGAAAAATAAGGAATGGGACTGAGATAACACCGGAAAAAATATGCTGTGATATAAGGAAAAAAAAAAAAAAAAGGGGGGGGGAGGGAAAGGGGGTGGTATATTTTTATGGTTGTTAATATATATAGTAAATGCTCACTAAATACCTATTCAGGCATTCACTGAATATTTATGGGACGGGGGAGGGGAAGGGGGAGGGGAAGAGGGAGGGGGGGAGGGAAAGGGGGAAGGGGAAAAACGCGAACGGCACGGAATTCTGCAAGAGGAGAAGTGGGTTTTAGGTAGCAGTTGGATAGGGAAGAGTATAAGAGAAAATATATATTTGTCATGTTGATAGACATAAAATATAAAAGTGCATAGGGATATTAACGCAGGTATAAACATATATAGATACCATACAGGACTAGTGAGATATGTTTATCAGACTGAGTACAATAATATGTATTGTGTCCACCGCCCTAGTACAGAGAAAAATATATATATGTATAAATCAGACTGAAAACACCTATACTCACATTAACAATATATGCGCAAAGTATAGTGATCAGTAATATGACGATATATCAAAGAATTACTAAACATAGAGAGAGTGTAAAATGGTAAAAAATTGTTTAAAAATACACATATAGATATATATGTGTATATATATACTCGAGTATAAGCCAACTCGAGTATAAGCCGAGGTACCTACTTTTACCACAAAAAACTGGGAACATTTATTGACTCGAGTATAAGCCGAGGGGGGGGGGGGGTGTGCCCATTGCCCAACCTTACTGTGCCCATTGCCATCTCACTCTGCCACCTCACTGCCCATTGTCACCTCACTGTGCCCATTGTTGTCTCACTGTGTCCCTTACTGTGCCCATTGCCACCTCACTGCCCACTGTCACCTCACTGTGCCCCCTTACTGTGTCCATTGCAGCCTCCCTGTGCCCGAGTCAGTACCTCAAAATCTTGTAATTCCGCGGCCGGCGTCCATTGTTCAAATCTCGGGCCGTTCTCCCTGTCCCTTCCGTGATAGGTGTTTCCAGCAAACACTGTGTTGAGTGTTTGCGCCTATCACGGAGGTCCTCTCATTCGCCGACTCCGTTTCCCAGCAGGCACTGTGTTCAGTGCTCGGCCAATCACGGATGTCGGACAAGAGGACCTCCGTGATAGGCGCAAACACTCATCACAGTGTTTTCTGGAAACGCCTATCGCCGAAGGGACAGGGAGAACGGCGCGAGATTTGAACAATGGACGCCGGCCGCGGAATTTCACGATTTTGAGGTACTGACTCGAGTATAAGCCGAGGGGTATACTTTCAGCCCTAAAAAAAGGGCTGAAAAACTCGGCTTATACTCGAGTATATACAGTATATATATATATATATATATATATATATATATATAAATATACATACACATATATATCTAAAAAATAATAAATAAATAAACAAATAAACATACGCAAACATGATCATATTAAAATTATAAAATGTGGAGTATCTACTAGTAAATAGAGGCCCATGGAGATATGTAATAAAAACAAGTAAATAGCAATCGAGGTGAGGGAATAAAATTCAGGGATATAAATAAAATAATTTATAAAATGGTGGAAATCTCAATCCCTTCATTTATACCGCCAGATGAGAGGACATCTAAGGTGTAAATCCAAAAAGTTTCCCTGGCGCATAATTTTTTGATCCGTTCTGCTGCTGTGAATGAGCCGGGAATCTGTTCAATCACCCAGACTTTTAGGCCACTGGTAGATTTATTGTTGGCTGCACAGAAGTGTCTGGGGACACTGTGGGGATCAGTGCCTCCTTCTATTAGCCTCCTATGTTCCCCAAACCTGACTCGTAGCCACAGCATATTTTTTCCGGTGTTATCTCAGTCCCATTCCTTATTTTTCCCACTAGCATTCATAAGGAGATATATTTTTCTCCTGTATAGCGATCCTATTCACTCATTTTTTATTTTTTTCACACAGCCACAATTCTGCTTGTGTTCTGTGTTATTACTTTATGGTTATTTTATTTGATTGTTTTTACTTTCCTTTCCCTTCAATTTTTCCTTTATTCTTTTTCTTTTTATTTTTTATTTCTTATCTAATTATTTATTTTCAGTTATTTCAGCAGCGCTGTCTGCTTTCATTTAGATGATTTATTACCAATCTTCATACCCCTAGTATTCCATTAAACCATAGCCATCCATTGCAGTTTATACTTTCATTCTACCCGTAGCCACTGCTCCTATTTTCCCATTTTCTTTTTCCTTTTTTCCTCCATGCTTTTTATTCACATTCACTCCAGTTTCCTCTCCCCATGATCCCAATCACATGACCTCCTTTTCCCTTCTCCAATTGGATACAACCTTCCCCCAGCGTCACCCAATCAATCTCATCTTTCCTGTATAATTGGCGTCTACACACTTCCGCCCTCATGTCATGTTGAAAAAGGAGCGCGGCTTGCCAGGACATCGCTAGCCTGCACGCTCATGAAACGCGTCCATCTCTGATGACGTCAGTCCCTGCCATCCAGCCACTTGTGTGTTCCAAGTCTCGCTTCTTTAAAAAAACATAACCTTTTATTTCTCTATATAGATATTCTTATCATATCCCTACGATTCCTATTAAATTCCCAGTAATTGGCCGTAAGTATCAATATAGAACTAGAATATAGTTTATAGTTTGTTTTGTTTTATGTAGTGTAATTTATAGTATACAGTCTACTATGTATAATTCTTGATAACACATAAAATACACAGCCTAAGCTATTCTCTCTCTCTATATATATATATTTTCTTTGGCTCATCCTGTGCCATTGCCTCCCTGGAGTGTCACAATCTATCAGCCCAGTATGATCCCCGCCGCACACAGCATGCCCCAGCTTGCGCGGTTACCATGGTTGCCAAAAATACAAGACAAACCCGCCCACCTATCCTCACTCTGGTATAAATTACCACACCTAAGATGGCCGCCACACTAGCCTGATGAAGGGACACGCATGTCCTGAACGCGAAGCACCTCCCGCATACCTCTGACCCGGAAGTGATGACCCCAGGACCCCACGGAGCACACACAGTCCAGATCCAAGTTTCCGGCCGGCGCTGCTCAACATCCAGTGCAGGAAGAGACACAGGATCGAGGACTCCAGCCCAACTGCCCGTGAAACCACCATCACCCCTGAGGATCTGCGGATGAAGTTCCTGTCAACCCCTGACACGCTCGATTACCACTGCTCAAATGTGAGTGTATTTTAATCTTTTAATTAAAAACTGTTTTTTACTTGCTGCATTTAGAGGGCGCCGTTCCCTTTTTCGTCTTGTCTGCGTCCATCTCTGATGACGTCAGTCCCTGCCATCCAGCCACTTGTGTGTTCCAAGTCTCGCTTCTGAACATCTAACAGGATTGCTGTCCCTGGAAGCCGGCTCATCCATCCACAAGAGACACTCCTGCTTCACACAGCTGAGCTGGAAACCTGTGCACTGTGATCTGCAGCTGCTGGTCGTCATCCTGACATTTTCCACACACCTGTATTCATTCACCTATATGTGAGTGTATTATGTTATTTACTAATTAAAGTTTTTTACTGCTGCACTTAGAGGCGCCTCTCTCCTTGCTTTTCAGTTTTACTCAGAACATGGTTTCTGTTCATCCATGACGGCTGCCCTGTGCAAAGTGGATCCCCTCCATCCCTGTTTTCTTCTACATACATCATAGTATGTAGATAGACTCTATGGACTTCTTTTCAGACCATTCATATACATCATATGGTGTTGTGTATTATAACCTTTTTTACTTAGTCATTCTTTGCCATGTTTTTATTTTAATTTATTTTTGTTATTATTTTTATTTTTATTCTCATTATATTCAATTGGGGACATATATGTCTATGTGGATATTGTGCGCCACTACTTGTTTGTGTAACTGTATTTGAAACCCATAGGGCAGCACATTCCGCTTTTCATTTCTCCTTTTGTTTCTTTAGTTTTGGTTTTCTATCATATCATACACATTCCTGTTTTTAATATTTAAATACTTCAACAACCCCCCCCATCTCCCTCCCTCTGTCCTCCCGTTTCAGGTCATTACATTATTTCATTATATATTTTTCACTTTTATTTTTATCATTACATTCTTTATATTTATCAATTTATTTTTCCTTTTTCTTCTTTGAAGCCATGGATCTTATTGAAGATCTAGAAACCAACAAATATGCAGTCCTGAATGCCATATGGACAAAATTCCCCACATCCTTATTTTTGGAAAACTATGTTCTCCCCAGTAAGGTACACCATTCCATATGTGGGAAATTTAAACAACTGGAAAGACTTGCCCAAACCGCAAATCAACAATGGTGGGACAAGTTCTTTTTAGAAAAGTACATCCTTACTAAGATCTCCCCCAGGGGTCTAAAAGTGATGAAAGAATGTCAATTTCTTGAAGCTGACAATAAGAAAGAATGGGCAGAAATTGAAGAGTTCTGCACTTCCAAATGGATGAGGATACTCATCTCTCATAGAACCGTCAGGTTCGAAAAACTAAAAAATGACACACACACCCTCATCAAGAATATTGTCAGTTTCAATACTCCCCTCCCCCTTTCCTGGTTTGAAATACTTAGGAAAAATACCCAACATGATGAAGACAACCTTTTACATATGAAGTTGGGGAAATTTAGGCGTGATTTAGATGACTTCAACCTAGATAAAGACTTTACATGGAACAAAACTAAAACCCACCATGCCCTACCAGTTAATACACCTCCCCTAGAGGTTCTCCCTAGTCTATCTACATTAACTGTCCCTCCACCCTTGGGCCCTGATCCCCCTCGTCCTTTGATGAGTCTAGTAATTCCAGGCCCCTTTGGCCATGGGTTATCCCGCAGGCCTTTAAAGTCCACCCGGGATCCTGGAACTGCCGACTTCAGAAAAGCACAGTTGCCTAAAAGTAATAAAAATGATGCAATAAATAGACATAACAAACATAAGTCCACCCATGGCAATGCCAGTCTAATTCAAGCTCTTAATAGATTTTATAATAGATCACCAGTTCAGCCTGCAGCCACCTTATCTTTTCCTTCTATCTGTAATAGTGCCTCTATAAGCACTATGGACACTGCCGTTTTCCCCTCTTCAAACTCTTACACTGATCCCTCTGTGGCTCCCTCTTACCCACTCACCACCTCTGCCCCTACTGAGACCACCCCTGTCATGCAGTCTTCTTTTTTAGTCTCCAGTCCTCCTCTGACAGCACCCAAAAACCACAAAAAAAGAAAACTCACCAAAGAGGCTGTAGAGGAGGACGAAATAGAAAACAATCCCAATGCCATCAAACTAAGGAAACTATAAAAATATTCAATCTATCCTCTCGTACTCTTTCTCCCGCTGGCACTTCCCTTCTTAGCAGAGGCCTGAACTTTGCCCCACTCAACAAACCCAACCCTTTTTTACTCTTTAAAGATCTTAACAGATATACACGCAACCTTACCTTAAAGTGGTTGTAAACCCTTTTATCTTTTTTTTTTTTTTTTTACTAACCTGCAAGACAAAGCTATAATGAGCTAGTATGACTAGCATACTAGCTCATTATGTACCCCTTACCTTCGATCGGGGCCCCCGAAGTCGTCCGTGTCCCTCCTCTAGCCGCATCCATCGCTGCGGCGATAGCCGGAATGTTACTTCCGGGTATCGCCGCTGCAGCCAATCACAGTGCCGCTCCGGTGCTGTGATTGGCCGGAGCGGCGAAGACTTGACTCCGCGCATGCGCGCGTGAGCTGTCGTATTCGGCTAAGTCGTCGAATGTTGCGACCTAGCCGAATTTGTGAATGGGGTGACGTCAGAGTCGCCGCATTTACATACAAATATCTCCTTAACCGTGTAGGTTAAGGAGATATTTCATGCACCTACAGGTAAGCCTTAATCTAGGCTTACCTGTACGTCTTTGTTTAAAAAGTGGGTTTACAACCACTTTAAAGAGACATTTCCATATCAAAGAACAAAAAGATCAGTTAAATAACATCACATCCCATTCCACACCTCCTACCATCTCCTCTGATGTATTTTTATACTCTTCCAACTCTATAGATGACACAGAGGACCCCTTGGTTGACGAAGAGCTGTTCCACTTACTCACCCAACACCCAGCCACCTCTCCCCCAGTTATTCACACTGCCTTTAAACCTCAATCCATTTTTAACCCTGTACACTCTAAAGGCCCGTACATCGAAAGCTTTTACAGGGTAGTATTCTCAGACTTCCAAAAACTTTGTACACTAGCAGCCCCGAAAAAAACCAACAACCTCTCGCCTTTTGAGATTAGAGCCCTCCGCAGTCTCACAGAAGCGGAAGATATAGTCATCAAGAGTGCTGACAAAGGTGGAGGAATTGTTATACAGGATCATAATGACTACCTCAGTGAAGCCAGGAGACTACTCTCCGATAGCAACACCTATAGAAAGATCCCTAAAGACCCTACCTCAGATTATACGATAGAAATTGACTCTTTAGTCAATGCTGCATGTCTTAATAATGTCCTCAGTAAAGTAGAAAAATCCTTTCTTTTAAAGAATTTTTATCATATTCCCTACTTTTATCACCTTCCCAAAGTGCACAAAAGTCTGGACAATCCCCCAGGGAGACCGATAGTGGCCGCGATGGACAGCATCACCACGGGGCTTAGTTTATACGTGGACCAATTCCTTCAGCCCATAGTCCAACAATTAGATTCATATATTAAAGACGGGAGCCACTTGATGGAATCACTTTCAGTGTACCAATGGGAACCTACTTACCTTTGGCTCTCACTTGATGTTAATTCTCTGTACACCTCCATCCCCTATGCCTTCGGTCTCTGGGCTTTGGAGTTTTTCCTCTCGCACGATCCTCTGATTAATCCTCGTCAAGCTTCATTTATCATAGATGCCACCACTTTTTGCCTCACTCACAATTATTTTAAATTTGATGACGATTTTTATTCACAGTTACAGGGAACTGCAATGGGCGCTAATTTTGCACCCTCATATGCCAACCTAGTGATGGGATATTGGGAGAGAGAATATATTTACAACAACAATAACCCCTTCTCCAAAAATATCATTTTCTTCGGTCGCTATATTGACGACGTTATTGTTATTTGGGATGGTTCCGCAGACACTATTCCATTATTTGTAGACCATTGTAACAGCAATTCCTTTGGCCTATCCTTTACCTATGTCAGTAATCCCACCACTCTTCCTTTTTTGGATTTGGAGTTAGCCTTTGACCGAGAAACCATGGCCATTATCTCCAAAAACTACATTAAGCCTACTGCCGGCAACTCCTACCTCCATCACAAGAGCTGCCATTTTCCCAAATGGATTAACAATATTCCAAAAGGACAGTTTTGCCGACTCAGACAGAACTGTACCAAAGATCTAGATTACATCGACCAAAGTAAGTGAGAAAGGGTACCCAGATGGTCTCATTGAAGAGGCCTTCCTCTTTTACCTTAAGGGCAAACCAGCCAAGATGGTTCGTGAGACGGAGAATCACTCACTCCGTTTCACCACCACCTTCCACTCTGAATACAAGAAAATGGAAAGCATTCTTGCCAACCATTGGAAGATCCTTTTGCAGGATCCAGCCGTCAAATCAATCATTCCCGTATGCCCCAAAGTAACGTATCACAGAGCACCAAACCTTAAAAGCAAACTGGCTCCCAGTAAGATCCACTCTCGTGCCTGCACCACTACACCATTAGTTCTCATACCATTAGTTGGCATGTACAAATGCAATAAAACTTTATGCAAAACTTGCCATTTTGTCCATCATGGACAAAAATCCTTTTCTACAAAGGGTAAAACCTTCCCACTTAAAGAGTTTTATAATTGTTCATCTGATTTTGTAGTGTACGGCCTAAGTTGCCCCTGCGGCCTTATGTACGTCGGCCGCACCATACGAGCTCTACGAGTCAGGTTTGGGGAACATAGGAGGCTAATAGAAGGAGGCACTGATCCCCACAGTGTCCCCAGACACTTCTGTGCAGCCCACAATAAATCTACCAGTGGCCTAAAAGTCTGGGTGATTGAACAGATTCCCGGCTCATTCACAGCAGCAGAACGGTTTAAAAAATTATGCGCCAGGGAAACTTTTTGGATTTACACCTTAGATGTCCTCTCACCTGGCGGTATAAATGAAGGGATTGAGATTTCCACCATTTTATAAATAATTTTATATATATCCCTGAATTTTATTCCCTCACCTCGATTGCTATTTACTTGTTTTTATTGCATATCTCCATGGGCCTCTATTTACTAGTAGATACTCCACATTTTATAATTTTAATATGATCATGTTTGCGTATGTTTATTTGTTTATTTATTTTATTATTTTTTATATATATATATGTGTATGTATATATATATATATATATATATATATATATATATATATATATATTATATATATATGTATGTGACCTCTTTTATATATACACATATATATCTATATGTGTATTTTTAAACAATTTTTTACCATTTTACACTCTCTCTATGTTTAGTAATTCTTTGATATATCGTCATATTACTGATCACTATACTTTGCACATATATTGTTAATGTGAGTATAGGTGTTTTCAGTCTTATTTATACATATATATATATATTTTTCTCTGTACTAGGGAGGTGGACACAGTACATATTATTGTACTCAGTCTGATGAACATATCTCACTAGTCCTGTATGGTATCTATATATGTTTATACCTGCGTTAAATATCCCTATGCACTTTTATATTTTATGTCCATCAACATGACAAATATATATTTTCTCTTATACTCTTCCCTATCCAACTGCTACCTAAAACCCACTTCTCCTCTTGCAGAATTCCGTGCCGTTCGCGTTTTTCCCCTTCACCCTTTCCCTCCCCCCCCCTCCCTCTTCCCCTCCCCCTCCCCCGTCCCATAAATATTCAGTGAATGCCTGAATAGGTATTTAGTGAGCATTTACTATATATATTAACAACCATAAAAATATACCACCCCCTTTCCCTCCCCCCCCCTTTTTTTTTTTTTTTTCCTTATATCACAGCATATTTTTTCCGGTGTTATCTCAGTCCCATTCCTTATTTTTCCCACTAGCATTCATAAGGAGATATATTTTTCTCCTGTATAGCGATCCTATTCACTCATTTTTTATTTTTTTCACACAGCCACAATTCTGCTTGTGTTCTGTGTTATTACTTTATGGTTATTTTATTTGATTGTTTTTACTTTCCTTTCCCTTCAATTTTTCCTTTATTCTTTTTATTTTATTTTTATTTTTTATTTCTTATCTAATTATTTATTTTCAGTTATTTCAGCAGCACTGTCTGCTTTCATTTAAATGATTTATTACCAATCTTCATACCCCTAGTATTCCATTAAACCATAGCCATCCATTGCAGTTTATACTTTCATTCTACCCGTAGCCACTGCTCCTATTTTCCCATTTTCTTTTTCTTTTTCCTTTTTTCCTCCATGCTTTTTATTCACATTCACTCCAGTTTCCTCTCCCCGTGATCCCAATCACATGACCTCCTTTTCCCTTCTCCAATTGGATACAACCTTCCCCCAGCGTCACCCAATCAATCTCATCTTTCCTGTATAATTGGCGTCTACACACTTCCGCCCTCATGTCATGTTGAAAAAGGAGCGCGGCTTGCCAGGACATCGCTAGCCTGCACGCTCATGAAACGCGTCCATCTCTGATGACGTCAGTCCCTGCCATCCAGCCACTTGTGTGTTCCAAGTCTCGCTTCTGAACATCTAACAGGATTGCTGTCCCTGGAAGCCAGCTCATCCACCCACAAGAGACACTCCTGCTTCACACAGCTGAGCTGGAAACCTGTGCACTGTGATCTGCAGCTGCTGGTCGTCATTCTGACATTTTCCATTTGCCTGTATTCATTCACCTATATGTGAGTGTATTATGTTATTTACTAATTAAAGATTTTTACTGCTGCACTTAGAGGCACCTCTCTCCTTGCTTTTCAGTTTTACCCGCACACTGTGCCCAGTATACAGTACACTGACTTAATATACTGCAGCTTAGCTCAATCAACTGCCTGCCTGTATTATTAGGAAGAGAACAGGGATGGTCTGCAGTCAGCTTTACCTGCACACTGTGCCCAGTATACAGTACACTGACTTAATATACTGCAGCGAGAATAACAGGAACACTCTGAAGTGAGATCTAGCTAAACTGAATACAGTATATATATATGCACAATGCCTGGAATGCATATATATACTAAATATACTGACTGCAGCTACCTGGATCGCCTGCCTGCTCTATCTAACTGAAATGAAATGACACTCTGACTCTCTCTCTATCTCTCTCACAATGCCGCAACACACTACACAAGGCCGATACTCAGGTGGCCTTATATAGTGTAGGGCGTGTACCCACTCCCCTGAGCCATGATTGGCCAAAGGCACCCTGACTTTGGCCAATTATGGCTCTCTGTGCTGACGGCGCTGTGATTGGCCAAAGCATGCGGGTCATAGTGCATGCTTGGCCAATCATCAGCCAGCAATGCACTGCGATGACGCAGTGAATTATGGGCCGTGATGTGCCACTCAAATTTGGCGCGAACGGCCCATAATGTTCGAAATTCGGCAAACGATCAAACAGCCGATGTTCGAGTCGAGCTCATCCCTAGTATCGAGGTATTTGTAAATCGCTATTGTATCTCCTCTCAAGCGTCATTTCTCCAGTGAGAATACATTTAGTGATTGCAGTTGTTCCTCATAATTGATGTCCTCCAATCCCCTCATTATGTTTGTTGCCCTTCTTTGGACTTTCTCCAGTTCCAGCGCATCCCTTCTGAGGACTGGTGACAAGAACTGGACAGAATACTCCAGATGTGGCCTAACCAGAGTTTTTTAAATTGGTAGGATTATAGTTTTATCCCTGAAGTATATCACTTTTTTTATGCATGCTAACATTCTGCCGGCTTTGGTAGCTGTGATTCAATCATAGGTGTAAAGTATCAGCTTAGTGCAAATCTAGTGAAAATGCAGTGTGGGAGTAGTACGACCGTTCATTTTTACTTTGCTGACATTTTATTTTGTCAGGGCAGATTTCAGTGCATTACTACATGTTTACCACAGTAATTTGCAGTGCGTTATTGTAGGTTTACGGAAGTATATTTCAGTGCGTTATTGCACGATTACCACAGTATATTTAAGTGCGTTTGTAACGGGAGGGTCCGTGGAACCCAGAATCTCTTTGAAAGTATGAGATACCCTTGCTTCAGCTCCCCATGCACCTCTTATGTCTAAATCACCCTATGTCCATTAGGGGCATAGGGTGACTGAGAGAGTATATATTGGATTACTTTAAAATGGGACAGTAATTTTTATCCACAATATTCCCCAGTATATCTGTAAAAGGACTGTTTACTGCTTGTTTGATTCTGAACTCAACAGGTTAATTGAAAGATGCTAATGTTATCACCTGAGCCACCTGTCTGCCTGTTGTAATGTTAATGAATCCAGACTAACTTCTAAAGATCTTGTCAGGGAAAGTTCCATCCGCTGGTGACACTGCCTGATATTTGGCGTGCAGTACTGTGGTCCACCAGCAGGTGTCTCCTGGCAGTCTGGAACTGCCAGGGGAGCTTTCCCCTGGTGATGGTATTATGTAATCTTTGGGCCGCAGTACTGGTGTCCACCAGTGGGTGGTTCCTGGCAGTGTGGAGCCATCATCATCTCCTGCAATTAGGCATCACTTTAGTCTGATTGCAGGAGATGTGTATAAATACCTGACAGACACACTCTTACTTTTCCTTGGTATCTCTCCTTGCGCCCTGATCCTGAACCTGAGAAGCTCTGTATTTGTACCTGATCCTGTTCCTGTCTGTTACCTGAACCCTGAGCCTTGTACCTGTACCCGTCCCTCCTGTGATCCATCCATCCTCTCGTTGTCCTGTTTGTTTTCCCTTTCCCCAGCTGCTGATCTCCCGTTGACAACCCTGGCCTGGACCTGTTTATGATTCTGTTTTTCCCCATTACTTGTACATATTTGTCTGTTACTGTTATTATTTGTTGGTTCTGTTTGGTATTGGTTGTTGTGCACTGTGTGGTATTGGAGGTGGTTGTATCTATATTTTTCACTTATCTTTAATAAATCATTATATTTCACTTACACACGTTTGGGTTTCCTCTGTTGCAGTCCACATAGTTCTGGTCTTATCTGATACGTGATAGATCTTCCCTTTGTGGATTGGGCTAATTGACCCTGTATTGTATGAAGGAGTACTGTGATGATGTGTATTGGAGTTTAGGAGACAACCAGGTTAGGACACTCCGAGTCATCAGCTGCTTTAAAGGATTAGGTAATTAGCATGTTAATTAGGTCTGGTCACAGGTGCCTTTTCAGAGAAATACAGTGTATGAGCAGAATGTAAGAACCTCCTCTTTTAACTGTGTATAAAACTTGTTGTTTTCTCAATAAAGATTGTCATTCCTGCTTGAACCTCATACAGAGCGTTCTCATATTTGGGGGAGAATTATTCTTATGGGTCTTGTTCGCCTGACTGGAGTGTAGGTAGCTGCCTTGGTGTTCGGGAATGGAATATCCTAAACGGCTTTAACCCCTTTCATACTTCGGGTGCCGTTACAGCGTTATTGCACGTTTACTACAGTATATTGCAGTGTGTTAGTGCACGGTTAACGCAGTATATTTCAATGCATTATTGAAGGTTTACTGCAGTATATTTCAGTACGTTATTGCACGTTTACTGCAGTATATTGCAGTGTGTTCCTGCACATTTAACAAAGTATATTTCAGTGCGTTATTGCAGGTTTACCACAGTATATTGCAGTGGGATAGTGCAGGGTTAACGCAATATATTTCAGTGCATTGTTGCAAGTTTACCACAGTATATTGCAGTGCGTTAGTGCACATTTAACGCAGTATATTTCAGAACATTATTGTAGGTTTATCACTATACAGTAGGTGCCGCCGATTTTGTGTCAATCTCGCCTCTTCTAGCGGCGAGATTGACACCCTACAAGCCCCGTCGCGAGAGCCAGCGCCGAGCTGTCTCGTCATCGGGAAAGGAAAAATGTTGTTTTCCTTTCGAAATGAGCGGCACGCATTGCTGACATTGAGGTCGGTGGACGGAGATCCGACGTGGATTCCCGCCAATACCAGGCACTGTGTTTGGTATGAATCCTGAGCGTTCCCCCTCCAGGAGCATACCAGGCCCTTCGGTCTGGTATGGATTTTAAGGGGAACCCCCTAAGCCGAAAAAAACGGCGTGGGGGTCCCCCTCAAAATCCAAACCAGACCCTTATCCGAGCACGCAACCTGGCAGGCAGCAGGAAAAGAGGGGGGACAAGAGAGCGGCCCCCCTCCCTCCTGAACCGTACCAGGCCGCATGCCCTCAACATGGGGGGTTTGGTGCTTTGGGGCAGGGGGGCGACCTGGATCCCCCCCACCCCAAAGCACTCCGCCCCCATGTTGATGGGGACAAGGGCCTCTTCCCGACAACCCTAGCTGTTGGTTGTCGGGGTCTGCGGGCGGGGGCTTATCGGAATCCGGGAGCCCCCTTTAATAAGGGGGCCCCCAGATCCCGGCCCCCCACCCTATGTGAATGAGTATGGGGTACATTGTACCCCTACCTATTCACCTAGTGGAAAAAAAATTCTATAAAATAACACACACAGGTTTTTAAAGTAATTTATTACACAGCTCCGGGGGTCTTCTTCCGACTCCGGGGGTCTCTTCCGACAGTATATTTAGTGCATTGTTGCAGGGGGTTAGTGCACGTTAACACAGTATATTTCAGTGTGTTATTGCACGTTTACCGCAGTATAATGCAGTGCAATACTACACGTTTAGCGCAGTATATTTCAGTGTGTTAGTGCAGGCTTACTGCAGTATAATGCAACGTGTCAGTACACGTTTACCGCAGTATATTGCAGTGCATTCCTGCACATTAACTGCAGTAAATCGTTAGTGCACATTTAACGCAGTATACTCCAGTGCGGTATTGCAGGTTTACTACAGTATATTGCAGTGCATTAGTGCACGTTTAACACAATATATTTCAGTGCATTATTCCAGGTTTACCACAGTTTATTGCAGTGCGTTAGTGCACATTTTGTTAATAAGCCCCTCCCCGCATCATGTCTGGGAGGCCAACAAGGAGAGGCAGACTTTCCCATAGCACTGTGAGGGGGCCAGCATCGTCTGGGTCCACAGGCAAAGGTGAACGTGGCCCATCCTCTGGCAGGGCATAATTTCCTCTGTTTAGTGATGGGCAACCCATGCTATCCAGCCACTGCATGCAGAGGAGGTGGTGGACTGGCTTACTAAACCATCCTCACCATTCATCAAACATGCAGAGACTAGTGCGCAGCTCACCCCCATAACCATTGTATGCCCAATTACTTGCATATAAGCCTTAAAAATGGGCACTTTTGATTTTTCCAGTTTGGTTCCATAGACCTCAATAGGGATTGTTATTTGGTTCCAAACTTTTGTGATGTTATAAAGTTCTGCCCTGAACAGAAACAGGGGTCGTTCGGCCCATATCTAGTTATAATCAATTACAGCAACAGTTTTTTCTTTGCTTTCAGGATAAATGTTTTAAATGAGTGAATAAAATTTGATAATTTTAATCACTCTTGCCAGTGTTAAGTGGTTTGTCTCATCTATGTAAACTGAGAAATTCTGCTGAAGAATTTGAGCTAGTTGCAGATCATCAGATGAAAATAGAAAGAAGAAACCCTAAAAAAAAGTAAACTAATACAGCCATCACATCTAAGAATTAGTAAGTTGCATATAATAAATGCTTGATTTTGGGTTTAATACTGCTTTAACGCTAACCTGGGGAGATTAGGAGAATAGTTGATTTTCACTAATCTCCCCACCACTTTCTTTCTTGGAACCCACCATGGGGGACAGTTAAGTGGCAGGGTGGGGGAGTCCACAAATTAGTACAATACGATCGAAGTTTAGATCCAGAATCTAAGCTTCATTGAAATCAAGGGAAAGCCAGAAGTTTGTTTTCACTGATGGCCATTTTCTAAACTAACTGTCAAGGGATTCACAAAGAAAGGGAATGGACAACAATAAAAATTAAAAATCCCTTTAAATATTGTGCCTGGGGGCCCCCTTAATGTTCCTGTAAAGTCCATTCGTGTCTGGTATGGATTTTAAGGGGAACCCCATGCCCCCCCTCCTGAACCATACCAGGCCACATGCCCTCAATGCCACCCACCCCAAATCACCTTGTCCCTACTGTATGTTGATGGGAACAAGGGCCTCTTCTTGACAACCCTGGGCTGTGGCTGTCGGGGTCTGCAGGCGGAGGGGCTTATCAGAATCTGCCATGTGAATGGGTATCGGGTACATCGTACCCCTACCCATTCATCAAAAAAAAAGTGTCAAAAAGTAGAAACCACAAGTGACAGCTTTTGACAAATCCTTTAATAATTTTTTTTTTAAAGTGTCCCGCGATGTAATCCACCGTCAATCATGCAGCCCGACGGACCCGACAAATAGGAAGGCTACCCACCATATGCACTCTCTTCCCTTTGACAGCTCTTATTTAGGCAAGGACGGGGCCACCCAGTGACATAACCGAGTGGCCCCGCCCTCTCCTTACGTCATGTCAACCATTCGCCCATCCCTAATGAGAAGATGCCATTTTAGAGTAACTCTGAGATCAACATAAAAATATGCAATTCCTTTGCAGCACAGCTATTCACACTTATGCTCCATACACACGATCGTTTTTCATGCCGTTAAAAATGCCATTAAAAAAAATGGCCATTAAAAATGATCGTGTGTAGGCTCCAGAGCATTTTTAACGACGTGAAAAACGGGCATTAAAAATTTCGAACATGCTCTCTTTTTTCACGTCGTTTTTCGTGTCGTTTTTTTTAACGACGTGAAAAACGATAGTGTGTATGCTTTAACGACATGAAAAAAAACGTGCATGCTCAGAATCAAGTATGAGACAGGAGCGCTCGTTCTGGTAAAACTAGCGTTCGTAATGGAGATAGCACATTCGTCACGCAGTCACGGACTGAAAAGAGCGAATCGTCGCTCAACAAACTTTACTAACATGAAGGGTGGCGCCATTCGAACGGAACTTCCCCTTTATAGTGCCGTCGTACGTGTTGTACGTCACTGCGCTTTGCTTGATCGTTTTTTAAAATGATCGTGTGTACGCAAGACAGGCTTGAGAGGAAACATGAAAAAAAAACGACGTGAAAAACGGCAAGAAAAAAAATGGCAAGAAAAACGATCGTGTGTATGGGGCATTAGGAGATTCGGATCGTGGGCAAAATCGCAGCGATTCTGTCCACAATTCCAGAATCACAGCAAAACGTGTAACACATTTGCGATGCTATTATTTCTTAATGGAGACTCAAACATAGGGCGACGCACAGTGTTCCTGTGTGATCCGCAGCCGGTTCCAGTGTGAACCAAGCCTCAAGCCTTTATAAACAGACTGCAATTTACAAACTAGTAAAGGCATTTACCATCTGGAAGAATAAAAATTGTCCTTTTTTGGATGCCGACGATGGAAATAGAATACAGGTTTACACTACAGCTAGAGAACCTTTGTAAACAAGCAACAATTTCTGAGAGATTGAGCAGGCATTTAACTTTGGAAAAAATTGTGAATTTTTTGACAATAGAGATGAAAATAGCATAAAGGTTTACACCACTAAAATGCCTGTTTGGAAAAGCTGCAGTTTCTGTGAGCCTGAGTAGGAATGTAGCATTTTATTGAAAAAATATGTCCTTTTTGGAAGCTGATAATGGTTTTAGCATATACATTTACACCACGGCACCACAATGTCTGAGAGAGATTGAGCAGGCATTTAGCATAAGAAATTAAACTATTAAATCCAAGATGGAAAAAGCATACAGCTTAGTAAAACAACTACCAAACTGGTGAGGATAGTTTACAATGTGGGTGCATTTTACAGCCAGGCATTTTACACCAGGAAATTGTATATTAATGTCTTTATTTTAGACACTGAAGATGGAAACAGCATACATCTTTGAAGCAATAATTATCAAGGTTGCAATTTATAAGGGAGAGAGTAACCGGACCGGACTTTGCCCCCTCAAAATTGAATTCCTTTTTTCATAGCGTGAAAGGGCACACATTTTACATTTTTTTTTGTACAGCGTTTTAATACTGTTCAGACTGTCCACTATTTGTGAGAGAACAAGCAGATTGCACCTTACAATATATATATATATATATATATATATATATATAATTTTTTTTTTTAAATACAGCAGATGGAAAAATTAAAGCACTTGGAAGTGCAACTTCTATACCCTTTTTGGAGAGGCCACTATCTGTGAGGAACAGAGTTTGCAGATTTATCTTTAAATAATTAAATTAGACTGTATTTTTATCAAAATATGATGTAAATATTGTAAAGATGTCAGACAGAGAACAAATTCCTGCAGAGCACAGACCAGACCATATATTACTAAGCATTCACGTACAGTATATGCAACTGTTACACTGCTGCAAAAGAAATTGAGTTTTAGGTGTTGATGATGCCCAAACACTGTAACCCAACAGAAAAATTCCTGCAAAGCATAGGATGGACCTTGCTTTAACAAACATTCACGTAAGTGCAACTGTTGCAAAGCTGGGAAAAAATTGGGTTTTAGTTATTGGTGGTGCCCAAGCATGTGAACTCCACATATAAAATCCTTCAGAGCTCAGGATGGACACTTTTAAACACAATTCACAGCATTTGCAACTGTAAAACTGCTGCTAAAATATTGGGGGTGCCCAAATTTCTGTTGCTATTGCCCCATTTTATAATTGAAATGACAGGAGGCCTACAACATTGCCAGGAGTGGCAGGTAGTGGGATGTATTAACAGTGGCTTTGTGTGCTCAAAGAGACCAGACATGGAAATTATGTGAGATATATTTGGTGGCCTGCAACAGTGATGAAGCAAAAAATAAATAAATTGCAGGGTGGCAGGTTTCTTGAAATATTTAACAGCAGCACCTGCAGCAGGGTCTTTGTAGTTTCTGTTGATCCAAGAGGTATATTTTCATGAATGTTAGCCGATCAACATGCCCCGATTTGGATACCCATACGGATCTTTATTAAGATTAATTTGGTTGGTTTTTGTATAGGATTTGTACTGCGCCGAATGTGCTCCCGTAGGAGTGCGTCTAGGCGCACAATGACCCTAAAAATCGATGGTCGGGTAAGGAGCCCACGGAGGAGACATGCACAGTTATGATCGGGGGGGGGGGGGGATAGAGCAAAGAAGAGCCAAAGGGGGGGGGGCTAGCACTACACAGGGAGAGGGGGAAAGAACATGGAAACTCCATGTTAACAGGTTTTTTTATTCTTCATCAGGTTTATCTGTAGGCCTGGATAAATAGGAAGGTCTTTAGACCCCTCCTAAAGCTCAGAAGGGAGGGTAGAGACCTTAGAGTCGGTGGTGAGGAGTTCCACAGCTCATTGCCCTTTGTGACCAGGCGTCTGTTGCCAGTGGATTGTAGTCTGCTGATTGTTGGTTCTGTGAGATGTAGGTTGGCTGATCAGAGTTTTCTCGATGGTACATAGTGGGTGGCCCATTCAGACAGATAGATTGGGCCCAGTTTCCAGTGTGCCCTGCACATGTAGCACATTTCCTTGAATATTACCCACTTGGCAATGGGAGTGATATGTTCTCTTCTGGCGCATCCGGAGACCAGGCGAGCAGCGTGATTCTGGGTCACTTGCAATTTTTTTTGCCACTTCAGCGGAAGTCCAAGGAAAAAGATGGTGGAGCAGTCTAGCTGGGAGTGCACAAGGCCCTGCACAAGAGTTAGCCGGTTTTCGTGAGAGAACAGATCTTTAATTTTCCGGAGTCTCTGTATAGAAAAGTTGGAATTTTTGATACAGTTTTGTGTGAGGAATAAATGACAGGCAGAGATTGAAGATGATGCCTAGGTTTCTAACCTGTTTCACCGGCGTTGGAGTGGGGCAGAATGAGATGGGCCAAGCCGATAGAAAATTGGTGGTTGATTGAGGGCCCACCAGCATCACCTTGGTCTTTGCTTCGTTGAGGCCCAGTTTGTTTTCGGCCATCCATTTTTGTATGTGAAGAAGCCCATTTTTCAGTTGTAGGTGCATGTTTGTCCCGTTGGCGATTAATATGGTGGAACAAAACCCCTCGCAATAAATTGGAGATTCTTCAACACCCCAAAAATGCAGGCGGTCTGGCAGTTCCTAATCCAAGGTTATGCTTTTTTGCATCCCAACTACAGCACTTTGCTGGATGGGAGTCTGTGCAGACACTTCTTCCTGCTCAATGATTATTTTCTTATGCATTTAAGGGTCGGTTACCAATCTATGTCCTAGATGGGGCAAGAGGGGGTGTCTCGCTTACCGATATGCCTACCTGCAGGTTAATATGTTAAATATCCTACTAGATACACCCCCATATGGGAAAATTATAGACTTCCTCAAATTTTGGCCTTTAGGAGGCTTTCAGAGATGGGGGAAATTAGGAATAACAACTCTAGCTCAGTTATATGAAAACGGTATACTTAAATCCTTTGAAGATCTAAGGGGAGAGTTCTCTTTACAATCTAATTGGTTCTATTAATTCCTCCAACTAAGACATGCTTTACATGCCCAATTCTCTTCTGCTAAGATATTTTTTCCCCCAATCCTTGTTCTTGATAAGATAGTACAGGCAGGGTCAACAAAAGGTCTCACCTCTGCTACATATAGGGTATTGTTAGAACTTTCCCATTTGCTCCAGGGCTGGCTGGAAAAAAGATATTTGTTCTATCCCCGAGGAGGTCTGGGATGATATTCTTTGGTCCTCGCCCCGGGTGTCTCTTTCTCCATCACACAGACTGACACAGATCTTTATTCTACATAGAGTCTATAGAACTCCCCAATTTCTGTATGCATATGGATTGAAACCTGAGCCAGCCTGTGCTAGATGTGGTAATACAGGTACACTAATACATCTTTTGTGGCGGTGTCCAAAACGTCAAAGATACTGGGCGGAGGTGATTGGTACCCTAAACGGGCTATTGGATACTAATATTCCGGTTGAACCACTTATATGTCTATTGGGATACTGTTATACGTCTATTTATACCTCCTCCTTTATTGGTAACACTATAAGATGCATACTTTTTGTTGCCCGTAGACAGATTGCTCTTAAGTGGACCTCTCCCTACCCGCCGACCGTATCTGAGTGGATTTTAGATCTCAATAGGATTATTCTTTTTGAAAAACATACATACTCCCTAAGGAATTCCATGAGTAAGTTTGATGCTACCTGGTCAAGATAGCTTCAATTCATGACCTAGGTATCATGTAAACTAATAGGTACTATATACTTTGTAATAATGGATGCTGTTTTTTATTCTGTCCTTCTTTTTCTTTTTTCTCTTCCATACATACTCCAAGAGTAGGGGGGGGGGGGGCAGGGTTTGGGCTGTGTTTTGTTTAATGTGATTTTGTTTGTATAATTTGTCTGTATTGTCTTAAAGTTGTTTGCATATAAAAATAAAAAAAAGATCTAATTTAAAAAATAAAACAGTGTCTGTGGACTCTTTTGTATGTCACAAAGTCCTCGGCAGCACTAAATGTATTTTCAGAGAGCATGCTGGCTGCAAGGAAGCCCAGCAGCTCAATTGGATATGGGGCAAGCTGTGGACATCCTCATGACCCAGTAGTTATTTTACAATATGAGGCACAAAGTGGGTAGAGAGTGCTTTGGTTGTAGGTAGTTCATACAGTGGCATGAAGTGAGTAATTTTAGAAAAATGATCCACTATGACCCAAATTATAGTCATTCCTGCAGATTTGGGTTGGTCTGAGACAAATTCCATAGTTAAATAGCTCCAAGTCTGTCAAGAGGTGGTGAGGGGTTGTAGCTGGCCGGTGGCTAGAGTAGTGTTGGGCAAACAATTCATTGGCTGCTCGGCCCATTCATCCAAGACCCTAATTTGCAGGGTGTTCGGCAGGTGTTCGACCCGCTGAACACCCTGCAATGCACTGCACGCTGCTCAGTGCATTTTGTGCCCTGATTGGGCAAAGCTTTGCCCAATCATAGCGCAGTATAAGCTGGTTGTTAAGGAGCGGGGCCGGGAAGCTGGCTGTGGTGTGCTTAACAACCGATGAGTCATCAGCTGTCGATGGGTTTACCGGCTAACAGCTGAATAATAAAAAAAAAGAAATAAAGATCTCATCTCTTCAGGCCCTGAAATGCCAGGACAGTACAAATACCTCCAAAATTACCCCTTTTTGGAAAGTAGTCAGTCCAAGTTATTTAATAAGAGGCATAGTGAGTTTTTTGAAGTTGTAATTTTTCCCCACAATTCTTGGGAAAATTAATAAATTATTATTTCTTTTTAAAAAAAAATGTACACAAAATTGTCATAATAACAAGTTATTTCTCACACATAGCATATGCATACTTCCAATTACACCGCAAAATATATTCTGCAACTCCTCCTGAGTATGGCGATACCACATGTGTAAAACTTTTTCACAGCCTGGCCACATAGAGCGGTCCAACATGCAGGGAGCATGGTCAGGTGTTCTAGGAGCATAAGATGCACATAACATTTCCTAATAACCTATAACACTTTTGAAGGCCCTGGAGCACCAGGACAATGTAATTACCCACAAAATGATCCCATTTTGAAAATCAAACACCCCAGCATATATTCTAAGAGCCATAATGAGTCTTTTGAACGGTTCATTTTTGTTCCACAAGTCTTTGGAAAACGTGGAAAGAAAATTAAAACTTTTTTTTTTTTTTACAGAAAGTGGTAACTTTATAAGATATTTCTAACACATAGCATGTACATAGTAAAGACGACACCCCAAAATACATTCTGCTACTCGTCCCGAGTATGGCAATACCACATGTGTGAGGCTTTTACACAGCCTGGCCACATAGAGAGGTCCAACATGCAGGGAGCACCATCAGGCATTCTAGGAGCATTAATTACACATAAAATGTCCTAACAACCTATTACACTTTTGAAGGCCCTGGAGCACAAGGACAATGGAATTACCCTCAAAATGACCCAATTTTGGAAATCAAACACCCCAAAGCATATTCTATGTGGTATTATGAGTCTTTTGAACAGTTCATTTTTTTCCACAAGTCTTCAGAAAACGTGGAAAGAAAATTAAAACTTGAATACCACATGTGTGAGACTTTTACACAGCCTGGCCACATAGAGAGGTCCAACATTGAAGTAGTACCTTCAGGCGTTCTACGAGCATAAATTACACACATAATTTCATTCCTTCCTATCACACTTTTGAAGGTCCTGGAGCACCAGGACAGTGGAACTACCCACAAAATGACTCAATTTTGGAAAGCAAACACCCCAAGTTATATTCTATGAGGCATGGGCTGCAGATAGGTTCTCAGGTACTCTGATGGGCTGCATATAGGTACTCGGATAATCTGATGGGCTGGAGACAGGTGCTTGGGTAATCTGATGCGCTGCAGATAGGTACTCGGGTAATCTGATGGGCTGGTGACAGGTACTCGGGTATTCTGATGGGCTGGTGACAGGTACTCAGGTACTTGAACACAGCCGGTCATGTGGTAAAGAGACAATTTCATTGGCTCTTTACCATGATCGGGGATTGGCTGTGTCAGGGTAACAAGCCTTGTCCCCGAACGCTGCTCTGCGCGCCCCTAGGGGCATGCACGAGCACCGTGCATGAGGACAGTGCACGTGACCAGCTGTGATTGGATACAGCCGGTCACATGCTAAAGAGCCGAATTTTATTGTCTCTTTACACTGATCTGGGATGGGCTGTGTCCCGAGGGACACGCCTCATCCCCGATCTCCACAATGGCAGAGTGCTCCTGTGGATGTCATATGACTATAGGCTGGTAGGGAAGTGGTTAAGTATCATTAACCACTTGCTTGCTGGGCACATATACCCCCTTTCAGGCCAATTTCCAGCTTTCAGCCCTCTTCTTTTTTTTTTCTTTTTTTTACTAAACGAACAGAAAAAGACCAAGATTTAAAAAACAAAAAAATCAAAACCCTCATAGTTTGTTATAAAATTTTGCAAACAGGTAATTTTTCTCCTTCAATTTTGGGCACTGATGAGGTGGCACTGATAAGCACTGATGGGCACTGATAGGTGGCACTGATGGGTACTGATCAGGAGGCACTGATGAGGCTGCACTGATGGCTGGCATTGATGGGCACTGATAGGTGGCACTGGTGGGCACTGATTAGCAGTACTGATGGGTACTGATAGATGGCACTGGTGGACACTAATCAGGAGGCACTGATGAGGCTACACTAATGGCTGGCATTGATGGGCACTGATCGGCACTGATAGGTGGCACTGATGGGCACAGATAGATCGCACTGGTGGGCACTGATTAGCAGTACTGATGGGCACTGATAGATGACACTGGTGGGCACAGATTTGTAGCACTGGAGGGTACTGATTTGCAGCACTGGTGGGCAATTAGGGGACCAATGTCCCTTTAACAGAAGCCGTCAAGAAAAAAAAAGCTTGGTAACCGGCTTCTGTTTACTTCCGTGATCAGCTGTCATTGGCTGACAGATGATCACGTGGTAAAGAGCCCACTGTCATTGGCCTGCTCTGTGATCAGCCGAGTCCCAGAACGTGGGGGCACACGGGCGGCACAAGAATGGGAGGACGTTCATTGATGCCCTCTCAGCATTTGGGTCTGTGCTGTAGCCAGCTTTTGGCTATAGCGCAATCATCAAGTGGTTAAAATCCTGAAAAAATGATTGTTTAAAATATATATATATATATATATATATATATATATATATATATATATATATATATATATATATATTGTGGGGGGGTTAGCTCGGCAGCGGGTGTGTGTGACCCCCGGGATGGGCTCCCCACACAAAACAGGCCCAGCAAACGGAGGTTGTGGTCTTCAAAATCAAAAAAGGTGCGGTTTATTTTCTATTTACAGTGACAAAACACAGCAAAGCAAAAGAAACATAACCAAAATAAATCCTGGTCAAGTTGACCTCTGACTAAACATACAGGTTTCCTAACTAACAACTGGGATCAGCCTAGTGCTGTCCTAGTCCCTAAGTCCCTGGTTTTAAATGTCCAAACAAATAGCCACACAGGCTTTGCCTCACCGCACAGGGGTTCACTCTCCCTAGACAGTCCACACAGGTCTGGTTCCAGGCATGAGCTAACACCTAATGAATCTGGGAGTTTTTATAGAGGCCTAAATGAGCTGACAAGCTTCAGCTGGCCTCATCAACTCCCTGTCTGTACGACGCCCCACACTCTCCCTAGAGGTATGAGTCATCCATGAGCCCACTAGCCTTATACAACTCTCCACCTAGTTGTATAAGTCGGCGTAAAGCCTGAATCTGGGCGAAATATATCTACCCCCCTGGATGCAACCAGGTGACTTTACCTTCCTGCTGTCACATACCCCCCCCTCTTGTTTTAACCTCGGGGTTGGAACACCAGCAATCAGGCATTCATGTACTCGAGACAAAGCATCCACATTCCCCATTTGAACGCCAGGGCGATGCTTTACTGTGAAGTTGAATTCCTGGAGGGCCAGGAACCACCTATTCACTCTTCTATTTGTTTCCTTGTTTTGAGCCATCCACTTTAACGGAGCGTGATCCGTAACCATGTCAAAGTGCCTACCTAGCAGGTAGTACCGAAGGGAATCTAGAGCCCACTTCACCGCTAAACACTCCTTTTCAACGGTGGCGTAATTTACCTCATGGGATTTCAACTTCCTGCTGAGGTAAATGACTGGGTGCTCTTCCCCGTTCCAGACCTGGGACAATACTGCTCCTAACCCCACATCTGACGCATCACTTTGTACGACAAAGTCTTTAGAGAAGTCGGGTGAGTACAACACTGGCTGGCTACATAAGGCTTGTTTCAAGAATTGGAATGCTGCCTCAGCCTCGGGGGTCCATTTAATCATGACCGACCCTTTCCCCTTCGTCAGGTTGGTTAGGGGCACAGCCTTAGAAGCAAAGTGGGGAATGAATCGCCGATAATACCCAGCGATTCCCAGAAAGGCTCGTACCTGCTTCTTGCTGTTGGGACGTGGCCAACTCTGGATGGCCTCGACTTTGTTGAGTTGGGGTTTTATTACTCCCCTCCCAATGGTGTACCCAAGATATTTGGCCTCCTCCTGCCCAATGGTACACTTCTTGGGGTTAGCCGTAAACCCCGCTTCCCGAACAGAGTCCAGGACTGCTTGCACTTTTGGCAGATGTGAGGCCCAATCTGTGCTATGGACAATTACGTCATCCAGGTAAGCCGCAGCATACTTCCGATGGGGCCTCAGCATCTGGTCCATTTTCCGCTGGAATGTGGCCGGCGCATTCTGTAACCCGAACGGCATTCTTTTATATTGGAACGCCCCGTCTGGGGTTACAAATGCGGTTTTCTCTTTGGCCGACTTGGCCAGGGGGATTTGCCAATACCCTTTTGTGAGGTCAAGAGTCGTCATGTATCGGGCTGTTCCCAGCCGGTCGATCAACTCATCTATACGTGGCATGGGGTAGGTGTCAAATTTTGTAACTTTGTTCAACTGACGAAAATCGTTACAAAATCGCCAGCTCCCATCCGGTTTAGGCACCAACACGATGGGACTAGACCAATCACTTTGGGACTCCTCTATCACCCCTAAGTTCAGCATTTTCTGTACTTCCTCCCGTATTGCCTCCCGTCGAGCCTCTGGGATCCGATAGGGTTTTAACTTCACCCTTTCACCGGGCGGGGTAATGATGTCATGCTCTACCCCAGATGTTTGTCCCGGCAGCTCAGAGAATACCTCCTTGTTGCGAAGCACAAACTCCTTAACCTCCTGTTGTTGGGGTTGTGACAAGGTGGCTGCTATTCCAACCTCAGGAATCACGCAACCAGTTTGAGCTGGTGACCAAGTGTCTGCGACTAGGGACTCTCTATCCCTCCAGGCTTTCAACAGATTAACGTGATAGATCTGTTCGGGCTTTCACCTTCCTGGTTGTCTGACCTTGTAATTCACTTCGCTCACTTTTTCCATTATCTCGTAGGGGCCTTGCCATTTGGCAAGGAATTTACTTTCAACCGTAGGGACAAGTACCAATATCCTATCCCCCGGGGAAAAGGTACGGGTCTTGGCTCCACGGTTGTACACTCTCTGCTGTGCCAACTGCGCTTGGGCCAAATGTTCCTTCACGATGGGCATTACCTGTGCAATTCGATCTTGCATCAGGGCGACATGCTCAATCACACTCCTGTGGGGAGAACTCTCACTTTCCCAAGTTTCCTTGGCAATATCCAACAGCCCTCTTGGGTGTCTCCCATACAGTAACTCAAAGGGGGAGAATACCGTAGAGGATTGGGGCACCTCCCTAATAGCAAACATCAAATAAGGAAGTAAACAGTCCCAATCCTTTCCATCTCTATCCACCACTTTCTTCAACATTTGTTTTAGGGTTTTGTTGAATCTTTCAACCAGCCCATCGGTTTGGGGGTGATACACAGACGTACGCAATTGCGTCACTTTGAACAATTTACACAGCTCTTTCATAACCCGGGACATAAAGGGTGTACCTTGGTCCGTAAGCAGTTCTTTACAAATACCCACCCGGCTAAAAACAAGAGATAGCTCTTTGGCTATGGTTTTGGCCGAGGTATTTCGGAGAGGGATCGCTTCTGGATAACGGGTGGCATAGTCCATTATAACTAATATGTACTGGTGCCCCCTAGCGGACTTGATTATAGGACCTACCAAATCCATGGCGATCCTCTCAAACGGGACCTCAATGATGGGTAGAGGGACCAGCGGGCTACGGAAATGTGGCATCGGGGCCAACCTCTGACACACAGGGCAGGAGGAACAATAATTTTCTACGTCCTTCATCACCCCCGGCCAATAGAATCTCTGTAATACCCTCTCTCGGGTTTTCTCTGTCCCCAGATGACCTCCAAGAATGTGCCCATGGGCCAACTCCAACACCAACTTCCTGTAAGGTTTGGGCACCACAAGCTGCTCAACGGTTTCTTCTGCCCTTTTTGCCACCCGATACAGTAGGTCCTTCTCTACGCTGAAGTATGGGTAAGTGCAGGTATTATCTGGGTTCACTAACTCGCCATTTATTTTCACTACGTTTTCCCGTGCCTTTATTAGGGCGGGGTCTTTCAACTGTTCTGTGGCAAAGTTTTCCCTGTGAACCTCAAGATCAGAAAACTCCACAGACGGTAGGTTTTCGTCTGAGGAGGTGGGCTCCTCTCCAGTTTCTTGAGTCTCCCCTGCCAATACTGATAAGGGAAATTCCGGAGAGTCCTCACCACTCTCAGGGGAGTTCTGGCTATCACATTCCTGGTACATAGGGGCACCAGTGAGGGGCTCAGGATCATCCCACAGTTCCCAGAACTTCGGAAAATCCCTTCCCACAATGGCGTCATGCGGTAACTGAGATACTAAGCCCACTGGATGAGAGAGGGTACCTTTGGGGGTCTCGAAACACACTGTAGTCACTGGATACTCTCGGGTGTCCCCATGCACACAAATAACAGCTACCTTGCTATTCCCAGAGACCTCTGTTTTAACTAACTCAGCCTTTATCAGGGTCACAAGGCTACCTGAATCCAGCAACACCACAACATTTCTACCATTAACACACATTTTGCATAAATGTTTCTCAGTTCCTCGAATGGCAGTGCATGCGACTGTCGCACACAGCGACTGACGTCTGCCCGTCAGAAAGTCACACTGCATGGGTTCCTCCACAACCGGGCAATTGGCTGCAATATGTCCCGCTTGCCGGCAGCGGTAGCAAACGATCCTTCTTGCCGCCTCTTGAGCCGCTGATTTCCCAGGCTGTTCTCGCCAAACTTGGGGTAGAGCTCCCACCCTCTCACTCTCTCCACCCTCACCCCTTGGAATCCTCTTATCCGCCCCTGGGGATGGTCTGGTCTTAGGGTGGAAAGTCCGAGTGTCTCTGGAAGAGGCCGTCAGGTTCTCTGTAGCCAAGTATTTCTCCACATGATCCACAAGACCATCGGCCGTCTCTGGGTCTCCATGGCTTACCCACTTTTGGATGGCAGTAGGAAGAGCTCTCAAAAACCGATCCATTACAACACGTTCCACAATCTTTGGTGCGGACAAAGTCTCTGGCTGTAGCCACTTTCTGCTCAGGTGAATGAGATCATACATTTGAGACCTGGGGGGTTTTCCAAGCTGGAAAGTCCAGTTATGCACACGCTGAGCCCGGACAGCCTGGGTGACACCCAGCCTTGCCAATATTTCAGCTTTTAGCATCACATAGTCTTTTGCTTGGTTAGGCTCTAGGTCATAGTAAGCTTTCTGCGATTCACCAGTTAACAGAGGAGCCACCAGTCCAGCCCACTGCTCCTCAGGCCACTTTTCTCTTTCAGCGGTCCTTTCAAATGTGGTCAAAAATACCTCTGGATCATCCTCTCCAGTCATTTTTGTCAATAAACGACTCACCCCAAAGGACGCGGTATTAGTGGGACGGCTTTCCTCACTGGTCTGCGGACGTTGCTGCATTACTGCTTCCATCTGTTGTTGTAGTCTCTGCTCTTGCTTTTGCAACAGGTCTATGAAGCGGGCCTCAGATTGCTGCTGGGCTCGTTGCTGAGCCTCCAGACTCTGTTGCAAAGTTGCGTTTGTCTGCTGCTGGGCTGCAAGGCTCCTTTGCAAACATGCATTTGTCTGCTGTTGATTGGCATTTGCTAGAGCCAGCTGCTTCAGTATCTCCTCCATGCTGGCTTAAAAAAAACTGCCCGCATTCTCCACCAACTGTGGGGGGGTTAGCTCGGCAGCGGGTGTGTGTGACCCCCGGGATGGGCTCCCCACACAAAACAGGCCCAGCAAACGGAGGTTGTGGTCTTCAAAATCAAAAAAGGTGCGGTTTATTTTCTATTTACAGTGACAAAACACAGCAAAGCAAAAGAAACATAACCAAAATAAATCCTGGTCAAGTTGACCTCTGACTAAACATACAGGTTTCCTAACTAACAACTGGGATCAGCCTAGTGCTGTCCTAGTCCCTAAGTCCCTGGTTTTAAATGTCCAAACAAATAGCCACACAGGCTTTGCCTCACCGCACAGGGGTTCACTCTCCCTAGACAGTCCACACAGGTCTGGTTCCAGGCATGAGCTAACACCTAATGAATCTGGGAGTTTTTATAGAGGCCTAAATGAGCTGACAAGCTTCAGCTGGCCTCATCAACTCCCTGTCTGTACGACGCCCCACACTCTCCCTAGAGGTATGAGTCATCCATGAGCCCACTAGCCTTATACAACTCTCCACCTAGTTGTATAAGTCGGCGTAAAGCCTGAATCTGGGCGAAATATATCTACCCCCCTGGATGCAACCAGGTGACTTTACCTTCCTGCTGTCACAATATATATATATATATATATATATATATATATATATATATATTGCATTGATACATTGTCCCCCGGGGCAGTACCCGGACCCCTATACCCCTTTTATGGCCAAGTTCTTGCATATAAGCCTTCAAAATAGGCAGGTCCATTTGAAAACCATCAGGGCTTATGATATAACCCAGAAATGGTTTACAGGTCTGATGAGAGGTGGTTCTCACGCAGATGCTGTAGTACATGTTTCACATGGAAAATGTGTTCCCTGAGTGCTTTTGAAGAGAATAAGATGTCATCTAAATAGATGATTACAAACTTGTTTCTAAAGTCGTGGAAGACCTCATCCATGAAACAATGGAAGACAGTAGGGGCATTGTAGAGCCTGAAGGGCATTACTATATGTTTAAAATGTCCATTGTGAGTGTTGAATGTTGTCTTCCACTTGTCACCCTCTTGTATGTGGATCAGGTTATAGGCCCCTCGCAAGTCTGGCTTAGTGAAGATAATGGCTCCTTTCACAAGGTCAAACAATTCCAGGATGAGGGTCAAAGGGTAAAAGTGCTTAACAGTGATTTGATTTTAACATTGATAGTCCATACATGGACAGAGTCCACCATCTCTTTTTATTTTCAACAAATAAGAATCCAGCACCCACTGGAGAGGAAGAGGGAAGAATAAAGTTTCTCTCTAAGTTATCCTGAATGTATTCTTCTACAGATTTTTGTTCTCGCTGAGACAAAGGATATGTCTTTCCTTTCGGAAGAGGTATCCCGGAATCAAGTTAAATGCACAGTCAAAAGTATGGTGTGGGGGCAGTACCTCTGCTCTCTTTTTGCAAAAGTCATCCATAAAGTCATGCTATTCCTGTGGCAAGGTGGGAGATAAGGACATAGAAGCCAGTAAACTGGGACGAAGTGCACAGTTCTGCTGGCAGTATGTGCCCCAGGAGGTCAATCCCCCATTAAGCCAATTGAACAAAGGGCTGTGTAGTTGCAACCATGGATATCCAAGGATTGCAGGAATGGAGAGTCGATAAGAGGTAGGATGATTTCCTCCTTATCCCAACCTGTAGGGTGACTATGGAGGACTCGAATTCCACTATGCCTTTTCCTAAAGGTTGTCCATTCAGTGTGGTGATGCTCAGAAGCCTCGGCTTGGGGACAAAAAAATGTTGTTGAAGTTAAAAAAATGCTCCCAAGGGTCTATAGGCAGCTGAAAAAAAATATTAAACTAGATCAAATATATAAAAAAAAAAAAAAAAAAAAAAAAAAAACTACATGAGCTCTGGTATGCACGATTTTCAAAAAATTTGATGTAAATGTAACATATGCAGATAGCAAGAAATGCAAAGTGTATTTCTCAACACTGGATGCTACCGCTCAGAAAACTCCAACACGTTTTGATCGTATTCTGTCCTGATCTTCCTCAGGGTGGTGAGGACATCTTCAAATTGAAATATTGTGTGTAACCAGAGAAAACTAAAAACATGGGACATGGTGATTTCCAGGTGGTGATCTTTCCGGAAAATGTGCAGAAGGTCCAAAAGGACCCACAGAAAATCACACATACTGGATGTAAGAAAATGAAGAGCAGCACACACAAGCTAAGAGTATTAATGTCTAGCAGCCATTGCCATCCTGCAACTGATCACTCACTGCAGAGGATAAGGTGTGTCAGTGTAGAGATGAAAGAATGTGGTTTTCCTTGGCAAAAGTATGATCCAGGAATATGCCCGCTACCCCATAATCCACAAAAGCCTCAAAAGATATTCAGTTTGAGGCCAAATGGAAGATTACAGATACCGTGAACTAAGTTATGGAGGAAGGATTTGTAAGGTCTAGCCCAGCTCTTCCAACATGGGTTAGACCCTCACTTTTTACTGGATGGGTAGGGCAAGCAGATAACATGTGTCCTTTCAATCCACAGTATAGATATAGGCCCAAGAAGCATCTTCTTTGTTTCTCTGCTTTAGTCAGGTGGAGACGGCTGATGTCCATGGGCTCTGCAGGTGTTATGGACTTAACAAAAGTTTCGGGTTTAACCTTATGCCCTGTACACACGATCGGAATTTTGATGGTCCAAAATCCGATGTATTTTTCCGTCGGAATTCTGATGAAGCTGACTTCCATCAGTCTTGCCTACACACCATCAGACTAAATTCCGACCGTCCAAAACGCCGTGACATACAACAAGTACGACGACACTATAAACGGGAAGTACAAATCCAATGGCGCCACCCTTTGGGCTGCTTTTGCTGATTTCGTGTTACCGCGTGTTAGTAAAGGTTTGGTGTTGGCCGATTTGCGCTTTTCAGTCTCTGTGCTTTTCAGTCCGTTACAGCAGGACGAATGTGTTATCTCCATTACGAACGCTAGTTTTACCAGAACGAGCGCTCCCGTCTTCTAGTTTAGTCTGAGCATGCATGGATTTTTCTCCGATGCAGTTCCACACAGACGATCGGAATTTCCTATCGTTTTTTTTTTTCCCATCGGAAAAATTTAAAACATGTACTATTTTTTTACACCGATGGAAAAAAGTCAGATGGGGCCACACGTGATCCATCTGACTTTTTTCATCTGAAAAAACGATCGTGTGTACAGGGCATTAGGCATTAGGCGGTGTTTGGAAGGTAACTTGCAAATCTGTGATTTCTCTGTGATTTCTCTTGACACCTTTCATGGTAGCCAACATTTAGATGGACACACAGCGCTTTGAATTTTCCATGGTCATCTGGAAGATCTTTATACACCAGTTCATTTTTAATCTGATCTGAAAGACCTTTGGGAAAAGCTGCATGAAGAGCACCAGCATGCCGCTTTGTCTCAGCAGCCAGTGTACGAAATTCAACAGCATATTGTGCAACAGTTCTGGTGCCTTGCTGTATGTCCAAGAGTGAGCATTAAGCATTCCAGGTAAGGAGGGACCAATGCCAGTGCCTCCCCCTTTAACAAGGATATTAAATAATCACTTTGGCAGAAGCTGTGCTGAATGTCTTACGGAAGTGCACGCGGGAAATGTTCAGAAAGCTTCTACAGTCTTCAATATCTCCTCCAAACTTTTCAGGCAGAGGGAGTTTGGGAGGTGCAGAAGAGGCAGCTTGGGCTGGAGCAGGAGCAGGAGTCTGAACTTTTTTAGAGGACACTGGTAGCAAGAATTTTATCACAGCAGTCAGTGCATCCAGTTTAGTATCCAGAAAAGTAAGATGCACTTCATGAGTTTCAAGCAAGTGTCTCTGATAAAAAATTGCCTTAACCACTTTAGATGGGTCCACTGTCATTGTGGCCCCTTTGTTATGTGAGGTACCTGTAAAAGGTTTAGTCCAGAGCAGAGCTTTGACTGGGGGTTGAGGAGTTAGCGTAGTCAGGCAGGTCGGGTCAGCAACAAATCTTGACAACATGGTACAAAGTCAGAATACAGAAGCGTGGCTGAAGGCAGGCAGGGACATACACAGACTGGCAGAGTAATGTAAAATTGTCAGGCAAAGAGAGTAATCCAGGAAACAGGCAGAGGTCAAAGTCCAGAAGTTCAGAAACTCAGCTGTTAACACACCCAGGGAAACAGATCCTACAAATGGGCCCAGTACACAGGAAGTTCTGCAATTTAGGCTGGGTCAATTGTGGATTTACGGCAGCTAGAAGGCAGGTGGAGCTAGAGAGTCCCAGGAGCAGATGTACTAAGCATATTGTAAGCTGCAGAGAGTCAGATTCCCCAGTGGCAGAGCGAACAGGAGCACAGCACAGAGTCCATGTTCAAACCTAGGCACATGACAGCAGGTCAATAACTTCACAGCAAGCCATGGAAACTTTACAAGAAGACCTCAACAAAATAAAGGGGTGGGCAGCAAATTAGGTTTAATGTTGTTATAAATGCAAGGTACCCGCTAGGAGGAGATCCCTTGGGAGATCTAGGGATCATAGTAGATCACAGGCTCAGCAATGGTATGCAATGCTGCAACAAGCAGAATAATAGCATGCATTAAAAAGGGACAAAGGCGCACATGTATTTTGAGCACTGTAGCCGAATGATCATCGGTGTGTATGGATATAAATGAGAACACCAAAGGGCTGTCCAAGGCTGCTGTCACGTGTACACCTGGAGTAGTGTTAAAAGCAAGTAAACAAGCAGGAAGAGACAGTGCTCAGGGCCCTAGGGTCAAATGTTTATATTAGGGAGATCCTCACTAGTGGATGTAATGCTGGTCACAATAAAGTCTGTTAAGTAAATGCAAAAGTACAATTGTACTGACCACCCTAACAGCCCGTGACACACGGGCTGTTGACTTACCACCTTCTGTACAGCGAATGAAAGAAAGGGGGAGTAGGAGTGGCGCTGTCTATTTACTGTCTTGGTACCATACCAAATAAGATGTGTACATAAAAAGAATGAATATGCCAATGGATAGTAATAGTGTGTGTGTAAAAAAGAATAAATATACCAATAGATAGTAATGTGGGTACTAGTGCGTAATAAAAACTAATATGAATAAAATAAATGTAATAAAATGTGAAAATTATTAGCAATGGCAATGAAATGAATAAAAACACATCTGTGATAAATCCTGTGATAAAACAGAAAACCGTAAAAAACTGTCATATGATAAATAAAGTCCATGGTGATAAAGTGCTGTGACTCAGAACGAGAAATAAATAATTCCAATGCGTTCAGAAAAAGAGTTCATTTGCTTCATATAAATAAATAAAGTGCTTGGTGCTGCCAAAAAGATTGCTGGTGTGATTTCGTGGTCACTGCAAACCATGGTTCATCCGTGCTCTGATAAAAATGCTCACTCACCAGATTATTCTTACCCTCAAGGGGTGTGTGGCATCCACAGTGTTAGCCACTGTGAGGCTCTGTGGAAAAGAACTCTATTCCTCTATGTTCCTCTATGGTTGGTAATCGAGCTCCAATGTTACCCAGATGGAAGAAAGAAAGAAGGGGGATACTCCCAATAGTGTAATACCGCTATACACACAATCTTTATTCATATAAAAAGTATACAGGGTACTCACATTTTTCAAGTGAAAAAAAGGCATGTAAGCATACAAACAGTGCTTAGCTGGGAAGTGGTGTGATGCTGTGCTTGCTGCTCTACCAGTTTTGTCGTAATGATGTCATCTGGAGCATGCACCTGCATCACTGCACTTCCTATTTATAGCATACAGCGTTATGCTGGATGCGGTGGCCATTTTGGGTGAGATATGCAGACCGAAGCCTGCAGATATAACAAACAAAAAAGACATATGCGACGGCCATTTTGGGTGTGATTTGCAGACCGAAGTCTGTTGTTAAACAACAGACACTGGCGGTCATTTTTGGTGTGATTTTGATGACCGAAGTCCACCAATGGATATACTATTTTCACCCTCATACGGCGGCCATGTTTGGATGGATTTTTTGGATGGAAGTTATGTCGACCATGAATAGACTGCTGGGAATATCACCCAGAACTGTAAGCAGTGGGTGTAATGTCGCCGTGATGCAAAATAGGCTTTAGCGCGCGGTGTGCATCAAATCGCATCACTCACAGCACATTGCATCACCCCCAGCACATCGAATCGCATGGCCCACAGCACATTGCATCACCCCCAGCACATCAAATCGCATCACCCCCAGCAGCACCCCCCCATCATCATTAGACCAGCTCAGGGTGGGGGTGGCACAGTCAGCTAATATCAATTTTATAGTGAGAGTTGTCTGTCTGATAGGGGGGGTGCTGCTGGACACAGATATATTATATTAGATATAGGCACAGTAGCTGAGTTAGCTGGTCTGGTGGGGGGAGGGGGCAGCTGGACCAGCTATATTACATAATATATATATATATATAGATATATTATCTATAGCTGTGTCACTGTCCACCTTGCACCCCCTTCCTTATCATACTTGCACAGGGCGCCACTGTCTGAGACTGAGTCCTCCCAGGCTCCCACACTAGCAGTACAATGGCACCACCCCCCTACCCCACCTCGGGCCGGCGGAGGACTGTGGACACCAAACCGCACCCCCTCCCCCCGCACCTGTTTCGAATCTGGGTGCCGCGGCCGGCGCCAGCTGGAGTCTGCAGAGGAGAGGAGGGCAGCATCACAGGTGCCATAGCATAGGTCATTCATCCCTTTACAAAAATGGCGCGGAGATCCGCCTTAAATCGCGTCATTTCCTGTGAGGAAATAACGCAATTTTAGGGAAAGTAATGCCTAGATTGTCCTGGGAAATGATTTCCCAGGAGGCAATGCGTGTTAGGACAGAAAGTTCTATCACTGCGGACTAGGAACTAGGCAGAAAACAAATTCTGCCTAGCAACAGATATATAAAAGTGTCCAAAAAAAATATATATTTTTTTTTTTTATTAAAACAAAGCTGTTCATGTAAAGTTTATTTTAGGGTGGACCTCCACTTTAAGCAGCTGGAAAAAGCATTGGCAAAGTAAGTGAGGGACAGTGGAAACATATTAGAAGTGTAGGGAGAGTATTAGTTTCATGTATAAAATTAAAATGTATTACTATCAGTTCATGTTGCCTTGGGAAGAGGAAGAGGGTGTTTTGAAAGCTTTCACTACAATCTATTTATTAGCTAATAAATGGTATTATGCCGCGTACACACAACCGTTTTTCATGATGAGAAAAATGCCATTTTTAAAAATGGTTGTGAAAAACGGCCGTGTGTATGCTCCAGAGCATTTTTCTCAACGAGAAAAATGCCTGAAAAAATTAGAGCCTGCTCTATTATTTCTCGTCGTTTTTGACATTGTTCTTTTTAACGTTGTAAAAAACGGTCGTGTGTATGCTTTTACGAGGGGAAAAAAAACGTGCATGCTCAGAATCAAGTATGAGACGGGAGTGCTCGTTCTGGTAAAACTAGCGTTCGTAATGGAGATAGCACATTCGCCACGCTGTAACGGACTGAAAAGCACAAAGACTGAAAAGCGCGAATTGTCTCTCACCAAACTTTATTAACACGAGGATCAGCAAAAGCGTCCCAAAGGGTGGCGCCATTCGAATGGAACTTCCCCTTTATAGTGCCGTCGTACGTCACTGCGCTTTGTTCAAGCATGAACATGTGTATGCAAGGCAGGCTTGAGAGGAAACACGAAAAATCACGTCGAGAAAAACTGTTTTTTTCCATGACATTAATAACGGTCGTGTGTACGCGGCATTAGTCTAAATCCAAATTTACAGCCTAGTTTAAACAAATTCCTTTTACTTTCTTTACGATTATAGGTTACTTTTTTTTCTTTATCTATACTTAAACTCTGTTCACTACCAGCATTCACAATATGGTAGGATTATTTTGGGGTTACAATCTTTATGTGAGTCTATGAGAGGGAGAAACCTAATAAAATACATTTTGAGAATGGACTTTAAAAGGTGCCAAACAGAGTCTATAATTTTCTATGAAACAATACAAGTTTATCAGTTCAAAAATGTAAAATGTATGTGTTAATGTACATAATGATATAAGATAAAAACATATTTCCTGTGCAGATTCATATCAGCAGGAATGTACAGCTCCCCCAAATTGTAATATCACCCCTTAATAACCCAAGCTACAAATTGTTTGATGCATGTACCAAAACATTGATTCACATTAGGTTGAATTCAAGTAGTAAATAATGAGATGGGATGTTAAAGGGTGTCAAAGCCTCAACGAGTTTCACGTGAATGCCCTGATTCTTCTGGATTTCTGCGGGTTTATTTTGGCACACTTAACACAGATGGCAGGACAGAACTAGATGTAAAGTTCATTAATATTTGGTCGGATTGTTCAAAGAATTGAAAAAAAAAAAATCTCATATGGAAGGGTCATGAAGCCTGAATGCTAATCTGAGTCATTAGGCAAATAAAGAGGTTGTACTTGTGGCTATAAAAGCATCAGAGGGAGAGAGTGTGCAAGTCAGGAGGGATTATTCAGTATTGCTACATTCCCCTGCTAATCTTTAGTAAGCAGTTGATGAAGAAATGGGAGAAAAACATGCCGTACTTAACCAAGGGGAAGAGAATGAAATGGTGAGCAAATAGTTCATTCTTTGTATATATAAAAATTTTCTGAACATAGAAGCTTTTCATGGAACATTTCACATAACTGACATTAGAAAAAGTTTGCTTTGCTGCCACACTCAGCATATCCTGAGACCCATAACTGATAAACATTGATAATCAGCTTTACAAAGCATACAAAAGCTACCTATTATCACAATATTATACCTATTATGTAATATATTGAGAAATGATCTGAAATACTAGATGTGATTATCTTGTTCCTCACATTGTATGTCATTAAGCTTTTTGATTACCGGTATGTTCTTCATGTATTATATTGGAGTTTTAAATCTTTTACATGCAATATTTGTTTTATGACATACATACAACCTATTTGTAGACTGACCACATGACCCAATGAACTACAATATAACAAGATAAAAAACGTAAAAAAAAAAAAACAAAGACATTTTTTTTAATATTATATCTTGATTTTCTTTTCTGTTACAAAATGCAGTATTTGCGTAGTACCTGCCTGTTACCCTACTTGGATATTTAATGTATCCTCTTTTCTTATGAAAAATGCTGCAATAATAGTGAGACTGCAGGATGGAGAGAAGAGAGTACATTCACATTCTACTGACCACATTTCTGAAAAATAAAGGAAAACCAATGGTGCTTGATCACATTTAAAAGCAGACTATGACAGATTTATTTGTTCTATTTAAACCAAATATATTATGTAGTTATAAGATAATTGCAGTTTACCTAAGGTGTCTACTTAGTAGTTGGGAGAAATAAAAAAAATGTCTATTACTTAATTATTTTAGGACCAATTGTCATCTTCACCATATGGCTAGTTTAAAAATATTAATTTTAATAACTTCTACAAATGTATGTATAAATTATTTTTGATAATTATTAAAATATGTGTAGGGTTGAGCGGTCCCGAACTGTAAAGTTCGGGTCCGTACTGAACTTTTGGGTTTTGGGGTCCCGGACCCGAACCATTGACTGTATGTTCGGGTTTGTGTCCGGTGTTCGGCAATATGCATGTAAAGTCGCGCTTGTTTCCCGTGCTTAGAACTGTCCCTGCACAAAGTGTCATTTCTGAAGGAAAAAAAGTCATTTAAAACTCATTCGCGGCTATTAATGAATTGTCGGCTCCCGGCAATACATAGAAAAGTCAATGATAAAAAATAAAATAAAAGCGTGGGGGTTCCCACAAATTCAATTACTAGGCCCTTCAGGTCTGGTATGGATATTAAGGGGAATCCTGCCGCAAACTAAAAAAAAATGCATGCAGTTCCCCCAAATATCCATACCAGGCCCTTCAGGTCTGGTATGGATTTTAAGGAGAACTCCACCCCAAATCAAAAAAAAAAATGTCGTGGAGTACCCCCAAAAATCCAGACCAGACCCTTTATCTGAGCACGCAACCTGGCAGGCCGCAGGAAAAGAGGGTGGGACGAGAGAACGCCCCCCCTCCTGAACCGTACCAGGCCACATGCCCTCAACATGGGGAGGATGTCCCCATGTTGATGGGTACAAGGGCCTCATCCCCACAACCCTTTCCCGGTGGTTGTGGGGGTCTGCGGGCAGGGGGCTTATCGGAATCTGGAAGACCCCTTTAACAAAGGGGACCCCCAGATCCCGCCCCCCCCATGTGAATTGGTAATGGGGTATTTGGATTCAATCAACCACCAAACCCTCCCCCCCCATTCATCCAAAAGTTCAGCTCTTTTTCCTCATCCCTCCGCCTCTATCACATTTGGACAATATTTTTTGGGGGGAGGCGGGTACCTAGTTTTGACAGGTACCCGCTCCCACTTAAGTGACCCAGTGGAAGTTTTCCTGCCTGCCAGCAGCCTTCTGGGACATATCACAGGTTCCAGAATGCTTCGCGCGAGCGCTAACGCTTTCCCCGACTTGTTCATTCCCCTTAGTTGGGGTAGGCGGCACACTTTGGTGGTGGTGGGTCAACCACGCCCAGTGACCTTTGACCTCTGGGGACCCACCTTCTGACCTTTGACCTCTGGGGGAGGTCCCTGTTCAGAAAACTGGGTCCTAGCCTTATTCTTAAAGGGAAAACCTTAACCCTAACCCTCAGGGCTTTCTCATTACGAATGATGGGGCAGGATTATTTCAGGCATTTTTATAGCGCTATTTTTACAGCGAAAATGCGGTAAAAATGCCTCAGTGTGAAAGGGGCCTAAGCCCCACATCTTTCTCCAGTGATGTGCACGAGTCTCCCTCCTGATTGGCTGAGACACAGCAGTGACAACATTGGCTCCCACTGCTCTCAATCAAAGTCAGTTAGCTAATCAGGAGAGAAAGGGGACGTGGCCGAACTACAGCTCCATGTCTGAATGGATACACACCTGCTTGCTGTGGGGGCACTCAGCAGGAGGGAGGGGCCACTAGCGCTGGAGAAGGACCAGAGTAGAGGAGAATCTGGACTGCTCTGTGCAAAACCGTTGCACAGAGCAGGTGTGTATATAACATGTTTGTTATTTTTAAAGAAAATAAAGGAGACTTTAGTATCACTTTAAGTTCCACTGATCCAAAATAATATAATGGTCTGTCTGAGAGCCTTTTAGTCATACTCCATGTCAAGGTAAGCTCTTCCCAAAGATGCTTTTTGGGAACGACAGAGTCCAGATAAAATACCAGTTTTCTGTGAAGAAAGGGTTAAGAGTAGAATGTTATCATCTTAAAATGTAACCAATTTTGAGCTACAGTGAGAGCCAGTTCACACGGGGGCGACTCGGGATCCGACTTCAAGTCGCCCCAAGTCGCGCTGTTTTTAAAACGAATGGAAGTGAATGGAGTCGTCTTAATGTACACGACTGCAGTCGCTCCAACTTCAAAAAAGGTTCCTGTACGACTTCAATCCGACTTCTAGGCGTCTTGTACCCATTGATTTCAATGGAAGTCACCTCCAAGTCGGATCCCCGTTCATAGAGAGGCAACTTTACAGGAAGTCGCCCCTCTGTGAACCGGCTCTAAGGCAAACCCCTCCCACGGAGCTGGTATTTGGTATGAATCATGAGGGGGAACTCCACGCCAAATTTTAAATAAAAAAACGGCATGGGTTCCCCTCCAAGAGCATACCAGGCCCTTAGGTCTGGTATGGATTTTAAGGGGAACCCCCTACGCACAGACCCTTATCCGAGCACGCAGCCCGGCCGGTCAGGAAAGGGGGTGGGGACGAGCGAGCGCCCCCCCTCATGAACCGTACCAGGCTGCATGCCCTCAACATGGGGGGGGTGGGTGCCCTCAACATGGGGGTGCCGCAGGGCACCCCCCCCACCCCAAAGCACCCTGCCCCCATGTTGATGGGGACAAGGGCCTCTTCCCGACAACCCTGGCCGTTGGTTGTCAGGGTCTGCGGGCGGGGGGCTTATCGGAATCCGGGAGCCCCCTTTAATAAGGGGGCTCCCAGATGCCGGCCCCCCACCCTATGTGAATGAGTATGGGGTACATTGTACCCCTACCCATTCACCTGGGGGAAAAGTGTCAATAAAAAAAAACACACTAGACAGCTTTTTAAAGTAATTTATTAGGCAGCTCCGGGGGTCTTCTTCCGACTTCGGGGGTCTCTTCCGACTCTCCGGTGCCTTCTCCGCGCTCTCCGTTTCTTCTCCCACTCTCCGGTGCTTTCTGAATTCTGGCGTCCCCTCCGCTATCTTCTGCCTGCTCTTTTGCTAGCGGGGGCCAGGTCTTCATCATCGTCTTCTTCCCTCTTCTCTCCTGGAGATGTGTGCGTGGCACGCAATAATTTATATAAGCATGGGGCGTAGTCACTGGGTGATGTGACCCCGCCCCCTTATAACGTCACAGTCCCATAATGCCCTGGGATGTGACGTCATAGGGGGCGGGGTCACTGGGTGACATCACCCAGTGACCACGCCCCATGCCTATATAAATTATTGCGTGCCGCGCACACTGCATTACAGCGGGAGACCTCGTCATGTCAACATCTCCAGGAGAGAAGAGGGAGCGACTTCAAGTCGCTCCAGGTCACGCTGTGGTTTCAGGCTCAAGTCGTGTCCAAGTTGCCTCGCAGAGTCGCGCTCAAAGTCGTGTTGCCCCTGTGTGAACCGGCTCTTACTATTTTAGAGAGGTTGGTATTTTAGCTGTGCAATGGCTTTCTTTAGAGGGAAAAGGTGAAACAGGAAAACAATAACATGCATACCAACACAACAGGAATTGCATCCTCAACATATCAAGTTACAGTGATATTAACCACATGCCGACCAGCGCACGACGATATACGTCGACACAATGGCACGGCTGGGCATATGGGCGTACAGGTATGTCCCCTTTAAGATGCGGCATCGTGGGCGATGGATACCCGCAATCGTCTCACGGAGAGGAAGAATGGGGAAATGCTGATGTAAACAAGCATTTCCCCATTCTTGCTAGTGACAGGACACTGATCACAGTTCCCTGTAATCGGGAGCAGTGATCAGTGTCGTGTCACACGTAGCCCACCCCCCCTACAGTTAGAACACATCCCTAGGACACACTGAACCCCTTTAGTGCCCCCTCCTGGTTAACCCCTTCACTGTCCGTCACATTTACACAGTAATAAGTGCATATTTATAGCACTGATTGCTGTGTAAATATGAATGGTCCCAAAATAGCACCAAAAGTGTCCGATGTGTCTGCCATAATGTTGCAGTCACGATAAAAATCGCTGATCATCGCCATTACTAGTAAAAAAAAAATATTATTAAAAATGCCATAAGACTATCCCCTATTTTGTAGACGCTATAACTTTTGCGCAAACCAATCAAAAAATGCTTATTGCTATTTTTTTTACCAAAAATATGTAGAAGAATACGTATCGGCCTAAACTGAAGAAAAAAATATTTTTTTTTTATAAATTTTTGGGGGATATTTATTATAGCAAAAAGTAAAAGATGTGATCAAATACCACCAAAAGACAGCTCTATTTGTAGGAAGAAAAGGACGTCAATTTTGTTTGGGAGCCACGTCGCACAACCGCGCAATTGTCAGTTAAAGCGACACAGTGCCGAATCGCAAAAAGTGCTCTGGTCTTTGGCCAGCCAATTGGTCCGGGCCTTAAGTGGTTAAAGGCAATTTTGTTTTTTAAATAATAAACATGTCATGCTTACCTGCTCTGTGCAGTGGTTTTGCACAGAGCAGCCCCGATCCCCCTCTTCTCGGGTCCCCTACCAGTGCTCCAGGCCCCTCTTTCCTGCTGAGTGCTCCCATAGCAAGCAGCTTGCTATGGGGGCACTCGAGCAGGCTCATTCCCGAGCCACTGCTCTGTGTGTTTATTCACACACAGCGCAGGTCTTACCTGCCCCCGCTCTCACTTCATTGGCTCACAGGCTGTAAATGACAATTGCGGGAGCCAATGGCCCACACAAATTTAAGGTTTGACATGTTGGGTATCTATTTACTCGGAGCAACATCATGTTTTATTTTTTTCCAAAACTTTGGGTAGTTTGTTGCATTTGTTTGCCCTAAAATTCCCTTTAGTGCATTTTTTACTGTAATTTTGTGGGAATTTATCAAGAAAAAAAAGTTGGTCTTACTGTGTTTTTTTTTGGTGGGGGGGGCGAGGGATTTGCTTCAGAATTCTCTGCCTATAGGCTCCTAAGATGTAAATCTGCCCCTGTTGGTTGGCCCCGCTGAGGTCCCATCACCAATGATCAAATCAGATGTTTTCTTTTGTGGGACTTGCATATTGTGCACAGGCTGGACCAGGGACCTTGCTGAGAACCATATACCTGCATTTACCTCTGATACTATCAGCTATATAGTATATCATGCCTGCCGTTTTGCATGTGTTGTATAAAGGAATCCTTAGTGGACTTTTGACCATCAGCTGTGACAGATTTGCCACTGATTGCTTCAGGCTGTGCAATTGTCAGCATTATCTCAGCAGTCTCTACCCTCTCTGAAAGCACTGACACCCATCCATCCATCCACTTCACAGTGAATACTGTCATCTGGTTGTTTCCAGTATGTGGCTTACTTGCTTTCATTGCATTAGCAACATCATATCCATATATGGACTCTAGCTATATAATCTTGTATGGACTCTGGAACCCTTGAGTTGAGTCCGCAGGTCGTTCGGGGGGGGGCTATTTTTTAGCATTCTTTATATCTTATTGCCCATTGTGGTTTTACACTGATTATTGGGTGCCCAAGTACCTACCTCTGCAGATATTGTAGCACAGGTGGAACCAGAAAGGGGCGTAGGGAGTGTGGGGGGAAGCTTGTCAGGGCTTTTTTGTGGGAGGAGGGGGGATATCCCAGCTCCCACAGGGGGGGGGGGCAGTCTTTTTCTTTGGGGGATTTGGGTGTGGTGCAGTTGTATGGGAGGGCTGGGTCTGGCAGGGGGGAGGTCGGGACTTTTCTCTTTTTTGTTATGCATATGGATTTGGTTACACAAACACCTTGCATTAAATTAAGAAGCACCACTTATTTGTAATATATTGGTTGGACTAACATATATTTTTTGGTCTCATTAAATTTTACACATGCAAATCTTCAAATCTGGGCCCCCTTTTTGGATAGAGACCCCATATTTGCTGAAAACTGCCTTACCAGAGCCACTGTGCTTTATCATGAGTTAACTGATGTTCTGATATAAATTCAGCATCTCTTGTCTACTTGCTCCAAGTTAAGTTAAAGACACACATGTATTCTTCTGTCAAATACTGAGATTATTCTCTTAATGGGATGTAAGCATCATAAATAGTTGCCACCACAAATTAACAGCCATATGTCAACCATTTGTCTTGTGCCTTCCAGACTGACTGCTGCCATTGTTACCAAACTCACAGATTAGGCAAACCTGCCCAGAGACTTCCCCCTCTTAAGCCTCATACACACGATCGGATTTCAAACAAACTTTTCCGTGGATTTTTGTCCGAAGGGAGTTGGCTGGGAACGCCCATAGCATAAACACGACAGGACTTTTTCAGCCAACAAACATGAATGTAGTGATGCAATTGACGTACTACGTGGTTTTTCTGCTCTTTCCCGCCACTCTTTGGTCAACTTCTGCTATTGTTGGTTGATTTTAACATTGGTTCTGAGCATGCGTATTTGTACTTCGGACAAAAGTCCGATGGATTTCTGTACACATGGCAGGACTTTGCACCGTAGGACTTTTGTTGCCAAAAAGTTTGTCCGTTTGCAGAGCGAACTTTTGTCCGATGAAAACCAAAAGAGTTTGTCCGATGGAGCGTACACACGGTCAAATTTTTTTGAAAACCTGCTCATTTTGAAGTCAGATTGTGTGTATGGGGCTTTAGAGTGACATCCACTGTACAAAATTTGAGATGGGGGCATACAAGCATCACTTACCACCACTGTATCAATCAAGGATCCTGGCCAAAATGCATTCAAATATATGCAGGTCCGATATAGATCTGGCATAGAGCAGGGAGCTGAGCATAATCTGAGACTTCAGTGGAAGAAATGGACACACTCCCCTCTACACAGTCTCATAGGGAAACATGCACAGCTGAGGCTGTCAATCACCTGCTATGAGCTGGGGGGGGGGGCAGGGTCATCTCCTGGGATTGTCTGATGTTGGCATAGACCAGGGATATGCAATTAGCGGACCTCCAGCTGTTGCCAAACTACAAGTCCCATCATGCCTCTGCCTCTGGGTGTCATGCTTGATGCTGTCAGAGTCTCGCTATGCCTCATGGGACTTGTAGTTTGGCAACAGCTGAAGGTCTGCTAATTGCATATCCCTGGCATAGACTGTCAGAAATGCACATAGCAGAGGAATGAGAAAGCAGACAGAAATCATAGAAGGTGCTTTGGATCAAAGCAAGTAAACCTATAGAAGGATATGCTTTATTATTTCAAAGGTTTACAATCACTTTAAAGTGGACCTTCAGTCATTTTGTCCTCTTTCCATCTATTAAATCTCCTGCCCTTGTTGTTTTAACTTTGGATAGTAAAACCTTTTTTTTTTCTGCCAGTAAAAACCTTCTACAGCCCACTTCCTCTTTCTTGTCTGGTAAAAAGCCTAGGCTTATGACATAATGCACAGCTCTCTCTCTCTCTCACTCTCGTGAGATTTTGCCAGGAAGGGAGGGGGGATGAGTCATAAGAGGGCCAATGAGAACTGCAGAGCTGGAGGTAAGCCTCTGTGTGTCTGTGTAAATCCAGGAAGTGAGCGGGCAGCAATTTCCGTTGCCCACAGTTAAAATGGCTGCAGCCTGACTCAGTGGAGGGAGATTTCTGCAGCATATTTGGCAAGTACAGAATCACAGTATATATAAAATAATATGCAAAGTGGTTGGAGGGAAGCTTCAGAATGCCAAAGATGTTTTTATTACAAATTATGTGAGCAGACTGCAGTTCCTCTTTAAACTACTTCACTTATCATCAAAAGTAAAGGCCTGGTATAATATATTGTCACCTGTGCAATAAATGATGGAAAATGCAAATTTGTATAGTCATTACTAGGGCAGGAGGTGAGGTCAACTCTTTCAACGAGGGCACCTGTTCTGATAACGACTTTCTAAAAGGGAATTTGCCCTCATGTAAACATTCTCTCTCAATTTCTGTTGTGTCTATAGTGAAATGTATTCTCCTTAACTAGACAAAAAAAAAAACTGACAGATATTTTACCATTCCCTAATTTTAAACATGAAAAAAACGTTTGGTTTGAAATTTATCTTAACTCATTTTTGTTCTCAATTTGCAGGAACTATTTGGTTACAAAACTGAAAGATGGCGAAGTATCCTATGTCTGATTGGTTACATCTTTTCACTGGGGTTCCTGAAGCTTCTCTTCTATTGGAAGCCGGAGCTGGATGTATGGTGTCATTGTGTCCCATGTAGTTTAGCAAAAGCTGATGTTGTTTTGCTTAAAAAAACTGTAAGTATATTTATTTGTCCATTGGTCTTTGTCAGTCTGTGGATCTATAAGATAACATAATTATACTGGCAAGCAGACATCATTTGCTAATAATGTAGGAGTGAAATTGTGTTAAATATGGTGACCAGATGTTCCCAGTTTCAAGGGATGATCACCTGCAGGCTGTTTCCTGATAAAAGGCCCCCTATTGTGTCCCTAGGATACAATGAAGTCCCCGAGAGCTGCATGTACCTTGCAAGCAGTCTGAATTCCAGTCGAATCTCTGCAAAGCACTGGGCTATGTGTTTTCTCTGCTGCATTTCCATCGGTGGACTCTCATGTAGCCACTCCCCCAGTCTATTGTGTCTACTCCTCTCTGAATGTGTTGGGTTGTGAATTTTGTGCCTCACTTTCCCTACAATACCTATATAAAGCACAGGTGGGTGGTCACCAGCAGCACAGCAAGGATGTGAGCTTTACATTCCACTGTCGGGACTGTACTATTCCTCATTTCATATCGCCTCTACTAAAAATTAGGGATGCGCTGCTGGTTTGATTTGAACCCGGGTTCAGAATGAATTTTGCTTGTTTGGTAAACCGGAGTCCGTTATCTGGGGCCCCCTTATATCTAAAGGGACTTCCAGCTTCCAATAAGCCCCTCACTTGCAGACCTCCACAACTACTAGGCCAAGGTTGTCAGAAAGAGGCCATGTCATCAACATTAGGTACAAGTTGCCTTGCCACGGGCATCCCTCTGTTACAAATATCTGTAACCAATTGTTTATAGAGTGTCCCCAGAATATTTTTTTTTTCTGGTAACCTTAGTTTAACCACTTCCATACAGGGCATTTTCACCCCCTTCCTGCCTAGACCAATTTTTAGTTTTCAGCACTGTTGCACTTTGAATGACAATTGTGCGGTCATGCAACACTGTACCCAAATGAAATCTGTATGTTTTTTTCCCCCACAAATAGAGCTTTCATTTGGTGGTATTTGATCATCTCTGCGGTTTTTATTTTTTGCGCTATAAACAAAAGAAGAGCAACAATTTTGAAAAAAACACAATATTTTTTACTTTTTGATTTAATAAATATGTAGCGCACCCACCCCAGCCTTTACCTGCTTTTCTTATAGTTGGCTCCTTCACAGGAAAAGACTGAGGCACACCGCACCACAAGCCCGTACCCTCCTGGATGGGGAGGTTGAGCGGTGTTAGTTTCTCGGGCCTGCCTGCAGCCAGTGTTTGAAAACCTCCAGAGCTGATCTAGTTTCTGGGGTAGCCAGAAACAAGTCCTTAGTTCTCCCCAGTAAGCAACTGTCCACACCAACTGAAAAGTCCAACTTCTTATTTATTCATAAGGGCAATAAATAGTCTCTTTGAGAGCAGACAGGTTGAGACAAACAAGGGTCAGATAAGGTGGGAGGAGGTCCAGGCACAAACTCAATTTAAGGTTTCTCCTGTTCTGGTTTGCACGAACAGGCTTGGCGCATGGTCTCTGCCACAGACCATGAGGTTGGTCACTGCCACTGACCTGGTGAATAGTTGCAAGTCACTGCCACTGACCTGGTGTGCGTAGAGTCACTGCCACTATGACATAAAGAACCCACACTTCCTTCTTTGAGTAACTTGGCCCCTTTTTAGGATAAGAACATCCCTCCGGAGAGTTACCAGAGGCCCCCTCTGTCACCACGACTCTGCGCTGGGTCTTCAGAAAGGGTCACCTCCCTGGCCTCCTCGATCCTGGATACGGGTCCCCTCGCAAGGCAGATCCCTGGGAGCCTCGATCCTTAGCAGACCCCAGCTGAAGGTTGCTGGGTTCCAGGCCCTCGCCAAAGTACCTCGCCCCAGACTGAAGGTGTCTGGGATGGAAAAAGCAGCTCCGTCTCCGGGCCTAGGGCACCCGGAGACAACACACACACCCAGGCCTAAGGTGCCTGGGCGCGGACCCAACGACGATGACCCAGGCCTCCGGGCCTAGGGCACCCATAGGCGACGCACATCCAGGCCTAAGGTGCCTGGGCGTGGACCCCGACTGGAAGATGGCCACCCCTTTTTATACCCTCTCCCGACAGGCACAACAGGTTCCCCACCCCGCCGAACTGCTGCCGAGAGGGGACAAGAAAAGGCACAACCCTGTACCACGGTTCAACCCGGGCCTATGGCAACAGCGCCACCTATAGGCCCCAGGGAACTGCACATCAGTACTATCTCCCAGGGACAGAAATGGTCCATGAAACCTAACAATTAGTGCATCTGAGCCTAGTTACCACTCAGATGCTCCCCCTAAATATAGCACCCCGCTACATATATAACAATTAAAAAAAAATAAAACAATTTTTTTCCTCAGTTTAGACCGATATGTATTCTTCTACATATTTTTGATAAAACAAAACCGCAATAAGCGTATTTGATCGGTTTGCGCAAAAGTTATAGTGTCTACAAAATAGGGGATAGATTTATGGCATTTTTATTTTAGTTTTTACTAGTAATGGCGGCGATCTGCGATTTTTATTGTGACCGTGACATTGCGGCGGACACATCGTACACTTTTGACACGTTTTTGGGACCATTCACATTTATACAGCGATTAGTGCCATAAAACTGCACTGATTACTGTGTAAATGTGACCGGCAGGGAGGGGTTAACACTACGGGGCGCTGAAGGGGTTAATATGTTCCCTATTGAGTGATTCTAACTGTAGGGGGAGGGGACTCACAAGGGAAGGAGACCGATCTGTGTTCCTCTGTACTGGGAACACACATCGGTCTCCTCACCTCTGACAGGAGGTGGATCTGTGTGTTTACACACACAGATCCACACTCCTGCCGTGATCGCGGGCAATCGCGGGTGCCCGGCGGACATCACTATGTCTGCCGGGCACGCGCACTGGGTCAGGAGCGGTGCCGCGCACGCGCCCCCTAGGCGGCTGGGAAGAAAAGACGTCATATGACGCCCGCCCGGAGAGAGGGAGGGTTCCTGCCGGCGTCATATGACTATGGCCCGGTAAGGAAGGGGTTAAAGTGTGATATTAAGGAACAACAGACACCCTTAGGTTTCTGCATATACCAAGTGGTAGAGTAAGAAAATACCAGTGACACCTTCAGTTGGAAAACAACATTCCAAACAAGACCACAGCAAGGAACGAATGAAAGAGTTAATATTGAAAATGTCTGCTGCATTGTCTCTTCAGATAATGCATGTTTCACTGGAAATCTTTTATCATGTATTAAATATTCACTTGTAATAATAAAAATTGTATATACATGGTAAAAAAAAAACATAGATATGCAATAATATAATAGTTTAACCACTTCCCGCCCAACCTATAGCAGAATGACGGCCGGGCAGTGGTTCTATTATCCTGACTGGGCGTCATATGACGTCCAGCAGGATAACATGCCGGCACAGGGGTGCACAGTGCGGCGATCGGAGGTGCTGTGTGTCAGTCTGACACATTGCATCTCCGATCGTGGTATGGAGCCTCTGATGGAGGCTCCTTACCACGTGATCAGCTGTGACCAATCACAGCTGATCATCACGTGAACCAGAAAATTCTGGTAAACAGCATTCCTCGGTTCGTGCTGACAGGGAGAGCCGATCAGCAGCTCTCCCTGTCAGAGGGTGGGGCTGTGCTGATATTGATTATCAGCGCAGCCCCCATCAGATGTGCCCATCAGCTTCCAATCAGTGCCCATCAGCTGCCAATCAGTGCCCCATTAATAACGGCTGTCAGTGCCAATGAAAGTGCCAATTAGTGCCCATCACAGTGCCAATCAGTGTCCAGAAGTAACACCTGTCAGTACCTCATCCAGGGGAGGGCTGGGCCATGGGGCAGGGTGGCAATTGCCTCCCAGGCCACCCTAACTTATGTTCAAAATGGCCGGCAGCCGCTGCCCGCTACTATTTTCTTTTTTATTCTGGTCTAGGAAGTCAGGCCGGGGGCATGGCCACAGTGGCCGACCACTAGCTGTTGCATTCCCGGAGTTGTAGTCCGCACTCAAGCTTCTGGTGGGTGGAAAACACAGCAGCGCAGAGGAAACTACAACTCCCTGGGACTGGATTCTTGGAAGCAGGCAGGGAGTCGGGACGCAGGGCTGCAGGGCTGGGCTATGGCTGCAACTTGACCCCAGGATCAGGAGTGTTACCCCCCCAGGAGACCGTGGCATGCAAGGACCTGCTGAGCTGAGATCACTGAGGTGAGAGACCCTGACATCCCTAGCTAACCCCCCATCTCCCCCCCATACACCCCATGTAACCTGCCCCAGTGATCAGGCTGCATTGATGGGCACTGGAGTTGGCTGCACTGATGGGCACTGGTGAGGCTGCATTGAAAAACCAGGTGGGCCATGGATGGTGAGCTGATTCGGCGGTTCAATGGGCCACTTCACTGGACTTGCCCCCCAGGAGTAAGGCCGTCAGCCCTCCCCTGACCTCATCAGTACCTCATCAGTGCTGTCCATCAGTGCCACCTGTCAGTGCCAATCAGTACCTTCTATCAGTGCCACCTGTCAGTGCCCATCACAGCCGCCTATCAGTGCTGCCTCATCAGTGCCACCTATCAGTGGCCATTAATTTTACATATCAGTGCCACCTTATCAGTGTCAACTCATCAGTGCCCATCAGTGCCGCCTCATCAGTGCCCGTCAGTGAAAGAGAAAACAAGATTTTATAACAAAAACAAAGAAAAACTTTTTATTTTTCAAAAACTTCAGTATTTTTTAGTTTGTTTAGCAAAAAATAAAAACCACAGTGGTGATCAAATGCCACCTAAAGAAGGCTCTATTTGTGGGAAGAAAATTATAAAAATTTAGTTTGGGTGCAGTGTTACAAGACCGCACAATTGTCATTCAAAGTGTGACATCGCTGAAAGCTGAAAAATTGTCCTGGGCAGGAAGGGGCGAAAGTGCCCGGTATTGTAGTGGTTAAATAATGAATATCTTATATTAATATTAATAATATATAATTGACCCAAATCCAATAAAGTATTCTATTAAAACATACTGCAACATAACTTCCCAACATAGTGATACACATCTGTATGATGTTCCATGCTTTGCTTTTCTGCAGTTTGTGCCAGAGTTGCAAAGTGACATCATTTTTGGGTAAGATCCAGTTGTACGCTGGCATGTTTTCCTGACAAAGGGACATTTGAGGACATCTATGGAGCTTTATTGACAAATGTTGAGATCCCTCTGGAACGATGAGTTGTTCTAATCCACAATTAATATTGTTTGCTAACTGCGCAGGTTGTTATTTTTTTAGACAGCACATAAGTGCTTTTAACCACTTCAGCCCCGGAAGGATTTACCCCCTTCCTGACCAGAGCATTTTTTGCGATATGGCACTGCGTCATTTTAACAGTCAATTTTGCGGTTATACGACGTTGCACCCAAACAAAATTGATGTTCTTTTTTTACCACAAATAGAACTTTCTTTCGGTGGCATTCGATCACCTCTGCGGTTTTTATTTTTTGCGCTATAAACAAAAAAAGAGAGACAATTTGGAAAAAAAAACAATATTTACTTTTTGCTATAATAAGGCCAATATGTATTCTACATATTTTTGGTAAAAAAAATCGCAATCTGCGTTTATTGATTGGTTTGCGCAAAGGTTATAGCATCTACAAAATAGGGGATAGATTTATGGCATTTTTATTATGATTTTGTTTTACTAGTTATGGCGGCGATCTGCGATTTTTATCGGACACATTGGACACTTTTGACACTATTTTGGGACCGTTGTCATACAGCGATCAGTGCTATAAAAATGCACTAGGGGCGATCAAGGGGTTACGTGTGTCCTAGGGAGTGATTCTAACCGTAGGGGGGATGGTCCCACAACAAAATGACAGAGATCACTGCTCCCGATGACAGGGAGCAGTAGATCCCTGTCATGTTGCTAGGCAGAACAGGGAAATGCCTTGTTCACATAGGCATCTCCTCGTTCTGCGTCTCCGTGCGACGATCGCGGGACACCAGCGGACATTGAGTCCGCGGGAGCCGTGGGCACAGTCATGCAGTACGCGGCGGGCGTGGCCCGCCGGTGGCGCGCACGCGCCCACTAGCCTGCGAATCAAAGGGGACGTACAGGTACGCCCATTTGCCCACCACTGCCATTCTGCCAACGTATGTCGGCGTGCGGCAGTCGGCAAGTGGTTAACGGATGTCATTTGAATGAGCCTCATGCATAACCTCTGCAGTGAGGGAAAAATTAATATGCTGCGCATAATAACAAATCATTTCCAGACAGAGACTGGGAAATATAACATATTAGACTATTTGTTAGAGGTAGCTTCTTCACCTGTGTATCTTTCTGATGCCCCGTACACACGGTCGGATTTTCTGTCGGAAAAACCTTGGATGGTTTTTCCGACGGAATTCCGCTAAAGCTTGGCTTGCATACACACGGTCACACAAAAGTTCTCTAAACTTTCGACCGTCAAGAACACGGTGACGTACAACACTACGGACGAGCTGAGAAAATTAAGTTCAATGCTTCCGAGCATGCGTCAAATTGTTTCCCAGCATGCGTCAGAATTTTGCACATCGGAATTGCTACAGACATCGGAATTTTTTCCGTCTGAAAATTTGAGAACCAGCTCTTAATCTTTTGCTGGTGGAAATTCCGACAGCAAAAGTCCAATGGAGCATACACACGGTCGGAAGCAAGCTCACATCGGACTTTTGCTGGCGGTATTTCGGACCGTGTGTACACGGCAGTGGCGGCTGGTGCTCCAGTTTTTTTGGGGGGGCGCAAACAAAACCCCAACCAACCCACCCCCCCCTGCAAACAGACAGAGGGATAGATTGGATAGGACAGAGACAGATACATAGATAGATATACAGATATGCAGATAGATAGATAGATATACAGATAGATAGATAATTAGATAGACAGACAGATAGAGAGACAGATAAACAGATATGACGATAGATAGAAAGATAGATAGATAGATAGATAGACAGATAGAATACATAGATACATACATACATACATAGATACATACTGTACATACATACATACATACATACATACATACATACATACATACATACATACATACATACATACATAGATAGATAGAATACATATGTAGCGATACCCTCAACTAAGAGGGCCGCAGATTTGGCTTGGGCCCTGAATACAGCTCCGCCAACCCCCGGCAATCTACTCAACCCTTTCTGGCACAGTTAGTCTAGGGGTATACACATTTAATACTTATACTCTATGAGAGACTCAGACACAGAATAGTTGTAAAGGAATAACAGATTTTTTACTTTCGGCTATGCAAAGAGAATGAACAGTGATGACAACTTAACCTAGATTATATGCAGAGCCCTGTAATATCAGTCACACTACACCATAGAGAAGAGGGGGGGGGGGGTGGATGAGGAAACACCACGTGGGGCGACTGTTAACTAGGCGCCCTGTGGCGCAATAACTAAACTGGGTACCTAATGAATCAGGCCTGATTCCTAATTCTAGAACTCAGTCCTGTATGGATGATGGATTCTTCACCGGCAATCTGTAGAGGTGGTGCACATAAGAATAAACAACATTTGTAATCCAAGAAAGGGGAAAGTTGATAACTGGCAACACTTCACTGGATATCCTCTGGATCAGTCCTGCTGTGGATCTCCAGTGAGAGTCTTTAACATGAGGTAGTAGGCCTCGGCAGTCTATAGGCACAGTACTATCAAACAGGTTATGGAATGAGCTTGCGCTCGCTCACCCGCCGGACGCGATCTCCGTCCGGGACTTCCACCGGCTGTGTCCTCACTCGCCCACAGCGGTCGCTGCGATCGGGTCCCCGATCCAATCTAGGCTGTAAGTAGAGATGTCGGATGCCACCCAGGCTCGCAGTGGGGTGGAAGGCTCCTTGGTCAGCTCCGGAAAGGCTCCAGGCTTCAGGCCTTACCCAGCGCAGGTCCGCACAGGTGTATCAGTCTCTGCTGTCCCGTGTCCAAAGAGGCCGAGCCAGGCCTCGCCCCTTCCTTATATCTCCGCACCCATGAGTCTCTGGGGCAGAAGAAAAACATCCTGGGAACCAGTGGGGTTCTGGGAACAGTAGTTCAAGAGTCTTTAAAGGAACCCCGCTACACACTCCCCCCACTTAAACTCTTTGGTCCCCAAAGATAAACTTCAACAAATGCTATGTACAATTTTGGACAGTGTCGAGTATGATGTTGGCATAGGGAATTCCCACCAAAATTTTGGGGTGGAACTCTCTTGCCCACAGGTCACACTACCATGAGTGGCCTGCCTAACTGTGCCAGAGAGTGAGCTGGGGTTGCCCTCCACCAAATGGACAGTGGAGGGATCAGGATGCTCAACACTTCTCCTAGCCGTTACAACAGAGTCCTCAGAGCTCGTCCCCATTTGGGGGTAAGTTAGTTTCTTGGGAGGCCTGATAACTCTGCGAGCCCTCTGCTCTCTTGGGGCTTCTGGCGCCACAGGCACTTCTTCAGGAGTGAGTTCAGGTAACATTGCTGGTTCTGGAACCTCTGATTCAGAAGTTGACTGGTAATTGGAATCTCTAGGATCCTCCTCTGAACAAGTATCAGGAACATCTTCCCAGTAATCAGCTGAGGGACTGAAGGGTATGAATTCAGTGGCCTCCGGATTCAGCGTTGCATCTGGAGTATCCCTTGTATTTGGGAGATCTATGGCGGACGTTCCCGGAGTCGAGGAAGGCCACAGCCAGTCCAGTTCTCCTCCTTCATCTGTACTCAGTTGAGAGGCCTCCCCATCTTCAGCTCGAGAGGTCTGAGACCGAGTGCTCGGCCTGGGAATATCCAGGATAGAGACTGATTCCGGGGGGTCCCTTGCTGGAGGTATCCTGACTGCTTCAGCAAGTAGGAGCAGGTGGTTTCGATGCCACGTCTTCAGGGGCCCCACCTTCCCTTCTGGCTTTAGTTTGTAAACAGGCAAACCGGGCAACTTCCTACAGACGATATAGGGTTCCGATCTCCATCTGTCTGCAAGCTTGTGCTTTCCAGGGACCCCCAGATTGCATAGCAGTACTCGGTCCCTGGGCTGCAGATCCTGCACTCGAACCTTCAGATCGAAATTTCTCTTGTTGCGGGCTCCCCTTTGATCCGAGGCCGCCTGGGCCTGTTCATAGGCCACCTGCAAGCTGCGTCTAAGTCTGTCCACGTATCCCTTGTGAGATGTAGCTGAGGTATGATCTAAAGAAGTGCCAAAGGCCAGATCCACGGGCAGCCTTGCTTCTCTCCCAAACATGAGTCGATAAGGGGAGTAGCCAGTAGCATCACTTGTGGTACAGTTATAGGCATGCACTAGGGCTGATATGTGTTGGCTCCAGTGTTGCTTCTTCTCTGTTTCTAAAGTTCCCAACATGTTAAGCAGGGTCCGGTTAAACCTCTCCAGCTGAGCATCTCCTTGTGGGTGGTAAGGTGTGGTTCTGGTCTTCTTTATTCCCAATGAGTCCAGAAGTTTCTGGATCAACCGACTCTCAAAGTCCCTTCCTTGATCTAAGTGAAGTCTCTGTGGTAATCCGTAATGGACAAAATACTTCTCCATAAGTATCTTGGCCACGGTGGATGCCCTCTGATCTTTGGTTGGGAAAGCCTGGGCATAGCGGGTGAAATGGTCGATTATTACCAGAACATTCCCCAATCCACTCAGGTCGGGTTCGAGGCAGAGAAAATCAATGCATACCAGATTCATTGGGCCTTGACTCTGTAAGTGGCCCATTGGGGCAGCTTGATGGGGTAGAGTCTTTTTCTGAATGCATCGTGCACAGGAATGGCAATTCTCCTCTACTTCTGCCCTCATGCAGGGCCAATAGACCTGACTTCTGACAAGCTGGAAGGTCCTTTCTGCCCCTAGGTGGCCATGATGGTCATGTAAAGCAATTAGTACAGTCTCTCGGTGCTTCTCTGGGAGGAACAGCTGCCACTTATCTTCTGAGTCATCAGAGGGGCCCCTTCGGTAGACCACTCCCTGATGCACCTGCAGCCTGTCCCATTCCTTCCTCAACAGGCGGGCCTCCTTTTGAGGGGTGATGTAAGAGTTTGTTGGGATCCTGATTCTCCAGGGCTTCGAGGACCAATCTTCCCATGGGGTCTTCCAGTTGGTCACACCTCAACTCCCTCTTGGATAGCTTCGGCAGGTTATCTTCTTCTAGCTGCGTTACTCCACAATAGTGTTTAGGGACTCCTACCATTGTAACTCCTATCTCCTCTGCCCTGTAGCCTCCTCTGGCTTGAAATTCAGCTCCTTGACAAAGGGCCCGTACTCCCTCGGGTGTTACTTGGGTCCAGTCTTCCCAGTCATTGGTCATGGCATGAGATCTCCGGGACAGGGCATCTGCATCCCTATTTCCCGCCCCTGGTCTGTACTTCAGACTGAAGTTGAATCCAGACAATGCAGCCAACCACCTGTGTCCGGTTGCATCTAGTTTTGCGGTGGTGAAGAGGTAGGTCAGGGGGTTGTTATCTGTCTTCACAGTAAACTCTGCCCCATAGAGGTAGTCTTTTAGCTTGTCTACTACTGCCCATTTGAGAGCCAGGAATTCCAGCTTATGAGTGGGGTAGTTCTTTTCTGAGGGGGTCAGGCTCTTGCTCACATAGGCCACTGGACGCAGTTGTCCTTCATGTTCTTGGTAGAGCACTCCGCCTAGGCCCTCATGGCTGGCATCCACGTGTAATTCATAAGGTCTGGTAGGGTCGGCATAGGCCAGGACTGGGGCAGTGGTTAAGCTCCTCTTCAGGGCCTGGAAGGCCTCTTCACACCTTGAGTTCCACTGATCTTGAACTGACTCACCAGGCCTCCTGGGCCCTGAGTCATCCTCTTCCCCTTCTGCCTTTAGCAATTCATTCAACGGGCGGGAAATCCGAGCAAACCCCTCCACAAACCTCCTATAATAGGAGCAGAACCCCAGGAAGGATCTGAGCTCTGTTACCGTGGTGGGTCGTGGCCAGGAAGTGACTGCTTCCAACTTCTCTGGATCTGTGGCCACCCCTTCTTCACACACGATGTGCCCCAGATAGTTCACAGAAGACTGGTAGAACCGACACTTCTCAGGAGAAAGCTTAAGTCCCTCTTCACTGAGTCTTCTCAGTACTTTCTCCAGCCTGGCTTCATGTCCTTCCAAGGTTCTCCCGAAGACAATGGCATCATCCAAGTACACAAGGACTTCTATAAGATTCATGTCTCCAACAGTCTTCTCCATAAGGCGTTGAAAGGTAGCAAGAGCTCCAGACAGACCCTGAGGCATCCTATTGAATTCGAAGAATCCCACCGGGGTTATGAAGGCTGTCTTCTCTCTGTCTTCTGGGTGCATAGGGATTTGATAGTACCCACTCTTGAGGTCCATCACACTGAACCATTTGGCTCCAGACAAACTCTGTAAGGCATCTTCTATCCTTGGCGTGGTGTATTGGTCAGGGATGGTTCTCCTGTTGAGGGTCCTGTAATCGATACAAAGCCTCAACGATCCATTCTTCTTTCTGACCACCACTATTGGGGAGGCATAGGGGCTTCTAGACTCCCGGATCACACCAGTCTTCTTCAGTTCTGCAAGTTGTTCCCTCAGATCCTCCAGATCTGCCAGGGGAACCCGCCTGACCCTCTCTCGGAAGGGCTTATCTTCTTGGAGGTGGATTCGATGGGTGGCACTTCTTGCACACCCCACATCGAATTCATCTTCGGAAAAAATCTTCTCCCATCTAGTCAGCTGGGCCTTGGCTCTTTCTTTCCAAGCCCTGGGTAGGTTTGGGTTTTCCATAGACAGCTTCTCCCAAACATCTCCTCCGTCACCCGTCCCCTTGACTTCTGACAGAGTGACCGGGGCAGCAGGGCTCACCTGGCCCAGCAACATTCTGGCAGGGATCTCCATGGGCCCCCCCGTAGTGTTCCTCACACTCACCGGAACTCTGCCATGGGCCTTCTTCAGGGCCTTGAGCGGGATCACTTCTGGTATCACTTCCAGGCCTGAGGACTCTTCCCTTGGGTCGGATTCCAGCATAACAAAGGGGCCAGGTTGTTCCCATGTAAGCTTCACAGTGTCCCTAAGACAGGTTACTTCTCCGGGCTGCAGCACTACTCCTTCTCTGCCAAGTCTCCACACCTTCCCTATCCCCTCTCCTGGGGTCTTCTGCTCTAAGACCAGTCGTTGGTAGGCCGTCTTTAGCATGGGATGGATTTTGGTGGCTGAATGGTTCCTCTCTTTCACTAGAGGGGTCAGGAGTCTCCGGACTAGATCCGTGTTTGTCCCTATAATCAGGGAAGTCTTGCTGGCTCCCGGCAGCCGAGGACACACAACTGCCAGGGTGTCAAACACTACAGCCTTCCCAGCTACGGATGGGTCAAAAGTCATCTTTATGGGCAGGTAACCATTGTAAGGGAAACTCTGGGTTCCAAGTCCCCATATCTCCAGCTCTTCTATCTTCTGGATAGGCAGATGACTCAAGTGCCTATCATAGAAGTCTCGGTATAGTAAGGTCACCTGTGCTCCGGTGTCCAAAAGAGCTTTGGTGTAGACTCCTTCCACTTGAATGGGCACAGTAGGGGATGGGCCCACCAGCTCCTCTGGGTATGGCCGGACTGGGGCCACCTTCTTCTTTGGACTTTTCCTCGCCCAGCTCTTTTTGGACTTTATTCTTTCCTGAGTCTGGCATGCATTGATTTTCTCCCTCTCAATGGGGGTACAAACCCGCTGAGGGATGTTATTGTTCCTCTTAGGTGTATGTTCTTTCTTCGGGGTGCTGTATTTCCACTGAGGGGTCTTGCCCCCTCCCTCTGGGGTATATCTTGGTGGGGGGGGTACTATATCTCCTCCTAGGAGTTTTGTCTCCTCCATTCAGTTTGGAGCGCACTGAAGATGATGGGCACCCGGTTGACTCTTTCACCGGGGCCCTTTGGAGTTTCCCGCCGGCTTGTAATTATCTGTTCTCTTCTTCTTTGGACTGGAGCATGTGTTAGCAAAGTGGCCACTCACTCCGCAGTTATAGCAAATCATCTCTTCTCGGTCCTGTAAGGAGGCCGGTGCTGAGGTGTTCGGAAACAACTCCTTTCTTGGACTTGGTTTCTCTGGTCTTCTTTGATCTTTCTCCATCAAAGAGGTCAGCATCTCTAACACTTGGGCCATTTGCGATTTCAAAGTGTCGACCTCTGCATCTCTTTCCGGGCTTTTGACCGAATTGACCAACACTGGTACAGGGGTCACATTCGCCTTGGCTACTTGCTGATCTTTCTGAGCGCCTCTTCGTCTCTAATAATTTTTATTAGATCAGAGTAGGTTAGTGACATTCCTCCTCCTGAGGTTTTCAGGTGCAGCCAAACCGGGTCTGAGCGCCATGCTCCCTTCATGATCTGCTTCATTCGTGCTTCATCTGCATCTTTGGGCAGCATTCCCTTCTTCAGAACAATCTTGCATAACTGCCTGTTCAGCCTTCTAACATATTCTGACAGTTTCTCATTCGGCTGCTGGAGAGTGTGTTCAAATTGATAGATCATCTCTGACACCTTCTCCAGCTGACCAAACCCTTCCTGCAGCATGGCCAGACAATCTTGAGCTGTACAGTTTTCATTTCCAAACCGGAAGCTCTTCACCGCTTCTGCCGCGGCACCTTTCAGACTTTCCAAGCCTCGCTGTCTCTTCTGTGCCTCAGGCACCTCCCATGCCTCTACTGCCTGTAATGCCTGTTCCACCCAAGTGTCAAAATCTTCCTCCCCCGCAGGGACGGGAAGCTTCCCCGAGAATGTCTTTAGCCTCCGGTAGCTAGTCTCTACGTGCACCGTGCTTGTCTTCTGACAGTTTGTTAGTAGGTCCCCTAACACCTTTATCAGTTCGGGTGATATGGCCGTGGCAGGTGCAGGCGTCACCGGAGGTGTCGCTCCGTCTCTCCTCTCTGGTGAGGTACGGGCCGCAGTCTGCGGTGGTCCCGTTTGTGGTGGCTCTCTCTTAATAGCGTGCGTCAGACTATAAGATCTGTTATCCGACGTCTGCGTATATTTGCGCTTGCAAGCCTCTGGCTTCCCATCTGAATACTCCACTAGCGCATACTGGTGTGAGGTGTCTGGGTCTAACTTTGTTCCCATCACCCATGGTGTACAATCTGGAGTCACTGACTTCATTAATCCTTCCACCGTTTCGGTCGACCATTCCTGACCCGGCATGTTAATGACCACTGACTGGCTTGGATCTGTCTTAGCTACTCCACACCACGTTCTGATGTCTTTCGGGTCCATGCCGGTACCTCTTGGCGGGTTTTTCCGCTGTATCAGGATCCCGGACGAGAACCCCCACGTGTAGCGATACCCTCAACTAAGAGGGCCGCAGATTTGGCTTGGGCCCTGAATACAGCTCCGCCAACCCCCGGCAATCTACTCAACCCTTTCTGGCACAGTTAGTCTAGGGGTATACACATTTAATACTTATACTCTATGAGAGACTCAGACACAGAATAGTTGTAAAGGAATAACAGATTTTTTATTTTCGGCTATGCAAAGAGAATGAACAGTGATGACAACTTAACCTAGATTATATGCAGAGCCCTGTAATATCAGTCACACTACACCATAGAGAAGAGGGGGGGGTGGATGAGGAAACATCACGTGGGGCGACTGTTAACTAGGCGCCCTGTGGCGCAATAACTAAACTGGGTACCTAATGAATCAGGCCTGATTCCTAATTCTAGAACTCAGTCCTGTATGGATGATGGATTCTTCACCGGCAATCTGTAGAGGTGGTGCACATAAGAATAAACAACATTTGTAATCCAAGAAAGGGGAAAGTTGATAACTGGCAACACTTCACTGGAGATCCTCTGGATCAGTCCTGCTGTGGATCTCCAGTGAGAGTCTTTAACATGAGGTAGTAGGCCTCGGCAGTCTATAGGCACAGTACTATCAAACAGGTTATGGAATGAGCTTGCGCTCGCTCACCCGCCGGACGCGATCTCCGTCCGGGACTTCCACCGGCTGTGTCCTCACTCGCCCACAGCGGTCGCTGCGATCGGGTCCCCGATCCAATCTAGGCTGTAAGTAGAGATGTCGGATGCCACCCAGGCTCGCAGTGGGGTGGAAGGCTCCTTGGTCAGCTCCGGAAAGGCTCCAGGCTTCAGGCCTTACCCAGCGCAGGTCCGCACAGGTGTATCAGTCTCTGCCGTCCCGTGTCCAAAGAGGCCGAGCCAGGCCTCGCCCCTTCCTTATATCTCCGCACCCATGAGTCTCTGGGGCAGAAGCAAAACATCCTGGGAACCAGTGGGGTTCTGGGAACAGTAGTTCAAGAGTCTTTAAAGGAACCCCGCTACACATAGATAGATAGAATACATAGATACATACACATGTAGCGGGGTCCCCTTTAAGACTCTCGGGACTACCTTGCCCAGAATCCCTTTCGGCATGTTTCCACCCCAGAGACTCATGGGAGGGGTTATAAAAGGAGGAGGCGAGGCTGGGCTCGGCCTCTTTGGGACACGAGACTTCAGTGACTGATCCTCCTGTGCGGATGTGCCGGAGTGCAAGGCCTGAAGCCTGAGGCCTTGCGCAGCACCAGAGAGCCTTCCACCCCACTGCGAGCCTGGGTGGCATCTGACTTCGCTTGTCTACAGCCTTGGTTGGATCGGGGACCCGATCGCTGGAGACACTGTGTGTGTGAGGACACAGTCGGTGGAAGTTCCCGGACTGGGATCGCGTCCAGGGGGGTGAGAGGGCGTATGCTCAGACCATATACTGTTGTTGCTAATGTGCCTATAGACTGCCGGGGCTCACAAGTTTATTTCTGATACTCTCACTGGAGATCCATATCAGAGCGGAACTTAGAGTTCATGAAGTAATGTGTTTAGTTCATCGCAATCTTTCCATTGGATTACAAATGTTGTTCTGTTAATGTGCACCACCTTTAAAGAATTGCCGGTGAAGAAACCATCATCCCCTATAGACTGAGTTGTAGATATCTGAGCCAGGCCTGGCCAGCTAGTTAGTCCATTTAGTTACTGCGTCACAGGGCGCCTAGTTAACGGTCGCCCATGCGGCGCACCTTTACTGTTCATCTTAAATGCATAGTGTGTTATTGCTGCAGGGCTCTGCAATTTATTATCTGTGAACCGTTACCACTGTTAACTTTTCTTACCAACAACTCAAAGTAAATTTTGATTCCCTTTTCATTATTGTCTTGGTGTCTGGGTTTACTCATACAGTATAAGAAAATATTTATTGCTGCCAATACTAACTGTGCCAGTAGGGGGTCGAGTACATTGCTGGGGGTTGACGGAGCTGTTTTCAGGGCCCAAACTAAACTTGCGGCCTTCTTAGTTGAAGGTATCGCTACACGTGGGGGTTCTCGTCCGGGATCCTGATACAGCAACTAAACGCAAGAGGTGCCGTCATGGACCCACAAGGAATAAGAGCGTGGTGCGAAGTGGCTAAGACAGACCCAAACCAGTCAGTGGTCATCAACCTACCAGGGGAGGAATGGTCAATTGAAACGATAGAGGAGTTAATGAAGTCAGTGATCCCAGATCACACACCGTGGGTGATGGGAATAAAGTCAGACCCAGACATTTCATACCAGTACGCACTAGTGGAATACCTGGACAGGATGCCAGAGGCTTGTAGGCGCAACTGTGTACAGACGCCAGATAATAGATCCTACAGGTTGGCGCACGCAATTAAGAGGGAGCCATCACTGATGGGATCACCGCAGGCTGCGGCCCGTACCCCACCTGAAAGAGGAGACGGGGCGATACCTCCGGTGGCGCCTGCACCTGTCACGGCTATATCACCAGAATTGATAAATGCAATAGGGGATCTGCTGACCAAGTGTCAGAAGACGAGCACGGTGCATGTAGAGACTAGCTACCGGAGACTAAAGACATTCTCGGGGAAGCTCCCTGTCCCTGCAGGGGAAGAAGATTTTGACACCTGTAGCAGGCATTGCAGGCAGTAGAGGCATGGGAGGTGCCTGAAGCGCAGAAGAGGCAACGAGTGATAGAAAGCCTTAAAGGCGCAGTAGCAGAAGCAGTAAAAAGTTTTCGGTTTGGAAATGCAGATTGCACGGCTCAAGACTGTCTAGCCATGCTACAGGAAGAGTTTGGTCAATTGGAAAAGGTGACAGAGATGGTCTATCAATTTGAACTAGGGTTGTCCCGATACCACTTTTTTAAGACCGAGTACAAGTACCGATACTTTTTTTCAAGTACTCGCCGATACCGATTACCGATACTTTTTTTCAATGTCATGTGACAGTTTGAAAGATGGGGACTGATAGGTGGCACTTATGGGCACGGATCGATGGCACTTATGGGCACTGATAGGTGGCACTTATGGGCACTGATAGGTGGCACTTATGGGCAGTGATAGGTGGCACTTGTGGGCAGTGATAGGTGGCACTTGTGGGCAGTGATAGGTGGCACTGATAGGTGGCACTTGGGGGCACTGATAGGTGGCATTTATGGGCAGTGATAGGTGGCACTTGTGGGCAGTGATAGGTGGCACTTGTGGGCAGTGATAGGTGGCATTTATGGGCACTGATAGGTGGCACTTGTGGGCAGTGATAGGTGGCACTTGTGGGCAGTGATGGGTGGCACTGATTGCACAGAAAGGTGGCACTTGTGGGCACTGATAGGTGGCACTTGTGGGCACTGATAGGTGGTACTGATTGCACAGAAAGGTGGCACTGATTGCACAGAAAGGTGGCACTGATTGCACAGAAAGGTGGCACTGATTGCACAGATAGGTGGCACTTGTGGGCACTGATAGGTGGTACTGATTGCACAGAAAGGTGGCACTGATTGCACAGAAAGGTGGCACTGATTGCACAGAAAGGTGGCACTGATTGCACAGAAAGGTGGCACTGATTGCACAGATAGGTGGCACTTGTGGGCACTGATAGGTGGCACGTGTGGGCACTGATAGGTGGCACTTGTGGGCACTGATAGGTGGCACTGATTGCACTATCAGTGCAATCAGTGCCACCTATCAGTGCCCACAAGTGCCACCTATCAGTGCCCATAAGTGCCACCTATCAGTGCAATCAGTGGCATCTACCAGTGCCACCTGATAGGTGGCACTGGTAGATGGCACTGATTCCACTGATAGGTAGCACTTGTGGGTACTGATAGGTGGCTGGCACTGAAATGCTGCGGGGGGTGAGGGGAAATGACACAGGATTTAAGAAAAAAAAAAACTGCTGCAACGCCCATCTTGGTACACCCTGCACTCGGCTGCAGTAAGCAACAGCAGACATCTTGTTACACCCAGCCCATATAGCTCGGGCTGGGTGTAACAAGATGTCTGCTGCTGCTTACTGCAGCCGAGTGCAGAGTGTACCAAGATCGGCGTGGGGACGTTCAGCCGCTGACGGCGACCGAATGTGACAGCACCGGTCACCGATCCTGATGCGGCTGCGCCCTGAACCCCTGCCAGCTTACCAGGTTCAACTGCAGGTGAGGGACTCGCTCTCCGCCCGCGGACTCCGTCCACCGACTGTGCCCGCCCTCTTCAGCCAGACTCCGCCCGCACTTTCCTCTCCCCGCCCTCCCCAGCCACTGACTCCTCCCGCCCTCTCCGGCCAGACTCCGCCCGCACTCCCTCCTGCCATCCCTAGCCACTGACTCCTCCCGCCCTCTCCGGCCACAAAAAAAAAAAAAAAGTATCGGGTGAAGCATCGGGAGCATTTGCGCGAGTACAAGTACTCGCGCAAATGCTTGGTATCGGTCCCGATACCGATACTAGTATCGGTATCGGGACAACCCTAATTTGAACATACTTTCCAACAACCGAAGGAGAAACTTTCAGAATATGTTAGAAGACTGAACAGGTTGCTGTGCAAGATTGTGTTAAAGAAGGGAATGAAGCCCCAAGATACAGATGCGGCAAGAATGAAACAAGTTTTAAAGGGAGCATTACGCTCGGATCCAGTCTGGCTGCACCTGAAGACCTCGGGAGGAGGAACGCTGCTGACCTATGCTGACTTGATAAAAATCATCAGAGATGAGGAGGCGCTACAACAGGACCAGCAAATGACTAAGGCAAATGTTGTACCCACACAGGTGTTAGTCAATCCAGTGCTGACCCCTGAAAGTGACTCAGAGGTAGACACTCTAAAAACTCAAATGTCCAAGGTGTTAGAGATGTTGACGTCTCTGATGGCAAAAGACACAGACGGTCCCAAGAGAGAAATACCAAGGAAGGAATTATTCCCAATTGCCTCAGCACCCGCATCTTTACAAGAATGGGGAGATATAGTCTGCTTTAACTGTGGAGGAATTGGCCATATTGCAGCTACATGTTCCAGTCCCAAGAAGAAGCCAGACAACCGCAAGCCGGCGGGAAACCCCAGAGGGCCCCGGTGAAGGAGTCAACCTGGTGCCCATCACTTTCAGTGAGCTCCAAGCTGAATGCGAAGCAGAAGGAAAGAGGAGATAAAACACCTCAGAGGAAACGCAACATTACTCAACAGAGATACACCCCCGAAAAAGGGGGCAAGACCCCTCAGAAGGGACACAGCACTCCCCAAAGGGGGCGCACACCTAAGCAGAATAATATTATCCCTCAGCAGGTCCCTACACCCATTGAAAGGAGGGAAATCAATGCATACCAGGCTCAAGAAAGATTAAAGTCCAAAGGGAATTGGATGAGAGAGAGTCCGAAAGGAAAGGGTCAGAAGAAGGCGACCCCTGCCAGGCCATATACGGAGAAGCTGGTAGGCCCATCTCCTATAGTGCCCATTCAAGTGGAGGGAGTCTACACCAGAGCCATCTTGGATACTGGGGCACAAGTGACCCTGTTATACCGAGATTTCTACGATAAGCACTTGAGTCACCTGTCCATCCAGAAGATAGAGGGACTAGAGATATGTGGGATTGGAACCCAGAATTTCCCCTACGATGGCTATTTGCCTGTCAAGATGATCTTTGACCCATCTGTGGCTGGAAAAGCCAAAGTGTTTGACACCCTGGCGGTTGTGTGCCCTCGGCCGCCAGGAGACAACAAGAGTTTCCTTATAATAGGGACGAACACGGACCTGGTCCGAAGACTTCTGACCCCTCTAGTGAAAGAGAAGGGGTCAGCGGCCACCAAGATCCACCCCATGCTGAAGACGGCTTACCAACGGCTGGTCCTAGAGCAGAAGACCCCTGGAGAGGGGATAGGGAAGGTGTGGAGACTTGGAAGAGAAGGGATAGTGTTGCAGCCCGGCGAAGTAACCTGTCTCAGAGTCACTGTGAAGCTTACTTGGGAGCAGCCTGGACCCTTTGTCATGTTGGAGTCTGACCCAAGGGAAGAGTCCCCCGGTCTGGAAGTGATACCAGAAGTGATTCCGCTGAAGGCCCTGAAGAAGGCCCATTGTAGAGTTCCAGTGAGTGTTAGGAACAATACAGATGGCCCCATGGAAATCCCAGCCAGGATGCTGCTGGGCCAGGTGAGCCCTGCTGCCCCTGTCAACTTGTCAGAAGTAAAGGGAGCGGGCGAAGGAGGAGATGCTTGGGAGAAGCTGTCCATGGAAAACCCGAATCTGCCCAGGGCTTGGAAGGAGAGAGCCAAGGCCCAGTTGACCAGATGGGAGAAAATCTTCTCCAAAGACGAGTTCGATGTGGGGTGTGCAAGGAGTGCCACCCATCGGATCCGCCTCCAAGAAGATAAGCCCTTCAGAGAGAGGGTCAGGCGGGTCCCACTGGCGGATCTGGAGGATCTAAGGGAGCAACTTGCAGAACTCAAAAGGACTGGTGTGATACGGGAGTCTAGAAGCCCCTATGCCTTCCCGATAGTGGTGGTCAGGAAGAAGAATGGATCGTTGAGGCTCTGTATCGACTACAGGACTCTTAACAGGAGAACCATACCCGACCAGTACACCACTCCGAGGATAGAGGATGCCCTACAGAGCTTTAACTGGAGCCAAGTGGTTCAGTGTTATGGATCTCAAGAGTGGGTACTATCAGATCCCTATGCACTCAGAAGACAAGGAGAAGATGGCTTTCATAACCCCAGTGGGGTTCTTTGAATTCGACCGGATGCCCCAAGGTCTGTCCGGAGCCCCAGCTACTTTCCAACGTCTCATGGAGAAGACTGTAGGAGACATGAACCTTATTGAAGTCCTTGTATACCTGGACGACGGTATTGTCTTTGGAAGAACCCTGGAGGAACACGAGGAGAGGCTGGAAAAAGTCTTGAGGAGACTCAGTGAGGAGGGACTCAAACTTTCGCCTGAGAAGTGTCGGTTCTACCAGTCTTCTGTGAACTACCTGGGGCACATAGTGTCTGAAGAAGGGGTGGCCACAGACCCTGAGAAATTGGAGGCAGTTACCTCCTGGCCACGACCCACCACAGTAACAGAACTCAGATCCTTCTTAGGGTTCTGCTCCTATTACAGGAGGTTTGTGGAAGGATTCGCCCGAATTGCTAGACCATTGAATGAACTGCTCAAGACTGAGGGAGAAGAGGACGACTCAGGGCCCAGGAAGCCGGGAGAGTCAGTCAAAGATCAGTGGAACCAGAAATGGGAAGAGGCCTTCCAGGCATTGAAGAAGAGCCTAACCACTGCTCCAGTCTTGGCCTACGCAGACCCAACCAAACCCTATGAGCTACACGTAGATGCTAGTCATGACGGTCTGGGAGGAGTACTTTATCAAGAGCACGAAGGGCAACTACGGCCTGTTGCCTACGTGAGCAGGAGCCTGACCCCCTCTGAGAAAAACTACCCCACTCACAAGCTGGAGTTCCTGGCCCTTAAGTGGGCGGTAGTAGACAAGCTCAAAGACTACCTGTATGGGGCGGAGTTCACTGTAAAGACCGACAACAACCCCCTGACCTATCTATTCACTACAGCAAAGCTGGACGCCACTGGACACAGGTGGCTGGCCGCATTGTCTGGATTCAATTTCAGCCTAAAGTACAGGCCAGGGATTGGGAATCGAGATGCAGACACTCTGTCCAGAAGATCTCATGGTCCTACCCATGACATGGAAGACTGGACTCAAGTGGCACCAGACGGGGTGCGGGCCCTATGTCAGGGGGCTGAATTGCAAGCTAGAGGGGGCTCAAGGGCGGAAGAGATAGGAGTTACCATGGTAGGAGTCCCCAAACAATACTGTGGAGTAACTCAACTGGAGGAAGACCATCTGCCAAAACTATTCAAAAAGGAGCTAAGATGTGGCCAATTAGAAGATCCAATGGGGAAATTGGTTCTGGAAGCCCTGGAGAATCAGGATCCAAACAGACTTCTGAGTCACTCCTCAAAGGAAGCTCGCCTGTTGAGGAAAGAGTGGGACAGGTTACAGGTGCATCAGGGAGTGGTCTACCGAAGGGGCCCCTCTGATGACCTGGAAGATAAATGGCAATTGTTTCTTCTGGAAAAACACAGAGAGACTGTTCTGATGGCCCTACATGACAATCATGGCCACTTAGGGGCATAAAGGACCTTTCAACTTGTCAGAAGTCGGTTCTATTGGCCCTGTATGAGGGCAGAAGTAGAAGAGTACTGCCATTCGTGTGCACGCTGCATCCAGAGGAAGACTTTACCCCATCAAGCTGCCCCAATGGGCCATCTACAGAGTCAAGGCCCAATGGATCTGGTATGCATTGATTTCCTCTGCCTCGAACCTGATCTGAGTGGACTAGGGAATGTTCTGGTGATAACCGATCATTTCACCCGGTATGCCCAAGCTTTCCCAACCAAAGACCAGAAGGCTTCCACAGTAGCCAAGGTACTTATGGAGAAGTACTTTGTCCATTATGGGCTGCCCCAGCGACTTCATTCAGATCAAGGAAGGGACTTTGAGAGTCGACTGATCCGGAAACTCCTGGATTCGTTGGGAATCAAGAAGACTCAAACTACACCTTACCACCCACAGGGGGATGCTCAGCCGGAGAGGTTTAACCGAACCTTGCTCAACATGTTGGGGACTCTGGAAAGTGAGAAGAAACAACATTGGAGCAAACACATAGCAGCTATAGTCCATGCTTACAACTGCACCACCAGTGATGCTACAGGCTTCTCCCCATATCGACTCATGTTTGGGAGAGAAGCGAGACTACCTGTAGACTTGGCCTTTGGCACCTCTTTAGACCATTCCTCAGCCACATCCCACAAAGGATATGTGGACAGGCTCAGACACAGCCTGAAAGTAGCCTATGAACAAACTCAGGCGGCCTCAGATCAAAGGGGGGCTCGGAACAAGAGAAACTTTGACTTGAAGGTCCGGGTACAAGACCTACAGCCCGGGGACCGAGTACTGCTACGCAATCTGGGGGTCCCTGGAAAACACAAACTTGCAGACAGATGGAGATCTGAACCCTATGTCATCTGTAGGAAATTGCCGGGCCTACCTGTCTACAAGTTGAAGCCAGAAGGAAAGGTAGGCCCACTGAAGACGTGGCATCGAAACCACCTGTTCCCACTTGCTGAAGCAGTCAGGATACCTCCAGTGAGAGACTCTCCTGAACCAGTTTCTATTCTGGATACCCCCAGGCCAAACACCCGGTCCCAGACCTCTCGGACCGAAGATATAAAAGCTTCTGAACTCAGTGGAGATGAGGAGGGGGAGCTTGACTGGCTGTGGCCTTCCCCAAATCAAGGGACTTCTGCTATAGATCTTCCGACTACTGAAGACACTATAGATACCCAACTGAATGCAGAAGCCGTTGAATTTATCCCATATAGTCCTTCATTTTATTACTGGGAAGATGCCCGTGATGTTTACCCTGAACAGGACCCTAGAGACTTTATGTATTCCTCGGCTCCTGAAGCAGATGTTACAGAGCCTGCCGTGTTGCCTGAGCCTGTTACAGAAGAAGAGCATGTGGCGCCAGAACCAGAAACCCCAAGGGAACAAAGGACCCACAGAGCCATAAGGCCTCCCAGAAAGTTGACCTACCCACAAATGGGGAAGGGCTCAGAAGATTTTGTGATCACTGCTAGGAGGAGTGTAGAGAATCCGGACCCCTCCACTGTACGTTTGGTAGAGGGCAACCCCCACTCACTCTTTGGCACAGTTAGGCAGGTCACTCAGGATAGTATGACCTGTGGCAAAGGGAATCCAACCCTTCAGTTTTGGTGGGAATTCCCTATGCCAACCTCTTATGCAATGTTGTCTGGGGTTGTACGCAGTGTATGCTGAGGTTTATTTGGGGACCAAAGAATTTAAGTGGGGGGAGTGTGTAGCGGGGTCCCCTTTAAGACTCTCGGGACTACCTTGCCCAGAATCCCTTTCGGCATGTTTCCACCCCAGAGACTCATGGAAGGGGTTATAAAAGGAGGAGGCGAGGCTGGGCTCGGCCTCTTTGGGACACGAGACTTCAGTGACTGATCCTCCTGTGCGGATGTGCCGGAGTGCAAGGCCTGAAGCCTGAGGCCTTGTGCAGCACCAAAGAGCCTTCCACCCCACTGCGAGCCTGGGTGGCATCTGACTTCGCTTGTCTACAGCCTTGGTTGGATCAGGGACCCGATCGCTGGAGACACTGTGTGTGTGAGGACACAGTCAGTGGAAGTTCCCGGACTGGGATAGCGTCCGGAGGGGTGAGAGGGCGTATGCTTAGACCACATACTGTTGTTGCTAATGTGCCTATAGACTGCCGGGGCTCACAAGTTTATTTCTGATACTCTCACTGGAGATCCATATCAGAGCGGAACTTAGAGTTCATGAAGTAATGTGTTTAGTTCATCGCAATCTTTCCATTGGATTACAAATGTTGTTCTGTTAATGTGCACCACCTTTAAAGAATTGCCGGTGAAGAAACCATCATCCCCTATAGACTGAGTTGTAGATATCTGAGCCAGGCCTGGCCAGCTAGTTAGTCCATTTAGTTACTGCGTCACAGGGCGCCTAGTTAACGGTCGCCCATGCGGCGCACCTTTCCTGTTCATCTTAAATGCATAGTGTGTTATTGCTGCAGGGCTCTGCAATTTATTATCTGTGAACCGTTACCACTGTTAACTTTTCTTACCAACAACTCAAAGTAAATTTTGATTCCCTTTTCATTATTGTCTTGGTGTCTGGGTTTACTCATACAGTATAAGAAAATATTCATTGCTGCCAATACTAACTGTGCCAGTAGGGGGTCGAGTACATTGCTGGGGGTTGACGGAGCTGTTTTCAGGGCCCAAACTAAACTTGCGGCCTTCTTAGTTGAAGGTATCGCTACACATACATACATACATACATACATAGATACATACATACATAGATACATACATACATACATACATACATACATACATAGATACATATATACATACAAACATACATACATAGTGTGACGGCAGGAAGGTAAAGTCACCTGGTTGCATCCAGGGGGGTAGGTATATTTCTCCCAGATTCAGGCTTTATGCCGACTTATACAACTAGGGAGAGAGTTGATGAAGCCCAGCTGAGGCTAGTGGGCTCATGGATGATTCATACCTCTAGGGAGAGGGCTGGGCGTCGTGCAGGCAGGGAGTTGATGAGACCAGCTGAAGCTTGTCAGCTCGTTTAAGGCCTCTATAAAAACTCCCAGATTCATTAGGTGTTTGCTCATGCCTGGAACCAGACCTGTGTGGACTGTCTAGGGAGAGTGAACCCCTGTGCGGTGAGACAAAGCCTGTGTGGCTATTTGTTTGGACATTTACTAAACCAGGGACTTAGGGACTAGGACAGCACCAGGCTGATCCCAGTTGTTAGTTAGGGAAACCTGCATGTTTAGTCAGAGGTCAAGCTGACCAGGATTTATTTTGTTTATGTTTCTTTTTGCTTTGCTGTGTTTTTGTCACTGTAAATAGAGAAATAAACCGCACCTTTTGATCTTGAAAACCACAACCTCCGTCTGCTGGGCCTGTTTTTGTGTGGGGAGCCCATCCAGGGGGTCACACACACCCGCTACCGAGTTAACCCCCTCACAGTTGGTGGAGAATGCAGGCAGTTTTTTTTTAAGCCAGCATGGAGGAGATACTGAAACAGCTGGCTCTAGCAAATGCCAATCAACAGCAGACAAATGCAGGTTTGCAAAAGAGCTTCGCAGCCCAGCAACAAGCCCAGCAGCAATCTGAGGCCCGCTTCATAGACCTGTTAAAGAAGCAAGAGCAGAGACTACAACAACAGATGGAAGCAGTAATGCAGCAACGTCCGCAGACCAGTGAGGAAAGCCGTCCCACTAATACCGCGTCCTTTGGGGTGAGTCGTTTATTGACAAAAATGACTGGAGAGGATGATCCAGAGGTATTTTTGACCACATTTGAAAGGACTGCTGAAAGAGAAAAGTGGCCTGAGGAGCAGTGGGCTGGACTGGTGGCTCCTCTGTTAACTGGTGAATCGCAGAAAGCTTACTATGACCTAGAGCCTGACCAAGCAAAAGACTATGGGATGCTAAAAGCTGAAATATTGGCAAGGCTGGGTGTCACCCTGGCTGTCCGGGCTCAGCGTGTGCATAACTGGACTTTCCAGCTTGGAAAACCCCCCAGGTCTCAAATGTATGATCTCATTCACCTGAGCAGGAAGTGGCTACAGCCAGAGACTTTGTCCGCACCGGAGATTGTGGAACGTGTTGTGATGGATCGTTTCTTGAGAGCTCTTCCTACCGCCATTCAAAAGTGGGTAAGCCATGGAGACCCAGAAACGGCCGGTAAACTTGTGGATCGTGTAGAGAGATACTTGGCTGCAGAGAACCTGACGGCCTCTTCCAGAGACTCTCGGACTTTCCACCCTAAGACCAGACCATCCCCAGGGGCGGATAAGATGATTCCAAGGGGTGAGGGTGGAGAGAGTGAGAGGGTGGGAGCTCTGCCCAGGGTTTGGCGAGAACAGCCTGGGAAGTCGGGGGCTCAAGAGGCAGCCAAAAGGATTGTTTGCTACCGCTGCCGGCAAGCGGGACATATTGCAGCAAATTGCCCGGTTGTGGAGGAACCCATGCAATGTGACTTTCTGACGGACAGACGTCAGTCGCTGTGTGCGACAGTCGCATGCACTGCCATTCGGGGAACTGAGAAACATTTATGCAAAATGTGTATTAATGGTAGAAATGTTGTGGTATTACTGGATTCAGGTAGCCTTGTGACCCTGATAAAGGCTGAATTAGTTAAAACAGAGGTCTCTGGGAATAGCAAGGTAGCTGTTATTTGTGTGCATGGGGACACCCGAGAGTATCCAGTGACTACAGTGTGTTTCAAGACCCCCAAAGGTACCCTCTCTCATCCAGTGGGGTTAGTATCTCAATTACCGCATGATGCCATTGTGGGAAGGGATTTTCCGAAGTTCTGGGAACTGTGGGATGATCCTGAGCCCCCCACTGGTGCCCCTATGTACCAGGAAGGTGATAGCCAGAACTCCTCTGAGAGTGGTGAGGACTCTCCAGAATTTCCCTTGTCAGTATTGGCAGGCGAGACTCAAGAAACTGGAGAGGAGCCCACCTCCTCAGACGAAAACCTACCGTCTGTGGAGTTTTCTGATCTTGAGGTTCACAGGGAAAATTTTGCCACAGAACAGTTAAAAGACCCCGCCCTAATAAAGGCACGGGAAAACGTAGTGGAAATAGATGGCGAGTTAGTGAACCCAGATAATACCTGCACTTACCCATACTTCAGCGTAGAGAAGGACCTACTGTATCGGGTGGCAAAAAGGGCAGAAGAAACCGTTGAGCAGCTTGTGGTGCCCAAACCTTACAGGAAGTTGGTGTTGGAGTTGGCCCATGGGCACATTCTTGGAGGTCATCTGGGGACAGAGACAACCCGAGAGAGGGTATTACAGAGATTCTATTGGCCTGGGGTGATGAAGGACATAGAAAATTATTGTTCCTCCTGCCCTGTGTGTCAGAGGTCGGCCCCGATGCCACATTTCCGTAGCCCGCTGGTCCCTCTACCCATCATTGAGGTCCCGTTTGAGAGAATCGCAATGGATTTGGTAGGTCCTATAATCAAGTCCGCTAGGGGGCACCAGTACATATTGGTTATAATGGACTATGCCACCCGTTATCCAGAAGCGATCCCTCTCAGAAATACCTCGGCCAAAACCATAGCCAAAGAGCTATCTCTTGTTTTTAGCCGGGTGGGTATTTGTAAAGAACTGCTTACGGACCAAGGTACACCCTTTATGTCCCGGGTTATGAAAGAGCTGTGTAAATTGTCCAAAGTGACGCAATTGCGTACATCTGTGTATCACCCCCAAACCGATGGGCTGGTTGAAAGATTCAACAAAACCCTAAAACAAATGTTGAAGAAAGTGGTGGATAGAGATGGAAAGGATTGGGACTGTCTACTTCCTTATTTGATGTTTGCTATTAGGGAGGTGCCCCAATCCTCTACGGGATTCTCCCCCTTTGAGTTACTGTATGGGAGACACCCAAGAGGGCTGTTGGATATTGCCAAGGAAACTTGGGAAAGTGAGAGTTCTCCCCACAGGAGTGTGATTGAGCATGTCGCCCTGATGCAAGATCGAATTGCACAGGTAATGCCCATCGTGAAGGAACATTTGGCCCAAGCGCAGTTGGCACAGCAGAGAGTGTACAACCGTGGAGCCAAGACCCGTACCTTTTCCCCGGGGGATAGGATATTGGTACTTGTCCCTACGGTTGAAAGTAAATTCCTTGCCAAATGGCAAGGCCCCTACGAGATAATGGAAAAAGTGAGCGAAGTGAATTACAAGGTCAGACAACCAGGAAGGCGAAAGCCCGAACAGATCTATCACGTTAATCTGTTGAAAGCCTGGAGGGATAGAGAGTCCCTAGTCGCAGAAACTTGGTCACCAGCTCAAACTGGTTGCGTGATTCCGGAGGTTGGAATAGCAGCCACCTTGTCACAACCCCAACAACAGGAGGTTAAGGAGTTTGTGCTTCGCAACAAGGAGGTGTTCTCTGAGCTGCCGGGACAAACATCTGGGGTAGAGCATGATATTATTACCCCGCCCGGTGAAAGGGTGAAGTTAAAACCCTATCAGATCCCAGAGGCCCGACGGGAGGCAATACGGGAGGAAGTACAGAAAATGCTGAACTTAGGGGTGATAGAGGAGTCACAAAGTGATTGGTCTAGTCCCATTGTGCTGGTGCCTAAACCGGATGGGAGCTGGCGATTTTGTAACGATTTTCGTCAGTTGAACAAAGTTACAAAATTTGACACCTACCCCATGCCACGTATAGATGAGTTGATCGACCGGCTGGGAACAGCCCGATACATGACGACTCTTGACCTCACAAAAGGGTATTGGCAAATTCCCCTGGCCAAGTCGGCCAAAGAGAAAACCGCATTTGTAACCCCAGACGGGGCGTTCCAATATAAGAGAATGCCGTTCGGGTTACAGAATGCGCCGGCCACATTCCAGCGGAAAATGGACCAGATACTGAGGCCCCATCGGAAGTATGCTGCGGCTTACCTGGATGACGTAATTGTCCATAGCACAGATTGGGCCTCACATCTGCCAAAAGTGCAAGCAGTCCTAGACTCTATCCGGGAATCGGGGTTTACGGCTAACCCCAAGAAGTGTACCATTGGGCAGGAGGAGGCCAAATATCTTGGGTACACCATTGGGAGGGGAGTAATAAAACCCCAACTCAACAAAGTCGAGGCCATCCAGAGTTGGCCACGTCCCAACAGCAAGAAGCAGGTACGAGCCTTTCTGGGAATAGCGGGGTATTATCGGCGCTTCATTCCCCACTTTGCTTCTAAGGCTGTGCCCCTAACCAACCTGACGAAAGGGAAAGGGTCGGTCATGATTAAATGGACCCCCGAGGCTGAGGCAGCATTCCAATTCTTGAAACAAGCCTTATGTAGCCAGCCAGTGTTGTACTCACCCGACTTCTCTAAAGACTTTGTCGTACAAAGTGATGCGTCAGATGTGGGGTTAGGAGCAGTATTGTCCCAGGTCTGGAACGGGGAAGAGCAACCAGTCATTTACCTCAGCAGGAAATTGAAGTCCCATGAGGTAAATTACGCCACGGTTGAAAAGGAGTGTTTAGCGGTGAAGTGGGCTCTAGATTCCCTTCGGTACTATCTGCTAGGTAGGCACTTTGACATGGTTACGGATCACGCTCCGTTAAAGTGGATGGCTCAAAACAAGGAGACAAATAGAAGAGTGAATAGGTGGTTCCTGGCCCTACAGGAATTCAACTTCACAGTAAAGCATCGCCCTGGCGTTCAAATGGGGAATGTGGATGCTTTGTCTCGAGTACATGAATGCCTGATTGCTGGTGTTCCAACCCCAAGGTTAAAACAAGAGGGGGGGGGTATGTGACAGCAGGAAGGTAAAGTCACCTGGTTGCATCCAGGGGGGTAGGTATATTTCTCCCAGATTCAGGCTTTATGCCGACTTATACAACTAGGGAGAGAGTTGATGAAGCCCAGCTGAGGCTAGTGGGCTCATGGATGATTCATACCTCTAGGGAGAGGGCTGGGCGTCGTGCAGGCAGGGAGTTGATGAGACCAGCTGAAGCTTGTCAGCTCGTTTAAGGCCTCTATAAAAACTCCCAGATTCATTAGGTGTTTGCTCATGCCTGGAACCAGACCTGTGTGGACTGTCTAGGGAGAGTGAACCCCTGTGCGGTGAGACAAAGCCTGTGTGGCTATTTGTTTGGACATTTACTAAACCAGGGACTTAGGGACTAGGACAGCACCAGGCTGATCCCAGTTGTTAGTTAGGGAAACCTGCATGTTTAGTCAGAGGTCAAGCTGACCAGGATTTATTTTGTTTGTTTCTTTTTGCTTTGCTGTGTTTTTGTCACTGTAAATAGAGAAATAAACCGCACCTTTTGATCTTGAAAACCACAACCTCCGTCTGCTGGGCCTGTTTTTGTGTGGGGAGCCCATCCAGGGGGTCACACACACCCGCTACCGAGTTAACCCCCTCACAATAGATACATACATAGATACATAGGATAGATACATACATACATACATACAATAGATAGATACATACATACATACATACATACATACATACATACATACATGGATAGATAGATACATAGATACATAGATAGATAGATAGATAGATACATACATACATACATACATACATACATACATACATACATACATACATAAGATAGATAGATAGATAGATAGATAGAATAGATAGATACATGGATAGATACATACATACATACATTAGATAGATACATACATACATGGATAGATACATACATACATGGATAGATAGATAGATAGATAGATACATGGATAGATACATACATACATACATACATAGATACATACATACATACATACATACATACATACATACATACATGGATGGATAGATACATAGAGATAGATAGATACATAGATAGATAAAGAAAGAGAGAGAGAGACAGACAGATTGATATAAGAGACCTGTAAAGCAGGGCTGTAGGACGCAAGTACTCAGAGCCCCTCACACATACAGGAGATGTGTTAGGCTCCAGCAGATTGTCGGGTGAAGCACGGCTCCCTCCCCCTCCTTCCCCCATCACTCTCCCCTCACTCTCAGTCCGAATCTCAGGCTGAGAATACATACAACACAAGGTGCTGTATATGGATGGGGTGGACACTGGACAGGACACAGACAATAAATGAGACAAATAAAGTATTAGAAGAAGAATGTTACCTACCTCCGAGACAGTCCTGGAGCCACAGAGCCGAAACCGAAAGTGACACAGCCGCCCAGGGAAATCACTGCCTATTTCCTCCTCTCCACCCAATGAGAGTGGCTGGAGAGGAGCAGGACCCATCGAGATTGGCTAGAGGCGCCCTGCAAAGCGCCACAGAGCTAAAAAAAAAACTTGCAAATGAAGCGTCTTGCCTGCATTGCATTGGCATGACACTTCATGATGCTTTAATATCGCACTGTGCCCGGTGCCCGGCGCCCGACCCGAACATAACACTAAAGGACCTTTTTTTTTTTCTTAAAGGGACAAAAAAATTTTTTCTTTGTGGCTTTGGGGGAGGGGGGAGGCGCCCATGCACCCCCTATGGACGGGCCGCCACTGCTACAAGGCATTACAGTTGCTATACAATTGAAATGGTGTGGGGATTTATTAAAACTGGAGCACTCAGAATGCATGGTAGCCAATCAGCTTTTAACTTCAGCTTGTTCAATTAAGCTTTGACAATAAAACCTGGAAACTGATTGTTTTTTTATACAGAGCTACACCAGACTTTCCATGCTCCAGTTTTAGTAAATTTCCCCCAGTGTGTTTGTCACTTTTTGTTAGAGTCTGGTACCAAAATGTTATTCCGAAAAAAAAAAAAAAAATTAAAAGCAGCTACAAATACAGCAGCTGCTGACTTTTAATATTAGGACACTTATCTGTCCAGGGTGCCCGCAATGTCCTCACCGGAAGCCGATCTGTCCCTCGGCTCCTGGGTGCAGGTGCGGGCATCTTTAGAGGGTGCTACAGTTGCTAGGAGTAATAGCACATACATCAGTTTCTGTCAGGGCTAATGCTGCCAGTTGCAAACCGCACCAATCCATAGTAACTTTATACAGAGACATCTTCTCCAGCCACACACACACAGGTTTGCTATACAGTTCACAGTGGAACTTTTTCTCTCACAGGTGCACCACATGCACATGATGTTTGTTGCCTGGCTTCACTGCACACAAAGCCAACAGTTCCTGACATGAAAACTCACTGCTGGAGACCCAGGTTTCACAGTCTGTACTCTGTATGCCCGCATCTTCCACCACCTGTGAATTGGGGATGTTTAAGCTTTTTTGGTAGAGTTTGTAACTGAGATCAGGTCAGTCCGAACTGTATTTTTTAAAGGCTTGGCAGCTCAGTTTTCTCCGCTCATATTTGATACTCCTGTACTCTGCACACATGTGAACCCTGTGTCCTTTTACCAACCATTTTCATAGTGGCAGGGCCTCGAGCTGTCAGAGTACCCATATACAAACAAAAGTTAACACAGGATGTGAACATTTCTAAAAAAAAATAAAAATAAAAATACAAATGCAATTTAGCCATTTATGTAGTATAAGGGTCCTTTCACACGGGGCAGATCCGTGCAGATCCGCCCCGTGAAGCTCCGCTTGCTCAGCGGGGATCGCTCCGTTGATCCCCGCTGAGCCGACGGATGACTGGGCGGTCCCCGCACACTGTGCAGGGACCGCCCTGTCAGAGAGCCGCTCTCCCCTATGGGGAATCGGATGACGACGGACCGTAGAGTCCGTTGTCATCCGATCCGCTCCGCCGACGGAAGGAAAAATAGGGTTTTCCTCCGTCACACTTTGGCGGAGCGGATGTCAGCGGACATGTCTCCGCTGACATCCGTGCCTCCATAGGGGTGCATGGAGGATCCGTTTTAGGTCCGCCTAAAAAACTGACAGGCGGACCTGAACGGACCTCCAGGTGAAAGGGGCCTTACAACAAACTGTCTAGGACCATTAGGATATCAGTCTACTAGGCCTGGGAAGATGTAGGTGATTCATACGGCGCAGAGATGATTATATTATATTTAAACCTAAAAACAAACATTTAATATGTTGCAGTGCATCATTGTAGTATATGTGGTAACTGCATTAGTTCCAGTTATCATTTTTTTATTTTATTTATGTTCTCCTGACAATCTGGCCTGTAACACACTTGCTCTGCTAGGGTTACAACACTTGCTCATTCACTCTATCTATTGACCAACATTTTCATGCCAGACTGATCTTCTGATTTTGATTCAATCAACCACCAAACCCCCCCCCCCCCCCATTCATCCAAAAGTTCAGCTCTTTTTCCTCATCCCCCCCGCCTCTATCACATTTGGACAATATTTTTTTTGGGGGGGCGGGTACCTGGTTTTGACAGGTACCCGCTCCCACTTAAGTGACCCAGTGGAAGTTTTCCTGCCTGCCAGCAGCCTTCCCGGGACATATCACAGGTTCCAGAATGCTATGGAACGATTCACAATGCTCACAGCGGCTCGCCCATAAGCAGTGAGTAGCTGTGAAGCCTCAAGGAGTCACAGCCAACTGCACACAGTTAATATGCCGGCATTGGGGACCAAAGAAGAAACTGGTTCGAGTAAGCCTAGCGCTGGATGCCTGGACAGGTAACTGTCTGTTTTTATCAGTTTTTGTAGCTGCTGACTAGGGATGAGCCGAGCACCCCCCAGTTCGGTTTGCACCAGAACTTACGAACAGGCAATAAATTTGTTCGAACATCCGAACACTGTTAAAGTCTATGGGACTCGAACATGAAAAATCTAAAGTGCTAATTTTAAAGGCTAATATGCAAGTTATTGTCATAAAAAATGTTTGGGGACCCGGGTCCTGCCCCAGGGGACATGTATCAATGCAAAAAAAGTTTAAAAACTGACGTTTTTTCGGGAGCAGTGATTTTAATAATGCTTAAAGTGAAACAATAAAAGTGAAATATTCCTTTAAATTTCTTACCTGGGGGGTGTCTAGATTATGCCTGTAAAGCAGCGCTTGTTTCCCATGCTTAGAACTGTCCCTGCACAAAGTGTCATTTCTGAATGAAAAAAAGTCATTTAAAAGTACTCGCGGCTATAATGAATTGTTGGCTCCCGGCAAAACATAGAACAGTCATTGATGAAAAAAAAAAACTGCGTGGGGGTCCCCCCAAATTCAATTACCAGGCCCTTCAGGTCTGGTATGGATATTAAGGGGAACCCTGCGTCAAATTTAAAAAGAAAATGACGTGGAGTTCCCCCAATAATCCATACTAGACCCTTCAGGTCTGGTATGGATTTTAAGGGGAACTCCACGCCAAATAAAAAAAAATATGGCGTGGAGTTCCCCCCAAAAATCCATACCAGACCCTTTATCCGAGCACGCAACCTGGCAGGCCGCAGGAAAAGAGGGGGGGACGAGAGAGCGCCCCCCCTCCTGAACCGTACCAGGCCACATGCCCTCAACATGGGGAAGATGCTTTGGGGGTCTGTGACCCCTCAAAGCACCATGTCCCCATGTTGATGGGGACAAGGGCCTCATCCCCACAACCCTTTTCTGGTGGTTGTGGGGGTCTGCGGGCGGGGAGCTTATCAGAATCTGGAAGACCCCTTTAACAAAGGGGACCCCCAGATCCCACCCCCCTATGTGAATTGGTAAGGGGTACATTGTACCCCTACCATTTCACAAAGAAAGTGTAAAAAACACAGACACCGTTGGGAAAAGTCCTTTATTAAAAATAAAAATAAAATAAAAAAAAGATTCCAGTGGCGGTAATCCACTCTCGGTATCCTGCGATGGGTGATCTCCTCTCCGGGGTCCAGCGATGGATGATCTCTCCTCTCCGGGTCCAGGCTCCAACGATGATGTCCAGCGCAGCAAGGAACAGCACTCTTCACCGGAGCGGAGACACCCCAGGAGTGACGCGGCTTCAGCCAGTGACAGCTCTTAAGTAGCGTGACCCAATCCCCTCTGACGCAAGGGGAAACCCGGGCTTCCCCAGTGACCCCGCCCCTCTCTGATGCAACGGAAACTTGCGTTACATCAGAGGGGGGCGGGGTCACCCGCACGTCACTGGGGAAGCCTAGGTTTCCCCTTGCGTCAAAGGGGGACGGGGTCACGTGATGGGTGGCTACTTAAGAGCTGTCACTGGCTGAAGCCACGTCATTCCCGGGGTGTCTCCGCTCTGGTGAAGACTGCTATTCCTCGCTGCGCTGGACATCATCGTTGGAGCCTGGACCCCGGAGAGGAGAGATCATCCATCGCTGGACCCCGGAGAGGAGATCACCCATCGCAGGATGCCGAGATTGGATTACTGGCGCTGGAATCTTTTTTTTTTTTTTCAATAAAGGACACTTTTTTTGGGAAATGGTAGGGGTACAATGTACCCCTTACCAATTCACATAGGGGGGCCGGGATCTGGGGGTCCCCTTTGTTAAAGGGGTCTTCCAGATTCTGATAAGCCCCCGGTCTGCAGACCCCACAACCACCGGGCAAGGGTTGTGGGGATGAGGCCCTTGTCCCCATCAACATGGGGACATGGTGCTTTGATGGGTCACAGACCCCCAAAGCATCCTCCCCATGTTGAGGGCATGTGGCCTGGTACGGTTCAGGAGGTGGGGGGGGGCTCTGAAGGGAATACCTGAAGGGTCTAGTATGGATATTTGGAGAGAACCCACGTCATTTTTTTTTTATTTGATGCAGGGTTCTCCTTAATATCCATACCAGACCTGAAGGGCCTAATAATTGAATTTGGGGGGACCCCCACGCTTTTTTTTTTTTTTTTATCAATGACTTTTCTCTGTATTGCCGGGAGCCGACAATTCATTATAGCCGCGAATGTTTTTAAATGACTTTTTTTCCTTCAGAAATTACACTTTGTGCAGGAACAGTTCTAAGCACGGGAAACAAGCACTGCTTTACAGGCATACTCTAGACACCCCCCAGGTATGAAATTTAAAGGAATATTTCACATTTATTGTTTCACTTTAAGCATTATTAAAATCACTGCACCCGAAAAAACGTCAGTTTTTAAAACTTTTTTTGCATTGATACATGTCCCCTGGGGCAGGACCCGGGTCCCCAAACACTTTTTATGACAATAACTTGCATATAAGCCTTTAAAATTAGCACTTTAGATTTCTCCCATAGACTTTTACAGGGTGTTCTGCGGATTTTGGAATTTGCAGCGAACACCCCAAATTGTTCGCTGTTCGGCGAACGGACGAACAGGCAATGTTCGAGTTGAACATGAGTTTGACTCGAACTCAAAGCTCATCCATACTGCTGACTTTAATTTTCACATACCTGGCTGAAGCTCCTCTTTAAGTGCAAAGGAAATTAGAAGTAGATAGCAGCTAATCTGCCTGGGTTTGGTTTGCGAACAGTTTAGCAAATCTCAGGCAGGGTCATCTTGTTATTCAATTTTGGGGATTGCCATAGGGGACAAAAATTAAGAAAATTTAAATTAAAAAAGTACACAGCATCTCTGCTTACACAGAACTGTCAGCTGTACATAACAGCTTTACCACACATGGGCAAAACTGCTGCTGGTTTATACATTCATCTAAATTACTGGCTTCTGTGAATCATCTGACATGGGGCAAAGGCTATATACTACATTATACAGTATGAGTTCTTTATTTCTGGTAGTTATCCTAGTGTAGCACTCTCTGGTGTGCTAGAAATTGTAAATAGTTTTTTTGTTAGTGTAAGTAAATTTGGCTTGGCTGAGAACCAGGTTGGGTTGAATCTGGGTCAGGATAAGTGACTCAGGGAGGCGGGAGGACTCATCAGGCAGCACCTCTGGTGCCTCCCCCTACTTGCTGGAACCTTGGAGAAGCTTCCAGAAGAATAGGAGGGAGGTTAGGAGGAGCTGCCAGGAGTATTGAGGAGCGCCCCAGGAGAAGTACCATCCAGAGGCATGGTAGCAAGAGTAAGGACAGCAGGGGCCAGCTAGCACATCCTAGAGGAGAAGACAGCCGGGTGGTTGGTGAGTGTGGCAGTCTGGGAGGACTGTGGGAAGTAGCCAGGAGGGCTACTGACCAGTACCTGAAGAGGTGGGGCTGGGATCAGTAGCCACAGGAATATAGCTGGACACTGGACTTTTTCTCTACACACCAAAGGGGCCGTGGGCCCTGCCTGTAAAGGGCTTTTTCTTTATCTGCTCAGACTCATCAGTGTTCCAGCTGGATCTTCTGCAAGCAAGTTATGTGCTGGAGGAAGAGTGTATACAGATAGTCTATATATCTCCTGGGATGCATTCTTCATCCAAAGTCCCACCCATGTTTCTCTTTTTTCAAAGTATCGGGGATGGAGGTGCCTGGCTCTACATGACCTGCGCCTCGTACAAATTTCCAAACCCCCCCTTTTTTGTTCTTTCATCTTAGTGAGTTGAATGTCTAATCAGATAGTCTATATAGTTGAAGTGTCCCTGAAGAGGATTGTTCCAGTCAGGTGGGTATCCCATAATCATCCCATCCCCATCCAAGTTTATTAACCCCTAATAAAATACAAAAAATAAATAAAAAATAAGCTGGACTGTTTCCTGTCTAAAGTGAGTCTGAAATTTGGTGTGCCTGGCTGGGTGGGAGATCCCTATTCATCAGCGGCTCCTACTGGGGATGTGCCACATTTGGGGGCGTCATCTGGGATATTGCCCACGGTAGCCTGCACAGCCATTGCTAGCAACCAGAGTTTCATCAAGCCACAAAACTGCACTTTAATCCAAGACCACTGTGGGGGTTAAAAATAGGGACACAGATTTCTGTGCCCTGCCTATTTGTAACTGTTTGCTATAACCAAGTGCCGGTGCCCTTAGTAACCAGTGGGTCACTGCATACCCAGTTGCCCAAACCACGGCTGGGACAGACACTTGTGTTAAATCCTGATTTTCACTTGTATTTTTTAAATTACATGTAACAATGCAAATAATGTATAAGAGCATATAGGCACAGTTCACACTCAACAGTCATAATTAACCAGGACAAACATTTAAATGCAGCCTCAATGCATATTCCATATGCAAAGTATACATTACATATACAATTGAAGCTGCAACAAGCTTTTTACATTCTTCTGTGCCTTAGCACCACCTACAGTCATTATCTCACCTAAAGTTGTGGGTTCAGGAGCACACACAAGTTTGACAGAGTAGCAGACAGACAGTAAATCAAATAATATATTGAGAAATGTTTGTGCTTGTAAGTGTATAACTGCCGGCCTTTCTCTGCAGGATGATCTTAAACAGTACATAAAAAAACAGGTGATTGTGATCCAACCTACTATTATGGGAGAAAAACCATGTCAACCTATTCAAGATGAAAATTCAATTTTCAATAGATCAATAGAGAAGCCAGAAGGAAAGGTAAATGTGCTGTTTTAAAAGACAAATCTGCCCCAAAACTTCTGTTTGTATAGGTAGATGATTGGTGGCTCAGAAATGCATGAAGAGCCCTTCCAGGATCCTAATCTCTTCTTAAAAAGTCTGTACTCCCTCTAATGTATCTTTACCCCTGCTGCCTTATCTTTAAAAAGTAAATCAGAGACCTCACTCTACAGATCTTGTAAGAGACATGAGTGGTTTATTCAAAGCCAAGGGATCTGCAGACAATTACAATATGTTAGTTTTGGATGGATTGATTCAAAATATGGTAATTAAATGCAATATCTAGCAAGCTATTTTTTTCATGGTAAGATGTGTTACCACCTAATTTCATTATCAAAATGCACATAGCATTAATTATCATATTGATACTTTATTATAATACAGGTACGATATTTAGACGTTCAAAAAATACGTTATGTTTGGATTCCTTCTATAAGCATGTTTAAAAAGATTGGGTAAGTTGAATGGAATTAAAGAGGACAATGACATTTTATATTATCAATCACATACCTAAGTGAATTTATGCCATATGATGTTCTAATTCCAGCATACTAGATGAGTCTCTCTCCTGTGCAGATGTTCACACAAAGTATGGCTTTGGTTTAAGGAAAGAAGAACAAGATATAAGGTATATATATGCATTTAATAAACATAGACATTAAGTGTTACAAAAAATTATAGAAACCTGCAAGGTTGGCAAGAATTCTCCAGCTATTAGGTCTTTGTTAAAGGAGCCTCCCTCTTTTGTAAAACATAGTGGTCAGTGGTAACTTCTGATCTGCGCAATGGTCTTCTAGCCTGTTGTTTGATTTAAAAAGTCAACTAATACTTGGCTGACCTTTAAAGTATGCATCTCTCCAGCAGGAATGTGCAGTGAGGTCAATGGCTGGTGAGGCACTGGCTAGTATCAGAGCCAGATAAACACAGGTTACATACGCCGCAAACGTTAGAACGAGAACAAGAATTCTAGCACTAGACCTTCTCTGTAACTCTAAACATGTAACAAAAAATTTAAAGCGTCGTCTACGGAGATTTTTAACTAATGAAGTTTGCCACCATTCCACGAGTGTGCGCAATTTTAAAGCGTGACATGTTAGGTATTTATTTACTTGGCGTAACATAATCGTTCACATGTAGCGGATGGTTGCATCTAGTTACGATCATCCACCATATCACCCTGCTGCCAGACCTCCATATATCACTCTCAATGAACAGTCATTTTGCTTTTGTTTTTGTTTACTTTGCCATCTTTGTTAAAGATTTGTTGAATTAATAACACTGAGTAAATGATGGACTCTAACATTCACAGTCTCTCCTCTGCACCAACTCCTGCAGACCGTTACTCCTCCTCTGCACCAACTCCTGCAGACTGTTACTCCAAGGACTCCTCTACTCCTGCACAAACTTCCCCGTGACATGTTAGCATCTCCGCCCCATCATCTTTAAACTGCACTTGTGATATCTCTGAATAATCCCAGGTGGTAGTTTGACTTGCTGAACGCTGGTAGGCCAGGGGCCTGCAGTACCCCTTCTTGGCGACCTAGTAGTTTAGCAGCTTTAGTTAGTTGGTGGACTACTGATCCCAGCTAGCCCGACTTGCAAATCCTGTGCCTGCAGGCCACATCGATTTGACACAAAACCCCACAGTCTTTCCTCTGGCCTTGCACCCAGCTCCCCTGGCATGCCTCCTCCAGATATCCACTGTGCCTCACTCATCGACCTTCTCCTGCCCTGAGTCCATGGTGAAGAATTTACCCGGACATGCGTACCGACTGCTTCTCCAGCTCCTCTGTTCCAGGACACCTCCTCCATGACCGTGTAGGGAGAGAGGCTCGCTCTCATCTCCTGAGCTCCTCTGCCGAGGTGCGCACCCCCCAGATGGGGATGGGCCTTCTGCTGCAGTCTAACACTCCATTCTTCACTTCACCCAGCCAACAACTTCCCTCCAGTGGGCTGGACCTGAGTTTATGAAGGAGGCCTTCCCCCTGCCAATTCAAGTTGGGGATTGGTCAGGGCTCCTCACATGAGCTCCCTGTCACTCCAATTCCCAGCCCTGTCCCTCTTCCAGAACATTCTCCCTGGAAACAGGGGAGGAGCACAAGAATTAAAGGACAGGTGGTCACACCCATTGCTACACTAACCACTCCCTGCTCCCCAGATCAAAAACAAGCAGGCCTAGCATGCAGCATAGGCCTGCCTAAATTTACCTGCCTGGCAGCTATCACAAAAATCCTCACCTCTAACACTTACCTATGGTAGAGGACGTTACACACTCAGGGCAGCACAGTGGTGTAGTGGTTAGCACTTTCACCTAGCAGCAAAAGGGTCGCTGGTTCAAATCCCGACCACGACACCATCTGCCTGGAGTTTGCATGTTCTCCCTGTGTCTGCGTGGGTTTCCTCTGGGTACTCCAGTTTCCTCCCACACTCCAAAGACATGCTAATTTTTTAGGTTAATTGGATCTTGTCCAAATTGGGCCAGTATATATGTATATACAGTATGTGTGTACGACTGTGTGTCCCAAGCGTGTCGAGATCCTACGGGGTAAAATGACCGCACCAGCCAAGCAGACACTGGCTGCAAAAAGCGCCTAGAGGCGATTCAGTTCGCATTTGAGCGCTATACAAGTCATTCATACACACATTATACCAAAAAAATAGGGCTAACTTTAGTTTTATTACTGTATCGATGACCCTGTGGGGTTGCTACGTGTTACAGCATCCACACATTCCACCCTGCTGCCAGACATCCATTAGACACACTCCTTTAGTCAATGAACAGTCTCTTGCTTGTTTTTATTAGGGGATTGAACTTGTTTGGGGAAAAAGGGCATGGGATGCCCATAAAATAAATTAGTACTTTGAAGAATATAGTAACTGCGTCACACTTCTCAAAAGAACAAGATGCCTGACCCTAAACTTGACAGACTTTTACCTTAGGACACTTCTTCCTCCAGCACATTCCTTGACAGACTTTTACCTCAGAACACTTCTTCCTCCAGCACACAACTTTACTGTCTAAGTCTAGTAATCCTGTCACGCCATCAGAACATGACTAGGCCTCACTCTGAATAAGTCCCAGTTAATTTACTTGATGACCCTTTATAGGCCGGGGCCTGCAGTACCCCTTTATGGCAGCAACTGTTTACTTGAGAGGAATAAATGGTGATGGACTACGGATCCCAGCAAGTCTGACTTGTAAATCCTGCCCGCCCTCATGGCTGCATCGATTTGACACAAACTCCACAGTCTTTCCCTCTGGCTCTACATCCAGCTCCCCTGGCATGCCTCTTCCAGATCTCTCCACTGTGCTTTCCACTCACTGACACCTTCCCTGGATCCTTCCTGAACGACAGTCTAGCACTCCATCTACCAGTTTACCCAGCCGACAACTCCTCCCCCAGCAGGTTGACTGACTATGGGTATATGTAGGAGGCCTGCCCCCTACCAATCCTAGTTGGGGATTGGTCAGAGCTCCTCACATGTATCCCATGTCACTCCAGCTCTCTGCCCTGCCCCTTCTCCAGAACATTCTCCCTGGAAACAGGGGAGGCGCCCAAGAGCTAAAGTACATGTCAGTCACCTACTGCTACACCAAAAACCACTCCCCTTCCCCCAGATCAAAAAAAACAGGCCTAGCTCACAGTATAGGTCTGCTTAAATTTACCTGCACTGGCAGCTTACACAAAAACCCTTACACTTAGCACCTACCTAAGGTAGAGGTGCTACAAAAAAGAAAGGTACACTCCGAAGAGTGTGGTTCCTCAGGTGGGACTTTGAATTGGGTGACTGTTACAACCTCATAAAGAATATATTCCAAAAGGTTCTCTTTAAACATTTTATTTGAAAAAGAATAATGAACGGCTGCTAATGGTAGTAAAAAAACACAAGTAAAGGCATAAAATTAGAATAATGAGACAAGCGCAAATGACAAATAACAGTTGACAGATAATAGTAGCAATACATGACCCAGCTCTGTCTATAGGGTGAGACAGAAACCCAACATTTCAAGGATGTCTATGTTAGTGGAACCTCTTCTTCAGGGGTGGGAGACTGCTCTAGAATGACAACGGTATCTGTATTCAGTAAAGAGAAAAAGAAAGATAGGAAAACAAACACAGAAAAAAAAAATAACAGAAAAACAAATGTAAGAGCATGCCCACTGATCAATGTTAATCATGCATAAGTAGGCATATGTATAAGTCACTATCCATATCGGTATAATACTAACCGTCAGCGCATAAGTGTGTGTGTTCATTGGACTTGTGTAATAAATTGATTAAAAAGGCACAAAGAGACTCTAGTTGGATGCACGGATAAATGTATGTTCTCGCTTCAGAGTAGAACCAATAGGGGGCGACTGCCCAAAACAAGATGGTGTGAAGGCCCGGCTCATGCTGGCTCACAAAGGACGTGGAAAACGACCAAGCCTCCGTGAACACTATAGCTGCTCGCAGGCTGCATGCATATATGGGGGTGGACCCCTGCCGATCAAGTGCCTAAATGTAAAGAGAGCAACAAATGTTATGCCCCGTACACACGATCGTTTTTAATGTCATTTTTTAAACCAACGTTTTTCTCCTCGTTTTTTTTCATGTTTCCTCTCAAGCCTGCCTTGCGTACACACCATCATTTAAAAAAAAACGATCAAGAAAAGCGCAGTGACGTTCAACACGTACGACGGCACTATAAAGGGGAAGTTCCGTTCGAATGGCGCCACCCTTCATGTTAGTAAAGTTTTTTGGGCGACGATTCGCGCTTTTCAGTCCGTTACTGTGTAATGAATGTGCTATCTCCATTACGAACGCTAGTTTTACCAGAACGAGCGTTCCCGTCTCATACTTGATTCTGAGCATGCGCGTTTTTTTTCACGTCGTTAAAGCATACACACTATCGTTTTTCACGTCGTTAAAAAAAACGACATGAAAAACGACGTGAAAAAAGAGAGCATGTCCGGAATTTTTAATGGCCGTTTTTCACGTCGTTAAAAATGCTCTGGAGCATACACACGATCATTTTTCAGGGCCATTTTTTAAAATGGCAGTTTTAACGGCATGAAAAACGATCGTGTGTACGGGGCATAAGGCTCATTGTGACTGTGTCATTTTCGAAAAGGGGGGGGGCCTATAGAGGTAGATAACCCAGAGACCTACTCAAAGTGATCTCTCTGTCTCTCCTGAGCCACCCTGAGAAAAAGCCAAGTTGGACGAACTGAAGTGGATGTAGGTCCCAGTTGTGTTCCTATGAGGAAAGGTACAAATCTCTCCTTAGCAAAGAGACATATCAGGGAGTCCACCAGCATGCAATGGAGAGTATATGGTAGCTAGTAAGACTATAAACAATGAACTGATCATGTATTGCTAATAGGGCAGCTTACCTGGACCCAAAGAAATAGGGTGTACTGCCTGAGACAATGTTTCCAAAATATGGAGTATCCACAGCCTAGGTACTTCCTGGGATTCTGTGGCAAGCAAGGGCAAGAGAAAAGGGGCCAAGTCCAAAAACGTCCTTGCAAAAAAGGAGGACTTGGTAAATCTAAATTGCAGCTTACCAGGAGCTATGTCCAATGGCTGATATCAGTGTGGCTTCCTTCAGGCAGAGGTAAGATAATGAGAAGTTTATACCTCCTAATATACTGCACGCTGATCTCAAATGTTGAGCAGCTGTGCGGTAGACAGGAGTGAACGGAGGCGGGCTGTCATCATGCCCCCGGGTGCGGTGGCGCGCGCAGTCGCCTCTCTGTCAGGTTCCTGGATGTCCATAGGAACCAAAGACGCTCTCCAGCTGGGGAGCGGTCTGACGTCAGTGCGCCACCGTGTGGTGGCGGCGCAAGGAGATGGCGTCACGGGTCAGAGTCCTGCGGCGCAGAATTGGCTACGGCTGCAGCCATGGAAACCAGGGCTCACCGCCAAGCCATGGAGAAAGGGCCAGGTGTGTTGGAAACACAGAAGGCCCTACCTGCGCCGAGTGATACAGCATGGCACGGGCAGAATTGGGCACAAAGCAAGCCCCCCTCACACAGTCCATCCTGAGAAGCGAGAAACTGATAAAAATATGTTAGTTAATCCGCAAACAACACTGGTTGTAATAAGGGAATTAAGCATGATATACATGACAGCATGAGCTCTTGAAACCCAAAGAAGGAAAAGCGAAAAACAAATACATAATGCAGATGTACAGTAATAATACAAATCATAAAAAGCAATAGTGATGGTAAGAGGGTGCTACATTACAAAAATATATCATTAAAAAAATACAAAATGTTTTTTAAAAACAGCAAGGATAATCAACCAACATTAGCTCTATAGTCACGCAAGTGTGACAATTAGGGATGAGCCGAACACCCCCCCGGTTCGGTTTGCACCAGATTCTGCGAACGGACCGAAAGTTTGTGCAAACTTTAGAACCCTATTAAAGTCTATGGGACTCGAACGTTCGAAATCAAAAGTGCTAATTATGAAGGCTAATATGTAAGTTATTGTCCTAAAAAGGGTTTGGGGACCCGGGTCTTGCCCCAGGGTACATGTATCAATGCAAAAAAAAAGTTTTTCCCGTGTTTAGAACTGTCCCTGCACAAAATTACATTTCTAAAGGTAAAAAAAGTCATTTAAAACTGCTTGCGGCTTTAATGTAATGTCTGGAACTGGCGATATGGATAAAAATCATTGAGAAAAATGGCATGGTTATCCCCCCCCCCCCCCCCCAGCCCATTACCAGCCCCTTTGGGTCTTGTATGGTTATCAAGGGAAATCCCGCACCCAAATTTAAAAAAGGAAAGGCGTGGGGCCCCCAGGCCCTATATACTCTGAACAGCAGTATACAGGCGGTGCAAACAAGACAGGGACTGTAGGTTTGTTGTTATGTAGAATATGTTTGTAATTTTGAACTCCCTGCCTGTGGTATTAGTATGAGAATACCAGCAATTGTATTCAGGTAAGCTTTAGGTGAACACTGTGCAATGGACACTAAATCAAAATACTGCAGCTCCCTGCATGTATTTGTATCAGAACACGAGCAATTGTATTGAGGTAAGCTTTAGGTGCACACTGTGCAAAGGACACTAAGGCCCCTTTCACACTGAGGCGTTTTTACCGCGTTTTCGCGGTAAAAATAGCGCGGTAATAACGCCTGAAATAATCCTGCCCCAGCATTCTCAATGTGAAAGCCCTGAGGGCTTTCACATTGAGGCGTTTTGCTGGCTGGGCGTTGAAAAAAATCCTGCAAACAGCTTTTTTAGAGCAACTTTAGGGCGCATAAAATAGCGCTGTAAAAACGCCTATCCCCATTGAAATGAATGGGATTCGCGGTAAAAACGCGGTAAAAACGCATAGGCATAAGCGTTATGTTAAAAAATAGCGCTAACGCCTATGCGTTTTTACCGCGTTTTTAGCGCGAACGCGGTAAAATCGCGGTAAAATCGCGGTAAAAACGCATAGGCGTTAGCGCTATTTTTACCGCGATCACGGTAAAAACGCGGTAAAATCGCGGTAAAATTGCGGTAAAAAATTTCATTATTTTTTTGCATTTTTTCAACGCCTCAGTGTGAAAGGGGCCTAAAGCAAAATACTGCAGCTCCCTGCCTGTATTTGTATCAGAACACCAGCAATTGTATTGAGATAAGCTTTAGGTGCACACTGTGCAAATGACACTAAAGCAAAATACTGCAGCTCCCTGCCTGTATTTGTATCAGAACACCAGCAATTGTATTCAGGTAAGCTTTTGGTGCACACTGTGCAAAGGACACTAAAGCAGAATACTGCAGCTCCCTGCCTATATTTGTATCAGAACACCAGCAATTGTATTCAGGTAAGCTTTTGGTGCACACTGTGCAAAAGGACACAGTACACTAAGCGAAACACTGCAGCTAGCACAATAATCTGCCTGCCTGTCAGTATAGAGAATAACAGGAAAGTATCTAGCTAAACTCAATACAGTGTGTAAATATATATACAACACGTAGGATGCATATATATCCTCTACACACTGTAACTGCAGCTAACTGACTCGTCTGCCTGCTCTATCTAACTCAAATCAAATTACACTGTCTCTCTCTCTGTCTCTTTCCTTTAACCAACGCCAACACACTACACAAGGCCGCCAAGACGGCGGCCTTATATAGTGTGGGGTGTGTACCTACTTCTCTGAGCCATGATTGGCCAAAGCCACCCTGCCTTTGGCCAATTACGGCTCTCTGTACCTATGGCGCTGTGTTTGCCCAAGCATGCGGGTCATAGTGCATGCTTGGCCAATCATTAGCCAGCAATGCACTGCGATGCCACTCGAATTTGGCGCAAACAGCCCATAATGTTAGAAATTCGAAGAACGCTCGAACAGCCGATGTTTGAGTCGAACATGGGTTTGACTCGAACTCGAAGCTCATCCCTAGTTACAATTAGGACAATAATACCATCTGTGTATTGATTGTTCTACATGTTTCACAGATAAAGTTTACCGCTTCTTCAGGAACTTTATTGTACATATTCACAAGGTTTTATAGAGCGATTATCAATTCATGACTATGAATCAAAAGAAAGAAAAACATACATTAAACAAAAATACATATCAAATCAGACATTGAATATCAGACATTAAATATAAGATGCAAGTATATTTTATCTGCTGTTGAGACCCCTTAAAATAGATCATCTTACCAAAGATGCAACCATGCAAGCGGAGAGTGACTCGTCCTGGAGCATGGAGTGGTTTTCTTTGGTATGATGAATTGCTCTTATCTACCATTTATTTCATTTTATTAATTACTGTGGCTAATAAATTTTTCTAAATCAATTCCATTTTTTGATTAGACTCTCAATTGGTGTATTGTTTGTGTGTGGGGCTCCTATGCCCTCCGGGACAGGCCACTCTCCCTTGGGCCGCTCGCATGGTTGCATCTTTGGTAAGATGATCTATTTTAAGAGGTCTCCACAGCAGATTAAATATACCTGCATCTTATATTTAATGTCTGAAATTTAATGTCTGATTTGATATGTATTTTTGTTTATTGTATGTTTTTATTTCTTTCGATTCATAGTCATGAACTGATAATCGCTTTATAAAACATTGTCAATATGTACAATAAAGCTCCTGAAGAAGCGGTAAACTTTATCTGCGAAACATGTAGAGCAATCAATACACAGATGATATTATTGTCCTAATTGTCACACTTGCGTCACTATAGAGCTAATGTTGGTTGATTATCGTTGCTGTTTTAAAAAAAACATTTTGTATTTTATTATATATTTTTGTAATAAAACTATAAATTCTACTTGAGTCTGTTATCTTTAGTTTTCATACAGTACCATCAAAGTCCATTCTAGTCTCTTTCCTCTACACTTTTTTCCTCATATTGTCAGGACGAAGGTTCCATAACGTAATATTTAACTATATTGTTGCACTTTTTCAATCGGGTTAACTTTAGTGTTTTTTTTTTTTATATTCATGAAACCAAAAAAAAACACGTTTGAAAAATTGCTGCGCAAATAAAAAGTTGCAAGGACCACTATTTTATTCCCTAGGGTGTCTGCTAAATAATAGGATTTTTATAACAGCTTACCTGTAAAATCCTTTTCTTGGAGTACATCACGGGACACAGAGCGACATAGTCATTACTAATGGGTTATATAGTTACCGTCAGGTGCTGGCACTGGCAACTTCCAAAACCGGAAGTACCCTCCCCTATATAAGCCCCTCCCATCCGGGAGCACCTCAGTTTTGTAGCAAAGCAATAAGTGTCCCCAAAAGAGGGGTGGGAGCTCTGTGTCCCGTGATGTACTCCAAGAAAAGGATTTTACAGGTAAGCTGTTATAAAAATCCTATTTTCTTTTTCGTACATCACGGGACACAGAGCGACATAGTCATTACTAATGGGATGTCCTAAAGCAATGCCAAATGAGGGGGGGGATACACCATATATAAGCTGAGCGCTATCAGACATTAGGATCTTTTGCGGCCTGCAACACACTGCGCCCAAAGGCGACATCCTCCTGACTTCTAACGTCCACCTGGTAGAACCTAGTAAACGTGTGAACTGAAGACCACGTTGCGGCCTTACAGATTTGAGCCAGGGAGGCCTGGTGATGCACTGCCCATGAAGTTCCAACTGCTCTCGTGGAGTGCGCCCTAACTTTGAACGGAGGCGGTCTACTTCTCAAGCTATAGGCTTGTATTATGACCTGTCGAATCCACTTGGCTAAAGTAGATTTTGACGCTGCCTGACCCTTTCTGGGGCCTTCCGGCAGAATAAACAAAGTATCCGTTCTGCGAATCTGAGCAGTGGCTTTTAGATAAGCTTTAACTGCTCTTACTACATCCAAAGAATGCAATAACTTTTCCTCTACCGAAGTAGGTTTGGGGAAAAAAGAAGGAAGAACCACATCTTGGTTCAAATGAAACCTCGATACCACCTTAGGAAGAAAGGCTGGATGAGGACGTAACACTACTCTGTCCTTATGGATAACCAGATATGGCTCCTTACAGGACATAGCTGCTAATTCCGATACTCTTCTTAGCCGAACAAATGGCTACTAGAAAAATCAATTTCCTGGTAAGAAGCACCAAGGAAATATGCTGTAATGGTTCAAATGGTTGTTTCTGTAGAACCGCCAGAACCAAGTTTAGATCCCATGGACATATGGGAATATTAACCGGAGGCCTAATACGCATCACTCCTTGTATAAAGGCTTTGACTAGTGAATGCGAAGCCAAGGGCCTTTGAAAAAATATTGACAAGGCCGAAATCTGACCCTTGATAGTACTCAAGGCAAGCTTCCTATCTACAGCCCACTGTAGGAAGTCCAGAATCCTACCTATTACGTACTTATGTGGATGCCATTTCTTGGCCTCACACCACGCGATGTACGCCCTCCAGATTCTATAGTAGATCTGCCTGGATACCGGCTTCCTGGCATTGATCATGGTAGATACCACAGCATTAGAGAGCCCTCTCTTTTTTAGAATGTGGGCTTCAATAGCCAGGCCGTCAAACCTAGGGCTGGTAAGGAAGGGTGGTATATCGGTCCTTGCGAAAGCCGGACGACGTGGGAGAGTCCAAGGACTCCCCACTGAAATTTTACAATCTCCGCGTACCACGCTCTTCGGGGCCACGCTGGAGCCACCGGAATCACTGGTTTCTTTTCTACCCTGATTCTGCGGAGTAATCGAGGTAACCATTGTGGCGGTGTGAATGCATATATCAGCTTGAACTGATCCCCAGGGAACACTAGGGCATCCGAGCCGCAAGCTAGGGGATCCCTTGTCCGAGAGACAAACCTATCCCCCTTTGCGTTGAATCTGGATGCTAGAAGATCTACATCCGATGTTCCCCACCGCTGACATATTGTCCAGAAAACCTCGGGGTGAAGGGACCCTTCCTCTGGGCCTAATTGCTGGCGACTTAGAAAGTCCGCCTTCCAATTCTCCACTCCTGGAATGAATACCGCAGATATGGCTGGGACATATTTTTCTGCCCATCTCAGGATGTAATTTACTTCCCTTTGGGCTGCACGACTCCTGGTGCCCCCCCGATTGATATATGCCACTGCTGTGGCATTGTCTGATTGAATTCTGACAGGGGACCCTTGGAGTTTGGATGTCCATGCTACTAGGGCATACCGGGCTGCTCGTATCTCTAAGAGATTGATGGGCAGGGCCTTTTCTGCATCCGACCATCTGCCCTGGAGAGACTATTGCTCCAGTACTGCTCCCCAGCCTATAAGGCTGGCATCTGTAGTGACCACCTTCCAAGAAATCGGACTGAAGGATTTCCTTTTTTCCAGATTCTGGGGAACCAACCACCAACGGAGGCTCTTGCGAACGGAAGGGGACAAGGACATTGTAAGTCTAGGGCCTGAACTTTTTTTTTTGTTCCAGGCTGACAGTATGGCCCCTTGCAAATTCCTTGAATGGAATTGACCGTAGGGTACTGCTTCGAATGATGCCACCATTTTTCCCAGCAGCCTCATATACAGGCGTATGGACGGCTGTCTTTTTTGTACCCACTAAGTGGATCAAATCTTTCAAAGACAACACCTTTCCTTGAGGCAAGAATATTTTTCTCTGGCCTGAATCCAACCTTAGCCCCAAGTATTCCAGACTTTTGACTGGTTTTTAGGGCTGACTTGTCTCGGTTGATAATCCAACCGTGAGATTCCAGATACTTGATCGTCTTGTGAACGACCACGTCTAGTTTTTTCACTGAGTGGTCTATCAGCAACAAGTCATCCAGATATGCCATTATCATTACACCTTGTGTTCTTAGATTGGCCAATAAAGGGCCAGAATTTTTGTGAACACTCTTGGTGCTGTGGCCAAACCGAAGGGTAAGGCTCTGAACTGAAAATGGCGCCCTTCTACTGCAAAGCGTAGAAATTTTTGGTGGACTGGAAAGATGGGAATGTGCAAATAAGCATTTTTGATGTCGATCGTGGCTAACCAATCCTCCCCTTGTAGGGCAGTGGCCACCGATCGGATCGACTCCATCGGAAAGTCCTGATATACAGGAATTTGTATAGCCCTTTTCAGAATTAATATGGGCCTCCCGTCCGCGTTTGCTTCGGGACTGTAAAGAGGTTTGAGTAAAACCCGAACCCTCATTCTTCCAGGGGAACCTCCATAATTACTCCTTGGAGTAATAGTTGTTCTAGTGCCAACAGGAGGGACTCTCTCTTCCGGGGATCCCTTGGCACGTTTGACCTCAAAATGGGAAGGAGGGGAGTCTTTTAACTCCAAACTGTATCCCAAACCTACTGCGGAGAGCACCTATCTGTCTTGATCGTGTCCCGCCAGGTCTCTTTGCGAACAACTGGAGTCCTCCCCCCACCCGACTGAGTGGGGGCTTCAATGAATTTAACTTTGGGGGAGGTTTTGTACCTCCCCTGACCCAGGGTTTCTTATTACCCTGCTACTGTCCCTGTTTTTTACCCCCGGGATTTAACCGAGGAGGCCGTCGGAACTGTTACACAGCCGATGCCCCAGGGACTGGAGAAGCAGGCCTCTTAAAGAGGGACCTCTAACTCTGCTTTTAACCGGCAAGAGCGTATTTTTACCGCTGGAAATTTTCTGGATATATTTGTCCAGGTTTTCCCTGAATAAGCGTTCACCATGAAATGGGACGCTAACCAGCCATTCTTTACAGGGAGCTTCAGCAGACCAGTTTCTGAACCATAGGAGCCTACGCATATGTACTATAGACAGCGTAAGGCGGGAGGCCTGATGGACTGAATCCTCTATGGCGTCAACCGCAAAGCCTAAGGCTCTAGGTAGATCAGCTAGGGCAAAGCCTGCTGATCTGTCAAGTCCCTCAAGACCTGTTTCAACTGATCCTTCACTGCTTAGCAGACCCCAATAGCTGCTACTGCTGGTTGTATCACCAAGCAGATTTTCATAAGGACTCCAATCTTTTATCTATTGGGTTCTTGAACATTTGGACATTATCCACTGGACATGTCAGTGATTTATACATACAAGAGATGGCTGCGTCCACTGTAGGGACCTTCCATTTTTTTTTTTTTTTTTTTTTGATGAACTTATCCTCCATGGGATAGACCACCGGAAATCTCTTGGGGGAATAAATATTTTCTCAGGACGTTCCCAATCCTGGTAAATGAGCCCTTTCAGTAAAGGGTGAAGTGGAAAAGAACAAACAGTCTGGGGGCTTCTAGCGACCCCAACGAGGATACAGTAGTGGTTGATGGTTCCGCAAGGTGCATTTTTAAATGCTGATCGGACCATGTTAGTCAGAGACTGAACCCATAATCTTTCAGCTTGAGATGCTGAGAAAAGGTTCCCCCACTGTTGATTCCTCTATAACAGAATCAACCTTATCCTGATCCCCTTCAGGCAGGTCGATCCCTGTATGGGACTGTTGCTCTGCTAACAGGCACTCTGAAGGAGGAGACGGAGATCGGGCGTGCTTTCCCTGACAGGGAGGCAGCGATAAATGTTGACAATCTCTCTCTAATCCTCCCAGAGCTGAGGAAAAAACCTCATCTGTTACATACACAGGAGCAGGTGACTGAGGACAGCCACAGTACCAAGTACCCCTGCGGGGTCTCTACGGTCACTTACCTCTGAACTTCAGGGGAGACTGGTGCAGCAGGAGTATGCCCAAGATCCTCAGAGCCCGATGAGACCCCCTTCGCTTCCTGGAAGATTCAGTTCCGGAGCTACTGGACGGCATATTCCTAAGCCTAAAGCTGAGGTATTCCAGCCGTAATACACCACTTTTACTGAGAATAGTCTAGCACAATTGCTGCTATATAACAGTTGGTGTCTACTAATGTGCCTTTCTAGGGGATGCCTGTATCAACCGCTTGCTGTATGCCTTTAAATGTTGCCAGCTCTGTCTCTGTACCTCATAGCCAGCTTACTGCAATAATGTGGCTTTTTAAAAACCTGCTGGGACGCCCGCACATGCGCAGAAGCGCTGCGGCGCGCACAGAGCGTCATCCCCCCTTTTTCCGGCCACCTCTATATAGAGAGGCGCGTGCACGCGCACGCGCGCGGCCACGTGCGCCTCGGCGCCAATTTTCAAACATGGAAACCAGGGACAGGAGCCAGGGCCCCCTTTGCCGCAGGCCGGGGGATAGACGAACACTGCAACAGGGCAGAGGAAACAGTTTCCTGTAGGAGAACTCACCAGCTGCCTGGACTTTGTTCTCTGAGAAGAAACTAGTCCATATGACAAGAAAAACATTCCACAGCGGCCTCTAGTGGACAAACACAGGTACCGCAGTTTAATATACTAAACATATATAAAAAAAAACATTCCTTTTTTTTTTTTTTTTTCTTGACCACCATTAAAAATTATTACATTTTTTTAGTAGTTACAGGCATGCACAGATATTAGCGGGAATACCGTTAGGTAACAGACAGAAAGACAAATTAGGCTTGGGGGTCCCCCAATAGAACCAAGTTCCTGGGGGCCCCCACTTACCTGTTCCCCGCCGCAGGACTTTGTTTGGTCCACAAAAGCCCAAACTTCACCTATCACGGCAGGCATTGTAATCAAACCTTCAGGGACCGGGTTCCCAAGGATTCCACTCCCCTGGACCTGTATAGCACCCTGCACAGAAAACATCTTGGTCGTGGGTATGACCAGAGCTCTGGATCCCAGGGTCCAGCTCTCCTAAGAGAAGCATTACAGGCAGAACCTTGCTCTTCTCTGCAAGGCCCGGGTACCGACCGTTTAGCTATGAAGCTTTTTTGGTCGGATCCGGAATAGCTTACTGAGGCCCAAAAGAACCTGTACGCAAGCTCAGTGAAAAACACATGTTTCTTCTTGGCCAACACCTTAGACACTGGCAAAAAACTGAGGTGCTCCCGGATGGGAGGGGCTTATATAGGGGAGGGTACTTCCGGTTTTGGAAGTTGCCAGTGCCAGCACCTGACGGTAACTATATAACCCATTAGTAATGACTATGTCGCTCTGTGTCCCGTGATGTACGAAAAAGAAATATATATATATATATATATATATATATATATATATATATATATAATGTTTGGGGGTTCTGAGTAATTTTCTAGCAAAAAAAAATTATGATTTTTACATGTGGGAGAAGTGTCAGAATTGGCCTGGGTGGCAAGTGGTTAATTACCATAAGTAAGTAATATACAAGTGTAGCACTACCCCCGTAGGAGCTGCTGGTTTGTTTTTGGGTTTGCACGTTACCTCTTTAGCTTCGTTGTCAGGGTAGGAAAGTCCATATTAAATGCAATGTCCACACAAAAGTAAAACCTTCAACAGTCAGGCTTTATTCTTTTCTTCTGCATTATAACTTGAGAGAAAGTAGAAGGTAGGAGAAGAATAGGGGAAGGTTCAGGCACGCGGTACAGAATGCACAAATTAGTTCAAAGTTCTCATCAATCATTCACCACTCTCCCAGTAGAGTGGGTATTGCTCACCCGGATAGTCTCCTCTCACATGGCTTAGCAGCCGGGATGATGCACGAACCAGTAACAAGACAGCCTCTGCCACAGACTGCTTAAGATGGAGAGAGTCTCTGCCACAGACCTTCTTTTAGAGATAGCTAAATTATTAGTCCAGGAATCCTCTGCCACAGGATTTAAAATCCCAAACTTCCAGCCGTGCAGCAAGAGAGCCTTTAAGCCGATCTGGCGAACTGCAGGGCTTTTAGTAGATTGGATCCCTCCTCAACAAGGTCACCAGGCCTCACCTGAGACATCAGCGCTTTGCCAGTCTCCTCCAGGGCAGGTCCTCCCCCGGTTTCCTTCATCAAGGCAGCTTCCTCCCTTTTTGAATGGACAGCTTGGGATCCCCTCTTGGGATGTAGGCCCCAGCCAGAACAGCTGGGCCTACTCGATAGTGATGCAGCCCCGGGCCAACGTGGCCCCGAGACCAGAATCACACACACATACCTCACACCAGGAGGGCCACGAGGCAAAGGACCCCAAACAATGGTGTCTGCCCCTTAAGTATCCCCTCCCAGCAGGCACAGCGGGTCGACCACTCCCACTGCCGAGAAGGGTCACTCAATGCACCATGGTCTGCCTGCGTTCCAACAGGTGCCTGAGGTGGTAACGCCACCTACAGGCAATAAGGGAAACTGCTATCAGGCAAACCACAACCAGAACAGAGGCAAATTTATACAAATCGACAGTCTGAGCCCAATCATTAGCTCAGACCCCCTAAATTTGAAATAGCATCCCCACCATTGGGGTAGGGCGCTACAGAAATAATTATTAGATATTGTTTTTAAGGTAATTTACTATAGTTTCAAAAACTGTACTCAAGCAGATGGCTTAACAGACAAATTACTGAAGTTTGAAGTTATAACTTCAAACCAGTAATTTCACAGTAAATAGATATGTAACACACGCGCCCTTTTCCTCCCGTTTTTGGCTCACTCACAGGAGAAAAAGGCACACCATGCCACCATGCCCGTAGCCTCTGGTTTGCAGAGGTTAGGCACACTTGTAACTTACGGGTCTTGCAGCAAGGTTCTCCTTCAAGCTGGTTCTCGTCCCCTAGAATGTAAAGGACAAGTCTCTATACCCCCAAGTAACTCCAAGGTCCACACCAGTAGCAACTCCAACGTAGAGTTTATTTTCCTTATGCATGAATAACCACAAAGTTGAGAAGAGAGAAAGGTGTTAGAAAGGGCAGATCAGATTCAGACACTCCTGGCTTCCTCACCACTCGATCCTGAGTGGGTATAGCTCACCCGGATAGTCACCCAATGGCACTAGCAGCCGGCATGTAGCTCGAACAGTCAATCAGATTCCCTTGATAGATGCGATCGGGAGATCCCCTGCCACAGAATCTATAGTGTCCCAAACCTTCTAATGGTTACGTTGTTAGATCCCTTTTCGGATGGATGACATCCCTCCAGAGAGTTACTGGGCCCCTTCCTTCACTGTGATCTCTCACCAGTCCTTCGGAACGGCCCTCCCCCAGCCTCTTCTTCCAGATGCGGGTCCCCTCGCAAGGCGGCACCCTGGGATTCTTCCTCCCCGAAGTGGGCTCCAGCTAAAGGTGCTGGGCCCAGGGCTGAAGTTGCAGTCCCAGGACTAAAGGTGCCTGGGACTGAGGCGCACGTGGCCCCATGGCCTGGAGGGCCATGCACTTGAACTTGGACTCCAGAACCGTAGGTTCCCCCGGGTACAGGTCCCCGGGGTAGTAAGTCTACCCTGACCAATGGCGTCTGCCCCTTTTGTACCCTCGCTTGGCATGCACAGCGGGTTCACCACGCCTACTGCATGGCTGCCGAGAGAGGACACCCAATCGCCACTCCATCACCTGTGGTTCAACCCCGAGTACAAGTGACAGCGCTACCCACACTTCTAAGGGGAACTGCACACCAGGTGAAAACAACAGCAAGGCAGAGTCCAAGAATTGGAAGATCCGAGCCAACTATCATTCGAATCAACCCTAAATTTAATATAGCAGCCCCCTAAATTGGGACCCCCGCTAAAGATAGATAATAAATTATTATATTTTAATCAAGCTAAATCATATATTATTATGCTATATGTTTTAACAGTACCTTTTCAGCAGGCAGCAAGTTCTCATTCTCCCTCTTGACTGTGTGAGAAAAACGTGGGATTATGGGTAAATCTTATACCCACTAACCCATGTTTTTTCCTTGAAGTTAAGAGGGCTGGGCTGGATGGGAGCATTTGTCTTTTAGACACACGCTCCCTTCTATGACACTGCAGTGAGATGCGAGCCTCCACTGCAGCATTTTTATTAGACAGCTTGTTCCAATGGTGCTTTACCATTGGTCCAAGGCTCCAAGCTGTCCATTAAGCTCAGCAGTTCTGACAAGAAGTTAGAGGCACTGTGAGCTCATCCTCTCAGTCTGCTGCAAACAGAGTGTGCCAGCTTGTATTTAAACTGGCCGCTTTTTATGCAGCTTCTGACAGGCTGCAAAATAAGCCCAGTATCTCTGGAACTATAGGTGATGGGGTGGGACTTCAGCTACCTACCCCCCAAATTTGGGGTCTCTGCGTCCACTTACGACCCTCGAAGCTTGAGCATTTTTTTTTGGGTATTTTTTTTTTTCATGTTCACGGCAAGTGCCTCCACTGACTGCACGTCCCTACTCTCCAGTCTTCAGCTCAAGCCTAGATATGTGAACTGTGTAAAAACCCTATTGTTTGTGTAGCTGCGCTGGCCCTTTAAATACATGTGAGTGCAAGTCTTTTATATGACCTTTTAAACAATTAAAGTATGGAATTTAGCGGAATGATGGCCATTTTTGTCTTTTGAGAAATAAATTAACTGGAGGATTGAGAGAGTGATCTGGAATTTGGTGGAGACATCTATTTACCCACATGGAAGATTAAAGAAAGGTGCATACAGGCTTGTTTATCACTGCTTTTTGGTAAGCATATAGATTGGATGGTAGTGGTCGGTCACAGCACGTTTGTTTTGGAAGTCACCATTTGTTCAGCACAAAGGATTTATCCACTTGGACTGTTTTTTTAATACCATATGACATTTTTATGGAATTATTTATTTGCATAATATGTTTTTTGATAGTAAACTATTATGCCCTGTACACACGATCGGAATTTCCGATGGGATAAAATCCGATGCAATTTTCCGTTGGAATTCCATTCAAGCTGTCTTGCATACACACTGTCAGACCAAATTTAGACCGTCCAAAACGCAGTGACGTAAAACACTATGTTGAGCCGAGAAAAATGAAGTTCAATGCTTCCGAGCATGCGTCGACTTGATTCTGAGCATGCATGTTTTTTTCTCCGTCAGAGTTCCACACAGACGATCGGGATTTCCGATCGGATTTTTTTCCATCGGAAAAAAAGAAAACATGTTCTATTTCTAAACTCCAACGGAAAAAAGTCAGATGGGGCCCACACACGGTTAGAATATCCAATGAAAAATTTCCGTCAGACTTTTTTCATCGGAAATTCCGATCGTGTGTACAAGGCATTAGTCTTAACAATACACCGTTTGATTTTAAGGGCCAGCGCAGCTACACAAACAATCGTTTTTTTACACATTTTTTTCACTGATTCAGTGGTGAATATTACCTGCAGCATAGCCCACACTATAAAACCTTTGAAAAGTATCAATAGATATGTGAACCGGCCTAGGTCAAAGCTTGCGAGCTCAATTCCTCTGCTCACTCATTGTCATGTCAAGTAATATAATTCTACAAGACTTTTGGCAGAACAAGATGACCCAAGTAAAATATGTATGTTTGGTTGTATTTTGCCAGACGACAGATATGTGGATTCAACACAATTACAGTGAAGGTCATTCCAATCTGGAAACTACTTTTCAGAGAGGTAAGATAAAAATGCTTTACTATAAAATAAATGCACTCTAGTTTTTATTGTGGCCTAAACCATATTATACTGTGATAACTGCATACCTAAGTGTAAAATACAGGTTCTTCACAAAGAAGAAAAAAATATATGGGAGAAGCACATACACATGTGTAAATAAAAAAATAAAAAAAATATTTTTGATTTTCATATTGGTAATAGGAAAAAAGTGGAAGTTAAAGAAACTTCATTTTATATGATTGTTCTAATGCTGTATGTCTTTGCCTAAAAACCTTCATTATGACTGATATCTATCACAGAAGTGTTTATATTTATGTGTTTCATATTTTCTCAATGTACAGTAGGTAAAACAAGAGAAGTGATGTCACTATAAACTAATTGCCTTTTGTATTGAGCATCCACCTTACCAGATCATTAATTGCCAGGGGTCTAACAAAATAAGTCCAAGATGAAGGAAAGAAAAGCAACATTGGTAGTGCTGATTAATGTAATTTGGTTCTCTTCTAATAAAACCTGTTTGCTTTTGTCAATATTGTCAGACAAGAGATGATTTCAATACAATAGATTAGATATTCAGCACTGTCATAGAATGTAGTGATAGCTCCTTAAACTGAACTTTTAACAAAATTCGAAAGCCTGGTACTCACAGGCCGAATATAGGCCAGTTCAACAGAAACTCGTCAACATTCGGCCCATGTGTACACAAGTACCAGCCAGCCAGCTTCTATTGAACACTCGTGCTGGATCAGTGTTTCTCAACTCCAGTCCTCAAGGCGCACCAACAGGTCATGTTTTCAGGATTTCCCTCAGATAAAACAGCTGTGGGAATTACTAAGGCAGGGAAACAGATCAAATCACCTGTGCAAAATAATGGAAATCCTGAAAACATGACCTGTTGGTGCACCTTGAGGACTGGAGTTGAGAAACACTGTGCTGGATAACCAGCATCCGATTGGCATCTGATCAGCGCTTGCAGCCAATGAGCGTTGACCGGTGTGTTCTGGCGGGGGGCAGTCCCCCTGTCAGAACACAATATCTCAGTAGGGGGATCGCTGTACTAACATTAGATGGGTAATACAGCGAGCGCCTCCTTAGCTCCTCAGTTTTTTTTGTTCAGCTCGCTGTGTTGAACTAAGAAAAACAATAGTATGTACTGGGCTTAGGACACATTTGCATACATACATTTACATGGCAGAACAGAAAATAAAAATGACAGATTTTTACATAATTTCAGGATAATATGATCCATACGGCAATATATTGCCCCATTTAGTACATGCTTGACAAAGGTAAGTATAGGCTTGACTACATTGTTTTTATAAAAATCGCTGATCGCCGCCATTACTAATACAAAATAAATAAATAATAAAAATGTCATAAAACTATCCCCTATTTTGTAGACACTATAACTTTTGCGCAAACCAATCAATATACGCTTATTGCAATTTTTTTACCAAAATATGTAGAAGAATACATATCGGCCTAAACTGAGAAAGAAATTCGTTTTTTTTTTTATTGCTTTTTGTTCAAAATTGTCTCTTTTTTTTTGTTTAAAGCGCAAAAAATAAAAACCGCAGAGGTGATCAAATACCACCAAAAGAAAGCTCCATTTGTGGGGAAAAAAGGACGTCAATTTTGTTTGGGTGCATCGTTGCATGACCGCGCAATTGTCAGTTAAAGCGACGCAGTGCCGAATCGCAAAAATTGCTCTGGTCAGGAAGGGGGAAAATTCTTCCGGGGCTGAAGTGGTTAAAAAACATGCTTAGGGGATTCCTTTAAACTGCACATGAAGATGCACACCAGTGCAATGTCATCCTGTAAGAGACACTGAAAAAAATAACTATTTCTAAATGGTAGTCAGATCTGTCTTTAAATAATATCACCCAGCTTTCCCTGCCTGTTTCAATGCACACAGCAGCCAGTGGGGACCTGTCATTTGCAATAGGAGTAATGGTAGAAAAGTCATCAGACCACACTTATTGTGATTTACGTTGCATCTACATAACTGGACAATGTGATTGATTTAGGATTTACAACATGGGATAATTTTTTTATTTTATATGGGGATTTTTCTAAATAGGGATTTTTTGGGGGGGATTTTTGTTTACTATGTAATTTTTTTTGTGAATGAGTAACATGCGGTAGTGTGTGTAAGTGGCCTGATATCTTATTCTAAAAGGGCTTCCAGATTCTGATACACCCCCCCCCCCAAAAAAAACCACATCTTGCTATACTGTCCCTCTTGCAAGGTACCCTCCCAATGTTGAGGGCACATGGCCTGGTATGGTTCATAGGGGGTGGCTGGATGCTCACATCCCCCTCTTTCTGGCCAGCCAGGCTGAAAGCTTGGATAAAATTTTGGTATTGGTTTTGAGGGGGGAATCCAAGAATTTTTTTTCCTTAACTAGTTTGCGCCCGCGCTATAGGCAAAAGACGCCTACATTGCGGCGCTCAATTGCCGGGAGGGCGTCCCTGAAGACCTTCCTCGTTGCGCACCACCACGGGCGAGCATCGAGGAAAATCTGTGCCCGCAGTGTCACGTGGGTGCTGATGCGCGTGCCTGGTGGCTGCGATGTCCGCCGTGTAGCCGCAATCGGCATTTACAGAGCAAGGGACGTGGATCTCTGTGTGTAAACACAGAGATCCACGTCCTGTCAGGGAGAGGAAAACGATGGTGTGTCTCTTGTACATAGGGACACAGATCGGTCACCTCCCCCAGTCAGTCCCCTCCCCCCACAGTAAGAATCACTCCCTAGGAAACACATTTAACCCCTTGATCACCCCCTGGTGTTAACCCCTTCCCTGACAGTCACATTTATACAGTAATCAGTGCATATTTATAGCACTGTTCGCTGTATAAATGTGAAAGGTCCCAAAATAGTGTCCAAAGTGTCCGATCTGTCCACCGCAATATCACAGTCCTAACAAAAATCGCAGATCGCCGCCATTACTAGTAAAAAAAAAAAAGAAAAATTTCATAAAACTATCCCCTATTTTGTAGGCGCTATAACTTTTGTGCAAACCAATCACTATACGCTTATTGTACTAGTGTCGTGTTCCTTGAACAAAAAAATTCGGGGTCACCTTAAAATCCCTTCCAGGGCCTAATCCAGGCATAAAAAATAACCCTTGTATCAAGAGACAAGGGTAATACAGTGGCTATTTTAATGACAAACATTCCAGTGGTTGGGTTATAGTAGAATTGTTTATTAATTATATTTATTTAATGGCAAAAAAGATTCCTCCAGATAAAAACAAGGATTCAAAAATCCACAGCTTTAAAGAACACACTTACCCACAAATAAAGTGCATACGGTCGTGCATTCCATCCAAGCAAACAGGAAAAACAAAACATAGAACATATATAACAAAAATCACCCAGAAGCCAAGTTTTTCAGACACACAGGGCTATACAATGGCAATTCGCAATTTAAAGTAATTTGCCAATCATGGTAGTGTATGGAAATTACCCCTTTGTGTGAAAACTCTTGGGTGCTCAAGTTAAATCAGATTCAATAAAGTTGTGGATTCCCATACACAATATTTATCTTGCTTAGGATCCTATCAACCTATATAGGTCCAGTGCGTCTGTTAAAGAGATATTTGTGTATTTTCATAATAGGGAAACATGGGCAATGTCTTGTTGAATTCATATTACATTTTCATACATGTTTCCCTTTTCAAGTTCATATCTATGATCCAATGAATCTGAGGGATTTTTCCACATCATGAAATGATGATCACTTGGTAAAGGGCCGCTGTGATTGGCCCTTTACACCGATCTATGATCAGCTGAAGGACTCAGCGATCACAGAGCACATCACCCACGTGCCGCAGGGAGCGCATGGGCAGTGTGATTATGGGAAGACATCTTTTGATGGCCTCCCGGCAAAGTAAGCTTGCGCTGTAGCCGTCTTTTGGCTATAGCACGGATGGGAAGTGGTTAAACAGCAGTACAGGGGAACTTGGGTGAAATTGTTGACCAAAAATTGTATTTAGAGTTGGTAAAGATACCGCTACTAAATGACAGACTTCCAGCTCCAGGAGCTCGAGGTTTCGGTGAATAACGGATATATTTCTAAGTGATATTTACTTGCACTTGTTTGAAATGGTGCATAGCCAATATTGCATACAACTTTCATTGCTTACTCATCTGATTTGCAAATATATGCAGTTAAAGGCCTGTTCCTTTTTCTATAGAGAAAGTTGAATCATAACTGAACAATCACAGGATTATCCGAAACATGAGAAAATGTGATGTGGTAATAAAATCTGTGTGTGGCTTGTTATCACTTTAAGCCAGCAAAAGAACAAAGCAATGCTCTGTTCAGAATTTATGTGCAAATATTCGGTTATATATAGTATTGCCGACTAAAGAGAGGCCCACAATTCCAAATTACTTTTCCATAACTCATTGGTGAAATATGTCAGAAACTAAATAAAAAAAAATTATTAGCATCATCAGAATAGTAGAAAAAATGAAACCACTTATGTTGTTTACTGTGACAATCTTGTGACTACAAAATATGTGAGTAAGGTTGTTACTTTGACATTAAAACTGTACAGTTATTAAAAGATAAATTGTGCTTTCAAATGCCTTGCAGTTTGCATAGCCGCTGAATTTTATTCTGCAAGAAAAGAAGTACAGTAAAACCTTTGATTGCTTGTAATGCAAAGCACTTGTATATCAAAGCAAATTTTCCCATAAGAAATAATGTAAACTCAGATGATTCGTTCCACAACCATTTATTAAAAAGTCCTTCTGTTTATAGTCTATATAAAAAGATTATAGCAATTGTGTAACCACAAAATGTCAATTCACAAATGGCAGCCTGCACAAGGGGATTAGAAGCAAAATCCATCAGGAGTTACAGAGTATAAAAGAGAAGAGAGATGCCTCCAAGTGTAGCAATGTGGTTACATTTAATGAAGGTACAACATTTAGCAACTCACATGGTTAATTAATTAAAAGAGGCACATCTAAGTATGCAGGCATCCGAGGTAAGGCTGTCCACATAGACCGCCGGCTCTCACCGCTGTGAGTCTGCAATCGTGATCTGTAAGACTACCCTGTAGTAGAGCGATCTAAAAGTGAAGCTTGAAGCGCTCGTGGAGCGAAGCGTGGAAGGGATGACGACGATGGCGGTGCGGAGGATGGTCTATGCGGACGGCTTTATCCCGGATGCCTGCATATTTACAGTAGATGTGCCTGTTTTAATCATCAACCATGTGAGTTGCTAAATGTTGTACCTTCATTAAATGTAACCATTATGCTAAACTTAGAGGCACCTCTCTTCTCTTTTATACTCAGCTATGACATGACACTACTTGTATATCAAGACATCGCTCGTTTAGCAAGACAAAATTTATAAACAAATGTTGCTTGTCTTACAGAACACTCTCAGACCAAGTTACTCTTAATCCAAGGTTTTACTGTAATGAATTCTACAAAAGAACATATTATTATAACGTTTTCTGAAATAGAAAAGCATGAATGCTATCAGCCCTTAGCCAGTTTTAATAACTGTATGCAGTACAAGCTATTGTTAAAATGTCAATTTCTGCATTATTACTTTTCACTTTTCTTTTCTGCTATATAAACTGTGGTAGTGTTAAATAGGATTTTCTAGTATTCTATATATTAAAAAAAAAGTAAAGCAAAGATAGGTAACAGTATGAATTATATTAGTGAGGAGAACATCATTTTTTACCAAGACTGCCAAATTGAATAACATTTTTGAATTTTATCTATAATGATCCCAAATCTAAAGTATTAAAAATCGATTTATTATATAGATGCTACTTTTTGCATTCTTTCTGTGTGAAAGCTTTTAAAGCCAGTATACAATCTCAAATTAAAGTGTAACTGAAGGTTTTTTGTTTTAGTTTGGGAACAGTGGAGAGAGATTGGATCACCTGTCAGTCTTTGTCCCTATTAGGGAGATTCATCCTCTCTATTTGTCCTGTTTACCGTTATCATCAACAGTAAAAGAAAATCCCAAATTTGGGGTTGACATTAACCCTAATAGAGAGGAAATCTTTCAATGAGGACACTAGTTCTGATGATCCTGGTTAAACACCAGGATTCCCTCACTTTGGAGGGATGTCCTCTCACTTACCCTTTTGGCTGTGGGACAGGAAGTGAAAGAATGCAATAGACATGTGCAATTCGTTTCGTTCCTAATTAGTTTTCTAACGAATTTCGACAAATTCATTAATTTGTAAATATCTGAACTAACAAAAACCCGTTTAACAAATTTTTCTGATTATTCGTAAATTGAAAAAATTCGAAAAATTCTTAAAATTAGAAAATCGAAAAAACGCGTACATTTTTAAATCTGAAAAAATAACTAACTAATAATAACTTAACTATTACTAACTATCAAATTATAGGTATTAAAATTGTCTTTCAAATTTGGCTATTAGTGAACATAACGAATACGAATTATCTAAAAATAGGAATGCCGTATCTAAATGAATGGAACGTAAAAAATTAATAATAATAGATAACATTAATAATAATAAAAACGTTTTTGTATTATTGTTATTATTATTATTTATTATTAATTTGTTCCATTCCATTTGTTTAGATGCGGCATTCGTTATTTCGGATAATTCGTAACTTCGGAAAAATTTGTATTCGTTACGTTCACTAGCCAAATTTGACAGGAAATTCCAATACCTATAATTTAATAGTTCGTTATTATTAGTTAGTTAGTTAGTTAGTTAGTTATTCTTTAAAATTTTCTGAATTTCTTAGTTATTTTTGAATTTTCTAATTTATGAATTTACAAATTGTGATCATAACGAATAAGCCGTAAAAAAAAACAAAAAAACAAAAACAATGAAACTAAAGCTAACTCATTTTTCGGCAGTGCACATGTATAGAACACAATGGGCAAAATAAAAATAAGTTTTGTATTTAGTTACACTTTAGGTCCCTTTCACACTTATACGACTTCAAAGTCGTGCGATTTTACCGTGATTTTGCCGCAATTCGCGGCCGCGATTTTGACAAGACAGTCATACGACTGTGGATCCGACTTTGCCCCATGACTTGAAGTATGACTTCAATGAGCAGGGACGCGACTTTGATCCCCCAATAATTAGGGGGGGAACTCCATGCCAATATTTTTTGAAAAAAAAACGGCATGGGTTCCCCCTTCATTGATATACCGGCCCATCGGTCTGGTAAGGGTTTTAAGGGGAACCCCTGCTGACAAAACGGCGTGGAGTCCCCCCAAAATCCATACCAGACCCTTATCTGAGCACCAGCCTGGCTGGTCAGGAAAGGGGGTGGGGACGAGCGAGCACCCCCCCTGAGCCGTTCCAGACCACAAGCCCTCAACATGGGGGGGTGGGTGCTTTGGGGCAGGGATCTGGGGCCCCCTTATTAAAGGGGGCTCCCAGATTCCGATAAGCCCCCCCGCCCGCAGCCCTCGACAACCAATGGCCAGGGTGGTCAGGAAGGGGCCCTTGCCCTCATCAACATGGGATCAAGGTGCTTTGGGGTGGGGGGCGCAGGGCCCCCCCTGCCCCAAAGCACCCACCCCCCATGTTGAGGGCATGCGGCCTTGTACGGCTCAGAAGGGGGGGGTCTCGCTCGTTCCTCACCCCCTTTCCTGACCGGCCGGGCTGGTATGGATTTTGGGGGGACCCCACGCTGTTTTTTTCGGCGTGGGGGTTCCCCTTAAAATCCATACCAGACCTATGGGCCCGGTATGCCCATGTCCTTTTTTGTTTTTTCAAAAAAATTGGCGTGGAGTTCCCCTTCATGCACAAGTCGTGTACAAGTCGCATGCCAAAGTCAAATCTGTTAATACGGAATCCGACTTTGATCAGACTTCAGAAAAAAAGTAGTGCAGGAACTACTTTGAAGTCGGAACGACTTAAAGTCGTGCCAATATGAATGGTAGTCATTCAAAATCATGGAGAATGACTTGTCATACGATTTTGCCGTCCAAAATCGTGGTACAAGTCGTATAAATGTGAAAGGGGCATAAATCTGTTCAATAACAGGGGTGTGGCTTAGTTCTGTGGGGGAGCATTAAATAAAAGGGGAGACTTATTTCCAGAGGGACAGAGTAAGAGCTCTACTGGGCAAGAAGTTGTGTTTAATGTAAACCTGAGATAAGAAGCTCTTCTGGCCTCCCCTGGAAAAACTACCTAGGAAATTAGGGGCTGTAAAATTTACACTGCTGTTAATTTAGATATTATGAAAATATAACACTTTCACTTTTGGGTACCGGTGGGATTTATATGATTGATGTTAGGGGAGAACATACTGATATTGGTGAAAATTATTTTACCAAAGCAGACCATTGATCTGCTAAGACAGAAAGTGTGACTGTTTATTTTCTTAATTTAGAAGGTTTTTACTTTTTCCCTTGTGTGTATTTAGAGTAGGTTTCTTTAGGTTCAAGAACGGGTCCAGAACAATTGAAAGGAGCTTCCTTAAAAGAGATGTGTGGCCAAAGATTTTTTGACCATACTTCTCTTCTGGGTAACAGACACGTACCTTGGAGGTGAGCCTGACGTGCAGAGGTAGACCTCTCGTACAGCCCTGGTTCCAGAGTCACTGGAGTTTGGGACAGTGACTGTAGGAGCACAGTGAGGTATGAGTGCCTGCTGGGTTCTGTTAGACTAGAGATGAAGACCGCTGGTGTAGACAGGAGCTGGCTTGGATGCTGAGGATGCAGGTCAGCGGATGCAGGTCAGCAGATGCAGGTGTGCCAGGGAGCAACAGGTGTGCACAGAAGCAGGTGTGCGCAGCTAGCGAAGACAGGAACCAGCTTGGAAGCTGAGGATGCAGGTCGGCAGATGCAGGTGCGCCAAGGAGCAACAGGCGCATGCAGGTGCGAACAGTAGGCAGGAGCAAGGTCAGACTAGCCAGGTAATACACCTCTAGTCAGTACAGGCAGAAGCGGCAGGCAAGGGATGGTCAGTGTTCAGGCTGGATCAGCAACGGAGAATCAGCCAAACAGATGAGCTGAGCAAGGTCAAGGAAGCCAAAGGTCAGGACTGGAGATAGCAACGAGGTCAGAGAGCCGGGTCAGAATAAGATCAGATGCAGGTTCAGGATCAGGTCACAGGATAAGCTGCAGATCAAACAGCAAGGAACTGAACAGCAGAAGCCCCTTTTAAAGGTCACTAGGTGCCAAGGCAGCATCATTGTGCGCGCATGCCAGATCTCCGTGATCTGCACACGCACATGCGCATTGGCGCATGTCTGTTTACTGCTGGAAGCCTGTTAGCAGGGATGCGCCCAAGCCCTGTTATGGGTCTAAGAGCTGTGTGTCCTTGACAGTAACAGTTGTGCACTTACTTGTTTTCTCCTGTGACCTAGAATCAGCCAAGTGTGGACTAATGCCTGCTGTTGGCTTACTTCACAGAGCCGCTCCAGGCTCTCAGGTTCTGGAAGGATCCCAGCCATATTGTCGGATCCACCTAGATGCCTGATTGGCAGCTGGCTCTGCCTATTAGCGCATGGCTGAGAACTGGAAACCAGATGCCCCCCCCCCTTCTCCAGCTGGACGCACCAGGGGGAGCGCTGAAGGGAAAGAGCAGAGATCAGCGACTGACAGTCATAACTCTCATCTGAAAGAAGACCAAGAACCCCTGCCAAGTATGAGTACTTTCAGGCATAACCGTGTCGTTGATGGTGGTAGTGGGATATTGGTATGGTTAGTATAATCACTTTACTCAGCTGTACAAAAACAGTAAATGGTTGGTTGGATAGGAATTACAGTTGAGAGTAATAAAAAAAAAAAAAATTAACAATAATTTTACAGTTGTGATAGTTGCGAAACAATGTGCTAATTTATTAAGTCTTGTCTTTTACAGGTTTTAAACCCATTTTATGTTTTTCAAGTTTACTCTTTAAGCATATGGATTGCTACATCATACTATGAATACAGCTTAGCTATTTTATTGATGACTTTCTTGTCCATTTCTGCAACTGTATATAATCTAAGAAAGGTATGTATGTTTTCAACAAATTTTTCAATGTTTTCTTTGATTATACACTAAAAATAACTATAGATTTCATCCTATGTTTTTCCTTTAGCAATCTGTCAAACTACACAAAATGTCTTCATTCAATAACAGCATTATGGTTACAGTGCTTCACAAAAATGGAGGTAACAGTGATAGAGTGATAGACATATGTAAGGACTCAATTACTAATACAAATGAACAAATAAATATACTAATACATATCTATCCAGTTGTTACATTAAAGCTCAACTCCAGGCAATCATCTAAACACACCAATGAAATGATTTCTGTAAAACCAGCCCTAATATTTACACATACATGATAGAAAGCACTGCAGGCCTGGTGACCTGATATTTCTTTCCTGAAGCTAAGCAACAAACCTAGGTCACCTCCTTACCCCTGGTCTGTGACTGGACAGTGAATGATCCTCATCTTGTTAGTATGTTCCTTGTCAGCATATGTTCATGTAGGTACCTGATTGACCAGTACTTTGCTTTCCTCTCCAAGTCTGAAGCCTCGTACACACGAACGAGTTTCTCGGCAAAAAACAGCAAGAAACTTGCTGGCAGAGATTTTTTGCCGAGAAATTCGTTCGTGTGTATGGTTTCTCGTCAAAAAAAGCGTCAAGAATCTCGATGAGAAAATAGAGATCCTGCTCTCTATTTTCTCGTCGAGATTCTCGTCGGCATGTTTCTCGACGAGAAAAGTGAGTGTGTGTACACTTACCTGTCCTCCCGGAAGCCCGCGCATGTTCAAAATGAATTTGACGCATGCGCGGTAGCTTCCTAGGCATACGGAGGGTATACCAAGATGGCGGCGACGGCATCGAATGTGACGAGCGCATGCTCGTCGTAGTCGATGACGTCACCGCGTACGCTCCATTCAAAGAACCGCGGGTTCTTTGAATCGAGCGTCTGTACACTCGGCCGGGACAAGTTTCTTGTCCAAGAATCTCGTCGAAAAAAAACGACATGTTTTTTTCGACGAGAATCTCGGCCGTGTGTACGATGCCTCAATGTTGATGTTCAGTAGACGTGAAATTTGCTTTTGGTCCAAATACAAATTCGGACAAATTTTGGGTTATTGGTTATATTTGGTTATTTTCCAAATAAAATAGTAACAAATAGTAACAAATTTATTTGAAATCTATTAAAATTTGTTTGGTTTATTTGTTTTCAAACAAATTCCAACTTTTCAGAATAATTAGAATTCGAATTAGTCAAAAAATGATCGACCAATTCAAATTCTGTGTGAAGAAATAGCTGGTTGTTAAGCAGTGGGCCTGGAAGTCAGCCACCCTCATCCTTAACAACCATGAGTCATCATCTATCAGCGGGCTACCCCACTAACAGATGAATGTAAAGAAAACAATGCGGGCAATTGCCTAGCAATAGAAAAGAGTTCCCACTTTAAGTGAAACAATAAAAATCAAACATTCCTTTAAATATAGTTCCTGGGGGTCCCCTTAGTCTGCTTGTAAGTGTAAAGTGGTGCATCTGTAGCATGTACAGAACATGCTGCAGCAAAAATGAAATTTCTAAAGAAAAAAATGAGTCAAATCACATAAAAAAAATGCATGAAATGAAATGTAAATTCCGGCAATACAATATAATTGCCGGAAATACAAAAATGTTTAAAAAAAATGTCATGGTGTCCCCACCCCCCCAGTCAATACCAGGCCCTTCAGGTCTGATATAGATTCTAAGGGAAACCACGCCTAAATTTTAAGGGGAACCACGGCAAAATTAAAAAGAAAATGACATGGAGTCCCCCAAAATACATACTAGACTCTTATCCGGGCAGGGCAGCCTGGCAGGTCAGGAAAGGGGGGGACAAGTGAGCGCTCCCCCCTCCTGAACCATACCAGGCCACGTGCCTTCAACATGGGGGGGTGGGTGCTTTGATCGGGACATGGGCCTCATCCCCACAACCATGGCTGGTGGTTGTGGGGTCTGTGGGCAAGGGGCTTATTGGAATCTGGAAGCCTCTAACAAGGGGGCCCCCAGATCCCACCCCCCTATGTGAATGAGTATGGGGAACACCTGGCTACATTCCCCAGTGGCACCCAGTGGCACCGCCCCCTTCTCATGTCACAGACTGGTGCATGCTGGGTCCTTGTTAAAGGGGGCTTCCAGATTCCGATAAGCCCCCCACCTGTAGACCCCAACAACCACAGCCCAGGGTTGTCGGGAAGAGGCCCTTGTCTCCATCAACATGGGGAAAGGGTGCTTTGGGGTGAGGGGGAAGAGTACCCCCTGCCCCAAAGCACCCACCCCCCCATGTTGAGGGCATGTGTCCTAGTATGGTTTGGGGGTGGTTTGCTCGCCCCCCCCTTTCCTAACCTGCCAGGCTGCATGTCTGGATAAGGGTCTGGTATGGATTTTGGGTGGGACCCCACGCCATTTTTTTTTTACTTTTTTCTATTGCCAGGTAATTGCAGGCATTGTTTTTTTTTTACATTCATCTGTCAGTGGGTTTCATGGCTGTTAAGGACCCGCTGCTTAACAATTAGCTATTTCTTTACACAGAATTTGAATTGGTCAATCGCTTTTCAACAGATCCGAATTCTAATCGTTCTGAAAAGTTGGAATTCATTAGAAAATTAATAAAGAAAACAAATTTTAATGAAAACAAAACACATTTTAACAAAAACTAAACAAAACTAAATGAATCCTGAAACCAAACTAAACGAATTACATGCGAAGAAAAAAACAAGATATGTGGACAGCCGCACTCCGAGAACCATCAAGGTTGCCTTTATTGAGGTAAAACACACATAAGGCACTGCAAGTCACAGCAAAATGAACAGACACAGCAGACGCGTTTCGCACTAAGGTCTAGTGCTTAGTCATTGCTAACGAATTACATAACGAAGCAAAATTAGTAACATAACAAATCTATCCAAAACTAAACAAAACAAATGTTTCCGTTCTGCACTTGTATAATGTTCATTGGATGACAAGGGGCTGAAGTGAAGTCAAATTCAGAAACCTCCGCTATTTGCATGAAAAAATGCATATTTTAAATAAATACAGTACACAACTGCATTCATTAGAGTTTTAATATCTGCCTGGAGTTCAGATTTAAAATGTTTTGCTTTTTCTTTTTTTTTATGAAAGAGGACCTTCCACTGAATTGAGATAATTTTTTTCCAGAGGTTGAAGAAGTGCAGTCCCAGTCTTTGGTCCCTGGAGATGTTATTGTACTAGGTAGAAACAAACTTTTTCTGCCATGTGATGCCATATTATTAAGTGGTGGATGCACTGTGAATGAAGCAATGTTAACCGGTAGGTAACTATAGTATTTAGAAGCAGCTCCATTAAACAAGTTGTATTACAGCCAGTGGGCCTGATTAAAAAGGAAAATCTAAAAGGAAATGCACAATAGCAGAAGAGATTGCTGTGAACTGGCAAGCTTGCATTGCCGGTTAGTCTTTGTGTACTTGAAATCAGAAGTTAATGAAATCAGTTAATATTCCAGCTAAATTGTACACTCTTGTTCAATGCAATCCATATTTGCAGTATGCAATGACCTGACCATTGAAATATGGTTGATTTTGTGGATTATGTATAGATATGTTACATTAAGAATATGTGTGTTAAATGTCAGCCTAAAAATGGGAAATGGGAGCCAATCCTCCAACACTCTACATCTTTACCACAATCGGATTTAATCTTGAAAACAGCAGCTAAGTCTTCCCAATGTGTGGTATGCAAGAATGTATATATAAAATCCTAATGTTCTGGTATCACACTCCTAAAGGTTCTTCATTCTATTAAACCAGAAGTGTCAGTGATATGTAGGCAATGTAAGATAAAAGACAGCAGATTATTTTGTGTTTTTAAAGGCAGAAGGTTTTGTAGTTTAATCTCCCTGTGGCGGTATGATTATTTCAGATTTTAGGTGCTGAAAGCGGTACCATTATTTTGCATGGAAATTTGACGTTTTATATTGTAGGCCTGTAATTCTTAGTAATAACTCACTTAAATCTGTCCAAACAAGAGTCTAGTAGACATCCCGGGTATGATAAAGTTTGAAACACGAAATCATAAATTGTAATATAATAAATAACTATAACATAATTATAACAAATAATAATATAATAATAATAAAAGTGTTTTTCAGTGTTTGATGATGAATTTCCCCACAAATCACTATCGCTCAATTCTGTAAGTGATTCTAATTTATTATCGCTGTTTTCTAGCTGGTCTAAAACCACTTTTGATGTAAAGGGACACTTTTTGGTTGCTATGGACAATCTCCAGTTTCCAGACAGAAAGAAAAGTATTTATTATATAAAACTGCATGCAGGGCACTGGACAGACCACTAGGGACAAAGGGGATGTGTAATTATTTGATACAGTACCGCAATCTGTAAGATTACAGTGTACTGTATGTGTTTTGTGTTTTTTACTTTTTGAATTTGGCACCGAACTCCGTCCCCGTGCGTTGCAACGCTTGCAGGGAACGGAGGTCGGCACTGTGAGTCGAGTGAGACACGGCAGTTTGCAGATCACAGCGGGGAGACATTGCAGGATCCAGGGGACAAGGTAAGTAAGCTGTACATGGATCCTGCAAGGCGATCCCGAGTGTGGCTCGGGGTTACCGCTTTTGGTACTGGAAATTCACCACGAGCCACACTCGGTAATACCGCCAGGCAGGTTAATGCATTCTATGCATTAAAATGAAAAACCTTCTGTGTGCAGCCGCCCCCCTCAACCCCCCCTAATGCTAACCTGAGCCTTCTCCAATCCAGCAATGTTGCAGGAGAGACTCATCTGTTCGGGACTCTCCCGTCTGATTGTCAGAGACACACAGAGGGGCCGCCACTGGCTCCCGCTGCTGTCAATTAAAGTTAGTGAGCCAATGAGTAGAGAGGGGTGCGGGGCAGGGCCGCGGCTCCATGTCTGAATGGACACACAGAGCAGCTTAGGTGCCACCATAGCAAGCTGCTTGCTGTGGGGGCACTGGGCAGGAGGGAGGGGCCAGGAGCCCCTGCGAGGGACCTGAGAAGTGGAGGATCTGGGCTGCAAAATCACTGCACAGAGAAGGTAAGTATGACATGTTTGTTATTTTTAATCCAAAAAATCTGAGACATTAGTACCACTTTAAGCTGTTTTGTGATAGGCCCCTTCTGAGAGACAATATTAGGGATCCTTAACTACTTGCCGACTTGCGCACGCCGATGTACGTCGGCAGAATGACACGGTCACGCAGATTGGTGTACAGGTACGTCCCTTTAAATCTGGCACCCCGCGTGCCTCGCGAGTGCGGCCACGGGTCCCGGGAACTCGATGTTCCCGGGAGTCCCGCAATTGCGGTCAGCAAGAGCAGAACAGGGGAATGCCTTTGTAAACAAGGCATTCACCTATTCTGCCTAGTGACACTGTGATCGGGAACGGTCATCAGTGACGTGTCACGTGTAGCCACGCCCCCTCACAGTAAGAATCACTCCCTAGGAAACACTTAACCCCTGCAGCGCCACCTAGTGGTTAACCCCTTCACTGCGAGTGTAATTTTTACAGTAATCAGTGCATTTTTATAGCACTGATCGCTGTAAATGACAATGGTCCCAAAATGGTGTCAAAAGTGTCTGATATGTCCGCCATAATGTTGCAGTCACGATAAAAATCACTGATCGCCGCCATAACTAGTAAAAAAAAAAAATTATTAATACAAATGCCATAAAACAGTCCCCTATTTTGTAGAAGCTATAACTTTTGCGCAAACCGATCAATAAACGCTTATTGCGATTTATTTTTTTTAATCAAAATTATGTAGAAGAATATGTATCAGCCAAAACTGAGGAAAAAAAATGTTTTTTTATATATTTTTGGGGGATATTTATTATAGCAAAAAAGAAAAAATATATTTTTTTTCAAAATTGTCGCACTATTTTGTTTATAGCGCAAAAAATAAAAACCGCAGAGGTGATCAAATACCACCAAAATAAATTTCTATTTGTGGGAAAAAAAGGATGTAAATTTTGTTTGGGAGCCACGTCGCATGACCGCGCAATTGTCAGTTAAAGCGACGCAGTGCCGAATCGCAAAAAGTGGCCTGGTCATTAAGCAGCAATATGGTCCGGGGCTTAAGTGGTTAAACAGTTGTTAAGGATCCTGCTCCCTCTAGATCCCTTTTATTGCTTGCTGGGGTTACCCTTTCCCAGCATTTTGAATTTCTCCAAATGATTAGTGATACATGTTTTAACAGCAGCCAGGAGGCTAATTTTCCTTAAATGGGGTTTCCTTGCACCCCATCTAGGCCCAACTTCTAAACACCGTTGTCGACATTTTGGGAATGGAGCACCTTACAGCCCTTCAACAGCCACATTTACTGTATGTAACTTCAGTCTCATATAGGGATCATGAGTTTTTTTTTTTTTTTGAGTTCAGAGCACAATAATTACATAATTACAATTCAGTGCTGAATTCTGTGCAGATGTGCAGGGCCGCTTATAGAAATCACGGGGCCCCGTACAGCCTACCTGACGGGGCCCCGTGCACAAATTTTCAAACAAAAATCCCCCCTCCTAGCACAACTCCCTCTAAATTACCCCCCTGCCCCCCCCCAATCTCTCCTCCCAGCACATATCCCCCCATTCTTCCTCCTCACACATATCGCCCTCCCCAAATCCCCATTACATTTGCCAATGCCAACATAGCCAGGAAGAGGTGTGCTGTGTTTTGTTCTCCCCTCCTGTCAGAAGAGTGCTGGTCTTTATAGCACATGAGACCGGATCGCTCTTACTGTAGATTGCATTGCACTGTATACACACAGACAGCACCCTCATCTCCTCCAAAGGCTGCTCAGTGCTCACCTCCCGGCAGCAACAAATGTGGATAGGGGGCGCTGTGTGTACAGTGCCATGCAATCTACATTAAGAGCGATCCGGTCTCATGTACTGTAAAGACCAGCGCTCTTCTGACAGGAGGGGAGAACAAAACACGGCACACCTCCCGCTGGCACTTCTTCTCTCACCGCTCCAGGCTCCAAGCTGCCATCTCCTCATCCCAGCTGTGAGTGCGGGTGGGGAGGGGGCGGGGGAAGGAGCTCAGCTGCGGCCGGCCGGGGGGCATAACAAACCACCCCGGCATCCCCTAAATCCAGCCCTGTGTCTCTCACCCAGCAGCTAAAAGGCGGCGGCAGCGAGATGGAGAGAAACCGGCTTTGAGTTACTGGGTGAGAGACGCTGTCATTCTTTATTCTCTGCTTCACCGATCCTCCTGCTGTCCGGGCCCCCTTGTGGGCCCAGGCCCCCTACAGGAGGGCTGGTGGTCCCCCCCTATCAGCGGCCCTGCAGATGTGTATAGTAGCCAATCAGCCCTTCAGCTTGTTCAATTAAGCTTTGACATAAAACATGGAAGCTGATTTCTATGCTGAGATCAACCAGATTTTGTACTCTCCTTTTAGTAAATCAGCCCCATTCGGTCATGCATATAGCCATGATTTCTGGAAGGTTTATCTCTGCTATTTTTCTGGTGTGAATATCTTTATGATCCTGAACATTTTCTTTAGTTCCTATTTTTGTTTCTTTAAGAATTTTTTTTTTCTGTGTTTTTCACTCCTACGGCATTGTCCTTATCTATACTTTAGCTCTGCCACCGAGGTTAGATCTTGTTTATTTCTCATAAAACCCTGGAGAATTTTTTTCAAAACTTAAGCTGCGATTGTATACAATCTTAGTTGCATATTTCTGGTTAGCTAATCTTTCACCCTCACATTGTGTATAATTTTTGTCTACTATTAAATGTGTTTTATGTTGGCAACAGTTGGACACAAGATTTCACTGTACTTCTGCACTGTTTTTCAATGTTTTTCATTGTGATAATTTGAATCAAAAGTAGAATTATAAAAAGAAAAAACTATAATGTGACAAGCACCATGACTGGCAACTAAGGTATGAAAGATGTGTGCACCACACAAAAGAGCTGTCTGTTTGTTATTTTGTTGGTACAAATAAGAGTAAGTATGGTTATTCATTTATTACAAGAAGTATTCACAATTACCCACTTCAATACTGGGCACATTAACCCCTTCCTGCTCAGACCAATTTTCAGCTTTCAGCGCTGTCACAATTTGAATGACAATTGCGCGGTTATGCTACAGTGTATCATTTTTTTTCCCCCACAAATAGAGCTTTCTTTTGGTGGTATTTTATCACCACTGGGTTTTTTATTTATTGCTAAACAAATTAAAAACTGAAATTTTTGAAAAAAAGTTTCTCTTTGTTTCTGTTATAAAATTTTGTAAATAAGTAAATTTTCTCCTTCACTGACGGGAATTGATAAGGCTGCACTTACGGGCACTGATGAGGCGACACTGATGGGCTCTGATGAGGTGGGACTGATGAGCACTGATGAGGAGGCACTAATATGCAGTACTGATATGCAGTACTGATATGCAGCACTGATAGGCAGCACTTATATGCAGCACTGATGGGCAATGATAGGTGACACTGATGCACACTGATAGGCTGCACTGATAGGCACTTATGGATTGCACTGTTAGGTAGCACTGATGAGGAGGCACTGACAGGCATTACTGATGGGCACTAATTGGCATCTGTGATGGACACTGACAGACATTATTGATGGGCACTAATTGGCATCTGTGATGGGCACTGATTGGCAGTTTTTGTTTGCACTGATTGGCATCTGATCGGCACCGATTGGCACCTGTTGTGGGCACCTCTGACGGGGCTACACTAATAATCAATGCACTGATTATCAGCGCAGACCCCCCCCATCAGGAGAGCCACTGATTGTCTCTCCTCTGCTTGTGCCTTGTCAGCGCAAACTGAGGAAAGCCAATTACCGTCACCTCCTGGTAACCGCTGTGATCAGTCATAGGCTATTTACCCAGATCGGAGATGGTGTGTCAGAGCGACAGACCGCACCACCGATCACTGCTCTGGGTGCCCTCGGGGGGCGCTCACAAGCAGCTTATCCTGCTGGATGTCATATGATGCCCAGTCAGGATAACTGATCCCCTGCTTGGTCGTCACTCTGCTATAGGTCGAGTGGGATGTGGTTAAATATTGGGATAATGTGCATATATTATGGCCTTATTGTGTGTGCATGTGCAACGGTGGTCCAGGCATGTGTTTTGGCATCTATGACAATGTTGTCAGGGTTTAATGGGTGAACGGTGAAGTGTTTACTTTTTTGTAATTAACCTGCATGTGTGGGTTCTGTGAAATAATCAATGTTTTTCATATTGGACTTTTTTGGTTACTTAACCACTTGACAACTGGGCACTTAAACCCCCTTCCTAACCAGACGAATTTTCAGCTTTCGGTGCTCTCACATTTTGAATGACAATTACTCAGTCATGCAACACTGTACCCATATGAAATTTTCGTCCTTTTTTTCACACAAATAGAGCTTTCTTTTGGTGGTATTTGATTGCCTCTGGGGGTTTTTTTTTGTGCTATAAATGAAAATAGACCGAAAATTTTGTAAAAAAATGAATTTTTCTTAATTTCTATTATAAAATTTTGCAAATAAGTAATTTTTCTTCATAAATTTGGGAAAAAATGTATACTGCTACATATCTTTGGTAAAAATAACCGAAATTAGTGGATATTATTTAGTCTGGGTGAAAGTTATAGGGTCTACAAGCTATGGTGCCAATCACTGAAAATGTATCAATTTGATTACACCTGATGTACTGACAGCCTATCTCATTTCTTGAGACCCTAACAAGCCAGAAAAGAACAATTACCCCCCAAATGACCCCTTTTTGGAAAGTAGACATTCCAAGGTAGTTAGTAAGAGGCATAGTTAGTTTTTTGAGGTTGTCATTTTTTCTCACAATTCTTTGCAAAATGAAGATTTTTTTTATTTTTATTTTTTTTCACACCAAATTGTCATTATAACAGGTTATTTCTCTCACATGGCATGTACATTCCACAAATAACACCACAAAATATATTCTGCTACTCCTCCTGAGTATGGCGGTACCACATGTGTGAGACTTTTATACAGCCTGCCCACATACAGAGGCCCAACATTGAAGTAGCCCCTTCAGGCGTTCTAGGAGCATAAATTACACATCTAATCTCTCAACCACCTATTACACTTTTGAAGGCCCTGGAGCACCAGGACAATGGAAACGCCAACAAAGTGACCCCATTTTGGAAAGCAAACACCCCAACGTATAATCTATGAGGCATTATGAGTCTTTTGAACTGTTCATTTTTTTCCAAAAGTTTTTGGAAAATGTGGAAAAAAAATGAAAACGCATTTTTTTTACACAAAGTTGTCCATTTATAAGATATTTCCAACACATAGCATGTACATAGCAAAAATTACACCCCAAAATATATTCTCCTACTCCTCCTGAGTATGGCGGTACCACATATGTGAGACTTTTACACAGCCTGGCCACATACAGAGGCCCAACATTGAAGTAGCAACTTCAGGCGTTCTAGGAGCATAAATTACACATCTAATCTCTCAAACACCTATTACACTTTTGAAGGCCCTGGAGCACCAGGACAATGGAAACGCCAACAAAGTGACCCCATTTTGGAAAGCAAACACCCCAACGTATAATCTATGAGGCATTATGAGTCTTTTGAACTGTTCATTTTTTTCCAGAAGTTTTTGGAATATGTGGAAAAAAAATGAAAACGCATTTTTTTTACACAAAGTTGTCCATTTATAAGATATTTCCAACACATAGCATGTACATAGCAAAAATTACACCCCAAAATATATTCTCCTACTCCTCCTGAGTATGGCGGTACCACATATGTGAGACTTTTACACAGCCTGGCCACATACAGAGGCCCAACATTGAAGTAGCAACTTCAGGCGTTCTAGGAGCATAAATTACACATCTAATCTCTCAAACACCTATTACACTTTTGAAGGCCCTGGAGCACCAGGACAATGGAAACGCCAACAAAGTGACCCCATTTTGGAAAGCAAACACCCCAACGTATAATCTATGAGGCATTATGAGTCTTTTGAACTGTTAATTTTTTTCCAGAAGTTTTTGGAATATGTGGAAAAAAAATGAAAACGCATTTTTTTTACACAAAGTTGTCCATTTATAAGATATTTCCAACACATAGCATGTACATAGCAAAAATTACACCCCAAAATATATTCTCCTACTCCTCCTGAGTATGGCGGTACCACATATGTGAGACTTTTACACAGCCTGGCCACATACAGAGGCCCAACATTGAAGTAGCAACTTCAGGCGTTCTAGGAGCATAAATTACACATCTAATCTCTCAAACACCTATTACACTTTTGAAGGCCCTGGAGCACCAGGACAATGGAAACGCCAACAAAGTGACCCCATTTTGGAAAGCAAACACCCCAACGTATAATCTATGAGGCATTATGAGTCTTTTGAACTGTTCATTTTTTTCCAGAAGTTTTTGGAATATGTGGAAAAAAAATGAAAACGCATTTTTTTTACACAAAGTTGTCCATTTATAAGATATTTCCAACACATAGCATGTACATAGCAAAAATTACACCCCAAAATATATTCTCCTACTCCTCCTGAGTATGGCGGTACCACATATGTGAGACTTTTACACAGCCTGGCCACATACAGAGGCCCAACATTGAAGTAGCAACTTCAGGCGTTCTAGGAGCATAAATTACACATCTAATCTCTCAAACACCTATTACACTTTTGAAGGCCCTGGAGCACCAGGACAATGGAAACGCCAACAAAGTGACCCCATTTTGGAAAGCAAACACCCCAACGTATAATCTATGAGGCATTATGAGTCTTTTGAACTGTTCATTTTTTTCCAGAAGTTTTTGGAAAATGTGGAAAAAAAATAAAAACACATTTTTTTTACACAAAGTTGCCCATTTATAAGATATTTCCAACACATAGCATGTACATAGCAAAAATGACACCCCATAATATATTCTCTTACTCCTCCTGAGTATGGCGATACCACATGTGTGAGACTTTTACACAGCCTGGCCACATAGAGGCCCAATATCCAGGAAGCACCATCAGGTGACCTAGGGACATAAATTACGCATCTAATTTCCTTACAATCTATCACATTTTTGAAGGCCCTTCATATTTCTAGCATATAGCATGTACATACCAAGAATTACACCCTGAACTACATTCTGCTGAGTAAATGGTAAACAAAAGATTACCTGTGGTTTTAGTAGTGCAATTGTCCACAGAAGGAGAGCCCTGATCCAGGCAGCAGGCAGGGACGTGGTCAGCGTCAGTGAATGTAATTGTCCAGGCAGCAGGCAGGAATATTGTCCATAGTCAGTACAGGCAGAGATACTGTCCATATACAGTCCAAGGTCAGTGCAAGTAGAGACATTGCCAGCAGTGCCAAAATATTGGTCCTGGTAGTTAGAGATGTACAGAACTATTCGCCGGCGAACAGTTCCCGGCGAACATAGCTTGTTCGCGTTCGCCGCGGCCGGCGAACATATGCGATGTTCGGTCTGCCCCCTATTCATTATCATTGAGCAAACTTTGACCCTGTACCTCACAGTCAGCAGACACATTCCAGCCAATCAGCAGCATACCCTCCCTCCCAGACCCTCCCACCTCCTGGACAGCATCCATTTTAGATTAATTCTCAAGCTGCAGTCTTAGCAAGAGGAGGGACAGTTTAGCTGCTGCTTATTTTATAGGGAAAGCTAGGCTAGGCAAGTGTATTCAGTGTTCACTCCACTCCTGAAAGACTCATCTGATCTCTGCTGTAAGCACAGCATCCTGACAGCACCCCAAAAAGCCCTTTTTAGGGCTGGTAAAACACCAGTCTGCTTTTTTTTTTTCCTGGACAGCATCTATTTTAGATTCAGTCTGTACTTAAGCTGCAGTGTTAGCCAGAGGAGGGACAGTTTAGCTGCTGCTGATTTTATAGGGAAAGCTATAGGCAAGTGTATTCAGTGTTCACTCCACTCCTGAAAGACTCATCTGATCTCTGCTGTAAGCACAGCGTCCTGACAGCACCCCAAAAAGCCCTTTTTAGGGCTGGTAAAACACCAGTCTGCTTTTTTGTTTTTTCCTGGACAGCATCTATTTTAGATTCAGTCTGTACTTAAGCTGCAGTGTTAGCCAGAGGAGGGACAGTTTAGCTGCTGCTGATTTTATAGGGAAAGCTATAGGCAAGTGTATTCAGTGTTCACTTGTTGTGGAATTTTAGGCTGCTGTTTGCAGAGCACACAGCCTATAATTCCTGTGCTATCTAAGCACACATCAGATTCAATCTTTTTGAAGCAATGCTATCATCAAATTAGGTTTGCTAAAGTCCACTCACCGTTCATCCCCATTCATTCAAGGAAACCACCAACACAGGTCTTCTTATCAGGCCATTCCAGCAAAGACTCTCTTAAGCTGACGCCTACTCATAGGCTTTTATTAAACTCAAAAGATCTCAAGACAGGAGGTGATTGGCTGCAGCAACCAATCCCCTCCCCATGGGCGGGAACCTCATAGGATGTTCCCTCACATGAAAATGACAACACTTGGACATTCCTTCCAACAGGATATGTCATACATGAATATAATAACATAAGATGGCTTAAGTTACCGTTGATAGGAATTCTTATTCTGCGCTATTCCATAGAATAACGCATAATAAGATTATACTATTATTGAATGGGGGAGGGAGGCTATCTGCAGACGCACGCTACGAATTCCAACCAATGTTGATCAGGCACAGCCGAGACAAGAGCGCGCATTTGCCCATAACCAATGATGTCATTGCAGAGTGAGGATACCCCCTCCCCAATGATCGTCCATGCTAATGCACAGAGGGCCCCCGTTGGCGGACATATCCGCACCCTGCAAACATCACACTCCAACCTCAAAACGTTTTCCCCTATCAGACGGGATTCAACCAGCCTCAGACTACCCCAATCAGCTCTTTTAGAGCGGGTTGCGGAAGTACTAACACTGGGTGACACTATGACAATACATATTAAATACATCTTCATAAAAATCTCCACAACAGTCCTCCTTTTTTGTCATATGCACCCCATGTCCATCAATGAAATTTGATATGCTTCTTATACCCGGAAATGAATCAGTTATTAGTCCATAAAAAGGAAAACACGGCTTGACATGTAGACTCTACTCTTCAGGGGCATGACTTATAAAGGAGGACACGACATGGTGAGCTGTAGTAATCGCTGATCCGTCTGTGATTCTCTGTCTTGTATGTGGGTCCGGCTTCGGGGCGTCTCATCAAGGAAACTCTGGTCACGCGTCAAATCAGGCAACAGGAGCCTCTCGTCACGACATAGAAAGAATAGAAATAAAAACGACATGAGTATATATATTCCCACTTCCTTTAACCACGATCCGCTGTAAAATAAAAAATTAGATCCCCAAAGATTCCCAGACCCTTAAAAAGGACTCCCAACCTTCACTTAGCTACAGCTCTGGCTTCAACAATTATATGAAGAACCCTATCCTTAACGGATGAGAATTGTTCAATTGTATCCCAAGCCTGAGCCCCCCCCACCTTGTACATGCAGGACCCCATGCCCAGACCTGGTCGGGATTGGTGAACAAATCCCTACTAGCTGTCCCTGCCATTCTTAATTTCCTGCGCCATCAGATCCTCGCGATCGGCCGCGACCTAAAATGTTGGGACAGCTTCACCATCGCGCATGAACCTCTTGCTTTGGGGGAATTACCTTTATAAGCTGCAGATCCACATAAACACCAAACTAAAGTTCAAACACACTTGTGGGCTGCCTAGATACCCAAACCGACAAGAGACAGAGCCATTAAAACTAAAACCAATTTTACCCTCTAAAAATACATCGTTAGATTCCATTGACAAGTGTCTGTCTGGAGTCTTCACTAGTTTGTCAAAAACTCCTCATACCCATAATAACATCATAAATGTCATGTACCGCTGTCATCGCTGGGGACTAAAACTCCTCATACCCATAATAACATCATAAATGTCATGTACCGCTGTCATCGCTGGGGACTAAAACTCGGTGAAGACTCAGAACAGACCATCGGTCCTGTTCGCTTTCTGAGCTAGTCAGGACATACACTTTAAATAATAACTTGGGATGCTTTTCACCGTTACCCGCGCTAAAATTTACTAAACAACAAAAATATAAATAAACAAAGATACTCCTCATTCTTTGGTGTGGTTGAGCCGCTTCTTGCAGTGGCTGGCGTGGTCTCATCCCTCAAGCTTCTTTACAACGACCCAGTCACCTGGTTGGAAAGAATGTAAACTGATTATTGAGTCGGGTCCAGGAGGGACTCGTGAAATCCTTTTGGTGGACATTTTGAAGTTCATGTCACAACGATCGCACCTTCCCCATCAGCCGAGAATATAAGTGACAGCTAATGAGGAGAGTACGACCCTGATTTTGATTGACCTCCAAACAACCCTCATATGACAATAACCCAGACATCGGGACTGTGGTCACTGCATAACCTGTGCGTGGCTTACAATACCTGGAGCCATTGACAAGGTTCTTAGCCTCTGGGATGGGAACCTACTTCACCAGACTGCTGCTTGCCGATTCAAATTCTATTAAAGAAAGACAGTCTTGGCACAAACTTGGTTAGAATTACAGAGGTTATTATTAGTTTGACAAAAATAAAAACTGTCACTCTTACATTTATCATTCTCCCCCCTTTTCTTCCTCATTACAGACTGAAGGAAGAAATGCGTGGTGCAGGAAAAAAGAAACAATGAAATAGCCTATGATACTTTTACCGCCTTAGATTTATCCATATGTACAGCTGTCTACATACACCTGTTCTCTGTGTACAAACTCCTTGGACCTGAAAAATACTTATAAGCAAAATCATTACTCTATCCTTCATATTTAACCTGCAAAGAATGGTAAAATAATAATGACATTCCTGTACATTGGTAAATTGTCAATGACATTCTTTCAAAACCGATTCAAACAAAACCCTTTGTAACCCTTACTTTTCCCGTTCCTACAAACATACAACAGCCGCGACGCATTGAAGGATTGCCGCGGTAAGTTCGAACATATTCACGTTACTACATACAAACATTCCGATACAAACGTGGGGGAAATACTTCCCAGTTTCCAAAACCACAAATGAAAAAAAACAAAAACAGCCAGGATTCTACCTTCACTCTTTCAGCAATAGGAAAAAAAATACAATGGGAATATGAGAGCAGCTAGAGAAGCTTGCATGGACCAGCCATACAAAGTTCAAACAAACAGGCATGAGACAACACCTCCATCAACACTCATCATTACAGATTTCTGAAGCCGCAGCTCAACTACATCCATTCCAGAGGGATACCCAAAATAGTATCCTTGGACCACCTATGTTAATCTTTTTGGGGTTCAAAGGCCTTTGCCCCAAAACTAGGCTTCGTGCACTGTGTGACCGTCTGACTATGGGAAGCCTCCATTCCTTCCCTTTGCACAGACCTTGTGTCCATGGCGATTCGAATCGGCTTATCGTCTTAAACCTGCATCCAGGTTAAACCGTTGCACCCATTTTCGGAGATCACCGCCCGGTGTCTTCTTATACGGTGAATTGCAGAACTACAACCACTATATGGTCAAGTCCTCCAACTAGAAACCCTAACCGAGGCGTCAACACTATGGCTTGTTGTCCCAACACTTTTGGAACTACAGCAACAACCACAGATCAACCCCCGAATTAGGCCTCTACCCCTCACAGTGTATGCATACACAAGCATTTTCCGCTATACACCCATACACTGCGTTGTCAGACTAAACCTCACAGAACAATTACGCCAGTTTACCACCTGCAGAACAATGTGGCTTCTCTCTGTATCTAGATGATAAAATAATGGTGATGCCGACTGTTTTTCTCTCTACCCAAAACTGTATTACACAGTACAAAACTTCACAAAACTGGAACAAAATATAAAAGACTTTTAAACGCCAAAATGCTTTCCATTTTCCTTCCAAACACAAATCTCATTCAGACAACCCCAAGCTCCTCCCACTAACTTTCTGCTGACATATAAATGCTGAAAAGAAACTTCCGGTTATGCTCAGCTCTTAAAAAACCAAACTGGTTTATTTACATATCAATTGTTCAGGAAGAGGGAGGGGGAGGGGGGAGCCCAGCCACATTGCTGTGTCTATCAAGACTCCAAAAAAATCCATGGCTACACATTATATATTTCAACAATTTAAAACCTTGTCAAGAAAATGGTGGAATAAAACCCCCCTTTGCAAATGGGAGGGTCCTGACCCAAACATCCCCTGCAAGCAAAACCACAAGTTGACTCAAATACAAAACTCCTGCAAAAAGATGGCTCTAGGGGTTTCGACCAAAACCCCCACTCCTCCTCTACAGGCTATACAATACAAGCTTCAAAACATATGAATTGCCTTCTGGGAAGGAAATATTTAAACATAAAAACACATCATTGTACAAAAACTCTGTTAGTCTTACAATCCATCAAAATTCAGTGTAAAGTGAAGTTTTTCATATACTGCAAAGTCAGCCGACCCTGCAATAGCTCACATCTACTTAAATGAAAACAGAGAAATCCCCCCTCCTAACACCATCTGCATGGAGTTTGCATGTCCTCCCTGTGTCTGCGTTGGCCTCCTCCCACACTCCAACTGCTGGTAGGCCAGCCAGATCCCATCCATAAATAGGCCCCAGCATGTGCGTGTGTCCGCAAGCACGTTGTGGCCCCTCAGGGTAAGACCGCGCTATTTTAAGATACCACTCAACTCAAAAGGCGATGCTTAGAAAAGCAATTAAAACCAGCAAATTCATTAAACAAAAACCAGTCTCTCAGTATGTCCCCCTGGTGTCTCACTACTCTCCCCAGCATGTGCACAGGTCAAACTGCAAGCGCACAAAACAGGACAAAATTGCGCCAATCAACAAATGCCAATACAGCATATTCAGGGGCCGTGTTTGCTAAACTGGAACTTCCTATCTCAAACTGTAAACGTCTCTCAAAATGGCCGACAAGCCAGGACTACAAAATGGTGGATGACCCACCACAGCACCTCATGGACAACAAAAAGACTCATCTGATCTCTGCTGTAAGCACAGCGTCCTGACAGCACCCCAAAAAGCCCTTTTTAGGGCTGGTAAAACACCAGTCTGCTTTTTTGTTTTTTCCTGGACAGCATCTATTTTAGATTCAGTCTGAACTTAAGCTACAGTGTTAGCCAGAGGAGGGACAGTTTAGCTGCTGCTGATTTTATAGGGAAAGCTAGGCTAGGCCAGTGTATTCAGTGTTCACTCCACTCCTGAAAGACTCATCTGATCTCTGCTGTAAGCACAGCGTCCTGACAGCACCCCAAAAAGCCCTTTTTAGGGCTGGTAAAACACCAGTCTGCTTGTTTGTTTTTTTCTGGACAGCATCTATTTTAGATTCAGTCTGAACTTAAGCTACAGTGTTAGCCAGAGGAGGGACAGTTTAGCTGCTGCTGATTTTATAGGGAAAGCTATAGGCAAGTGTATTCAGTGTTCACTCCACTCCTGAAAGACTCATCTGATCTCTGCTGTAAGCACAGCGTCCTGACAGCACCCCAAAAAGCCCTTTTTAGGGCTGGTAAAACACCAGTCTGCTTTTTTGTTTTTTCCTGGATAGCATCTATTTTAGATTCAGTCTGTACTTAAGCTACAGTGTTAGCCAGAGGAGGGACAGTTTAGCTGCTGCTGATTTTATAGGGAAAGCTATAGGCAAGTGTATTCAGTGTTCACTCCACTCCTGAAAGACTCATCTGATCTCTGCTGTAAGCACAGCGTCCTGACAGCACCCCAAAAAGCCCTTTTTAGGGCTGGTAAAACACCAGTCTGCTTGTTTTTTTTTTCTGGACAGCATCTATTTTAGATTCAGTCTGAACTTAAGCTACAGTGTTAGCCAGAGGAGGGACAGTTTAGCTGCTGCTGATTTTATAGGGAAAGCTAGGCTAGGCCAGTGTATTCAGTGTTCACTCCACTCCTGAAAGACTCATCTGATCTCTGCTGTAAGCACAGCGTCCTGACAGCACCCCAAAAAGCCCTTTTTAGGGCTGGTAAAACACCAGTCTGCTTTTTTGTTTTTTCCTGGACAGCATCTATTTTAGATTCAGTCTGTACTTAAGCTACAGTGTTAGCCAGAGGAGGGACAGTTTAGCTGCTGCTGATTTTATAGGGAAAGCTATAGGCAAGTGTATTCAGTGTTCACTCCACTCCTGAAAGACTCATCTGATCTCTGCTGTAAGCACAGCGTCCTGACAGCACCCCAAAAAGCCCTTTTTAGGGCTGGTAAAACACCAGTCTGCTTGTTTTTTTTTTCTGGACAGCATCTATTTTAGATTCAGTCTGAACTTAAGCTACAGTGTTAGCCAGAGGAGGGACAGTTTAGCTGCTGCTGATTTTATAGGGAAAGCTAGGCTAGGCCAGTGTATTCAGTGTTCACTCCACTCCTGAAAGACTCATCTGATCTCTGCTGTAAGCACAGCGTCCTGACAGCACCCCAAAAAACCCTTTTTAGGGCTGGTAAAACACCAGTCTGCTTTTTTGTTTTTTCCTGGACAGCATCTATTTTAGATTCAGTCTGAACTTAAGCTACAGTGTTAGCCAGAGGAGGGACAGTTTAGCTGCTGCTGATTTTATAGGGAAAGCTAGGCTAGGCCAGTGTATTCAGTGTTCACTCCACTCCTGAAAGACTCATCTGATCTCTGCTGTAAGCACAGCGTCCTGACAGCACCCCAAAAAGCCCTTTTTAGGGCTGGTAAAACACCAGTCTGCTTTTTTTTTTTTCTGGACAGCATCTATTTTAGATTCAGTCTGAACTTAAGCTACAGTGTTAGCCAGAGGAGGGACAGTTTAGCTGCTGCTGATTTTATAGGGAAAGCTAGGCTAGGCCAGTGTATTCAGTGTTCACTCCACTCCTGAAAGACTCATCTGATCTCTGCTGTAAGCACAGCGTCCTGACAGCACCCCAAAAAGCCCTTTTTAGGGCTGGTAAAACACCAGTCTGCTTTTTTGTTTTTTCCTGGACAGCATCTATTTTAGATTCAGTCTGTACTTAAGCTGCAGTGTTAGCCAGAGGAGGGACAGTTTAGCTGCTGCTGATTTTATAGGGAAAGCTATAGGCAAGTGTATTCAGTGTTCACTCCACTCCTGAAAGACTCATCTGATCTCTGCTGTAAGCACAGCGTCCTGACAGCACCCCAAAAAGCCCTTTTTAGGGCTGGTAAAACACCAGTCTGCTTTTTTTTTTTTTTCCTGGACAGCATCTATTTTAGATTCAGTCTGTACTTAAGCTGCAGTGTTAGCCAGAGGAGGGACAGTTTAGCTGCTGCTGATTTTATAGGGAAAGCTATAGGCAAGTGTATTCAGTGTTCACTCCACTCCTGAAAGACTCATCTGATCTCTGCTGTAAGCACAGCGTCCTGACAGCACCCCAAAAAGCCCTTTTTAGGGCTGGTAAAACACCAGTCTGCTTGTTTTTTTTCCCCGGCACAGTAGCTTACATAAAAAAAACCACAACAGTTTTGACTGCAGTAGATGAGCAGTCAGTTGCCTGCCAGCGTGTGTGTCAGACCTACAGTGTCTACTGTGCCAACTTCTGCCAGTGCACAGTGCCACTCATATCTGGTGTCACAGTAGCTTGCACGCATAGTACAACTAAACTAATCTAAAAAAAAATGACAGGCAGAGGCAGGCCACCCCGCGGGGGCTGTCGTGGTCGTGGTGCTGTGATTCCCTTTGGCCCAAGAATAATGCCCAGTGTTCAGGGGCCACGTACCCTGAACTCGAAAAGTTCTGAGGACATAGTTGACTGGCTAACACAGGACAGCCAATCTTCTACAGCTTCCGCTCAGAACCTTGACGCACCATCCTTCTCCAGCTCAGCTTTGGGCACCTCTCAAGTTCCCACTCGCCCGCCTGCCGCCACCACCAACACTAGCACCACAGTTGCTTCACTTGATCTGTCAGAGGAGTTATTTACACATGAGTTGGAAGAAATGAGTGATGCGCAAACATTATTGCCAGAGGATGTAGATAAAAGGGATATGTCTCAGTCAGGCAGCATTACACACATGGATGTACGGTGTGATGATGATGATGTTGTACCCGCTGCTGCTTCCTTTGCTGAGTTGTCAGATACAAGTGAAGCGGTTGATGATGACGATGTGGATGTCACGTGGGTGCCCGCTCGAAGAGAAGAAGAACAGGGGGAAAGTTCAGATGGGGAGACAGAGAGGAGGAGGAGACGAGTTGGAAGGAGGGGTAGGTTGTCGCAAGGAGCTAGTGGCACAGTCAGACAGCATGTATCGGCACCCGGGGTCAGCCAGACAGCACGCCAATCAACGCATGCTGTTGCCACCACCAGAATGCCGCCATTGCAAAGCTCAGCAGTGTGGCATTTTTTTTGTGTGTCTGCCTCTGATAACAGCGATGCCATTTGCAACCTGTGCCAAAAGAAACTGAGTCGTGGGAAATCCAACACCCACCTAGGTACAACTGCTTTGCGAAGGCACATGATCTCACATCACAAACGCCTATGGGATCAACACATGATGACGAGTACAAGCAGCACACAAGCTCAAAGCCACCATCCTCCTCCTGGTCCAGCATCTTCAGCCACGTCAACCACTGCTGTCCTCCTTGCCCCCTCTCAACCATCTGACACTACGTCTCTCGCCTTGAGCAGTTCCTGCTCATCTGCCCACAGTCAGGTGTCTGTCAAGGACATGTTTGAGCGTAAGAAGCCAATGTCACAGAGTCACCCCCTTGCCCGGCGTCTGACAGCTGGCTTGTCGGAACTCTTAGCCCGCCAGCTTTTACCATACAAGCTGGTGGAGTCTGAGGCCTTCAAAAAATTTGTAGCTATTGGGACACCGCAGTGGAAGGTACCCGGCCGAAATTTCTTTTCACAAAAGGCAATCCCCAAACTGTACTCTATTGTGCAAAAGGAAGTCATGGCATGTCTGGCACACAGTGTTGGGGCAAGGGTCCATCTGACCACTGATACCTGGTCTGCAAAGCACGGTCAGGGCAGGTATATCACCTACACTGCTCATTGGGTAAACCTGCTGACGGCTGCCAAGCATGTAATGCGTGGCTCTGCAGAGGAGTTGGTGGTGACACCACCACGACTTGCAGGCAGGCCTGCTGTCACCTCCTCTACTCCTGCTACTCCATCCTCTTCGATAACCTCCTCGGCTGAGTCCTCTTCTGCTGCTGCGTCTTGCTCCACATCAACAGCACTCCCCCAGCTCCCCAGGGGCTATTCCACATCCCGGATACGACAGTGTCACGCTGTCTTGGGGTTGACTTGCCTGAAAGCAGAGAGTCACACCGGACCAGCACTCCTGTCCGCCCTGAACAGGTGGATCAGTGGCTGACTCCGCACCAACTGGAGATCGGCAAAGTGGTGTGTGACAACGGAAGCAATTTGTTGGCGGCATTGAATTTGGGCAAGTTGACACATGTGCCGTGCATGGCACATGTGTTAAATCTGATTGTACAACGCTTTGTGCATAAGTACCCAGACTTACAGGATGTCCTCAAGCAGGCTAGGAAGGTGTGTTACCATTTCAGGCGTTCCTACACAGCCATGGCGCACTTTTCAGATATCCAGCGGCGAAACAACATGCCAGTGAGGCGCTTGATTTGCGACAGCCCGACACGTTGGAATTCAACACTCCTAATGTTCGACCGCCTGCTCCAACAAGAAAAAGCCGTCAACGAGTATTTGTATGACCGGGGTGCTAGGACAGCCTCTGCGCAGCTGGGAATTTTTTTGCCACGTTACTGGACGCTCATGCGCAATGCCTGTAGGCTCATGCGTCCTTTTGAGGAGGTGACAAACCTAGTCAGTCGCACTGAAGGCACCATCAGCGACATCATCCCATTTGTTTTCTTCCTGGAGCATGCCCTGCGAAGAGTGCTGGATCAGGCCGTAGATGAGCGTGAAGAGGAAGAGGAAGAGTTGTGGTCACCATCACCACCACCAGAAACAGCCTTATCAGCATCGCTTGCTGGACCTGCGGCAACGCTGGAAGAGGAGTCTGAGGAAGAGGAGTCAGAGGAGGAATGTGGCTTTGAGGAGGAGGAGGAAGACCAAACACAGCAGGCATCCCAGGGTGCTCGTTGTCACCTATCTGGTACCCGTGGTGTTGTACGTGGCTGGGGGGAAGAACAGACCTTCAGTGAGATCAGTGAGGACGAGGAACAGGACATGAGTAGCTCGGCATCCAACCTTGTGCAAATGGGGTCTTTCATGCTGTCGTGCCTGTTGAGGGACCCTCGTATAAAAAGGCTGAAGGAGAACGACCTGTATTGGGTGGCCACGCTACTAGACCCCCGGTATAAGCAGAAAGTGCCAGAAATGTTACCGAATTACAGGAAGACGGAAAGGATGCAGCAGTTCCAAAATAAATTAAAAAGTATGCTTTACACAGCGTATAAGGGTGATGTCACAGCACAACGGGAATCTAACAGGGGAAGAGGTGAAAGTAATCCTCCTCCTACCATGACCATGCCGGCAAGGACAGGACGCTTTACAGACGTATTGTTGATGGAGGACATGCGGAGCTTTTTAAGTCCTACGCATCGCCACAGCCCTTCGGGGTCCACCCTCAGAGAACGACTCGACCGACAGGTAGCAGACTACCTCGCCTTAACTGCAGATATCGACACTCTGAGGAGCGATGAACCCCTTGACTACTGGGTGTGCAGGCTTGACCTGTGGCCTGAGCTATCTCAATTTGCAATAGAACTTCTGGCCTGCCCCGCTTCAAGTGTCCTTTCAGAAAGGACCTTCAGTGCAGCAGGAGGTATTGTCACTGAGAAGAGAAGTCGCCTAGGTCAAAAAAGTCTAGATTACCTCACCTTTATTAAGATGAATGAGGCATGGATCCCGAAGGGACTGACAGTGGGCGATACATTTGACTAAAAAAGGCCTGATGAGATGAGCTGCCTTGGGCTAAAAATGGTCCACAAGCCGCAATGTTTTAGGGCACTTCCTGCCTGAAAAACATAATTTTTTCTGGCCGCTGCTACAGCAGCGGCTGCAACAATACCTAATTTTACAGGCATGTGTACATGCCTAATTTTTCTGGCCTCTGGTGCTGCACTGTGGCTGCAAAAAAAACAAACAAAAAAACACATACCTGTGTCAATTCCCCTTCGTGATCATTACCTTGTTGTGGTGAAGGGGCTTGCGTATCACAATGAAGCGACCACCTCTATGAGTGTGTTGGCAATGGCGTTGTTGGCACACCCCAGATGGTAAGGTCGTTGCTTCATTGTGAACAGACCAAAAGCGATCGGCTTGATAATTTTGCATAGAAAAAACATAAATTTTCTTTGTGATCATCTAAGGTGATCATTAAAGCCTTGCGGTTGTGCAAATGGACTGTTTGCAGTTGTTTGCGGTGCGTTAAACGGGGAGTTTGGTCTGTCCGAGTTTGGTCTGTCACTGTGAAGCGGGCGTAACCCTTACACTACCTGATCGATACAACATCATACCTGATGTTTTAAAGCACGTTATTCCAAACACATTAGGAATGTTAGGTGATTTATGCCCTTTATGGATTAAAACCCGACTCTGCGTCAACTACGTAATTTTCCATGGGAGTTTTGCCATGGATCCCCCTCCGGCATGCCACAGTCCAGGTGTTAGTCCCCTTGAAACAACTTTTCCATCACTATTGTGGCCAGAAAGAGTCCCTGGGGGTTTTAAAATTCGCCTGCCTATTGAAGTCTATGGCGGTTCGCCCGTTCGCGAACATTTGCGGCAGTTCGCGTTCGCCGTTCGCGAACGGAAAATTTTATGTTCGCGACATCACTACTGGTAGTAAGCAGGAACATGGTCCAAGTAGCAGGCCAGGAAAGAATGGGGACAGGGGTAGAGGCTTCTCCCACCCAAATCTCTTTGAAGCCTCCGAGTCTCCAGACCCTAATCCGGGAATGAGAAAACTAAAAAATTAGTTTTCTTCATCCAGAAAAACAATTCTGGAGCCCCTCACATATGTGAGACCCCTGTGTCCCCATTAGCATAGCAGGGTAAAAGATCAATCCAAGAGGCAGGCAAAAAACGTGGTCAAACAGTCCAGGGTCAGTTCCAGAGCAGGCAGAGGTAGGTACAGTTTAGGGTTAGGCAGAAGCGTGGTCGTATAACAAGCCAGGGTCAGTTCCAGAGCAGGCAGAGGTAGGTACAGTTTAGGGTTAGGCAGAAGCGTGGTCGTATAACAGGCCAGGGTCAGTTCCAGGGCAGGCAGAGGTAGGTACAGTTTAGCGTTAGGCAGAGGCGTGGTCGTTTAGCAGGTCAGGGTCAGTTCCGGAGAAGGCAGCGGTATGTACAGTGGCATAAGGGGTGTGGCGGTAAATGACAATTAGGTTTACCATACTTTCCTAATAATGTAGAAAAGTATGGTAACGACGGAAACATCGACCAAAACAAAGGCCTGGTTGGGAAGGACAATCGGGACAATAATACACAGTGTCTCTTCTAGTTCCTTCTTTGGAGCACACCCGGCATCTCTTCTGACGTTTTCGGCCTGTTTCATGGGGGGGGGAGTTTATCAGGAAAGTGGCGTTCATGGAGTCTGCTCATTGAATCTGAGCGAATGCTTTCTGGTGGGTCTTCAGGGTACAAAAGGGCTTCGATAATTTCTTCTTGGTACTGAAAATAAGATAAGGGGGTCCTTGTAGATTTACGGTAAATGACATAAGTATTGTAAAGGGCCATACTGAAAAGATATATGGAGACCTTTTTATACCAATAGCGACTTTTTCTTGTGGGAAGATAGGGTTCAATCATCTGATCATTAAAATCGACTCCCCCCATGAACAAATTATAATCATGAACACATGCTGGTTTTTGGATAGGGCCGTTTCTTTTGGGGATTTCCACGTAGGTGTCGTTATGTATCGTTGAGAGCATGTGGACATTTCTTTTGTCCCTCCACCCGATAGCCAATAGCTCTTCATTCCGCAAAGACGCCGTCTCCCCTTTTCGTAGTCTTTCAGTAACGAGTCTTTGCGGGAAACCCTTCCTGTTGGCTCGCACTGTACCACACGCTGGAGTGCCCTTCAGGTAAAGGTTGCGGAAGAGGGGGATGCTGGTATAGTTATTATCCACATAAAGGTGGTAACCCTTTTCAAGGAGTGGATATATAAGCTCCCAAACAACCTTTCCGCTGGCACCGATGTACTCAGGACATTCAGGGGGATGCAGTTGGGAGTCCTTCCCTTCATACACCAGGAAGGCGTAAATGTAGCCAGTGACCCGGTCACATAGCTTGTAGATTTTAACCCCATATCGGGTCCTTTTGCTTGGAATAAACTGCTTGATGCCAAGCCTGCCTGTGAAGTGGACCAATGACTCATCCACGGATATATTTTGGTCGGGGATATATAACTGGGGGAATTTCTCAGAGAAAAAATTTAGAAGTGGCCGAATTTTAAATAATTTGTCATGTGATGGGTCATTTCGGGGAGGGCACTGGGTATTGTCATTGTAATGGAGAAAGCGCATTATCATGAGGTATCTGGATCTTGACATAATGGATGAAAAGACTGGCATGTGCTGGATGGGTTTGGAGGACCAATAGGAGTATACTTCATTTTTTTTTGAGAGCCCCATGTTGAACGTTAGGCCTAAAAATAATTTAAATTCCTCCACTGTCAATTCTCTCCACACATAGGGACGGGCATAACTTGAATCAGGGTTGTTAGTTATGAATTGTTGTGCAAAGAGGTTGCACTGGGTCACGATGGAGGATAATAGGTCTTGGGTAAAAATTAAATTAAAAAAATCAATAGGGGCAAAATTCTCTGTGTTCACCTGAACACCTGGCTGGGCGGTGAAAGGGGGGATGTTTGCTGCTCCTGAATTGGGGGGAAGCCACAGAGGGTATTCAAGGGCATAGGGAAGGCTGGCATGGGTCCTAACCCTTTGGGGCTGAGATGACACCCCGCTAGTTCTTGGCCTTTGCTGTAGTGGTACTTCATTTCTTGTGGATGGCACTGTGCTACTGGTGGATGGCACTGAGCTGCTGGTTGATGCCACAGCGCTACTTGTGGTAGCCTGCTGATCCATGTCAGAACGCCTTCGTTTCCTGGGCACACTTTCCTCTTCCTCTGAATCTGTAGAAGACCCACTGCTTATAACAGGTTCATATTCTGAACCAGAATCAGACTTAGAGAGCTCGTCGCTGCTCTCGTCAGTCAAGCAAAGCTGTTGGTATGCCTCCTCAGCGGAAAACATTTTTTTCGCCATACTGGTGACTGTGGGCTGTGGTGACAAACTGTGGTAGGAAAACTGGAACAGATATGGCTGCACTGATGGGTGCTGATGAGGCTGGTCTAATGAGGCTGCACTGCTGGGTTCTGATGAGGGTGCTGCTGGGTTCTGAGGAGGGTGCTGCCGGGTTCTGATGAGGATGCTACTGGGTTCTGATGAGGGTGCTGCTGGGTTCTGAGGAGGGTGCTTCTGGGTTCTGATGAGGATGCACTGCTGGTAACTGATGAGGGTGCAGATGAGCACTATAGTGGCGCTGATGTGGTACTGATGGCACCGATGGGGCACTGTAGTGGCACTGGGCACTGTAGTGGCACTGGTGGAGCACTGGCGGCACCGATGGGCACTGAAGTGGCAGAGGTGGCACTGATGAGCACTGGTGGCACTGATGAGCTTTGTAGTGACACTGATCAGCCTTGTAGTGACACTGATCAGCCTTGTAGTGACACTGATCAGCCTTGTGGTGGCACTGATCAGCCTTGTGGTGGCACTGATGGACACTAGTGGCACTGATGGGTACTCTGGTGGCACTGGTGGCACTGATGGGCACTGTAGTGGCACTGATGAGTATTTTTGTGGCACTGCTTACACAGATGGGTACTGTAGGGGAGCTGTAGGGGCGCTGATGGGTAGTGTGGGGCACAGATTGGCACTTGTGTGGCACTGTGTGGCACTTAAGGGCACTGCTGAATATATATGAGACACTCACTGTTAAAAGGATCTCTCCTCTCCTCACACGCTGTATCGGTGTGAGGAGAGAAGAGAGCTGGACCTCTGTTTGACCCCAGTTTGTTTACATTCTGATCGCTCCCTCATTAGAGGGAGCGATCAGGTGGTAAAGAGCCGCTATCATTGGCTCTTCACCGCGATCCTTGTTGCAGTGGGAGCCGTGAACTCAGCGAGCACGGACACTTCCGCGAGCACGCACCAGGGGGCGCGCGGGAAGCGCGAATGCACGAGGACGTCCCAGGGACGTGAGCTCAGGATAACTCGACCACTCTGTGGACGTCTTTTGTCCATGACGCGGTCGGGAAGTGGTTAATATACAAGCTGCACTGCGTGGACCTTTTTAGATGACCAATCTTTGTTGGTGGTTTCTAATAACCCCTGAATATTTTCTTATAGTATTCGCAATTAGTAGCATATGAAACTGTGTAGACAATTTTTCCACGCATGTATATGTATCTACCCCATCATAACACCACAAAGCATGCACTGTGGCTTTGTTTTTTTGTAGTAAGTGATTCAGTGACTTCAGTGTGCATAATGTATTTTTTATTTTTTTTTATAAATGCAAAAAAGCTAAAAATGTAAGATAACTCTCCAAAAAGGTAGAGAGAATCCTATTTTGAATACAGTTACTTCTTTACATAGCCAGCATATGTTTAAATGTTGCAAAGGGTGCTGCTTAGCAAACTACATTTGACAGTAAACCAGCTGTATGTACACTACCAAAGCTGTACTCGTTACTGTACACATAGTCATGTTGGAACATGTTGCTGTTTTCCTACCAAATGATTGGTCATTTTGCCATGACTCTCTTGTTATACATACACCTCTACTAGTATGTGTAACCTCCTGGATCAGCATTACTTGTTCACATACTTAAGTGTACATCCGTGCAAAAGGCTGTGTTTTCTCACATGATTGCACAGGTGTTCCATGCATCTACATGCAGGTAGTTTCATTCATGTCTATTGGGGCACATAGCTGCATAGACACAGCCACAACTTCCTATTTAACATCTGTATGAACAACATAAAGGGGAAGAAAGAGAAAGAGAGAAATTTATATTGAACACAAATAAACACATAGAGGAAACATAGGAATTTTTATGAGCACAATAGTTGAAGGGAAAAATTTTAAGGCTCCCTAACACATCTCACGTCAACACCATCAGGATGTAAAAACATAATTAAAATATTAGGGAAGGTGGGGGGAGGGGGGAGGAGAAAGGGAAAGAGGGGAAGAAAGGGAAAAGAGGATACATAAAAACACTAACACAATGGGGGAAAGAAAGGAAAGGGGGAGAAAGAGGAAGGGTAAGGGGGGGGGAGGACTCAGCCTCTGACTCAATAAGTAGGTTCTTCACAAAGGGAAAGAAAGGAAGGAAATTGGGGGAGGAGAGGAGGGAGGAAGGAAGGGAGGAGGAAGGAGAAGGAAAATTATTATTATTTTTATTTTTTTTACACAGAGGGAGTAGAATATGTATTTTTTATTATTTTATAAGGAGGGGGGTGGTGGGGGGTTGCCTCCCATAGTCTAAGTATATATGTTTTTTATCTGTTTTGTGATTGTATATGAGATTGTAAGGAAAAAATGTTTTTTTGTTATGTTTTCAAATAAAGATGAATTAATAAAAAAAAACATCTGTGTGGGTGCGGATGCGTGTTCCTTATTTCACAGTGTCTGCATACGCCTGTACACCCGTGCGACCAAGGCCAAGGAAAATACTGTATCCTAGGTCAAATCCTAGGAAAATACATGTTCCTGGTTCAGAATTATGGTCTCCTGCTGCCCCTTGCCCATATTTTTATTAAATTACATTATATATTCACAATACATACGTTGAAAATGGAACCACAAATGTAAGGTCACCTAATTGACCTTTAGCATGTTTCCTCCTTTAGGAGAAAGTATTCCAGTGACAAAAACACCACTTCCAAATATTGACAACTCCATTCCATGGATGGCACACAGTGGTGATGACTATAAGAGACATGTGCTGTTTTGTGGAACTGAAGTGATCCAGACAAAGGGAAATGGGCAAGATCTTGTAAAAGCTGTTGTCCTACAAACTGGTATGCTATATACAAGTTATTCTTGTATAATTTTCTATTTATACACATGTTTTCATCATAAAAACATTAGGGTGGATTTTGGGAATCTCCTAATTTTTGTGACTTTTCTTTTCTACTAAAACTTTGCAAAAGGGTGATTGCATGGAAAAATGTAAGCATGGCTTTCTTTCCTTAAAATGTATGTATAGCCAAACCTTTTATTTTTTTTGGGGGGGGGGGGTAGAGAGGAGGGGTAAAACCCCTGCCAGTTTACTTTTTGCTGTCTGTGTATCATTAGAGAGATTTCTCTTCCTCTAACCCAGCAGAGGTTAGAGGAAAACCACTAAAGTGAAAATTTGCCTCTTACAGTTATTCCCAGAACAGAGCATAACAGATGACAAATGTGATTGTGCTTCTGAGATAATACCCTATATGTGCACAATGTAGCAATCATCATCAGTGTTATGGCAATTGGATATTAACTGCTTGAATACACCCTGTACAGTAGGGATGAGTTTTGACTCGAACATTGCCTGTTAGCATGTTCGCCGAAAAGCAAACAATTTGGGGTGTTCGCGGCAAATTCGAAAAGCCGCGGAACACCCTGTAAAAGTCTATGGGAGAAATCTAAAGTGCTAATTTTAAAGGCTTATATGCAAGTTATTGTCATAAAAAGTGTTTGGGGACCTGAGTCCTGCCCCAGGGGACATGTATCAATGCAAAAAAAAAGTTTTAAAAACTGCAGTTTTTTCGGGAGCAGTGATTTTAATAATGCATAAAGTGAAAAACAAAAAGTGAAATATTCCTTTAAATTTTGTACCTGGGGGGTGTGTATAGTATGCCTGTAAAGTAGCGCTTGTTTCCCTTGCTTAGAACTGTCCCTGCACAAAATGTAATTTCTGAAGGAAAAAAATACATTTAAAACCACTCGCAGCTATAATGAATTGTCGGCTCCCGGCAATACAGAGAAAAGTCATTGATAAAAAAATTAAAAATGCGTGGGGGTCCCTCCAAATTCAATTACCAGGCCCTTCAGGTCTGGTATGGATATTAAGGGGAACCCTGCATCAAATTTAAAAAGAAATGACGTGGTATTCCCCACAAATATCCATACTAGACCCTTCAGGTCTGGTATGGATTTAAAGGGGAACTCCACCCCAAATTTAAAAAAAATGGCGTGGAGTTCCCCCAAAAAGTCCATACCAGACCCTTTATCTGAGCACGCAACCTGGCAGGCCGCAGGAAAAGAGGGGGGGACGAGAGAGTGCCCCCACCTCCTGAATCGTACCAGGCCACATGCCCTCAACATGGGGAGAATGTCCCCATGTTGATGGGGATAAGGGCCTCATCCCCACAACCCTTGCCCGGTGGTTGTGGGGGTCTGCGGGCAGGGGGCTTATCGGAATCTGGAAGACCCCTTTAACAAAGGGGACCCCCAGATCCCGGCCCCCCCATATGTGAATTGGTAGGGGGTACATTGTACCCCTACCATTTCACCAAGAAAGTGTAAAAATAAAATAAAAAAGCACACAGACACCTTGGAAAAGTCCTTTATTAAAAATAAAAAATAAAAAACATATTCCAGCGATGTAATCCAATGTCCCACGGCGATCCGATGTCCAGCGCTGCAGTCTCTACTCGAAACGTCATTGGCTGAGCGGACCTACACTGCTCAGCCAATGACGTAGGCGAGGTCTGAGGTACGAGGGGGCGGGGCGCCCTCGTATCTCAGATCCCGCCTATGTCTTGGCTGAGCAGACCTGATGGGAAACTTCCTCTACAGTGTAAATAAATGAATAGACACGCTCCTTCTCACGTTCCCCATCAGGTCCACTCCTGATGGGGAACGTGAGAAGGGGTGGGTCTATTCATTTTTTTACACTGAAGAGGAAGTTCCCCATCAGGTCCGCTGAGCGAAGACGTAGGCGGGTCTGAGATACGAGGGGGCCCTCCCCCTCGTACCTCAGACCCCGCCTACGTCATTGGCTGAGCGGACTTGATGGGGAACTTCCTCCACAGTGTAGGTCCGCTCAGCCAATGACGTTAAAGGGGTCTTCCAGATTCCGATAAGCCCCCTGCCCGCAGACCCCCACAACCACTGGGCAAGGGTTGTGGGGATGAGGCCCTTGTCCCCATCAACATGGGGACATCCTCCCCATGTTGAGGGCATGTGGCCTGGTACGGTTCAGGAGAGGGGGGGCGCTCTCTCTGCCCCCCTCTTTTCCTGCAGGCCTGCCAGGTTGCGTGCTCGGATAAAGGGTCTGGTATGGATTTTTGGGGGAACTCCGCGGCATTTTTTTTTTAATTTGGGGTGGAGTTCCCCTTAAAATCCATACCAGACCTGAAGGGTCTAGTATGGATATTTGGGGGGAACCCCATGTCATTTTTTTTTTCAATTTGATGCAGGGTTCCCGTTAATATCTATACCAGACCTGAAGGGCCTGGTAATTGAATTTGAGGGGACCCCCACTCATTTTTTTTTTATCAATGACTTTTCTCTTTATTGCCAGGAGCCAACAATTCATTATAGCCGCGAGTGGGTTTTAAATGACTTTTTTTCCTTCAGAAATGACATTTTGTGCAGGGACAGTTCTAAGCAAGGGAAACAAGCGCTGCTTTACAGGCATATTTTATGGTAGTTTTTAAAACTTTTTTTTGCATTGATACATGTCCCCTGGGGCAGTACCCGGGTCCCCAAACACTTTTTAGGACAATAACTTGCATATTAGCCTTTATAATTAGCACTTTTGATTTCGAACATTCGAGTCCATTGTATTTAATAGGGTTCTAAAGTTCACACGAACTTTAGGTCTGTTCGCAGGTTCTGGTGCGAACCGAACAGGGGGGTGTTCGGCTCATCCCTACTGTACAGTATACCAACTAATCCTTTTGCTGCCGGAGCCCTTTTTCTCTTCTTTTGCACACATGTTTAAATGCACATTTTAGGCCTGAAGATTATTTAAAACCCTCAAGCATTTCATATTTATATAAATAATAAGCTATAGTTAATTTTAGTGAAAACAAACGCTAAAGGTCACCATATTTTTGTAAAATATAAAAGATGAGGCTACACCGAGTAATGAGGAACTAAACATGTCAATAAAAATAAACAAAAAATAGTGCAAATCTATAGAAAGTCCACAATTACATGAACCATTCTTAAAATCAACAATGATGGACTCCTATTAATTTTAGATATATAAATGTACCAGCATCTTCCTATCAATATTCTACCTCTATTAAATACATATTTAATATTTTTAGTGCATAATGGTAAAGTACAATGCTAGAAAACGATGTATGTGTTGTGAGGGGGTTAGCTCGGCAGCGGGTGTGTGTGACCCCCGGGATGGGCTCCCCACACAAAACAGGCCCAGCAAACGGAGGTTGTGGTTTTCAAAATCAAAAAGGTGCGGTTTATTTTCTATTTACAGTGACAAAACACAGCAAAGCAAAAGAAACATAACCAAAATAAATCCTGGTCAAGTTGACCTCTGACTAAACATACAGGTTTCCTAACTAACAACTGGGATCAGCCTAGTGCTGTCCTAGTCCCTAAGTCCCTGGTTTTAAATGTCCAAGCAAATAGCCACACAGGCTTTTTCTCACCGCACAGGGGTTCACTCTCCCTAGACAGTCCACACAGGTCTGGTTCCAGGCATGAGCTAACATCTAATGAAGCTGGGAGTTCTTATAGAGGCCTAAATGAGCTGACAAGCTTCAGCTGGTCTCATCAACTCCCTGTCTGCACGACGCCCAGCCCTCTCCCTAGAGGTATGAGTCATCCATGAGCCCACTAGCCTTATACAACTCTCCACCTAGTTGTATAAGTCGGCGTAAAGCCTGAATCTGGGCGAAATATATCTACCCCCCTGGATGCAACCAGGTGACTTTACCTTCCTGCTGTCACATACCCCCCCCTCTTGTTTTAACCTCGGGGTTGGAACACCAGCAATCAGGCATTCATGTACTCGAGACAAAGCATCCACATTCCCCATTTGAACGCCAGGGCGATGCTTTACTGTGAAGTTGAATTCCTGGAGGGCCAGGAACCACCTATTCACTCTTCTATTTGTTTCCTTGTTTTGAGCCATCCACTTTAACGGAGCGTGATCCGTAACCATGTCAAAGTGCCTACCTAGCAGGTAGTACCGAAGGGAATCTAGAGCCCACTTCACCGCTAAACACTCCTTTTCAACGGTGGCGTAATTTACCTCATGGGACTTCAACTTCCTGCTGAGGTAAATGACTGGGTGCTCTTCCCCGTTCCAGACCTGGGACAATACTGCTCCTAACCCCACATCTGACGCATCACTTTGTACGACAAAGTCTTTAGAGAAGTCGGGTGAGTACAACACTGGCTGGCTACATAAGGCTTGTTTCAAGAATTGGAATGCTGCCTCAGCCTCGGGGGTCCATTTAATCATGACCGACCCTTTCCCCTTCATCAGGTTGGTTAGGGGCACAGCCTTAGAAGCAAAGTGGGGAATGAATCGCCGATAATACCCAGCGATTCCCAGAAAGGCTCGTACCTGCTTCTTGCTGTTGGGACGTGGCCAACTCTGGATGGCCTCGACTTTGTTGAGTTGGGGTTTTATTACTCCCCTCCCAATGGTGTACCCAAGATATTTGGCCTCCTCCTGCCCAATGGTACACTTCTTGGGGTTAGCCGTAAACCCCGCTTCCCGAACAGAGTCCAGGACTGCTTGCACTTTTGGCAGATGTGAGGCCCAATCTGTGCTATGGACAATTACGTCATCCAGGTAAGCCGCAGCATACTTCCGATGGGGCCTCAGCATCTGGTCCATTTTCCGCTGGAATGTGGCCGGCGCATTCTGTAACCCGAACGGCATTCTTTTATATTGGAACGCCCCGTCTGGGGTTACAAATGCGGTTTTCTCTTTGGCCGACTTGGCCAGGGGGATTTGCCAATACCCTTTTGTGAGGTCAAGAGTCGTCATGTATCGGGCTGTTCCCAGCCGGTCGATCAACTCATCTATACGTGGCATGGGGTAGGTGTCAAATTTTGTAACTTTGTTCAACTGACGAAAATCGTTACAAAATCGCCAGCTCCCATCCGGTTTAGGCACCAACACGATGGGACTAGACCAATCACTTTGGGACTCCTCTATCACCCCTAAGTTCAGCATTTTCTGTACTTCCTCCCGTATTGCCTCCCGTCGAGCCTCTGGGATCCGATAGGGTTTTAACTTCACCCTTTCACCGGGCGGGGTAATGATGTCATGCTCTACCCCAGATGTTTGTCCCGGCAGCTCAGAGAATACCTCCTTGTTGCGAAGCACAAACTCCTTAACCTCCTGTTGTTGGGGTTGTGACAAGGTGGCTGCTATTCCAACCTCAGGAATCACGCAACCAGTTTGAGCTGGTGACCAAGTGTCTGCGACTAGGGACTCTCTATCCCTCCAGGCTTTCAACAGATTAACGTGATAGATCTGTTCGGGCTTTCGCCTTCCTGGTTGTCTGACCTTGTAATTCTATTCGCTCACTTTTTCCATTATCTCGTAGGGGCCTTGCCATTTGGCAAGGAATTTACTTTCAACCGTAGGGACAAGTACCAATATCCTATCCCCCGGGGAAAAGGTACGGGTCTTGGCTCCACGGTTGTACACTCTCTGCTGTGCCAACTGCGCTTGGGCCAAATGTTCCTTCACGATGGGCATTACCTGTGCAATTCGATCTTGCATCAGGGCGACATGCTCAATCACACTCCTGTGGGGAGAACTCTCACTTTCCCAAGTTTCCTTGGCAATATCCAACAGCCCTCTTGGGTGTCTCCCATACAGTAACTCAAAGGGGGAGAATCCCGTAGAGGATTGGGGCACCTCCCTAATAGCAAACATCAAATAAGGAAGTAAACAGTCCCAATCCTTTCCATCTCTATCCACCACTTTCTTCAACATTTGTTTTAGGGTTTTGTTGAATCTTTCAACCAGCCCATCGGTTTGGGGGTGATACACAGACGTACGCAATTGCGTCACTTTGAACAATTTACACAGCTCTTTCATAACCCGGGACATAAAGGGTGTACCTTGGTCCGTAAGCAGTTCTTTACAAATACCCACCCGGCTAAAAACAAGAGATAGCTCTTTGGCTATGGTTTTGGCTGAGGTATTTCGGAGAGGGATCGCTTCTGGATAACGGGTGGCATAGTCCATTATAACTAATATGTACTGGTGCCCCCTAGCGGACTTGATTATAGGACCTACCAAATCCATGGCGATCCTCTCAAACGGGACCTCAATGATGGGTAGAGGGACCAGCGGGCTACGGAAATGTGGCATCGGGGCCGACCTCTGACACACAGGGCAGGAGGAACAATAATTTTCTACGTCCTTCATCACCCCCGGCCAATAGAATCTCTGTAATACCCTCTCTCGGGTTTTCTCTGTCCCCAGATGACCTCCAAGAATGTGCCCATGGGCCAACTCCAACACCAACTTCCTGTAAGGTTTGGGCACCACAAGCTGCTCAACGGTTTCTTCTGCCCTTTTTGCCACCCGATACAGTAGGTCCTTCTCTACGCTGAAGTATGGGTAAGTGCAGGTATTATCTGGGTTCACTAACTCGCCATCTATTTTCACTACGTTTTCCCGTGCCTTTATTAGGGCGGGGTCTTTCAACTGTTCTGTGGCAAAGTTTTCCCTGTGAACCTCAAGATCAGAAAACTCCACAGACGGTAGGTTTTCGTCTGAGGAGGTGGGCTCCTCTCCAGTTTCTTGAGTCTCCCCTGCCAATACTGATAAGGGAAATTCCGGAGAGTCCTCACCACTCTCAGGGGAGTTCTGGCTATCACATTCCTGGTACATAGGGGCACCAGTGAGGGGCTCAGGATCATCCCACAGTTCCCAGAACTTCGGAAAATCCCTTCCCACAATGGCGTCATGCGGTAACTGAGATACTAAGCCCACTGGATGAGAGAGGGTACCTTTGGGGGTCTCGAAACACACTGTAGTCACTGGATACTCTCGGGTGTCCCCATGCACACAAATAACAGCTACCTTGCTATTCCCAGAGACCTCTGTTTTAACTAACTCAGCCTTTATCAGGGTCACAAGGCTACCTGAATCCAGCAATACCACAACATTTCTACCATTAACACACATTTTGCATAAATGTTTCTCAGTTCCTCGAATGGCAGTGCATGCGACTGTCGCACACAGCGACTGACGTCTGCCCGTCAGAAAGTCACACTGCATGGGTTCCTCCACAACCGGGCAATTGGCTGCAATATGTCCCGCTTGCCGGCAGCGGTAGCAAACGATCCTTCTCGCCGCCTCTTGAGCCGCTGACTTCCCAGGCTGTTCTCGCCAAACTTTGGGTAGAGCTCCCACCCTCTCACTCTCTCCACCCTCACCCCTTGGAATCCTCTTATCCGCCCCTGGGGATGGTCTGGTCTTAGGGTGGAAAGTCCGAGAGTCTCTGGAAGAGGCCGTCAGGTTCTCTGTAGCCAAGTATTTCTCTACACGATCCACAAGACCACCGGCCGTCTCTGGGTCTCCATGGCTTACCCACTTTTGGATGGCAGTAGGAAGAGCTCTCAAAAACCGATCCATTACAACACGTTCCACAATCTCTGGTGCGGACAAAGTCTCTGGCTGTAGCCACTTCCTGCTCAGGTGAATGAGATCATACATTTGAGACCTGGGGGGTTTTCCAAGCTGGAAAGTCCAGTTATGCACACGCTGAGCCCGGACAGCCAGGGTGACACCCAGCCTTGCCAATATTTCAGCTTTTAGCATCACATAGTCTTTTGCTTGGTCAGGCTCTAGGTCATAGTAAGCCTTCTGCGATTCACCAGTTAACAGAGGAGCCACCAGTCCAGCCCACTGCTCCTCAGGCCACTTTTCTCTTTCAGCAGTCCTTTCAAATGTGGTCAAAAATACCTCTGTATCATCCTCTCCAGTCATTTTTGTCAATAAACGACTCACCCCAAAGGACGCGGTATTAGTGGGACGGCTTTCCTCACTGGTCTGCGGACGTTGCTGCATTACTGCTTCCATTTGTTGTAGTCTCTGCTCTTGCTTCTGTAACAGCGGGCCTCAGATTGCTGCTGGGCTTGTTGATGAGCTTGCTGCTGGGCTGCAAGGCTCCTTTGCAAACCTGCATTTGTCTGCTGTTGATTGGCATTTGCTAGAGCCAGCTGTTTCAGTATCTCCTCCATGCTGGCTTAAAAAAAACTGCCACTGGTTCTCCACCAACTGTGAGGGGGTTAGCTCGGCAGCGGGTGTGTGTGACCCCCGGGATGGGCTCCCCACACAAAACAGGCCCAGCAAACGGAGGTTGTGGTTTTCAAAATCAAAAAGGTGCGGTTTATTTTCTATTTACAGTGACAAAACACAGCAAAGCAAAAGAAACATAACCAAAATAAATCCTGGTCAAGTTGACCTCTGACTAAACATACAGGTTTCCTAACTAACAACTGGGATCAGCCTAGTGCTGTCCTAGTCCCTAAGTCCCTGGTTTTAAATGTCCAAGCAAATAGCCACACAGGCTTTTTCTCACCGCACAGGGGTTCACTCTCCCTAGACAGTCCACACAGGTCTGGTTCCAGGCATGAGCTAACATCTAATGAAGCTGGGAGTTCTTATAGAGGCCTAAATGAGCTGACAAGCTTCAGCTGGTCTCATCAACTCCCTGTCTGCACGACGCCCAGCCCTCTCCCTAGAGGTATGAGTCATCCATGAGCCCACTAGCCTTATACAACTCTCCACCTAGTTGTATAAGTCGGCGTAAAGCCTGAATCTGGGCGAAATATATCTACCCCCCTGGATGCAACCAGGTGACTTTACCTTCCTGCTGTCACAGTGTCTACAGGGCCGCTGTTAGGAATCATGGGGCCCTGTACAGCCTACCTGACGGGCCCTCCCCCTACACACACAGACACACCTGATGGTATTTTATACAATATTTTCGCAAAAAAATACATGAAAATCGTTATTAAATGGACACGAATGCCACCCTAATTCCCCCTCCTAGTACAAATCTCCCCTGCCTGCACAATTCCCCCAATACCTCCTATTAGCCCCAAATTCCCCCACCGGCTCCTGGTACACAATCACCCCCATCTCCCCTCCCAGCTCAAATCTTCTTTCTTAAATCCCTCTCCTAGGACACATTCCCATAAATCCCTCCTCCTAGCAAAACCCCCTCTAAATTACTCATCACAGCACAAATTATTCCTCCCTACTGAAATCCCCCCCCAGCACAAGCATCCCCTCTCCTGGTTCAACCCTTCTTGTCCCAGCTGTGAGTGCGAGCGGGGCAGTGGAAGGAGGTTTAGCAGGGGCAGGCCAGGTTCATTATCCCTCCATGTCTCTCCCCCAGCAGCTAAAAGCTGGTGGGAGGGAGAGCGGGAGAAACCTGGGTGAGAGACACGGAGGACATTGTTCTCCACTGATCCTCCTGCTGTCCGGGCCCCTCTGTGTGCCGGGGCCCCCTACAGAAGGGCTGGTGGTCCACCCCTATCAGCGGCCCTGTGTGTCTATATAAATATAAAGTGCAAGTGCGACTATATTATGTGTGTCAATCAATATGGGTATAACCACAATATTACAATACGAAGATTTATTTTTGCAAGAGAAATCTAATAACTAGTGCTGACAGAAAAGTGTATATATGAATATATTTTCAAAACAAAAAAAACAAAAATATAATAAATAAAAAAAGTGTCCCAAATTACCAAAGTCCAAATATATATATATTTAATATCTCCAACTGTATGTGTGCAGCCAAACAAAATCCAAATTACAATCTTCAAAGAATAAAAAACGTGATCCAACAATTCCTGTGTTCAAATATCTGATGTGCTTCTTCATCAATAAAGACCTAAAATGACTTGCCAGAGGCTTTGGCTAGTCAGATTATAAACCAGCAATAACGCAGTGTTTATATATTAGGAAGATCCACTCTCCATTCTGCTGTTTTTCACTGTATCCAACCATCTGTTTCTCTCCTGTATTGAACAGCAGATAGTTATGGGGAAGAAAAAAGAGAAATCTCCATAGCGCAATCTCTTTTTTTTTTTTAAGTTTTGTTGTTTTTAACTCAGTTAACCACTTAAGCCCCGGACCATTTGGTAGCTAAAGGACCAGAGGTGAATTCAGAATTTTGCACTGCGCTGCTTTAACTGTAAATTGTGCGGACATGCAATGTTGTACCCAAACGAAACTTGCGTCCTTTTCTTCCCACAAATAGAGCTTTCTTTTAATGGTATTTGATTGCCTCTGCGATTTTTATTTTTTGCGATATAAACGGAAAAAGACCGAAAATTTTGAAAAAAAATGATATTTTCTACTTTTTGTTATAAGAAAAATCGAATAAACTCAATTGTAGTCATACATTTAGGCCAAAATGTATTCAGCCACATGTTTTTAGTAAAAAAAATGTCAATAAGCGTATATTTATTGGTTTGCACAAAAGTTATAGAGTTTACAAACTAGGGTACATTTTCTGAAATTTACACAGCTTTAAATTTATGACTGCCTATCTCATTTCTTGAGGTGCTAAAATGACAGGGCAGTACAAAACCCCCCCAAATGACCCCATTTTAGAAAGTAGACACCCCAAGGAAATTGCTGAGAGGCCTGTTGAGCCCATTGAATATATTTTTTTTGTCCCAAGTGATTGAATAATGACAAAAAAAAATAAAAAATTACAAAAAGTTGTCACTAAATGATATATTGCTCACACATGCCATGGTTATATGTGGAATTACACCCCAAAATAAATTTTTCTGCTTCTCCTGAGTACGGGGATACCACATGTGTGGGACTTTTTAGGAGCCTAGCCGCGTACGGGACCCCGAAAACCAAGCACCGCCTTCAGGATTTCTAGGCACAAATTTTTGATTTCACTCCTCACTACCTATCACAGTTTCGAAGGCCATAAAATGCCAAAATCGCACAAAACCCCCCCAAATGACCCCATTTTGGAATATAGACACCCCAAGCTATTTGCTGAGAGGCATGGCGAGTATTTTACAGCTCTAATTTGTTTTTGAAAATGAAGAAAGAAAATATATATATATATATATATTTTTTTTTTTTCAATTTTCAAAACTTTGTGACAAAAAGCGAGATCTGCAAAATACTCACAATACCTCTCAGCAAATAGCTTGGGGTGTCTACTTTCCAAAATGGGGTCATTTGGGGGGGTTTTGTGCTATCTGGGCATTCCATGGCCTCCGAAACTGTGATAGGCAGTGAGAAGTGAAAACAAAAATTTACACCCTTAGAAAGCCTGAAGGCGGTGCTTGGTTTTTGGGGTCCCGTATGTGGCTAGGCTCCCAAAAAGTCTCACACATGTGGTATCCCCGTACTCAGGAGAAGCAACAGAATGTATTTTGGGGTGTAATTCCACATATGCCCATGACATGTTTGAGCAATATATCATTTAGTGACAACTTTGTGCAAAAAAAAAAAAAAATTTGTTTTTCCGCAACTTGTGTCAACATATAAAATATTCCATGGACTCGACATGCCTCTCAGTATATAGCTTGGGGTGTCTACTTTCCAAAATGGGGTCATTTGGGGGGGTTTTGAACTGTTCTGGCATTTTATACACAACATTAGGAAGCTTACATCCACTCTTCTAACCATTTGAAGACAAAGCCCTTTTTGACACTTTTTGTTTACATGAAACATTTTTTTTTTTGCAAGAAAATTATGTTGAACCCCCAAACATTATATATATTTTTAAAGCAAAGGCCCTACAGATTAAAATGGTGGGTGTTGCATTTTTTTTTTTCTACACAGTATTTGCGCAGCAATTTTTCAAACGCATTTTTTGGGTTAAAAAATACACTTTTTTTAATTTTAATGCACTAAAACACACTATATTGCCCAAATGTTTGATGAAATAAAAAAGATGATCTTAGGCCGAGTACATAGATACCAAACACGACATGCTTTAAAATTTCACACAAACGCGCATTGGCGACAAACTACATACATTTTTAAAAGCCTTTAAAAGCCTTTACAGGTTACCCCAGTAGATTTACAGAGGAGGTCTACTGCTAAAATGATTGCCCTCGATCTGACTTTCGCGGTGATACCTCACATGCATGGTGCAATTGCTGTTTACATATGACGCCAGACCGACGCTTGCGTTCGCCATTGGGCAAGAGCAAGGCAGGACAGGGGTGCTTTTTTTTTTTTTCTTTTTTTTTTTATTAATTTTGCTTTTTTATTTTATTTTTAAATTGTTCCTTCCAAGTATTTTTTTTTTTATCATTTTTATTGTTATCTCAGGGAATGTAAATATCCCCTATGATAGCAATAGGTAGTGACAGGTACTCTTTTTTTGAAAAAACTGGGGTCTTCTAGACCCTAGATTTTTCCTCTGCCCTCAAAGCATCTGACCACACCAAGATCGGTGTGATAAAATGCTTTCCCAATTTCCCAATGGCGCTTTTTATATCCGGGGGGGGCATTAACTCCCACTGCTTGTAAAAGCAGTCCAGAGGCTAATTAGCCGCTAGGATTGCTTTTACATGAAAGCCGGCCGCAGGCTGAAAAGAATGATACCAAGATGATACCTAAACCCGCAGGCATCATTCTGGTATAAACATTCAAAGTCCAGCAACATACCAGTACGTTGCTGGTCCTTGTTGGACATGTATTGTAATCTTTTTTTTTCATGCAGCCAGTTGGCTGAACGAAAAAAGAGATTGATCGGTGGGTATGCCCACCATTAGAATACCGCCCTTCATCCACCCACTTCCAATGATGGGCATACACGCACCATTTATATATGCCGAAGCATGGGGGCATCCTCCCGCAAAAAGGTTATGCCGCACACACATGGTCGGACTTTTCCACGGGCAAGCCTCCGTCGGAATTTCGACCGTATGTACGCAGCATTAGGAGCAAAATCGCTCCTCCGCCCCTGCTGCCCCAATGCTTCGGCATATTTGCTTTTTTTTTTAACTGTGGTGGTGAAATCACCTCCTACAGCACTGGAGTCGCAGGGATCAGGCCTGTCTCTGCGAACGCTGCAGTTATGTGTGTTTTTGTTTTGTAAGTGACAGTGATCGATCGATACTGCACTTGGGTGGCCTGGGCTGGACGGAGGGGCAAAACACAGGTGCCAGCAGGTATCTGGGCTGATCCCGCTAACACTGCATTTTTGGGAACCCTAAACTGCTGGGGACGCTAGTATAGATCTGATCAGATCAGATATTGATTTGTTCAGATACTATACCACTAAGGGGGGTGTATGCTTCACGCGTGGGTGTTAGCGTTACTGGCACTAACCTGACGCTGCCTGGGGTGTGACGCAGACCCTCTCTGACGCTAAAACCTAATTGATATCACCCGCCGGGCGATCAGGGGGTTAAACCTTTATTGGGTTATATACACGGCGGGTGCCCTGACACTATAAAAAGCAAACTAACTAACCAGCGTCACCCGTAACACTTATATGGTGATCACTGGTGAAAGGGTTAACTAGGGGCAATCAGGGGGTTAAAACCTTTATTAGATAATATATGGGGGTACCTGACGCTATAAAAACCTGCGGCGAACCTAAAAAAAATTACCAGCTACCGATCTGCATCACCGACACTAAGACAGCGTTTAGAAAAACGATCGCTTAGTGACAGTGGTGATGGGGGTGAAAGGGTTACCTGGGGGGCGATCAAGGGGGTTAAACCTTTATTAGATAATATATTGGGATACCTGACGCTATAAAAACATGCGGCGAACCTAAAAAAAATTACTGGCTACCGATCTGCAACACCGACACTAAGACAGCGTTTAGAAAAACGATTGCTTAGCGACAGTGGTGATAGGGGGTGAAAGGGTTACCTGGGGGGCGATCAAGGGGGTTAAACCTTTATTAGATAATATATTGGGGTACCTGACGCTATAAAAACCTGCGGCGAACCTAAAAAAAATTACCAGCTACCGATCTGCATCACCGACACTAAGACAGCGTTTAGAAAAACGATCGCTTAGTGACAGTGGTGATGGGGGTGAAAGGGTTACCTGGGGGGCGATCAAGGGGGTTAAACCTTTATTAGATAATATATTGGGGTACCTGACGCTATAAAAACATGCGGCGAACCTAAAAAAATTTACTGGCTACCGATCTGCATCACCGACACTAAGACAGCGTTTAGATAAACAATTGCTTAGCGACAGTGGTGATAGGGGGTGAAAGGGTTACCTGGGGGGCGATCAAGGGGGTTAAACCTTTATTAGATAATATATTGGGGTACCTGACGCTATAAAAACCTGCGGCGAACCTAAAAAAAATTACCGGCTACCGATCTGCATCACAGACACTAAGACAGCGTTTAGAAAAACGATCGCTTAGTGACAGTGGTGATAGGGGTGAAAGGGTTACCTGGGGGGCGATCAAGGGGGTTAAACCTTTATTAGATAATATATTGGGGTACCTGACGCGATAAAGACATGCGGCAAACCTAAAAAAAATTACTGGCTGCCGATCGGCATCACTGACGCTAAGACAGCGATCAGAAAAATGATCGCTTAGTGACAGTGGTGATAGGGGGTGAAAGGGTTATCTGGGGGGTGATCAGGGGGTTAAACCTTTATTAGGGGGGTTAGGGGGCTACACTGGACCTAAGACTAAACTTTGGTGACACTTTTACAGTCACAAATGTCACTGATTGCAGTGATCACTAAATAAATGGTCACTGCAATCAGTGACACTGTGACTGGGGGCTGGGGGGGTGATCTGGGGGGTGATCTGGGGTGTCTGGGGGGGCCTGGGGGGCGATTTATGTCCCTATGTGTCCTGGTGTCAGTGTAGTGTTGTGTGCACTGACCTGATGTCTTCTCTTGTACGGCGCTCGGTATATGTGAGCGCCGCACCAGAGATGACATCACTTCCTCCTGCTCCCTCTGTCTGACACAGACAGAGGGGGCATTTCCATTCGCCGGGAGCGATCGCGAGGGGGTGGCCAGAAACGAATGGCTGCCCCCTCATCCCGGAATGCTCCCGGACACTTAGCCACCGCTCACTGTACAGAAGGGGGGTCCGATTGGACCCCCCAACTGTACAAAGGCAATCACGTACACTCTACGTGATTGTGCCTGTCGGTGCCATTCTGCCGACGTATATATACAGTGAGCGGTCGTTAAGTGGTTAAAATACACTCACATTTCTTGAGTGTCAGCCCCACATTAGGGAACAATCGCGTGTTGTTACAATATATCTCTCTTGTTCTCTAGTGTCAGGCATACACTCAAGAAATGTCAGTGTATTTTAACTGAGTTTTAAACAATACAACTGTAGCGGGGTGGTCAAATCGAGGGAAGTGTCTGAGTGGTAATATAGCTCAGACACCTTAAATTGTTAGGAGTTATGGACCATTTTTGTCCTCAGGGGATAGTGTTGGTGTGAAGTTCCCTGTGGCCTATGGGTGGCGCTGCCATGTTGGGCCGGGGTTGAACCACCAATACAGTGCTGTGCCTTTTGTGACCCCTCTTGGCAGCTGTACAGTGGGGCGGGGAACCTGCTGTGCATGCCGGGAGAGACTATAAAAGGGGCAGACATCTTCTGATCGGGGTCCACCCCCAGGCACCTTCAGCCTGGGAGTGCGTGTGGCTCATCTCCGGGTGCCCTCGGCCCGGAGGGTGTGTTCCGGTTCCACCTCAGGCACCTTTGGCCTGGGGTGAGGTACTGTGGCAGAGACCTTATTCACCAGGTCTGTGGCAGAGACCAAAAGTTTCGCCAGGTCCGTGGCAGGGGCCTTATTCACCAGGTCTGTGGCAGAGACCAACTTCACGGTCTGTGGCAGAGACTGTGAGCCAAAAACTGTTTGAGAATCTGAACAGTGAAGAGTTTGAGCTACGTTTGTGCCTGGACCTCCTCCACACCTTAGGCTGTTTCTATTTCCTTTGCTCGAACCCTTTCCTATCCAAGAGACTGTTTATTACAAAGTGAGAATAAATACTGAGTTGGAGTTTCAGCTGGTGTGGACATTTACATTACTGGGGAAGTCAAGGACTTGCATCTACACATGGCAGAGGTGAGAATCATTCTCAGGAGGACTTTGACTCTGGCTGCAGACCAGACCCAAAAATAACACCGCTCAACCTCTTTACACAGGAGGGTACAGGCTTGTGGTGCGGTGTGCCTGTCTCCCCCTGCGAGATTACGCTATGGTGATTTCTCAGATTTCTTCCCCATAACTATCTGCTATTCAATACAGGAGAGAAACAGACAGGTGGATACGATGAAAATCAGCAGAGTAGAGAGTGGATCTTCCTAATATATAAACACTGCGTTATTGCTGGTTTATAATCTGACCAACCATAGCCTCTGGTAAGTCATTTTAGAACTTTATCGATGAAGGACCACATCAGATATTTGAACACAGGAATTGTTGGATCATGTTTTTTTTTTGTTGAAGATTTGAATTTAGATTTTGTTTGGCTGCACACATGCATTTGGAGGTATTTTATATTTTTTATGTTTTTGTTTCAGGGTTTTTTCTTGGACTTTTGCAATTTGAGGCACGTTATTTATTATATTTTTTATTTTTTTTCCGTTTTGAAAATATATTTATATATACACTTTTCTGTCAGCACTGATTAGCAGTTCTTGTAGTTATTAGATTTTTCTTGCAAATAAATATTCATATTGTAATATTGTGGTGATCAGTGGCGGCTGGTGCTCAAATTTTTTTGGGGGGGCTCAAACAAACTGAAAAAAAAACATCAATTGCCACCACTGTGCCCAAACGCCACCAGTTTGCCCCCTCAAATGCAGCCAGTTTCCCCCCAAATACAGCCAGTTTATCCCCAAATACAGCCAGTTTCCCCCCAAATGCAGCCAGTCTCCTCCCCCCAAATGCAGCCAGTTTCCCCCCAAATGCAGCCAGTTTCCCCCCAAATGCAGCCAGTCCCCCCCCAAATGCAGCCAGTTTGTCCCCAAATGCAGCCAGTTTCCCCCATATACAGCCAGTTTGTCCCCATATACAGCCAGTTTGTCCCCAAATGCAGCCAGTTTCCCCCCAAATACAGCCAGTTTGTCCCCCAAATACAGCCAGTTTCCCCCCAAATACAGCCAGTTTCCCCCCAAATACAGCCAGTTTGTCCCCAAATACAGCCAGTTTGTCCCCAAATGCAGCCAGTGTGTCCCCATATACAGCCAGTTTGTCCCCATATACAGCCAGTTTGTCCCCATATACAGCCAGTTTGTCTCCAAATGCAACCAGTTTGTCCCCATATACAGCCAGTGTGTCCCCAAATACAGCCAGTTTCCCCCCAAATGCAGACAGTTTGTCCCCTCAGCCCTGCACCTACCTTCCTTGGGTCAGCGCCATCCTTCTTCCGTCCTCGATGTCTTCTCCCGCCCTCGATGTCACTTCAGCCAATCAGGTTACTGGTAACCAGATTCGGTGAACCTGATTGGCTGAAACGCCTGTCAGTGTTAATCAAGGAACCCACCCCCCGTGTGCCCTCTGGTTAACTATTTGGAAGCTGATTACAGCCGATTACAGCCCCGCTGGCTCTGATAGGCACTTCCAAAAACCAACCAGCCACTCTTATTCAGATGGCCGGCGCTCAACAGTGGGCGGCCATCTGAATAGTGGGCGGCCGCGGCGGCGACAATACATAGGTTCATGCAATGCATGTACCTATGTATTGTTGTGAGTGATGGGCGCAGGAGCGAGAGGGGGCGACGCTATGGATGCACCACCACTGGTGGTGATACACATATTGATTGACACACATAATATAGTCGCACTTGCACTCTATGTTTATATAGACACATACATAGGGGGTGATTTACTAAAGACCTGCGCCTGTGGTGCAGTGGAGAAATTGGAGCAATTGCACAAAAAACGGGACTCAAAACATTTATCAAAAATTATGGTGCACTTATATGCACCAAACCATATTTACATAGGAAGCGCTGTTGCGCACTTGCGCAATCTTTCACGCCTACCATTAGCAAGCGCAGCCAATGTAATCTTCAACATTTTTGTCTGAATACTGTAGATAACTTTACTAGTTTACCATCTTCTGTTACCAGGCTAAAAGTATGTATATAATATTGTTTAAATGCACAAATTCTGCCCAGAACATGTCTTACAACTAATCAAGCCTTTTTACACCCTTCTTTCAGCTTACTCAACTGCACATGTGCATTGACAAAGCACACCATTTTATGCTCGCCTGTCAGGGCGCACACGCTTTAGCCTGTTAAATATGTGTGTCTGCGTTCTCCAGAGTGCACAACTGCTTATACATTCAGCTTGTGCTCATTGTAATGCTGATCATGTTAATGAGCTTTTCCTTATCACATGGAGAATATTGCTTCCACTTTATTCCTTTCATTCACTTCTTTTATGGTGATAGTCTATAATCATTGGTGGAGCCAAAACTTCCATGAAAACATCTTCTCAACACATGTCTGTGTATTGTGCATTCTGGACAGTTCTTTCCCCATACACTGTCCAATCTGATTGGACAGTGTATGGGGAAATTAATTGCTCAGAGAAATGAGTGGATGTAAATGTCATCCAATCTGATTGGACAGTGTATGGGGAAATGAATTGCTCAGAGAAATGAGTGGATGTAAATGTCGTCCAATCAGATTGGACAGTGTATGGGGAAAGAATTGTCCAGAATGCACAATACACAGACATGTGTTGAGAAGATGTTTTCATGGAAGTTTTGGCCCCACCAATGATTATAGACTATCACCATAAAATGCACAATTACAAGTCCAGGAAACATCTGCATAGTTGTTGATAGGAGGAAGATCTCTAGAATGAATATTGAGTTGTTTCAAAAAGAAATGAATGAAAGTAATAAAAGTGGAAGCAATATTCTCCATGTGATAAGGAAAAGCTCATTAACATGATCAGCATTACAATGAGCAAGTGCCCGATGTCTGTTTCATATTTAAGAATGTGTATGCGCCTGTACGCGCAATGATTCCGCGAATCTGGCTCAAGTCGACAGCATGTGCCATGTCGCAATAATTATTCCTGCCCGCACAAATGCGCCAACATTTTCTTAAATCAGCCCCATAGTATTTTAGCACTTGCACTTTACCATTATGCACTAAAAATATTTAATATGTATTTAATAGAGATGAATATTGATAGGAAGATGCTGGTACATATATATAAAATGAATAGGAGTCCATCATTGTTGATTTTAAAAATGGTTCATGTAATTGTGGATTTTCTATAGATTTGCACTATTTTTTGTTTATTTTTATTTCTTACTAGTGATTCACTAGGATTGAGTAGCAGCACTCTCAGCTGAAATCCATAATTAGTCAGCAGGTTTTGTGGCGCTAATTCCCCTTTTTTTCCTTTTGTAACTAAACATGTCAAGCCTTAAAAAAATTGTGCCTGTAAAACAGTGACAAGCTTCAGTACACAAAAAAAAATCATTAGACAATGCTTTAAAACCCCTTACAGATCATCAGCTTAGAATTAATAATAAATAATGACCCTAGAAAAATAGCTCTCTTTCTGGCATGCACAGTAATATGAATCATGTATAGCGCAATTTACATTTCATGTGTAGACTACATTTATATTTATGTTTGTGCGTACAGAGTGGAAAAGCTTTACATTTTTTTGGGTGTTTACTTTTTTTTAGCTATCTGCCCCCTATGTAAGAGGATTTTACTATTTCAGGCAGTGTCAGGACACTGTTATCCATGTCCAGCATGTCCAGGGTGAAATTGGCAAACTTCACATTCCCCCCCGGCTCTTACAATAGAGTGAGTACTGCTGTTTCAGCAAAGGAGGAGGGGGCTAGCCTATCAGCGCGTCATCAGGAGGTGTGCCGGATGAATCCAGAACAGCCGGCAGCCTTTTGATGGCATCACAGTAAAGCATGGTGGCGTGGGACCAAGTGCTGATAGAAGAGAAGAGGTTCTCAGCAGCAGGACAGTGCTAGATTGGCTGGATGGGTATCTTAAGGTGGTTTTAAAGGCTCAAGGTTTTTTACCTTCATGTATTCTATGCGTGAAGGTAAAAAAAGCTTCTGTGGGCTTCTCCCCCCACAGCCCCCACCATACTCATCTAAGCCCCCTCTCAATCCAGCGATGTGCACAAGGGACTCCCTCCCCTCATTGGCTGAGACGGCAGTGGCACCCACTGCTGTCAATCACAGCCAGTGAGCCAATAAGGAGATAGAGAGAGGTGGAGCTGAACCACAGTTCTATGTGTCTCCGTGGCCCTGGCTCCCCCCATGAACAAGTCGCTTGCTCTGGAGCAAGCATGCACACTCCCCATAGGAAGCGACTTGGGGTGCACTGGGTGCACTGGTCATGGGGGCTGAGCCAGGAGCGCTGGCGGGGGACCCAAGAAGAAGAGGATCAGGACTGCTCTGTGTAAACCATTGCACAGAGCAGGTAAGTATGACATGTTTGTTATTTATTTTTTTCCTTTTTAAAGCCGAATCTTTAATACCACTTTAAACGTGCTAAACACACCTCTAGGTAAGCAGAGGTTGTTAAAAAATTACTATTTCTATAGCCGCGTACACACGATCGGTTTTACCGATGAAAACAGTCCGATGGACTGTTTTCATCGGACGAACCGATCGTGTATGGGCCCCATCGTTCTTTTTTCCATCGGTGTGAAAAAATAGAACATGTTTTAAATTTATCCGATGGGAAAAAAAACGATAGCAAAATCCGATCGTCTGTGTGGAAATCCATCGGATAAAAAACCTACGCATGCTCAGAATCAAGTCGACGCATGCTCAGAAGCATTGAACTTAATTTTTCTCGGCTCATCGGAGTGTTTTACGTCACCGCTTTTGAAACGGTCCTTTTTTTGACTGATGGTGTGTGGGCAAGACTGATGGAAGACAGTTTCATCGGATTTCCAATGGAAAAAACCATCGGATTAGAATCATAGGATATCCGATCTTGTGTACAGGGCTTATTAGTAATATGCAGCATGAAGGGGTTAATGTGCTGCCACTGGTCACGATGATGCATTAGTGACCAGTGGCAGGTAATTACCCTTTTGTGCTGCATTAGTGGCGCCAAAACCAGTGTTAATTACCCCTTCATGCATCAGTGACCAGTGGCAGTACATAATCCCTTCATGTTGCATATTACTCATAGCATAGATAAGGAAATAACCTCCCCTAAAAAGATAACCAGTCCAGCAGACAGTTTGCACTGCCTTAAGAAGGAGGATTTGTCACCCAATGTCTTAGAGCCGGTTCACACTGGGGCAACACGACTTCCAGCGCGACTTTACAAGGCAACTTCAAGGCAACTTCGAGGAAACTTCGAGGCAACTTCAAGGCAACTTCGAGGCAACTTCGAGGCAACTTCAAGTTTCCTCCAGGACAGGCGACTTTGCCAGTGGCCAATCAAACAATAATCAGCTCTGTGGAAGGGAGGGGTTTGCCTGAGAAAACTATTTTCTCTTCCTGTAAAATTGCTTCAGTTAAGACACGGATCCGACTTTGGAGGCGACTTCCATTGAAATCAATGGGTACAAGTCGCCTAGAAGTCGTTTTCAAGTAGTACAGGAACCTTTTTTGAAGTCGGAGTGACTTCTGTAGTGTGCATAAAGATGGCTCCATAGACTAACATTACAGCGCGACTTGGGGCGACTTGGGGCGTCTCGGGGTGACCTGAAGTCGGATCCTGAGTCGCCCTGGTGTGAACCGGCTCTTACTTGCAAATTTGCACACAGTTCTAATGCAGCTTCGCCAGCACCATTCTCTCTTTCATCCCCCCTCCTAGCATCTGAATGACGTCATGCTGGATGGGACTAGAGAGCATCTGTTGGGCGGAGATCACTCCGCTTTACAGGGAAGTGAATGTGAATCTTCTAGTGTGCCGGGTGCAGGAGTGCAACAGTGTACTGTAGCGGCATTGATCACACCAGGTTGAAGCAATACTTTAGCAGGACCAGGCAGCACTGTAAGTCAGCTTCACCTGTGCCCCCCCATCAGAAAGTTGTTGCGCCCAGGGCTCCCCCCCCTTGTTCCGGCCCTGGTTACAGGTTCTTTTTTCCAAAACTTCAAGGTTCTTGGACACCTCTGATGTTTCTCCTGCCCTCCACTGAAGCCAATGGAGTACAGAGCTTGCTCTATTCACTTCCTTCCCAGGCACAGCGGCTGGGGAAAGTGACAGCTGAAACCAGAAGTGATGTACCTATATAACACATCACTTCCAGGTTCTTGTTAGCTAGGGGAGATCATCGAATGGACGTTCCTTCCCCTCTGCCCGACAGCACTTGCCATGCAAGTCCCAGGCCTGCAAGTGGGACAGCAGAGCCTGGAAAACATGGCATGGGGAAGGGTTATGATGGAGTTCATTCTTGGGGTCCATGGATTAAATCCATGGACCCCAAATGGCTTGTGAAACTTACACATAGTGTGTTTATAACCCCCTTCTGTTGTTGGAATAAAGAGTATGTCTGTGACAGCCAAGGGGTTCAAGGAAATGGTCTTACTTATATTTAATTAATTGTAAAAAGATTAATTAGAGGGGTACTGCGTGCAGGTTAGTCATCTCCTCAAAACGCATCGTCACTATGCACAACTGGGACAGTGACAGAGGATTGCTTTAATGAGTCCTACAATTGGTCATCTTCACTTGGTGATTTAAGGGGTCCTCACCTGGATGGGTGTTGTGTTTTATTCTATTTGTTGTTTTTTAAGTATCTTTGTGACTATTTGAAGTAATTTAAGAATACATTTTATTGAAGATTTTGTATGAGATTGGTGCACTCTTTTTTTGTTTTATACCAATAAAGAATTAGACAAAGGGCTTAACCCTTCCCCACATCAAAAACCAAAATAAAGTTTTGCTAAATGATGCACTTTAATCTTGTCTAAGCAGCATCTGCAATTGTGTGGCCAGAATCTAACCAAAGATTAAAAGAACTGTTATATTCCTGATTTGAATGACAGTGTTAAATATGGAACTTCCTGTTCCCTCTTTGACCTAAGTAATTCCAAGTTTAAATCAAAGTCAAATTACAGATAGACTATAATGGCTAATATTTCAATATAAACACAGTTTTGCAGGCAGTAGGCTGGGCAAATATTAGTATTAAACATAAAAAATATACAGTGCCAGAATAACATGGAGAATGATGGTCAAACCCTTGGTTTGCTCATGGACTACCAACAGAAACTAGTGAAGACTACTGAGTGCTTAGATCTATACATTAGATATTTGTACATAGGCAATAAGGTATTATGTGGTTTTACTTTTTGGTGTTCATCATACCAGATTCCCATGTGCAAAAAGATATTGACATTTGCACAAGTGTTGTAACAGGTTTCTTTTAGAATCACTGGGATAGCTGAATTTATAGCCCAGTTTTGCATGTTCTAGAGCTCACGTCCACTAACTGATAGTTCAAAGACTTTTTACAGTTACAGTTGTTTAAATATACTAATGAATTTTTATTTTAGGATTTAATACAGCAAAGGGAGATCTTGTAAGATTTATTCTCTACAACAAGCCTATTAATGTGAAGCTGCACAAAGAAGCTCTCAGATTTTTATCAGTACTTGTCTTTGTGGCTGTGTGTGCGGTCATCTATACTGCAATTGTGTTTAAAATGAATGGGGTAAGTACATTATGCATGTTCATCTGAAAATATGCCTAAAATATCGAATCAGTTGACAAAGCATACTGGGGGAATTCAATAAAGAAATAAGGACAGTTTTTTGGTGCTATGGCCCTTTAAAATGACTTGCGCCATTAAAAAACCTTGACCGCCCGTTTTGGTAACTTTACCGACATGTGTGGCCGATTTTTTACAAAAGTGGCGCTATTTATTCACCAAATAATAATAAAAAAAAAAACCTCCTTTTAAATCTGATTGTACAACATTATAAATTGTCTGTCCTCTCCTATAAGAAGGAATAAGGGGGATAGCTTAGTTCTAGTTCTGGGAAGTAATTTCTGAGTAATGGCAAGTGTTTACATATGCGGGCACGACTCACGCATGCGTTTTCTTTGCTGTGGCAGTAAAAGGTGGTGACAGGTACTCTTTATGGAGGAATCTGGGGTCTAAAGGACCCCAAATCCCTTCTTTGCACTTCAAAGTATTCAGATTGCCAAAAACTGCAATTCTGAATACTGTCATTTTAAAAAAAAATTGGTGCCATTCACAGCCGAGTAAATCGGAAGTAACGTTGTGACGTGTTTACACATAGGAGATTCGATCAAAGCCGTTTCTGACTTTGTTCCAGTCTCTCTCCAGCCGGCGGAAGTGCCAGATCATGGCTCGGGTCTCCCAATGGGACGGGAGGCCCGGAAAGAGCGGACAAAGGTGGCAGGAGGGGGGGTGACCCCTCTCGCTCCTGTGGGATAACCCTAAAGAGCTGACCGCCCACTCTAATAAATGGTACTGGGGTGATGCCGGCATCACTCTGGTATAACCCCTGAAAGCCGTGAACGCAAATGTGCCTACGGTCGGCGCGAAGGGGTTAAAAAGCAATCTTAATAGTTGAATCTACGATTGAACTTTAACCTGCCTAGCGGTATTCCCGAGTCTAAAAAACATATATAGGGTGCGCTAATCCATTGAAAACACAATAGAGATGATTCAAATAATAAAAGATAGTCCACAAGTGATGTGATGTGTTGAATCCTGATGTCACTCTACACCGTCCACCACCATAGTGATCATTAACCTCCCTGGCGGTATTCCTGAGTCTGGATCGGGGTGGAATTTCAGTACCTTTAGCGGTAACCCCGAGCCAGACTCGGGATTGCGTCGCAGGATACAGGGAGAGTTACTTACCTTGTCCCCTGGATCCTGCAATGTCTCCCCGCTGTGTGTGTGAACTTTCTCCTCGCTCGATTCAAACAGTGCCCGAGTGCCGCCGAGCTCTGTTCCCTGCGACGTTGCGACGCAAGGAGGCGGAGATCAGCGCCAAATTCAAAAAAGTAAAAACACAATACACATACAGTATACTGTAATCTTACTGATTACAGTACTGTATAAAAAAATTACACATCCCCTTTGTCCCTAGTGGTCTGTCCAGTGCCCTGCATGCACTTTATATATATTATAAATAGTTTTTTCTGCCTGGAAACTGGAGATTGTCCATAGCAACCAAAAAGTGTCCCTTTATGTCAAAAGTGGTTTTAGACCAGATAGAAAACAGCGATAATAAATTGGAATCACTTGCAGAATTGAGCGATAGCGATTTGTGGGGAAATTCGTCATCAAACACTAAAGCCCTGTACACACGGGCAGGAATCCCTTCGGAAAAAAAACAGTCGGTTTTCTCAACGGGATTCCTGGCAAGCTTGTCTTCCCAAGCCCTGTGTACTGACGGCCATTCAAAAGAACCGCCGTCACCTTAAGATATCCTCCGTTTCTGACCCCTCTACCTTTTTACCGCCATAGGACAACCGCAATATCAATATGCCCTTTGACATCCATGATTCTTTTCTTTCTAAACTATGTACTGTATCATCACTTGGTATCACTGTATGTCTGGACCAACTTACAAGATCACTGATTAAACATATCCAAACGTAGCTTCCACTCCTGAAGGTAATAAGGTATAAGGTACAGCCTATATAGGCATCATATTGTCCTACTTCTGACATGATGGTAAACGTGTTTTACCGGTTTCCCTCCCCTTTTCCTTACCCCCTGCACAGTCAGGGTTAAACCTCTTATGTTGAATAGAGAATTTACGCATGTATGCTTTGCAGACACTATGTTTTATACCACTGTATTGTGCAAAACCCAATAAATATAAAAAAAAAAAAAAGAACCGCCGTTCTTTTGAATGGCAAGAATGCGGTGACGTCATCGACTACGACGAGTCGGCACTCGTCACATTCAATGCCGTCACCGCCATCTTGCTACACCCCACACTAACCATGTATGCTACCGCGCAGTTTTCTTGCCGAGAAAACCGGTAGTGTGTACGAGGCTTCAATCTAATGACAGCAACAATTCTGCAACTGAGCAAATTTCAGTGTTTTTGATTTGATTACATTACTTAATAATTTTTATTATTATTATATTATCATTTGTTATAATTATTTATAGTTATTTATTATATTATAATTTATGATTTTGTGTTTCAAACTTTATCATACCCGGGATGTCTACTAGACTCTTGTTTGGACAGATTTAAGCGAGTTATTCCTAAGAATTGCAGGTCTACAATATAAAACGCCAAATTTCCATGCAAAATAATTGTACCGCTTTCAGCACCTAAAATCTGACAGAATCATACAGCCAGGGAGGTTAAACTACAAAACCTTCTGCCAGGGAGGTTAAGGAAAATCCCCTGCTCTGTAATCTCTCCTGCATCTCATTTAATCTGTGTGGTTTATTTTCTAAAACTTAAGAGTGCAAAATCTGGTGTAGCTCTGCATAGAAACCAATCAGCTTCCAGTTTATTTTTTGTCACAGTTTAATTGAGCAAGCTGAAGTTAGAAGCTGGTTGGTTACCATGCAGAGCTGCTCAGATTTTGCACTCTCCAGCAGTGGGGGCTGGTGGGCTTTTCTTCTGGAGGGGCAAACAACCAGCAGTACCCCCGACCACTCTATTTTGAAGCCTATTAGAGCCTCTGGCTCTAATCACGTGCTTCACAAAACACACCCCTGCCCACCCCCACCATAGGAATTAATGTGCTGACATCCTAAAAGGGGCCTGGCACATGGACAGGGAGGGCAGTGGAGGTGTTATGGGGTATATGGTGCTCGTGAGCCCACATTGCACGGGCTTCCCCTGCTCTCCAGTTTTAGTAAATCAACCCCTCTGTTCCAACCTACCCTCATCCATTACCACCCATTTTCATTTCATAAATTGGCTGTGTGCAATTGATTTAAAAACCAATTGGATGAAAACTAGAATAGTGTAGCAATTGGTTCCGATCCATAGGTTTAGTTTACAGATAGGTAAACTAATCTCCCTTCCCTTATTATAATCCTAGCATCTAGAAATGGAATATTGTGTTAAATTAACCACTTCAGCACCAGAAGATTGGGCGGCCCAATGACCAGGCCATTTTTTGGATACGGCACTGTGTCGCTTTAACTGACAATTGCGCGAACGTGCGATGTTGTACCCAAACAAAATTGACGTCCTTTTTTTGCCACAAATAGAGCTTTCTTTTGATTGGTATTTGATCATCTCTGTGGTTTTTATTATTTGCGCGATAAAAAAAAGAGCGAGAATTTAAAAAAAAAAACACAATATCTTGTACTTTTTGCTATAGTAAATATCCCAATAAAAAAAAAAAAAAATCCTCAGTTTAAGCCGCTATGTATTCTTTTACATATTTTTGGAGAAAAAAAATCGCAATAAGTGTATATTGATTGGTTTGTGCAAAAGTTATAGCGTCTACCAACTATGGGAAAGATTTATGGCATTTAAATGGCGTTTTTATAATTTTTTACTAGTAATGGCGGTGATCTGCGTTTTTTTGCGGTATTGCGAAGTTGCGGCGGACAGGTCGGACACTTTTGACACATTTTTGGGACCGTTCACATGTTATAAATATGCACTGATTACTATGTAAATCTCGCTGGCAGGGAAGGGGTTAACATTATGGGGGCGATCAAGGGGTTAACTGTGTTCCCTATTGTGTGTTCTAACTGTGGGGGAGGAAGGGGACTCACTATAGGAGATACTTTGCAGAAACACACAATAGGGGTTATTTACGAAAGGCAAATCCACTTTGTACAAACTACAAGTGCAAAGCGCACTTAAAATTGCACTGAAAGTGCACTTGGAAGTGCAGTCGCTGTAGATCCGAAGGGGACATGCAAGGAAAAAAAAAACAGTATTTTAGCTTGCACATGATTGGATAATAAAATCAGCAGAGCTTCCCCTCATTTCAGATCTACCCCTCAGATTTACAGCGACTGCACTTCCAAGTGCACTTTCAGTGCAATTTTAAGTGCACTTTGCACTTGTAGTGCAAACTGGATTTGCCTTTTGTAAATAACCGCCAATATGTCTTCTCTCCTCTGATAGCATGGGGATTTGTGTGTTTACACACACAAACCCCCGTGCTGCCGCTCGTGCACGCTGTCGTGCATCGGGTTCCCGCCGTGCAGCGGGCACGCAAGCCTCCGGCGCCAGTCACACGCCCTCTGGTGGATCTCCTGGACGAAGCCATATATATACACGGGATTTCGGCCAGGAGAGCCATTCTGCCGCTGTATCTGAGCCGCACAGATATACTGACTGCCGACCTAACTGCTGACCATCCCTTTGCTTTATTCTGGTATGTTGGAGGTGTCAGCAGCCTAAAGGTCTGAGCGCTGGGCAGAGCTTTTATGTGGGAAGGTTGCAGCACCTATACACCTGTTTCCCTATATAAAATATGACTTTTTGAATTGAATTACTGAAACAAATTAACTTTTTCATTAAATTTCATTTTTTTTTTTATGCGCCTGTATTACCTTGGGGTCTATTTATTCATGTTTTGAACCAAAATTTACACAATTTTTACCCATAATTTACCTCACACTAGATTAAATTGAAAAATTTATGAATTTTGGGTTAAAGCTTTGTGAATCTTGGGTAAAAAGAATGATAAATAGACCCCATTGTGTTCTTCAATGGCTAGCTATGCTTTTTGTTTACCACCTAAAATTTAGAGTTATACTTGTTTATGTAAGGTAGCTTTTATGAAAAACAAAGCTTACTGTGGTTAAGCAGATTTTTTCCTTGTTCTTCTTCCCCACAGGCCAGTGTACATGATATAGTACTGATGTCATTATTGATGCTAACAGCAGCTGTGAATGCTGCCCTTCCAGCCACCATTACACTCGGTCTTCTTTATGGACAAACAAGACTGAAGAAACTCGGTATATTCTGCATTAGTCCTCAAAGGATTAATTTAGCTGGGCAATTAAATCTTGTATGTTTTGACAAAGTAAGTTTAATCTTATGAATGGTTTGCATTCCATAAATGTTTTCCATGATCATAATAAAGTGAAAAGAAAATGCAAAGCATTGCTTTTGCTAGCTAATTAAATGATTTAGCGAAATGGTTTAGCTATTCCTGAGTTTGCCATAGAAAGTGGCTTCCTATGGGGGTACGCAGAGAAGAGGAGCAGCCAAGAGTGCCAGCGGGGGACCCCAGAAGAGGAGGAACAGGGCTGCTCAGTGCAAAACCATTGCACAGAGCAGGTAAGTATGACGTTTGTTATTTTGTTTTTAAAATAACCTTTACAATCATTTTAAATATTTATTTTAGTTACTATTACTTTAAAAAAAACAAAAATTATACTTTTACAGGTATCTGAATTGTGTAAGCCACGTGAAAGCACTTCCCTTATAATTTCTTCACCTTCATATGGCCTGTACTTCTGCATGTGATTTTAAACAGGAATGTGATTTGAGCCTTTATTCTGTATAGTTTAAATCGCACTGAATTCATACCAAAATCATACAGGACCCTTTTTTTGGTCGCACCAGAATCGGATTACATGGGTGTTCACACCCATGCGATCAAATTCTGGAAATTGCACTACGTTTGCGAACTGATTTTGGGTGTCATACACACCTGCAGCAATTTGCATTAACGGGGTGCTATTTGGATGCGGTGTGGAATCCACACAGAACTCATTGCAAATTTGCAGTGCACAAGTGTGATCCGGCACTAAAAAGGCAAAATGGGCTCATCAGTTGCACATGGCTCATAACAGTAATTCAAAGCAATAATAATATAACCTTTTTGCAAAGTAAATTTTATACTGTAGTGATGGGCTGAAGACCCCCAGTTCAGTTTGCACCAGAATTCCCGAACATGTAAAAAGTTCGGACTGAACCGTGAAACCCTATTAAAGTCTATGGGACCCAAACTTGAAAAATCAAAATTTCCCATTTTGAAGGCTTATATGCAAGTTATTGGCCATAAAAAAATGGCATAGGGGCCGGGTACTGCCCTGGGGGACATGTATCAATGTAAATTTCGTTTTTAAAGGAGCAGTAATTTTAATGATGCTTAACGTGAAACAATAAAAATTAAAAATTCCTTTAGGCCCCGTTCACACCTATGCGAATTGGTTGCGGCTTACACCGCCATTATAAAATACATTGATTCCAATGAGGCTGGTTCACATATGTGCAATGCATTCGCACTGTGCATTACCAAAAAAACGTGTGCGTTCTCTAGGCATTGCGGTGCCCTGGCCATACCCCGACAACCCTGGCCGTTGGTTGCCGGGGTATGCGGGCGGGGGGCTTATCGGAATCCAGGAGCCCCCTTTAATAAGGGGCCCCCAGATCCTGGCCCCCCACCCTATGTGAATGAGTATGGGGTACATCGTACCCCTACCCATTCACCTGGTGGAAATAAAATGGCAATAAAAACACTACACACGTTTTTAAAGTCATTTATTAGTCAGCTCCGGGGGTCTTCTTCCGACTTCGGGGGTCTTCTTCCAACTTCGGGGGTCTTCTTCCAACTTCGGGGGTCTCTTCGTCGCCTTATTCCCTCTTCTCTCCTGGAGATGTTGACTCCTCGCTGTCTCCGGCTGTAATGCGAGAGAAGAACCGGAGAGCGCGGAGACGACACCGAAGTCGGAAGAGACCCCCGAAGTTGGAAGAAGACCCCCGGAGCTGACTAATAAATGACTTAAAAAACCTGTGTAGTGTTTTTATTGCCATTTTTTTTCCACCAGGTGAATGGGTAGGGGTACGATGTACCCCATACTCATTCACATAGGGTGGGGGCCGGGATCTGGGGGCCCCCTTATTAAAGGGGGCTCCTGGATTCCGATAAGCCCCCCGCCTGCATACCCCGACAACCAATGGCCAGGGTTGTCGGGAAGAGGCCCTGTCCTCATCAACATGGGGGCAGGGTGCTTTGGGGTGGGGGGGCCGCAGTGCGCCCCCCTGCCCCAAAGCACCCACCCCCCCATGTTGAGGGCATGCGGCCTGGTACGGTTCAGGAGGGAGGGGGGGCCGCTCTCTCGCCCCCCCTCTTTTCCTGCGGCCTGCCAGGTTGCGTGCTCGGATAAGGGTCTGCTATGGACTTTGGGGGGAACCCCACGCCGTTTTTTTTGGCGTAGGGGTTCCCGTTAAAGTCCATACCAGACCTAAGGGCCTGATATGCTCCTGGAGGGGAACCCATGCCAGTTTTTTTTTTTTAATTTGGCGTGGAGTTCACCCTCATGATAACAGCGGCGAGACTTCCCAGGTCGGCAAGTCCGCAGCTAAAAACGCAATGGAACCGCTGAACAACTGATTGCGAACTTGGCAAAGACTCCAAGCTTAAAAACGCAACGCATAGGTGTGAACCTAGCCTTAAACATGGGATGCATGGGGAGTCTGCCTGTAAAGTGGTGCATCTGTACCGTGTATAGAACCTGCTGCAGCAAAACTGACATATATAAAGAAAGAAAAATTAAATTTATATTCTTTTTGCCCGGCTGCAAGCTTCTTTGGGAAAAAAAAACATTGCTTGCAATACAAAAATGTAAAAAACAAATAAAAATGGTGTGCCCCCCCCACCCCAATCCATACCAGGATCTTTGAGTCTGCTATGGATTTTAAGGGGAACCCTGTGCCAAAATTAGAAAAAAATGGTGTGGGGCCCCACAGAATCCATACCAGACCCATAGGTCTAGTATGAATTTTGAGAGGACCAATTTTAAAAAAATGACGTGGGGTCCCCCTCATAATCCATACCAAACCCTTATCTGAGCATGCAGCCTGACAGGCCAGGAAAGGGGGGGTGAGCGAGTGCCTCCCCTGAACCATACCAGGTCACATGCCCTAAACATGGTGGTTTGCTTTGGGGCAGGGGGGCTCTGCCCCCTCACCCCAAAGCACCTTGTCCCCATGTTGATGGGGACAAGGGCCTCTTCCCCATAACCCTGGGCTGTGGTTTTGGGCAAGGGGCTTATCAAAATCTGGAAGCCCCCTTTAACAAGGGGGCCCCCAGATCCCAGCCCCCACATGTGAATGAGTATGGGGTACATTGCACTCCTACTCATTTAAAAAAAAAAATTAAATTACAATTCCTTTAATTAACCTCCCTGGCGGTAATCCCGAGCGTGACTCAGGGTTGTTTTTTTTAGCTAGGATCGGTAACCCTGAGTCACGCTCGGGGTAACATTGCAGAGCCCGCAGCGGAGGTTTCTTACCTTCTCCTGGCGATCCAGCGATGATGTCCTCTGCTGTGATCGCCAGCGAGACCTCTGGCGGGTGTCGGCGCTTCCTGGTTCCGTTCCCTGCGAGCCGCAGCGTCGCATGGGAGCGGAACTGGGCGGCAAATTTAAAAAGTTCAAAAGTTCACACAACACAAACACAGAAATAAAAGCAGTTATATTGTATCTGATTACACTGTATTACACTGTATCATCTCTGATCACCATACAGTGCCCTGTACAGTGCCCCCTTGCCTGTTATCTGTGCCCATAAAAATATGGCATCAAAAAAGCACTTTACCAAAACGGCGCTTTTGGAGCAGATGAGTGACAGCGGCAGCGACACGGAGTTGCTCGCAGAAGAGAGCGATAGCGAGTCGTGGGGAGATTTGTCATCTGACACTGACACCGACACGGATCTGGCAAGTGACAACGGCGATGATCCTGCACCTGACCTCAGCGACCTCAGCGATGTGCGCACTTGGTGCCCTATAGACACCGATACGGACCAGGTAGCGCCCCCAAGATTTCCCTTCACTGGATCACCTGGGATGAAGGTAGATGTGGAGTGTGACAACCCTCTGGCATACCTGCAATTATTTCTCACTGAAGAGGTAATTGAAAAAATTGTCACAGAGACAAATCGTTACAACGATCAGCAATCCGCTATGCTGCATGCCAGATTTTCCCGAAGCAGAAAGTGGGAACCGGTGACGAAAGAGGACATCTGCCACTTTCTGGGACTCATTATTCTCCAGGGGGTGGTGGGGAAACCGCTCCAGAAATGGTACTGGACCACCAATAAGCTACTGGCCACTCCGTTTTTTAGCACCGTGATGTCTGAATATCGTTTTTCCCTCATCATGAAGTATTTCCACTTCACGAACAATGAGGAGTTTGATGAGGCCACGCATCCTGCGCCCAAGCTAAAGAAAATCTGGGAGGTATGCCAAATGATCGTGGCCAATTTCCAGCGGACCTACGTGCCAGACAGGGACGTCAGCGTGGATGAAAGTCTGATGGCCTACAAGGGACGCCTAAGCTGGATACAGTACATCGCATCCAAAAGAGCGCGGTTTGGCATCAAATTCTTTATGCTCTGCGAGTCATCCACCAGATACATATGGAATTCGGTCATTTACACCGGTAAAGGCACGAAGTTCAACCCAAGGTACAGCGGCTATGGGATGGCCACATCATCTGTCCTTACGCTGCTGGAGCCATTGCTGAACCAGGGATATTGTGTGACCACGGACAACTTCTATACATCTCCGGAACTTTTTGAGGTTTTGCTACAAAATAAAACTGATGGGTATGGTACCGTTAGGCCTAACCGACGTGGCATGCCATCTATGTTTGGCAAGAAAAAACTAAAAACAGGAGAAATGGTTGCCTGGCAGAAGGGTAAGATGATGGCAATGCGATGGCGAGACAAGAAGGACGTGTGTCTCATGAGTACTGTGCACAATACCGCCACTGCCATGGTCCACACAAGAGGTGGGAAAGATCTGTTGAAGCCGCAAGTTGTGATGGACTATAATAACACCATGGGAGGTGTCGACAGAGCCGATCAGGCAATGACATTTTACCCGGCTATGCGCAAACAGCAGAAAAAATATTATAAAAAGATTTTCAGGCATCTTTTGGAACAATGCCTTTGGAATGCGTATATCCTATACAAAGCAAAGAGTGGCATGCCTCTTGTTCATTCCGACTTTATCTGGAAGGTGGCTGAGCAGATTTTTGTAAACCACCAGATGCCATCAGTAGCTGTGAACAGACCCGGACGACGTGCTGTTGGCGTTGTCAACCCAGAGCGCCTGACTGGACGTCATTTTTTGGACTATATACCGCCAACCGCAAAAAAGCAAGCACCTACCAGGATGTGCGTGGTCTGCTGTTCCAAGAGAGATGGCAATGGTAAAAAAGTCAGAAAAGAAACAAGATACCATTGTCCAGATTGCGACGTTGGACTTTGTCTAGTTCCATGCTTTAAAATGTATCACACTCAGGATGTGTATTGAATTTTCTTTGTTTGACAAATGTCATTATTTTCTTCTGCATTATTGAATAAAATCATATTACTTATTAGATTATAATTCATGATTTTGCGTTTCAAATTTATCACATCTGGGATGTCTACTAGAGTCTTGTTTGGTCAGGTTTAAGTAAGTAATTACTAAGAATTGCAGGCCTACAGTACATAACGCCAAATTTCCATGCAAAATAATTGTACCGCTTTTGGTACATAATTCCAGACAGAATCATACCGCCAGGGAGATTAAAAAAAAATGGCCCCCGATCCATCGGCAATCACGCCACCTGCTGCACCTTTAAAAAAAGCTTCGCCCACGATGAAGGCTACCACCATGTGACAGTTGTTAATTAGGTAAGGGGCAGGGCCACCTGGCGACATCACCTTGTGACGCCGCCCCCTTGTGACATCACCAACCCAGCATGCACTGGGGTGGGTGATGTTACATGGGCGCGGTGCCACCAGATGACATTGCCAGGTGGCTCCGCCCCTTACCTATTTAGGAACTGTCAGAAGGTGAAGCAGGCATTCAACGTGAGCCTTCGTCGTGGACAGGGATTTTTCTTTTTTTTCTTTTTTCGGGTCCGGCGGTGTGGCAGGCGTCATGATTGACAATGTACCCCATACTCATTCACATGGAGGGAGGCATGATTTAGGGGCCCCCTTGTTAAGGGTTGTGGGGAAGAGGTCCTTGTCCCCATCAACATGGGGACAAGGGGCTTTGAGGTGGGGGGGCAGAGCCCCCCACCCAAAGCACTCCTCATGTTGAGGGCATGTGGCCTGGTATAGTTCAGGAGGGGGTGCTCGCTCGTCCCACCCCCCTTTCCTGGCCTGCCAGGCTGTATGCTTGGATAAGGGTCTGGTATGGAATTTGGTCTGGTAAGGATTGCTTCAGCCAATCAGAGTTTAGAATGCTCTGTGCGGTGCGAAATGCATTACAGGGCACTCAGCAGGTGAACATCCTGCCAAGCACCCTGCAAATTTGGGTGTTTGCTGAACACCTGAACGGGCACTGTTCAGGAGCCAAACTGATGCTTAGCCCGAACTTTTCACCCATTACTAGTATACTGTTACCCAAAGTGATATACCTTTGGATGCTTTTAAATAATCTTTGTTACAATAATGTCACTTATTTTCATGCAAAGTGTTGAGAGGCTAACTGCCCATAGTTTGGAGGGTAAATTAAAAATTGTGCAGATGTTACAGGATTTTCCCTGGTTGATTTATGCAGGACAAAAGTTGTCTTCTTTTATTGTATTTGAAAACAAGGACATTGCAAAATAAAAACTTTCAAAGAGCTATACAAGCTGATGTGGCACTCCTATCCATTTAAAACTTTAGTCAACTTCTCCAAGGTCCAGGAGGACCCCGCAGTTGCTGGTTAGCAGTGTCTAGGATTGAAAACCACCCATCATGTTATAACGTATCTCCGTAATGCGCACCTATCTCACAAAGATCTTTAAGACAAGAAAAGTTTTTTTAACTGTTTTTTGGAGACAAAGGACAGTTTTCTCTCATTGTTTAGATAAACAAATCAGGCACCAACCTGGCAGTGTGGATTCCCCCAGCCTATTGCCTATACCCTGGCATTTACACATTCAATTAATTACATTTCCATACTGCCAGAAGCAATCACAGTGACTGATATCTAACCAAGTAGATGACACACACACACCTATCAATCATACAGTTTATTAGAGATATTTATATACATAACTAATTACATCAGCCATTGGAGATTTTACATACTCCTCACATTGTAATAATAAGAAAAATAATCTGTTTATTATTTTTTATTTTAGACAGGCACTTTAACAGAAGATATCTTAGATTTATACGGCATACTTCCTTGTGATAACAGCAGGTAAGTTTGAATTAGCCAGTGAGGTAATATGAACGAATTCACGATACTAAATATATTCATTTACACAATTCTAGTTTTCTATTTTTATAATGCTAATTCATAATTTCCAGTATGCAGCATCTATGGCTCGTGATAGCACTACTTCCACTACTTGGTTACATGCAGTTCATTGTGATCTCAGATGTCCTTGGGATTTCCTCTAAGCTCCCATTTTAATCTACTAACAGGAAAGAGCTAATCAAGCTCTGCTCTTTCTCCTCCTGCAGCAACAGAGGGATCTATTGCTTGCTTATAATAGCCATTAAATTACTTTTAAAACTGATCAATTGCTACATAAGTGTGTGAAGGCTGTATTATATTCCCCCTGATCATATCCAATCCCACATGAAAAAGGGTAAAAAAAACAAAAAAAAACTGACAACATAAAAACAAAAACTGTCTTGATCCTGGATGTGAGCTTTGTCAAATGCTATCTAAACATATGCATTGCCAATCAACTATTCTGTGATCTCAGATGTGAAAAACAGTGCCATGATTGCTCACACCTGACTCAGTTTTGATACTACGCTAATTAATACAAATCAGAAAAGTTCTACTAAACTGAACATACATTAAGGTAACCAGATTTTTTAAATGAAATCCGGGGACATTTTTTATTTTTACTAGTAATGGCGGCAATCAGCCACTCTCTGCCCGTCGCCGCCCGCCTCACAGCCTGTCAAGTCTTACTCTCCGGGCCCCGGCTACTATTGGATGGGGAGCGGAGGAAGATCACTCCATTAGGGAAGGCAAGGAGATAAACAGGCAGGGCGGCTGGCCGAGACTTGAGCCAAGGCAGAAGAACATGCAAGCGGAGCTGAATGGGCATGCACCCGAAACTGAAGAAATATTCCCTCCGCTCTGACCAGCACATGATCATCAGAAAGGGGCACAGATAATGGAAAACAATACACCCCCCTAAGCTAGTAGGTGCAGGGATGTGTAATTCAGAATTATTATTTTTTAATTCTGCACTGACTGTCTTTGAAATTGCCCAGGCCCCTGTTTAATTCCAATCCGGGGACAAAACCGGGGACAGACTTGGTCCGGGGACAGTGTCCTCAATCCAGGGACTGTCCCCAGAAACCGGGGATGTCTGATCACCCTAACATACATAGACATCACAATCCTCATATTCAAATCTTGTGCCTCCAAATCCTGATTAGCAGAATGCTGCATCTGTAATATATAAAATAAAAAAGAATCACGAAAAAAAAAAATGAAAAAAAAAAAAACAGAATAGTATGATGGTGTACATACATGTGTCAGAGATTTTGCAAACTGAGAGCGTGCTGGGGTGGCCTATGAGGGTATACATATGCATAGATATTGCAAGCAGATAGCATGCTGGAGTATGGCCATGAGGGTGTACATAATGCAGAGATTGTATTCAGAAAGCATGCTGGAGAGGCCACGAGGGTGTAATGCAGAGATTTCAGTCAGAAAGCATGCTGCAGCAGCCATGATGGTGTAAATATATGCTGAGATAGCAGTAAGAGAGCGTGCCGCAGCAGCCATGATATTGTACATATATGCAGAGTTTGCAGTCAGAGCATGCTGGAGCAGCCATGAGGGTGTACAATGCAGAATTTGCAGTCAGACAGCGTGCTGGAGTAACTTACAAGTCCACCATGTTTGGCTTCTTCTCGTGTCTCTCACTTAGGAAGTTCTGCAACGCCCGGCTCCGCCCACAGGAAATTACCTTAAACAACCATTAACCACCGACACATGCAATATATTACCGCATGAGAAAATGTGGTAGTTACCGCACAAACAAAAGAATACCGCTGTCCTTATGTTTACGCTAAATTCTTAGTGAATTGAACTTTCACAACCGATTTACGACATGTAGTATTTTACCGCATTTTATTTGCCGTCATTTAACTCTTAGTGAATCAACCCCTATTTCATTCATTGTCATTTATAAAATAAAATCAGTATTGGCTTAATGTATTTTTAATGTTTAACATATTTGATGATGTTCATTTGGGACAAGGTAATTATTTATATGTGTTCTACAGCTAGTTATGTCTTAGCTATATGCTTATTTTAACTCTTTTAGATATGTTCCCTAAAATTTTCTGTACATCTTTGCAGGTTCCAGGATATGAATTTGCTTAAAAGCTCTAATAATTTGTCCTGGGGCCTAGTACTTCAGGCTATGACTAGCTGCCATTCCTTAATCAAGATGGATGGGAAATTAAATGGAGATCCACTGGACTTGAAAATGTTTGAAGGGACAGGATGGGTACATTATTTTCCTATATTACACTAATCTGCATTAGGTTGGTTTTTAATACTGGATTAAGAGTAGTAATCCAATTAAGGCATTTACTAAAATCATCTTATCTGCTTACTAGGATAATGTTCTCTTATATGACATTACTCACCACTATACTCTTATCTGTAATCCCATTCAATGTGTTAGAAATCAGTGCATCGTATGAGGATAAAGAAATGTAGGTTATGATTTAGGTATAATTTTTTCTTTTTTTAAATTTCACTGTTTGAAATTTGCAACAGGAACTTCAAGATTATCAAGCTAAAATTGTAGAAGATGGGCCACTGATTACTTGCACAAAAGCAAAACCTGGATCTAAAGCAGGAAAGGCAAGTTTTTTTTTATACTATTTCATCTAGAAAATGCAAGATAAAGAAACTTCTACAATGTTTATGTAGCAATGTGGCAAGGCTGCATACATATTTTGTAAGAACTGTAATTCATTTTAGTACCAAGCTTAAATTAGCCAGTGCAGATTCCCCAACAAGGGCCGTCTTTAAGGCAGAGCAAAAGGGGAAGCTGCCCTGGGCCCTCTGATTGTCGTGGGGCCCAAAGAAGCTGCCTCATACTTGTCAACTATCCTGGTTTGAATTCCCTTGTCCCTTGAAGTTTTAGTCCTGTGCTTCGTCCCAATATCTCAGTTACTAATGCTGCCCAGCTTTGCCCTATTGTTGTGTAGGGATGACATACCTGCAGACCCTGTGTTTACATGTAAATAACCGTCATTCATATGTAAATAGGGACGACATTCATATGTAAATTGTGGAGTCCGGTGGAATTGATATGTAAATAAAGGCGGAATTCATATGTATATCATGCTGTTGGATCCCTAGGAGTTTTCTGTCTATTGATTGGTCCGCTCACCTCCCCAGTCCATGGTGTGCAGGCAGTGTGGAGATGATGTGCTGTAACCTCTAGCAACCAATCAGTGAGCAGTATTACTGTGCAGTAATCTCTAGCAACCAATCAACAAGCAGAAATCATGTGCTGTAACCTCTAGCAACTAATCAGTGAGCTGTAATGTGTTCTGTAGCCTCTCACAACCAGTCAGCAAGCGGTAATGATATGCTGTAATCTCTTGCAACCAATCGCAATCGCTGCCTGATCTGATACAGGAAACTGATTTTAAGTCTAGATGCTATTTATTGTATGTCTCAGAGCAGGTAGGGAGTGAAATTTGGGGGCCCCAAGAAAATTAAAATTAAAATTAAAGTTGCATAGAACACGGTTGCCAGTCACTGAGTCTTTTCCAGTGCTTCTTTTATTAAACACAACGTTAGCAGAATGAGGGATGGAGGGTTAGGGGGAGTTCAGGAACCTGATACAGATCACTGAGAAAACTTGAGATCCTGGAGACAGGTACACTCGCTGTCGTTGGATCTTGCTCACCCGGATAGGCCCCTCTCACCGGCCTAGCAGCCGGGATGATGCACAGACAAATGAAAAGTCTCTGCCACAGACTTGGTAATCAGAATTTCCAAAGTTTAAGCACAACTGCACAGTATAAGAAAGTCCTTTAAGCCGACCCGGCAATACTGTGAGGCAGATTGGTTGAAATGCATCCTCCAATTGAGGCCCCAGGCTCCTCTCGAGATACCAGCCTTCCGCTGCGTATTCTCCAAGATGAGTCCTCCCCTGGTTCCTTCAACTGCTCGGCTTCTTCCCACAGGACAGACAGCACAGGACCACCCTCAAACCAGTAGGCCCCAGACAGCTACTGGGCCTACCTCCAGTAACGAAACCTCGGGCCTGCAGGCCCCGAGGCAGAAGAGGAGTTGTCACATACCTCCGGCCAGGGTGGCCACGAGGTGAGAGAGAGACTAAAAAAATGGCGTCTGCCCCTTAAGCACCCTCTCCCAGCATGCCCAGCGGTATCAACCTCCCGCTAGGTTGCCTCTGAGAAAGAGCACCCAGTACGCCTTGGCTTGTTGTACCTTCTAACACAAACCAGAGGTGGCAGCGACACCTGCTGGTAACCACGGGAAATACACCCAACTCAGCCAAGGCTGGAACATAGGCCAATTTAGCCAAAACATGGAATCTGAACTAACTACAATTCAGACATCCCACTAAATTTAGATAATAGTGCCTGGTCAACAGGAGCAGGGCGCTACATACATATAAATTATGCTAGGTTTCCTCTATTGTGACCTGAAAGTCACGCAATTTTTAGCCGTGATTTTTCTGCATTAACTTACAATGCACTTCACCGAGGTACTACTTTGAGGTTGCTGCGACTTGAAGTCGCACAGATATGAACGGTACTCATTGGAAATCATGGGGAACGACTTGTCATGCGACTTTGCAGTCCCAAGTTGCATGATAAGTTGCACTTGTGGAAACCTAGCCTTAAATGTTACTTTAGGTATAAGGTTCAGCTTTCAGCTTTTTATTGTGAACTGGCTCTTAATGTCAGCTAACCCCTTAAGGACCATGTAACACATTTATGCGTCATCCAAGAGATGGGCTTTAAACCTGTCAGTGTGTTTAGGTAGGAAAAAAGACAAAAACAAAAGACATACTATTGTTTCTTGGCTCTACTATGGGCACAAAAAAACAAATCACACGCACATACGTGGTATCGCCACAATTGTCAGGAGTAGAAAATTTATTTTGCAGGTTTTCTTGGTGGTGGGTCATGGCAATGGCACAAAATTATAGAGTTAAACTAAAAAAAAAAAATTTTTTTTTACTATTTTGGACCAGTTTTGATAATAAAAAGAAAATTGGGAGATATTCATTAACATTTCCCACCAAATAAAAGTCCAATCTGTCCTAAAAAAAAACTGGTATAACCCACCTGGATACACAAAGAAATTGATGATACGTACAGCTATGTTAACAAATGTTGAAGTTGCAAAATAGGACTGGTTGTAAACCCTTGCAACACACTTTTTGCAACAGGAAAGCCTATATACCTGTAGCTGCCCTGGATATCTCCTAAACCTAAACGGTTTAGGAGATATCCCATGTCCCCTGCATGTGCCGATGTCATCGGCACATGCGCACTAAAGCAAACTGAAGCAATGGCACATATGTGCCGTTGCTTCAGTGAGTGTGCCGTTACCGGCCAATCATTGTGGCCATTCACAGCGCCGGAGCTGCAGGGCCGTCTTTAACCACTTCCATACAGGGCTTTTTATACCACTTCCATACCGGGCCTATTCTGGCACTTCTCTCCTACATGTACAAATCATCATTCTTTTGCTAGAAAATTACTCAAACCCCCAAATTTTATATATGTTTTTTTTAGCAGACACCCTAGGGAATAAAATGACGGTCATTGCAACTTTTTATCTTGCACGGTATTTGCACAATAATTTTTCAAACGCCTTTTTTTGGGGAAAAAAATGGTTTCATGAATTAAAAAATAACAAAACAGTAAAGTTAGCCCAATTTTTTTGTAAAATATGAAAGCTTATGTTACGCCGAGTAAAAAGATACCTAACATGTCACGCTTTAAAATTGCGCACACTCATGGAATGGCACCAAACTTTGGGACATAAAAATCTCCATAGGCGACGCTTTGAAAATTTTTACAGGTTACCAGGTTCTAGTTACAGAGGAGGTCTAGTGCTAGAATTGTTGCACGTGCTCTAACGCACGCGGCGATACCTCACATATGTGGTTTGAACGGCGTTTACATATGCGGGCGGGACTTACGTGTGTGTTCGCTTCTAAGCGCAAGCTATTGGGGACGGGCGGTTTAAAAAAAATGGATTTTTTTTTTTTATTATTTTACTTATTTTTTTTTGTTTTTACTTTTTTTTTACACTTTTTTTTGATCACTTTTATTCCTATTACAAGGAATGTAAACATCCCTTGTAATAGGAATGTGTGTGACAGGTCCTCTTTATGGAGAGATGCGGGGTCAATAAGACCCCACATCTCTCCTCCAGGCTGGAAAGCATGAGATTGTGAAAAAAAATTCACTGATCTCATACTTACATGAGCCGCAATGGCGGCTTTGTTTACATTTGAGGACCCGGGCGTGACGTCATCACATCGCGCCCGGGCCTCCGATGATCATAGAGATGACTGGTGACCATCTGGTCACCAGTCATCTCTATGCTCATCACGTGACCCACCACCGGCGCCGACGATTCTCTCCGGGTCCCCGATCGCACGGGAGAGCCCGGAGAAGCACCGGATGGTGGTGGGAGTTCTTATGGTGCGCAGGATCTAGCTGCAGGCATCATTCAGATATCCCCCCTCAAACCCAGGACGTCATATGACGCCCACCCGGAGGGAGAGAGGGTTCCTGCCGGTGTCATTTTCCAATGGCCCGGTATGGAAAGGGTTAATGTTGATTGGACCCTTGGCAAAAAAATCCTTGGGAGCCCCCCCCCCATGCAATTTTTACTCTCCACCTGCTCTGAGACAAACAATAAATATCAGCTAGACTTAAAATCTGTTTACTGTATCAGATCAGGCAGTGATTGGTTTCCAGAGGTTACAGCATATCATTACCACTTACTGACTGGTTGCTAGAGGTTACAGCACACATTATGGCTCACCGATTCGTTGCTAGAGGTTACAGCACATGATTTCTTCTTGTTGATTGGTTGCTAGAGATTACTGTACAGTAATACTGCTCACTGATTGGTTGCTAGAGGTTACAGCACATCATCTCTTCACTGCAGAGGGGCCGCCTTTATTTACTGTACATATGAATGCCGCGGGCCTCAGCTATTTAAATATGAATGCTGCTGCTATTTACATATGAATGCTCCCATTATTTACATATGAATGACGGTTATTTACATGTAAACACAGGGTCTGCAGGTGAGTCAACTGTACACAACAATAGGGCAGAGCTGGACAGCATTAGTAGCAGCAGTTCACACTAAGATATCAGGACACAGCAAAGGACCAAAACTTCAAGGGACAAGGAAATTTAAACTGGGATAGTTGGCAAGTATGAGGCAGCTGCTTTGGGCCCCACCACAATGACAGGGCCCAGGGCAGCTGCCCTATTTGCCCTGCCTTAAAGATGGCCCTGTGGAGCTGAGATACCCGGAAGAAACCCCGGGAGAGATGTCGCCGGCCAGAGGGGAGTACAAGGACAGCTGCGGGGGCTTCAAAGTAGGGTAAGTAATTCATAATGAGCTAGTATGCAATGCATACTATCTCATTATGCCTTTGTCTTGCAGGGTTGTTTTTTTTTCTTCTAGGGTTTACAACCACTTTAAGGTTTGTTTTGACCCTGGTCATAAAAGCGTCGTTAAATTGCTTCTTCAATAGGAGAGAAATGTAGGGTATATAAAACACATGTTTTATATGCACTATAAATGTATGGAGATGCACAGTTACCATTGGAAAATAGGAGGAAAAGTTTGGGATTTTAAATGAGGCATATGACAGACCATAAATGTATAGGAGTATTTTTTGTATAAAAGTATTTATTATCAAAAAGTATATCTAGCACATAATACACACATGCAGAGTCAAGATGTGTACAAAACATGGATACATTAAATATATGTACACACATATATTGCATCTACCTATGGAAAATGAGCATGAAAAATAAACAGTAAATTAGGCAAGGATTATAACGTCTGTCAGTTTACTAACCATTACTGTCTGAGTCCTCCTCTCCCAGTTATATGAATCTCCCCAAAGGGTAAAATTTTTTATTTACTCTTCCCAAGTATATAAAAAAAACGACAAAAATAAGTTTTCGTGTTAGTCTGTAAATGCTTAATTTTTAGAATTTTTGATGTTTAACTGTGATCATGTTGTGTATTATGTTAAATTTTACATAACCATCTAATAAATAGTAAGAATAGTAAGTAACAGAGTAAATTTTATGATCTAGATACCCGTGGAAGGCATCATCATTCTACATCAGTTTCCATTCTCCTCCACTGTGCAGCGTATGTCAGTGATCACTCAGGTTATCGGAGAGAGTGACCTAACAGTGTTTATGAAAGGAGCTCCAGAAATGGTTATCCGTTACTGTAAACCGGACACAGGTTAATATAAGTTATTATTGAGGTTTAAGTTTGGTAAAAATAAGAAAGAAAAAATAACAAGTTGTGGTATTTCAGTTATAGGTGCAGTGTGGTGGGTGAAGTCACTTGCTGGATCACTTGCTGGCTTTTTATATATGTTAGAGACTCCTTTGTAATGTACTGCTCCTCCTTACTACACATCTGCTTTACATCTTATATTTACTGGACCTTTCTTATACTACTTCTCTGTTTTGCTGCTCCTTTGTTTACTTTGCCTCTGTTCTGTTCCAATGTATTGCTGCTCCTTTGTTTTACTGATCCTCTTTCCTGCACCTCTGCATTATTGCTAGTCTTTACTGCACTTCTGCTCTACTGCTTCTCTTTGCTGCACCTCTGCAATACTGCTCATCTTTATTATACCTCTTCATTACTGCTCCTCCTTACTGCAAATCTGCATTTCTGCATCTCCTTACTGCATCTTTCTTTTAGTACTCCTCTCTTTTACTGCCTCTCTGCATTAATGCTCTCTTTTCTCTGTGTAAGTGTTTGCATTGACTCAGGTTCACTGTAGTCTAAATGAGCGCATTGCTGTAGTTATTAGGCCTAGAAATGTGCACACTGAAATATTTCGTTTCGGAATTTCGTGTTCGTCCAAAAAATTAATTTATTTAGTTACTCCCGAAATTTGAATTTATTTATTTTGTTAAAAAATGCATTCTTCTGAAAATCCAAATGAATTAAGGTCGAATCTGTCATTGAAGGCTAATGGTGTCTGTCGAATGTTCTAAGAAGATTCGACGGAGCAGTGAAACTGTACGACACCGCAATTGTACATTTCCAGTCGAATGTTCCGCCTACAAGCTATAGTAGAATTCTAATGTTGTATGACTAGTAATAATTATATTTATTAATTATTATTACTAGTCAACCAACATTAGAATTCTTCTATAGCCTATGGGCAGAGCATTTCACCATAAATGTCCGCTCGCTGCGATCGTATGTTTTTAGCTACTTCGTCGAATCTTCATGTCTCTATAATGTCGAATCTTTTCTCTCTATGTCGAATCTTTTCTCTCTATGTTGAATCTTTTCTCTCTATGTAGAATAATATTGGACTAATAGAGTTAAGGTTAGGCACATTCGACCGCAGGTTCGATAGACACAGATTGTTATTGTCAGTGTCATGTCGAATCTCCTATCTATATTGAACTGTTATCGCAACGAAAACGAAAATAAAGCATTTGTTTATGTCGGATCTTTCGGTTTTCGGATTCTGCGCTTACGTTATCGTTTGTTAAAACGATAACGAAAATACCTGAAATTCGGAGGAAAATACATTCGGACGAAAACGAATGCACATGTCTAGGCCACAATATGAATCACATTTCCTGGCATTCAGCTGAACTGAATGCTAAATGCTGAGAGCATGGAGACATTTCTATTTGAAATACAATAGTACAAATATGCAACAGTATGCAAGCAAAGATGAGAAAGTAATGTCAAATTATATTTTCAACTAACTGTTAAAGTGGAACGTTAGTCAGAAAGTAAAGTCCTGATGCTTTGCTTCATGCTAGACTCTTTTGCAGGTATAAGTATGTAAAACATTACAAAATAAGTGCCAATACTGTTTAAATTCCAATAATGCACAGGCTCATCCTGCCTGCTCTGCACAGCCTCGGTTGCTCTTCTTGGCAGTATACCTAAAGTCAGTGAATCACTTAAAATGATCTGCTGACATCCTAAAGATTTGCTGCTGCTAAAAGTGTGTGTGTCTGGGGGGGGGGTTCAAGGAGACGAGGAGAGTTTTAAACAAGGATGCAACTGTTTTGGGCTTTAACAAAATGGCAGCCTCCAGCAAGAAGAAACAATAGCAATGCTGGAGGAAATTTACAGCACACATTCATTTTGGTAGCATATTTATTAGTATGTAATGTATGTACCTTGCACCCACCACTGTTAGAATACACTGGTCAGTGACTGCAACTGATTGTCTGCTTTGAAAAATTTCTGACATGTCCCTTTGACAGAAGTCAAATTAATAATTGACTTCTGTCAAGCATGCAAGGTCACAAACTGATCCAAATTTGGTTGGCCCCTACTTGACCTGCTGTATTAACCACTTAAGGACCAAGCCTATTTTTTGCATTTGGTGTTTACAGGTTAAAATATATTTTTTTGCTAAAAAATTACTTAGAATCCCTAGAGAACAAAATGGTGGTCATTGCAATACTTTATGTCACACCGTATTTGCGCAGCAGTCTTACAGACTTAATTTTTTGGGGAAAAATACAATTTTTTTAAATTAAAATATAAGAAATCAATAAAGTTAGCACAATTTTTTTCTATATTGTGAAAGATAATGTTATGCCAAGTAAAGTGATACTCAACATGTCATGCTTCAAAATTGCACCCGCTCGTGGAATGGCGACAATTTTTGACCCTTAAAAATCTCCATAGGCAACGTTTAAAATTTTCTACAGGTTACCCGTTTTGAGTTACAGAGGAGGTCTTTTGCTAGAATTATTTCTCTCGCTCTTAAAATTGTGGCGATACCTCACATGTGTGGTTTGAACACAGTTTACATATGCGGGCGCGACTTACTTATGCGTTCGCTTCTGCACACGAGCACGGAGAGACAGGGCACTTTAAAAAAAAATATCTTATATATTTATTTATGTATTTATTTATTTTTTTACACTGTCCCTTTAAAAAAAAAAAATGTTGGATCACAATTATTCATATTACAAGGAATATAAACATTCATTGTAATAGAAAAAAAGCATGGCAAGACCTCTTTAATGTGAAATCTGGGATCAAAAAGTCCTCAGATCGTACATTTACACTTAAAAGCAATAACAAAAAATTAAAATTACCAGGGTTATGACAGCTGCCAAAACAATGGTATTTACTGTCAGAATACCAGAGAGAGAGATATAAATTTTCCCCTGTACAAATCATTAGTAAGGCCTCGTACACACGACCGAGTTTCTCGGCAAGAACCAGCAAGAAACTTGCTGGCAGAGATGTCTTGCCGAGAAACTCGTTCGTGTGTATGGTTTCTCGTCAAGAAAACCGACAAGTAATCTTGACGAGAAAATAGAGAACCTGCTCTCTATTTTCTCGTTGAGATTCTCGTCGGCATGTTTCTCGACGAGAAAAGTGAGTGTGTGTACACTTACCTGTCCTCCCGGAAGCCCGCGCATGTTCGAAATGAATTTGACGCATGCGCGGTAGCTTCCTAGGCATAGGTAGGGTATACCAAGATGGCGGCGACGGCATCGAATGTGATGAGCGCATGCTCGTCGTAGTCGATGACGTCACCGCGTACGCTCCATTCAAAGAACCGCGGGTTCTTTGAATCGAGCGTGTGTACACTCGGCCGGGACAAGTTTCTTGTCCAAGAATCTCGTCGAAAAAAACAACATGTTTTTTTCAACGAGAATCCCGGCCGTGTGTACGAGGCTTTAGACCTCATTTGGAATATGCAGTTTGGTTTTGGGCACCAATTCATAAAAAGGATATGGGGGGACTGGAGGAAGTGCAGAGAAGGGCAACCAAACTGATAAGAAACATGGAGGAACTCAGCTATGAGGAAAGATTAGAGGAACTGAATTTATTCACTCTTGAGAAGAGAAGATTAAGGGGGTTGTAAACCCTCAAGGTTTTTCACCCTAATACAATTAAGGTGAAAAATCTCCTGTGATGCATCGGCCCCCCAGAGCCCCCCAGAGCTCTAAATGTACATAATATAACTGGATACTAACATTTATAGGTAACGTTGATACAGGGAATATCCTATTGCCTCTCAGGGGATCGGGAAGGGATTTTTTTCCCCTGCTGGAGCAAATGGGTTCATGCTTTGCTGGGGGGGTTTTCAGCTGGGGGTATAGGATTGTATGTTTGTTTGTTTTTTACCCTTTTATTGGTTGAACTACATAGACTTGTGTCTTTTTTCAACCAGACTAACTATGTAACTATGAATTTTGATGTGTATGGCCAGCTTTAGATACCACAGAAGACACATTGTAACATTAATGTGCACAATTATTTGGATATTGCCACCTACATTAAAAATTGCGCTTTTGCACGTGAAAAAGTAGGAAATTCCTGTAAAAATTGTCATAAAACTGGAAACTTCAGACTGAGCCTATGAATAAAAAATGCTTAAATCAGACCCAAGGGCATTTTTTCATTTTGGATAAAGTAAGAGAGGAATATACCTTATACCTCAGTGAGTTTTTTTGTTTGTTTGTTCGTTTTTGCCCTCTTTCTTCTACTTTCTACACCATAGTTAAAAAAGAAAGTTAGTGGAAATATCTTTAAAGTGAGGCAATCCCTGGTTGTCACCAGCGTCACCAAAACATGTGTTCCTATTAAAAGATTTCCCAACTATTTTTGTTAAAGCTTTATGCTTTAATCTCTCCTGTACTGAACAAAACGGGAAGTGGCAAAGATTTTGTCACTACTGGTTTCAGATCCTCCAATTCCTGTCCGGAATTGTGATAGCAATAAAGTTAAATAAATATGTAGCGATACCTCCAACTAAGAAGGCCGCAGATTTAGTTTGGGCCCTGATGGCAGCTCCGCCAACCCCCGGCAATAGGCTCTACCCCTTACTGGCACAGCTAGTATTGACAGTAAATTGTATATCTTATACTTTATGAATAACTGAGCATTGAGACAATACTAAATTTAAATAAGTATAAGGTTTTACTTAAGCTCTTGGTAAGAAAGATATAACAGTAATCACAGTTTACAGAATAATCATTGGTAATGCAGAGCCCTGCAACGCTAACACACTAAAGAGCTGACATGCAACAAGTGCGCCACACGGGCGACCGTTAGTTAAGTGCCCTATGGCGCAGTAACCCAAAACACATTAGAAACCCCACCAGGCCTGGTTCTGAGATCTATAACTTAGTCCTTTTTTCTTCACCGGCAGATCTTTAACGGTGGTGCACATTAACAGAGTACAAACTTTGTAATCCAATGGGGTAGGTAAAGATGGGTGGGAACTTGGCTATACGAACTGTAAGTTCAGCTATGGTACGGCTCTTCAATAAAGGTATCAGGAACAACTGGTGGGCCACGACAGTCTATAGGCCTATATGTGGTAACAGTATATCGTTTGGGCGTATGCCCTCTCACCCGCCCGGACTACGGTCTCAGTCCGGGAAACTTCCACTGACTGTGTCACACACACACTCAGTCTCTCCAGCGATCGGGTCCCCAATCCAACAAGGCTGTAGCTGAGCAAAGTCAGATGCCACCCAGGCTCGCAGAGGGGGTGGAAGGCTCTTTGGTGCTAAGCAAGGCCTCAGGCTTCAGGCCTTGCACTCCGACACATCCACACAGGAGGACCAGTCTGTGAAGTCTCGTGTCCCAAAGAGGCCGAGCCCAGCCTCGCCTCCTCCTTTTATAACCCCTCCCATGAGTCTCTGCGGCGGAACATTGCAGAATGGGGTTCTGGGTAATGTAGTCTCTCTGCATTAAAGGGGAACACCCCGCTACACACTCTCCCCACTTGAACTCTTTGGTCCCCAAAGATAAACCTTAACAAAGACTATGTACAACTCTAGACAATTCTACAAACGATGTTGGCATAGGGAATTCCCACCAAAACTGAGGAGTAGAATTCCCTTGCCCACAGGTCACATTATCATGGGTGGCCTGCCTAGCTGTGCCAGAGAGTGAGCTGGGGTTACCCTCCACTAAATGGTAAGTGGAGGGATCCGGATTTTCAGCATTCCTCCTAGCGGTAACTACAGAATCCTCTGAGCTATTCCCCATTTGTGGGTAGGTCAGCTTCTTAGGAGGCCGGATGACTCTTCGAGCCCTTTGCTCTCTTGGGATTTCTGGCTCTGGTGCCACAGGCTCCTCTTCCTCTGAGCAACCATCATGGGCATCTTCCCAGTAATCTGCTGAAGGACTAGAGGGGATGAACTCTGTGGCTTCTGGGTTTAGTGTTTCATCTGTGGTGTCTTCAGTGGTTGGAAGGTCTATAGTAGAAGTTCCTGGAGTTGGGGAAGGCCACAGCCAATTAAGTTCTCCATCCTCATTTCCACTAAGTTGAGAGGCCTCTCCATCTTCAGCTCGGGAGGCCTGCGACCGAATGTTCGGCCTAGGAGTATCCAGGATAGAGGCCGGTTCAGGGGAGTCTCCCACGGGAGGTATTCTAACTGCCTCAGCAAGAGGGAGCATGTGGTTTCGATGCCACGTCTTCAGAGGGCCCACCTTTCCTTCCAGCTTCAAATTGTAGACAGGCAGGCCCGGCAACTTCCTACAGATGACATAAGGTTCAGATCTCCATCTATCTGCAAGTTTGTGCTTCCCAGGGACCCCCATATTGCGTAACAGTACTCGATCACCGGGCTGTAGGTCTTGTACCCGGACCTTCAAGTCGAAGTTTCTTTTGTGTCGAGCTCCCCTTTGATCTGAGGCCGCTTGAGCTTGTTCATAGGCTACTTTCAGGCTGTGTCTGAGCCTGTCCACATATCCTTTGTGGGATGTGGCTGAGGAATGGTCCAGAGAGGTGCCAAAGGCCAAGTCCACAGGTAGTCTCGCTTCTCTCCCAAACATGAGTCGATATGGGGAGTAGCCTTTAGCATCACTGATGGTGCAGTTGTAAGCATGTACTAGGGCTGCTATATGTTTGCTCCAATGTTGCTTTTTCTCACTTTCCAGAGTCCCCAACATGTTGAGCAAGGTTCGGTTAAACCTTTCCGGCTGAGCATCTCCTTGTGGGTGGTAAGGTGTAGTTCGAGTCTTCTTGATTCCAAACGAATCCAGGAGTTTCCGGATCAGTTTACTCTCAAAGTCCCTTCCTTGATCTGAATGAAGTCGCTGTGGCAGCCCATAATGGACAAAGTACTTCTCCATAAGTACCTTGGCTACGGTGGAGGCCTTCTGATCTTTGGTTGGGAAAGCTTGGGCATACCGGGTGAAATGGTCGGTTATCACCAGAACATTTCCTAGTCCACTCAGGTCGGGTTCAAGGCAGAGAAAGTCAATGCATACCAGATCCATTGGGCTTTGACTTTGTAGATGGCCCATTGGGGCAGCTTGGTGGGGTAAAGTCTTCCTCTGGATGCATCGTGCACATGAGTGGCAGTACTCTTCTACCTCTGCCCTCATGCAGGGCCAATAGAACCGACTTCTGACAAGTTGAAAGGTCCTTTCAGCCCCTAGATGGCCATGATTGTCATGCAGGGCAATCAGAACAGTCTCTCGATGTTTCTCTGGGAGGAACAGTTGCCACTTATCTTCTGAGTCATCAGAGGGGCCCCTTCGGTAGACCACTCCCTGATGTACCTGCAACCTGTCCCATTCTTTCCTCAACAGGCGAGCTTCCTTTGAGGGATGACGCAGGAGTTTGTTTGGATCCTGATTCTCCAGGGCCTCCAGGACCAATCTCCCCATGGGGTCTTCCAATTGGTCACTCCTCAACTCCTTCTTGGACAATCTCGGCAGGTTGTCTTCATCCAATTGAGTCACTCCACAGTAGTGTTTTGGGACTCCCACCATGGTAACTCCTATTTCTTCTGCTCTGGAGCCTCCTCTGGCCTGGAATTCAGCTCCTTGACAAAGGGCCCGCACCCCGTCCGGTGCCACTTGGGTCCAATCTTCTACATCACTGGTGGGGGCATGAGATCTCCTGGACAGGGCGTCTGCATCTCTATTCCCAGCCCCTGGCCTATACTTTAGGCTGGAGTTGAATCCAGACAGTGCGGCCAGCCACCTGTGTCCAGTGGCGTCCAGCTTGGCCGTGGTGAAAAGGTAGGTAAGGGGGTTGTTGTCGGTCTTCACAGTGAACTCCGCCCCATACAGGTAGTCTTTGAGCTTGTCTACTACTGCCCACTTAAGGGCCAGGAACTCCAGCTTGTGAGTGGGGTAGTTCTTCTCAGAGGGGGTCAGGCTCCTGCTCACATAGGCAACAGGCCGTTGTTGCCCTTCGTGTTCTTGATAAAGTACTCCTCCCAGACCGTCATGACTAGCATCTACGTGTAGTTCATAGGGTTTGGTTGGGTCTGCGTAGGCCAAGACTGGAGCAGTGGTCAGGCTCTTCTTCAAGGCCTGGAAGGCCTCTTCACACTTCTGATTCCACTGATCTCTGATGGACTCTCCCGGCTTCCTGGGCCCTGAGTCATCCTCTTCTCCCTCAGTCTTGAGCAGTTCATTCAATGGTCTAGCACAGGGTTTCTCAACTCCAGTCCTCAAGGCGCCCCAACAGGTCATGTTTTCAGGCTTTCCATTATTTTGCACAGGGGATGTAATCAGTTTCACTGCCTTAGTAATTACCACAGCTGTTTCATCTGAGGGAAATCCTGAAAACATGACCTGTTGGTGCGCCTTGAGGACTGGAGTTGAGAAACACTGGTCTAGCAATTCGGGCGAATCCCTCCACAAACCTCCTATAGTAGGAGCAGAAACCCAAGAAGGATCTGAGTTCTGTTACTGTGGTGGGCCGTGGCCAGGAGGTAACTGCCTCCAATTTCTCGGGGTTTGTGGCCACCCCTTCTTCGGACACTATGTGCCCCAGATAGTTCACAGAAGACTGGTAGAACCGACACTTTTCAGGCGAAAGTTTGAGTCCCTCCTCACTGAGTCTCCTCAAGACTTTTTCCAGCCTCTCCTCATGTTCCTCCAGGGTTCTTCCAAAGACTATGACATCGTCCAGGTATACAAGGACTTCAATAAGGTTCATGTCTCCTACAGTCTTCTCCATGAGACGCTGGAAAGTAGCTGGGGCTCCAGACAGACCTTGGGGCATCCGGTCGAATTCAAAGAACCCTACTGGGGTTATAAAGGCTGTCTTCTCCTTGTCTTCTGGGTGCATAGGGATCTGATAGTACCCACTTTTGAGATCCATAACGCTGAACCACTTGGCCCCAGACAAGCTCTGTAGGGCATCCTCTATCCTTGGAGTGGTATACTGGTCGGGTATGGTTCTCCTGTTGAGAGTCCTGTAGTTGATACAGAGCCTCAATGACCCATTCGTCTTCCTGACCACCACTATCGGGGATGCATAGGGGCTTCTAGATTCCCGTATCACTCCAGTCCTCTTGAGTTCTGAGAGTTGTTCCCTTAGATCCTCCAGATCTGCTAGGGGGACCCGCCTGACTCTCTCTCTGAAGGGCTTATCTTCCTGGAGGCGGATCCGATGGGTGGCACTCCTTGCACACCCCACATCGAACTCATCTTTAGAGAAGATCTTCTCCCATCTGTTCAGCTGGGCCTTGGCTCTCTCTTTCCAAGCCCTGGGCAGATTCGGGCTTTCCATGGATATCTTCTCCCAAGCATCTCCTCCTTCACCCACCTCTGACAGGTTGACAGGGGCAGCAGGGCTCACCTGGCCTAGCAGCATCCTGGCTGGGACCTCCATGGGGCCATCCGTATTGTTCCTAACACTCACTGGGACTCTACAATGGGCCTTCTTTAGGGCCTTCAGCGGAATCACTTCTGGTATCACTTCCAGACCGTGGGACCCTTCTCTTGGATCAGATTCCAACATGACAAAGGGTCCAGGCTGCTCCCAAGTAAGCTTCACAGTGCCTCTGAGACAGGTTACTTCGCCGGGCTGCAGCACTATCCCTCCTCTTCCAAGTCTCCACACCTTCCCTATCCCCTCTCCTGGGGTCTTCTGCTCTAAGACCAGCCTTTGGTAAGCTGTCTTCAGCATGGGGTGGATCTTGGTGACCGCTGCCCCTTTCTCTTTCACTAGAGGGGTCAGAAGTCTTCGGACCAGGTCCGTGTTTGTCCCTATTATCAGGGGACTCTTGTTGGCTCCTGGTGGCCGAGGGCACACAACTGCCAGGGTGTCAAACACTTCGGCTTTTCCAGCCACAGATGGGTCAAAGGTCATTCTGACAGGCAGATAGCCATCGTAGGGGAAGTTCTGGGTTCCAATCCCACATATCTCTAGTCCCTCTATTTTCCGGATGGGTAGGTGACTCAAGTACTTATCGTAAAAGTCTCTGTATAGCAGGGTTACTTGCGCCCCAGTATCCAAGATTGCTCTGGTGTAGACTCCCTCTACTTGAATGGACACTATAGGAGATGGGCCTACCAGCTTCTCCGGGTAAGGCCCGGCAGGGGTCGCTTTCTTCAGACTTTTCCTCTTTGAACCTCCTCTCGTCCAATCCCCTTTGGACTTCAGTCTTTCTTGAGTCTGGTATGCATTGACTCCCCCCCCTTTACTGGGTGTAGGGACCCGCTGAGGGATACTATTGTTTTTCTTAGGTGTGCACCCCCTCTGGGGAGTGCTGTGCCTCTTCTGAAGGGTCTTACCCCCTTTCTCTGGGGTGTATCTCTGTTTAGGAATGTTGTGTTTCCCCCGAGGCGTTTTATCTCCTGTTGTTTTCTGCTTTGCTTTCAGCTTGGAGCTCATTGAAGGTGATGGGCACCCGGTTGACTCCTTCACCGGGGCCCTCTGAAGTTTCCCGCCGGCTTGCGGTTGTCTATTTTCTTCTTTTTGGGACTGGAGCATGTAGCCGCAATATGTCCAATTCCTCCACAGTTAAAGCAGACGATATCTCCCCATTCTTGTAAAGATGCGGGTGCTGAGGCAACTGGGAATAATTCCTTCCTTGGTACTTCTCTCTTGGGACCCTCTGTGTCTTTTTCCATCAGAGAGGTCAACATCTCTAACACCTTGGACTTTTGAGCTTTCAGGGTGTCTATCTCCGAATCTCTTTCAGGGGTCATTACTGGATGACTAGCACCTGTGCGGGTACAACATTTGTCCTAATCAACTGCTGGTCCTGTTGCAGTGCCTCCTCATCTCTGATGATTTTTATCAAGTCAGCATAAGTCAGCAACGTTCCTCTTCCTGAGGTTTTCAGGTGCAACCAGACTGGATCCAAGCGCAGCGCTCCCTTTAAGACTTGCTTCATTCTTGCCGCATCTGTGTCTTGGGGCCTCATCCCCTTCTTCAACACAATCTTGCACAACAACCTGTTCAGTCTTCTAACATACTCGGAAAGTTTCTCCTCCGGTTGTTGGAAAGTATGTTCAAACTGGTAGACCATCTCAGTCACCTTTTCCAATTGACCAAACTCTTCCTGTAGCATGGCTAGACAGTCTTGAGCCGTGCAACCTGCATTCCCAAACCGAAAACTTTTCACTGCTTCTGCTGCTGCACCTTTAAGGCTTTCTATCACTCGCTGCCTCTTCTGTGCTTCAGGCACCTCCCATGCCTCTACTGCATGCAATGCCTGCTCCACCCAGGTGTCAAAGTCTTCTTCCCCTGCAGGGACAGGGAGCTTCCCTGAGAATATTTTTAGTCTCCGGTAGCTGGTTTCTACATGCACCGTACTTGTCTTCTGACATTTAGCTAGCAGATCCCCTGTTGCATTTATCAGTTCTGGTGATATAACAGTGGCAGGTGCAGGCGCCACCGGGGGCGTCGCCCTGTCCCCTTTTTCCGGTGGGGTACGGGCCGCAGCCTGCGGTGATCCCGTTGGTGATGGTTCCTTCTCTACAGTTATTGCGTGCGCCAACCTATATGTTCTGTTGTCTGGCGTCCGCACACACTTTCACCTACAGGCCTCTGGCATCCCGTCCCAGTATTCAACTAATGCATATTGATATGAGATGTCTGGGTCTGTCTTTATGTCCATCACCCACGGTGTATGATCTGGGGTCACTGATTTCATTAATTCCTCTACCGCCTCACTCGACCATTTCTCCCCAGGGAGGCTAATGGCTATCGACTGTTTTGGCTCTGTGTTAGCGGCTTTGCACCACTCTTCTACCGCTCGTGGATCCATGGGGTCCATGCCGGCACCTCTGGCGTTCACTTGCTGCATCAGGATCCCGGATGAGAACCCCCACATGTAGCGATACCTCCAACTAAGAAGGCCGCAGATTTAGTTTGGGCCCTGATGGCAGCTCCGCCAACCCCCGGCAATAGGCTCTACCCCCTACTGGCACAGCTAGTATTGACAGTAAATTGTATATCTTATACTTTATGAATAACTGAGCATTGAGACAATACTAAATTTAAATAAGTATAAGGTTTTACTTAAGCTCTTGGTAAGAAAGATATAACAGTAATCACAGTTTACAGAATAATCATTGGTAATGCAGAGCCCTGCAACGCTAACACACTAAAGAGCTGACATGCAACAAGTGCGCCACACGGGCGACCGTTAGTTAAGTGCCCTATGGCGCAGTAACCCAAAACACATTAGAAACCCCACCAGGCCTGGTTCTGAGATCTATAACTTAGTCCTTTTTTCTTCACCGGCAGATCTTTAACGGTGGTGCACATTAACAGAGTACAAACTTTGTAATCCAATGGGGTAGGTAAAGATGGGTGGGAACTTGGCTATACGAACTGTAAGTTCAGCTATGGTACGGCTCTTCAATAAGGGTATCAGGAACAACTGGTGGGCCACGACAGTCTATAGGCCTATATGTAGTAACAGTATATTGTTTGGGCGTATGCCCTCTCACCCACCCGGACTACGGTCTCAGTCCGGGAAACTTCCACCGACTGTGTCACACACACACTCAGTCTCTCCAGCGATCGGGTCCCCGATCCAACAAGGCTGTAGCTGAGCAAAGTCAGATGCCACCCAGGCTCGCAGAGGGGGTGGAAGGCTCTTTGGTGCTAAGCAAGGCCTCAGGCTTCAGGCCTTGCACTCCGACACATCCGCACAGGAGGACCAGTCTGTGAAGTCTTGTGTCCCAAAGAGGCCGAGCCCAGCCTCGCCTCCTCCTTTTATAACCCCTCCCATGAGTCTCTGCGGCGGAACATTGCCGAATGGGGTTCTGGGTAATGTAGTCTCTCTGCATTAAAGGGGAACACCCCGCTACAAATAAATAAAAGAAACAGGTTAAAAAAACAATGCGATTATAATAAAATGTATTAAAATAGCTTTGCTGTAACACCCATTGCCCGCATACACACACACATAAACGCACACCCAGGATGCATGCGTATATGTAAACCATAGTCCCACCACACATGTGAGGTATTGCCGAGAATGTCCCCATCACAGCAGTAATTCTAGCACAAGAGCGCCTGGTTAACTTTTTTTTTTTTTGACTTAAATTTTTTTTTTTTTATTTAATGATAAGATGGACATTACATACAGGTACAGTTGCAATTTTCATACATTACTTTAGCTACATACATCTCCAAGTATTGCATACTAAGGGTTTAACAACAGTCTAATTAATACATCTCCGTCCTTCTTGGAACTTTATCATGGCTTAGGAGCGTTGGCTCCATAGTATCAGTCCTGGAACTATAAGCGACAGTAAACTTAGGTTAGAGAGCCTGTCACCCCTTTCGGGAACATTCTGTGAGCAGGCCATTTATATGTAGGTCCAGGCACAGAGAGCGCAGCCCAGAATTTGGCCGACCCCAATTGCACATGGGTTTAAGTTGATACTATACTACTGGAACAGAGTATCAAGGTACTTGAGAAAATATTCATAGTATGACCAATAACTAAGTTAACACTACAACAATACCTGTATTCAGATTTTCAGGAATAATAGTGATGTTACCAGGTTCACTGCTCTAAACATGCTACTGCGCCCCTCTACATGTCTTCGCATATACATTAGAAATCAACATACAGTTTACTCAACGCTAGAGGATGTCGTGTAGTGGTGGGCCATAGATCCCAATATTTCTGATGAACATGTATTCTGTCTAGTTTATACGCTAGCATCTTTTCCATTAAACATTGAGCATTTACTCTGTTTATAACTTCCAACACTGTAGGGGAGTCTGGGGATCGCCATTTGGCTGCAATTGATATACGGGCAGCAAATAGGATATGTACAATCACTATCCTTTGTGCACATGGGAAGGATTCTATCCCTAATGTAAGAAGTGCTAATTCTGGGGTGGGTTTACAATTCGTTTTGGAAATATCTGAGATAAGTGAAAATACATCTCTCCAGAAGGTATTTAATATACTACAGTGCCACATAACATGTAGGAGGTTACCTCTGTGCTGACAGTCTCTCCAACAAAGTGGGGAAAGAGTGGGGTTCATTATGTGTAGGCGCGTCGGGGTGATATACCACCTATGTAGTAACTTACACGAATTGTCCCAGTGATCTACACAGGCTGAGGATACCCTATTGTATTTAATAGCAGTCATCCATTGTGGGAATGTAAAGATTGTCTGTAGTTCAGCCTCCCATTTGAGCATATTCGGGGTTTTGGAGTTCTTTAATTGTTGGTTACAGAATCTATAGCAGAGAGATATACCCCTTATGTTTGTCTTGCTTCTGGACATGAAGAATTCCCATCGCCTGGTTAACTTTAACTGCATGACTACTGGCTCACGCCAATATACGTCGGCAGAATGGCACGGCTGCGCAAAGTGACGTATATATACGTCACTTTGAATTTTGCACCGTGCGGGAGCACGCCCCTGCCGCGAGCTCCGTTACCGTGCCTGCAGGACCCGCGGACTCTATGTCCGCCGGTGTCCCGCGAACGGGTCACAGAGCTGCAGAACAGGAAGAGGCCAGTGTAAACAAGGCATCTCCCTGTTCTGCCTAGTGACAGGACACTGATTGTCTGCTCCCTCTCATCGGGAGCAGTGATCAGACATGTCACAATAAGGCCACGCCCGCTAACAGCTAGAATCACTCCCTAGGACACACTTAACTCCTTCCTAGCCCCCTAGTGGTTAACCCCTTAACTGTCAGTCACATTTATACAGTAATCAGTGCATTTTTATAGCACTGATCGCTGTATAAATGTGAATGGTCCCAAAATAGCGTCAAAAGTGTCCGATATGTCTGCCATAATGTCACAGTCACGATAAAAATTGCTGATCGCCGCCATTACTAGTAAAAAGAAAAATTATTAATAAAAATGCCATAATACTATCCCCTATTTTGTAGACGCTATAACTTTTGCGCAAACCAATCAATAAACGCTTATTGCGATTTTTTTTACCAACAATATGTAGAAGAATACATATCGGCCTAAACTGAGGAAAAAAAATGTTTTTTTATATATTTTTGGGGGATATTTATTATAGCAAAAAGTAAAAAATATTGCTTTTTTTTCAAAATTGTCGCTTTATTTTTGTTTATAACACAGAAAATGAAAACCGCAGAGGTGATCAAATACCACCAAAAGAAAGCTCTATTTGTGGGGGAAAAAATATGTCAATTTTGTTTGGGAGCCACGTTGCACGACCACGCAATTGTCAGTTAAATCGACACAGTGCCGAATCGCAAAAAGTGGCCCGGTCATTTGGCAGCCAAATGGTCCGGGGCTGAAGTGGTTAAACTGATGTAAAGGCTTTTAAAGTGTCACCTATGGAGATTTTTGGGTACCATAGTTTTTTGTGAAATCATGAACACACAAAATTTTAAGACTTGACATATTTGCCATCTATTTTACCAAAAAATGGGTATTATATTATATGTGCTTGCATTAAAATTAATTTTATTATATTTTTTCCTGAAAATTTGCATTTAATAAACAGTTTCGCAAATATCATGCAACATAAAAAACTGCAACTGTCATCCTTTAATTCTTCAGGGCCTGCGCTTTAAGAAAATGTATAACGTCCCGGGGGTTTAGGTAATTTTATGGCCGAAAATGAACATTCTTACATGTTTTCAAAACATAAAAAACATTGCTCCAATGCCGAACTAGTAAGACAGTAATTATCTGCAGTGAAAATTAAAGTGTCAAACTTTCAGTCAATATAGATACAAATGTTCACATTATGCATAAATTCAAACTTTAATTAGAAGCTTTACCCACTCTAGCCTTCTGAGTCTCCCTATTTATCCTTTAATGTGATTAGCGTGTTGACCAGTAGAGAGGCTTAAGATCTGTGAGTGGGTGGAGACAAGCTTAAATCCGAAAATACAAGGTTTGCTTTATGAATGGTGACCCAGCCCTCATCTAAAATAATGTATTTGACAATAAAGCCATGTAAATTCTGTTCTTAGGCATTCAACATCTACACGTTCCATGATGATTATATCAAGGTACCGGTGCTACCTGTGTGCATAAAAATGCTGGGGTATCTTCCTGACACTCATTAGAACTAAAGAAGTGGCTTGGTGAAGCTACCAAACGTCTTCAACAATACATAACAAGTCCAGTTCAATGAGACTAACTACTACTAGTTGATGCACAACACATTTAGGGAAAAAGAGAACTTTAGAGAAAAAATGATAAGACTGGAAGACAGCAAAGCCATTGCTGGGAGGGGGTTGCAGGGGGAAGTAAGGTTTCAATGCATCTGCTGTGAACTTTTACAAAGATACTGTATACTCCCCAGTGAGAACAGCCACTAAGATCAGTGATAGCTTTAAAGAACATTTACTGAACAATTATTAAAAACATGAATGTCCATAGTCAGGTCATAGGATCAGGAGTCAAGGAAATCAGGCCCTAGTAATAAAGTAAATAATAAATAAAGTAGTTTAATAGGCGCACACAGAAGGTACTGTAGGAATGTGGCTAACAAGGGTAATAAAAGATTGCTTGAGGAGTCTGCTCTAAATATAGACTCTAAATTACTACTTTTCAAGACCCTTAAAAATTATGTTTTTAGGGTATGTATTTTATGTATTTTATTTGTATTGCTTGTGAAATAATACAGAGGGACCAAAATTGGGGCTTAACCTGCTTATAACTAGGAAGGTATGCTTTTTGGCTATATTTTTTGCATTATCTTTTCTCTGAGCATTTGTGATCACAAAGATGTTTTGTTTTTTAAATAGTTCCAGACATTTTTTATAAGCAACTTGATCTCTACACAAAGCAAGGTTTTCGCGTAATAGGACTGGCATATCGATCTCTACAAAAGGAGGGACTGCCACTTACCTCCGACTTAGAAAGGTGACCACAATTTTTAGAGTAAATTAGAGTAATTTTAGAGTAAATTTGATTAAATCAATAATATTGTGCCAAAATCAATTTTGCTGAAATCATTGTGCTCATTTCAAATTTTTATTTTTGATTAATGTATCTTTTAAAACTAACATGTTTTATATTGCATATTGAAAAATGCAACTGCCTCCCAAACTTTCCTGTCATGGTCAAACCCCAAACTATTCTGGTAGACTAAGCTTCCACATTTCATGGCAGTTTAAGAGGTTGTCACTAAGCCCCATCCCCACCCACTTCTATTCGTTCATCACTACAAAGGGAAGCTTGATTGACAAACAGGTATGTATAAGCATTAGAAAGGGTGAGCAAGTTTAACCACTTGACAACTGGGCACTTAAACCCCCTTCCTAACCAGACGAATTTTCAGCTTTCGGTGCTCTCACATTTTGAATGACAATTACTCAGTCATACAACACTGTACCCATATGAAATTTTTGTCCTTTTTTTCACACAAATAGAGCTTTCTTTTGGTGGTATTTAATCACTGTTGGGTTTTTTATTTTTTGCGCTATAAGAGAAAAAAGACTGAAAATTTTGTAAAAAAATGAATTTTTCTTTGTTTCCGTTATAAAATTTTGCAAATTAGTATTTTTTCTTCATACATTTTGGCCAAAATTTATACTGCTACATATCTTTGGTAAAAATAAGTACAAATTGGTGGATATTTTTTGGTCTTTGTGAAAGTTATAGAGTCCACAAGCTATGGTGCCAATATCTGAAAATTGATCACACCTGAAGTACTGACGGCCGATCTCATTTCTTGAGACCCTAACATGCCAGAAAAGTACAAATACCCCCCAAATGACCCCTTTTTGGAAAGAAGACATTCCAAGGTATTTAGAAAGAGTCATTGTGAGTTTTTTGAAGTTGTCATTTTTTCCCACAATTCTTTGCAAAAATCAAGATTTTTTTTTCTTTTTTTTTTTTCCACAAAATTGTCATATTAGCAGGTTATTTCTCACACACAGCATATGCATACCACAAATTACACCCCAAAACACATTCTGCTATTCCTCCCGAGTATGGCGATACCACATGTGTGAGACTTTTACACAGCGTGGCCACATACAGAGGCCCAACATGCAGGGAGCACCTTCAGGCGTTCTGGAGCACCCAGGCCAATTCTGACATTTCTCTCCTACATGTAAAAATCATCATTTATTTGCTATAAAATTACATAGAACCCCAAAACATTATATATGTTTTTTTAGCAAAGACCTTAAAGAATATAATGGTGGTCATTGCAACTTTTTATCTTGCACGGTATTTGCGCAGAAATTTTTCTAACGCGTTTTTTACGGAAAAAAACTGTTTTGTGCCTAAAAGAAAAAAAAAACAGTAAAGTTAGCCCAGTGTTTTTGCATAATGTGAAAGATGAAGTTACGCCGAGTAAATAGATACCTAACATGTCACCCTTCAAAATTGCACACGCTCGTGGAATGGCGCCAAACTTCGCTACTTAAAAATCCCCATAGGCAATGCTTTAAATATTTTTACTGGTTATATGTTTTGAGTTACAGAGGAGGTCTAGGGCCAAAATCATTGCTCTCGCTCTAACGTTCGCAACGATACCTCACATGTGTGGCTTGAACACCGTTTTCATATGTGGGCGGGGCTTACGTATGCGTTCACTTCTGCATGCGAGCTCGCGGGGGCAGGGGCGCTTTAAAAAAAAAATATATATTTTATTGTTCATTTTACTTTATTTATTTTAGTTTGACATGTTTTTCCGCCCCAAATTTTTTTTTTTAGCACTTTTATTCCTATTACAAGGAATGTAAACATCCCTTGTAATAGGAATATGGCATGACAGGTCCTCTTTACAGTGAGATATGGGGGGGGGGGGTGTCAATAAGACCCCACATCTCACCTCTAGGCTGGGAAGCCTAAAAAACAAACAAAAAAAAAAACAATCTTGGCTTTGATCGTAGCGGTGAGTCGGTAGAAGCACCGGAGGGCAGCGGGAGGGGGGGGGCATCCCCTCTCACCTTCCGTAAGAGCGATCAAGCGGTGGAACAGCCGCTATGATTGTTCTTATGGTGTAGGGAATCGCCAGCTGAAAAAGCGAATATCTGAATGATGCCTGTAGCTGCTCCCATCATTCAGATATCTCCGCACAAAGTCAAGGACGTCATATGACGGCCGGCGGGCGGGCGGGAAGTGGTTATTGCAGAGTATTGCCGGGTATTGAGGAGTATTGCCGGGTATTGAGGAGTATTGCCGGGTATTGTGGAGTATTGCCGGGTATTGCCGGGTATTGTGGAGTATTGCCGGGTATTGTGGAGTATTGCTGGGTATTGTGGAGTATTGCCGGGTATTGTGGAGTATTGCCGGGTATTGTGGAGTATTGCTGGGTATTGTGGAGTATTGCCGGTTATTGTGGAGTATTGCTGGGTATTGTGGAGTATTGCGGAGTATGGCAGGGTATGGGCAGGGTATTGCACAGTATGGGCAGGGTATTGCACAGGGTATTGCAGAGTATGGGCAGGGTATTGCACAGGGTGTATTGCAGAGTATTGCACAGGGTGTATTGCAGAGTATTGGCAGGGTGTATTGCAGAGTATTGCACAGGGTATTGCAGAGTATTGGCAGGGTGTATTGCAGAGTATTGCACAGGGTATTGCAGAGTATTGGCAGGGTGTATTGCAGAGTATTGCACAGGGTATTGCAGAGTATTGGCAGGGTGTATTGCAGAGTATTGCACAGGGTATTGCAGAGTATTGCACAGGGTATTGCAGAGTATTGCACAGGGTGTATTGCAGAGTATTGCACAGGGTGTATTGCAGAGTATTGCACAGGGTGTATTGCAGAGTATTGGCAGAGTATTGCACAGGGATGGCTGAGCAGGGATGGATGGATTGCTGGATCTGTGACTGCAATTGTCACAGATCCAGCCCACAGCTGACATGGGGGAGGGAGCCGACATGATCCGCTCCCTCCCCTCTCCTCTCACACTGTACCGATCGGTACAGAGAGGGGAGGGAGGAACCGGCGTCATCAAATGACGCCGGTCTGTTTACAAGTGATCGCTCCGTCATTTGACGGAGCGATCACGTGGTAAACGGCCGCGATTAGCGGCCATCTACCGTGATCCGTGATGCGCCGGGTCTTCCGGACCCGGCGGTCACGGACATATCCTGGAGCGCGCCCCTGGGGGCGCGCGGGAGCAAGATTCTGTGAGGACGTCCCTGGGACGTCCACTCAGGATAACTCGACCGCGCTGTGGACGTCTTTTGTACATGGCGCGGTCGGGAAGTGGTTAAGCACTATCTATAAACTTTGTCTGTTAGAACAGCCCAGATTTTAGATGTGATGGGAGAGTTTAGGAAGATTATACAGGGGTGACTGAATTTTGATGGCATATTCTGAGTTAAATAAAAACGTTAAAATACTCAAATAGTATTTGTGAATTGATGCTTTAAAAAATTTATTTGACCTTTTTCATTAGCGTTTTTGAAAAACACAGATACAAAAGCACAAAGAAACACTTTGTGAAGTAACATGGAATAGGTACCCTACCGGTAACATAAACTTCACCAAAGGAATTTGTATGGTAAAATTTGATTAAATCAATAATATTGTGCCAAAATCAATTTTGCTGAAATCATTGTGCTCATTTCTAATTTTTCTTTTTGATTAATGTATCTTAATAAACAGTATATTATTATACATTTATTTCTACATATATTCTAAACACAGAACAGTCCCTGCAGGTAAACTACATATACTGAAATAATTTTGCCAAATCTATTTCTTGGTTCTGAAGACATAGATTTGCCTAACTATGTCCTTTCTCACATTAACTACAGAAATGGCAAAGTCTGCTTTCATTGTCATCACCTAAGCAAGCACAATGTTATAGTATAAAAAGAACTATCATTACTTTTGCTATGAAGAACTTTAGGAAGAGTCTCCAAAAAATGAGTCTACTATAAAAATTGCCATTCCAGAACTGTGCAGACCTCTAGGAAAAGCTGTGAGCATTCTGTAAATAAACATGCCCCCAGTTCACCACATTGCAAACTTTACATTTTAGTAATTTGTAAGTTTTAATAAGATAAGTGAAAGATAGCTGCAGAATGAAAGCAAAAGTTTTTTTTTTTACCCCAATGAAATTTAATTACAATGTAACACAGTTTACCCTAAGTTAATGGTGAGTGACCTCTGGATTGTGTAATAGGCCCAGTCCATTTACCTTTCTGTAGTTTACAGGAGTATTTACCTACCAATACCTTGGGTGTTAGTTAAAGTGGTTGTAAACCCACTTTGTAATTTTCATGTAATCCCCAGTGTTCAATAATGCTATGTGCCACTGGGCGCTCACGTGACTGCCCGCCGTTCCCTCTTATGATCTGACAGCTACAGCAGGAGGAGCTGAGGATCCCCCTGTAACATAAGCCAGGAGGAGAGAAGGACGGCAGCGGGCAGTCATGTGAGCGCAGGCAGGGAGGGGGGTGGAGGAGAGAGGAGAGACAGCAGATTACAGAGGCATGTAAACTGACCATGGTATCAGTGGCTCAGCAGCCATGATAAACGTGGTCAGTTTATATAGGGGAGGGCAGCACCCGGCAGGATCAGGCAGGTATTTTAGAGAGATACAATGGGCAAAATTACACAGCACATATTTTATATATATATATATATATATATATATATATATATATATATATATATATATATATATATACCGTGTGTGTATATAGTATTATAATGCTTGTAAAATTGGATGAAAGCCAAGAGACGTAATTCATTCATTTATTTACCTGATTAGTTACATTGTTGATTCAAGGATAAATCATTCGAGTGACTATTTGATGATATCTGTTTGTGGTTATAATGTAGGGAACATTATATGTGATCTTTATGTTTTATGTATCTAATTGTATTTCTTAATGCTTCAAATTGTTTACATGCATGAATATGGTGTGGCAACTGGTTTATCAATTATCTGATTGGATTGCCTGTGTGTTTAAAAGCCACTGTACCCCTATTACTAAGCAACACAATTCAATCAATTATCAATGCATTTCCCTTTGTAGACATTACATTTTGTTTTTCCGTAAGCCATACCCCCCAGGACTTATCCTAATTTGGGGACAGTTGCTTTCCCAAGGCTGAAGGGGAAACTCCTCCAACACACAAATCCTCTATGCAGAAGGCCAGGGAAGAGCGATCTTTGAACCAATAATTTTTAACCACCTCACCTAAACCACCAGAAAAAGCTCCTCTGCGATTGACTGGGATGGTACATATTCATAACTTGGATAGTTAACCCTTCTGCCGCAGACTAGTTAAATATCTTCAACTACACTAGCAGAAGCTGTGTACAACCTGAGCTTAGGCACAGAAGATGGGGAACACTTTTGCGGGCTGCAACCTGACTGCTCTCTGCAGGATTAAAAATGCATAAATCACTCACTGCCTGTAACAGGGTCCATACAACAAAATGGCCTATGTACTTGTTATATACTGTATATCATAACATTTGCACAGCAAACACTTGTTTTCCTTTAAATCTTTCTTTATAGATAGCATTATTCATCTAAAGACTAAGACTAGCATTTTTTTCTCTTGCAAGCATGATTGTATAGTCTCAATTTATAAAAGCTTCAATTAAAACTTTTATTGAAAACTTTTTCCTAAAAGGGAAGTAGTGGAGACCAACCTTATATTTCTTGGGTTACTGGTCCTAGAAAATCGTCTAAAGCCAGAGACAAGTCCTGTATTAAAGGAACTAAGTGCAGCCAACATAAGAACAGTTATGGTTACAGGTATGTTTTTTAAGAACATTTACAACATTCAAAAGGTGTCTAATTATGCTAAAATATTCTTAAAGTGGTATTAAACCCAAAATCAAAAACATGTAATTTATTGCATCTTACCAATCATTAGTTGTGGTGGCTGCATTGTTTTTCTTTTTTTAGGCTTTATTGCCGCTGTTTTCATCTGGTGATCTGGCCAGTAGGGATGAGCCGAACACCCCCCCCCCAGTTCGGTTCGCACCAGAACATGCGAACAGGCAATAAATTTATTTGAACATCCGAACCCCATTAAAGTCTATGGGACACGAATATGAAAAATCAAAAGTGCTAATTTTAAAGGCTTATATGCAAGTTATTGTCATAAAAAGTGTTTGGGGACCCGGGTCCTGCCCCAGGGGACATGTATCAATGCAAAAAAAGTTTTAAAAACGGACGTTTTTACGGGAGAAGTGATTTTAATAATGCTTAAAGTGAAACAATAAAAGTGAAATATTCCTTTAAATTTTGTACCTGGGGTGTGTATGTAGTATGCCTGTAAAGCAGTGCTTGTTTCCCGTGCTTAGAACAGTCTCTGCACAAAATGTAATTTCTGAAGGAAAAAAAGTAATTTAAAAGTACTCGCGGCTGTAATGAATTGCCGGTCCTGGCAATACAGAGAAAAGTCATTGAAAGTCATTGATAAAAAAAAATTACAAATGTGCGGGGGTCCCCCCAAATTCAATTACCAGGTCTGGTATGGATTTTAAGGGGAACTCTGCGGCAAATTAAAAAACCTGCGTTGCATCAGAGGGGGCGGGGTCACCCGCACGTCACTGGGAAAGCCCGGGTTTCCCCTTGCGTCAGAGGGGGACGGGGTCACGTGACGGGTGGCCCTGCCCTCAGCTACATAAGAGCTGTCACTGGCTGAAGCTGCGTCATTCCCGGGGTGTCTCCGCTCCAGTGAAGAGAGGATCGTGTGCTGTTCCTCGTCGCTGGAGCCTGGAGAGATCATCCATCGCAGGATACCGACATCGCTGGAGTGGAGATCGAGAGTGGAGTGGATTACCACCATTGGAGTCTTTTTTTTTTATTCTTTTTTTAATTTTTAATAAAGGACTTATCCCAACTATGTCTGTGTGTTTTTTTACAATTTTTTACACTTTCTTTGTGAAATGGTAGGGGTACAATGTACCCCGTTACCAATTCACATAGGGGGGGCCGGGATCTGGGAGTCTCCTTTGTTAAAGGGGTCTTCCAGATTCCGATAAGCCCTCCGCCCGCAGACCCCCACAACCACCGGGCAAGGGTTGTGGGGATGAGGCCCTTGTCCCCATCAACATGAGGACATCCTCCCCATGTTGAGGGCATGTGGCCTGGTACGGTTCAGGAGGGGCGCTCTCTCTAGTCCTCTTTTCCTGCGGCCTGCCCAGTTGCGTGCAGGGTCTGGTATGGATATTTGGGGGAACACACTTTTTTTTTATTTGCCGCAGGGTTCCCCTTAATATCCATACCAGACCTGAAGGGCCTGGTAATTGAATTTGGGGGGACCCCCACGCATTTTTTTTATTTTTTATCAATGACTTTCAATGACTTTTCTCTGTATTGCCGGGACCGGCAATTCATTACAGCCGCAAGTACTTTTAAATTACTTTTTTTCCTTCAGAAATGACATTTTGGGCAGAGACTGTTCTAAGCACGGGAAACAAGCGCTGCTTTACAGGCATACTATATACACCCCCCAGGTATGAAATTTAAAGGAATGTTTCACTTTTATTGTTTCACTTTTAGCATTATTAAAATCACTGCTCCCGAAAAAACGGCAGTTTTTAAAACTTTTTTTTGCATTGATACATGTCCCCTGGGGCAGGACCCGGGTCCCCAAACACTTTTATGACAATAACTTGCATATAAGCCTTTAAAATTAGCACTTTACATTTCTCCCATAGACTTTTACAGGGTGTTCCGCGGCTTTTCGAATTTGCTGCGAACACCCCAAATTGTTCGCTGTTCACCGAACCGGCGAACAGGCAATGTTCGAGTCGAACATGAGTTTGAAAAACTGACCATTGTAAGCACCCCTGCCAGTTTTGAATGGTTTGTCTTAGCCATCTAACTGCTACATCTGCAGGACAGCTTTCTCTGTTGAAAAACAACAGACTTGCTGGCTAGATCACAGGGGATAATAAAATAAAAGCCTAAGAAATAAAAAGTAATGCAGCCATCACATCAAAAAATTGGTAAGCTGCAATATAATAAATGCTTGATTTTGGGTTTAATACTGCCTTAAAGGTTGTGCTTAAAGATTGTAATCACATTACAAAATGGATAGTTAACATGTGAAAATTAAAAAAAATTCTATTTTAATTATCATGCTATTATAATGTACTTTACTAGAGTAGAGAAAATTGGGCTAGTACAGTTTAATGCAAATGTGATCATGGAAATTATTCTAACCTAGTGACTGTTTTTTTTTCTGCTTAGTGTAAAATTGAACTTTGAAGAATCAATAAAAGCAAAGTGATAAGTGTATGATAGTGTCATTAATGCCAACAAAGCTACAAACATGTCCCTCAGATGTTGCTCTATTACATATACCGTGTTTACATTATTGCTACATGTTTACACATGGTGTTACCTTTTTATATTTTCTTTACACAGGTGATAACCTTCAGACAGCTGTGACAGTTGGGAAAAATTCTGGGATGATACCTGACAACAGTGACATCATCCTGCTAGAAGCCTGTGAACCTGAAAAAGATTTACCTGCATCACTTACCTGGAAAACCATGGATGGGGAACAAGTTGATGGGAACCCACCAAAATCAAAAGTTTGTTATATGCCTTTAAAATATAAATAATATATTATACAACTATCAAAAGAGCATTCTAATTACAGATATTTAAATCAAATACTATTGTATGCAAATGCTACTTAAAGTGCAGCTATATTTAGTTTTAAACTGTAGACACTAGTGATGAGCCGAACACCCCCGGGTTCGGTTTGCACCAGAACCCGCGAACGGACCGAAAGTTCGCACGGACGTTAGAACCCTATTAGAACCCTATTAAATACAATGGATGCGAACGTTCGAAATCTAAAGTGCTAATTATAACGACTATTATGCATGTTATTTGGGAACCCGGGTTCTGCACCAGGGGACATGTATCAATGCAAAAAGAAGTTTTAAAAACTGACGTTTTTCGGGAGCAGTCATTTTAATGATGCATAAAGTAAAAAAAAAAAGTCAAATATTCCTTTAAATATCGTACCTGGGGGTGTCTAAAGTATGCCTGTGAAGTGCCACGTGTTTCCCGTGTTTAGAACTGTCCCTGCACAAAATTACATTTCTAAAGGAAAAAAAGCCATTTAAAACTGCTTGCGGCTTTAATGTAATGTCTGGTCCCGGTAATATGGATGAAAATCTTTAAGAAAAATGGCATAGCTACCCCATCACCCCTCCCCCCCACCCCAGCCCATTACCAGCCCCTTTGGGTCTTGTATGGATATTAAGGGGAACCCCGCACACAAAAGAAAAAAGGCCCTATATACTCTGAACAGCCGTATACAGGCGGTGCATACCATACAGGAACTGTAGGTTTGTTCTTATGTAGAATCTGTTTGTAATTTTGAACAGGTACATTGTTTAAGTGTAGCTCCAGCCAAAAAATCTATTTTTAAGCTTTTTGGAAAACATAGGGAAGGGTTATCACCCCTGTAACATTTGTTTTGCTGTCTGTGCAGTGTGCACCTGTTCAGAACAGTTCACCTCACTTTCCGTCCTAATGACAACTGTTTTTTGAAAATTTGGGGTTTTTATTGAAACAAGATTTGGTGATAAAGCATCATTGGAGGGGAGACACTTTTTTTCCCATATTAACTCTTACAGGAGAGAATTTGCCTTCCTAGGGGTAGATTTCCTCTCACTTCCTGTTGTATCCTTCCGTTTGCAAGGAGGAGTCGTTTGTAAGTTGGATGTTTGAAAGTAGGGGCCTGCCGTATATACTCTGCTGAAATTTGCCCCTTACATGTTGGTGTTGCCACAACACTGTGAGCCCTCACAGTTACTCCTGGTGGGCGCATGAATGGGCCCTGCTGTGAATTATTAGATCAAGAATTGTAATTGCATGCCCCTGTTGAACAGGGGCTGAAAAATTGGGCCTTTGGTGGTGGTGGTGTTGACACAACACTGTAAGGCCTCACAGTTACTCTTGGTAGGCGCAGGAATGGGCCCTGCTGTGAATTATTAGATCAAGAATTGTAATTACATGCCCCTGTTAAACAGGGGCAGAAAAATTGGGCCTTAGGCACTGGTGCCACAACACTGCAACCCCTCACAGATACTGTACTTGGAGCACAGCAATGAGCCCTGTTGCAAAGTATTGCATCAAAAATTGTAATTACACGCCCCTGTTAAACAGGGGCTGAAAAATTGGGCCTTAGGCACTGGTGCTGGTGCCACGACACTGCAACCTCACCCAGATACTCTAGTTGGAGTGCAGGAATGAGCCCTGCTGCAAAGCATTGCATAAAAAAATTGTAAATACATGCCCCTGTTAAACAGGGGCTGAAAAATTGAGCCTTAGCCACTAGTGCTGGTGCCACAACACTGCAACCTCTCCCAGATACTCTAGTTGGAGTGCAGGAATTAGCCCTACTGCAAAGCATTGCATAAAAAATTGTAATTACATGCCCCTGTTAAACAGGGGCTGAAAAATTGGGCCTTAGCCACAGGTGGCGGCACCCAGAAACAAAAATGTTCTTCCAAGCTATCATCATCAATCGGATCATTGAGGAGGAGGAGGATAGTCAGTCAACATAACAGGACAGTCACTCAGCATCAGTCTTGAAGGGATGTGACATTTGAAAATAAATTTGTCTGTTATATCAGCTTCAGGTGTTTGGTAGCTGGTGGTGATCCAAGACTGGTTCATCTTTATGAAGGTCAGTCGATCAACCGAGTCGGTGGACAGGCACACCCTGTGATCCGTGACAAATCCTCCAGCAGCACTGAATGTGCGTTCTGAAAGAACGCTGGATGCAGGACAGGCTAGTAGCTCAATTGCATACTGTGCAAGCTCTGGCCAGTGATCCATCCTCAAGACCCAGTAAGCCAGAGGATTTTCGGTGGGGAAGGTGTCCAAGTCTGACCATGCCCCTAGGTATTCCTGCACCATGTATATCAGACGCTGGAGATGGTTGCTGGAACCGATCATACCATGGGGCTGCGGACTAAAGAATTGTCTGAACGCATCGGTCAGATGGCCACCTTCCCCACCGCTCCTTCATTGACTGACCGAAGCCTCAGCAACTCGTTGTCCAGGACCAGGAGTTTGTAACCTCCCAGTCTCTGGGAACGCGTTGCACAGACCTTTCTGCAAGGCCTACCAGAGTTGTCTCATCCTCTGCTCCCTCTGCGACGGTAAGATAAGGTCCGCAACCTTACCCTTGTACCGTGGATCAAGGAGAGTGGCCAGCCAGTAATGGTCCCTCTCCTTGATCCGAAGAATACGAGGATCCTTCTGCAGACTTTGCAGGATCAGGGAGGCCATGCAGCGTAGGTTAGCTGAGGCATTCGGCTTGGAGTCCTCTGGGTCACTAAGGACGACATGATCCGCAGCCACCTCCTCCCAGCCACGTACAAGTCCACGGGTTTCTTGGGACTGTAAATCATCCCTAAAAGACTGCTGCTGATGATGCTGAGTGCCAGGCTCCACCTCCATGCTGACACAATCCTCCTCCTCCTCCTCCTCTTCCTGTGCGATGGGTGGGACAGAAGGAACACTGTCTGGGTAAAGGGGGCCTTGAGAGGCAAGGAAGTCCTCCTCTTCCTGCCTCTGATCTGCCTCAAGTGCCCTGTCCATTATTCCACGCAGCGTATGTTCCAACAGGTGGACAAGAGGTACAGTGTCACTGATGCATGCACTGTCATTGCTCACCATCCTTGTGGCCTCCTCAAATGGTGCCAGGACAGTGCATGCATCCCTGATCATGCCCCACTGGCGTGGTGAAAAAACCCGCGCTCCCCTGACCCTGTCCTGGTGCCGTAGTCGCACAGGTACTCATTGATGGCCCTCTGCTGCGTGTGCAGCCGCTGCAGCATGGCCAACGTTGAGTTCCACCTGGTGGGCATGTCACATATAAGGCGGTTCTTGGGCAGGTTCAACTCCTTTTGCAGCTCAGCCAGGCGAGCACTGGCATTATAAGATCTGCGGAAATGCACACAGACTTTCCTGGCCTGCCTCAGGACATCCTGTAAGCCCGGGTACCTGCCCAAGAACCGCTGCACCACCAGGTTAAGGACGTGAGCCACACAGGGCACATGGGTCAGTTGTCCCTGTCGGAGGGCGGAGAGGAGGTTGGTGCCATTGTCACAAACCACCATTCCTGGCTTAAGCTGGCGTGGCGTCAACCACCTCTTGGCCTGCCCCTGCAGAGCAGACAGAACCTCTGCCCCAGTGTGGCTCCTGTCCCCCAAACACAACAGCGCAAGCACGGCATGGCATCTTTTTGCCTGCGTACTTGCGTAGCCCCTTGAACGCCTACGGAGCACCGCTGGTTCCGAGGACAAAGCACAGGAAGAGGCCATGGAGGAAGAAGAAGAGGAGGGGGTGGAGGAGAGAGGTGTGTCACAATCAGTAGTAGCATTTTGGAGGCGTGGCGGCGGAACAACCTCCAACACTACTGTACCTTGTCCTGCATCCTTCCCAGCTGGCAAAAGAGTGACCCAATGGGCCGTGAAAGAAAGGTAACGTCCCTGTCCATGCCTGCTGGACCATGAGTCAGCGGTAATATGCACCTTACCGCTGACCGCCCTGTCCAGCGAGGCCAAGACATTGCCTTCCACATGCCGGTAGAGCCGGAATCGCCTTCCGTGAGAAAAAGTGGTGTTTGGGAACCTGCCACTGAGGAACCGCACATTGCACAAACTCACGGAAGGGGGCCGAGTCTACCAACTGAAAAGGCAGCAGTTGAAGCGCTAGCAATTTAGCCAAGCTAGCATTCAACCGCTGGGCATGTGGATGGCTGGGAGTGAACTTCTTTCGACGGTCCAGCAGCTGGGGCAGGGAAATTTGCCTGCTAGAATCGGACGTCGGTGTACTGCTAGCAGAGTGCCCGCAAGTACTTGGCTGTGACACACCTAATTCTACACCTTCATTCCTCTCAGTGCAGGTTTCAGAGAGGACTGAAGGTATAGTGGGGTTAGAGATCCCAGCTGATGCGGTGCAAGGAGAGGTCCGCTTTGTTCTTTGGTGTGGGTCTTTAAGGTAGGCTTGCCAACGAGCTGCATGGCAGGTCAACATATGTCTGGTCAAGCATGTGGTGCCCAAGCGGCTGATGTTTTGGCCACGAGACATATGTTGCAAACAGATGCTGTGCGATCTGATGCACTCGACTCAAAAAAGGCCCACACCAAAGAACTTTTTGAATAACGGGCAGAGGCAGCGCCCTGCACAGGCGGAGCTATGCGGTGTGATTCCGTCGGTGTGCTGCCCTTACGCTGGCCATCCGAGGGCATCCTGCCTCGTTGGAGATGTGCCTCCTCCTCATCCTCATCCTCCTCCTCTCTCCTATTAGGCACCCACGTGGAGTCAGTGACCTCATCATCCCCTCCCTCCTCATCACTGGAGCCAATCTGGCAGTATGCTGCAGCTGCTGGAACATGACTGCCAGATTGGTGTCCTTCTTGAGCATCCCCTCTCTCTGCTCTCACGCTACTGCCTTCCTCTAGCTGGGTATCATCATCAGACCCTTCGAAACGCTGGGCATCCTCCTGGAGCATGTACCCAACACTGTGCTTAAACAGTTCGGGGGACTCCTCAGGAGGACATGGTGGATCTAGGGATGGAGTGACTGATGATGACATTGATACCAGGGAAGAGGACGCTTTGGCAGCTGCTTTGCCAGTACCCTGAGCATGGGTGAGAGAGGATGAGGAGGGTGAGGAGGGCTTGGTCATCCACTCTACCAAGTCTTCGGCATGATGCGGCTCAACACGTCCAGCTGCCGAAAAGAAGGACAAGCGTGTCCCATGGCCACGTGCTGATGGCGATGCACCGCGTCCACGACCAGCACTGTTGTCTCTAGACACAGAGCCTGCTTGCCCTCTTTTATTTTTTCCTGACTGTCTGCCTCTCCTTATTTGCCTTCCAGACATTCTAATGGCCTGCAGGGAGATGGGAAAACCAGCAATAAGGCCTAGCTTCAGGAGTATATTTTGCAGGAAGCACACTACGCCCGCTGTAAGTGCTGCAAATGCCTGTTGGTGTAACACACCAGGAAAACACAGCAATACGGGCTAGCTTCAGGTGTATAATGTGCAGGAGGCACACTCCGCCCGCTGTAAGTGCTGCAAATGCCTGTTAGTGTAACACACCAGGAAAACACAGCAATACGGGCTAGCTTCAGAAGTATATTTTGCAGGAATCACACTACGCCTGCTGTAAGTGCTGCAAATGCCTGTTGGTGTAACACACTAGGAAAACACAGCAATAAGGCCTAGCTTCAGGAGTATATTTTGCAGGAATCACACTACGCCTGCTGTAAGTGCTGCAAATGCCTGTTGGTGTAACACACCAGGAAAACACAGCAATACGGGCTAGCTTCAGGTGTATAATGTGCAGGAGGCACACTCCGCCCGCTGTAAATTTTTGTTTATTTTGAAAACTACTGCCGATATTTATAGTATATACAAAAAGAAATAACATATACATTAAAGAAACCCTGACACATCAAACTAACACATATTTACAAAAACCCACCACCACCACCCTTACCCATTGACCGACCACCCACACGTGGGTCTCTCATTATATACATATCCGAAATCCTAAAATACAAGAAGAAAAACACATCACCCACTAATCCCCAAAAAATCCTAATACTAACACACATCAAACCTAACACTAACACCAAACCTAACACTAACACCAACCACCCATCGGCTACTTACACGGCTACTTACAGGCGAGAACGCTAACAAGGTCTAGAATGCCTGCAAGCCCTACTGTGAAAAAAAGAAACTCAAAATCTAAGGGAGGTGAAAAGGACAGAAAGAACCACCCCCCGAAAGGAAAAAGGCCCAGAGCCTCAAGGAGGCCGGAAGGAGAAACCCCTCCACAGCCGGGCACTCCTATTGGCTCCAACCCTCTCAAGACTCCTCACCTTCACCAACTCCCGGAATATATCACCCACCACCTCATGCGTGGACAGGACTTTGCCCCTAGTGGACACTAAACACTGAGCGTGCCATGTGTAATAGAGAGCCACTAAACTAGCTAAATAAAGTGACGATAACTCAAACCCTCTGTGAACCCTGAAGTCGCCGTACACCACCTCAGAGTAAGTCAAGGACGAGAGTCGGGGATAACCAATGGCTTCCCCTGCCCCCTCGCGAACCTCAATGTTGAAGGGGGATTTGACCAAAAAATGGTCCATGGTCTCCAATGCCCCCCCACATTCTGCACGAGGACAACCTCTGTTCCCTAGGTTCCTATACTTTAGGTTTCCACGGACATAGAGGCGTCCGTGGAAGGCCCTCCACGCAAGATCCCAAAACTTGCTTGGGATTCTTGGGGAATTCAGAAGGGCTAGTCCCTTCTCAAGGACTCTCTCCGGGCAATCCCTTAAAGACAGTGGCCTCAAAATGTCAGAGGCCATGACTCTTGAGTACAGCTCACGCCGACCCAAAGAGCCCACCTCAAGGGCAGTTATCCGCCACTGCCTCAGTACCTTCAAAGCTTGAGGGACATAGGACAGGAGATACCAGTGCGATCTACGAAGATCACCGGGCCGACCCCCATCCTCCCACCTACTCAGGAACAGCAAGAGCCAGTTCTTGCATGAGTGCTCCCACAGAGTAGGCAGGTCCACAAAGATGGACTGCAGGTTGAATTTCACAAATAAAGTGATGAAAAACACCACCGGATTGATCATATCCAAACCACCGTGCCTCCTCTGTCGGTACGTGACTTCCCTCTTGATCAGATTTAGCCTGTTTCCCCACAACAGCAGGAAAAACAGGCCAGAAATCCGGGCATAGAGAGATGCAGGCAAAATACAAACGTAGCTGACATAGAGGAATTCTGGCAGTAGGTACGTTTTGACCAGGCTTACCCTTTCCCTCAATGACAGCTTCCAGCCCTTCCAGGCATTCACCTTCCGAGATGCACCGACCAGTCTGCGCTAACAATTTAGCTTGGGGTAATCACCCGGGCCAAATAGGATGCCAAGAATTTTAACTTCTGGCTGGGGCTGAGGAAACACGTCCGGAAGAGCGAACTGCTCGCCTTCCTTCCCCAACCAGAGAACTTCGCTCTTGCCCCAATTGACCAATGAACCAGATGCCTCGGAGTAGCTCCCAATTTGCGTTTCCACAAAGAGGGCCTCCTCGCGGCTGGACACCACCACCGAGACATCGTCCGCGTAGGCCACTACCCTCACCGCCGGATCCAGACCAATGCAAGGCTCCACCGGAACCCCCCTCAAATGCTCACAGTTGAGCCTTCTCACAAAGGGATCGACGGCAAAGACGTAGAGAAGGGGGCTCAATGGGCAACCCTGCCTGACCCCAGAGTCCACAGCAAAGGCAGGGCCCACCCAACCATTGACAAGAGGGAAGCTCACCGCCCCCCTGTACAATACTTTCAGCCAATTCACAAATTGCTCAGGCAAACCGTACTTTCTCAGAAGAAGCCAGAGGTACTCATGGTTCACCCGGTCAAAAGCCTTGGCCTGGTCTAATGCCAGCAGATACCGCCCATCCCCCGTTGCCCTTCACCTTTCCACGGCCTCCCAGACGTTCAGGATGGCACTAAAGGTGCCCTGACCAGGAATTGCGCAGTGCTGGGAGACAGAAAGCATCTCGTCAGCGACTGCTGACATACGTAGAAAAAGTATTTTCGCCAACAACTTCCTATCTGTAGTGAGAAGGGCGATCGGGCGCCAGTTCTCAATCACAGTCGGATCTTTCCCCTTTGACAGCAGAATCAAGGCTGACCTTCTCATTGAGGGAGGGAGCAGGCCGTTGGCCAAACACTCATTGAAAACCTCCCTCAAGTAGGGAGCCAAAAGACTCTTAAAGGTTTTATAAAATTCAGCCGTAAGCCCATCGGGCCCCGGCGACTTTTTCAAGGACAAAGAGTCGATGGCCTGCTCGATTTCTGCAACCGAGATTTCTGCTGTCAGAGAGTCCGGGAGATCAGGCCCCGCATGAAGCGGGGTCTCATCAAGAAACTCCTTGGCTTTCTCTATATCTAAAGGCTTCCTTCGAAGGAGGTCTGAAAAATGGTCCCTGATGATGCCCAGGATACCCGGTCTGGACCGGACCAGGGACCCCGAGGCATCCTTCAAGCCATGTACGACCTTCGAACTCACCGCCTCACCACAGCTCCTGTAGGGATCCGGGGAGGAAAACTTCCCGTAATCCCTTTCAAGGACCAGGGAGACAAGACGGTCATACTGACACCCCTTCATCCGAAGCTTCAGATCGGATATCTGTTCCTGAGGGCCCCCAGCTGAAACCAGGCGGTCTAACTGCCTGCGCAACTTCTGGTAGGCCAGGTACTTGGATGTCGCCCGGTACCTAGATATCCTGCAGAAAAAGCCCTCCGACCTCTTCTTCACCACTTCCCACCATTCCTGGCGGGAGCAGCCGCTCTCAAGGAGCGAGGCCTGATCCGCAAGGAAGATCTCATAGGCCTCCCTAACCTCGAGGTCCTCGAGCAGCGATCCATTAAGACGCCAGAAACCTCGACCCTTCTGAGGAGTGTCGGCCACATTCAGAGTCACAGAAACCATACAGTGATTGGAGAACTCCACCGACTGCAACACGGGTGCCGCAAAGGCAGAGTCCCCCTTTAAAAAAAAACTATCTAACCTACTCCTACTATTACCTCGGGCATAGGTGAACCCAGTGTGGTTGGGGAGGCACTGAACATGTGCATCCACCAACCCGGCTTCCCTTACTATTCTATTCAAAAAGATGCTATCATATCCCAGGGGGCCTGGGGCGCCTGCCCGATCCTTTGATCTGGTGACCATGTTATAGTCACCACCAAAGACCACCTGCTGGGACGTAAACAAGTAGGGCTTGACCATCGTGAGGAGGCTCCTCCTGTCCCTCTTGGTCTGAGGGCCATAGAAGTTGATCAGCCTAAGGAATTGCCCCCTCACAACGGCGTCCACTACCAGGCACCTACCGACCTCTACCTCAATCACTCGTCGACAAGCCACCGGACCAGTCTTAAAAAGGACTGCAACTCCACTGCAGGGCTCGGCCGCAAGAGACCAGAGGGAGGGCCCGCACCTCCACTCCCTCTTTGCTAGATGCATCTCTGCCACCGATGCCAGCCAGGTCTCTTGCAAAAACAAAATGTCAGCTTCAACTCGGCTGAGAAAATTGAAGGCCATGAAACGAGCCGCCGCAGAACGCACACTTGCGACATTAATGGTCGCAAAGCGTATTGGAGAGGGTACCGCCATCCTTAGTGATTTTGGCCTGCATTCTCCTCTGCGTTTTTGCCTACACCCCGGGGTCCTCCTCCGAATCGGAGAGGACCCCGTACATATTCCCTAAGATCACTGGGGAGGGCCCCCCAGGGTCCCTACCAGGGACAACCCGGGGTCCCGCAACCCCCACCCCAGGATCCCTCTTCTTCTTCCTTTTCCTCACCTTCCTCTGCAGCCAGCCCGCCTGAGTCTGGCCGCCCACCTCGTCGCCGGAGTGCCCGCTAGAGGCCCCCATGGGCCTCTTGTGCAGGCCCCTCGACGACTCGGCCACCTCCATCTCCCCCCCGGAATCCTGGGAAAACACAAGGGGATCCAGGATGGGAGGGGAAGGGGAAGGGGGCGAAGAGGAAGGGGGAAGGGAAGAAGGAGAATAGGGAGAAGGGGGGAGAGGAAGGGGGAAAGGGGGGGAGGAGGGGGGAAAGAAGGGGGGAGGGAAGGGTAGGGGGGGGGAGAGAGGGGGTAGAAGGAGAAGGGGGTACGGAAAAAAGAGGGGGAGGGGGGAGGCTCCTAACAGAGGGCCCCTCACCCCCTCGGCCCCTCACCCCTACTGGGCCCGATGCTGGCGCACCCGGCCTCCCAGAAACAAGTCCCAAGGGACCAGGCACATTCCCAGCAGGGGCCTCTGCGGCAAAGGCCCCTCTGGGCCACCAACCCCAGGCCCATCACCTGGGCCTGCCTGAGGCGCTTGGGGTGGGAGAGGTGGGAGAGGTGGGAGACCCACCCCCTCCGGTACGTCTTCTGGACCTGGCCCATCCCCATCAGCCGCACGCCCCCTAAAAGCCTTAGGGCAGCGGCTAAATGGGTGTCCGGACACCCCACAGAGGTTGCAGACAATTAGTCTGCAAGTCTCCAAGGAGTGCCCAGGCCTGTTGCACCTGACGCACCGGGGCGTTGTGCAATCCGCACTCAAATGGGTGGGACTCCCACACTTGAAGCAGCAACGGGGCTGACCGGGGTAAAGAACCAGGATCCTATCTCTCCCAATAAACGCACTTCTGGGGACATGGGTCACACTAGTCCCCTGGCGCTTGAGACGGATCCTAGACAACCACGCCCCGGTCCAGACCCCGCGCTCATCCAGGTTTTTTTCGGAGGGGAGACTGCAGCTGCCCATACCTCCCCAACCAGGTGGCAATGTCCTCAGGTGGGAGGGATTCGTTCCTGACCAAAATGGTCAGGGACTTTATATCTTCCTGCCTGGACAGGGGGACCACCTTAAAGAACTTCCAAGGCTGCGACCTCTTCAGGAGCTCATAGACGGTGAGAAAGAGCTCCATTAGCACCAAGGAGGAAAAACTGACATCAAACTCCTTGGTGCCCGTGGGATGGATCACTGCGAAGAGGTCGGCTACCTTGAAGTTGGCCCCCTTCAGCAGAAGATCCACTACCTGCCCCCTGCTGGGGCACTGTCCAGGTCCCTCCCACCGCAGCTGCACGACATTGCGCCTGCGCCTCTCCGGACCCCCTGTACCCCTCGACCACAGGTTCACCCCCTGGAGCTGGTCTGCGGGGGGAACCCGGAAGTTTTGGGCGCCAAACTGGCCATACAGGGGGGCCAAAGGGACGCTGGTCCCTGCCACCCGGGCAAAAGACCTGGTCTCCCTAAGCGCCTCAAGCAGCTCTGCCTCCTGGGTCTGCCCCAAAACACCCCCAGCCTGAGTGTCAGAAGTGCCCTCCGCCGCATCACCAAGGGCACCCTCGGAGGGCACCCCAGCACCCATGGCTAACACACCACCCGGGGGAACCCCCCGGCCTAATCCTGCCGGGAGGGGTCCCTCCCATCCACCACCCCCCGGAGCAAGCCACACCCACAACATCCCTCCTCCTAACACTGGGAGGAGGGTCTACCACTGGGGGCCCACTAGAGCAGCAGGCATGAGCCCCAGATGGCTCCTCCCCCTGCTCCTGCGGCCGTGGCTGCTCCTTCCCCTTTGACTGTTCCCCCTGAGACTCCATACCTCTGATAAAGGCCAAGGCTGGGTGATCCCCAAGAAGTTCCCAGCCTCGGCCTCGCTCCACCTGCCCACCCTCTGGGCTGGGCTCAAGTCCCCTGAAGAATCCAATGGCGCAATACCCCCACACATTTTTCCTCCCCCACATACCTCCATCCCATCTCCTTCACCTTCGGGACCATTAGCGGTCGCGGATCGGAAGTCCCCGACCACTTCCGGTTCAGGACTCACTTCCTGGCCAACCCTCCCGCTCACTTCCGGGTCAGGCTGACCAGAGAAACCGGAAGTGGGCGCACGGACGCCGCTAGCCCCTCCCACTTCCTCCCACCGCCCAGACTTCCGCCCCAACTCCTCCCCCAAGCCTCCCAGCCCGCCCGGGCCCGCCCGTTGGCCACGCCCCCACTGTCAGCAGCGGAGGCCGTACATTTCGGCGCCAATGCATCCATTGTTTGTGTGCTGTTTGCAGCATCCAGTCCTCCTCCATCTCCTCCGGAAAGTGGCGCCCCCCACCCTTACCAATAACCTCCCCCACTCCCGCTGCAACCACTACCCCACCACCACTATCCTTTTCACCCCCAAACACCGGCACACTTGTAGTCTTTGCTGTTTCTGCTCTCACAGTCTCTCCTGCAGCCTTTGTAATAATAATTTCCATGGCAGTCTCTGTCTGCATGGCGGACCCCTCTCCCTCCTCCACAACATGTGCAGTTTTTATGCCACATGTGGGATTCACAGGGGTCCTGGGGGTCCCGCCATCTTGCCTGGCCGTTTCCTTCCTCCCTGCCTCCAGCCTAGTCCCCGGGAGTGGCGTTAAGACCACCACCGCAACTCCCCCCAATTTTCCTGCTCCCACAGTGCTCCCATCCTGGCCTTTCCTGGCTGCATCATGGGGTACCCTACCCGAGTCTGCCTGCATGCTGGCAGTTTTTCCTGGCCGCAACACAGCATGGACTCGGGGACCCTCCACAGCCGGGACCACAGGGACCACACTTCCCAGGGAGGGGGGATGGGGGAGGGGGGAGGTCCTTCACCGACACCGGGGCTTACCACCTCCATAGGCTCTTTAGGCTGCAGATGATCCTGCGGGTTTTTCTGGCTGCTACGTCTGGCAGCCTGGGAGCCCTCCTTACTCGCTCTCCGGAGTTCACTCCTAACTTCCTGGAGGAAATCTGTCTCCCCACGGCCTCTCTCACATAGCCCACCAAGCAGGGTCCATAGGTCACCGCTCTGGCCCTTTAAAAGGCTAATGGCCTCGACATACTCGCCTCTTCTGAAGCTGCTGGCCCGGTCCCTCCTGTTCCTTAGATCCGTTAGGACTGCTGTCTTCCCACAAAAGGCCCGACTGGCCTTCTGGATCAGGTCCTTGACCCTTACAATTTTTCGCTGTAACTTTGCCAGACCTTCCCCAGGCTGGGGCAAGGTCCAATCCATTAGTTCACCTTGGGTCCGCAAAAAGAGCATCTCCTCCCTGGATAGGTCCTTAATCCCCAGGGAGGGGGCAGCAGCATCAGGCCGGGAAAGCTGCCCCGGTCCTGGGCTGGAGGAGGCCATCACACCCCCTCCTCCTGGAGCTCCAGGAGCTCCCTACAGGCACGTCCTCTCACTCCAAAGGTCTCACAGCAAATGACACACTCCACCCGCTGTAAGTGCTGCAAATGCCTGTTAGTGTAACACACCAGGAAAACACAGCAATACGGGCTAGCTTCAGAAGTATATTTTGCAGGAATCACACTACGCCTGCTGTAAGTCCTGCAAATGCCTGTTGGTGTAACACACTAGGAAAACACAGCAATAAGGCCTAGCTTCAGGAGTATATTTTGCAGGAATCACACTACACCTGCTGTAAGTGCTGCAAATGCCTGTTGGTGTAACACACTAGGAAAACACAGCAATACGGGCTAGCTTCAGGAGTATATTTTGCAGGAATCACACTACGCCTACTGTAAGTGCTGCAAATGCCTGTTGGTGTAACAAACTAGGAAAACACAGCAATAAGGCCTAGCTTCAGGAGTATATTTTGCAGGAATCACACTACGCCTGCTGTAAGTGCTGCAAATGCCTGTTGGTGTAACACACCAGGAAAACACAGCAATACGGGCTAGCTTCAGAAGTATATTTTGCAGGAATCACACTACGCCTGCTGTAAGTGCTGCAAATGCCTGTTGGTGTAACACACCAGGAAAACACAGCAATACGGGCTAGCTTCAGGAGTATATTTTGCAGGAATCACACTACGCCTGCTGTAAGTGCTGCAAATGCCTGTTGGTGTAACACACCAGGAAAACACAGCAATACGGGCTAGCTTCAGATGTGTAATGTGCAGGAGGCACACTCCGCGTGCTGTAAGTGCTGCAAATGCCTGTTGGTGTAACACACCAGGAAAACACAGCAATACGGGCTAGCTTCAGAAGTATATTTTGCAGGAATCACACTACGCCTGCTGTAAGTGCTGCAAATGCCTGTTGGTGTAACACACTAGGAAAACACAGCAATAAGGCCTAGCTTCAGGAGTATATTTTGCAGGAATCACACTACGCCTGCTGTAAGTGCTGCAAATGCCTGTTGGTGTAACGCACCAGGAAAACACAGCAATAAGGGCTAGCTTCAGGTGTATACTGTGCAGGAGGCTTAGCAACAATGACACTGACACTGTCCCCTGCCTATCCTTCTCTCTCCCTGCACACAAGGTTTATCAAAGAATATGACACTGACACTCTCCCTGCCTATCCTTCTCTCTCCCTGCACACAAGGTTTAGCAAAGAATATGACACTGACACTGTCCCCTGCCTATCCTTCTCTCTCCCTGCACACAAGGTTTAGCAAAGAATATGACAATGACACACTCCCAGCCTATCCTTCTCTCTCCCTGCACACAAGAATAGCACAAAGAATATCAACACTGTCCCTGCCTATCCTTCTCTTTCCCTGCGCCGGAACACACTACACAAGGCCGCCGCGCTGGCGGCCTTTTATAGTGTGGGGCGTGTGCTAAACCCCCTGAGCTATAATTGGCCACAGGCAACCTGGCTGTGGCCAATTATGGCTCTCCTAGCTGCCGGCGCTGTGATTGGCCAAGCATGCGGGGTCACAGTGCATGCTTGGCCAATCACAGCGCTGGGATTGCACTGCGATGGCGCAGTGTATTGTGGGCCATTCGCGTCACTCGAATTTGGCGCGAACGGCCCAAATCGTTCGATGTTCGCCGAACGATCGAACAGCCGATGTTCGAGTCGAACGTATGTTCGACTCGAACACCGAGCTCATCCCTAGTAGACACCACATGACACCAGTTATTAGGCATAAAAGGCTTTGCTAATCTACTACATAGTTACATAGTTAGCCAGGTTGAAAAAAGTCCATCTAGTTCAACCATAAAAAAATAAAAAATAAACTAAAATATATAATATCATACAATCCCATATACCCGCAGTTGATCCAGAGGAAGGCGAAAAACTCCAGCAGAGCATGATCCAATTTGCTACAGCAGGGGAAAAAATTCCTTCCTGATCCCCCGAGAGGCAATCAGATTTTCCCCGGATCAACTTTACCCATTAATGTTAGTATCCAGTTATATTATGTACATTTAGGAAAGAATCCAGGCCTTTCTTAAATCAATCTACTGAGCTGGCCAGAACCACCTCTGCAGGGAGTCTATTCCACATTTTTACAGCTCTTACTGTGAAGAAACCTTTCCGTATTTGGCGATGATATCTTTTTTCCTCTAGACGAAAAGAGTGCCCCCTTGTCCTTTGTGTTGACTGTAAAGTGAATAACTCAACACCAAGCACACTATATGGACCCCTTATGTATTTGTACATGTTGATCATATACCCCCTTAATCTCCTCTTCTCAAGAGAGAATAAAATCAGTTCCTCTAATCTTTCCTCATAGCTGAGCTCCTCCATGCCTCTTATCAGTTTGGTGGCCCTTCTCTGCACTTTCTCCAGTTCCCCAATATCCTTTTTGAGAACTGGTGGCCAAAACTGAACTACATATTCCAGATGAGGTCTTACTAATGATTTGTACAGGGGCAATATGATATCTCTCTCTCTGGAGTCCATACCTCTCCTAATACAAGAAAGGACTTTGCTCGCTTTGGAAACCGCAGCTTGGCATTGAATGCCATTATTGAGCTTATGATCTACCAACACCCCCAGATCCTTCTCCACTATTGAGTTGTACTCCCCCTTGTATGTATGATGCATGCATACTCTTAGCCCCCAAGTGCATAACTTTACATTTATCAACATTAAACCTCATCTGCCACATAGTCGCCCAATTAGACAAAACATTGAGGTTGGCTTGTAAATTGGAGACATCCTGTAAGGACGTTATTCCACTGCATAGCTTAGTGTCATCTGCAAAGACAGAAATGTTACTTTTGAACCCAGACCCAATGTAATTTATAAAGATATTAAAAAGTAAGGGTCCCAGCACTGAACCTTGGGGTACACCACTGATAACCTTAGATCAGTGGTTCTCAACCTGGGGGTCGAATGATGATTTGCCAGGGGTCACCAAATACTAGGCTGTTCCTGAAGCCCGCACTGCTCTCCCAGCTTTTCTACGGCTGGCCAGCAGGGCTGTCCCTGGAGCCTGTGGCTGCCCAGCTGGGCTGTTCCTGGAGCCTTCCATCGCCCACTCAGCCTCTTCGCAGCCGCCCATTCAGTTTACAGCATGGCTGGGGGCAGAGACTAGAGGTCAGCTGACTGGTGAGGAATCTGAATTGGGAGGAGCTGGAGGAGACCATATCTCCTGATTTCGGCATAGGTGTCACTGCTACGAGACACCACAAAGTCAGAGACACAGTGAAGCCGGAGACACAGTGAGTAACACAACCTGTGATCATAGTTGCCATTAAAAGTCCCCACTACAGTTCTCAGATCAGCAGATGACCTTGATCAAGAGCAACTAAATTGGCTGATTAGAACTCCCCCCAGCACTGCCACTCATCCTATTCCCCCCACCCCCCACCAAGGAGTAAGATAAGGAATAAAAATAGAGAATACATAGAAGGGAGAGGAAAAGAGGGAGAGGAACAAAGAAAAAGGGAGAGAAAGAACAAGAAAAGCGGCTAGAGAGAGGGACGGGGGAAAAAAACAAGAAATTTGGATAGAGAGAGATAAAAGGGAAAGAAGGGAGAACAAAGAGAAAGAGTGGTACATCCTAAAATGTACCATAAAGGGTTTTAATACTGTACGAGTGGAAGGGACTCAGGGAACACTAAATGTCAATGAGTTATGCCGCGTACACACGACCATTTTTCTCGTCGGGAAAATGTCATTTTTTCTCTTTGACGAGAAAAACTACCGTGTGTGGGCTTTCCTGCATTTTTCCCGACGAGAAAAACGTCAAGAATCACGACGAGAAAAATTAGAACATGCTCTAATTTTTCTCGTCATGATTCACTGCATTTTTTTCCGCGGCAGTTCTCCCATAGGGAAACACTGCCAGGGAGCCTACACACGGTCGTTTTTCTCGACCAAGAGAAAAAATGTCAGGAAACCCGGCCGTGTGTAGGGGACAAAGCCGTTCCTCGTTTTTCCCGTCGATTTTCTCGACGGTGTTTTCATCGTCGAGAAAATCGATCGTGTGTACACGGCATTAGGGCGCAAATTACTTGTCTTGCCTTGGGTGCTGACAACCCACGCTACGAAAATAATTTTAGTGTTAGGGGTCCCCACAACTTGGGAAATTTTATCAGCAAGGTTGAGAAGCACTGCCTTAGACCATTCAGAGTAAGAATCATTAACCACTACTCTCTGAATTCTGTCTTTTAGACAGTTTTCTATCCATTTACAAACTGATATTTCCAAGCCTGTAGACTTTACCTTACACATGAGCCTTGTGTGGGGAACTGTATCGAACGCTTTTGCAAAATCCAAGTATACCACGTCCACCGCCACCCCTTTGTCCAAGCTTTTACTTACCTCTTCATAAAAAGAAATCAGGTTTGTTTGACAACTTCTGTCTTTCATGAATCCATGCTGTCTGTTGCTTAAAATATTTTTTTCCAGCAAGAACTCGTCTATGTGGTCTTTTATTAATCTCTCCAGTATCTTACCAACCATAGAAGTTAAACTAACAGGTCTATAGTTGAGAATAAGTATGGTCAGAGGGGCATGACCAGGATGTGAGAGTGGTAGGCAGACGTCTCTCCCCCTCCGCTCGTATCTCATGGCCATCATGCCGGAAAAAGCAGCGTGCGATGTGTAACGCGGGTAGAGAAACTGCCCATGTCTGCTGGATGTGACGAGACTCCCCTGCCTACATCTCCCAGAACCTCCAGCGTGGAACACATGACGTCCTAACCAGGAAGTGAAGGCGGGCCGAGATGCGGAAGAGCTGAGGCGCTGGAGCGGTGCTCGAGCGGTGTTTGTGCACCAGCGTGGGGGCGAGTGAAGTCGGGGCTGAGCTGCAATATTTTACCACCTCATACCGAGGAGTCCGAGGAGCCCATTGGTAGTCGGGGGGCGGACGCCGGTGAGAGAGGTCGTCCCCCCCCGCAGGAAAGCAGCAAGCAGCCCAGAGGAACTCCCTGCCGGAGGAAGAGTGTGCGGCTCCCTTAGCAGGCAGGGGGGCGATTGTGATCCCCGACCCCCCCACCCAGCGCATCAAGGGTCCACCACTGCTTCGCTGTGCCGGCTCTGTGGGGGCTTCAAGCAACCCTCCCCCACACACCACCTCCAGAGGCCAGAGAGATCTTCTGCTTTTTTTTTTTTTGCAACTGCCACCTCCACATCCCGGGAGAATAATCCGTTGGATGGGTGAGAGACTTCCAACATGTTATTATTGTATATTCTCATATTGACATTTAATCCTATTTAATCCTTTTAAGGGGGATATAGCCTTTGGCTAGAGAACTGCAGAGCTTTCTTAAAGGAAAGGAAAGGTGAAGACTTTTTTTTTCCTCTACAATCTAGCTGTGATATAGTGGGTAGGGTAAAAACAGCAGGAAAATATAAAACCCTTGGTAGTAATCCAGGCCTCATAATGGCAACACAAAGAACCACAGAAGCAAGTATAGCAGCAAGCCAGGCGGCAGCGAAGCTAGGAAGATACTCTCATAATCCAGACCAACCCTTAGTACAGACTCCCCCAAAAAATAATCAGCAACCACAGCCTAAGCTACAACCTGGAGCCACGGGGATAAGGAAAAGCCAGGGACAAGCACAGACACTCTTAGAGGCAAGTGAGACGGAGAGGAGACTCTCGGGGACCAAGGAGAAAAAAGGGACACTTGGACTCCTTGCTGAGGGCGGAAGAGAGGGGGACATAGAGCCATCATTAAAGGAGGTGTTGGCAGCAATTAACTTTTGCAAAACCTCTTTAAGCGCAGTAACTATCCAGCTTAGCTCCATACAGGAAGAATTGTCTTTGGCTAGACATGACTTGCAAAAAGCAAATGAGAGAACAACAGCCTTGGAGGTGAGGGTCAGCCTCGTGGAGGATGAACTAGCCCCCCTTAGAAGAGAAATGAGAGAGATGAGGGAACAAATGGTCAAACAAGAGTTGAAGATGGATGAAATTGAAAATAGAATGAGGAGGAAGAATGTTAGAATTGTGGGTCTTCCGGAGCAGAGCAAAGGAGCAGACCCAGTAGCATTTGTGGAAAAATGGCTTAAAGAAACATTTGGCCAGGAAGTCTTTTCCCCGTTTCTAGCGATTGAAATAGCGCATAGGGTTCCAGCTAGACCTCTCAGATCGGATGGCCCCCTCGCCCCCTTCTAGTTAAAATGTTCTACTATAAAGACAAAATGTTAATCATCCAGAAATCTAGAGAACTGGGCAACATTCTATATAATGGATTCAGGATATCTATATATCCAGATTTCTCACCGGAATTACAAAAGAAAAGAGCCAGGTTTGGAGAAATAAAGCGCAAGCTACAACAGATAAAAACTACATATGCACTATTATACCCTGCAAGACTAAGGGTGAATGCAACAGAAGGAACAAAGTTCTTTGATACGCCTGAGGAGGCGACGGAGTGGTTACAATCTTATAAAGAATCCACATAGAAGACAGGACATGGATAGTTGATTGTTACATTTTTCTCAAAATGTTTTTTTGTGTTTCATATTTTTTACACAGGTTTTTTTTTTTTTCATTCTTGAACATATTTTCCTTTTTTTTTTTTTTAGCCTTCTCTCCCCCTCTCCCACTCTGGGGGTAACCCCAGTGGCTGTAGGGGAAGTGAAGGGTAAGAGATGAGTAGACACGTATAGAAGTAATTGGGAATATGTAGCACAATTTAAAATGCATTTAATTTTTTTTCACCTTTTTTTTTTGGGACGGCATGAGGGAGATACAGGGGGGTGGGGGAGAGGGGGGTAAGGGGTGAGATCAAACTGAAGGGAGGGAGACGCAGATTGCCCCCCTCTATAAGGGGGAGATGCGTGGAACTCCTTAAGTTAAAGGGTAAGCAATGTATTTCATTTAGTATTGGGTGTATGAGACATGGGGGTATGAGAAACCCCCATAGGGGTATAGATGTATTTTGTTCTGGAGGGGAGGGAGGGAGGGAGGGTGGGAGAGGGAGTGAGAAAGATTTCAAACACTGGCAGGGTGAATGGTTGTTGAAAGATGTTAGAGAGGGTCACAATAGGAAGCCCCAACCCAAGCCACGGAAGGCGGTGAGAAGGGTATTTGAGAGAGGGTGCGGGTATGTATGGGGGATACGGAGTGGTAGAACTGCGATGACACTTACACAAATAAATCACATAAAGAAAATATTAAAAGAAGGAAAATATAGGCACGTTTTAGTAACTAAAGGATCCACTATAAAATTTGGGTATTCTTCACTGCATATGAATGAATAGTAGAGCACAAGTGAAAAATTTAACAATATGTTCATGGAATGTCCGGGGATTGGGAGACCCAGGGAAAAGAGCAGCAGTAATCTCACTGATGAGAACATATGGTTCTTCAATAATATGTCTCCAGGAGACCCATCTCTCGAGTATATCTATACCCCAATTGGGGTGGCGAGATTATCAAACACAATTTCACTCGGTCCCAACCTCATACTCTAGAGGGGTAGACATATTCATTAAAACTGGTATAATGTTTAATTGTATTCAGAGTAGGTGCGACAAACTAGGGCGCTATGTCTTTTTACACTGTAAGGTAGAAGATAGAACCTGTATTTTGGTTAATTTGTATATTCCTCCCCCCTTTAACACCTCGGTGTTGGGCAGTCTGATGGAGTTTGTTCTGGAGAGGCCGGGCATACCGGTGCTCGTAATGGGCGATTTTAATATGGTCCTAGATTGGGATAAAGACAGATTTCCTAGTCAGCTGCTTCAGGATAAAACAAGAGATGTTAGACTAGTCAAATTCTTGGAAGAACTAGGGTTGAGGGATATATGGAGATTACACAACCCTGCAGCCCGGCAATATTCCTGCCTCTCCAGGACACACTCCACGCTCTCAAGAATAGATTTAGTATTGGGCAATGAGGAAGCGATACCAATAATAAAAAAGGTGAACTATATGCCGAGAAGCCTCTCTGACCATTCCCCAATGTTGGTTGTTCTTGATACGGGAGTAGCAAGGTACCAGAGAGAGGGGAGAATTAACCCGTATTGGATGGAATTAATGAATGACACACAAGAGATATCGGGGGAGATTAGGGAATTTATAGAAATAAATCAAGGTACTGCCTCAGAACAAGTGGTATGGGACACACTGAAAGCCTTTTTCAGGGGCATAATGATACAAAAAATATCTAGTTTAAAAAGACAATCCAGTCAGGAAGAGAGAACCGCTAGTGAATTAGTAAGCGAAAAAGAAGCGCAATACATTAAAGACCCAACACCTAATAAATCCAGAGTATGGATACAAGCACAACAGAACTACCGTTTAATAATGTTGAAGAAAGTAGAAAATAAGCAAATTTTTCAAAGACAAGTAGCGTTTGCGGAAGGGGAAAGTGCAGGCAGGATGCTAGCTCACTTAATTAAAACGAACACACCTAGCTCAGGGGTGCCAGCAATAAGGGTAAACGAAGATAGGGTGGCCCACCAAACTTCAGAAATAGCACAAAGAGTCTGTGATTTCTATGCAGACTTGTATAGTTCAAGTCAAGAGGAAAGGAGAGAAGAATTGGACAAATTTTTTGGAAGTCTAGTGATGCCTTCGCTCTCTGAGTTGGATAGAGAGGAATTAGTCAAACCCCTGACCTTAGAAGAAATACAGCTGACCGTACAGGGGATGGCGGGGCATAAAACCCCAGGACCGGACGGCCTCCCAGCAGAGACCTACCGGTATTTCGGGAAGGAGTTACTCCCGGAACTCACCAGGGTTTTAAACTGTTTAATTAGCTAAAGGAGAACTCCCCACGTCTATGATGGACTCCACAATAATAGTTATCCACAAAGAGGGTAAGGACCCACTTGAAACCGCCTCGTATAGACCTATTTACTTACTCAACACTGACATAAAAATACTGTCGAAGCTCTTGGCAGCTAGATTAAACAAAATAGTTGAGAAACTGGTACATCCCGATCAATCGGGTTTTATACCAGGTAGGGCCACCTCCACAAATATAAGAAGAATTTTTCTGAACCTTCAGATTCCAACAGAGGAAGATGGAAAAAGAGCAATTGTTTCGTTGGATGCTGCCAAGGCCTTCGACAGTATAGAGTGGCAATATCTATGAAGAGCCTTAAGGGAGTTTGGGGTCGGCCCTATTTTTATGAAATGGGTCAAGATGCTGTACAGCACCCCAGAGGCCAGAGTGAAAGTGAACAATGTGTATTCCGAGAGGTTCAGGTTGCAGAGGGGAACGAGACAGGGGTGCCCTTTGTCCCCCCTTCTCTTCGCCCTCGCAATCGAGCCCCTTGCGATTGCACTTAGGTCGGACTCTGAGATAAGAGGATTTATAAGAGGTGAGGTAGAGGAGAAAGTGGTATTATACGCGGATGATCTCCTTTTGTTACTGGGAGATACACAGCACTCCCTTGGTAAGGCCATGAAACAAATAGAGATTTTTGGACGTTTTTCAGGCCTTAATATAAACTGGGGAAAATCCATGCTGCTACCGGTGGACCCTCTGTCAAACCTACTCCCGCAAGAGGCTTCACAAATTCAAATAATAACACAAATTAAATATCTGGGGATGTATATATCTAGAGACCCTAACCACTATATTCTAGATAATCTGATTCCTCTGCTTAAAAAATACAAAGGGAAAATCAAGGTGTGGAAATCCCTCCCATTGTCAGTAGCAGGCCGCTGCAATTTAATAAAAATGGTGTGGATGCCACAGCTCCTATATGTCTTACAAAATTCACCAGTTTGGATATACAATGAATGGTTTCAGAAAATAGACACTACGTTTAGGGAGTTGATTTGGAAAGGAAGTGCAGCAAGAATAAAATTAAATACCCTACAGAGGACAAAACAAGAGGGGAGAGTGGCACTCCCACACCCATTTAGTTACTTTTTGGCAGCACAGATCCAATACATGAAGAGTAGTAACATGCAGGGAGAAGAAATAAGGAAGAAAATATTATTACAACATTCTACACATGACTCTATGGTAGAAGCCATGGAAGCAGGATCTCTCCCACGGAAATTACCTACCCTTGATCTCATGATTAGAATATGGAAAGCAGTGAAGATAGCGTTGGGATATGATGGCATCACGGAGTATACCCCCCTATGGGAGAATGATAATTTAAAGGAGATACAGAAGATGGGGACAGTTAAGGAATGGGAAAGACAGGGGATTAAATATATCTCCCAGCTGTACCAAGATGGCATATTAAAAACTTTTCAGACATTAAAAGAACAATATAATCTTTCAAATAAATCCTTTTATAAATATTTGCAGATCAGACATGCCTTAACAAAACAATATAAAGGAATAGTAATGACCTGGAGCAAGACCCGCCTGTTAAAAGAAATTATCAACACTAAAACATCTAAGGGCTCAATAACAAAAATATACTTAAATTTACATAAGGGGAGCCTAAGGGGAACCCAGGGCCAGGTACACAAGAGGAAGTGGGAAAGAGATATTGGTAACTTATCTAACGAACAGTGGAAAAGAATTTTGGAACTTGCTTCGTCAGTCTCACTGTCTCCCTCGCAGAGGATGTCTCACCTGTTTTTGCTAAATAGAGCATATTATACTCCGTATAAACTTTACTGCTTTGGCCGTAGAACAGATGCCAGTTGTCCCAGATGTGGTGGAGTAAACGGTGATATAATCTATATGTTCTGGCGATGCCCAAAGTTATTCCAGTATTGGAGGGAGGTAGTGAAAACAATTTAGCAAGTCTTTGAGGTTGACATAGAGCTGGAACCCCTACAATGTGTACTGGGCTGGGTAAAGGGCGAGGGGTCAAATGTCTACACTCAGTTAACAATAACAAGATGCTTATTTCAAGCAAGGAGGCTGATTGCACAGAGATGGCAATCAATCTCCCCCCCCCCCCCTTAGTAAGGACTGGGAGCAAAACATGAACATAACTATCCTAAAGGAAAGGACAACCTATGTTAGACAAGGAGCCCTAAAAAAATTTGATAAGATTTGGAAATCGTGGCAAGAAAAAAAAAAAAAAGAAGAAAACTGTAATTTAATATAAGTAAAGCAGTCGTAGAAGGGAATGGATGTTTTGGAGGAAGGAAGTGTGAGTGTGGTCTGGGTCAATTAGTGGTCGGCTGAGAGTTGTAGAATGGAGGGTGAGATAAGAAGTATCAGGGTAGGGGAGTTTTGGATTATAATGGTTTTAATGTGAAACGATGTTTAGATTAATTATTTTTTTGTATGGGAGATAGGGGGGAGGGAAGGAGGGAATGTATGTATTGTTGGAAAACGGAAAATGTTTAATAAAAAAAAAAAAAAAAAAAAAACAGGTCTATAGTTACTTGGTAAAGACTTTGTTCCCTTTTTAAATATAGGCACAACATTGGCCCTGCGGCAATCCAGTGGTACTATTCCCGTCATTAATGAGTCCCTAAAAATTAGATACAATGGCTTTGAAATTACAGAGCTCAATTCTTTTAGGATCCGTAGGTGTATGCCATCTGGTCCAGGTGCTTTATCCCATATGAGCTAACCCATGCTCCTTTGTATACACAGAGCTGAAGAAAGTATTTAATAAATTAGCCTTCTCTTTGTCCCCAGTCACCCACTCTAGATTATTTTGTAAAGGGCCTACATGCTCAGAACTGACCTTTTTACTATTAATATATTTGAAGAATTGTTTGGGGTTTGTCCTACTATCTTTTGCAATCTGTTGTTCGTTTAGAATTTTTGCATCCTTGATTTCCTTCTTACATATTCTGTTATATTCTTTGTAACATTTAAACGACACTAGTGTTCCTTCATTTTTATATTTTTTTAAAAGCTCTTTTCTTATAGTTTATAGCTTTTTTAACTTTGGCCGTAAGCCACATAGGTTTTATTTTTAGCCTTTTAAACTTATTGCCCATGGGAATATACTTTGCAGTGAGTTCACAAACAGTCTTTTTGAAGAATTCCCATTTCTGTTCCGTGCCCATTGATGCCAATATTCTCTCCCAGTCTAAGTCCTGGAGAGCAGCCCTCATCCTTGGAAAATTTGCTCTCTTGAAATTAAGTGTTTTTATCTTTCCCGTATGTGATTTTTGCTTACAGCTAACATCAAATGAAATCATGTTATGGTCACTGCTACCCAGGTGTTCCTTTTTTTGAACATTAGTAATACGCTCTGCATGGTTTGAGATTACCAGGTCCAACAGAGCATCATTCCTAGTTGGGGCCTCAATAAACTGGACCATAAAATTGTCCTGTAATAGGTTTATAAATGTTTGCCCTTTAACTGTCCCAGCAGTGCCATTACTCCAGTCAATTTCTGGGTAGTTAAAATCCTCCATTATTATCACCATCCCAGCCCTTGCAGCCCTTTCCATCTTTGCAAGGAGCTGAGTCGCCACCTCCTCGTTAACATTGGGTGGTCTATAACAAACTCCAATGATTAACTTTGAACTACGCACATCTGTATGCAGTTCCACCCATAATGTTTCAGACTCATCACACTCTCCATCCACCAGGTCCTCTTTCACACTCGCTTTGAGATCACTTCTCACATAGAGACAGACCCCTCCACCTTTCCTTTTTACCCTGTCTTTCCAAAAGAGTGCATAACCAGGAATATTAATAGCCCAGTCATGTGAGGAATGAAGCCATGCACCAGAGCTTCCAACTCACCTATTTTGCTTGGCAGACTTCTGCCATTGGTGAAGAAACACTTTAATGCATTAATATATTTTGACCGGTCACAAACTATCCTCTTGGGTGTTCCGAGATTGCAACTAGGACTTGCTACTATACTTGTCTTGGGTTTATGTGCTTTGGTTACCCTACCACTAATGCCCCTAATACTACCCTCTGGAATATGTTCCACGCTGACTATCTCTATCTCTGGACCCCCCCCCCCGGTCGCCTAGTTTAAAAACCCCTCTAACCCCTCTACATGCTCTCCCGAAGTTTGTAAATAAGTGAATGCCCTTATGTATTACTGAGGAACCATTGGACAGAGTAATGGCAGTTTAAAAAAGCATAGCTATTAAGACATGGAAACCCAGGCTCCCAAAACAAAGTAAAAATACAAGGGAAGTCCTGGAGTTTCACCAACTAGAATTATCCTGCCATCCTTTTCTCTAGAGGAGGCAATGAAAACCACACAGTATACCTGCTGACAAAGTGACAAAATCTATTTAAGCAGTGCTTTTAAAAGTTTAAAGTGGAATGCGGGTTTATTTAATGTATTTGGCTAAAAACTGTTGGCTTCCAAAATGCCCACTTTACAAAAACCCATCAAAATGTACTGATTACAAGATCTTAAGAAGACAAAATAATTTTTTTACTTCTATGAATCACCTTTCATCATCTTCAGTATTTCATCGATGGAACGTAGTCACAAAAAATATCAGTTGTCATGATGCCATAGAACATGGGTCTCAAGCTGGTGGCCCTCTAGCTGTTGCAAAACTACAAGTCCCATCATGCCTCTGCCAGTGGGAGTCATGCTTGTAACTGTCAGTCTTGCAATGCCTCATGGGACTTGTAGTTTGGCAACAGCTGGAGGGCCCTGCCATTGAAGCTTTTCCTTGTCTGAGCAGTGTGTGCTGTAAACACCATAGTGTGATGGAGGTAAATATAGACATGGAAGTGATGATTTAGAAAAAGAATAGTATTTTACCTAGCTAAAATAAAATTAGTTTACTGAACCTGGACTTTTTTTTGCATCAAATATCCAAATCCTAAAAGTGCAAGCCAGTAGATAATGCAGCCAGTAGTATACACAGGTTTCTGGACTAAGTAAACATTTTGCTGTTTACAAATAATGCTTTTGATACTTTCCCATTGCATTGCATTTGTTTAACCACTTAACGACTGCCCACTGTATATATACGTCGGCAAAATGGCACGTACAGGCACAATCGCGTACCTGTACGTGACTGCCTTCGTATGGATGGGGGGTCCGATCGGACCCCCCTCCGGTACAGTGATCGGTCAGTATTGGTCCGGGAGCGATCGGTGATGAGGGGGCGGCCAGTGGTTTCTGGCCACCCCCTCATGATCGCTCCTGGCGAATGAGATGCTTCCTCTGCCTGTGTAATGTAAACACAGGCAGAGGAAGTGATGTCATCTCTCCCTGCGGCGCTCACACATACCGGAGCGCCGTGGAGAGAAGATGTCAGGTTAGTGCACAAACACTACACTGACACCAGCACACATAGGAACACGATCGCCCCCCCCCAGTCACCCCCAGATCACCCCCCAGCCCCCAGTCACAGTGTCACTGATTGCAGTGATCATTTATTTACTGATCACTGCAAACAGTGACATTTGTAACTGTAAAAGTGTCAGGGCAGTTAGTGTAGGTCCCTTTTGTTTCAGGGTAGCCCCCTAACCCCCCCTAATAAAGGTTTAACCCCTTGATCGCCCCCCAGGTAACCCTTTCACCCCCTAGCACCACTGTCACTAAGCAATCGTTTTTCTGATCGCTGTATTAGCGTCCGTGATGCCGCTAGGTAGTCAGTTATTTTTTTAGGTTCGCCGCCAGGTTTTTATAGCGTCGAGTACCCCCATATATTACCTAATAAAGGTTTAACCCCTTGATCGCCCCCCAGGTAACCCTTTCACCCCATTTTGCCAGTGTCACTAAGCGATCGTTTTTCTGATCGCTGTATTGGTTATGCTGGTGCCGCAAGGTAGTCAGTTATTTTTTAAGGTTCGCCGCCAGGTTTTTATAGCGTCAGGTACCCCCATATATTACCTAATGAAGGTTTAACCCCTTGATCGCCCCCCAGGTAACCCTTTCACCCCCTTTCGCCAATGTCACTAAGCGATCGTTTTTCTAATCGCTGTATTGGTTATGCTGGTGCCGCTAGGTAGTCACTTATTTTTTTAGGTTCGCCGCCAGGTTTTAATAGCGTCAGATAACCCCATATATTACCTAATAAAGGTTTAACCCCTTGATCGCCCCCCAGGTAACCCTTTCACCCCCTTTTGCCAGTGTCACTAAGCGATCGTTTTTCTGATCCTTGACATCCTCCCCATGTTGAGGGCATGTGGCCTGGTATGGTTCAGGAGGGGGGGGGCCGCTCTCTCATCCCCCCTTTTCCCCTGCGGCCGGCCAGGTTGTGTGCTCGGATAAGGGTCTGGTATGGATTTTTGGGGGGACTCCACGCCATTTTTTTTTATTTGCCCGGTGGTTGTGGGGGTCTGCGGGCGGGGGGCTTATCGGAATCTGGAAGACCCCTTTAACAAAGGGGACCCCCAGATCCCGGCCCCCCCTATGTAAATTGGTCCCGGCCAGGTTGCGTGCTCGGATAAGGGTCTGGTATGGATTTTTGGGGGGACTCCACGCCATTTTTTTTTATTTGGGGTGGAGTTCCCCTTAAAATCCATGCCAGATCTGAAGGGCCTGGTATGGATATTTGGGGGAACTCCACGCATTATTTTTTTTTATTTGCGGCGGGGTTCCCCTTAATATCCATTCCAGACCTGAAGGGCCTGGTAATTGAATTCTGGGGGACCCCCACGCTTTTTTTTTTTATCAATGACTTTTCTATGTATTGCCGGGAGCCGACAATTCATTAATAGCCGCAAGTGAGTTTTAAATGACTTTTTTTCCTTCAAAAATGACATTTTATGCAGGGACAGTTCTAAGCTCGGGAAACATGCGCCACTTTACATGCATATCATACACACCCCCTAGGTACGAAATTTAAAGGAATATTTCACTTTTATTTTTTCATTTTAAGCATTATTAAAATCACTGCTCCCGAAAAAACGTCCGTTTTTAAAACTTCTTTTTGCATTGATACATGTCCCCTGGGGCAGGACCCGGGTCCCCAAACACTTTTTAGGACAATAACTTGCGTATAAGCCTTTATAATTGGCACTTTCGATTTCGAACGTTCGAGTCCATTGTATTTAATAGGGTTCTAAAGTTCACAAGAACATTTTGTCTGTTCGCAGGTTCTGGTGCGAACCGAACAGGGGGGTGTTCGGCTCATCCCTGCTCCTGAGTACGGGGATACCACATGTGTGAGACTTTTTGGGAGCCTAGCCGCGTACAGGACCCCAAAAAACCAAGCACCGCCTTCAGGCTTTCTAAGGGTGTACATTTTTGATTTCACTCCTCACTGCCTATCACAGTTTCGGAGGCCATGGAATGCCCAGATGGCACAAACCCCCCCAAATGACCCCATTTTGGAAAGTAGACACCCCAAGCTATTTGCTGAGAGGTATGTTGAGTATTTTGCAGATCTCGCTTTTTGTCACAAAGTTTTGAAAATTGAAAAAATATTTTTTTTTTTCTTTCTTCATTTTCAAAAACAAATGAGAGCTGTAAAATACTCACCAGCAAATAGCTTGGGGTGTCTACTTTCCAAAATTGGGTCATTTGGGGGGGTTTTGTGCTATTTTGGCATTTTATGGCCTTCGAAACTGTGATAGGTAGCGAGGAGTGAAATCAAAAATTTGCGCCCTTAGAAATCCTTAAGGTGGTACTTGGTTTTCGGGGTCCCGTACGCAGCTAGGCTCCTAAAAAGTCCCACACATGTGGTATCCCCATACTCAGGAGAAGCAGCAAAATGTATTTTGGGGTGCAATTCCACATATAACCATGGCATGTGTGAGCAATATATCATTTAGTGACAACTTTTTGTAATTTTTTTTGTCATTATTCAATCACTTGGGACAAAAAAAAAATATTCAATGGGCTCAACATGCCTCTCAGCAATTTCCTTGGGGTGTCTACTTTCCAAAATGGGGTCATTTGGGGGGGTTTTGTACTGCCCTGCCATTTTAGCACCTCAAGAAATGAGATAGGCAGTCATAAATTAAAAGCTGTGTAAATTCCAGAAAATGTACCCTAGTTTGTAGACGCTATAACTTTTGCACAAACCAATAAATATACGCTTATTGACATTTTTTTTACTAAAGACATGTGGCTGAATACATTTTGGCCTAAATGTATGACTAAAATTGAGTTTATTCGATTTTTCTTATAACAAAAAAATAGAAAATATCATTTTTTTTCAAAATTTTCGGTCTTTTTCCGTTTATATCGCAAAAAAAAAAAATCGCAGAGGCAATCAAATACCATTAAAAGAAAGCTCTATTTCTGGAAAGAAAAGGACACACATTTTGTTTGGGTACAACATTGCATGTCCGCACAATTTCCAGTTAAAGCAGCGCAGTGCCAAATTGTAAAAACACCTCTGGTCATTAAGCTGCGTAATGGTTCGGGGCTTAAGTGGTTAATGCAAAATCTTGTTTTTTAATTAGGCTGTAGTTCAGTTTAAATGTAAAAACATAAAACATTTGTTACTATAAGACAGTAATGAACACATTATCTTTACTAACAGAAACATATGTTTTAGGAGTCAAAAATAAACCTTGATGGTGGATGGATTAATAACCCCACTTCTCATGGAAATTTTCACTTTGTGGTAACTGGAAGGTCCTACCAGGTTATAAGTCAATATTTTTACCACTTGCTGCCAAATGTAAGTATGTTGCCCGCAGTCTTATATATACATATCTTCTTCATATGGTTGTAGAAAATACAGAATGTCCCACCTTAAAAGCAATGTCTAATATGATGCTTCATAGTGCAACTGGGTTGGGTAAAGGGGAGGTGCTATGAATAGTAGGAGATGAAAGGAACACAGAAAAACAATTGCTGTCATTTTCCTGGTGGTGACACCAATCATCCTACAGTATTTCATATCTGATTATTACTAAGAGTCAAAAAACATAATACAACTGCATACAGCATTATGCACAAAATGTGTTATTTACAGTATACTTAATAATGGGACGTCTCGAAAATAGCGACTAACACAAGCTTAAATAAATTGTGGCTTTTTCTTGCCTCCTTATTCATACAAACATTATAAATGGTTACATATGGCCTACCATAATAGTGTATTGTACATATTTAAATGTTTTGAAGATATTACTGAACGGAACCATTTTTGCCAGAATGATGCCAAAACAAAAGTCCAACCTTATTGAAGAACTTCAAAAATTAGAGTAAGTACAACCCTTTAGGAACCTTAAAATAATGGAATACATACGTTGTAAAATGTTGTATAATATATATATATTTTTTCTGGATAACCAACACAGGCCATTATCAAGGACGGCTAGGCTGAAAACAGTGTATACAGCCAGCCACAAATTTTGTTCCTGACTAGGTCTTTAAACCTAGCACCAACTAGTTAAATGTGTTGAGAGTTTGCCTTGTGTGGTTATGTTGTCTTGTATTAAGGTTACAGGGAGAGAGAGTCAACTCGGGTAGGAAGGGTCCAGCCCAAAACAGCTGAACTGGTTGTAGACAGTATAAATCTGCCTTTAGATAATTATTTCCAGGTTAACCAGCTTATATGATAAAATAAACAGCAACTTTTTTTAAAGTAAAATTTTTGTATGTCATACACTTACAGATTATTTAATTTTGCAAACATGCCTCTATTTCAAAAAATAACTAAGATAATTCAGTAATGTAGTGATATGTGAAGCCCTAAAGATTTGGTCTTTTGATGAGCAGCTGAATTCAGTCCTAATTAATATTCATTGTGAATCACTGACTTTACCCACTTAAGGACCAAGCTCCATTTGTGGTAAGAAAATTATAAAAATTTAGTTCGGGCACAGTGTTGCATGACCACGCAATTGTCATTCAAAGTGCGACAGCGCTGAAAGCTGAAAATTGTCCTGGGCAGGAAGGTGGGAAAGTGCCCGTTATTAAAGTGGTTAAAGATGTCTATTGTCCCATCCTTTATCTTTGGAAAATATCTGTAGGCCCAATGGATTAATAGGGATCCTTTCACTGGTTCTGAGCTGCTAAGGGGACTAAAGTACTTCTTTCCCATTCTGTAAGTTAATTGGGGTTTCCAGCAGGTTGATTAAAACTGAGTTATGCAAACCAATCAATGCACTGCAACCAGTGATAATGTTCTAGTCATTTAAAAGATATTTGTTGTTAATAGTTACTGGATGTCGTGTATCATCATTGCTCTTTGCACTGCCCTATTAAATAAGCCTTCAGGATCCCATATAATAGTAAATACTAGGAAGAATTACTTTGTGAATAACATATATTTTACTGTCACTATTTCAGTTACTTTGTTGGAATGTGTGGCGATGGAGCAAATGATTGTGGGGTAAGCATGCTGTATATTTGCTAATATTGTGAATACATCTATACACCCACTTAAAACTGTTCCAGTATCTGGCAATACAAATGAAAACCTAGTTTTATACCTATATATATATATATATATATATATTTATATAAATATATATATATATATATATATATATATATATCTATATATATATAAGAACTAAACCTAAATCTTATTTTTAAACCTAAACCTGTTCTATGGACTGCAACTGGCCACCTACAAATATCACATGAAAAAGCCGATTTTTCATGTTATGATTGCACTTGCTCTGTAGCAGTCCATAGAACAGGATTAGTAGTTGGAAATATATTGGTAGATAGATATCGCTGGACTCTAGAAACCCTGCAAATTACATGTCTAGAAGTCACCAAGATTTTTGTGTGGATTATATCTCTTTTATATAAAATTATGTTTTGCTTGTGATGGTATGAAGCTAGCTACACTGGATTTACTAAAGGAGTAATATTTGTTGACTTTGCAAATGGAATATTTGTTTCATTTAATAAATAAGGTGATTCTGTGTTTAACAGAAAGAGAAGCCGCTCAGGTGTGGATGTCTTCTAGGTAATCACTTTTTCCCAGAACCACGGGTGTAGGCAATGCACACATAAGGCAAGGCAAAAGAACACATTCTTCTGGACAGCAGCACTCCAAATAAAAATTGCCTTTATTGTAAAATCCAAAACCACACTACAGGTCACAGCACACTGGTGAATCTGACGCGTTTCACACTGTAGTAGTGTTTAATCATAGCTGTACTAGTGTTTAATCATGAAGTGATTCTGTGTTTGCTTTAAATACTGTAAACAATTGTGTCTGTAAAACAAACAAACAAACGAAAAATAAAAACAACAGGCTTTCTCTTTGCATATGATTGGATGATGAAAAGAAAAAAATGCAGATTTACCTTATTTACTAAGTCAAGTGAACAATTACTTTGGAAAGTGAACAGTCTCTTTTCCTTTAGTAAATGAACCACATAGAGTTCTAGGCTCCTCCACCAGTACATTTCTAGAAAGCCCACTATGTATGTGCCAAGTTTTTCAATAAAAGGTACAGTATTTTCTATAACAGCTCACCAAATCTAATATTAGAGTTGAAGGTTAATGAAATAATTAATTAATGCATTTTACAGACATTTTCTGTTACCTGCAAGGCTGATGTTCTGCTAAAAATCTTCTCTGCTGTGCGTCCTCACAGCCGCCATATACTATCCTAAATTGCTGTCTTGTGGTGCTGTGAGAGTTCACTGTAGTCATCGCTACAGAGAGAAGTTGTGTCACTTGCTTGCCCCCATTTTCCCTGTCCGCCATTTTCGGGACTTGTATTATTAAACTCCCACAATGCATTACATTCCATAAATGGGTGGTGGAATCCTTTCATTCAACTACTCCAACATTTGTCTGAAAGCAGGGGTTGCAGTTAAGTCTCACGGCGCTGGAAGACAGCTGCTCAGGATAGTATCTGGCAGATATGAGGAGGCACAACAGGCAGCAGCAGTCTGTGAGTACTGGGATACATACATTTATACATAACCAATGTGTATGGTACTGTATATCCACCAAAAAGTATATACTAAACTTCAACTTTAAGTAACGTGAGGAGAAACTAGTTGTGACCTAAAGTTTATCAGAATTTTGAAGCAAAAACAAAGGTAATAGAACTATTACAATCATTACAAACAGTTGTGTAGTACTCCAGTGTTTCTTCTATTTTTCACTAATGTAATAATTTACCCTTTATACATTCTCTACAGGCACTTAAAATATCCCATGCTGGAATTTCGTTGTCAGAATTAGAAGCATCTGTTGCTTCACCTTTCACTTCCAAAATTCCAAATATTCAATGTGTACCAATGCTCATCAAGTACGTTTTTTGCTTGTTTACAATTTGCATACGTTTTGGCTATAAGAAACTGAATTAATGTTTCAATGTCAATTATAACTGGCTTTGTACACAAAAATAAATATGTCCTAAAGCAGTAGAGAACGTTTTCTTTACAAAGTGAATGCTCACTTTAAATATCCAATTACTTGCAGGAGAAAAAAAAAAAAATTTGATTGAAGTGAACTTCTAAACTTTATAAGTTTAGAAAACATTTGAGATTTACTGAAAGAGTTTTACATCTTCACATAATCAGGTGCGTGAATGTTCACTTCAATTATCCAATCCTGTGAAAAGCAAATTCCTGTTCACTTAACCACTTTGGCCCCGGAAGGATTTACCCCCTTCATGACCAGGCAATATTTTGCAATACGGCACTGCTTTACTTTAACTGACAATTGCGTAATGGTGCGCCACTGTACACAAATAAAATTGATGTCCTTCTTTTCCCAGAAATAGAGCTTTCTTTTGTTAGTATTTGATCACCTCTGCGGTTTTTATTTTTTGCGCTATAAACAAAAATGTTTTTTTTTTTACTTTCTGCTATAATACATATACAATAATAAAATAGAAAACATTGCATTTCTTCATCAATTTCAGCCAATATGTATTCTGCTACATATTTTTGGTAAAAAATCCCAATAAGTGTATATTGATTGGTTTGCACAAAAGTTATAGCGTCTACAAACTATGGGATGGATTTAGGGACTTTTTATATTTTTTACTAGTAATGGCGGCGATCAGCGATTTTTAGCGGGATTTTTAGCTGGACTGCGACATTGCAGTGGACAAATCTGACACTAGGACACTTTTTGGGGACCAGTGACACCAATACAGTGATCAGTGCTAAAAAAATGCACTGTCACTATATAAATGACAATTCAGGGAAGGGGTTAACACCAGGGACAGACTGATATTCTGCAAAAGGTATAGGGACTGGACTGCTGAGGACTGGAGTAAAGTAATTTTCTCTGATGAATCCCCTTTCCAATTGTTTGGGGCATCTGGAAACAACCTTGTCCAGTGAAGAGAAAGTGAGCGCTATCATCTGTCCTGTGTCATGCCAAAGTAAAGCATCTTGGGACCATTCATGTGTGGGGTTGCTTCACATCCAAGGGAGTGAGCTCACTCACAATTTTGCCTAAGAACACAGACGTGAATAAAGAATGGTACAAAAACATCCCCCCGAGAGCAACTTCTCCCAACCAACCAAGAACAGTTTGGTGACCAACAATGCCTTTTCCAGCATGATGGAGAACCTTGCCATAAGGCAAAAGTAATAACTAAGTGGCTTGGGGGAAAAAAACATTGAAATTTTGGGTCGATGACCAGGAAGCTCCCCAAACCTTAATCCCATTGAGAACTTGTGGTCAATTCTCAAGAGGTAAGTGAACAAAAACCCCCACAAATTCTGACAAACTCCAAGCATTGATTATGCAAGAATGGGCTGCCATCAGTCAGGATGTGGCCCAGAAGTTGATTGACAGCATGCCAGAGGTCTTGAAAAAGAAGGGTCAACACTGCAAATATTGACTCATTGCATAAACCTAATGTAATTGTCAATCAAAGGGTGATCAAAGGGTTAAGTGTGTCCCTAGGAGGTTCTTGCTAACTGTGTGGGGATGGTCTGACTGGGGAAACACAGAGATCCGTGTTCCTGCTTAGTAGGAACACAAGATCTCCATGTTCTCCCTGACAAAATAGGGATCTGCCTTGTTTACATGGGCAGATCGCCGTTATGCCTCTCCGGGGAGCGATTGCGGGTGGTTGGCAGACATCGCTGATTGGCTCTCCCTCTGTCCAATCGGCGTGCCCCACAGAAGCTACTGCATGGAGCGACGTACAAGTACGTTGCTTCATGCAGCTGGGCCACCTTGCAGCAGTAAATGTGCAGAAGGTGGTTCGGAAGAGGTTAAATACATAATCATCTGCACATGAAATAAGTAAATGAGAATTAGCTTTTTACATAACTGGATAACTGAAGTAAATATTTAGCCAATTTATTGTGTGAAGACTTCAACTTCTTTAGTAAATCAACCTTATTCTCATAGAAAATTAATAGACTCTCTATTCCTTTAGTAAAGAAAACCTGTACAGGGCAATTCAAAACAGTCCTAACAACAATTTAATGTCAGCAGTCCACTTAAAAAATTACCTGTTCCTAATTCAGACAAGCATTTGCACCAGTGTCGGTAACATTAGCAAAATATGTGGCAAATTCAATTAGCTATTACTATTGCCACTTTAAGAACCTGTTGCTTTGGCAGCTACAAATTCTTTAATAACTACTGCCAGCTCTCAGATTAGGAAACTGTTGGGAATTAAGACCAACTGTGAGCTGGCATTCAGAGGTATGCCAGTACACAGATTGTGCAGTTTAATGTGCTAGGAAGCTGTATGTTGCAGATTCCATGAAAGCTAAATGTATACTATACTATATACTATCCCATATTTGGGAAATAACTAGTCCCTGGGTGGGCAAAGCCTGATGGGAGCTGAGAGACTACAGCTATGGCAAAAAGTTTTGAGAATGACACAAATATTCATTTTAACAAAGTCTGCTGCCTCCATTTTTATGATGACAATAAGCATATACTCCAGAATATTATGAAGAGTGATCAGATGAATTGCAATTAATTGAAAAGTCCCTCTTTGCCATAATAAATTAATAAATTAATAATGCATACATTTCTAATGCATTTCAGCCTTGCCACAAAAGGACCAGCTGACATCATGTCAGTGATTCTCTCATTAACACAGGTGTCAGTGTTGACGAGGACACAAAGAGATTCACAGGCAAGGATATTGCTGCTGATAAGATTGCACCTAAATCAACCATTTATCGAATCATCAAGAATAATATTTTGAATAAAAAATATATTATATTTATTTTGTTTACATATCTATAATATATTCTGGTACTCTGTACCACAGTAACACATGTTAATAATTCATAATCAATGAAATACATATATACATATGTAGCGCCCCCCCCCCCAATATTTGGGGGCGCTATGTGGAAATTTAAGGGCAGTCTGAGCCTGTAGTTGGGCTCAGACCAAATATGATTCAGTTGTTGTTCTGCTCTGGGTGTGATACTGCCCGGCAGTGTTGTTCTCCTTTGCCTGCAGGTGGCACTGTCACCGCCGACACGGGCTGGACTACGGGGGTACCACAGCACCTTGGGTGTCCTACCTCGGCAGCCATGCAGTGGGCATGGTCTACCCGCTGTGCATGCTTGGAGAGGGTACAAAATGGGCAGGCGCCATTTAGCGTGGGGCGATTTCCAGGGGGACCCCAAGGCGTTCAGGGGGACCTCTGGTCCAGTGAGTGTGCCTTGTGGCCTGCATTGCACGAGGTGCGCTAGTGTGCTTTGGCCTTGGGCACCTTCAGCCCGAGGCCCTGTTGCTGCATTGTAGGCCCAGCTCCGCTGACTAGGGCCTACGCTTCAGAGAAGGATCCCAGGCTGCCCATTTGTAGGGGGCCCATCTTTAGGAAAGGAGTTCTAGGGGAAGAACAGTCCCGACGGAGACTAGCGACGGTACTGCTGTCTCGGGGATAGGCCTGGAGACCTGCCTAGAGGGGGATTCATCATCTCTGACATTTGTGCTCCATCCCGGCTGCTAGAATCGCTCTCATAGGGACTATCCAGGTGAGCAATACCCACTTAGGCTTGAGTGGCGACGAGTGAAGATACTGGATTTACGTGTTGCGTGCCTGAACCTTCCCCTACGTCTTTCAACTTTTCTGCTGTTGCTTTCTTCAAGTTAACTCAAAGTGGAAAAAAGAATAAAGCCTTGCTGATTAGGTTTTTCTCATGTGTGGACATTGGCCTTATTCCTGGAAGATATTGGTGTACCTAGACCAGTGTTTCTCAACTCCAGTCCTCAAGGCGCCCCAACAGGTCATGTTTTCAGACTTTCCATTATTTTGCACAGGGGATTTGATCAGTTTCACTGCCTTAGTAATTACCACAGCTGTTTCATCTGAGGGAAATCCTGAAAACATGACCTGTTGGGGCGCCTTGAGGACCGGAGTTGAGAAACAATGACCTAGACAACGGAGCTGAAGGATCTACCCGTGGGAGGTAATTGCTTCAGAGCCAAAGTAACAAAACCAGTAGATTCCCATTTAATAACAAAATGTGAATCCTGAGTAGCAGGGAAGGGTGCTACACATACAAAGATGGTACCTGCATAATCTATAGTTCCTCTAATCTCTATCATTGGAAAGAATGGAAAGAATTTAATTATACTTCAGTATATCATAGTGACATCTGACAAAAAGATCTAAAAACACTGAAGCAGCAGACTTTGTGAAAATGTATATTTGTGTCATTCTCAAAACTGTTGGCCAGGGCTGTAGTTTTCCATCAAGTCCGCTCTACATTTAATTGACAGCTCACAACAGTGAGCAGATTCCAAAGCCGCTATTGGACTGAATAATGAACATGGACCTGCCAGTTGCTGCATGGTTTCAATCAAAAGTAAAAAAAAGTAAAATGGGCCAGAAATTGAACTAATTTCTCAGTTCCCCATCAGGCTCCACCCACCCTCAGCCAAGCACCTGTCAGTGTGATGAGTGTGATGGCCAGGGAGTAGGGATGAGCCGAACACCCCTCGGTTCGTTTCGCAGCAGAACATGCGAACAGGCAAAAAGTTTGTTCGGACACACAAACACTGTTAAAGTCTATGGGACACGAACGTGAAAAATCAAAATTGCTAATTTTAAAGGCTTATATGCAAGTTATTGCCATAAAAAGTGTTTGGGGGCCCGGGTCCTGCCCCAGGGGGCATGTATCAATGCAAAAAAAAGTTTTAAAAACGGCCGCTTTTTCGAGAGCAGTGATTTTAATAATGCTTAAGGTGAAACAATAAAAATGAAATATTCCTTTAAATATCGTGCCTGGGGGGTGTCTATAGTATGCTTGTAAAGTGGCAAAGTTTTCCCGTGATTAGAACAATACCACAGCAAAATTACATTTGTAAAGGACATTGCTTGCGGCTGTAATGTATTGTCGGGTCCCGCCGATATAGATGAAAATCATTGGGAAAAACGGCATGGGTCTCCCCCCCCTCCCCAGTCCATTACCAGGCACTTTGGGTCTAGTATAGATATTATGGGGAACCCTGCACCCAAATAAAAAAAAATGGCGTGGGGGTCCCCCAGGCCCCCAGGCACTATATACTCTGAACTGCAGTATATATACTATACGGCCTGCCCTATATACTCTGCAGAAAATTGAGCCTCAGGTGTTGGTGGTAACAGAACACTGTAAGCCCTCATAGTTACTCTTGGTGGGTGCAGGAACGGGCCCTGCTGTGAAATATTAGATCAAAAATTTTATTTACAGCCCCCTGTTAAACAGGGGCAGAAAAATTGGGCCTTTGGCAGTGGTGGCGGTGGTGCCACAACACTGTAACTCCTCACATATACTCTTGTTGGGTGCAGGAACGGGCCCTGCTGTGAAATATTAGATACAATTGTAATTACATCCCCCTGTTTAACAGGGGCAGAAAAATTGGGCCTTAGGCAGTGGTGGTGTCACAACACTGTAACCCCTCACAGATACTCTTGTTGGGTGCAGGAACTGGCCCTGCTGTGAAATATTAGATCAAAAATTTTAATTACATGCCACTATTAAACAGGGGCAGAAAAATTGGGCCTTTGGTGGTGGTGGTGCCACAACACTGTAACCCCTCACAGATACTTTTGTTGGGCGCAGGAATGGGCCCTGATGTGAAATATTAGATAACATTTTTTAATTACATGCCCCTGTTAAACAGGGGTAGAACAATTGGGCCTTGGGTGGTGGTCGTGCCCTAAACCAAAAATATTCTTAGAAGCTAGCATCATCAAGATTGAGGAGGAATAGGATAGTCACTTAGCATAGGCAGTCTTCAAGGGATCCCACATTTATAGAAAATTCAATTGGTTACATCAGCATCAGGTGCTTGATAGCTGCTGATCCAAGACTGATTCATTTTTATGAATGTGAGCGTATCAATGGAGTCTGTGGACAGGCACACTCTATGATCCGTTACAAACCATCCATCAGCACTGAATGTGCGTTCAGAAAGAACGCTGGATGCAGGACAGGCCACTAGCTCAATTGCATGTTGAGAAAGTTCTGGCCAGTGGTCCATCCTCAAGACAACAGTAACCCAGTGGATGCTCTGTTGGAAAGGTAGGATGAGTTCTGCAACCTTACCCTTGTAACGTGGATCAAAAAGGGTTGACAGCCAGTAATGATCCCTCTCCTTGATACCATGAATCCTAGGGTCCTTCTGCAGGCTTTGCAGAATCAGGGAGGCCATGCAGTGAAAGTCTGAAGAGGAATTTGATTCTGTGTCCTCCGGGTCACTAAGGATCACATGATCCATAACAACCTCCTCCCAGCCACGTACAACTCCTTGGGTTTCTGGGGACTGAAAACGATCCCTTGAAGACTGCTGCTGAGTGTTATCCTCCAACATCCATGCTGACACAATCCCCCTCCTCCACTTCTTCCTGTGTGTTTGGCGGGCCCGCAGGAATAATATCTGGATAAAGGGGGCCTTGAGGGGTAAGGAAGTCCTCCTCTTCCTCCCGCTGTTCTGCCTTCAAGTGCCCTGTCCATTATTCCACGAAGCGTGTGCTCCAACAGGAAGACAAGAGGGACAGTATCACTGATCCATGCATTGTCGCTGCTTACCATCCTCGTGGCCTCCTCAAATGGTGACAGGACAGTGCATCCATCCTTCATCAGTAGCCACTGGGGTGGCGAAAAGAAGCCAAGCTCCCCTGTCCCTGTCCTAGTCTCATACTCACACAGATACTCATTGATGGCCCTCTGCTGCGTGTGCAGCCGCTGCAGAATTGCCAATGTTGAGTTCCACCGGGTGGGCATGTCACAAATAAGGCGGTTGGTGGGCAGGTTGCATTCCCTTTGAATGTCAGCCAGCCAAGCACTGACATTGTATGACCAGCGGAAATGATCACAGACTTTTCTGGCCTGCCTCAGGAGATCCTGTAAGTCTGGGTACCCGCTCAAGAACCACTGCACCACCAAATTCAGGACATGTGCCAAACATGGAACATGGGTCAAGTGTCCCTGTCGGAGGGCGAAGAGAAGGTTTGTGCCATTGTCGCAAACAACCATTCCTGGCTGAAGCTGGTGTGGCATCAACCACCTCTGAGCCTGCCCCTGCAGAGCTGACAGAATCTCTGCCCCAGTGTGGCTCCTGTCACCTAAGCAGACCAACTCAAGCACTGCATGGCATCTTTTTGCCTGAGTGCTTGCGCAGCCCCTTGAATGCTTATGGAGCACCGCTGGTTCAGAGGACAAATCTGCAGAAAAGGCCATAGAGGAAGAAGAAGAGGAGTCGGTGGAGGAAAGAGCTGTCGCAGAATCACCACTAGCATTTTGGAGGCGTGGTGGCGGAACAAGCTCCAACAATACTGAACCCTGTCCTGCATCCTTCCCAGCTGCCAGCAGAGTTACCCAGTGCACCGTGAAGGAAAGGTAACGTCCCTGCCCATGCCTGCTGGACCATGAGTCAGTGGTAATATGCACTTTACTGCTGACCGCCCTGTCCAACGAGGCCAAAACATTGCCTTCCACATGCCGGTAGAGAGCCGGAATGGCCTTCCGTGAAAAGAAATGGCGTTTTGGAACCTGCCACTGAGGTACAGCACATTCCTCAAATTCACGAAAGGGGCAGAGTCTACCAGCTTAGCAGTTGCAGTGCTAGCAATTTGGCCAAGCTAGCATTCAGACGCTGAGCATGTGGATGGCTGGGACCAAATAAATTTTTACGGTTTAGCAACTGGGGTAGGGAAATTTGCCTGCTAAAATCAGATGGTGGTGTACTGCTAGAAGATTGGCTGCAAGTACTTGGGACACCTATTGCTATACCTTCATTCTTCTCAGTGCAGGTTTTTGAGAGGACTGGAGGTATAGTGGGGTTGGAGATCCCAGATGAGGAGCAAGGAGAAGTCCACCTTTTTCTTTGATGTGGGTCTTTCAAGTGCTGTTTCCAATGGACTGCATGGGAGGTCGTCATATGTCTGGTCAAGCATGTGGTGCCCAAGCGTCTGCTGTTTTGTCCACGCTTGATCCGCTTCAGACATAGGTTGCAAACAGCAACGGTGCAATCTGCTGCACACGCGTCAAAAAAGGCCCACACCAGCTTTTCAAAATCAGCGGGGAGTCAGCAGTGCCCTGCACCTGCAGAGCTCTGCGGTGTGATGCAATAAGGTGGCTGCCCTTAAGCTGCCCCCTGGAGGGCATCCTGCCTCATTGGGGATGTGCCTTCTCCTTCTCTCTTCTATCAGGCACCCAAGTAGAGTCAGTGACATCACCATCCCCTACCTCCTCGTCACTGGATCAAACTTGGCAGTATGCTGCAGCTGGGGGAACATGACTGCCAGTTTCTTGTTCTTCTTGGGCACCCCTCTCTCTAGGCTCATGTTACTCCCTTCCTCAAAATAACAAGAAGAAAAAAGAAAGGCGCACCAGCCTCATGCGTTTATCGTTGGATAAATTTATTTAAAACAAAATAAAAGAATCCTACTTACAGACATACGTAAAAACCATGCGTTTAAAAAGAACTACAAAGTCGCAGCAATGCATTGACAAAGGTCACTGCCGGCTGACGCGGTTCGAAGACACGTCTTCTTCCTCAGAGCTCAGCGGAAGAAGACTTGTCTTCGAAACACATCAGCCGGCAGTGACCTTTGTCAATCCCTCTGTGACCGATCTGAGTGGGTTCATTTTTGGACGCATTGCTGCGACTTTGTGGTTCTTTTTAAACGCATGGTTTTTACGTATGTCTGTAAGTAGGATTCTTTTATTTCGTTTTAAAAAAAATTATCCAACGATAATGCACGAGGCTGGTGCGCCTTTTTTTTTTCTTCTTGTTATTTACCGCTAGGATACCCCTATCCGTGAAGGCAGCAAAGCCAAGTGTCATCTATCTGTTCACTTTCAGACTGTCCGGTATTCCACTTGTGCGCAGGAGTTTTTGTTTGTTTTTCGTTACTCCCTTCCTCAACCTGAGAACCAACATTGGAGCCTTCAAATCGCTGCACATCCTCCAGCAGCATGTACCAGACACTGTGGTCGAATAGTTCGGGGGACTCCTCCATGCATGATGGTGGGGCTACGGAAGGAGTGACTGTGGACAAGGAGCCGATGGAATAGGCCGCTTTGGCAGCTGCATTAGAAGGCAAACTACTCTGAGCCTGGGTGACAGAGGATAAGGAGGATGAGGACGGCTTTGTTATCCACTCCACCAACTCTTCTGCATGTTCTGGCTCAATAACACAGCCAGCAGCAGAAAAAAAGGACAAGCGTGCCCCACGGCCACCTGCAGAGGATGCACCATGTCCACGACCAGCACTGTTGACTGTAGACACAGAGCCTGCTTTCACTCTTTTAGTGGCCTGTGAGTGTCTACCTCTCCATGGTGGCCTTCCGGACATGATGTATATTTTGTTTTGCAACACCACATTACACTGTATTAGATACTGTGTACACCACCAGAAAAGTTGTTGCAACTGTACTACGGCTTTATTGTATTGTGTACTGTTTACACCACCAGAAATGTAGTAGCAACTGCACTACGGCTGCACTGTATTGTGTATTGTGCACACCACCAGAAGTGTAGTAGCAACTACACTACGGCTGCACTGTATTGTGTACTGTGTACACCACCAGAAAAGTAGTAGCAACTGTACTATGGCTGCACTGCATTGTGTACTGTGTACACCACCAGAAGTGTAGTACGAGACTGTATATACTGTATATATATATATAATAAGACACCGCCTGAAGTGTATTAGAAATAGTACACCACGGAATGCACTGTAGATTTACGCTACACTGGATGCAGAGTATATATATATATATATATATATATATATATATATATATACCGGTGTATATTATATATATATATATATATATATATATATATACACGACTGTATATATATATATATATATATTAAGACACCGCCTGAAGTGTATTAGAAATAGTACACCAGGAATGCACTGTAGATATAGGCTACACTGGATGCAGAGTATATATATATATATATATATATATATATATTAGACTGACTGTGTATATATATATATATATATATATATATATATATATAATACTGTGTATATATATATATATCAAATACACTGCCACTAACTGAATAACCAGCCTGCTTAATCTAAACCACAATATCTCTCTGTCCACACCAACAACACTACACAGGGCCGCCGTGTAGGCAACCTTATATAGTGTGGGGCGTAGACTTAGTCCCCCTGAGCCATGATTGGCCAAAGGCACCCTGCCTTTGGCCAATTATGGCTCTCTTAGCAGAGGGTGCTGGGATTGGCCAAAGCATGCAGGTCAGGTGCATGCTTTGGCCAGTCATCATACAGCGATCTCGCAGTGCATAATGGGGCATTCCGCCGCGCTCAAATTTTCCGCAAACGCCCCATAGTCTCAGTGAACGGGGGCGGACCTGATGGGGAACTTCCTTTACTGTGTAATTCATGAATAGACCCGCCCCTTCTCATGTTCCGCATCAGGTCCTCAGCCTTACACCGAGTCATTGGCTGAGCGGACCTGATGGGGAACTTTAGAAGGGGCGGGTCTATACATGTAATAGACTGCGAAGGAAGTTCCCCATCAGGTCCGCTCAGGCTCAGCCAATGACGGACAGTGCTGGACATCGGATCGCCGCGGGACACTGGATTTCACCGCTGGAATGTTGTTGTTTTTTTTTTTTTTTTTTAAAAAAGGACTTTTCCAAGGTGTTTGTGTGTTTTTTTTTACATTTTTTGACACTTTCTTCGTGAAATGGTAGGGGTACAATGTACCCCTTACCAATTCACATAGGGGGGGAGGCTGGGATCTGGGGGTCCCCTTTGTTAAAGGGGTCTTCCAGATTCCGATAAGCCCCCCGCCCGCAGACCCCCACAACCACCGGGCAAGGGTTGTGGGGATGAGGCCCTTGTCCCCATCAACATGGGGACATCCTCCCCATGTTGAGGGCATGTGGCCTGGTACGGTTCAGGAGGGGGGCCGCTCTCTCGTCCCCCCCTCTTTTCCTGCGGCCTGCCAGGTTGCGTGCTCAGATAAGGGTCTGGTATGGATTTTTGGGGGGACTTTTTTTTTAATTTGGGGTGGAGTTCCCCTTAAAATCCATGCCAGATCTGAAGGGCCTGGTATGGATATTTGGGGGAACCGCATGCATTTTTTTTTTAAATTTGCGGCGGGGTTCCCCTTAATATCTATACCAGACCTGAAGGGCCTGGTAATTAAATTCTGGGGGACCCCCACGCTTTTTTTTTTTTTTTTTTTATCAATGACTTTTGTATGTATTGCCGGGAGCCGACAATTCATTAATAGCCGCGAGTGAGTTTTAAATGACTTTTTTTCCTTCAAAAATGACATTTTATGCAGGGACAGTTCTAAGCACGGGAAACATGCGCCACTTTACATGCATATCATACACACCCCCCAGGTACGAAATTTAAAGGAATATTTCACTTTTATTGTTTCACTTTAAGCATTAATAAAATCACTGCTCCCGAAAAAACGGCCGTTTTTAAAACTTTTTTTGCATTGATACATGTCCACTGGGGCAGGACCCTGGTCCCCAAACACTTTTTATGACAATAACTTGCATATAATCCTTTATAATTAGCACTTTAGATTTCTCCCATAGACTTTTCGAATTTGCCGCGAACACCCCAATTTGTTCGCTGTTCGGCGAACGGGCGAACAGGCAATGTTCGAGTCGAACATGAGTTTGACTCGAACTTGAAGCTCATCCCTATTAGGGGCAGGTAAATGTAAATGGTTATAGAATATGGAATGAATGACCGGCTCAGGTTCACAGGGGGCAACCTTGGGTAGGCATGATGAGGAACAGGAGGAACCCCAAGCCAGGATCTGTCCAGTAGTCCAGTCAACGTGTGGAGAATGGAGCCGTAACCATGGGAGACCCAAAACGATAGGAGTTGAGGCCTTGGGTAAGATAAGGAAGGATATCCACTCCTGGTGGAGTGTCCCTACCGACATCTTAACAGGGAGGGTCTGGAAGCGGATAGGACCCCCTGGGAGAACAGTGCCATCAATCGCCAAAACCACCAATGGCGTGGTGAGGGGCAAAAGAGTAAGTCTCATGGATGATGCGATTTCCCAGTCCATGAAATTACCAGCGGCTCCAGAATCCAGATATGCTGAGACCGAATGAGAAGAAGCACCAACATGAAGGAACACAGAAAGCAGAAGACGAGAAGGGGAAGGTGATATTTCTGGGTCATATACTCCACTTTCCAGATGAAGTGGACCCAAACGTTTTTCTGGACAAAGAGAGCAAGTGTCATGAAAATGACCTTTGCCCCCACAGTAGAGACACGGGCCAAGAGTTCTGCGCCTGGCACGTTCCTCGGGGGATAGCCTGGTCCGACCCAGCTGCATGGGTTCCTCAGCTGGCAGGAAATGCTCAACGGGTCGAAGAGAGGGGAGCTCAGGCTAACTAAGAGGCAAGGAGTGCTGGCGTCGCTTTTCTAGGGTCCTCTCCTGAAAGCGAATATCGATCTGGTTACACAAGGAGATAACTCTGCCCAGATCAGTGGGGATGGTTCTTCCTGCTAATTCATCCTTCACTCTATCAGACAGGCCATGCAAAAAGGTTGCGACTAAGGCCTCATTGTTCCAGCTCAACTCAGCCGACAGTATGCGGAAATGAAGAGCACACTGTCCCACAGAAGCAGACTCTTGGCGGAGACGTAAAAGGGCGCTGGCCGCTGAAGAGTCACGAGCGGGTTCTTCAAAGATATTCTGAAAAAGTTTCAAAAAGCCAGACAGGCTAGAGACCACTGGATCATTCAGTTCCCACAGAGGGGCTGCCCAGGCTAAAGCTTCACCGGAGAGGAGAGAAATGATATAGGCTACCTTAGCCCGATCAGACAGGAAGTTTTGGGGCTGGAGCTCAAAATGAATCGTGCATTGGCTAAGGAACCCCCTGCAGGCCTTGGAGTCCCCAGAGAAACGGGACGGAGCTGGCAGTTGTAATGAATGTGTGGCTGCGACTGCAACCGGAATAGGTGCAGTCGCTGGTAGCGGTTGAGGTTGTTGAACCGGGGGTCCTAATGAGGCCTGAACCTGTTCAAAACGGGAGGCCAAATCCTGAAGGAATCGCATGACCTGGGTCTGATGAGATTCCTGGGTCTCAAGTCTGCGGACTATGCCCTGCAATGGATCATCTGCAGGGAGCGGCCCGTCAGCCGGGTCCATGGCTGATCAAACTGTCAGGTCACCTGTGGCCAGGTGACAGATGCACACCGTAGGGGGTCAGGAGTGCACCACAAGGTAGTGAACCCTATGGCTGACTGCTGCGGATAGAATACTGGGTGGTTGTGGAAAGCGGGACCAGAGGAGCACAACTGGGATCCACAGGAAGCTAGAGCCGAGATTCCCCAGGGCGCAGAGTCTAAGACCCAGCAGGTCTTCACCAGAGCCTCTAGTGGTGAGGATGTTACGCTGCAGCTAGGTCCAAGTCGCGACCCCTAGAGTCTCCTAGCTCATGCCTCGTAGGGTAAGAAGGAAAGAGGGGGAGCAGCAGCACAGGATACAAGAATAGTGAGGGGAAAGGCCAAGGTCGGGGTCACAAGCAGGCAAGGATAAACGAAGGACAAGCCGAAGGTCAAGGGTCACAAGCAGACAGGGATAGTCAGGAACAAGCCAATATCGTAACAGAGAGACAGACGTAGCACACGGCAGGCAGGAACCCAAACAAACAATGCTTAAACAAACACGTTGATCAGCAAAGCAGGCTTGCAGTGCACAGGTTAATATAGTGTTCTGTGATAGGGCCTGGGGTGGAGTCAGGCTGGGAGGAGATTATAAAGGAAGCCAGGTGAAAGGGTCTGGCCTCTAAGTGAACACATGAGGAGGAAAGGTAAACTAACAGACAAACATTACTGCATATCCATGACACCTTGGTAGTGTTTTAAACAAACAAGGAGGTTGATTTACTAAAAGAATAGTGGCTGTTCGCTTTGCAATAAGACTGTTTACTGAGTTTAGTGCATATAATATAGCTGTGAGTACTGCAATCATCCAATCATGTGCAATTAACCATGATTTCATATGATTGGGAGTTTTAAGTGAACACAGGCTTACCTTTTTATTAGGCTATGTGAGCATTTACTTTATAAACAGAATATTGTCCTTTGGTTATCATTGTAGAACATTGCCACAGCTGTTAGCTCTTGTTCTAGACAACAATTTTACAGCTACAGTTGGAGTGTCTGCGGCTTGGGTGAATGATTTGCAAAATGTATGTTGGTATCTTATCTATCTTGTCTATACCTTCTATACATTCTATACATTATATCTATTCAAATTCACTGCTATGACTTCTGGGAGTGAAATGATTCTACCTTCTGTACTGGAGATTTTCTAATTAAAAAGAGTCCATTAACTTCACCATCATGTGCAGAGTGGGTGTGTGAAAGTGCTGAATTTGTGTGATGATAGATCAACCTATATATTAAAAAAAATATTTTCTTCTAATGTTTGCATGTACATTGTAAAAAAAAAAACATTTTTTAAGAGACTGTCACCAAAACAACTTTTTACAATAATAATATAAGAATGATAAAATTGTTACAAATGTTGCCACACCTGGACAATGTTTTTATTACCTAACTGCAGTTATGAGAGTAAGTTCTTGGCACTTCAATGTTGTGTGTAAGTACTATACTATAATTAACCTTCTGTATGTAAAATTAATTTTTAGCACTTTGATCTTTTGATTTTTGCGGTTCTTTTAAATCACATTGATGCATGTTCCGTAAAATGTCTTACTTAAAATAAAAATGTCCTACTATCAAATAAAGAATATATAAATAAAATAAATAGTCATATATTTAAGATAACTCCAGAACCAGATTGTCAATTGCTATCAGTAGAACCAAGTGGAATAAATGGTTCATGCTGTGATTTATTAATAACACCTCTACAGTACTTCTATTTTGAGAAAACATTGTACATTGCTTAAAATACGTACTACACTGTGTACAACAATGTAATAAGACAATATTATTTTCTTACACAGGGAAGGAAGGAATACTTTGGTTACAACGTTCTCTATCTTTAAGTTCATGACCATGTTCATTATTGTTGGTCTAACTTGCATAGCATATCTATTCTGGGTAAGGTTGCCTTAATTTAAACTTTTCCTTACTGTTACTGTGAAGATGTTTTGAAGTGATTGCTTGCTGGATTATAATTTTTTTGGTTAGATGGTTAGAACATGGTTAGAGATGCCACAAAGTAAGTGGCAATGCCTTAACCATATATGTGTTGTAAAGGTCACTGGGACCTCTTCCATCCTTGTCAAGGGGTGTGCTAACCTTCTCACCTTTCATACAACACTGGATTTTTTTTTTTACAATTGATTTTTAGATTCTCTAATTACTTTGTAAATTTTTGTATAACATTGTCCCACTGTATTTAAGTGTTATTACTATATGTTCCAGATAGGCTAAATATATTGATAAAAAGTTCTTTGCTGATTATTTTTACCTTACTAAAGAGAAGGAGTTGGCCTTTTCTTACCATGGGCATCAGCTCTGGATTTCTCTTTCAGAGACATTAAGAGTACTTGATATTTTGATAAAAGAATCCTAAAACTGACTCCCACCCAGCAGCCATGGCTCATTGCAATGTAAATAACTTTTAAAATATTTTCTGGAGCTATCTCCTAAGTCCCGAAATGTTAATGAGGTGGCTCCATAAAAGCTTATCATATTTTTCTGCACAGGCGCTGTGAGTGCAGGGTAGACTTTAGCCAAAGGATGTAATCATTGGGGTGTTCACATATGTTTTTAATGCATTTGCTTATTTCTACTTTTGAATAGAGTATAGAATAAATAAAATCCCTCTCTGATTTTTTTGCTGTCTGTGCCGCATTGGGGAGATTTAATTTTTTTTTGTCTCCTGTCCTGTAGACCAAACAGAAAATAGGTGGGAATTTCTCGAAAGAGAGGAGAAGCCTTGTCGTAGGTAGTTGTCACTAGATTAACTATAACCCTTGGAAAATTTACCTTTACCTCCTAATGAAAAAAACAACTGTAACATTTTGCCATCATTTTCTATCCCAGTGGGGTGGTCCTGAGGACCAACAGAGAGAGCATATCTCCCCAGTGGGGACACAGACAGCAAATAATACCTGACAATGATTTAAAATTCTGCTCCATTGAAAACAAAAAAGAAGTAACTTTGGATATACTATAAATTGTAGACTCACTGCTGGAAACGCAACTCTGTATAAATATTTTTCAGGTTATGAAATTATTTGTTTTACCTTACACAAATTATTTTGTCTTAGAAACAAACCCTTCTTGGAAATTATCAATACCTATTACAAGATTTGGCTATCAATATTACAGTGGCCTTAACTTGTAAGTATCTGTTATTTTAGTATTTTATTGCTGACTTCTTCAATAAGACACTGTATGACACAACATTCTTCTTTATTTAGTAAGTTTGAATGGTCCAGCACCAAAGCTCGCTCCATACAGACCTCCAGGACAGCTTCTTTCTCCTCCATTATTATTGTCCATTGCTATGCACTTTATCTTCACTGTGATTGTACAGACAACTGCTTTCTTCCTACTTCTGCAACAGCCATGGTACAATGAAACAGATGTTTTCAGGTAAATGATTACCACATGGTTTGTAGATATAACCATTCTTTAGCCACAATTTGAAAAATGCAGTTTAATAAGTCATCTTTTTATAAACTAATGTTGCCATTTTTATACTTCCTCACATGGAGCTTTATAAAAATCCAGCAGTAGGCTAAAACAAGGATCGGCAAACCATGCCACATGCACACAGGTGGACGCACTATGTCTTTTTCACTGAAACCTTGACATAGTTGATAGTCAGCCCACAATCTTTCAACCCCATGATATCCATAATGCGAGGATGTCAGTGAGTGAAAGAAGCCCACCCACACAACCACACTCTTCCCCCATACTATGCAGCAGGTATTTGGAGTCCATGCATTTCTGGAAGTGAAGAGTTTTGGTAAATCTGAGGTCTGAAGTTGAAGAATTTGGGGTTGATCTGAGGTCTAAAGGTGCATTCATTTGGTCCAAAGAGAGGTATGAAGGTGCAGGCATTGGTGTTGGTCTGAGGTCTAAAGCTACAGGAATAAGAGCTCATTTGAGATCTGAAGAAGCATTAAATGGGCATATATGAGGTTTGAAGATGCTTGCTGTGGGGCTTATTTGAGGTCTGAAAGTACATTATTTGGGGTTTATAATAGATTTGAAGGTACATGCTTTGGGGCTGATCTAAGATCTGAAGGTATATGAATTGGGGCTAGTTCACAGTAATAGTAACAACAAACATGTTTTGTGTGTGCACCTGCTAATAATAATTAATGAGTTGACATTGCTATTAGCAGTACAACTGTGGGTGCAAACAATAAAAAACAAACCATATGACTATGGTGTGCTATTGTTCATTGGCATGCTAATGTTTATAAAATTGACACTTAATGTTGAAGAAGTAGCTGACTCCTGATCTAATGTCAAAAAAACAAAAATAGTGTAGCACAACTTAAAAATACTCATATATTTTAGTGCATAACCACCTCAACTATTACCTGTATAAGAAAAATTGCCCCAATACAGCTAAAAATTCATTATCCAAATATGACTTCAAGCACTAATGTGCAATTGTGACCAATTTCAAATCTTCTGAGAATGCGTAATCCCACAGTAAAACACCAGTGCACTCCACCACATGATATTACAATCTTGTCACCTCCATTTTTGACCTATCCTCATAAATGAGGTTAAATAGCGTTACATCCAGAGAGCCGTACTTCTTCATTAGGGCTTTTTCAGTCTTATTGAAGAAGACCGGCCCCCCTGAAGTAACGTGTATAGGTGCAGAGCCTAAGGCCGATAACATCATCATGTTTCTATGATGGGATCTCTCATGTTATCTCATGTGTCGGAAAACTTATTCGAAGTGACTCATGCTCTGATAACAGAGGAACGAAGCACTAGAGAGAAACGACACTTATAGCTTTGGAGATAGACAAGTAAACACTGCCGATATATGTGCTTAGTTCCAATTTCATGACTGGGGTTTATAACCAATTTTTAAGAAATATAGTGAGCACTATAAGTTCCCTACTTATTTATGCATGTGATGTGTATCTAAGATACAGACAAGTTCAATAAGGAATGGACCCCATATGTGTGTACTAGCCCTGCAGGAGAGTGTAAAAGCGCTATTTGACCTTATTTATGATGAGAGGTTAAAAATGTAGAGCATATTGTAATATCACATGGCGGAGTGCACTGTTGCCACTGTGGGATTACACATTCATAGCAGATTTGTAATTGATCACAGTTGCACTCAAGTGTTGGAAGGTATATTTGGATACACTGTGCATATGAGTATTTTTGCTGTATGTCTTGGTTTGTCATTTTTAACCACTTCAATACCATGCACTTATGCACCTTCCCGCCCAGACCAATTTTCAGCTTTCAGTACTCTCACACTTTGAATGACAATTACTTAGTCATGCTACACTGTATCCAAACAAAATTTTTATCATTTTCTTCTCACAAATAGAGCTTTCTTTTGGTGGTATTTAATCGCCACTGGGTTTTTTATTTTTTGCGATATAAGCAAAAAAACAGCAATTTTTTTTAAAAAAAACACTTTTTTTTAGTTTCTATTGTAAAATTTTGCAAATAAGTAATTTTTCTTCATAAATTTGTGCCAAAATGTATACTGCTACATATCTTTGGTAAAATGAACCCAAATTAGTGTATATTATTTGGTCTTTGTGAAAGTTATAGAGTCTACAAACTATGGTGGCAATCACTGAAAAATTATCACATCTGATCACGCCTGATGTACAGAAGGGATATCTCATTTCTTGAGACACTAACAAGCGAGGAAAGTACAAATACCCCAAAATTACCCCTTTTTGGAAAGTAGACAGTCCAAGGTATTTACTAAGAGGCGTGGTGAGTTTTTTGAAGTTGTATTTTTTTCCCACAATTCTTGGGAAAATTAAATTATTATTATTTTTTTTACACAAACTGGTCATATTAACAGTTTTTTTCTCTCACACAGCATATGCATAATTGCAACTACACCCCAAAATACATTCTGCTACTCCTCCTGAGTGTAGCGATACCACATGTGTGAGACTTTTACACAGCCTGGCCACATACAAAGGCCCAACATTGAAGTAGCACTTTCAGGCGTTCTACAAGCATAAATCGCACATATCCTTTCTCAACCACCTATTACACTTTTGAAGGCCCTGGAGCACCAGGACAATGGAATTTTCCACAAAATGACCCCATTTTGGAAAGCACACACCCCAACGTATAATCTATGAAGCATTATGAGTCTTTTGAACGGTTCATTTTTTTCCAGAAGGTTTTGGAAAATGTGGAGAAAAAATGAAAATGCATTTTTTTTACACAAAGTTGTCCATTTATAAGATATTTCTAACGCATAGCATATACATAGCAAAAATGACACCCCAAAATGCATTCTGCTACTCCTCCTGAGTATAGCGATACCACATGTGTGAGACTTTTACACAGCCTGGCCATATACAGAGGCCCAACATTGAAGTAGCACTTTCAGGCGTTCTACAAGCATAAATCGCACATATCCTTTCTCAACCACCTATTACACTTTTGAAGGCCCTGGAGCACCAGGACAATGGAATTTTCCACAAAATGACCCCATTTTGGAAAGCACACACCCCAACGTATAATCTATGAAGCATTATGAGTCTTTTGAACGGTTCATTTTTTTCCAGAAGGTTTTGGAAAATGTGGAGAAAAAATGAAAATGCATTTTTTTTACACAAAGTTGTCCATTTATAAGATATTTCTAACGCATAGCATATACATAGCAAAAATGACACCCCAAAATGCATTCTGCTACTCCTGAGTATAGCGATACCACATGTGTGAGACTTTTACACAGCCTGGCCATATACAGAGGCCCAACATTGAAGTAGCACTTTCAGGCGTTCTACAAGCATAAATCGCACATATCCTTTCTCAACCATCTATTACAATTTTGAAGGCCCTGGAGCACCAGGACAATAGAATTTTCCACAAAATGACCTCATTTTGGAAAGCACACACCCCAACGTATAATCTATGAAGCATTATGAGTCTTTTGAACGGTTCATTTTTTTCCAGAAGGTTTTGGAAAATGTGGAGAAAAAATGAAAATGCATTTTTTTTACACAAAGTTGTCCATTTATAAGATATTTTTAACGCATAGCATATACATAGCAAAAATAACACCCCAAAATGCATTCTTCTACTCCTCCTGAGTATAGCGATACCACATGTGTGAGACTTTTACACAGCCTGGCCATATACAGAGGCCCAACATTGAAGTAGCACTTTCAAGCGTTCTACAAGCATAAATCGCACATATCCTTTCTCAACCACCTATTACAATTTTGAAGGCCCTGGAGCACCAGGACAATAGAATTTTCCACAAAATGACCCCATTTTGGAAAGCACACACCCCAACGTATAATCTATGAGGCATTATGAGTCTTTTGAACGGTTCATTTTTTTCCAGAAGGTTTTGGAAAATGTGGAAAAAAAATGAAAATGCATTTTTTTACACAAAGTTGTCCATTTATAAGATATTTTTAACGCATAGCATATACATAGCAAAAATAACACCCCAAAATGCATTCTTCTACTCCTCCTGAGTATAGCGATACCACATGTGTGAGACTTTTACACAGCCTGGCCATATACAGAGGCCCAACATTGAAGTAGCACTTTCAGGCGTTCTACAAGCATAAATCGCACATATCCTTTCTCAACCACCTATTACAATTTTGAAGGCCCTGGAGCACCAGGACAATAGAATTTTCCACAAAATGACCCCATTTTGGAAAGCACACACCCCAACGTATAATCTATGAAGCATTATGAGTCTTTTGAACGGTTCATTTTTTTCCAGAAGGTTTTGGAAAATGTGGAGAAAAAATGAAAATGCATTTTTTTTTACACAAAGTTGTCCATTTATAAGATATTTCTAACGCATAGCATATACATAGCAAAAATAACACCCCAAAATGCATTCTGCTACTCCTCCTGAGTATAGCGATACCACATGTGTGAGACTTTTACACAGCCTGGCCATATACAGAGGCCCAACATTGAAGTAGCACTTTCAGGCGTTCTACAAGCATAAATCGCACATATCCTTTCTCAAACACCTATTACAATTTTGAAGGCCCTGGAGCACCAGGACAATAGAATTTTCCACAAAATGACCCCATTTTTGAAAGCACACACCCCAACGTATAATCTATGAGGCATTATGAGTCTTTTGAACGGTTCATTTTTTTCCAGAAGGTTTTGGAAAATGTGGAGAAAAAATTAAAATGCATTTTTTTACACAAAGTTGTCAATTTATAAGATATTTCTAACACATAATATGTACATAGCAAAAATTACACCCCAAAATGCATTCTGCTACTCCTCCTGAGTATGGCAATACCACATGTTTGAGACTTTTACACAGCCTGGCCACATACAGAGGCCCAACATCCAAGTAGCACCTCCAGGCATTCTAGCAGCATTAATTGCACATATCATTTTCTGACTACCGATCACATTTTTGAAGGCCCTTCATATATCTAACACATAGCAGGTACATACCAAATAACAAAAGATTACCTGTGGTTTTAGAACTGCAGTGGTCCACAGAGGAGAGCATCGGTCCAGGCAGCAGGCAGGGATGAGGTCAGCGACAGCAAAAGCAATCATCCAGGCAGCAGGCAGGAATACTGTCCATAGTTCGCACAGGCAGAGATACTGTCAGCACAGCCAGAGCACAGCCAAAGCACAGGTCCAGGTAGCAGGCAGAGGGGTCCCGGCAGAAATGCTGTCCAAAGTCAGTAGAGGCAGCAGGCAGATATATGGTCAACACAGCCAAAGTATTGGTCCAAGCAGCAGGAAGAAACATGGTCCATAATGTCATGGGTCATTACAGGCAGTAATATGGTCAGCACAGCCAAATTATTGGTCCAGGCAGCAGGAAGGACCATCAAGCTTAGGGCCAGGGGGACAGGGGTAGAGGCTTCTCCCACCCAAATCGCTTTGAAGCCTCCGGGCAACCAGACCCTGTTCTTGGAGCACAGAAAATGAAAAACTGGTTTTCTCTACTCAGAACGCTATTCTGAAGCCCCTCACATATGTGAGACCCCTGTGTACTAAAAGTAGATGGCCAAAAGATCAGTCCAAGTGGCAGGCAAAAACATGGTCGATTAACAGGCCAAGGTCGGTACACGTGGAAGTCAGAAACGTGGTTTAAATTGGCAGGCAGAGGCATCGTCGGTAAACAGGCCAGGGTCAGTTAATTAACATGGAAGGTAGTTAGTAACATGGTAGCAGGCAAATAGGGAAATGGCAGTCTGTTAATAATAAGGGGAACTAATGGATGTATGATAATTTTTGAAGCAATTTCCGATGCACAGGCCAGGTTGGGAGGGACAATAATAGCTGGTGTCTCTTCTTACTCCTCCTCTGCTGCATACACGGCATTTCTTTTGGCGTCTTCTTCCAGATTCTGTGGGGGGGATGCTAAAGGGATAGTGTCGCTCGTGAAGCCGACTCACACTATCAGAGCGAATGCTTCCTGGGGCGGGATCTTGTTGGTAAATGAGGGCATCGATGATATCTTCGATATATTGGAGGTAGTGGAGTCGGTGATTTTGAGTTGCTTTTTGGTAGCAGACAAACGAATTAAAAAGGGCCATGTGAAACAGGTGAAACGCAACTTTTTTGTGCCAATAATGGGACTTTCTGGTTGATAAGTAGGGCTGTAGCATCTGGTCGTTTAAATCCACCCCCCCCATGTACAAATTGTAGTCGTGGACACATTCAGGCTTTACAATGGAGCCGCGTCTTCTTGGGATCTCCACCATGGTGTCATTGTGGATCGTAGAGAGGATGTGGACATCTTTCTTGTCCCTCCACTTCATGGCCAACACCTCCTCGTTCCTCATGGATGCCGATTCTCCAGGTCGCAATTTTTTTGTCAATAAATTTTGTGGGAATCCCTTCCGGTTTTTTTTGAAGGTACCGCAGGCCGGGGTTTGTTTACTGTAAAGGTGGCGAAAAAGGGGCAGGCTGGTATAATAATTATCAACATATAAATGGTAACCATTTCCGAACAGGGGGTATGCCAACTCCCAGACAATTTTCCCACTGGTTCCAATATATGTGGGGCAATCACGGGGCTGGAGCTGTGAGTCTTTGCCTTCGTAGATCCTGAATTTGCAGACGTATCCAGTGGCTCGATCACATAATTTATTTAATTTTAACCCATACATGGCTCTCTTGCTTGGTATGTACTGCTTGAACTGCAGTCGGCCGGTGAAATGTACGAGGGACTCGTCCACACAAATTTTTTGGTCTGGGATGAAAACTTCTTCAAATCGCTGGGAAAAGGCATTGATTAGGGGGCATATCTTGTACAATTTGTCGTAGTTGGGATGATCTCGGGGAGGGCACTGTGAATTGTCATTGAAGTGGAGAAAGCGCATAATCATGTCGTATCTTTTCTTGGACATGACAGCGGAATATATGGGCATGTGTTGGATGGGGCGTTTGGACCAATATGAATGGACTTCGTTCTTTTTTGTAAGCCCCATATTGAACATAAGGCCCAAAAATAATTTAAATTCCTCCAATGTTAGACGCTGCCACTGGAACATGCGGGCGTAGGAAGAATCGGGGTTGGCAGCAATAAATTGGGATGCATACAGATTCGTTTGATCCACTATATTCTGCAGCAAATCTTGTGGGAAAAATAAACAAAAATAATCAAATTTAGAAAAATTTGTAGTGTCGGGCTGCACACCTGGCTGTGCGGTGAAAGGGGGGATGATAGCGGATCCTGAGTTGGCAGGCAACCATAAGGGGTTTGCCAGGGCATCGGGAAGGTAGGATTGGGGCTGGATTCTTCGGGTTGGGCGTGCATTTCCATTGCTTGTACTGGGCTCCTCTTCCTGGGGTATGGTGCTGCTGGTGGTGGGCAGTTCTCCTGATCTTGGTGCTGATCTTGGTGCTGATCTTGGTGCCGATCGCATTCTTTTGGGAGGGACGGTTTCCTCCGGGGACTCGGACTCTGAGCCACTATCCTCCACTGGCTCGTATTCCGAACCAGAATCGGATAATGGGAGCTCCCCGCTGCTCTCATCATCCGACATGGCAAGAATGGCATATGCCTCCTCAGGTGTGTAAACCCTTTGGGACATTATGGCAGTGCTTATTGGTGGGCCTGTGTAATGGTACTGCTGGTGGTAGTGGTGGCGGTCTGTGTGGTAGTACCGATGGAGGTATTCGTGGTGGGCCTGTGTGGTGGTACCGATGGCGGTATGGGTGGTGGTGGTACCAATGGCGGTATGGGTGGTGGTGGTACCAATGGCGGTACAGGTGGTGGTGGTGGTACTGATGGCGGTACGGGTGGTGGTGGTGGCGGCGGTACCAATGGCGGTACAGGTGGCGGTACGGGTGGTGGTGGTAGCGATGGCGGTATGGGTGGTGGTGGTACCAATGGCGGTACAGGTGGTGGTGGTACCGATGGCAGAACAGGTGGTGGTGGTACCAATGGCGGTACGGGTAGTGATGGTACCGATGGCGGTACAGGTGGTGGTACAGGTGGTGGTGGCACTACCGACGGTGGTACGGGTGGTGGTACTGGTGGTGGTACCGATGGCGGCACTAGTGGTAATACTGGTAGCGGGCCTGTGTGGCAGTATAGATGCTGGGCCTGGTGGCGGTACTGGTGGTGGTACTGGTACCAATGGCGGTACTGGTAGCCTGTGTGGCGGTGCCAATGGCGGTACCGATGGAGGTGGGCCTGTGACAGATGATTGACAGATGGGCTGATTGATTGACAGATGGGCTGATTGATTGATTGACAGATGGGTTGATTGATTGACAGATGGGGTGATTGATTGACAGGTGGGGTGATTGATTGACAGATCGGCTGATTGATTGACAGATGGGCTGATTGATTGACAGATGGGCTGATTGATTGACAGATGGGCTGATTGACAGATGGGCTGATTGACAGATGGGCTGATTGGCTGGGCTGATTGATGTGCTGGGCTGTGTGACAGGTCCTCTTTATGGGGGGGGCATGTTGTGCACTGTAAACTTATGTAGACAAACTACACTGAGCTAACTTACTGATCTCTTCTCTCTCCTCACAGATCGGTGTGTGAGGAGAGAGCAGGGATCAGGTAGTAACTCCTGCAGTTTGTTTACATTTGTGACCGGCTGTGATTGGACACAGGCGGTCACGGGGTAAACCGCCAATTCATTGGCTGTTTACTCTGATCGGGGACGCGCTGTGTCCAAGGGACACTCGCCTTCCCCGATCCCCGCTCTGCAAGCCTGTGGCGGCGCGCACGGAGCGCGCCGCCGAGTTTGTTTTGACAGGTGATCGGCTGTGACTTTGACACAGCCGATCACATGGTAAACAGCCAAGGCATTATCCTGCAGGACGTCATATGACGTCCAGTATCGACGTCCAGTATCGATATTTCAACCACTTCCCGGACGTCAATTCACTATTGACTGGGCGGGAAGTGGTTAAACAGACAAAACATGGGGAAATGTGCATATATTGATAAGATGCACTAAATGTTTTGTTTTTAATTTAAATTCAAATTAAATAATCCAAGTAAGTCTGTATATCTTTAAATCCCAATTTACTACCAACTTTTAAATGATAATAACCTGTATATGCTTTTATAAATGCAGCATTTACAGTATATAACTTAGACAGGAAACAGGGGTTGCCATCTGGTGGGTTTCAAAATAGCCCTAGCATCTGGTAGGCTGCAAAATGGTCCCAAGGGACAAAAGACCCCATCTCCTGATAACTACCCAAGCTCAAGCTCAACTTCTCTTAGTAAATATAATTTTTATAATTGCACAGTCTGATGTCATACTTGACCTTACAGGAAAATTTAAGCCTAGCCCTTGTAAAGATAGTGAGCTTGGAATTTTTATAACTGGCAATTAATGTAGTGATGTAGGAAACAGAGGAGAGGTAAGAGCCAAAGCAAAGCTTTAAGAAGCATTGTATAAAATCGACAAGTTTTCAGAGGTAGGCAAACTCTGCAGCCTGTGCACTGAAGAACAAAGCAGCCTGTGCTCAGCCACTCAATTACATTAGCTTTTTGTATGCATCTAATGCATCTATAGACATTGATCATCATGTCAGCAAAGGAGGGTTTTTTTTCACCAAGAGAATCATACTTTGAGAACTGACCTTTGCTAAAGTGTCAACACTGCTTTCTTGTACAAAGAGAGTGTGAGTGTTAAAGAAGCACAACTCTATTATTTTAGATTCCCCTCACATAAATGGATTGTTGTGTTGATATCTCTTTAGTATCTTCACTTCAATAGACTTAAACTGAGATTTTAGTAAACAGTCAAATCAGTTAAAAGCGGGAAGTGCACTGACTGGCAAACTTCAAAAAACATTAAAAGAATATTGCCATGTTGCTAGCTGATAGATTATTTGTTTTCCTTTCTGCTTCTTTTTTTCAAGAAGAATTTTTGGCAGTAGAAGGAATTTTTGGCAAGGTAGTAGAAATGATTTACTTCACTATGTTTTTCTCTTAATTACTTTTTCTACTTTTTTTTTTCACTTAAACACCACATATTTTCATTTTGTGCCTTTAGAAACTGTTAAAAAACGATATAAAGTATATATACAGTATATATTCGAGTAAACTTGACACAGTTTGACTTTACTTTATTTCTAATTGGCAGTGCCTGTCTACCATTAAACCATAGCATGGGAAATGCTACCATAAGAGAACACCGGTTTGCAGAGAACTTCATCACCACGACAATGTTCCCTATAACAGGTTTCAACCTTATTATTCTAGAGTTTGTCTTCTCCAAAGGACGGCCATTCAGACAGCGTTTATATACTAACTGTGAGTTGAAATTTTTTGTATGCATGTAAAAAATAATCCAATGTATGTTTATACCCTTTACCTCTATCCACCTACTGTCATCATTGCTGCGTGTATGATAGACACCAGTGCTGGATTTGTGTCTCTGCCCCCCCCCCCCCCTTCTATGCTTGACCTACAACTGGCCAGTCACAAAACACAATCTCCGATGATGCTTTGGCTGTGTATTTTGTGATAGCCAAGAGTAGTTGGTGTTCTATCTAGCGGAACTAATAGCTGCAAAACTATGAAATGCTGCTGCAATTGGACTTTTGGCTAACTTAGTTACTATCTATCTATCTATCTATCTATCTATCTATCTATCTATCTATCTATCTATCTATCTATGTTGCTGCAATTGGACTTTTGGATAACTTAGTTACTATCTATCTATCATAAACTGTCTGTCTGTCTGTCTGTCAATAGATGTCACAGCACAGTGGTTGAACACTAGCAATAATAATCATTATAATGCATTTCTATATTTCTATATTTCTATATTTCTTTTTAGATCCACTTACCTGTTTGATGATTGTGCAAGTTGCAGTTTATGTTTTTGTGTTGTTTGGTGACATTGAAAATATGTACACTGTTCTGGAGGTAAAGTATTTTGTAACAATTGTTTTAATTATTGTAAAAGACTGCCCAGTATAAAATTTAGCATAACTACTGTATAAGTACTTATATTAGCTATATGAGTAACCGTAGGTAATTGATGAGTACATTTTTTTATATTTGTTTTATGAAAAAGTCAAGTTTTTGTTGTGTTGTTAAAATATATATATTGCTATGCCTGTATATATTGAAGAAAGCTTTAACAAGACTTTATATTCCAAATAGAATGATCAAAGAAATAAAGTTTGATATATACCGGTATATTTTTTCTTCAAAAAGTTTTCTCATTTTTTTAACAGTTTTTTTAATATTTTATTAAATATTAAAAAGTGCAGAAACTTTTTAAGACCACTTTTATCTACAGTACACATATATATATATATATATATATATATATATATATATATTCAACCTCTCCTTTAAGCCCTGCATCAAGTCACTCTTCAAATCTTGGCAATTTCACTCTCTTCTTACTCTCACCTCGACTACTGCAACTCCCTCAGTATCTACCATCCTTTTTTCCAATCCCTCCATGGGTTTCTGATTCCCTAACAAATACAATTTTAAGTATTGACAACAACTTACAAGTAGTGTTGAGCGGACCCGAACTGTAAAGTTCGGGTCCGTACCGAATTTTGGCGTTTTCCCGACCCCGGACCCGGACCCGGATTTTGCGCTAAAGTCCGGGTTCGGGTTCGGATTCGGGAATTTAATGGCACAGTTAGAAATGCTTCAGGGGCCAGCCAATCACCATTTGATTAGCTGGTGTGCCCTTAGAAGCCATCATAGCCATGCCTACTAATGGCATGGCTGTGATTGGTCAGTGCAACATGTGACCCAGCATGTGACCAGCTTCTATATAAGAAAGAGGCACACAGCACAGATCGTCACTCTGCTTTTAGACAGTGTAGGGAAAGGATCCTGGCTGCTGTTGCTGTGAGGGAGAGAATTATATGATAGGAGTTAGTCCTGATTCTGCAATCTACTGATAGAAAAGATAGGGAGACAGTGTAGTGTAGTGTAGTGTAGGGGCAGGATCCTGTTTGTGCTTTCAGGGAGAGAGATTTAGATAGGAGTCCAGATTGAGAGATATAATAGCTCAGCGATCTGCATAGGTTTATCTGTTTGTGTTGCAAGCTCAGTGCACCAGCACTGCATTACGTTGAGTGATACACCTATTCCATACTGTGGCTGTATTGTGCTCTTGCTAAAAGACCTATTTTGGTCAGAAAAAAAAAAAAGGCACTTTATTGTGCTTTTGCTAAAAAGACCCATTTTTGGGCCCCCCCAAAAAAAAAAAGGCACTTTATTGTGCTGTTGTAAAAAAAAAAAAAGGCACTTTGTTGTGCGCAAAAAATACCTATTTTTGGGCAAAAAAAATATTTTGCAGTGTATATCTCTAGTTGTGTGAAATAACCAATTTCTATATATTTTTCTTGTACTATGCTATACTAAAAATAAAAATAAAACTTTTTTTTGAATAGCATTCTCTGCAGCTGTGCGATTCAGCGGTTATATACTGTGGTTGTGTTGTGCTCTTTCAAAAAACGCCATTTAGGGCCACAGAAAATATTTTGCAGTGTGAAATACACATGTGGAGGTGTGTAAAATAAACAATTTCTATATATTGTACAGTGCTATACTAAAAAAAACAACATTTTCTTTGAATAGCATTCTCTGCACTTCTATAGCTGTGCGATTCAGTGGTTAAATACTGTGGTTGTGTTGTGCTCTTTCAAAAAACGCCATTTAGGGCCACAGAAAATATTTTGCAGTGTGAAATACACATGTGGAGGTGTGTAAAATAAACAATTTCTATATATTGTACAGTGCTATACTAAAAAAAACAACATTTTTTTTGAATAGCATTCTCTGCACTTCTATAGCTGTGCGATTCAGTGGTTAAATACTGTGGTTGTGTTGTGCTCTTTCAAAAAACGCCGTTTAGGGCCACAGAAAATATTTTGCAGTGTGAAATACACATGTGGAGGTGCGTAAAATAAACAATTTCTATATATTGTACAGTGCTATACTAAAAAAAAAAACATTTTTTTTGAATAGCATTCTCTGCACTTCTATAGCTGTGCGATTCAGTGGTTAAATACTGTGGTTGTGTTGTGCTCTTTCAAAAAACGCCATTTAGGGCCACAGAAAATATTTTGCAGTGTGAAATACACATGTGGAGGTGTGTAAAATAAACAATTTCTATATATTGTACAGTGCTATACTAAAAAAAAAAACATTTTTTTTGAATAGCATTCTCTGCACTTCTATAGCTGTGCGATTCAGTGGTTAAATACTGTGGTTGTGTTGTGCTCTTTCAAAAAACGCCATTTAGGGCCACAGAAAATATTTTGCAGTGTGAAATACACATGTGGAGGTGTGTAAAATAAACAATTTCTATATATTGTACAGTGCTATACCAAAAAAAAACAAATTTTTTTTTGAATAGCATTCTCTGCACTTCTATAGCTGTGCGATTCAGTGGTTAAATACTGTGGTTATGTTGTGCTCTTGCAAAAAACGCCATTTAGGGCCACAGAAAATATTTTGCAGTGTGAAATACACATGTGGAGGTGTGTAAAATAAACAATTTCTATATATTGTACAGTGCTATACTAAAAAAAACAACATTTTTTTTGAATAGCATTTTCTGCACTTCTATAGCTGTGCGATTCAGTGGTTAAATACTGTGGTTGTGTTGTGCTCTTTCAAAAAACGCCATTTAGGGCCACAGAAAATATTTTGCAGTGTGAAATACACATGTGGAGGTGTGTAAAATAAACAATTTCTATATATTGTACAGTGCTATACTAAAAAAAAAACAACATTTTTTTTGAATAGCATTCTCTGCACTTCTATAGCTGTGCGATTCAGTGGTTAAATACTGTGGTTGTGTTGTGCTCTTGAAAAAAACGCCATTTAGGGCCACAGAAAATAAATTTCAGTGTGAAATACACATGTGGAGGTGTGTAAAATAAACAATTTCTATATATTGTACAGTGCTATACTAAAAAAAAAAAACATTTTTTTTGAATAGCATTCTCTGCACTTCTATAGCTGTGCGATTCAGTGGTTAAATACTGTGGTTGTGTTGTGCTCTTTCAAAAAACGCCATTTAGGGCCACAGAAAATATTTTGCAGTGTGAAATACACATCTGGAGGTGTGTGTAAAAAAACAATTTCTATATATTTTCCTTGTACTGTGCTATACTAAAAAAAACAACTTTTTTTTTTGAATAGCATTTTCTGTAGCTGTGCGATTCAGCGGTTACGTGCTGTGGGTGTGTTGTGGTCTGGCAAAAAAACGCCATTTAGGGCCACAGAAAATATTTTGCAGTGTGAAATACACATCTGGAGGTGTGTGTAAAAAAACAATTTCTATATATTTTCCTTGTACTGTGCTATACTAAAAAAAACAACCTTTTTTTTTTTGAATAGCATTTTCTGCAGTTCTGTAGCTGTGCGTTTCAGCCATTACGTACTGTGGGTGTGTTGTGGTCTTCCAAAAAACGCCATTTAGGGCAAGATCCTAAATTTGGAAAATATGAGGGGAAGGTCAAAGGGACGTGGTGGCCCCGGTCGTGGTGCTGCTGGTGGAGCTCCTGTTGCAGGGAGAGGACGTGGTGGATCTGTGCCAGCTACACGCACAAGTGAAACACCTTCCTCAGGTGCGAGTAGGCGACCGAGCCTGCGGCGGTATTTTGTCGCGCCTAATGAGGCTGTACCAATGTTTAGGCCAGGACAAGTACAGGCGATAGTAGATTGGGTTGCTGACAGTGCCTCGGGTTCCTTCACATTGTCTCCCACCCACTCTTCTGCTGAAAGATCAGAGTTAGCACCTGAAGCCCATGTCCATCAGTCTTTCACCTCACCCCCTTGCAAATCAGCCAAGCAGTCTGAGCCCCAAATCATGCAGCAGTCTCTTCTGCTTTTCGATGACTCTGTTAGCAGGGTTTCCCAGGGCCATCCACCTAGCCCTGCCCCAGAAGTGGAAGAGATTGAGTGCACCGATGCCCAACCACTTATGTTTCATGATGGGTACATGGGAGGACCATCGCAGCACGTCTCGGATGATGACGAAACACAGGTGCCAACTGCTGCTGCTTTCGCAATTGTGCAGACAGACATGGAGGGCAGGGGTGAAGACTGGGTGGAAGATGATGTGGAGGACGATGAGGTCCTCGACCCCACATGGAATCAACGTTATGCAGGTGACCAGTGTAGTTCGGAGGAAGAGGCGGTGGTCGCACAGAGCCACCAGCACAGCAGAAGAGGGAGCAGGGTGCAAAAACGGAGCATTCGTCCCCTAAACAGTACATCTGCTACTGCCCAACGCAGCAAGGGACCGAGCACACCAAAGCCAGGTCCAAGGACTTCCCTAGCGTGGCAGTTCTTCACACAGTGTGTTGATGACAAGACACGAGTGGTTTGCACGCTGTGCAATCAGAGCCTGAAGCGAGGCATAAACGTTCTCAACCTGAGCACAAGCTGCATGACCAGGCATCTAAGTGCAAAGCACGAGCTGCAGTGGAGTAGACACCTCAGAAACCAAGAAAGGTCTCTGGCTCCTCCTGCTTCCTCTTCTGCTGCAGTCTCGGCCTCTTCATCCACCTCTGTAGCGACAGTGGCACCTGTCACCCCGCAAACAGAGGATCTGCCAGCAACACTACCACCTGGGTCACCGACCATCTCCACAATGTCCCATGGAAGCGTTCAGCTCTCTATCTCCCAAACATTGGAGCGGAAGAGGAAGTACCCCCCTAGCCACCCACGATCCCTGGCCCTGAATGCCAGCATTTCAAAATTCCTGGCCTTTGAAATGCTGTCATTCCGTCTGGTGGAGACGCAGAGTTTTAAAAGCCTGATGGCATTGGCTGTCCCGCAGTACGTCGTGCCCAGCCGCCACTACTTTTCCAGGCGAGCCATCCCTTCCCTGCACAACCAGGTGGGGGACAAAATCAGGTGTGCACTGCGCAACGCCATCTGTGGCAAGGTCCACCTAACTACGGATGCGTGGACCAGTAAGCACGGTCAGGGACGTTATATCTCCCTAACAGCACACTGGGTAAATGCAGTGGCTGCTGGGCCTGAGGCAGATAGCGGTTTGGCGCATGTCCTTCCACCACAGAGGATTGCAGGGCGCTTCAGTTTGCCTCCTGTTGCTAACTCCTCCTTCTCCGCTTCCTCATCCTCTACCGCCTCCTCATCCATTCAGCGTAACACCTTCACCACCAACTTCAGCACAGCCAGGGGTAAACGACAGCAGGCAGTTTTAAAACTTTCCTGTTTGGGGGAAAATCCCCACACCGCGCAGGAGTTGTGGAGGGACATGGAACAGCAGACCGATGAGTGGTTGCTGTCAGTGAGCCTCAAGCCCGGCCTGGTGGTGTGCGATAATGGGCGAAATCTCGTAGCAGCTCTGGGTCTAGCCGGTTTGACGCACATCCCTTGCCTGGCGCATGTGCTGAACTTGGTGGTCCAGAGGTTCCTTAAAAATTACCCCAATATGCCAGAGCTGCTGCAGAAAGTGCGGGCTGTCTGTGCGCACTTTCGGCGTTCTCACCCTGCTGCTGCTCGCCTGTCAGCGCTGCAGCGTAACTTCGGCCTTCCAGCTCACCGCCTCATATGTGACGTGCCCACAAGGTGGAACTCCACCTTGCACATGCTGGCCAGACTGTGCGAGCAGCAGCAGGCAATAGTGGAGTTTCAGCTGCAGCAATCACGTGTGAGTCGCTCTGCGGAACAGCACCACTTCACCACCAATAACTGGGCCTCCATGCGAGACCTGTGTGCCTTGTTGCGCTGTTTCGAGTACTCCACCAACATGGCCAGTGCCAATGACGCCGTTCTCAGCGTTACTATCCCAGTTCTATGCCTCCTTGAAAAAACGCTTCGTGCGATGATGGAAGAGGATGTGGCACAGGAGGATGAGGAGGAGGAGGAGGAAGCGGGATCATTCCAAAGGCTTTCAGGCCAGTCTTTCACAAGTGGCTACGAGGGTGGGTTCCTGCACCAACAAACGCCAGGTACACAATTGTCCGGCAGAAAGGGCACAGTTCTGGAGGATGACGAGGTGGAGGAGGAGGAGGGGGAGGAGGAGGAGGAGCCATGTTCACAGCAGGGTGGCACTCAGACCAGCTCGTGGCCATTACTGGTGCGTGGCTGGGGGGATACAGAGGACACAGACGATACACCTCCCACAGAGGACAGCTTTTCTTTGCCTCTGGGCAGCCTGGCACACATGAGCGATTACATGCTGCAGTGTTTCCGCAACGACAGCCGAGTTGCCCACATTTTAACTGGTGCTGATTACTGGGTGGCCACCCTGCTGGATTCCCGTTACAAGGACAACGTACCGTCCTTAATTCCCTCACTGGAGCGGGATCGTAAGATGCGCGAGTACAAGCGCACGCTGGTAGACGCGCTGCTGGTGGCATTCCCACCTGACAGCGGGCGTACGGTGGAAGCACAAGGCGAAGGCAGAGGAGGAGGAAGAGGTCGCCAACGCAGCCGGGGCACCGGCAGCACCTCAGAAGGCAGGGTTAGCATGGCCGAAATGTGGAAAAGCTTTGTCAGCACGCCACAACAACCAGCACCACCAGCTGAGATGGAACGTCTTAGCAGGAGGCAGCATTTCACCAACATGGTTGAGCAGTATGTGTCCACAGGCCTACACGTACTGGATGACGGGTCTGCCCCCTTTAACTTCTGGGTCTCCAAATTGGGCACATGGCCTGAGCTTGCCGTTTATGCCTTGGAGGTGCTGGCCTGCCCTGCAGCCAGTGTATTATCTGAACGTGTATTTAGCACGGCAGGGGGCGTTATCACAGACAAGCGCAGCCGCCTGTCCAGAGCCAATGTGGACAAGCTCACGTTCATTAAAATGAACCAGGCATGGATCCCACAGGACTTGTCCGTACCTTGTGCAGAATAGACATGTATACCGGTGTTGTGACAAAAACTGTCCGGCCATCGGATTGTGCCCGGCCCGTACTGCGCAGGCGCAGCGCTTGCGCAGTACAGAGGACAAGGAGATTCACAAAATCTCCGAAGATGAATGGCGCCTGCGCTGTGAGTGCAGGTTCAAGCCCCACCATCCAAGAGGACATACGGTAGCACATAGTAACAGGGCCCCTCACGGGCTCGCTTCGATCGCGGCCTTGCTTGGCTCGGCTTGAACCACGAATGGTGTGGCCTTCACCTGAACTCAACACGCAGGCGCCGTTAGTCTTGGGAGATTTTTGAAATCCCCTTGTCCTACATACTCAGCAAGCGCAGTACAGGGCGGACACTATTCGACAGGGGACAGAATTCGACACATCACCGGCCTTACCCAGCCATTGTTGTATTTTTGAACCAGTGTTGGCTACCTCGTCCTCCTCCACCGCCGCTTCCACCTACACAGCCACATCCACCGCCACCTCAACCTCCTACTCCATATGGACCTCGTCCTGCTAGGCCAAGATTAAAATTTTTATTTTATTTTTTTGTAGCGCACAGATCCTTTCCCCCTTACCTGCCTTTATGTTGTTGGCTCTTCGCAGGAGGGAGAAAGGCACACCGCACTACCAGCCCGTATCCTCCTATATAAAGAGGTTGAGCGGTGTACTTGACGGGCCGTGTCCACAGCCGGAGTCAAAACTCCTCCAGAGGATGATTCTCACCTCTACTGTAGGTAGAGGCAAGTCCTTTAATTGCCAGTAAAGTCAATGTCCACACCAGCTGAAACTCCAACTCTTATTCTCTCATGGCAAAATAAACTGTACTCAGATAGAAAAGGTTAGAGCAAAGAAACAGGACAGCTTAAGGTGTGGAGGAGGTCCAGGCACAAACGTAGCACATTCACTTCACTGCTTAGGTTTCTCAAACAGTTTTTGGCGCACGGTCTCTGCCACAGACATTGAGGTTGGTCTCTGCCACAGACCGGGTGTACAAGGCCCCTGCCACGGGCCTGGAGAACTTTGGTCTCAGCCACAGACCAGGGTGTATAAGGCCCCTGCCACGGGCCGGTTGAATAAGGCCTCTGATACAGTCAAGGTGACCTTGAGCTTCTCCTTCTACATTTGTTTGCAGAGCACTTGCCATGTTCTTAACAACATTTTGCTGCCATTTGCAGCCCTCTAGCCCTTTCCATTACTTTTTTAGAGCCTTTTTAGTCGTCAGAAGTCCGGGTCCCCATTGACTTCAATGGGGTCCGGGTCCGGGTCCGGGTTCGGGCTAAAGTTCGGTCCCGAATCGGAACTTTTTTCCGAAGTTCGGCCGAACCCGCCGGACCCGAATATCCAGCTACCCGCTCAACTCTACTTACATGGCTAAAACTCTGTCCCCAGCTATATTAACAACCTCATCTCAAGAAATTAACCAAACCATCCTCTTCACTCCTCCCAAGACCCTTTGCTTTCTAGATTCATCATCACCTCCTCTCTTGCTCACATTCAGAACTTCTTCAGAGCCTCTCCCATCCTCTGGAACTACCTATCCCAATCTGTACAGCTACTGTATCTCTTACAATGCCAGCCTTTAGGTGATCCATGATAACTCTTCAGTGCAGGCAAGTCTATCTTTTCTCAGTCAGCTCATTCCCACTCATCTGCTACCTTTTGTATCACTTCAACTCCCCCTTAGATTATAAGCTTTCATGAGCAGTGCTCTCCAAACCCTCTTGTCTTAAATTGTATTGTAACTGTAATATCTCCCTTTATTTTGTAAAGCACTTTGTTTAACTGTTCAGAAAAACCAAGAAACCATTCTGGAGGGAACATTTTTTTACTGCTGCAGTTCCACCTCCAAAGTAGCTGCTGGATGTTTTGGGTTGTTTTTGGATGTTTTCTATATAATATTTTCCAACAACAAATTGATTTAATCATGACCAATCTGTACCTCTATCTATCTGTATATCTATCTATATATTCCATTCATGTATCAATTTATTAGTACTATTTCAGTTTATTTGCTGAGGGTTTATTTCCCAATGTTGCAAAGTTCACAAACATTAAAACCATAAGTAACATCATGTAACAATACATAAAACTAGCACTGCAACATTATGTGACACATGCTTGCCTCTGTGTTCTAACATGTGAAAGTTATTTGTATTTTTGATATATATATATATATATATACAGAGAGAGAGAGAGAGAGAGAGAGAGAGAGAGAGAAAATGCACTAAGAGAATGTTTTCTATATTTTCCCAATTAATAAATAATTATTCTTGGTTCTGTCTTTGTTGTCCTCAGCTGGTGTGTACCCCGTATTACTGGAGAGTGAACATCTTTATCATGATGTTTGTTTTATTTATCATGTCGTACCTTGGAGAGGTAACTTAACACATTATTTTCTTACAGTTATGTATAATTATAATAAACAGTACTAAGAAAAGCATGCAGTGTCATCACATACAGTACAGTCAAAAGGCACAACGAATCAAAATCTTGTCTGATATCTCCAACAGTACTATCCCCCCATCCCCAGAATTAGCATTATTGAATTTAGAAATTGACAACCTCTCTCCCCTCAACAGACATGTTGCTACGCATATCCTTTTAGCAGCGAGACTATAGTATAGCTGGAAGTAATAGTGAAAAAAAAAACCCACGCCAGAAATTAAACAATATAAATACAATGCATCAATGCATCAGCTGTTTCAATCGTGTGATAAATAATGAAAAGTGATGCCACAAGGTATTATTCCAAAGACAAAAAGCGCTAGCAATGGAACTACTAATTCCCACAATAAATAAAAACTGTCAGTGAACATGTGAATAATTACATAAAAACATAAAATAAAAGTGCAAATATAGTCCGATATTGTTGAATTAGATGAATCTTTCAATCACAAAAAATGCTCTTTGTGGAAGTGTCACACAATTGTGAACCAATGTTGATAGTGCTCCCAAACAATTTATGTAAAAAGTGAAGGTCCCTACTCACCGAATGGAGTTGACCCTCATTACCTTATGATAAGAGAGGTCAAATGTGCTGTGCGGTCTCATTGACCAAATAATTGCAGAAAACGGCTCCAGTCACTCCCCGATGATTCCCATGAACAGCCCAGAGGAATCAGCCCTCGCTCTCCTACACAAGGCGAGATCCAGACCGTGATGCGGCCTCAACGATCAATGGTTTCACTCACAAGCTCCGACCAACAGCTCCCTGCTGCTATCCATACTCCAGAAGGACAACCACGTAGTGTTTCAAAAAGAAAAGATAAAACAGGCTCCTCATAGCATAAACCAGTTTGACTCTAATAAAACTTGATTAAAATTACAGATACAGTTCTCAAGTAAGTAGGTAAAGAAAACAGCTTGCTGTAAACACTTGGTATATCGCATAAAAGTCCTTGCAAACTTTCCAAGAAAACAGCTGTGCTTGTTGCATACCGTCTATAGCTTGATCCAACACACCGTGCGTCCAAAGCTAGGACGCATGGTCAGAGCTTGTGAGTGGAGCCATTGATCGATGAGACCGCATCGCGGTCTGGATCTCGCCTTGTGTGGAAGAGTGAAGGCTGATTCCTCTGGGCTGTTCACCGGGATCATGGATCATCGAGCAGTTGCGGGAGTCGGTTCCTGCAAACATTTGGTCAATGAGTCTGCACAGCGCATTTGACCTCTCTTATCATAAGGTAATGAGGGTCAGCTCCATTCGGTGAGTAGGGACCTTCACTTTTTACATACATCGTTTGGGAGCACTATCAACATTGGTTCACTCTTGTGTGACACTTCCACAAAGAGAATTTTTTTGTGAATGAAAGATTCATCTAATTCAACATTATCGGACTATATTTTCACTTTTATTTTTTGTTTTTTATGCAATTATTCACATGTTCACTGACAGTTTTTATTTATTGTGGGAATTAGTAGTTCCATTGCTAGCACTGTTTGTCTTTGGAATAATTCCTGTGGCATCACTTTTCACATTAATAGTGTAGCTAGACATTGGAAATCTTCTAGCCCCTTATGATTTTCAAAACTCTAGACCTAGTCCAGAATCAATGCTACTAAGAAATGATGATGGCCTCAATAAAGGCTGATATGCCCGGGTAGTTCTCCTTTGGCAGCCTTGGACACAACGGTTATAAAATAGACACCATGCTGGTATCACATAATACACACCAAGTTTTCTTCCTAACATACTTCAGCCCTAGATCTAATATGGGAGGCTCCTAGATCGCTTCCCTTCCCATTAGGATATTCTAATCTCACCTTGGCATTGTATTCAACTGGTCCATGTGTCACTTGCTTTTCTGTTTCTTCGCAAAACTATTTTATTACTCTGTACATGTTGTATACTTTGAACATGATTGGAATGGAGATGGATGCTTATTTATGTTATTTACATTTTGTTATGCCCTGTTTATATACCAGAAACCTCAATACAAATTTATTGAAACAAAAAAAGTAATGTCGTTGACAAAAAACGAAATTATTTCTAGGAGCACTTCTCATCTGAGCTGATGTATTAACAATCTACTCAGAACAACTAAACTGGTGCATAAACCACTGGTGTTTCAGTTGTGGAGAATTCTGCTCTCTTTGTCTCAAGGCAGGAGGCGATTGGAAAATCTTTCAAAAAGGAACACAAACAAAGCCAAAGCACATTTTAGCAGTGCAAGCAAGCGTTTAAAGCTTCTTTGTAGTCTTATTGCTGTTCTCTCCTGCTTGTCCCAATGACACATGCACCTCCCATTCCTTGTACTGGCAGACAGTAAGTGAGTAGAAGTCTCCACAATGGAGGTAGAGAAAAAAGCCTGACAGACATTTTTAATCCTGTATGCTCTAACATAACATAAACAAATTTCCTGGAGCTGAGGTTTTAATTTAGTTAAAACCTCACAACGTTATTTTAAAGCGGAACTGCAGTCTGCTCACATAATTTGTAATACAAACATCTTTGCCTTTCTGAAGCTTCCCTCCACCCACTTTGCATATTCTTTAAGTTATACTGTGATTCTGTACTTGCCAAATATGCTGCAGAAATCTCCCTCCACTAAGTCTGGCTGCAACCATTTTAACTGTGGGCAGCTGAAGCTGCTGCCTGTTCACTTCCTGGATTTACACAGACAAATTCAGGCACACCTCCAGCTCTGCAGCTCTCATTGGCCCTCTTATGACTCACCCCCCTCCCTTCCTGGCAAACTCTCACGAGAGAGAGAGCTGTGCATGATGTCATAAGCCTAGGCTTTTTACCAGACAAGAAACAGGAAGTGGTCTGTATAAGGTACCATATTTATCGGCGTATAACACACACAGGCGTATAACACACACCCTAACTTTAAGAGGGAAGTTTCAGGAAACAAACTTTCCACAGCCCCCTGCATATAACACGCAGGCACAGTTTACCCTCTATTTTCAGGGTAAAGAAGTGAGTGTTATACACCAATAAATACAGTAATTACTGGCAGGAAAAAAAAATGTTTTACTACCCAAAGCCTACTTTCTTAGAACTTTCTAAGGCACCTATTCACCTCATTGCTCTTTTTCCAATATGTGGTACTCCCAAAATGTGCCTGCTTGTGATTCTGGAATGCTCAACACTGGAAATTTGCTTTTTATAATACAGAAAGTTTCATGTAAAAACTTCAAGTAATTTTTATTTTTTTTATTATATTTCAATATGCTTTGGGATGTTGAATATTAAATTTGGAGCAAAAAGCAGTGAGAGCAAGAAAGAAAGAGAGAGAGAGAGAGAGAGGGGGAAGAGAGAGAGAGAGAGGAGAGAGCGAGAGAGAGGAGAGAGCGAGAGAGAGAGAGGGAGAGGGAGGGAAGGAAAAAGATGAAAATATACAGCACAACGTTAAGGAAGCACACTATTACTGCTCTCCTACTGACTGAGGGCTCATTTACACAATCATTGCCAGGGACAATTCTTGCTGCTGCATGTGTATATCCCTTTAATAGTGCTGCCATTACCGGTTGGGGGGTAGTCAGTTTTGAAGGCGGTAAAATTGCAGCTCAACCACTATTCTTATTGCCCTCTAACCACAAGTGTAAATTAAGCCTCAGGGTGAACTTTCTCACTTTATTGCAGTTACAGAATGTGATGATGACTATTAGTAGCTCACTTGTTCCTTGGATTGAAATATTTAATATGAAATGTTATGGCAGTGTTGGTGGGAAGTAAAGTTTAAACCATTTAGATTTGATTTGATTTATCTGGATTTTTCTTTAGGAATTTTTCATTGAAAACCGAAATCTCTGGCTCTGGTTAAAGAGAATATTTAACTACAAATCAAAAAGTCAGTATAGGAAACTACAGAGGAAACTGCAGAACAATTCTGAGTGGCCTCCAAAGAACAGGACAGACTATGCAATTCAGACTGTTCCTGTAAACAACACTGATATCGTTTACAGTAAGCCCAATTACAGCAACTCACCACACGGGAAAGAAGTGATTTCGGAACATACAATTGTAACAGCCATGTGAGTGGGGAAATTAGAGACTTTTCAAATCCCAAGACATTTTTTTGCTGTGATGTTTACTGACTACACTAATATCCAGTGACATCTAGTCTCATGAGAATTTTATCTTTTTCTTTTCAGTCTAATTCCAACAACTTGATTCAAATGCACATTTAACCACTTCAATACCGGGCATTTTCACCCCCTTCCTTCCCAGGCCAATTTTGAGCTTTCAACACTGTCACGTTTTGAATGACAATTGCACGGTCGTGCGACGTGGCTCCCAAACAAAATTGACGTCCTTTTTTTCCCACAAATAGAGATTTCTTTTGGTGGTATTTGATCATCTCTGCGGTTTTTATTTTTTGCGCTATAAACAAAAAAAGACTGACAATTTTGAAAAAAAATATATATATTTTTTACTTTTTGCTATAGCAAATATCCCAATTTAAAAAAAAAAAAAAAAAATTCTCAGTTTAGGCCGATACGTATTTTTCTACATAATTTTGGTAAAAAAAAATGGCAATAAGCGTATATTGATTGGTTTCCGCAAACGTTATAGCGCCTACAAAATAGGGGATAGTTTTATGACATTTTTGTTTATTATTATTTTTTACTAGTAATGGTGGTTATCTGCAATTTTTGTTAGGACTGCGATATTGTGGCGGACAGATCGGACACTTTTGACACTATTTTGGGACCATTCACATTAATACAGCGAACAGAGCTATAAATATGCACTGATTACTATATAAATGTGACTGGCAGGGAAGGGGTTAACAATAGGGTGCGATCAAGGGGTTAAATGTGTTCCCTAGGGAGTGATTCAAACTGTAGGGGGAGGGGACTGACTGGGGGAGGTGACCGATCGGTGTCCCTATGTACAAGGGACACACCATCGGTCTCCTCTCCCTGACAGGACGTGGATCTCTGTGTTTACACACAGAGATCCACGTCCCTGGGTCTGTGACGCGCAATCGCGGCCGCCGGGCACGCGCATCGGGTCCCCAGTGATGCGGTGAGTGCGCGCGCACGCTCTACACTGCGGGAATCCCAGGACTTCATATGACGGCTGCCCGGAGGGACTAAGGGTTCCTGCGCCCATCATATGACAATACGCCGGGCTTGAAGTGGTTAAATATGGGTCCACATTGTTTTGCTTCCTATATGTAGCGCCCACCCCATTTAGGGGTGCTATATACCCAAATTTAGGGGCTGGTCTGAGAGAGTAGTTGTGCTCAGACCGTTCTCAATTTGTAGGTTGTGCTATTTTGTTTCAGGTGGTATACTGGTGTGCAGTTCCCTGTGGCCTGTAGGTGGCACTGCCATAATGGGCCAGGTTTGAACCACTGGTATTAGTGCTGTGCCTTGGGGTGTCCTCTCTCGGCAGCGGTACAGTGGGTGTGGTCGGCCTGCTGTGCATGCTGGGGAAGGATACATAAGGGGCAGACAACGCCTGGGAGGGGTCTTCGTTTCGGAGGAGTCGGAGTCCAAGTGCGTGGCGCATGGCCCTCCAGGCCATGGGGCCACGTGTGCACCAGTCCCAGGCACCTTTTGTCCTGGGGCTGCATCTTCAACTTTGGGCCCAGCACCTTTAGCTGGAGCCTGCTTCAAGGAGGAGAAGTCCCAGGGTGTCCCTCGCGAGGGAGCCCGCTTCTAACAAGAGGAGGCCGGGGGAGGACCTTTCTGAAGGACCGGTGAGAGTTCACGGTGAAGGAAGGGGCCCGGTAACTCTCTGGAGGGATTCTTCTATCCACCAAGGGCCTAGTAATGTGCTGCTGCTGGCACCTGTCCTTAAGTACCAAAAGCTGAGAGGTTTGGGGTCTGATAGATTCTGTGGCAGAGAGTCTCCCGATCGCATCTAGGAAAAGAACCTGATCAAACGTCCGAGCATCACTCGGCTGCTAGGATCCACTTTGTAGGAGACTATCCGGGTCAGCTAACCCTACTCAGGGATAGAGTAGTGATTTTGATATCCATTTGTGCCTGGACTAACCTCCCAAACCTTGCTGTCCTGTCTCTCGTTCACCCTTTCCTATCTGCTGAACATTGAGAAAATAAACTCAACGTCTGAGTTTAAAGTGGTGTGGACATTGGAATTACTTGGGGGGAAAACAGAGACTTGTCCCTATATCCTAGGAGATGAAAACCAACTGATGGAAGAACCTAGCTGTGGGACCCAAATACATAACACCGCCTAACCTCCTCAACCAGGAGGGTGCGGGCATATAGTACGGTGTGCCCTTTTTCCTGCAAGTGAGCCAAAGGTAGGGAAAAAGGTTTGTGTGCTGCGTTTTTATTTACCTTCCTAGCATTTTCCTTTTGTAATTAAGCTATCAAAACAGGGTTTGTGTTTGCTGAACTGTACAGAAATTCTGATGGTGATCAAAAGGTTCACCTTTTCTAAACCACCTCATTTTTAAAGCCCAATTCTAAGCAATTTTGTTTTTCAAAATAACCCCCCAAGGATTTTTAAATAAAGAAGCTTCTCTGGCTGCAAACTCATCTTCTCTCCAATGCTATCCCCTTAGTAGTTTGATTCCACAACTTAATATCCTCAGTCTTTCAGGTTAAATGACTCACATTGTCATTTAACCCAGAAGACTGGAGACTTCCAGTGAATGCACTGCATCGTGGTCACTAGCAGGGGCATCACCACTGTGCCCTCCACTTATAGATAAATGATTCAGACAGCTGTTTATTATACCAGACCTTCTATCTGCATCATTTTGGATTGCCCATCCCTGGGAAAAGATCCAAAGAAGAAGATGGCCCTGTGCATCATGTGATTGGCGTGAAGACATCTGAACAAAAGTAAATATAAAAAAAAGTTTAAAAAAATGAAATCGAAGAAGAAATCGCGCTGACAGGTGCAAAATGAAGCCAGTGGCAAGAAGCAGTCAGATAAATTGTGTGGCAAAATAAATAAATAACTTGCCACGCTAATCGTGATGATATATAAACAGAATAATCATACAAATAAGAGATTTCACTTTTATTTGTATGATTATTCTGTTTACATAACATCACGGTTAGCGCGGCAAGTTATTTACAAAAAAAAGGAGGGGGGTTGGGTGGGAATGTCTAAATTTGGGTCTAAAATATTATGCACAGAAACTTTTCATTTTGTGATTGTGTTGAAAAGATTTCCTAGTTCATACTTCCTATTACTCCAAAAAATCCACATCTAAGATTTATGTAAGTCTCGGGGACATGCAGAGTTTTCACATTTGTGCTACACCTCATTTGTTTCCATTTTTGTTCAGTTATGACACTTCCAAGTCTAAATATGTAAATATCACAGGTGTTCTTCACTTTTGTAGAGTATATGTTTGTAATCTGCAAATTTAGATTCATTTATATAAATCTTTTTATTTTATATTTGTCAGGAATTAAATCTGCATCTTCATTTATGTCACTGCTAACACATTTTTTTTCAGCCTATATTCAATATATTTTGTGTATTGCTTATATTATTTGTGGCATATTTCCTGATGTCATCTAATAGGTAGCTTACTGGTGGTCATATTATATATATTTTTAATCATTAAAAATTAATGTCCTGCATTTTGTTGTGTTGTATTTTTTTAAATAATTATTTCAGTGTATTTTTAAACCATGATAATTGTAAACAACTTTGTCCATGTTAGGGGATGAACATAACTGTGAGCATGATAACAGTACCCCAGATGTAATCCTATACTTTTGTATTACTGACCGCTTTTAATCATTAAATATGAATGTCCTGCATTTTGTTGTGTTGTATTTTTTTATATAATTACTTCAGTGTATTTTTAAACCATGATATTTGTAAACAACTTTGTCCATGTTAGGGGATGAACCTAACTGTGAGCATGATAACAGTACCCCAGATGTAATCCTATACTTTTGTATTACTAACCGCTGCCCAACATCACCCCTCTTACCCCAACTAAACCTACCAAAAACCATGACACAAAATTGTGGAGTAAAATTGACCATTTCTACCCCTTTATTAAACAATAAGAAATATAACAAACATTTCTTAATAAAGGAAAACAAAATACTACAATAAACATAAAATTAGGGTTGTCGATCCTTGGAGGCACCAAATATCAAATTATCACTTTGTATCTGCGTACTGCTTCCACGGTCCCCAGCTGCATCACACCGGCTCAGGGACGAACAACATTCTGCAGATACCACCATTGTAATTAGTATTACCAGTTAATCCATCATAACTCACAATCCACCAGGGACTCCATACCTTAGATGGGTCCCTAATAACACAATCACAACAGGTTATTTTAAAATTCCTCCAAAGATCCCAACCGCACTGGCCTGAAAAAACATACATCTTCTCCTCCTCGTGTCTGCCCCCTTGTATATCCGGCACCCTGTATAACCAAAGGACTGATCTTTCAGACCCCCCCCCCCCGCTGGCTGACCAATGACCCAAGAATAGATTAACTAAAAATGTTAACCCCTGGCTTCCCGGATTGCCCTGTGTACATTTCTCATGCTAGCCCTACGCAAGGAAGAGGAAGTGCCCTGTCATAAGAGGAGGTGCAGAGTGTCACCAGGAAGATGAAGCCCTCCACCTGTTCCCTGGACCCTCTCCCAACCTCGCTGGTAAAAACACATCTTATTGCCCTAACTCCTCTGATCTCTGCTGTTATATATCATTCTCTTCAAACTGGTTACGGTCCTCCTGTTTTAAAAACTGCCATTATTATACCATTGCTCAAAAAACCCACTCTTGATCCGGAAGTCCTATCCAATTATAGGCCCATCTCCAATCTCCCCTTTATATCAAAAGTACTTGAGAAAGTAGTTGCTACTTATCTTCAGGATCACCTCAAAAATAACAACCCCTTTGAAAAATTTCAATCAGGTTTCCGTTTTGCTCACAGTACAGAGACTGCTCTTATCAGAGTTACAAACGACCTCCTTATATCATCTGATGCTGGCTCTCCCTCCCTTCTTATTTTTCTGGACCTATTGGCTGCATTTGACACTGTTGATCATGGCATTCTTTTAAACTTACTCCACTTTACCATTGGACTCAATGACACAGTCCACAGTTGGTTCAAATTGTACCTTACAAACTGGACAGAATACATTTCCCTCGGCAATTTCAAATCAAATTCACATACAGTTACTTGTGGTGTTCCCCAGGGCTCAGTCCTTGGCCCCATTCTTTTCATCCTTTACCTTACCCCTCTTGGTCAAATTATCAGCTGTCACAATATTTAATTTCACTGTTATGCCGATGACATGCAGCTATATGTAAATGCAACAGCTGAAACTCCCCCTTCACAGTCATCCCTATCAGTACTCACCACCTGTCTGGAGGAGATAAAGGTATGGATGGAGCATAACTTTCTAACTAAACTAGTTCCAAAACAGAAGTTATCCTGATTGGCACTCCTTGCCAGACCAAATCATTATCCATAACTAGCATTACTTTTTCTGGTTCAAATATTCCCCTTTCATCAACAGTTACAAATCTTGGTGTAAAAATTGACTCCCAACTTACTTTTGAAGCCCATATAAATCATTTATGCAAGACCTCTTTTTACCATCTTCGTAATATTTCTAAACTACGTCCCATTCTTTCCCTCTCAGATGCCGAAAGGTTGGTTCATGCCTTTGTATCCTCCAGACTGGACTACTGTAACGCACTTCTCATTGGGATTCCTGGAAAGAGTCTGTAGAGCAGGGATATGCAATTAGCGGACCCCCAGCTGTTGCAAAACTACAAGTCCCATCATGCCTCTGCCTCTGGGTGTCATTCTTGTGGCTGTCAGAGTCTTGCTATGCCTCATGGGAATTGTAGTTCTGCAACAGCTGGAGGTCCGCTAATTGCATATCCCTGCTGTAGAGGCTTCAGTACATCCAAAACTCTGCAGCAAGGATCCTGATGAGAGTGCGGAAACATGAGCACATTACTCCCATTCTCCATTCACTCCACTGGCTTCCTCTTTCCAGCAGGATTGAGTACAAAGTTTTCCCTCCTTACACATCAATGTATCCATGGACATGCCCCTCCTTACATTAAAGAACTTCTTAAATTAAAAAACCCCAAACGTTCTCTCCGTTCTACTGACTCAAACCTTCTGCACATACACAGAACTAGATTAAAGACAATGGGAGACAAGGCCTTTTGTGCAGCTGCCCCGCGTCTGTGGAATGCCCTACCTGATACCCTGAGGGCTCCTCAATCAACTGTCTGTTTTAAAAAAGGTTTAAAGACATTTCTTTTTTGCAAAGCTTTTTGCCTTTTTTTTTAATGTTTTTTTTGTATTGCTTATTTTTATTTTTTATTGTTTTAACCTGTAGCACTTAACCACTTAAGCCCCGGACCATTTGGTAGCTAAAGGACCAGAGGTGAATTCAGAATTTTGCACTGCGCTGCTTTAACTGTAAACTGTGCGGACATGCAATGTTGTACCCAAACGAAATTTGCGTCCTTTTCTTCCCACAAATAGAGCTTTCTTTTAATGGTATTTGATTGCCTCTGCGATTTTTATTTTTTGTGATATAAACGGAAAAAGACCGAAAATGTTGAAAAAAAATGATATTTTCTACTTTTTGTTATAAGAAAAATCGAATAAACTCAATTTTAGTCATACATTTAGGCCAAAATGTATTCAGCCACATGTCTTTAGTAACAAAAATGTCAATAAGCGTATATTTATTGGTTTGCGCAAAAGTTATAGCGTTTACAAACTAGGGTACATTTTCTGGAATTTACACAGCTTTAAATTTATGACTGCCTATCTCATTTCTTGAGGTGCTAAAATGGCAGGGCAGTACAAAACCCCCCCAAATGACCCCATTTTGGAAAGTAGACACCCCAAGGAAATTGCTGAGAGGCATGTTGAGCCCATTGAATATTTTTTTTTTGTCCCAAGTGATTGAATAATGACAAAAAAAAAAAAATTACAAAAAGTTGTCACTAAATGATATATTGCTCACACATGCCATGGTTATATGTGGAATTGCACCCCAAAATACATTCTGCTGCTTCTCCTGAGTACGGGGATACCACATGTGTGGGACTTTTTAGGAGCCTAGCCACGTACGGGACCCCGGAAACCAAGCACCGCCTTCAGGATTTCTAAGGGCGCAAATTTTTGATTTCACTCCTCACTACCTATCACAGTTTTGAAGGCCATAAAATGCCAAAATAGCAGAAAACCCCCCCAAATTACCCCATTTTAGAAAGTAGACACCCCAAGGAAATTGCTGAGAGGCCTGTTGAGCCCATTGAATATTTTTTTTTGTCCCAAGTGATTGAATAATGACAAAAAAAAATTACAAAAAGTTGTCACTAAATTATATATTGCTCACACATGCCATGGTTATATGTGGAATTGCACCCCAAAATACATTCTGCTGCTTCTCCTGAGTACGGGGATACCACATGTGTGGGACTTTTTAGGAGCCTAGCCGCGTACGGGACCCCGAAAACCAATCACCGCCTTCAGGATTTCTAGGCACAAATTTTTGATTCGACTCCTCACTACCTATCACAGTTTCGAAGGCCATAAAATGCCAAAATAGCACAAACCCCCCCAAATTACCCTATTTTGGAAAGTAGACACCCCAAGCTGTTTGCTGAGAGGCATGGTGAGTATTTTACAGCTCTCATTTGTTTTTGAAAATGAAGAAAGAAATTTTTTTTTTCTTTTTTTTTTTCAATTTTCAAAACTTTGTGACAAAAAGCGAGATCTGCAAAATACTCACAATACCTCTCAGCAAATAGCTTGGGGTGTCTACTTTCCAAAATGGGGTCATTTGGGGGGTTTTGTGCCATCTGGGCATTCCATGGCCTCCGAAACTGTGATAGGCAGTGAGAAGTGAAATCAAAATTTTACACCCTTAGAAAGCCTGAAGGCGGTGATTGGTTTTTGGGGTCCCGTACGCGGCTAGGCTCCCAAAAAGTCTCACACATGTGGTATCCCCGTACTCAGGAGAAGCAACAGAATGTATTTTGGGGTGTAATTCCACATATGCCCATGGCATGTTTGAGCAATATATCATTTAGTGACAACTTTGTGCAAAAAAAAATAAAAATAAATTGTCTTTTTTCCGCAACTTGTGTCAACATATAAAATATTCCATGGACTTGACATGCCTCTCAGTATATAGCTTGGGGTGTCTACTTTCCAAAATGGGGTCATTTGGGGGGGTTTTGAACTGTTCTGGCATTTTATACACAACATTAGGAAGCTTACATCCACTCTTCTAACCACTTGAAGACAAAGCCCTTTTTGACACTTTTTTTTTACATGAAAACATATTTTTTTTTTGCAAGAAAATTATGTTGAACCCCCAAACATTATATATATTTTTAAAGCAAAGGCCCTACAGAATAAAATGGTGGGTGTTGCATTTTTTTTTTTCTACACAGTATTTGCGCAGGGATTTTTCAAACGCATTTTTTGGGGAAAAAAAACACTTTTTTTAATTTCAATGCACTAAAACACACTATATTGCCCAAATGTTTGATGAAATAAAAAAGATGATCTTAGGCCGAGTACATAGATACCAAACACGACATGCTTTAAAATTTCGCACAAACGCGCATTGGCGACAAACTACATACATTTTTAAAAGCCTTTAAAAGCCTTTACAGTTTACTCCGTTAGATTTACAGAGGAGGTCTACTACTAAAATTACTGCCCTCGATCTGACCTTTGCGGTGATACCTCACATGCATGGTGCAATTGCTGTTTACATATGACGCCAGACCGACGCTTGCGTTCGCCATTGGGCAAGAGCAGGGGTGCTTCTTTTTTTTTTATTATTAATTTTGCTTTTTTATTTTATTTTTAAATTGTTCCTTCCATAATTTTTTTTTTTTATCATTTTTATTGTTATCTCAGGGAATGTAAATATCCCCTATGATAGCAATAGGTAGTGACAGGTACTCTTTTTTTGAAAAAACTGGGGTCTAGACCCTAGATCTTTCCTCTGCCCTCAAAGCATCTGACCACACCAAGATCGGTGTGATAAAATGCTTTCCCAATTTCCCAATGGCGCTTTTTATATCCGGGGGGGGCATTCCCTCCCACTGCTTGTAAAAGCAGTCCAGAGGCTAATTAGCCACTAGGATTGCTTTTACATGAAAGCCGGCCGCTGGCTGAAAAGAATGATACCAAGATGATACCTAAACCCGCAGGCATCAATCTGGTATAACCATTCAAAGTCCAGCAACATACCAGTACGTTGCTGGTCCTTGTTGGACATGTATTGTAATCTTTTTTTTTCATGCAGCCAGGTGGCTGAACGAAAAAAGAGATTGATCGGTGGGTATGCCCACCATTAGAATACCGCCCTTCATCCACCCACTTCTAATGATGGGCATACATGCACCATTTATATATGACGAAGCATGGGGGCATCCTCCCGCAAAAAAGTTATGCCGCACACACATGGTCGGACTTTTCCACGGGCAAGCCTCCGTCGAAATTTCGACCGTATGTACGCGGCATTAGGAGCAAAATCACTCCTCCGCCCCTGCTGCTCCAATGCTTTGGCATATTTGCTTTTTTTTTTTTAACTGTGGTGGTGAAATCACCTCCTACAGCACTGGAGTCGCAGGGATCAGGCCTGTCTCTGCGAACGCTGCAGTTATGTGTGTTGTGTTTTGTAAGTGACAGTGATCGATCGATACTGCACTTGGGTGGCCTGGGCTGGACGGAGGGGCAAAACGCAGGTGCTAGCAGGTATCTGGGCTGATCCCGCTAACACTGCGTTTTTGGGAACCCTAAACTGCTGGGGACACTAGTATAGATCTGATCAGATCAGATATTGATCTGTTCAGATACTATACCACTAAGGGAGGTGTATGCTTCACGCGTGGGTGTTAGCGTTACTGGCACTAACCTGACGCTGCCTGGGGTGTGACGCAGACCCTCTCTGACGCTAAAACCTAATTGATATCACCCACCGGGCGATCAGGGGGTTAAACCTTTATTGGGTTATATACGGCGGCTGCCCTGACACTATAAAAAGCAAACTAACTAACCAGCGTCACCCGTAACACTTATATGATGATCACTGGTGAAAGGGTTAACTAGGGGCAATTAGGGGGTTAAAACCTTTATTAGATAATATATGGGGGTACCTGACGCTATAAAAACCTGCGGCGAACCTAAAAAAAATTACTGGCTACCGATCTGCATCACCGACGCTAAGACAGAGATCAGAAAAATGATCGCTTAGCGACAGTGGTGATAGGGGGTGAAAGGGTTACCTGGGGGGCGATCAAGGGGGTTAAACCTTTATTAGATAATTTATGGGGGTACCTGACGCTATAAAAACCTGCGGCGAACCTAAAAAAAATTACTGGCTACCGATCTGCATCACCGACGCTAGGACAGCGATCAGAAAAATGATCGCTTAGCGACAGTGGTGATAGGGGGTGAAAGGGTTAACTGAGGGGGCGATCAAGGGGGTTAACCTTTATTAGATAATTTATGGGGGTACCTGACGCTATAAAAACCTGCGGCGAACCTAAAAAGAAAATACTGGCTACTGATCTGCATCACCGACGCTAAGACAGCGATCAGAAAAATTATTGCTTAGCGACAGCGGTGATAGGGGGTGAAAGGGTTACCTGGGGGGCAATCAAGGGGGTTAAACCTTTATTAGATAATTTATGGGGGTACCTGACGCTATAAAAACCTGCGGCGAACCTAAAAAAAATTACTGGCTACCGATCTGCATCACCGACGCTAAGGCAGCGATCAGAAAAATGATCGCTTAGCGACAGTGGTGATAGGGGGTGAAAGGGTTACCTGGGGGGCGATCAAGGGGGTTAAACCTTTATTAGATAATTTATGGGGGTACCTGACGCTATAAAAACCTGCGGCGAACCTAAAAAAAAATACTGGCTACCGATCTGCATCACCGACGCTAAGACATCGATCAGAAAAATGATCGCTTAGCGACAGTGGTGATAGGGGGTGAAAGGGTTACCTGGGGGGCGATCAAGGGGGTTAAACCTTTATTAGATAATTTATGGGGGTACCTGACGCTATAAAAACCTGCGGCGAACCTAAAAAAAATTACTGGCTACCGATCTGCATCACCGACGCTAAGACAGCAATCAGAAAAATGATCGCTTAGCGACGGCGGTGCTAGGGGGTGAAAGGGTTTTCTGGGGGGTGATCAAGGGGTTAAACCTTTATTAGGGGGGGGGTTAGGGGGCTACACTGGACCTAAAACTAAATGTACTGACACTTTTACAGTCACAAATGTCACTGATTGCAGTGATCAGTAAATAAATGGTCACTGCAATCAGTGACACTGGGGCTGGGGGGTGATCTGGGGGGGGCGATTTATGTGCCTATGTGTGCTGGTGTTAGTGTAGTGTTTGTGCACTAACCTTGATGTCTTCTCTTGTATGGCGCTCGGTATATGTGAGCGCCGCACAAGAGATGACATCACTTCCTCCTGCTTCCTCTGCCTGTGTAAACATTCCACAGACAGAGGGGGCATTTCCATTCGCCGGGAGCGATCGCGGGGGGGTGGCCGGAATCGAACGGCCATCCCCTCATGTCGGATTGCTCCCCAACGAATTCCGACCGCTCACTGTACAGAAGGGGGGTCCGATTGGACCCCCCAACTGTACAAAGGCAATCACGTACACTCTACGTGATTGTGCCTGTCGGTGTTATTGTGCCGACGTATATATACAGTGAGCGGTCGTTAAGTGGTTAAATAAATAAAATGTATTATTATTTTTTTATTTTTTTGCTGTGGGTTATACTTGAAAGGGGTAATGCTTAAAGTGGGTTAAAGTGGGTAAACCCTCCATACACCCAGTGAAGTGAACAGCCTCAGATGATACACAGAGATGAACCAAATCTCCCTAAATAGGTTTTACCTGTATATCTGCTGTCTTCACATTTATATACTGTTTAGAAAGTTCAGATCATGTTAGGTAATTTTCTCTTCCTGTTTAACACAGAGTGTGATGTCTGGGCATACAGCCAAGATAGCTAAAATTGTTGATTGGAGGAAAAGCACACACCCCCTCTCATCATAGGCAGAGACTCTCAGAGGTGTTTTGTAACAGGGCCAGCTCCCTGATAATCTAATTTAGCAACCTTTAGCGTGACATCAGGACGTTTGTGACGACCGAGGGATTGTAGCCCTAAGCACGAGCAGCATATTAAGGCAGTGGCAAAGTGAAGGCTGAAAAGTCTAGTGGAAGTGGCGACTGTGTTTTACCCAGTGAATGGACAAACCTCAAGTGGAGATTACCTGGTGACTAATAGAGCGGAGCTCAAAACCGAACAAACGAGTCGAGGTAAGAGGAAGCAGCCAAAATGGTGAGAGTATCTTTATCTACAATCTTACACAGAGTTTATTGATCAGGTGTGGACTGACGATCTTAAGTCTCCCTGCTTTAATCCTCCCTCCCCATCCTCCACCATAAGTGTTAATGAACTTTTCAAGTTTGCTTAAGAAGGTGATCCTTGTCGTTTTTTTCCACTGGACACTATAGCCTGTGTAAATCAGCTACTTATGCCTCATGTAGATGAATGAGAAGCCCTCAGCGTAAAAGGATACCAACTAATCCTGGACTGCAACATTTTGGAAAAAATATAGGATGGCCCTTGCAATACCTACCTGCTCCAAAACGCATTCATTTTTCACCCAGCCAACAGTTATACATTCCCTTGTGGGCTAAATTATAATCTGCGACTACACTAAGGAGTGGGACGTTAGTATGAGTAGTTCTATATAACCAATACTTTAATTAATCCCAGTTCCCTGAGTTGGTTGTGTGTTTGGTTAAATGGATGTATGTGCAGCTGTGATCCCTTTTTAATGACAACGTTGTCTTTTTTAAATTACCTTGGAAGGTATACACTCAGTTTGTAATTGTTGCTATGTAGCACTACCCCCGTAGGAGCTGCTGGTTTAAGTATTGGGCCTGTACTCTGCCTATCAACCCCTGTAATCTGGCTCAAATCCCCCTTGGCACAACTGGACAATAATAATAGTAATGTGGTTGTGGACCCCTCAAGGCTATAGAAGGCCACAATGATATCACACATCAATAAATGTAATTAAATATTGTTACCTTGTTGTGGTTTGCTTGCCACACAGCTGCAAAAGACAGAGTGCCACACAAGATGTAGTTCAACCAAAAGGTAATGTTTACTTGGTAAAGAAACAGAGATTACACATATGACATTTGACTCAAACAGATCCCTGTGACAGTCCACTGGCACCAACCTAGTGTATTACCAGATAAAAAACTTTAATAAAACGTATAAAAACAATGGTCCTATTCACAAACAAGCTTTTCATATAGGTATTTCTGTCAATCAAACTGAGTCCTGTGGCAACTGCAGCCAGGATTAGATGACCAGACGGTCACCCAAATGTATCTGAATGGCTGACGCGCTTCCGGGGCGCACCCCTTTCCTCAGAGCCCAAGCAGTCTGTGATATTTTTTTCCCTTTTCTTTCAGTTTTATGAACTCCCATTGTTCTGAGGAGGGCTGCAAGACTTTAGTTTGTGCCTTTTACAAAAAGAATGGTCTACACTATCCGCACGCAGTGAAACACCGGAGCGCAGGAGAATTTTTTTATGCTGTAGAGTCCACTGGCATACATATACACAACCGTTTTAGGGTTTCACTCATAAACTAAGAGACCCAAATTTACCCAACTTAGAGTCAGACCTGAAGAAGAGCACGGTGGAGGAATCTCCCACTGCTATGGTATCTACAGTGGGGTACTTCTCCACCAAGTCCAACCCAGCTCACTAAACAGCACAATGACAGTAAAATGTGACAGTTGATTTACATGGGCAAGTTCAACAAGTTATCTGGCTCCCCCTGGTGGGTAGCTTTACTGGTACGTGTCCCGCTGTATCAACCTAGTCAGTGAGCTAAACTGATGATTGATCCTAAAGGTCTCCAGTAATCTTTGCTAGCTTTTGTTGGTGCACTTGAGTATTTGTAATCCAAACAAAGGTTGAAGAAAGATTAAACCATTAACATGTGTGGTGAAAAGGGCAAGTGAAATGCTTATTCTTCCCAAAGCGCTAACTCAATCCTGAATGTAGCGTGTCTCTGCTTGCGGCACTGCAGTTGCCAGCAAGTGTAAATAAAAGTATGGAAGTCACTGTCCTGCAACACAGTTAGTTATGTTGGTGGGCAAGTGCCCTCTCACCACATGAGGCCCCGCCCCGCTGGTATCCTCCGACTGGGCCCTCTTGGTTCACAGTCTCCGGACGAATCACGGTCCCTGGTCCTCCGCTTAGCCGCTCGCAAGGCGTTGGTGGATAGGTGACTCTGGATGCTCAGGAGTGTGGAGCTGTCCCTCTCCCTGGTCCGATCAGCAAGGCTGTAGCAGGGATCCCTCCGACAGGCGATCCGGCCTCCGTCACTTTAGGCCCAGGCTTCTCTGGCCTAAGCACCCGCGCTGCAGGCCTCTTGCCTCTTGCAAGATGGCATCCCAAGAGAACGAACACAAGTCCTGTGGCAGGCGCAGCACTATGAAGTGCCTTCATGCGCTGTGGCATTAGAAGAATTTTGATTTCTCTGATCTTTTAGTCCAAACAAGACTATCTGTTACTTTATAATTCCTCTAGCGCCGTTCTATGGAAGCAGTAGGTTTAAAGAGCACACCAAACCTTTAAGATAACTTCTTTATTCACTTCAGCTTTTCTTCTTATATAACACTGACAATTTAGCAGCAGGTAGTCCATGTACAAACACGTGTTGAATAAAGTATAACAAATGTCGATTCAACTGTTCAATCTTGTAATTCTACATAAAATGGTAGATATATTTCTCTCTTCAGTATCTGTACTTTCACTTTAAAATACTTTAGACATTTTATGATCTCTCTGGGACTTGCTCTATAATGCTGTTTGCTCTGATGTTTGCTCTGAAACTTGGTTTGAATCTGGTTTGATTGCTGGTTTGGTTGTTTGCAAACCTGGTTTGGTGGAACTACAAGTGAACACATAACTAGGTTCAGTATACAGTTCTAATCACATTATTAACAATAGGAACTTATATAACTGTATAAAAAAACCTATTTTGGCCACTTGCTTCCATAAAGCTGGACTCTGGATGGATCTGAACTGTTCAGCTCCACACTCTGATGTAAAATGCAATTCTAGACATGTGATATGAGATTTCCTAGACAGAACATGAGTGAAATGCTGGCTATGATTGGCCAGAGACATTTGCTCAGTGAGATTGGTTGTGATTGGCTAAAACTCCTGATGAGTCACAAAAGCTTAACTCTATGCTTTCTGGTTGCAATTCTGCTGTGTTATTAAGCTTACTTTTCTGCATAGTATATAATAATCTTAAAGGCATATTTTTTCTTTTGCTTCTGTGAACACAATATACAACTGTTATATGACATCCATATATAAAGTCACAGTAAATAACTCTGCTGTTATCTCTCACAAATGAGCATATGCACTGTTTTAACATTATTAGCAGGTCTAGCTATATATGCATGTAAGCCACATTAGCAACCTAGGACAGGTCTTAGCTGGCCAGCTACACTCCCACCAAATTACCTATAATTCTATGTTCTCTATAGTAGGATTTGAACATGAATTTGGGGAATTTTCCATCAGGTTCTCAACTTCCAAGTGTCTTTTATCACTCTCAAGTAGAACAACTAACTTCTGTATAGGACATTCCAACCTGAGTGGAATAGTGAGACGTTTTCCCTTTTTGTCAAGTTTTGAGTCTCCTATTTGTAACAACACTCTTCTTACTAGTCTGTCTTTATTCTTTTGAACTTCTAGAACTTTGGCCAATTTCCATTGACTTCTAGGTAAATCTTCTTCTTTCACTAATACTATGTCACCAACTTGTACATTTCTTCTGGGTGTTTGCCATTTACTTCTTAACGTAAGATTGGCTAAGTACTCTTTCTTCCATCTATTCCAAAACTGTTCTGATAGATATTGGACTCTTCACCATCTCTTTTTGGCATATAAATCCTCTTTGGTAAACTTGCCAGGTGGTGGTTGTATGTAATCAGACATCAGACTTAAGGTGAAGTAGATGGTTGGGAGTTAAAGGTTCCAAACTTGTTGGATCATTGATGTTGTCAACTGTAAGTGGACGACTGTTAACAATAGACATTACTTCATAGAATAGGGTCCTAAGTGAAGCATCATCTATTCTTCCGGAGCTCTTTCTCAACACTGAACTTAACACATTTCTTACAGTTCTGATTTGTCTTTCCCAAACTCCTCCTGTGTGGCTTGCATGTGGAGCATTCATATAAAAATCACACTGATTTTTTGACAAATACTGAGTTACTTTTTCTTTATCGATCTCTTTTAGAGCTTTCTTCAATTCATTCTTTGCTCCAACAAAATTAGATCCTTGGTCAGATCTAAGCTCTCTGACAGTACCTCTAATGGCTATGAAACATCTCAAGGCATTAATGAATGCGTCAGTTGACATATCTTCTAACATTTCCAGATGAATTGCTCTGGAGCTTAGACATGTAAATATTAGTCCATATCTCTTGTACTCCTTGCGGTTTTGTTTGGTGATGAATGGGCCGAAACAATCCATTCCACTATAAAGAAATGGTGGTGATGGGTTTACACGATCTGCGGGTAAATATGCCATTCTTTGTTCTTCGGTAGGTCTACGTGCCTTTCTACAGGTTACGCATTTACTTATATGCTTTGCTATAACTTTGCTTCCTTTTACTATCCAGTAACCACCTTCTCTCAAACAGTTCTGGGTAAAGCTTCTTCCTTGATGCAAGGATTTGTTGTGGTAGTGATCAACAATCAATCTTGTGAAGGTAGAATTTTGGGGTAGAATTGCTGGAAGCCTTTTAGGTTCTTGACTAAGTTTCTTCAACTCTTCACTATAGAATCTCTGTTGAATGAGTCTTATGACCGTTTCTTCAGCCTTCATTCTTTCCTCTACATTCAATGATTCCTTCTTTCTGATTCCCTTTGCCAAACGTTGAATTCGAGCTACTACGTTTATGACTGTATTCCATTTTGAACATCTGGCTAGTCTTTCAAGTATGTCATCTTGACACTTGGCAGCAGTGCTCAATGTTTGTACAACTTTTACTTCTGGATAACCCATAGACAATTCTGTGTAACCTTCACTGGGTATGATTTCCTTTTCCCAGAGGAACTCTGGACCGGTGAGCCAGTTTGAATTTTTCAATTCTGTTACATTCAGGCCTCTTGAAGCATGATCTGCTGGGTTAGATTCAATGATCTTGATTACTGCTGCTGAACTTACAGCTGGTAACTCTTGGACAGATATTCGATGACACAATCCTGTCACCTGTCTTGAGTTTGCAATCTGCTGTTTTCCTCCAACAACGCCCCATCCTAGATCAGTTTGAACAGCGTAGGGTTCACCCTTTCCTCCTGTGATTACCCTTCATGGTACCAAAGCTTCGGGACAATCATAACCTATCAACAGTCCAACACCAAACTCCTTCAGCGGGGACATTTCATGAGATATGACAGATAGGTGCTCCCATTTATTGGCTGTTTCACAGGTAGGTATGCGATCTCGATCTAGAGGTATATCGTCTTTCGCATAAGCTGGAGGTAGATCCAATGTGAGGTTTGAATTAAGTCCTCTAACTCTCAATCCTTTGACCCTTTGACTGTTCACTAATGTGTCTCTCCCTGTCATTGTGGTGAGTTTGAGCTTCACTGGTTCTGAAGCCACTTGTAATTTCTTGCAGATTTCTTGATCGATGAAGGTGACATCGCTTTGGGCATCCAGTAGTGCATAGGCATATACCTTCTTATTCTTCCTTTTAGGATTTGAAATGCACACTGGTACAACCATTGATGTGCCGTTGCTTTCCCTCACTCTGCAAGAGAATACCAATGCTTTCTTTTCTTCCTCAGCATCTTTAGCTATTGAGGATTTATCCTTTTTTGGACGTTCTTCATGTAGTGGTGTAGGATGGCGTCCTTTGCAAACGCTGCATGTGGCCCTTTTCTTACACTCCTTAGTAATATGGCCTTTCCTTAGGCACCCAAAACACAGTTGGTTAACAAGTATAAACTTTTTCTTTTCATTTGGGGATTTCTCCTTCAATTGTTGGCACTTGTGTATAGAGTGGTTCTCTCCACAGAACATACACTTAAAAGTAGTCTGAGGATTTGTCGGTTCTGTCTCTCTACTGATCCCAGTAGTAACTTTGAACTTGCTCTCGTAGGTATCTATACCTTTCTCTGTTGTGTCAGTTGCAAAGCTAGTTGCTCTTGCACGTCTTATATCACTTGCAGGCCTTTCTTCTAAGGACTTTAAGGCGTAAGATCCTATTACTGAATTACATACTATTCGTGCTTCCTTATTAACAAACTCAGAGAACTTTTCAAAACTTGGGAAGTCCTTACTTAGATCTAACTGTTCAGTCACATAGCGATTCCATCTAGAAGCCACTTCTTCAGGTACATAATTAAATGATAGAAAGGGGAAGGGGGAGGGGAATTAGGGAAAGGGAAAGGAAAGGGAAGGGAATCAGTCTGTTTAGAGCAGACCGAAAAGCGGTTACTATAAGCAACAGATTATAGATCCAAAAACGGAAATGATTATAAAATTTAATCATTTATTCCTATTATCATTTTAAATATATGTAAAAGGGAACATATAAAGGTGCAGTGTTATTATCAAAAGTGAATGGTCATACAGTACATAAATTAATTGGAAACACCTAATAGACAGACAGGACAAACAAATAACTAAACATGTAACAACACACTTGTCCGGACGTATGATTCAGTCTTATATTGATATGTAACCCAGTAAAGAATAGTATTTATTGTGTTAATTACCGTCCACCAGAGGATGTAAGGTAATCTAAACCACGTAAGTGGATTTATTATTAAAGTCAAATGGGTTTTACATTTGGTATAAGGCTGAGCCTGATGGGGTGGGGGAAGGGGGAAACCAGGGAAGGGGGGTGATAGCGCTGGGGGCAGCCATTAGGACATGTATGGATTAGTACAAATGTCCTAGATGCAAGATTTGCATTAGGTACATAATGGGAGTCCACAAATAGAAAATTTCCTTGAGGGTTGGAGGGGTTAGTTGATGTTGGTAAGAAGGCTGTTGTATTGGTAAATGGATAAATGTCCTCCAAGAGTTGTTGGCAAAAGAAGTTCATCAATATAGTTATTGGTACAGAAATCTGTAATGCTTTTATAGCGTAGCTCTTACAACATAGCTCTGGTATGCACATTTAAACAGTGTGTAATTGGACCCATTATCATTGTCTGCAGCTCAACTTCAACCCATAAATCAAAGTACATTACCATTGGGCGTCTCCGTGTTGGAACTGGATTTAGCCAATTCTTGTATTTAAATGGGTCCCAAGTTACCTGACATCAACAGCTGATTTGAAGATGTTGTTTATGCCAAACCTGTATGGTGTGATGGCCGGTAACCGAAGCAGGTATTGGAGTGAAGTCCAGGTCCCCCGAGCGTTACCTTCACCGGTATCAGGAAGAAATCCAATGTGGCTACTTTTGAAGTGCCTGATGTCAGTAGCCGCGGTCGTTGCCGCTATCGTAGGTACTGACTGGGGCTTACGTTCCCCGAGCCATGTCGATCCACCCACTCCGTTCAGGACAACGTCACGTGACTGTGCGAGATGTGACGTCAACGCGTTTCGCCGTGCTCTGTGGCGTAGCTTCGTCTGGACGTATCGCGTTACTGGACGGAGCCCGTGTTTATATTTCACTGGGACCAGTGACGCGCCTCATTAAGGGGTTGAGTTGTGTGAAGGACAACCCTTAGTTGCGTCCTGTCGGGTTTTTCCAATTACTATGAGATGTTCACCTTTTTGGAGTTAATCTCCATTGCCGCATGCATGACGCGGCCAGTTGAATCCATTTTAGATGGGAACTTTTAATAATCGAACTTTGTTTCTCTTCAGGTTCCATCTGACGGCATGGACATTCACACTTTTGTATTTGCTAGCAGTCACAGAACGCATTTAGCAGGAGAGGCTAGATGCATTTTTCTTGGGGCTATTATGCAAAGGAAGAGGTCAGGGAGATGATTACATAATGCATATAGGGAAGAGGTCAATGCTAATGGCAGCCAATGTTATATACATCCTAACAATGGAGGGAGAGAAGGGAAGAGATTAAGTAAGGGGAAAAGCCACACACAACGGTGATCTAAAGTTGGTCACATGCCTACACTTAATTTGATTTATTATTAGGAAGGCTTGGAGAGCCCTTTTGCACAGGTCAGAGCAAAATGAAAGTAAAAATTAGGGAAAGGAGATAAGTAAAAGAATGATAAAAGATGAGCAATATTTTAATGTATATTTCAAGTGCCAGGAGAGGTTATTGATAAGGCAATGGGACCAATAGGTGTTACCAAGACACTAAATATAGTGTTAGTAAAGAGGATTTAATATTTTTATAATTATTAATAATTATGGCCAACCTCTAGGTTGGCAAGAACACCTGCAAGTTTAGCTCCGTGTTTAGGCCAACCGGGACAAGAGATTTTAAGCAATATACCCACCACTTCTCCTTTTGTAGGAGGATGCGATCGTAATCGCCTCTTCTGGTGGGCAGCTTGAGAACGTATATCCCTTTGACCATCATACCCCTAGAGCTACGCCCATGATGCTGGGCAAAGTGTTTGGCTAGGGGTTTCTCGGGAATTTTTTTTTTACTTCTTCAGGTAGCTTAGCTAGCATCCTGTGGTTTTCTAGATAGTCGTTCAGTACTTCTAGTCCTCTTACATGTGGGATGGCATTGCTGCATGCTTGCAGGAAGTCACCATACTCTTGGAGTTTGAAATTATCTTTTGGACCTATTTTAGGCCAGTTATTTAATTTCTCCCTAAAGGCTCTTTGTACTAAGAAAGGATGACCATATCTTGCGTTTAACTTTTCCCAAGCTTGCTTGTAGGCTTCTTCGTCTGTTCTATAGAAGTTACCTTCAAGAGCTTTCTTTGCATCTCCACCAACATATTTCTGAAGGTAGAATAACTTGTCAACTGGCCTGGAGCAATGATGCTCAATGATCATTTCAAAACTTGCCTTCCACTCTATGAACTTCAGTATGTCTCCTGAAAATACAGTAGGTTCTGGAACAGGAAGTCTTGCTGGGACAATAGTCGCAACATTCTCCTGATTATTGCAGTGACATTTAGGAACAGAATTATCCTGTTTTATTTTTTCACCTAGTTCTGAATTGGGTGAGTCTCTCTTTTCGTCTTTCTGAGCAGGGATGGAAGGGCAATGACTTTTTGCTTCATTACATACTGGAGATTTCCTTCCATTCTCCTGGGCGTATGAAAGGAAGTAGGAGTCTGCATCTTCACTTAGTACAGATTTGGACTTATGATTACTATTCATGTCCTCTTCGTGTACTCTTAGTCTGGCTTCTATAATCTTGACTTCCTTCAGCCTTTCCATTTCTGCTACTCGTAGACGCTGCACCTCGATTGCAGATTCCATCTCAATTTCTGCTCTCTTGACAGCAAGTTGTTCAACAAGTTCCTTTCTTTTGGCTATTAAAGTACTTGAGGACTCTGATATGTTACTGGCACTTCTGCTAGTGGAAGAAGTCCTACTTGTGATTGTGGTTTCTCCTAAGGACCTAGCATAGTCTCTCATAAAAAGCTCATCCATTCTCTTTCTTGCCTTCACTTCATCATAGTTAGCTTCAGATGATAGTTCTCTCATGAGCTTTACTAAACCTTTAGTGACTGCAGTACATGTGTCCATGTTCCTTACAATATCCTGGGGAGGTGTTGTAGAAGACCGCAGGTTGACATATGCTGCCATAAGCTCTGATTCAGATTCTTCTACCGTCTCTATCATATCACTCAAGTTTCCTTTTATACTTTCTTGCTTTAGCTTTCTACGGACATCTTTAATGTAGGATTTCCACTTATCATACATTCTGGTGAACCTTTTTCCTTTCAATACTGCTTCTTGCTCCAAATTTTCCAGCATCTTTAGGGTCGGTTTTCTGATACGTTCTGAACGTCTTAGTTCATCTGTTTGGGGCAAGACTAATGCTGCATCAGACTCTTCTACCTCAAACAGGTTCACTTGCTCTTCACCTTCTATCTTATCTATCTTTGTATCCTCCAACAGTGGCATAGAAATACTAGGCTTAGACATTTTACTTTAAGTGCTATAACAATCAATACGAATATTAAGAAGACTTTCACTTTAAATGCAATAGCAATAGGTGCAGGCAGTAAAAATGACTTTCTCTTTAAAATACTTTAGAGTCTGTGTACTACAACTGACCCTTGTTCTTTACTCACAGTCCTTTTACTCCTGAATAGTGATGAGCCGAACACCCCCGGGTTCGGTTCGCACCAGAACCCGCGAACAGACCAAAAGTTCGTACGAACATTAGAACCCTATTAAATACAATGGATGCGAACGTTCGAATTCTAAAGTGCTAATTATAACGACTATTATGCATGTTATTGTCCTAAAAAGGGTTTGGGAACCCGGGTTCTGCACCAGGGGACATGTATCAATGCAAAAAGAAGTTTTAAAAACGGTCGTTTTTCGGGAGCAGTCATTTTAATGATGCATAAAGTGAAAAAAAAAAAGTCAAATATTCCTTTAAATATCGTACCTGGGGGGTGTCTAAAGTATGCCTGTGAAGTGCCACGTGTTTCCCGTGTTTAGAACTGTCCCTGCACAAAATGACACTTCTAAAGGAAAAAAAAGCCATTTAAAACTGCTTGCGGCTTTAATGTAATGTCTGGTCCCGGTAATATGGATGAAAATCTTTAAGAAAAATGGCATAGCTACCCCATGACCCCCCCCCCCCCACCCCAGCCCATTACCAGCCCCTTTGGGTCTTGTATGGATATTAAGGGGAACCCCGCACATAAAATAAAAAAGGCCCTATATACTCTGAACAGCCGTATACAGGCGGTGCATACAAGACAGGGACTGTAGGTTTGTTCTTATGTAGAATCTGTTTGTAATTTTGAACAGGTACATTGTTTAAGTGTAGCTCCAGCCCAAAAATCTATTTTTAAACTTTTTGGAAAACATAGGTAAGGGTTATCACCCCTGTAACATTTGTTTTGCTGTCTGTGCCCCTGTTCAGAACATTTCACCTCACTTTCCGTCCCAATGACAACTGTTTTTGAAATGTGGTGTTTTTCTTGAAACAAGGATTGGTGATAAAGCATCAGTACAGAGGAGACACCTTTCTCCCATATTAATTCTTACAGGAGAGAATTTTCCTTCCTAGGGGTAGATTTCCTCTCACTTCCTGTTGTCTTCTTGCGTTTGCAAGTAGGAGTCGTTTGTAAGTTGGATGTTTGAAAGTAGGGACCTGCCGTATATACTCTGCAGAAATAGGCCCCTTAGTTGTTGGTGTTGGCACAACACTGTAAGCACTCACAGTTACTCTTGGTTGGTGCTGGAACGCCCTGCTGTCAACTATTATATCAGGAATTGTAATTACATATAATTGTTGAACAGTGGTAGCAAAAATTGGGCCTTTGATGGTGGTGCTGGTGCCACAACACTGTAAGCCCTGACAGTTACTCTTGGTGGGTGCAGCAATGGGCCCTGCTGTGAATTATTAGATCAAGAATTGTAATTGCATGCCCCTGTTGAACAGGGGCTGAAAAATTGGGCCTTTCGTGGTGGTGGTGGTGGTGGTGTTGCCACAACACTGTAAGCCCTCAGAGTTACTCTTGGTGGGTGCAGGAATGGGCCCTGCTGTGAATTATTAGATCAAGAATTGTAATTACATGCCCCTTTTGAACAGGGGCTGAAAAATTGGGCCTTTCGTGGTGGTGGTGGTGGTGGCGTTGCCACAACACTGTAAGCCCTCAGAGTTACTCTTGGTGGGTGCAGCAATGGGCCCTGCTGTGAATTATTAGATCAAGAATTGTAATTACATGCCCCTGTTGAACAGGGGCTGAAAAATTGGGCCTTAGGCACTGGTGGCACAACACTGCAACCCCTCACAGATACTGTACTTGGAGCACAGCAATGAGCCCTGTTGCAAAGTATTGCTTCAAAAATTGTAATTACACGCCCCTGTTAAACAGGGGCTGAAAAATTGGGCCTTAGGCACTGGTGGCACAACACTGCAACCCCTCACAGATACTGTACTTGGAGCACAGCAATGAGCCCTGTTGCAAAGTATTGCTTCAAAAATTGTAATTACACGCCCCTGTTAAACAGGGGCTGAAAAATTGGGCGTTAGGCACTGGTGGCGGCACCCATAAACAAAAATGATCTTCCAAGCTATCATCATCAATCGTATCATTGAGGACTCGGAGGAGGAGGATAGCCAGTCAACATAACAGCACAGGCACTCAGCATCAGCATCAGTCTTGAAGGGATGTGACATGTTAAAATCAATTCGTCTGTTATATCAGCATCAGGTGTGTGGTAGCTGGTGGTGATCCAAGACTGGTTCATCTTGATGAAAGTCAGTCGATCAACCGAGTCGGTGGACAGGCGCACCCTGTGATCCGTGACAAATTCTCCAGCAGCACTGAATGTGCGTTCCGAAAGAACGCTGGATGCAGGACAGGCCAGTAGCTCAATTGCATACTGTGCAAGCTCTGGCCAGTGATCCATCCTCAAGACCCAGTAAGCCAGAGGATTTTCGGTGGGGAAGGTGTCCAAGTCTGACCTTGCCCCTAGATATTCCTGCACCATGTTTATCAGATGCTGGCGATGGTTGCTGGAACCGATCATACTTTGGGGCTGCGGACTAAAGAATTGTCTGAACGCATCGGTCAGACGGCCACCTTCCCCACCGCTCCTTCTTTGACTGGCCGAAGCCTCAGCAACTCGTTGTCCAGGACAAGGAGTTTGTAACCTCCCAGTCTCTGGGAACGCGTTGCACAGACCTTTCTGCAAGGCCTCCCGGAGTTGTCTCATCCTCTGCTCCCTCTGCGACGGTAACATAAGGTCCGCAACCTTACCCTTGTACCGTGGATCAAGGAGAGTGGCCAGCCAGTAATGGTCCCTCTCCTTGATCCGAAGAATACGAGGATCCTTCCGCAGACTTTGCAGGATCAGGGAGGCCATGCAGCGTAGGTTAGCTGAGGCATTCGGTCCGGAGTCCTCTGGGTCACTAAGGACGACATGATCCGCAGCCACCTCCTCCCAGCCACGTACAAGTCCACTGGTTTCTTGGGACTGTAAATCATCCCTAAAAGACTGCTGCTGATGATGCTGAGTGCCAGCCTCCACCTCCATGCTGACACAATCCTCCTCCTCCTCCTCCTCCTCCTCCTCCTCTTCCTGTGCGATGGGTGGGACAGAAGGAACACTGTCTGGGTAAAGGGGGCCTTGAGAGGCAAGGAAGTCCTCCTCTTCCTGCCTCTGTTCTGCCTCAAGTGCCCTGTCCATTATTCCACGCAGCGTGTGCTCCAACAGGTGGACAAGAGGTACAGTGTCACTGATGCATGCACTGTCACTGCTCACCATCCTCGTGGCCTCCTCAAATGGTGCCAGGACAGTGCATGCATCCCTGATCATGCCCCACTGGCGTGGAGAAAAAAAACCAAGCTCCCCTGACCCTGTCCTGGTGCCGTAGTCGCACAGGTACTCATTGATGGCCCTCTGCTGCGTGTGCAGCCGCTGCAGCATGGCCAACGTTGAGTTCCACCTGGTGGGCATGTCACATATAAGGCGGTTCTTGGGCAGGTTCAACTCCTTTTGCAGCTCAGCCAGGCGAGCACTGGCATTATAAGATCTGCGGAAATGCACACAGACTTTCCTGGCCTGCCTCAGGACATCCTGTAAGCCCGGGTACCTGCCCAAGAACCGCTGCACCACCAGGTTAAGGACGTGAGCCACACAGGGCACATGGGTCAGTTGTCCCTGTCGGAGGGCGGAGAGGAGCTTGGTGCCATTGTCGCAAACCACCATTCCTGGCTTAAGCTGGCGTGGCGTCAACCACCTCTCGGCCTGGCCCTGCAGAGCAGACAGGACCTCTGCCCCAGTGTGGCTTCTGTCCCCCAAACACACCAGCGCAAGCACGGCATGGCATCTTTTTGCCTGCGTACTTGCGTAGCCCCTTGAACGGCTACGGAGCACCGCTGGTTCAGAGGACAAAGCACAGGAAGAGGCCATGGAGGAAGAAAAAGAGGAGGGGGTGGAGGAGAGAGGTGTGTCACAACCACTAGTAGCATTTTGTAGGCGTGGCGGTGGAACAACCTCCAACACTACTGCACCTTGTCCTGCATCCTTCCCAGCTGCCAAAAGAGTGACCCAATGGGCCGTGAAAGAAAGGTAACGTCCCTGTCCATGCCTGCTGGACCATGAGTCAGCGGTAATATGCACCTTACCGCTGACCGCCCTGTCCAGCGAGGCCAAGACATTGCCTTCCACATGCCGGTAGAGAGCCGGAATAGCCTTCCGTGAGAAAAAGTGGCGTTTGGGAACCTGCCACTGAGGAACCGCACATTGCACAAACTCACGGAAGGGGGCCGAGTCTACCAACTGAAAAGGCAGCAGTTGAAGTGCTAGCAATTTAGCCAAGCTGGCATTCAACCGCTGGGCATGTGGATGGCTGGGAGTGAACTTCTTTTGACGGTCCAGCAGCTGGGGCAGGGAAATTTGCCTGCTAGAATCGGACGTCGGTATACTGCTAGCAGAGTGGCCGCAAGTACTTGGCTGTGACACACCTAATTCTACACCTTCATTCCTCTCAGTGCATGTTTCAGAGAGGACTGAAGTTATAGTGGGGTTGGAGATCCCAGCTGATGCGGTGCAAGGAGAGGTCCGCTTTGTTCTTTGGTGTGGGTCTTTGAGGTAGGCTTGCCAACGAGCTGCATGGCAGGTCAACATATGTCTGGTCAGGCATGTGGTACCCAAGCGGCTGATGTTTTGGCCACGCGATATACGCTTGAGACATATGTTGCAAACAGCAGCTGTGCGATCTGATGCACTAGCCTCAAAAAAGGCCCACACCAAAGAACTTTTTGAATGACGGGCAGAGGCAGCGCCCTGCACAGGCGGAGCTCTGCGGTGTGATTCCGTTGGTGTACTGCCCTTACGCTGGCCACCAAAGGGCATCCTGCCTCGTTGGAGATGTGCCTCCTCCTCATCCTCCTCCTCCTCCTCTCTCCTATTAGGCACCCACGTGGAGTCAGTGACCTCATCATCCCCTCCCTCCTCATCACTGGAGCCAATCTGGCATTATGCTGCAGCTGCTGGAACATGACTGCCAGATTGGTGTCCTTCTTGAGCATCCCCTCTGTCTGCTCTCACGCTACTGCCTTCCTGTAGCTGGGTTTCATCATCAGACCCTTCGAAACGCTGGGCATCCTCCTGGAGCATGTACCCAACACTGTGCTCAAACAGTTCGGGGGACTCCTCAGGAGGAGGGCATGGTGGGTCTAGGGAAGGAGTGACTGATGATGAGTCTGACATTGATACCAGGGAAGAGGATGCTTTGGCAGCTGCTTTGCCAGTACCCTGAGCCTGGGTGAGAGAGGATGAGGAGGAGGAGGAGGGCTTGGTCATCCACTCTACCAAGTCTTCGGCATGATGTGGCTCAACATGTCCAGCTGCCGAAAAGAAGGACAAGCGTGTCCCATGGCCATGTGCTGATGACAATGCACCGCGTCCACGACCAGCACTGTTGCCCCCAGACACAGAGCCTGCTTGCCCTCTTTTATTGCCTCCTGACTGTCTGCCTCTCCTCTTTTGCCTTCCAGACATTCTAATGGATGGCCTGCAGGGAGATGGGAAAAAAGCAATAAGGGCTACCTTCAGGTGTCCTTCTCTGTCCCTTTACTTAAGGATTTCTAAATATGGTTGAGGATTAGTGATGAGCCGAACACCCTCGGGTTCGGTTCGCACCAGAACCCGCGAACGGACCGAAAGTTCGAACGAACATTAGAACCCTATTAAATACAATGGATGCGAACGTTCGAATTCTAAAGTGCTAATTATAACAACTATTATGCATGTTATTGTCCTAAAAAGGGTTTGGGAACCCGGGTTCTGCACCAGGGGACATGTATCAATGCAAAAAGAAGTTTTAAAAACGGTCGTTTTTCGGGAGCAGTCATTTTAATGATGCATAAAGTGAAAAAAAAAAAGTCAAATATTCCTTTAAATATCGTACCTGGGGGGTGTCTAAAGTATGCCTGTGAAGTGCCACGTGTTTCCCGTGTTTAGAACTGTCCCTGCACAAAATGACACTTCTAAAGGAAAAAAAAGCCATTTAAAACTGCTTGCGGCTTTAATGTAATGTCTGGTCCCGGTAATATGGATGAAATTCTTTAAGAAAAATGGCACAGCTACCCCATGACCCCCCCCCTACCCCAGCCCATTACCAGCCCCTTTGGGTCTTGTATGGATATTAAGGGGAACCCCGCACATAAAATAAAAAAGGCCCTATATACTCTGAACAGCCCTATACAGGCGGTGCATACAAGACAGGGACTGTAGGTTTGTTCTTATGTAGAGTCTGTTTGTAATTTTGAACAGGTACATTGTTGAAGTGTAGCTCCAGACCAAAAATCTATTTTTAAACTTTTTGGAAAACATAGGTAAGGGTTATCACCCCTGTAACATTTGTTTTGCTGTCTGTGCCCCTGTTCAGAACATTTCACCTCACTTTCCGTCCCAATGACAACTGTTTTTGAAATGTGGTGTTTTTCTTGAAACAAGGATTGCTGATAAAGCATCAGTACAGAGGAGACACCTTTCTCCCATATTTATTCTTACAGGAGAGAATTTTCCTTCCTAGTGGTAGATTTCCTCTCACTTCCTGTTGTCTTCTTGCGTTTGCAAGTAGGAGTCGTTTGTAAGTTGGATGTTTGAAAGTAGGGACCTGCCGTATATACTCTGCAGAAATAGGCCCCTTAGTTGTTGGTGTTGGCACAACACTGTAAGCACTCACAGTTACTCTTGGTTGGTGCTGGAACGCCCTGCTGTCAACTATTATATCAGGAATTTTAATTACATATAATTGTTGAACAGTGGTAGTAAAAATTGGGCCTTTGATGGTGGTGCTGGTGCCACAACACTGTAAGCCCTGACAGTTACTCTTGGTGGGTGCAGCAATGGGCCCTGCTGTGAATTATTAGATCAAGAATTGTAATTACATGCCCCTGTTGAACAGGGGCTGAAAAATTGGGCCTTAGGCACTGGTGGCACAACACTGCAACCCCTCACAGCAACTGTACTTGGAGCACAGCAATGAGCCCTGTTGCAAAGTATTGCTTCAAAAATTGTAATGACACGCCCCTGTTAAACAGGGGCTGAAAAATTGGGCCTTAGGCACTGGTGGCACAACACTGCAACTCCTCACAGATACTGTACTTGGAGCACACCAATGAGCCCTGTTGCAAAGTATTGCTTCAAAAATTGTAATGACACGCCCCTGTTAAACAGGGGCTGAAAAATTGGGCCTTAGGCACTGGTGGCACAACACTGCAACTCCTCACAGATACTGTACTTGGAGCACACCAATGAGCCCTGTTGCAAAGTATTGCTTCAAAAATTGTAATGACACGCCCCTGTTAAACAGGGGCTGAAAAATTGGGCCTTAGGCACTGGTGGCACAACACTGCAACTCCTCACAGATACTGTACTTGGAGCACAGCAATGAGCCCTGTTGCAAAGTATTGCTTCAAAAATTGTAATTACACGCCCCTGTTAAACAGGGGCTGAAAAATTGGGCGTTAGGCACTGGTGGCACAACACTGCAACTCCTCACAGATACTGTACTTGGAGCACAGCAATGAGCCCTGTTGCAAAGTATTGCTTCAAAAATTGTAATTACACGCCCCTGTTAAACAGGGGCTGAAAAATTGGGCGTTAGGCACTGGTGGCGGCACCCATAAACAAAAATGATCTTACAAGCTATCATCATCAATCGTATCATTGAGGACTCGGAGGAGGAGGATAGCCAGTCAACATAACAGCACAGGCACTCAGCATTAGCATCAGTCTTGAAGGGATGTGACATGTTAAAATCAATTAGTCTGTTATATCAGCATCAGGTGTGTGGTAGCTGGTGGTGATCCAAGACTGGTTCATCTTGATGAAAGTCAGTCGATCAACCGAGTCGGTGGACAGGCGCACCCTGTGATCCGTGACAAATCCTCCAGCAGCACTGAATGTGCGTTCCGAAAGAACGCTGGATGCAGGACAGGCCAGTAGCTCAATTGCATACTGTGCAAGCTCTGGCCAGTGATCCATCCTCAAGACCCAGTAAGCCAGAGGATTTTCGGTGGGGAAGGTGTCCAAGTCTGACCTTGCCCCTAGATATTCCTGCACCATGTTTATCAGACGCTGGCGATGGTTGCTGGAACCGATCATACTTTGGGGCTGCGGACTAAAGAATTGTCTGAACGCATCGGTCAGACGGCCACCTTCCCCACCGCTCCTTCTTTGACTGGCCGAAGCCTCAGCAACTCGTTGTCCAGGACCAGGAGTTTGCAACCTCCCAGTCTCTGGGAACGCGTTGCACAGACCTTTCTGCAAGGCCTCCCGGAGTTGTCTCATCCTCTGCTCCCTCTGCGACGGTAACATAAGGTCCGCAACCTTACCCTTGTACCGTGGATCAAGGAGAGTGGCCAGCCAGTAATGGTCCCTCTCCTTGATCCGAAGAATACGAGGATCCTTCCGCAGACTTTGCAGGATCAGGGAGGCCATGCAGCGTAGGTTTGCTGAGGCATTCGCTCCGGAGTCCTCTGGGTCACTAAGGACGACATGATCCGCAGCCACCTCCTCCCAGCCACGTACAAGTCCACTGGTTTCTTGGGACTGTAAATCATCCCTAAAAGACTGCTGCTGATGATGCTGAGTGCCAGCCTCCACCTCCATGCTGACACAATCCTCCTCCTCCTCCTCCTCCTCCTCTTCCTGTGCGATGGGTGGGACAGAAGGAACACTGTCTGGGTAAAGGGGGCCTTGAGAGGCAAGGAAGTCCTCCTCTTCCTGCCTCTGTTCTGCCTCAAGTGCCCTGTCCATTATTCCACGCAGCGTGTGCTCCAACAGGTGGACAAGAGGTACAGTGTCACTGATGCATGCACTGTCACTGCTCACCATCCTCGTGGCCTCCTCAAATGGTGCCAGGACAGTGCATGCATCCCTGATCATGCCCCACTGGCGTGGAGAAAAAAAACCAAGCTCCCCTGACCCTGTCCTGGTGCCGTAGTCGCACAGGTACTCATTGATGGCCCTCTGCTGCGTGTGCAGCCGCTGCAGCATGGCCAACGTTGAGTTCCACCTGGTGGGCATGTCACATATAAGGCGGTTCTTGGGCAGGTTCAACTCCTTTTGCAGCTCAGCCAGGCGAGCACTGGCATTATAAGATCTGCGGAAATGCACACAGACTTTCCTGGCCTGCCTCAGGACATCCTGTAAGCCCGGGTACCTGCCCAAGAAGCGCTGCACCACCAGGTTAAGGACGTGAGCCACACAGGGCACATGGGTCAGTTGTCCCTGTCGGAGGGCGGAGAGGAGGTTGGTGCCATTGTCGCAAACCACCATTCCTGGCTTAAGCTGGCGTGGCGTCAACCACCTCTCGGCCTGGCCCTGCAGAGCAGACAGGACCTCTGCCCCAGTGTGGCTTCTGTCCCCCAAACACACCAGCGCAAGCACGGCATGGCATCTTTTTGCCTGCGTACTTGCGTAGCCCCGTGAACGGCTACGGAGCACCGCTGGTTCATAGGACAAACCACAGGAAGAGGCCATGGAGGAAGAAGAAGAGGAGGGGGTGGAGGAGAGAGGTGTGTCACAACCAGTAGTAGCATTTTGGAGGCGTGGCGGTGGGACAACCTCCAACACTACTGCACCTTGTCCTGAATCCTTCCCAGCTGCCAAAAGAGTGACCCAATGGGCCGTGAAAGAAAGGTAACGTCCCTGTCCATGCCTGCTGGACCATGAGTCAGCGGTAATATGCACCTTACCGCTGACCGCCCTGTCCAGCGAGGCCAAGACATTGCCTTCCACATGCCGGTAGAGAGCCGGAATAGCCTTCCGTGAGAAAAAGTGGCGTTTGGGAACCTGCCACTGAGGAACTGCACATTGCACAAACTCACGGAAGGGGGCCGAGTCTACCAACTGAAAAGGCAGCAGTTGAAGCGCTAGCAATTTAGCCAAGCTAGCATTCAACCGCTGGGCATGTGGATGGCTGGGAGTGAACTTCTTTCGACGGTCCAGCAGCTGGGGCAGGGAAATTTGCCTGCTAGAATCGGACGTCGGTGTACTGCTAGCAGAGTGGGCGCAAGTACTTGGCTGTGACACACCTAATTCTACACCTTCATTCCTCTCAGTGCATGTTTCAGAGAGGACTGAAGTTATAGTGGGGTTGGAGATCCCAGCTGATGCGGTGCAAGGAGAGGTCCGCTTTGTTCTTTGGTGTGGGTCTTTGAGGTAGGCTTGCCAACGAGCTGCATGGCAGGTCAACATATGTCTGGTCAGGCATGTGGTACCCAAGCGGCTGATGTTTTGGCCACGCGATATACGCTTGAGACATATGTTGCAAACAGCAGCTGTGCGATCTGATGCACTAGCCTCAAAAAAGGCCCACACCAAAGAACTTTTTGAATGACGGGCAGAGGCAGCGCCCTGCACAGGCGGAGCTCTGCGGTGTGATTCCGTCGGTGTACTGCCCTTACGCTGGCCACCAAAGGGCATCCTGCCTCGTTGGAGATGTGCCTCCTCCTCATCCTCCTCCTCCTCCTCTCTCCTATTAGGCACCCACGTGGAGTCAGTGACCTCATCATCCCCTCCCTCCTCATCACTGGAGCCAATCTGGCAGTATGCTGCAGCTGCTGGAACATGACTGCCAGATTGGTGTCCTTCTTGAGCATCCCCTCTGTCTGCTCTCACGCTACTGCCTTCCTCTAGCTGGGTTTCATCATCAGACCCTTCGAAACGCTGGGCATCCTCCTGGAGCATGTACCCAACACTGTGCTGAAACAGTTCGGGGGACTCCTCAGGAGGAGGACATGGTGGGTCTAGGGAAGGAGTGACTGATGATTTGTCTGACATTGATACCAGGGAAGACGACGCTTTGGCAGCTGCTTTTCCAGTACCCTGAGCCTGGGTGAGAGAGGATGAGGAGGAGGAGGAGGGCTTGGTCATCCACTCTACCAAGTCTTCGGCATGATGTGGCTCAACATGTCCAGCTGCCGAAAAGAAGGACAAGCGTGTCCCATGGCCATGTGCTGATGACAATGCACCGCGTCCACGACCAGCACTGTTGCCCCCAGACACAGAGCCTGCTTGCCCTCTTTTATTGCCTCCTGACTGTCTGCCTCTCCTTGTTTGCCTTCCAGACATTCTAATAGATGGCCTGCAGGGAGATGGGAAAAAAGCAATAAGGGCTACCTTCAGGTGTCCTTCTCTGTCCCTTGAAACAAGGACTTGCAGAGTGAAATAAACTGACACTCTCCCTACCTACAGTTTTCTGTCCCTAGAATAAATGTTTTTTTTAATCACAATATAGCACAAGGACAATTCAGTCACTGTCCTTCCAGGTCCCTGGAAACAAGGACTTGCAGAGTGAAATAAACTGACACTCTCCCTACCTACAGTTTTCTGTCCCTAGAATAAATGTTTTTTTTAAGCACAATATAGCACAAGGACAATTCACTCACTGTCCTTACAGGTCCCTGGAAACAAGGACTTGCAGAGTGAAAGAAAAAAAACACTCTCCCTACCTACAGTTTTCTGTCCCTAGAAAAAAATTTTTTTTTAATCACAATATAACACAAGGACAATTCACTCACTGTCCTTCCAGGTCCCTGGAAACAAGGACTTGCAGAGTGAAATAAACTGACACTCTCCCTACCTACAGTTTTCTGTCCCTAGAATAAATGTTTTTTTTAATCACAATATAGCACAAGGACAATTCAGTCACTGTCCTTCCAGGTCCCTGGAAACAAGGACTTGCAGAGTGAAATAAACTGACACTCTCCCTACCTACAGTTTTCTGTCCCTAGAATAAATGTTTTTTTTAAGCACAATATAGCACAAGGACAATTCACTCACTGTCCTTACAGGTCCCTGGAAACAAGGACTTGCAGAGTGAAAGAAAAAAAACACTCTCCCTACCTACAGTTTTCTGTCCCTAGAAAAATTTTTTTTTTTAATCACAATATAACACAAGGACAATTCACTCACTGTCCTTCCAGGTCCCTGGAAACAAGGACTTGCAGAGTGAAATAAACTGACACTCTCCCTACCTACAGTTTTCTGTCCCTAGAATAAATGTTTTTTTTAATCACAATATAGCACAAGGACAATTCAGTCACTGTCCTTCCAGGTCCCTGGAAACAAGGACTTGCAGAGTGAAATAAACTGACACTCTCCCTACCTACAGTTTTCTGTCCCTAGAATAAATGTTTTTTTTAAGCACAATATAGCACAAGGACAATTCACTCACTGTCCTTACAGGTCCCTGGAAACAAGGACTTGCAGAGTGAAAGAAAAAAAACACTCTCCCTACCTACAGTTTTCTGTCCCTAGAAAAAATGTTTTTTTTAATCACAATATAACACAAGGACAATTCACTCACTGTCCTTCCAGGTCCCTGGAAACAAGGACTTGCAGAGTGAAATAAACTGACACTCTCCCTACCTACAGTTTTCTGTCCCTAGAATAAATGTTTTTTTTAAGCACAATATAGCACAAGGACAATTCACTCACTGTCCTTACAGGTCCCTGGAAACAAGGACTTGCAGAGTGAAAGAAAAAAAACACTCTCCCTACCTACAGTTTTCTGTCCCTAGAAAAAATGTTTTTTTTAATCACAATATAACACAAGGACAATTCACTCACTGTCCTTCCAGGTCCCTGGAAACAAGGACTTGCAGAGTGAAATAAACTGACACTCTCCCTACCTACAGTTTTCTGTCCCTAGAATAAATGTTTTTTTTAATCACAATATAGCACAAGGACAATTCAGTCACTGTCCTTCCAGGTCCCTGGAAACAAGGACTTGCAGAGTGAAATAAACTGACACTCTCCCTACCTACAGTTTTCTGTCCCTAGAATAAATGTTTTTTTTAAGCACAATATAGCACAAGGACAATTCACTCACTGTCCTTACAGGTCCCTGGAAACAAGGACTTGCAGAGTGAAAGAAAAAAAACACTCTCCCTACCTACAGTTTTCTGTCCCTAGAAAAATTTTTTTTTTTAATCACAATATAACACAAGGACAATTCACTCACTGTCCTTCCAGGTCCCTGGAAACAAGGACTTGCAGAGTGAAATAAACTGACACTCTCCCTACCTACAGTTTTCTGTCCCTAGAATAAATGTTTTTTTTAATCACAATATAGCACAAGGACAATTCAGTCACTGTCCTTCCAGGTCCCTGGAAACAAGGACTTGCAGAGTGAAATAAACTGACACTCTCCCTACCTACAGTTTTCTGTCCCTAGAATAAATGTTTTTTTTAAGCACAATATAGCACAAGGACAATTCACTCACTGTCCTTACAGGTCCCTGGAAACAAGGACTTGCAGAGTGAAAGAAAAAAAACACTCTCCCTACCTACAGTTTTCTGTCCCTAGAATAAATGTTTTTTTTAATCACAATATAGCACAAGGACAATTCAGTCACTGTCCTTCCAGGTCCCTGGAAACAAGGACTTGCAGAGTGAAATAAACTGACACTCTCCCTACCTACAGTTTTCTGTCCCTAGAATAAATGTTTTTTTTAAGCACAATATAGCACAAGGACAATTCACTCACTGTCCTTACAGGTCCCTGGAAACAAGGACTTGCAGAGTGAAAGAAAAAAAACACTCTCCCTACCTACAGTTTTCTGTCCCTAGAAAAAATTTTTTTTTTAATCACAATATAACATAAGGACAATTCACTCACTGTCCTTCCAGGTCCCTGGAAACAAGGACTTGCAGAGTGAAATAAACTGACACTCTCCCTACCTACAGTTTTCTGTCCCTAGAATAAATGTTTTTTTTAAGCACAATATAGCACAAGGACAATTCACTCACTGTCCTTACAGGTCCCTGGAAACAAGGACTTGCAGAGTGAAAGAAAAAAAACACTCTCCCTACCTACAGTTTTCTGTCCCTAGAAAAATTTTTTTTTTTAATCACAATATAACACAAGGACAATTCACTCACTGTCCTTCCAGGTCCCTGGAAACAAGGACTTGCAGAGTGAAATAAACTGACACTCTCCCTACCTACAGTTTTCTGTCCCTAGAATAAATGTTTTTTTTAATCACAATATAGCACAAGGACAATTCAGTCACTGTCCTTCCAGGTCCCTGGAAACAAGGACTTGCAGAGTGAAATAAACTGACACTCTCCCTACCTACAGTTTTCTGTCCCTAGAATAAATGTTTTTTTTAATCACAATATAGCACAAGGACAATTCAGTCACTGTCCTTCCAGGTCCCTGGAAACAAGGACTTGCAGAGTGAAATAAACTGACACTCTCCCTACCTACAGTTTTCTGTCCCTAGAATAAATGTTTTTTTTAAGCACAATATAGCACAAGGACAATTCACTCACTGTCCTTACAGGTCCCTGGAAACAAGGACTTGCAGAGTGAAAGAAAAAAAACACTCTCCCTACCTACAGTTTTCTGTCCCTAGAAAAAATGTTTTTTTTAATCACAATATAACACAAGGACAATTCACTCACTGTCCTTCCAGGTCCCTGGAAACAAGGACTTGCAGAGTGAAATAAACTGACACTCTCCCTACCTACAGTTTTCTGTCCCTAGAATAAATGTTTTTTTTAAGCACAATATAGCACAAGGACAATTCACTCACTGTCCTTACAGGTCCCTGGAAACAAGGACTTGCAGAGTGAAAGAAAAAAAACACTCTCCCTACCTACAGTTTTCTGTCCCTAGAAAAAATGTTTTTTTTAATCACAATATAACACAAGGACAATTCACTCACTGTCCTTCCAGGTCCCTGGAAACAAGGACTTGCAGAGTGAAATAAACTGACACTCTCCCTACCTACAGTTTTCTGTCCCTAGAATAAATGTTTTTTTTAATCACAATATAGCACAAGGACAATTCAGTCACTGTCCTTCCAGGTCCCTGGAAACAAGGACTTGCAGAGTGAAATAAACTGACACTCTCCCTACCTACAGTTTTCTGTCCCTAGAATAAATGTTTTTTTTAAGCACAATATAGCACAAGGACAATTCACTCACTGTCCTTACAGGTCCCTGGAAACAAGGACTTGCAGAGTGAAAGAAAAAAAACACTCTCCCTACCTACAGTTTTCTGTCCCTAGAAAAAATGTTTTTTTTAATCACAATATAACACAAGGACAATTCACTCACTGTCCTTCCAGGTCCCTGGAAACAAGGACTTGCAGAGTGAAATAAACTGACACTCTCCCTACCTACAGTTTTCTGTCCCTAGAATAAATGTTTTTTTTAATCACAATATAGCACAAGGACAATTCAGTCACTGTCCTTCCAGGTCCCTGGAAACAAGGACTTGCAGAGTGAAATAAACTGACACTCTCCCTACCTACAGTTTTCTGTCCCTAGAATAAATGTTTTTTTTAATCACAATATAGCACAAGGACAATTCAGTCACTGTCCTTCCAGGTCCCTGGAAACAAGGACTTGCAGAGTGAAATAAACTGACACTCTCCCTACCTACAGTTTTCTGTCCCTAGAATAAATGTTTTTTTTAATCACAATATAGCACAAGGACAATTCAGTCACTGTCCTTCCAGGTCCCTGGAAACAAGGACTTGCAGAGTGAAATAAACTGACACTCTCCCTACCTACAGTTTTCTGTCCCTAGAATAAATGTTTTTTTTAATCACAATATAGCACAAGGACAATTCAGTCACTGTCCTTCCAGGTCCCTGGAAACAAGGACTTGCAGAGTGAAATAAACTGACACTCTCCCTACCTACAGTTTTCTGTCCCTAGAATAAATGTTTTTTTTAATCACAATATAGCACAAGGACAATTCAGTCACTGTCCTTCCAGGTCCCTGGAAACAAGGACTTGCAGAGTGAAATAAACTGACACTCTCCCTACCTACAGTTTTCTGTCCCTAGAATAAATGTTTTTTTTAATCACAATATAGCACAAGGACAATTCAGTCACTGTCCTTCCAGGTCCCTGGAAACAAGGACTTGCAGAGTGAAATAAACTGACACTCTCCCTACCTACAGTTTTCTGTCCCTAGAATAAATGTTTTTTTTAATCACAATATAGCACAAGGACAATTCAGTCACTGTCCTTCCAGGTCCCTGGAAACAAGGACTTGCAGAGTGAAATAAACTGACACTCTCCCTACCTACAGTTTTCTGTCCCTAGAATAAATTTTTTTTTTAATCACAATATAGCACAAGGACAATTCAGTCACTGTCCTTCCAGGTCCCTGGAAACAAGGACTTGCAGAGTGAAATAAACTGACACTCTCCCTACCTACAGTTTTCTGTCCCTAGAATAAATGTTTTTTTTAAGCACAATATAGCACAAGGACAATTCACTCACTGTCCTTACAGGTCCCTGGAAACAAGGACTTGCAGAGTGAAAGAAAAAAAACACTCTCCCTACCTACAGTTTTCTGTCCCTAGAAAAAATGTTTTTTTTAATCACAATATAACACAAGGACAATTCACTCACTGTCCTTCCAGGTCCCTGGAAACAAGGACTTGCAGAGTGAAATAAACTGACACTCTCCCTACCTACAGTTTTCTGTCCCTAGAATAAATGTTTTTTTTAAGCACAATATAGCACAAGGACAATTCACTCACTGTCCTTACAGGTCCCTGGAAACAAGGACTTGCAGAGTGAAAGAAAAAAAACACTCTCCCTACCTACAGTTTTCTGTCCCTAGAAAAAATGTTTTTTTTAATCACAATATAACACAAGGACAATTCACTCACTGTCCTTCCAGGTCCCTGGAAACAAGGACTTGCAGAGTGAAATAAACTGACACTCTCCCTACCTACAGTTTTCTGTCCCTAGAATAAATGTTTTTTTTAATCACAATATAGCACAAGGACAATTCAGTCACTGTCCTTCCAGGTCCCTGGAAACAAGGACTTGCAGAGTGAAATAAACTGACACTCTCCCTACCTACAGTTTTCTGTCCCTAGAATAAATGTTTTTTTTAAGCACAATATAGCACAAGGACAATTCACTCACTGTCCTTACAGGTCCCTGGAAACAAGGACTTGCAGAGTGAAAGAAAAAAAACACTCTCCCTACCTACAGTTTTCTGTCCCTAGAAAAAATGTTTTTTTTAATCACAATATAACACAAGGACAATTCACTCACTGTCCTTCCAGGTCCCTGGAAACAAGGACTTGCAGAGTGAAATAAACTGACACTCTCCCTACCTACAGTTTTCTGTCCCTAGAATAAATGTTTTTTTTAATCACAATATAGCACAAGGACAATTCAGTCACTGTCCTTCCAGGTCCCTGGAAACAAGGACTTGCAGAGTGAAATAAACTGACACTCTCCCTACCTACAGTTTTCTGTCCCTAGAATAAATGTTTTTTTAAGCACAATATAGCACAAGGACAATTCACTCACTGTCCTTCCAGGTCCCTGGAAACAAGGACTTGCAGAGTGAAAGAAACTGACACTGTCCCTACCTACAGTTTTCTGTCCCTAGAATAAATGTTTTTTTTAAGCACACTATAGCACAAGCACAAAACACACTGACACTCTCCCTACCTATCCTTCTCTTTCCCTAAACTAAAGGAATCCAGGTTAAGCAAGAAAGAAATAACAGTCACTGTCCCTGCCTATGCTGCTCTATCCCTGCTCCGGAACACACTACACTAGGCCGCCGTGCTGGCGGCCTTTTATAGTGTGGGGCGTGTACTAAACACCCTCAGCAATAATTGGCCACAGGCATCCTGCCTGTGGCCAATCATTGCTCTCCTCGCTGCCGGCGCTGTGATTGGCCAAGCATGCGGGGTCACAGTGCATGCTTGGCCAATCACAGCGCCTGGATGACACTGCGATGGCGTAGTGCATTGTGGGCCGTTCGCGTCACTCGAATTTGGCGCGAACGGCCCAAATCGTTCGATCTTCGTCGAACGATCGAACAGCCGATGTTCGAGTCGAACGTATGTTCGACTCGAACACGAAGCTCATCCCTATTGAGGATGATTGCTTTCGCACAGAATAGCACAATGACAATTTCCCTGACTGTCCAAAAAACAAGGATTTCAAAGATGGTTGATGAGGAATGTTTTAGCACAGTATAGCACAAGGAGAATTTCCCTCACTGTCCTTCCCTGTCCCTAGAAACAAGGATTAGCACAGTAAAACACACTGACACTCTCCCTACCTATAGTTTTCTGTCCCTAGAAAAAATGTTTTTTTAAAGATGGTTGATGATCAATGCTTTAGCACAGTATAGCACAAGGAGAATTTCCCTCACTGTCCTTCCCTGTCCCTAGAAACAAGGATTAGCACAGTAAAACACACTGACACTCTCCCTACCTATAGTTTTCTGTCCCTAGAAAAAATGTTTTTTTAAAGATGGTTGATGATCAATGCTTTAGCACAGTATAGCACAAGGAGAATTTCCCTCACTGTCCTTCCCTGTCCCTAGAAACAAGGATTAGCACAGTAAAACACACTGACACTCTCCCTACCTATAGTTTTCTGTCCCTAGAAAAAATGTTTTTTTAAAGATGGTTGATGATCAATGCTTTAGCACAGTATAGCACAAGGAGAATTTCCCTCACTGTCCTTCCCTGTCCCTAGAAACAAGGATTAGCACAGTAAAACACACTGACACTCTCCCTACCTATAGTTTTCTGTCCCTAGAAAAAATGTTTTTTTAAAGATGGTTGATGATCAATGCTTTAGCACAGTATAGCACAAGGAGAATTTCCCTCACGGTCCTTCCCTGTCCCTAGAAACAAGGATTAGCACAGTAAAACACACTGACACTCTCCCTACCTATAGTTTTCTGTCCCTAGAAAAAATGTTTTTTTAAAGATGGTTGATGAGGAATGTTTTAGCACAGTATAGCACAAGGAGAATTTCCCTCACTGTCCTTCCCTGTCCCTAGAAACAAGGATTAGCACAGTAAAACACACTGACACTCTCCCTACCTATAGTTTTCTGTCCCTAGAAAAAATGTTTTTTTAAAGATGGTTGATGATCAATGCTTTAGCACAGTATAGCACAAGGAGAATTTCCCTCACTGTCCTTCCCTGTCCCTAGAAACAAGGATTAGCACAGTAAAACACACTGACACTCTCCCTACCTATAGTTTTCTGTCCCTAGAAAAAATGTTTTTTTAAAGATGGTTGATGATCAATGCTTTAGCACAGTATAGCACAAGGAGAATTTCCCTCACTGTCCTTCCCTGTCCCTAGAAACAAGGATTAGCACAGTAAAACACACTGACACTCTCCCTACCTATAGTTTTCTGTCCCTAGAAAAAATGTTTTTTTAAAGATGGTTGATGATCAATGCTTTAGCACAGTATAGCACAAGGAGAATTTCCCTCACTGTCCTTCCCTGTCCCTAGAAACAAGGATTAGCACAGTAAAACACACTGACACTCTCCCTACCTATAGTTTTCTGTCCCTAGAAAAAATGTTTTTTTAAAGATGGTTGATGATCAATGCTTTAGCACAGTATAGCACAAGGAGAATTTCTCTCACTGTCCTTCCCTGTCCCTAGAAACAAGGATTAGCACAGTAAAACACACTGACACTCTCCCTACCTATAGTTTTCTGTCCCTAGAAAAAATGTTTTTTTAAAGATGGTTGATGATCAATGCTTTAGCACAGTATAGCACAAGGAGAATTTCCCTCACTGTCCTTCCCTGTCCCTAGAAACAAGGATTAGCACAGTAAAACACACTGACACTCTCCCTACCTATAGTTTTCTGTCCCTAGAAAAAATGTTTTTTTAAAGATGGTTGATGATCAATGCTTTAGCACAGTATAGCACAAGGAGAATTTCCCTCACTGTCCTTCCCTGTCCCTAGAAACAAGGATTAGCACAGTAAAACACACTGACACTCTCCCTACCTATAGTTTTCTGTCCCTAGAAAAAATGTTTTTTTAAAGATGGTTGATGATCAATGCTTTAGCACAGTATAGCACAAGGAGAATTTCCCTCACTGTCCTTCCCTGTCCCTAGAAACAAGGATTAGCACAGTAAAACACACTGACACTCTCCCTACCTATAGTTTTCTGTCCCTAGAAAAAATGTTTTTTTAAAGATGGTTGATGATCAATGCTTTAGCACGGGGATATGCAATTAGTGGACCTCCAGCTGTTGCAGAACTACGATTCCCATGAGGCATAGCAAGACTCTGACAGCCACAAGCATGACACCCAGAGTCAGAGGCATGATGGGACTTGTAGTTTTGCAACAGCTGGAGGTCCGCTAATTGCATATCCCTGCTTTAGCACAGTATAGCACAAGGAGAATTTCCCTCACTGTCCTTCCCTGTCCCTAGAAACAAGGATTAGCACAGTAAAACACACTGACACTCTCCCTACCTATCCTTCTCTTTCCCTAAACTAAAGGAATCCAGGTTAAGCAAGAAAAAAAAATGTCACTGTCCCTGCCTATGCTTCTCTTTCCCTGCTCCGGAACACACTACACTAGGCCGCCGTGCTGGCGGCCTTTTATAGTGTGGGGCGTGTACTAAACACCCTCAGCAATAATTGGCCACAGGCATCCTGCCTGTGGCCAATCATTGCTCTCCTCGCTGCCGGCGCTGTGATTGGCCAAGCATGCGGGGTCACAGTGCATGCTTGGCCAATCACAGCGCCTGGATGATACTGCGATGGCGTAGTGCATTGTGGGCCGCGAATTAGGCGCGAACGGCCCAAATCGTTCGTTGTTCGGCGAACGATCGAACAGCCGATGTTCGAGTCGAACGTATGTTCGACTTGAACACCGAGCTCATCCCTACTCCTGAACACGAAAATGTCTCTTTCTTGTCAAGCCTATGTGCAATGATAGTAATAAAGGAAAGTTCTGACCTTATTCTGAAGAGCAGGATACTGTGATCTGTAGGTTGCTGGAACAAATAGTCTTAAAGGAGACTTGTCTTTGTTGATCTGATGCTCTACTCTGACGTGCGATGCTTTGCGCTGACGTGCGATGCTCTGTGCTGTCTTGCGATGCTCTGCGCTAACTTGCGATGCTTTTCGCTGACGTGCGATGCTCTGTGCTGACTTGCGATGCTCTGCGCTGACTTGCGATGCTTTTCGCTGACGTGCGATGCTTTGCGCTGACGTGCGATGCTCTGTGCTGTCTTGCGATGCTCTGTGCTGACTTGCGATGCTTTGTGCTGACGTGCGATGCTTTGCGCTGACATGCGATGCTTTGTGCTGTCTTGCGATGCTCTGCGCTGACTTGCGATGCTTTGCGCTGCCGTGGGATGCTTTGTGCTGTCTTGCGATGCTCTGCGCTGACTTGCGATGCTTTTTGCTGACGTGCGATGCTCTGCGCTGACGTGCGATGCTTTGTGCTGCAGGCTTTGGGCCTAGTGGCGGGGAAATAGCTGGCTGCAGTACGTGGCCTCTTTGTGGGTAGCGGTGCAGGCACTCTAACTCTGGACTTTGGCCTCCCACCATGCGTCTTTTTTCTTTCTCTAGGGATCGCAGGAGGGTTGGCGCTCTCTCTGTGACTATCTTGCCTTTGCCGTTCTGCCACTTTAAGAGTCGGCTGCAGTTTGACTAAAACACATGTCCTATGGCCTCTATGGTAGCTCCGCTGCTCAAATGCGCTCTTTACTGTGCAAGTTGAGGAGCACTATCGCTTCACCCTCAATGGGCTAATAGTTCCACTTTGGGCTAATAGTTCCACTGTGGCAGGCGCAGCACTATGAAGTGCCTTTATGCGCTGTGGCATTAGAAGAATTTTGATTTCTCTGATCTTTTAGTCCAAACAAGACTATCTGTTACTTTATAATTCCTCTAGCGCCGTTCTATGGAAGCAGTAGGTTTAAAGAGCACACCAAACCTTTAAGATAACTTCTTTATTCACTTCAGCTTTTCTTCTTATATAACACTGACAATTTAGCAGCAGGAAGTCCATGTACAAACACGTGTTGAATAAAGAATAACAAATGTCGGTTAAACTGTTCAATCTTGTAATTCTACATAAAATGGTAGATATATTTCTCTCTTCAGTATCTGTACTTTCACTTTAAAATACTTTATACACTTTATGATCTCTCTGGGACTTGCTCTATAATGCTGTTTGCTCTGATGTTTGCTCTGAAACTTGGTTTGAATCTGGTTTGATTGCTGGTTTGATTGTTTGCAAAGCTGGTTTGGTGGAACTACAAGTGAACACATAACTAGTTTCAGTATACAGTTCTAATCACATTATTAACAATAGGAACTTATATAACTGTATTAAATACCTATTTTGGCCACTTGCTTCCATAAAGCTGGACTCTGGATGGATCTGAACTGTTCAGCTCCACACTCTGATGTAAAATGCAATTCTAGACATGTGATATGAGATTTCCTAGACAGAACATGAGTGAAATGCTGGCTATGATTGGCCAGAGACATTTGCTCAGTGAGATTGGTTGTGATTGGCTAAAACTCCTGATGAGTCACAAAAGCTTAACTCTATGCTTTCTGGTTGCAATTCTGCTGTGTTATTAAACTTACTTTTCTGCATAGTATATAATAATCTTAAAGGCATATTTTTTCTTTTGCTTCTGTGAACACAATATACAACTGTTATATGACATCCATATATAAAGTCACAGTAAATAACTCTGCTGTTATCTCTCACAAATGAGCATATGCACTGTTTAAACATTATTAGCAGGTCTAGCTATATATGCATGTAAGCCACATTAGCAACCTAGGACAGGTCTTAGCTGGCCAGCTACAAGTCCCGCCTTGTTTTAAATAAGTCCTCCCAGCAGGCTGTGCGTGGCGCCATGCTCCTCCGCAGCACAGTGCCGTTGTGGGCCTTGTAGTCTATTTCTGACCCATAGCAATAGAGTCTCTGTCTCTCCGTACCACAGGGTCCGCCATGCATTGTTCTTATCATAGCTGAACCAAACAAATTGCAGCAGTAAGATATAAAAGGACAATGAAAAGAGTTAAGTTATTATAGGCACAAACTGTAGTCCATAAGCTTCGTGCAAAAGTGACACCTTGCTACAGCTATTTTTGATATTATGGTGTTTTTCTATAATAAAATTTAATGAAACTATTGTGACCTTCTTGGAAGGCCCTTATTTCCTTCCTATTTTTTCATATTTTAGCAACCTACCCTGACAGAAATTTCAGGCTGCTTTTATCTGATGTGTCAGAGAATTTGTCAGGAGTTATCAGGCTGATAACAGAGGAACAGTTCAGGAGAGAGCTATGGGACTTAGCTCTTTGAAGAGAGATAACAAAATACTGCAGATATATGTGCCCAGCTGAAATTTCATGAACTGGGTTTACATCCACTTTAAGCATTTTTATTGCATATTGGGACCAGGGACCTACAGCTCTGGTTTCCTAAAGTATGAGGCTACCAGTTACAGTATGTCAGTTCATTGGACTCTTGTCCACCTAATACTGGGTTGCAAAGTTGAAAACCTAAAAGTATTCATGACTCTGGGTTTCTTCTGTACATCTATGTCATAACTGTTTGTAACAGGAGAGAGTGCAGTGTCATGTGAGTGTTTTAAAGAGAATTTTAATAAAGAACTGTGAATTTATGGAAAACACTAGGGATTATTATCATTATTCTTTCTGATCCTGATATCTATAAAAGCCTGAATGTTCAGAGTCAATTGGATTGATAACCTTAAACCTTTGGGTGAACAAATGCTATTATACCAAATAGAAATATGGGATTTACCATATTAGGGTGACTTCAAACGGACCTGCTGCGTTTTGGCCGCAGTGCAGTGTACCCATGGTTTTGGTGCGGGTTACCTGCTCTTTTCTATAGAATTCTATTATGTCCTGTGGTTTTGGTGTATTTTCTGAAAGCGCACCAAAAGTCCTGCATGGAGGACATTTGGTGCACTTATAGAAAATGCACCAAATCTGTGGGACATAATAGAAGTCTATGGTATTGTGCAGCTAACCCTCACCAAAACCATGGGTACACTGTGCTGCATCCATGTGGAGGCCAAAGCATGGTGGGGCAGTGTGAAGCCACCCTTAGGTAAGAGTCTGGCCACTGTGGGTGAACTGCAATTCACAAAGTAGGGTGTTCTAACAAACAAAGCATGTGGAAATACAGTGAATAGTGGATGGCATAGGAAGAATATGTTGATACTGGTTTCACTGTGGATGCACTATATTACCAAATCACTGGGGTTGATTTACTAAAACTGGAGAGTGCAAAATCTGATGCAGCTCTGCATGAAAGCCAATCAGCTTCTAACTTCAGCTTGTTCAATTAAGATTTGACAAAAAAAGCACTGAAAACTGATTGGTTTCTATGCAGAGCTGCATCTGATTTTGCACTCTGGTTTTAGTAAATCAACCACACTGTTATTTAAAGTGTCACTTTGTGGATGTATTTTAAGGGTTTTGGATCACATGATATACTTTGATATAGTTTGTTATTTTTTTAGCACCAAAGCCACAGATATCATTTTAATAAAGCACACACATTTTGTCATATGTATTATTTATTACATCTTTTATTTATTTTGTGGTTAAAAACGTTAAGACTGCCCACCGCACATATACTGCGGCAGTGTGGTTCTATTGCGTAAAGCCACGTACCTGTACGTTGTTTCATGCAATAGATACTGTGGGCGTTCCACCCACGATCGCTGCACAGAAAGCGGGGGGAAGGCAGATCCCGTTCTGACAGGGGACAACATGGAGATCTGCTGTTCCTAGTGATCAGGAACAGCGATCTCTGTGTTGTCCCAGTAAGCCCAGCCCCCACACAGTTAGAACACACCCAGGGAACACAGTTAACCCCTTGATCGCCCCCTAGTGTTAACCCATTTGTTTAGCACTGATCACTGTAATAATGTGACTGGTCCCCAAAAAGTGTCACTAGGGGTCAGATTTGTCTGCCACAATGTCGCAGTCCTGCTAAAAATGGCAGATCGTCCGCCATTACCAGTAAATACATTAAGAAAAAATAAAAGTCCATAAATCTATCCCTTATTTTGTAAAAGCTATAACGTTTGCACAGACCAATCAATATACGCTTATTGCAATTTTTTTTACCAAAAATATATAACAGAATACATATTGGCCCAAACTGTTGAATAAATTAGTTTTATATATATATATATATATATATATATATATATATATATATATATATATATATTTGGATATGTATTATAGCAGAAAGTAAAAAATATTTTTGTAATCTATTTGTTGATAGGGCGAAAAATAAAAATCGCAGAGGTGATCAAATATCACCAAAAGAAATCTCTATTTGTGGGATAAAAAGGACATCAATTTTGTTTGGGTACAACATTGCACGATCGTGCAATTGACAGTTAAAGCAACGCAGTGCCGTATCGGAAAAAATGGACTGGTCATTAACCTCCTTAGCGGTATTCCCAAGTGTGACTCGGGAGAATTTTCAGTACCAAAAGCGGTAACCCCGAGCCACACTCGGGATCGCATTGCAGGATCCATGTACAGCTCTTACTTACCTTGTCCCCTGGATCCTGCCATGTCTCCCCACTGTGTGTGCGAGCCTTGTCTGCTCGATTCACAGTGCCGAGCTCCGTTCCCTGCGAGCATTGCAAAAAACACAGTATACATACAGTACACTGTAATCTTACAGATTACAGCAGTGTTTCTCAACTCCAGTCCTCAAGGCGCCCCAACAGGTCATGTTTTCAGGATTTCCCTCAGATGAAACAGCTGTGGTAATTACAAGGCAGTGAAACTGATCAAATCACCTGTGCAAAATAATGGAAAGCCTGAAAACATGACCTGTTGGGGCGCCTTGAGGACTGTAGTTGAGAAACCCTGGATTACAGTACTGTATCAAATAGTTTCACATCCACTTTGTCCCTAGTGGTCTGCCCAGTGCCCTGCATCCAGTTTTATATTATAAATACTGTTCTTTCTGCCTGGAAACTGGAGATTGTCCATAGCAACCAAAAAGTGTCCCTTTATGTCAAAAGTGGTTTTAGACCAGCTAGAAAACAGCGATAATAAATTAGAATCACTTGCAGAATTGAGCGATAGCGATTTGTGGGGAAATTCGTCATCAAACACTGAAAGTAATGACAGCGACAATTCTGCAACTGAGCAAATTTCAGTGTTTTTGATTTGATTACATCATTAAATAATTTTATTATTATTATATTATTATTTGTTATAATTATTTATAGTTATTTATTATATTATAATTTATGATTTTGTGTTTCAAACTTTATCATACCCGGGATGTCTACTAGACTCTTGTTTGGGCAGATTTAAGTGAGTTATTTCTAAGGATTACAGGCCTACAATATAAAATGCCAAATTTCTCCGGGGCAGTACTCAGGCCCCCATACCATTTTCATGGCCAATAACATGCATGTAAGCTTTTAAATTGGGGACTCTTCAAGTTCTGGTCCCATAGACTTCAATAGGGTTCGGAGTTTGGGTCCGGACTTTTTCCCTGTTTGGCAGTTCTGGTGGGAACAGAACCGAGGGGGGGGGGGAGTGTTCAACCAATATCTAATAGTGATGTGTGTGTGGAGGGTTTCAGGTCTGAACTTCCCATCTCCAGAGAAATAATAAGCATATGATGTTATGTTTAGCTGTATACCCATCGGGGCCAGGTTCCTTACCAGAGGCTAAAAATTGCATGCTATTTGTCCTCCATAAACGCAGCTTCCAGTTGTTTCAGAGTGTCATTGCAGAGTTTGGGAAGTCCAGCCCTGGATAATTAGTCAGCTATACAGGCTTTGTGGGTGGCAAGAGTTGGCTCTGGGTGTTCTTTTTTAACAGTGTATAAGCGCTGATAAAAGTCCCTCAATACTCAAGCAATATCCGTAGACCATAGTGCCTGTGGGTGTTTTCATTTTAGAAATACAAAGAGATAGATTTTTTGGAACGGAGTTAGCAGCCTGCTAGATTTATTGCCCCATTTATAAATCTCTCTCGCCCTACCAAATGAAAAGCACATTTATTCTCTAAGTGGAGAAGTGATTTCAATTCTTCTCGTTTTTTTTGTAAGTTGGAGAAAAACAGAAGGTTGATTAGTGTGTTTATGGATGCCTTCTAGCTCACCGGTTGTCTTGAGTGCTTTTTTTTTTTGCAACACCCCAAAGTATTGCTGGAGTGTTGAGGATAGAAACATTGAAAGGGTTGGAGAGAACAGGGTAATTTAGTTTCCAGTTGGTAGCCGACTGATGGCTGAATTGAGAGAGAAGTTTTTTCACCTGAATGATGCAGGATCTGATTGGTTGACCCATTGCACGGATTATAGCTATGGAGAGCTTATTCTCCTGATTCCTGTTCTATTCTGTGTTGATAGCATTGGAGTCCACATATTTTGGTAAGGACATTTAACCCTCTGTGTGGATAGGGGATATGTACACTGTGGTGATCTCTTGAATGGACCTTTCAGGGTTTATCCTATCAATATTCACCTTCGGTAAGGGAATCAGGAAGAGAAGCCTTGCGACTTCACTTACTGGTTCCCTAGTGCACATGCGCAAGTCGCGCTGCACGATCCGAATTGTCCATGCTGTCTTCTGGGACCCGTGTGTCTCCCAGAAGACAGTGGGGGGAACGGGAAGTGGTGTAGATACCCGCAGATAATGCGGCTATCTATGCCCAGAAGTGGGTGCAATTACCTGTATTAGACAGGTATCTGCTCCCCCTCCCCCTGAGGGGGAGCAGATACCTTATGGACTCTTATGTTTAATGATAAGCTCCCTTTAAGTACACCCCTCACATTTTTGTAAATATTTTATCTTTTCATGTGACAACACTGAAGAAATTACTCTTTGGTACAATGTAAAGTAGCGAGTGTACAGCTTGTATGACAGTGTAGATTTGCTGTCCCCTTAAAATAGCCCAACACAGCCATTATTGTCTAAACCGCTGGCAACAAAAGTGAGTACACCCCTAAGTGAAAATGTCCAAATTGGGCCCATTAGCCATTTTCCCTCCCCGGTGTCATGTGACTCGTTAGTGTTACAAGGTCTCAGGTGTGAATGGGGAGCAGGTGTGTTAAATTTGGTGTTATCGCTCTCACTCTCTCATACTGGTCACTGGAAGTTTAACATGGAACCTCATGGCAAAGAACTCTCTGAGGATCTGAAAAAAAGAATTGTTGCTTTACTTAAAGTTGGCCTAGGCTAAAAGAAGTTCGCCAAGACCCTGAAATTGAGCTGCATCATGGTGGCCAAGACCATACAGTGGTTTAACAGGACAGGTTCCACTCAGAACAGACCTAGAAGGGGTGGGAGGTCAGCCTGTCAGTGCTAAGATCATACGCCGCACACTGCATCAAATTGGTCTGCATGGCTGTCGTCTCAGAATTAAGTCTCTTCTAAATATGATGCACAAGAAAAGCTTGCAAACAAACAGATTAAGGACATGGATTACTGGAACCATGTCCTGTCGTCTAATGAGACCAAGATAAACTTATTTGGTTCAGATGGTGTCAAGCGTGTCTGGCGGGCAACCAGGTTTGGAGTACAAAGACAAGTGTGTTTTGCCTACAGTCAACCATGGGGGTGGGAGTGTCATGGTCTGGGTCTGCATGAGTGTGCTGCCAGCACGGGGGAGTTCATTGAGGGAACCATGAATGCCACTATGTACTGTAACATACTAAAGCAAAGCACGATCCCCTCCATTCAGAGACTGGGCTGCAGGGCAGTATTCCAACATGATAATGACCCCAAACACACCTCCAAGATGACCACTGCCTTGCTAAAGAAGCTGAGGGTAAAGGTGATGGACTGGCCAAGCATGTCTCCAGATCAAAACCCTATTGAGCATCTGTGGGGAATCCTCGAACAGAAGCTGGAGAAGCAAAAGGTCTCTAACATCCACCAGCTCCGTGATGATGGAGGAGTGGAAGAGGACTCCAGTGGCAACCTGTGAAGTTCTGGTGAACTCCATGCCCAAGAGGGTTAAGGCAATGCTGGAATATATTGGTGACTACACAAAATATTGACACTTTGGGACCAATTTGCGCATTTTCACTTAGGGGTGTACTCACTTTTGTTGCCAGTGGTTTAGACATTAACCTCCCTGGCGGTATGATTATTTCAGATTTTAGGTGCTGAAAGCGGTACCATTATTTTGCATGGAAATTTGCTGTTTTATATTGTAGACCTGTAATTCTTAAGAATTACTCACTTAAATCTGTCCAAACAAGAGTCTAGTAGACATCCGGGCATGATAAAGTTTGAAACACGAAATAATAAATTGTAATACAGTAAATAACTATGAAATAATTATAACAAATAATAATATAATAAATAATAATAAAAGTGTTTTTCAGTGTTTGATGACGAATTTCTCCACAAATCACTATCGCTCAATTCTGCAAGTGATTCTAATTTATTATCGGTGTTTTCGAGCTGGTCTACCACTTTTGATGTAAAGGGACACTTTTTGGTTGCCATGGACAATCTCCAGTTTCCAGGCAGAAAGAACAGTATTTATAATATAAAAATGCATGAGGGGCATTGGACAAACCACTAGGGACAAAGGAAGTGTGTAATTATTTTATACAGTACTGTAATCTGTAAGATATTGTGTGTTTACTTTTTTGAATTTGGCGCCGAACTCCGTCCCCGTGCATCGCAACGTCGCAGGAAATGGAGCTCGGCGCTCGACACTGTGAATCGCGCGAGGAGACACGGCTCGCAGACACAGCGGGGAGACATCACAGGATCCAGGGGGCGATGCGATCCCGAGTCTGGCTCGGGGTTACCACTAATGGTACTGAAATCTCACCCTGAGCCGGACTCGGGAATACTGCTAGGCAGGTTAATGGCGTGTTGAGTTATTTTGAGGGGACAGCAAATGTACACTGTTATACAAGCTGTACACTCATTACTTTAGATTGTAGCAAAGTGCTGTTTCTTCAGTGTTGTCACATGAAAAGATATAATAAAATATTTACAAATAATGTGAGGGGTGTACTCACTATTGTGATTTACTATTTATTTAGTTGGCACAAGTCACTTTATATCATAATCTTAGTGCACTTTTTCCTTTACATAATATTACACAATTTCTTGTCAGATTGTGGTGCTTACAGCTGTCTGTCTCAGTTGTTAATAGTGCAGTATAATATTATAATTTTTTACCATACTGTATAGCTGAGTGGGAAAGGGAATTAGGTAGTAAAATCTGCCAGGAAAACACATAAAATGCCCTTAGTTAGTAAAGTACAAGAAAAAAACTTTAAACTACAATCAAGATGGTATCAATATCCAGTTAGGCTGCACAGAATATTTCCTTAAAAGTCAAATATCTGCTGGAGGTGTCAAACACTCCTGGGCACATTGCTCCATTTGTGGTGAACATGCCCAAGAATTGCACCCTTTTGGACAACTGTTTTACTTTCTCCATCAGCTCATTCCCCACAGTTATTACCTTTTGTATCAATGAACTCTCCCTCCTAGATTGTAAGCTCTATTGAGCAGGGTCCTCTGATACCTCTTGTACCAAATTGTAATGTAATGCCGCGTACACACGACCCTTTTTAATGACGAGAAAAATGAATTTTTTTAAAATGGTCATTAAAAATGATCGTGTGTGGGCTTTCCAGCATTTTTCCCGATGAGAAAATCGCAGAGAATCACGACGAGAAAAATTGGAACATGCTCTAATTTTTCACGTCATTTTTTACATCGTCGTTTTTCTCGTCATGAAAAATGGGCGTGTGTGGGCTTTAAGGACGTGAAAAAAAATGTGCATGCTCAGAATCAAGTATGAGACAGGAGCGCTCATTCTGGTAAAACTAGCGTTCGTAATGGAGATAGCACATTCATCACGCTGTAACGGACTGAAAAGCACGAGGCTGAAAAGCGCGAATCGTCTCTCAACAAACTTTACTAACATGAAGGGTGGCGCCATCCGAATGGAACTTCCCCTTTATAGTGCCGTCGTACGTGTTGTACGTCACCGCGCTTTACTCGAACATTTTTTTCCACGATAGTGTGTAGGCAAGGCAGGCTTGAGAGGAAACACGAAAAATCACGTCGAGAAAAATTCTGTTTTTTTCAATGACATTAAAAACGGTCGTGTGTACGCGGCATTACTGTAATGTCTGCCTTCATTTTGTTAAGCGCTGCACCAACTGTTGTCGCTATATAAATCCTGTATAATAATAATAACTATACAGTATTTGATGTAAAGAAATTTATACCCGAATAGAGAAGCTGCTCATACGCCACAGGTAGCATTGCTGTAGATCCTTCCAGGCTCTGCTAGGGAGATCAAGGCGGGGCTCCTACACTTTTGTTTGTTAGCCGTAAGGGCTGTAACTGTAATACCAAGATTTTGGAGATCTCCTGACCCCCTGGGAATAGTAGAGTGGATAAAGGAAATGCAATATTTGCGGAGAATGGAATAAATTAGTGTAATGATAAATGACAATAGCGAAAAATTTCTCACAGAATGGTCCTCAAGGAAATCTTTCTTTGCATCCTCGAAGATGAGGGAGTTGTTGGAAGTGGGTTACACTGAAAATTAGTTTTTTGGGGCGTGGGGGCATGGGTGGAGGTGATGGGAGAGAGAGGAGAGAGAATTATCCGTTTTTTTTTTTATTCCCTGAGTGGCTGAGGGTTTATGGAGCAGGAGATGTTTCAAGAATTCTTCCCCTTCTGGGAGACTATAGATGTCTATATGGGCCTTTATTTGATAATGTAGATTGTGGTGGATTTATTCAGAACTAGAGAGACACATCATTGAAGACTATGTGAAAGGTTGTGTTTGTGTTAATACTGATACAAAACTTCAATAAAGATTATAATGATGGACATATATATATATATATATATATATATATATATATATTTCTGCTGCATACCATTTATTTTATAGGATATTATGGATTTGTTTTTCCTATAGCTTTATTGTACCCTCTATAACTACTTTATCTTGTTTCAAAGCCATTCTATCAACTTTTCTGTGGTGCAATACAATTATGCTTACTACCATTTAAATGCATAATAATCATTTTATTGAGCAGGTTCAAATGACAGCCAACATGTTACATCTTTACAAACAATATAATTTCTAATGCATGGAATATATTATAATTTATACATGACATAGTGTAAAAAAATATATAATGTAGCATGTTTTGGAAATCTGCCAAATAGATCAAAGGATGGGATGCAATTTGCTAGCATATAGTGCATGGTACAGAAACAAAAATAGAAAGTTTGACTTAATTTAGATATTTAAAATTCTGTAATTTCATCAGCTTCATTTAGGTATTCATCATCCTCAAAAGCAAGATTAACCTGAGCCCCTGACTCTTCATTGACTGCCTTCATGTTGATGTTTTCGTTGGTGCTCTTTACAGGTGCATCACTGTCATTTGTATTGTCATTGTATGCCAGATTTATTTGACCTTTGATCTTATCACTTTCCTCCTGTATTTCACGATCTTCACTTGTCCTGAATTCCTGTTCATTGTCAATTTTATGATAGAAATTCTCATTAAGTGCCATGTTTAGTTGGTCTCCAGGTTCATCAAATGAAAGACGTATAGATCCGTGGTTTGAGCTGTTTCTTCCACTTTCAGCGGAATCAGATGACTCTATAAATCTATCCTTCTTTTTTCTGTAAATGGAAAGCACATAGCAAATTATTAAAATAGAATTGTGGTCAAAGGTTATTTATGATACAGTCTGTCAATAATAGTAAAAGAGCACTAATTGTTTATCTGAGCCGCCTGTAATGTAGCATTAGTTGTTTTTGATCCTTCCAGTTGACCTGTTGATTTTTAACTTTTTTCAGAAGGGTGACAACACTGTTTACACTCTAGTGAAATCGCTACAATGTTATACCCCTGAACCTGGACATTCCCCCTGTAAAACTGAGTCTGCATGTAAATGTGAATACAATATAAATAAAAGCATGTGAAATTAAAAAGTATTTCAAATATTAAATACTATTATTACAGATATTAACCACATATCATTACTAGTGTAGCACACAGACCCTTTTCTCCTGCCTACCTTCACTTTTCAGAGATAAAGGCACACCGTGCCACATGCCCGTATCCTCCTGGTATAAGAGGTTGAGCAGTGTTGTTACAATTTTGGGTCCTGCAGCGAGTTACCTCCCCTCCATTGGTTCTCGTCCCCAGAATATAGGGAAAAGTCTGTTCTTTTCCCCGAAAGAAGGCCAATGTCCAGACAATGTTCAAACTCCAAACAGACGAGTTTATTTTTATCTTGCTTGAAACAGATTTGGGAATAGGTTGAAGAAAGTGACAAAAGCAGGTATGGAGACAGGTTCAGGCACGCGGCACCCAGTTACCCTATTCTTCACTCAAGCCTGAGTGTGAATTGCTCACCCGGATAGATCCCTCTCACAGTTCGAGCAGCCGGAGTGAAGCACGAACAGTTTCCTTAAGTTAGTCCCCTTCACGGACAAGTCCAAGAGATCCTCTGCCACAGAATCCTTTAGTTACTGAGTTAGAACTTTGAAACTCCCATAGATTAATAAAGACCATAGGTGTCAATGAGACACACTACAGGAGCTATACTGCAACTCACGAATCCTTCCCTCTGAGAGGTAACCAGGCCTCTCCTTCACCGTGAATTCCTTCACCGATCCATCGGACAGGTCCTCCCCCAGTTTCCTCTCCTTCAGAGCGGGCCACCCTCACACGGGTTCCCTGGGACTCCAGTGTGTTGATTGTAGACCCAGTTGAAGGTACTGGGCCTACCTGGAACTTCGTAGCCTCGGGCTAATGGTGCCCGAGACTCCTCGACCAGTTCACGCACCCCAGGCCAGCAAGGCCAGCGGGTGCGACTTCGCCACAGGGGGACCTCCTGGGAATCTCCCTGGCACACCACCACAATGGGGCACACTCCACTCCACTCTCCTCCTCTCTTATTCTCCTCTTCTCCTCTTCTCTCTATGGCGTCTCCCCTTTATGTACCCTCTCCCAGCATGCACAGCAGGCTGAACTCCGCCCACCACACGGTAGCCAAAAGAGGACACCCAATCACACCACAATGTCACCAGTGGTTCAACCCAAGACCTGGGCAACAGCGCCACCACAGGCCCAGGGGAACTATACACCAGACAACAACATGGCAGGGCAGAGTCAATATTAAACAGAATTGTAGAGTCTGAGCCATACTATTGCTCAGACTGCCCCTAAATTTACAACATAGCGACCCCATTTTTGGGGTTCCCGCTACACTAGAATAGGACATTTGTTTGGTAAAGTGTTCCTTTAAATCCAACCATGAGTTATAAAATATAATAATCAAATGTCATTTTATGTATGACCTCCAAGTGATATGCTTTATTTTCACTTTGGTAGCCAACACTGTTTAATTAGAACATGAATTACTATAGTAAAACGAGAGTCAAAACTGCTACTCGTGGTAAGTGTGAATCAACTGGAACCAGAAGCTGTGGTAAGACTAGGCTCCAATAAACAACTTATTTCATGTTTTTAAATATATCAATCGGTTTGCACAGTGTTAGCTTAACTAGACATGCAGGAAAAAAGTATATATGTGCCAGATACACTATACTTGCTTATATAATATCCTGTGTGTGGAAAAAATATACATACTTGGCTTTCAAGTAGAAGTATGCAGCAACAATAAACACAAAGCTGATGACGAAGACTCCAAGAACGACACCAATCACAATGTATATAACTGTGTTGTTAACTAGAAGCAAGAAAAAAAGGAAACATTTATTAGAATGGGGCAATTTTAACAATACCAAGTATGTAAAAAAAAATATGATGATAAAATTATAGCAACAATAATAATTGAAATGTTGTAAATACTAAAACAACAACTAGATATCTCTTTAACCCTTTCAGCAGGGGGTTTTACACATACTCAGTGTGTGTATACCGTATCTGACAAGTAGACTATCACCTGTCAGATGACAGCAGTCTGGCACATCTGGTGGCATTAGATTGCTTTCACACACCCTGGTAATGGGTGCCCCCACTATGTATCTCTGGCTCTGCTTGACCATCTGTGAGCCTGGGACCGGCATAGTGGGTGTTGCTGGGTAGGAGATAGAGCTGAGTGGACACATGTCTGCTCTCCTCCCCTTCTTGTTGCTGACCCTGAAGTGACATGTTTTATGTCATTTCCGGGTCTCCCTGTCAGCTTCCCCGGCCAGCATGGCCCTGAAAGAATGTAATGCAATGTGATCTGCGCAGTGGAGTACAGGGGAGTACAGGGGAGACATAGACCCTAGATGTCTCATTAAGGCGAAGTTGCCCTTATGTGATGAAAAAAAGTTAAGTAAAAAAAATAAAAATGATTTTATATTGTTAAAAAAATGAAGGTTACTCCCAAGCATATAAAATCTCCTACCATAAAAAATTGAGACCCCCACCCCCACATATACGCTCACACAAATGTAAATGGCGCCTACGCAATAAAACACTGATTGCAATACACATGTTACATAATGCCACGAATGCCTGAGTGAGAATAATATTTCTACTACCAGACCACCTATGTAACTCTAAAGTTTAAACCAATGACCTATATGGGGCTTTCAAAATATCACCTATAGAAAATATAGGGTATTGAAGTTTTTCGCCATGACATGTTGGGTATCTATTTACTTTGTGCAATTTCATCGATTATATTTTACCAAAAATGTTTGCAATTAATTGCATTTGTGTGCCCTAAAATTAACTTTAGTTAATTTTTTTACCAAAATGTTGTGTTTCCTAATTGCTGGTTTAATCGTGTAACATAAAAAACTGGAACTACCGCTATTTTATTCTATAAGGTATCTGCTTTCAGAAAATATATAATATTTTAGGGGATTTATGCAATCTTCAGGCATAAAATATTTTTTTAAACGTGTGTAAAAAAATGCAAAAACGACTCTAACAGCGAAAGGGTTTAAAAGTGCACAGTCCAGTATGGCCAGCAGATGATGTCTGTGCCAGACTAAAAGATGGATTGGTTGCTACAGGTTATTGAATATTACTGCTATTTGTAGTATTTTATTAAATAACTGCCAATAATATTTTTTGGCACAGTGCAGAAGAGTTCTGGCCATCCATGGTCAAATACAAAATATTTTATCCAGAAAAGCGAAAGCTGTGACCTTATTTCATTTAAGCGACACAATTACTGCATACTCTATCCTAATGATTGCAAAAAGATGTACCGTACATATTTGTGGCATAAATTAACTGGTAACTTACTTTCATTCTCCTCCTCACAGTAGGTCCCTTTGTGGGTGCTGGGGCACATACAGCGCATGCCATCAGTCATATTGTCTGTTCCTGGCAATTCCACACAGGTACCACCATTCTCACAAGGGTTTTCCAGACATGGGCTTGCTGTAATCACAACATACAATATTAGAAATTTGTACAATACATTTTGAAATGTTATTTCCCAAAGATCTGTAGCTTTTGGTACTTCTGAAAGTCATCTGTGCCATTGTTGTTGCAAACTCCAGATTACTTGTAAAGGAAGCTTCACTATTTTGTACTGCGCAAATGTCATAAGCGGCCTATTGTTTTTACTTCTAATTCTGATAAAAAGGATTATAAGCCCACTTACGGATATAGCATCCACGAATCTGACTGGCTGTAGTACATTCCTCCCATTCTTTACACTGCATGTCCTCACAAACTACAGAGGAAGTATCTGCGCAAGTGCAGTTCTGTGAACAGTCATCTGTAATGAAGCGATCGCCAATCTGCAAGAAACAGATTAAATACAAAATGTTATTATACTAAAGTAAATATAGGCTTAGCCTAACAGTTTCAACCCTGGAAGGATTTGCCCCCTTAAAGACCAGGCCATTTTTTGTGATACAGCACTGCGTTGTTTTAACTGACAATTGCGCGGCCGTGCGACACTCTACCCAAACAAAATTGATGTCCTTTTTTTCCCACAAATAGAGCTTTCTTTTGGTGGTATTTGATTACCACTGCAGTTTTTATTTTTTGCGCTATAAACAAACAAAGAGCGACAATTTTGAAAAAAAATAATTTTTGTTTACTTTTTGCTATAATACATATACCAAAAAAAAAAAATGGCGTGGAGTCCCCCTAAAAATCCATACCAGACCCCTTATCCGAGCACGCAACCTGGCCGGCCGCAGGGGAAAAGGGGGGACGAGAGAGCGGCCCCCCCTCCCTCCTGAACCGTACCAAGCCACATGCCCTCAACATGGGGAGGATGTCCCCATGTTGATGGGGACAAGGGCCTCATCCCCACAACCCTTGCCCGGTGGTTGTGGGGGTCTGCGGGCGGGGGGCTTATCGGAATCTGGAAGACCCCTTTAACAAAGGGGACCCCCAGATCCCGGCCCCCCCTATGTGAATTGGTAAGGGGTACGTTGTACCCCTACCATTTCACGAAGAAAGCGTAAAAAAATGTTTAAAAAAACACACAAACACCTTGAAAAAGTCCTTTATTAAAAAAAAAAAAAAAAAAAAACATTCCAGCGGTGAAATCCAGTGTCCCGCGGCGATCCCGATGTCCAGCGCTGTCCTTCATTGGTTGTGCCTGAGCGGACCTGATGGGGAACTCCCTCTCAGTATTTTAAATGTATAGACCGCCCCTTCTAAAGTTCCCCATCAGGTCCGCTCCCTCGGTATGTCGGACCCGCCTACGTCATTGGCTTGAGCGGGGAACTTCCTTCACTGTGTAATTTAAATTTACATAGTGAAGGAAGTTCCCCGCTCAAGCCAATGACATAGGCGGGTCTGACATACCGAGGGGGCGGACCTGATGGGGGACTGCTCTCACTTTGGTAATACATGTATAGACCCGCCCCTTCTCATGTTCCGCATCTGGTCCGCTGAGCGGACCTGATGGGGAACTTTAGAAGGGGCGGGTCTATACATTTAAAATACTGAGAGGGAGTTCCCCATCAGGTCCGCTCAGGCACAACCAATGAAGGACAGCGCTGGACATCGGGATCGCCGCGGGACACTGGATTTCACCGCTGGAATGTTTTTTTTTTTTTAAATAAAGGACTTTTTCAAGGTGTTTGTGTGTTTTTTTAAACATTTTTTTACGCTTTCTTCGTGAAATGGTAGGGGTACAATGTACCCCTTACCAATTCACATGGGGGGGGGGCCGGGATCTGGGGGTCCCCTTTGTTAAAGGGGTCTTCCAGATTCCGATAAGCCCCCCGCCCGCAGACCCCCACAACCACCGGGCAAGGGTTGTGGGGATGAGGCCCTTGTCCCCATCAACATGGGGACATCCTCCCCATGTTGAGGGCATGTGGCCTGGTACAGTTCAGGAGGGAGGGGGGGCGCTCTCTCGTCCCCCCCTTTTCCCCTGCGGCCGGCCAGGTTGCATGCTCGGATAAGGGGTCTGGTATGGATTTTTAGGGGGGACTCCACGCCATTTTTTTAAAAAATTTGGGGTGGAGTTCCCCTTAAAATCCATGCCAGATCTGAAGGGCCTGGAATGGATATTTGGGGGAACCCCACGTCAATTTTTTTTTAAATTTGCGGCAGGGTTCCCCTTAATATCCATTCCAGACCTGAAGGGCCTGGTAATTGAATTCTGGGGAACCCCCTCTTTTTTTTTTTTTTTTTATCAATGACTTTTGTATGTATTGCCGGGAGCCGACAATTCATTAATAGCCGCGAGTCAGTTTTAAAAGACTTTTTTTCTTTCAAAAATGACATTTTTTGGAGGGACAGTTCTAAGCACGGGAAACATGCGCCACTTCACATGCATATCATACACACCCCCCAGGTACGAAATTTAAAGGAATATTTCACTTTTATTTTTTCATTTTAAGCATTATTAAAATCACTGCTCCCAAAAAAACGGCCGTTTTTAAAACTTCTTTTTGCATTGATACATGTCCCCTGGGGCAGGACCCGGGTCCCCAAACACTTTTTAGGACAATAACTTGCATATTAGCCTTTATAATTAACACTTTAGATTTCGAACTTTCGAGTCCATTGTATTTAATAGGGTTCTAAAGTTTACACGAACATTTTGTCTGTTCGCAGGTTCTGGTGCGAACCGAACAGGGGGGTGTTCGGCTCATCCCTGCAAATGACACTTTTTGGGGACCAGTGACATTATAACATTGATCAGTGCTATAAAAATGCACTGATCAATGTAAAAATTACACTGGCAAGGAAGGGATTAACACTAGGGGTAGCGATCAAGGGGTGAACTGTGTTCCCTGGGTGTGTTCTAACTGTAGGGGGAGTGGGCTCACTGGAACATGACAGATCACTGTTCCCGATCACTGGGACAGTAGATCTCTGACATGTTCCCTGTCAGGACAGGGGGTCTGCTTTGTTTACAATGGCAGATCCCCGTTCTGTCACTGTACTAGGTGATCGCAGGTCGCCGAGAGACATCAAGTCTGCCTGACCCGCGGACATGCTTCCGCAGCGTGAGAAAGAGCCCGCCGCCGCCGGCGTGCGCCTGCCCGCAACTGCACCTGCGCGAGCCACCGTACATGTACGGCGACTCGTGCAGGGCTGCGAACCTGCCGCAGTATATCTGCGTGAGCTGGTCAGCAAATGGTTAAAGTAAACAATATATTTTTTTGCCCTAAACTGACTCTCAAGGAGGCATTCCATGAGGAAACTATTCAAGTTACATAAGATTTACAAATCTCTATAATATGTAAAAGGTTATGCACATGAGTGTCTGTGGACATGTTGTTGCTAAATGATTTGGTTCAGTAAATATAGCCTACACTTTATACATCAATCAGTGAGGGTTGGTTCACTTTGCAAGGGATTTGAACTTTGAAAGGAAAGTTGCACTCTGCATGAAGATTTTCCCCAGAGCTTAGTGAATGGGGTGAAATTTCATCTTGCAAAGAATACCCAATCACATACAAGGAAAAAAAAATGTTTTTCAATAGTTACAGGGGGTCACAAAGCCCAATATAATGTAGAATCTAAGGACATCATGGGCATAGATTGTCAGCATTGAAACCTTTCAGAGAATATTAGTGAATGCCCACTAAATAGTTAAAAACAGATATATGAGTATGCACAAAAAGACATTTGGGGGAATTCAATAAAGCTGCTGCACCACTTTTCTGGCGTTATTCCCACTTGTTAGTGTATTGCATCAAATTCATTAAGCTTTTACGACACTTTTGGCTCTGACAGCGATTCGTGCACCAAATTCAGGTAGTTCTAAAATGCTCCACTTTTTTATTGTGTCTCATTTAATGAGCTAAATTCAAAAGTGGAGCTAATTAAGATCAAATCCCTTTTGGCGTACAGTGAGAAAAACGGTCTCAGACAGATTTTGCAAAAGTGTCTCTCGTGCAGGGTGGAGCTCAGAACCATGGTCAGGTTATTACTAAAAGCTTAGTACACACATGACCAATAAGTACGCTGGCCGTTCTGAATACCTGGATCCAGGATTGGAGATTTCATCCCACCTGGATCACTTTGAAATCTCCAGGCTCCAGGTCCCAAAACGAACAAAGAAAACACTGAGGAAGCCAGATTCCTCTTCATGTCACATGCTCCCTGGATACCCTCAACCCATTCGGTTGAGAATTCTGAGTCACAACCTCCTTCTAGACCTTGCCAGGGCAGAGCTCTGCCACAGCAGGTATATAAAAATATGTGCATTCTTTACCATTTTGAATGCATGAGAAACACTTTTTCAAAATATGATTTCGCCAGTCTTTATAAATCCAGAGAGTTTGGTTACTGCTGCATGTTACTGCTATCTTGCCATAACAGACTATATATCTACCAAAATGTTAGTTTAGGTTTAGCTTTAGTAAATGTATTCAGTGCAACGCAGCAATGGTATTTAAATATGTATAATCTAAATATGAGTGTTATTACCGTGTAGTATTTATTGAGGTAAGTACAGCCACAATCTTTGTATTGCACACAGTCAAATCCACTAAGTATGTATCCAGGCTCACACTGGCATCCTTCATAGCATGGTGCCTCACATTCAGACTCTGATGCCATGTTGCTGCAGGATGCAGGACAGGCACTTGTGCAGTCCTTGTAAATGCTGCTAGCAGTGCAGGTCAAAGCTGTTTGAAAAAAATAAAGGAGTTACAACTATGGAGTGTTTATTATACCCCAAGTAGAAGGAATCTGTGGAGAGGTATACCTAGAGTGGTAGGAATATTAAGGAAGTATGCATTCATAAATGCTTACCACATCCAGTCTTTTCTCTCCAGCCATCAACATTGGTTTCGTTTTGCTGGCAGGTATATGCGTACTGCTCAAGATTAATACATAGCAACTCTTGGCTTTGGAACTCAGCACATGTGTCAAAGATACAGTCCCTTTAAATATAATTATAAAGGTTATGAGTGATGAACACAAACAATAAGATATTATATTAGAAAAATATACACAAACAACTTACACAATGAAATCATCTGGTGGCACAAATGGAATACAGTTTCTAAATGGTCCAAGAGGGTCTCGCATAACTCCACAGAATGAAGAGCTGTTCACAAAAGCCAGGCCTGATGCTGAACAGGCAAAATTGTCTCCTGTGTTTAATATGATATCTTGTTCTTCTAATGGCATGACAGCAGCACGTCTGCAGAAAAAAATAAGTTTGTATGATTTTGTTTCACAAGATAAATATTATATTTCTTTTAGTTAAGGGCAAAGTAAGGCTTTTTCTCAAAACATTATTTTTTTTATGTAGCGGGGTGCTAAATTTAGGGGAAGTGTTGGGTGGTAGTTATGCCTAAACACCCTAATTGTTAGAGTTCTTGCAACCATTTTTGTCTGCAGGGAGAGCATTGGTGTGTAGTTCCCTGTGGCCTGCAGGTGGCGCTGCCATAGTAGGCTAGGGTCGAACCGCTAATCCAGTGCTGTACCTTGTGTGTCCCCTCTCGGCAGCCGTACGGTGGGTGTGGTAGGCATGCTGTGCATGCTGGGAGAGGATATAAAAGGGGCAGACGCTGCCTGTTCAGGGTTCATTGTCGGGGGTCCTACCCCAGGGAGGTGTGCGTTCCTGTCCGTCCTGGGCACCTTTGGCCCAGGGGTGGAGATCCGTGGATCAGTCCCAGGCACCTTTAGTCCTGGGGCTACAACAGAGGCTTGGGCCCAGCATCTTCGGCTGGAGCCCACCAAGGATCGAGGAGTCTCAGGGTGCCGCCTTGCGAGGAGACCCGTATCCTAGATGAGGAAGCCGGGGGAGGAACCGCTCCGAGGGACTGGTGCAGAAGTCACGGTGAAGGAAGAGTCCCGGTAACTCTCTGGAGGGATGTCTTCTCCTTAATAGAGGCCAAGTTCACCAGGTCTGTGGCAGAGACCAAGTTCACAAGGTCTGTGGCAGAGACCAAGTTCAGCAGGTCTGTGGCAGAGACCAAGTTCAGCAGGTCTGTGGCAGAGACCAAGTTCACCGGGTCTGTGGCAGAGACTTTGGGTAAAGTTTGAGTACCATATCAGCTGCTAGTCCCAAGCTAGGGAGACTATCCAAATGGGCTGAGTCTGCTTCAGAATCGGAGCAGTGAATTGGGTTACGTTTGTGCCTGGACCTCTTCCACACCTTAAGCTGTCCTGTCCTCCCTCCAACCTTTTCTGTCAGAGACTGTGTTTTACAAGAAAATAAACTCTACGTTGGAGTTGCAGTTGGTGTGGACATTCAAGTTACTGTGGGTATACAAGGACTTGTCTTTATTTAATATAGAGGTGAGAAAAATTCTCTGACTGTCTGACTGTGGAGGACCCATCAACAACACCGCTCAACCTCTTCACACAGGAGGGTACAGGCTTGTGGCGCGGTGTGCCCCTCTATTCCTGCGAGGAGCCGAACAAGGCAGGTAAAGAGAGGGGTGGGTGCGCTATATTTAATTTAAGCTTATCCATCTAAATCTGTTAACAGTTAAGTGCATGAATGGCTTAATTAGTAGGTAATGTTGCTTTACAGTAAACCCCCAATAGTTCTGTATTTCGCTAGAGCAAGTAGCACCATCATTACATGACATATCACCTAAACAGGATGGATGCAGCCTGTCCATCACTCCACCACTCTGTGATATCACTGTCAAGCTCCACTGCCTGCCTGGAAATCAGGTGAGACTGTGGCGCACCCTGGCAGTTGAGAGAATGAGAAGTTACATCACAGAGCAAGGGTGGCTGGAGGAAGAACGGGGTGCTGAAATTTGCATATTTGCAAATTTAGGGCAGTTCTCAGTTCTTAGATTTGGATCAGTGCAATTTTGCATAGACTAATAAAGATACTTGGTCTGTACTACCTGATATACTGTACATGCCTTTAGATTTAATTGCACTACATGGTGATATGTGTACTTTTAGAAACTATTGCTACTTAATTTAAATCAACATCTACGTTCTCTGTGTGGGTGTTTACTAGTATGCCTTCTTTCAGTGATGGCAGTTCCAAGCTTACATTCATGTGCACACAGATATTAAATTGCCCAGCAATGCAAAGAAGTATCGCAGGCAGTGTAAACATAATAAAAAATGGTAAAAGAAAGTTTGCATGTCTCTTTAACCAAAATAATCTACCTCCTGGCATCTTATTCTAGAAGTTTGTTTCCACTTCATAAAATATGTATTATTAAAAAAAGAAAGACTTTGCAAGAAACAGGAATGGTTACAGTACACTGTATTTTCAGATTTTTTTTTTTTTTTTTATCATTGAGATTTTAAAATCCAAATGTTGTCATTATTCATTATAATAAAGCATGAACATTCTAAATAATTCAAATACAGAATTATACTTTTGAGACATACAGTGTCAAAGAAAACTAAACTTCAGCATCATTCAATAACTCCACAAGTATGACATACCTGACTTTAGTAGCTGGCTTAATTGACTTAATATTCCAACTTTCACCAAATGTATTCACATCACCAATCAGTCTGCCGTCAGGATTGGTAAAGTCATTTGATGTTCGTCCATCATAGTTGCCACAAAGTCCCTGAAGCAGACTTTGGTAGCTGCTTGGTACAATAATTTCTAATTTAAAAATAGCAAAACAAATGGACAACATGTTCATTACTGGTGTATAAACTTTGTGTCTCTTTAAATGTATTGTAATCTAAACTTGAACCACATTTTTTTTATTATTATTACAAAAATGAATCATCATGCGGTCAATATTTTATGAATCTTGAACCATGCCGTAAATAATCCCACTTTTTAACACGTACATACAGAAAACCTTAATGATAACAGTTATCAATTCTTACTTTCACATTTTAACATAACAGACCTTTTGGTTGCAACTGTATGTATATCAACAAATATAGGCTGTGCTTCAATGTGTTCCTTCCAGAAATGGCTATTTACTGTTTTATTGAATGCTATGAAACAAACTGTAACATCAGGTTGTGTCTGCAGGCTAAATTTGAATATGGTTTGTTTACATGTTGTGCACTATTCTTTCTTGACACATTTTGCTAAGCTTTAAACTTGTGCCCTGCTCATCACTCTCTTTCCAACCTGTGTGGTGTTTCCACCATTTCTGTTTGGCACTGGATGAAACACACTCATCCAATCGTGATCAGTTTTTGTGTCTTCAAGTATTTAACTTAGCTTTTGTCTAGCCAAGTCCATTCCCATGATAATCCCTTGTTCCAACCCAAGCTGCTTGGTTGCTAGCATTATGCTAGCTGTATGATTAGCTGTTGAGTTGCATCTATGTCAATGTGGTAGCTCATTTGATTTAGAGCCTATTTGTTTACCTTAAAGTGGTTGTAAAGTCAGCAGCAGCTCCCCCGACCCCCTAATATTTACCTGAGCCCCATCTAGATCCAGTGATGTTGCACAAGAGACTCGTCTGTCTGGGACTCCCCTCCTCATTAACTGAGACAGCAGCGAGGCACCATTGGCTCTCGCTGCTGTCAATCAAAGTCAGTGAGCCAATCATGAGAGAAAGTGGGCGGGGCCGGACCATGGGACCACGTCTGAATATACACAGGGAGCTAAGGCTTGGCTTGGGTGCCCCCATAGCAAGCTGCTTGATGTGGAGGCACTCGGCAGGAGGGAGAGGCGAGGAGCACCGAAGAGGGACCCGAGAAGAGGAGGATCTGGGCTGCTCTGTGAAAAACCACTGCACAGAGCAGGTAAGAATAGACATGTTTGTTATTTTTAATGAAAAAAAACGAGACTTTAGTATCTCTTTAAGCCTGTCTCTGTTGGTCAGTATGTTACTGTTTGTCCCTGTTGTCTCACCTGAAAGGGCTGCAACCACATAACACTATCTACATCATCAGGAGTTCTGACAAAGATCAGGAACTACCCACTGATGGTAAGCCATTAACATCCACTGGTACCACACTGGTACCACAAACACTAGTTACTGTTACCTCTGTATATCATTTTTGTTTAGTCTTTGTCTGTTATCACAGTTCTGACTTTTACTTTTGGCTCACTTTCTCCTCTGACATTTCATCTCAGCTATGCTTTAGAATCTAAAGTTTTGATCATGATGTTAACTATGCTACTGCTGGTTCTAAGACATGATGGAATAGATCTTTATATATACTGAGGAAGTCACATGACCAGCGGCGCAACACATCGGGTGAGGCTTGTAACATCCCGTTCTGTCTGATGGAACCTGGAAGTGTGGTAAGGAGTCAGTGATTTGACCAATTACTTTTACTGTGTATACATTTTACCTTTATGTAAGTGCATTATATGAAGATAATAAAGTGTTTTTAGCCATTTTTATGTTTTGTGCTATGAGTCTATCCCCCTTCTGTATTTAAATGACACCTGAAGGGGAGGCAGGCCTCTTAAAGGGTTGTTAATAGCTGGGTGGAGGATCCACAAACTTTAATATTTATCAAGCGTTTTTGACCTGTTTTAGGTCAAACTTAGAAGTGAGTGAGCACTGCACCCAGAGGTGGATTGGTGGTTTATTTCTCTGGATTTTTTACGGGAGCACCTTACTACTACTTTTTTTATTATTTATTCCATATAAAGTTTAAAATCATACATGTGTCATAAAAACAAGCACAATATACATACAGCGTCCACTTCATCAGGAGACAGCCATAGTATTTAGGCATTTGTGGGAAAACCATGTCATAAACAAGATTATATATATATATATATATATATATATATATATATATATATATATAGTAAAATTCCATAATTAGTATATAATTCACCTGCAGGATGGACATACTTACATATGATCGTGGGGAAATGGCAGAAAAAAGGGGGGTCCTTATAAATGAAGGCCTGGCCCAAGAGCCTTCTCCTCTAAGTGTTATATGGGGCTGGGTTGAAAAAAAAAGCCCAGGTTACCAGGCCAATAATGACGGCAGGCCGCCTCCAAGGTGCAGCATGCAATACCACCACCATGCATGCGCATGACTTCAGCAAAACACATCTGAAGCATGCGCCAGAACCACACACCAAGGGGTGATGGACCAGTGGGTCAACGGTCACACGGGCACAATGTGGGACCTTTTGTACATTGTTTTTTTGCACTTCAACTCATGTCCATCCTGCAAGCGAATTATATACCAATTATGTAATTGTACTTATATATATATATATATATATATATATATATACAGTATATATAGTATCTTGTTTATGACGTGGTTTTCCCACGGATGCAAAAATACTACGGCTGTCTCCTGATGAAGTGGACGTTGCTCCACGAAATGTGTAGAGACTCCAGTTCCAAAGTGCATCAATTTAAATGTTTTCTCTAGTATTGTATATATGTTACTTTCAGTAATGTATGTATATTGTGCTTGTTTTTATGACATATGTTGTGTCTATTCTGTTCGATTTTAAACTTTGTATGATAAAAATTGCAAATTTTCTTACTACATGGTTGTCTACTTTATTTTTACACAACTCTTGAAAATCCCAGGGGCAAAACAATTTTCTCCTTTGGTTCATAACAGTATTACTGTCTCTGCTAAATTTGACAGCTTGCCTTCAGGTTGGTTGTTAGTTGTTAGTTAGTAGGAAATACTCCGTGTCTGTGTGAATCCCACCATTGCCAACAATGACATGTTCAGCAGTGGCAACATATACAGTAACTCATCTTTTTAAAAATGGCACTGGGGTATGTTAGGTTACTTCTCCACAAGTTTTAAAAGGGAACACATGGTAGACTTTTCTGAGTTAAACAACTCAATATATACATCTGTGTTTGCTGAACTTTGTATTTCTCGTGCTGGAAATAATGTAGCATGTAGTGCTAACTCAACAAGAAATAAGTTGAAAATTAAGTTGTATTGTGGGCAGAACTCTGTTTCTGCATTCAACATCTATAGTGACGGAGCTCCATATTTTCAGTTTACTTGCAAATAGCGCTTAGGGGAGTTAAATTTAAAATTTTATCCTATTTGCGCCTATTATTGATTTCAGCTGTTTTCAAAGAAAATAACTGTGATCTTTTATATATCTGTGTTGTTCAAAGATATCATGTAGAATTGAACAGAATGCGCCAATTTATTTACAATATACAAATAATTAACACACACAAGTGCCAATTTGGTCAGGAGTGCATTAATTTACTTTATGTGCTTGCATAATGGAAAATAATGCTAACTATGGGCTTCCCATGGTGCACAGCCATGGCACATTTAAGTAACATCGTAAAGGGTGCAATGAACATATTTGCTAGTTCACTTAAGAGTAGAAGACAAAAATAAAAGGCCAAGGTTGAGATATAACAAGTATAAACCAATGTTGGCAGATAATGAATATCTAAGTTGGATTGAACTATCAATTTTAATTAATCCTTGCAAAAGTAGGTATGACTTTAGTGTGTCAGTGTTGCGCCATATTTTGTCCTGATACAGAGGAAGCAAAGCAACTCTGGCAAATGTTGCTATATAAACAGAGGATAATTTAAAATAGATAGATAGATAGATAGATAGATAGATAGATGCTACACTATTGTGTTATATATACAGTACCTGCATTTTCCTTTCCATCAAAGCTGATAGAAAAACCAAAATCAGTTTCCATGTAGATTCTTGTTGGCCTCTGATAGATGTATATTCCTTCATGTGGACGAACAGGAGGTACTGTTTTCACACCATTAAGCTACAAAGAAGTGTACAGATATCAATATAAAGTAACAATTCACAAACAAAATCTCCAAATATTAAATGTTTTAACAGTGTTATTATTAACATAAAACATCTTAATATTTCCGAAGCCATAATTGTTACTATAAATTATACAAAGACATGCTTTGATGCTTTTATATTTGGTAAAAAGGATGAGCCGAACACCCCCCTGTTCTTTTCGCACCAGAACCTGTGAACAGACCTAAAGTTTGCGCGAACTTTAGAGCCCTATTAAATACAATGGACTCGAACGTTCAAAATCAAAAGTGCTAATTATCAAGGCTAATATGCAAGTTATTGTCCTAAAAAGGGTTTGGGGACCCGGGTACTTCCTCCGCAGTGTAATAAATGAATAGACCCCGCCCCTTCTCATGTTCCCCATCAGGTCCGCTCAGCCAATGACGTAGGTGTAAGGCAGAGCGGACCTGATGGGGAACGTGAGAAGGGGCGGGTCTATTCATTTATTACACTGTGGAAGAAGTTCCCCATCAGGTCCGCTCAGCCAATGACGTAGGCGGGGCTGAGATACAAGGGCGCCCCCGCCCCCTCGTACCTCAGACCCCGCCTACGTCATTGGCTGAGCGAACCTGATGGGGAACTTCCTCCGCAGTGTAATAAATTAATAGACCCCCCCTTTTCTCACGTTCCCCATCAGGTCCGCTCAGCCTTACACCCAATGAAGGTGACCCCCCCTACGTCATTGGCTGAGCGGACCTAATGGGGAACGTGAGAAGGGGCGGGGTCTATTCATTTATTACACTGCGGAGGAAGTTCCCCATCAGGTCCACTCAGCCAATGACATTTTGTGTAGAGTGGAGACTGCAGCGCTGGACATCGGATCACCGCGGGACACTGGATTACATCGCTGGAATGGTTTTGTTTTTTTTAATAAAGGACTTTTTCAACTGTGTCTGTGTGTTTTTTTACAATTTTTTACACTTTCTTTGTGAAATGGTAGGGGTACAATGTACCCCTTACCAATTCACATAGGGGGGGCCCGGATCTGGGGATCCCCTTTGTTAAAGGGGTCTTCCAGATTCCGACAAGCCCACCACCTGCAGACCCCCACAACCACCAGGCAAGGGTTGTAGGGATGAGGCACTTGTCCCCATCAACATGGGGACATGGTGCTTTGAGGGGTCACAGACCCCCAGAGCATCCTCCCCATGTTGAGGGCATGTGGCCTGGTACAGTTCAGGAGGGGGGGCGCTGTCTCGTCCCCCCTCTTTTCCTGCGGCCTGCCAGGTTGCGTGCTCGGATAAAGGGTCTGGTATGGATTTTTGGGGGGAACTCCACGCCATTTTTTTTTAAATTTGGCGTGGAGTTCCCCTTAAAATCCATACATGCAGGGTTCCCCTTAATATCCACACCAGACCTGAAGGGCCTGGTAATTGAATTTGGGGGGACCCCCACACATTTTTTATTTTTTTTTAATCAATGACTTTTCTCTGTATTGCCCGGAGCCGACAATTCATTATAGCCGCGAGTGCTTTTAAATTACTTTTTTTCCTTGAGAAATGACACTTTGTGCAGGGACAGTTCTAAGCAAGGGAAACAAGTGCTGCTTTACAGGCATACTATACATTCCCCCCAGGTACGAAATTTAAAGGAATATTTCACTTTTATTGTTTCACTTTAAGCATTATTAAAATCACTTCTCCCGAAAAAAACTTCAGTTTTTAACCACTTTACAACCACCTGCCGACAAATAACGTCGACAAGGTGGTTGCTTAACTCTGGGAGGACGTTATATAACGTCCTCCCAGAATCGCGCTCCCGCGCGCCCCCTGGGGCGCGCACACGGGAAACTCCTCTGGACCCGGCGGATCACGAATCGCGGTAAATCGCCGCTGATAGCGGCCGTTTACCACGTGATCGCTCCGTCGAATGACGGAGCAATCACTTGTAAACAGACCGGCGTCATTTGATGGCAGCAGCAGCTCTGTGGGCTGGATCTGTGACAATTGCAGTCACAGATCCAGCCATCCATCCATCCCTGCTCAGCCATCCCTGTGCAATACTCTGCAATACACCCTGCCAATACTCTGCAAAATACCCTGCCAATACTCTGCAAAATACCCTGCCAATACTCTGCAAAATACCCTGCCAATACCCTGGTGCAATACTCTGCAATACCCTGGTGCAATACTCTGCAATACCCTGGTGCAATACTCTGCAATACCCTGGTGCAATACTCTGCAATACCCTGCGCAATACTCTGCAATACCCTGCAAAATACTCTGCAATACCCTGCGCAATACTCTGCAATACCCTGCGCAATACTCTGCAATACCCTGCAAAATACTCTGCAATACCCTGCGCAATACTCTGCAATACCCTGCGCAATACTCTGCAATACCCTGCGCAATACTCTGCAATACCCTGCGCAATACTCTGCAAAATACTCTGCAATACCCTGCGCAATACTCTGCAATACCCTGCGCAATACTCTGCAAAATACTCTGCAATACCCTGCGCAATACTCTGCAATACCCTGCGCAATACCCTGCGCAATACTCTGCAATACCCTGCACAATACTCTGCAATACCCTGCGCAATACTCTGCAATACCCTGCGCAATACTCTGCAATACCCTGCACAATACTCTGCAATACCCTGCACAATACTCTGCAATACCCTGCACAATACTCTGCAATACCCTGCAATACCATGTGCAATACCCTGCCATACTCCGCAATACCCTGCCATAGTCCGCAATACTCCGCAATGCCCTGCAATACTCCGCAATGCCCGGCAATACTCCGCAATGCCCGGCAATACTCCGCAATGCCCAGTTTGGCGCCATTCCACGAGTGTGTGCAATTTTTAAGGGTGACCATGTTAGGTATCTATTTACTCGGCGTAACTTCATCTTTCACATTATGCAAAAACATTGGGCTAACTTTACTGTTTTTTGTTTTTTTAAGCACAAAACATTTTTTTTCGTAAAAAACGCGTTAAAAAAATTGCTGCGCAAATATCGTGCGAGATAAAAAGTTGCAACAACCACCATTATATTCTCTAAGGTCTTTGCTAAAAAAACATATATAATGTTTTGGGGTTCTATGTAATTTTCTAGCAAACAAATGATGATTTTTACATGTAGGAGAGAAATGTCAGAATTGGCCTGGGTGCTCCAGAACGCCTGAAGGTGCTCCCTGCATGTTGGGCCTCTGTATGTGGCCACGCTGTGTAAAAGTCTCACACATGTGGTATCGCCATACTCGGGAGGAATAGCAGAATGTGTTTTGGGGTGTAATTTGTGGAATGCATATGCTGTGTGTGAGAAATAACCTGCTAATATGACAATTTTGTGAAAAAAAAAAAAAGAAAAAAAAATCTTGATTTTGCAAAGAATTGTGGGAAAAAAATGACAACTTCAAAAAACTCACAATGACTCTTTCTGAATACCTTGGAATGTCTTCTTTCCAAAAAGGGGTCATTTGGGGGGTATTTGTACTTTTATGGCATGTTAGGGTCTCAAGAAATGAGATCGGCCGTCAGTACTTCAGGTGTGATCAATTTTCAGATATTGGCACCATAGCTTGTGGACTCTATAACTTTCACAAAGACCAAATAATATCCACAAATTTGTACTTATTTTTACCAAAGATATGTAGCAGTATAAATTTTGGCCAAAATTTATGAAGAAAAAATAGTAATTTGCTAAATTTTATAACAGAAACGAAAAAAAAATAATTTTTTTACAAAATTTTCAGTCTTTTTCCTCTTATAGCGCAAAAAATAAAAAACCCAACAGTGATTAAATACCACCAAAAGAAAGCTCTATTTGTGTGAAAAAAGGACAAAAAATTCATATGGGTACAGTGTTGTATGACTGAGTAATTGTCATTCAAAATGTGAGAGCACCGAAAGCTGAAAATTGGTCTGGTTATTAAGGGGGTTTAAGTGCCCAGTGGTCAAGTGGTTAAAACTTTTTTTTGCATTGATACATGTCCCCTGGGGCAGGACCTGGGTCCCCAAACACTTTTTATGACAATAACTTGCATATAAGCCTTTAAAATTAGCACTTTAGATTTCTCCCATAGACTTTTACAGGGTGTTCTGCGGCTTTTTGAATTTGCCGCGAACAGCCCAAATTGTTCGGCGAACGTGCGAACAGGCAATGTTCGAGTTGAACAAGCTATAACAGAGCTGACAAAAAAAGTATTGCAGTGTAACATACAGCTTGTAGCATGTAGTGTGAGGGATCACGTATAAATGTACAAATGCTGAAATAAGGGCAAGACTTCCTAAGATGTTGTTTAAGCTTGTGATCTCTGCTTTTTATGTAGCTTATGAGGCCTTCATTTAAAATTAAATGAATCTGTGTTGCTGCGATTGCGCTAGTCAGTTGGACATATTTTATAGAGAATGCAGTGCAATTCTAAGCAGGCCAATCAAGCCAACATTATCCAGCAGGCCGACATTATACTTTAATTCTTTTCAACTCAACTTAGTGTTTGACCATATCACAGGTTCACTGGCAAGTGAAAACATTGTTCAACAATATGTAATATATTCAAACCCATAATCCCTATACAGTAAAACCTTGGATTGTGAGCATAATTCGTTTCGGAACCGTGCTTGTAATGCAAGGCACTCGTATATTAAAGCAAATTCCCCATAAGAAATAATGGAAACTCAGATGATTCGTTATTTATTCATATAAAATATTAACTATTCATATAATTATTAACTATTTATTCATATACAAATTATTACAGCAATACAAAATACAGTATAAAGTGTACTGTAAAAATAAAACAAATTAACCTGTACTTCAGGGGCTACAGAATATAAAAGAAAAGAGAGGCGGTTCACACTGCCACAACCTGAAAGTCAGCACGACTTTTCCAGGCAACTTCGAGCAACTTTGAAGCAACTTCAGGAAAGCGTGTGTAATCTTCCTGTAATATCGGATCCAAATCACATCAATTAAGATAAAGGATCCAACGTGGATTGGATGGTTAGAAGTCGCCTTGAAGTAGTACAGGAACCTTTTCTAAAGTCTGAGCAACTTCAGTAGTGCTAATTAAGACAGCTCTCATTGACTAAAATGGGATTTCACATGTCACGCAACTTAGAGTCTCACAAGTTGGATCCCAAGTCGTGGAAGTGTGAATCAAGCCTTATACTCAGTTGTGACGTGATGCTACTTGTATTGCAAGACCTCGCTCATATATCTAGTTAAAATTTATAAAAAAATGTTGCTCGTCTTGAAAAAAGGTTTGCAGACCAAGTTACTCGCAATCCAAGGTTTTACTTTATTAATGTTCCTCAGCAAGATGCTCCGTGCTGTGTATATGTTAATAAATACCCTCCCTTTTGACTGCTAAAACTCTCAGCTCAGACTGACGATGTTTCCCAATTATGTGATAATTATGTCTGTAATGATATAGTGATTATATGCAAGATGGAGGATTCATTGACAAAGAAAGTCCAAAACCTGCTGATGGCACTGCAGATGTCATTACAGACTGAAGGGGGAAAACATTTACAGTTTTGAAAAAAACATTAATTAAAAAAAAAAATTAAAGCGTGTTGTTATTATTATTTGCATTTTTGCTCATATATCAGACTATAATACTAAAAGAGTACAGGGTTTTTATTAAAATAGGATGACAAATAAAAAATGTATCACTATAATATATGATAATATATTGTTATGTACATTCGAGTTAACTGAGCCCTGCTGATGCTGTTATATTTGGCCAATGCATCAATTACCTTTGGTGAAGAAAGTGTTAAGTCTATGTAATATGGTTATGTACATGTTAATGTTGTTAAGTAAACTCACCAATAGTTTTACACTTACCACTAATATCCTGTTTTGTCTGAATAATATGACTTGATTGTAAACTTCAATTCGCAGCTCTTTTAATAAACTGAATTTACTGAATAAGAACATGGGCTCGTTTTTGCCTTCAATGGTAAATGGCTCCATATAGTCAAATATTGAAGAAGAGGTCCGTGTCAACACATAACTACTCTTGCCCTGGAAGTGATGGTTCAGGCCATCAAAGGTGCGATAATGTGGATCACCCCCAATGGTACACCTAGAATAACCTGGAATAGGCATTTATAGTTAGACAACGCAGTAAATAATAAATCTTTTTCGGAAAATCACAATATGCAAATTTAACTAACACATATAAACCAATTACAAATTATCTATCACTGGTTTATATTATGTAAATTAAATCTGGTTAGCTACCTTTGATCTAGTTACTTCACATTTTTGTTGATTTTTGCACTTGCATTGCATGTTATATAATAAGACATTTTATTTTGAACAAGAGGAACATTTTGAAACAATGTTAAAATATAGTTACAGTAACAAAACCTAAGACTGCTGCAGGACTTAAAGGGTAACTCCACTTTCAAGAGACAAAATATAGCAAACTAAAAAAAAAGAATATAGCATATATAGCTGTGATTCAAGCCATAGTGGGCTCCATTCACTAAAATACATTGCATGTGGTATTTACAACAAAACGATCAAAATGCTCAGTAAATACCGCATGAAGAGGAGTTAAACTCAATTCACTGAAGGAAATAAATAATTAAATGCATGCAGTAATTAAGTAGTGGTCGAGGCATTCGGTATTTGAATGCTGCTGCAAGACTCACCCACCTTACCAACCATTCAGTGTCCTCCACCCCTCTATGCCAATCCCTCCACTGGCTTTCACTCACCCAACAAATAAAATTCAAAGTACTAACAATAATTTTCAAAGTCATCCATAACTCGCCCCAACTACATCACTACCCTAGTATCAAAATACCAACCAAGCCATTCTCTTTGGTCCTCCCAAGACCTCCTGCTCTCTAGATCCCTTGTCACCTCCTCCCATGCTCGCCTCCAGGATTTCTACAGAGCTTCTCCCATCCTTTGGAACTCCCTATCCCAATCTGTCCGACTGTCCCCTAATCTAGCAATCTTTAGACAATTCCTGAAAACCCTTCTCTTTAAAGAAGCCTATCCTGCTTCTAACTAATACACTGCTTTAATTTCTCTATCAGCTAATCCCCCACAGCTATTACCTTTTGTATCATTTGACCCTCCCTCTTAGATTGTAATGTCTAACGAGCAGGACCCTCTGATTCCTCTTGTACCAAATTGTAATGTAACTGTAATGTCTGCCCTAATTTTGTTAAAACATAAGTAAAGTTTTTTTTCCCCTACTCATACCTACCTAGGTGGATGCAGCATCGGTCCGATGCTGCAGCTGTTCCCCGCCGCCTCTACACTGAGAACCGAGCAATCAAACATTGCCGATGGCTCTCTGCTCTGACCCTCCCGCGTTCATTGGAGTGCTGAGCTGTGGAGGGGCAGAGAGCGGTCGTCTCAGGCTCTCATCAGCTCGCTGAGAGGTTAAGACGGGTATTAGTCCAGGCTCCTGGCGGATCCAGACTCTATTGTCAAGATGACATGGTACCTGGACTGATTCCTGTGACATCAGCAGAGAATGGATTTCAGATGGCTCTCTGTTGAAAACGGGTCACAGGATTGCAAAATGATATGCACTCCTGTGACCCATAGGAGAAGTACAGCCAAACAAGCTCAGGCTGAACTTATCCGTTAAGCACTGTGCAAACTGTTGGCGCTATATAAATCCTGTATAATAATAATAATTAGGGAATGTAAAAATATAATAGCTAATTTTGAGTAGTCTCTTTTTGGATCAGTTCTAAATATGGAAATATTGAAATCATTGGGGTTGATTTACTTAAAGTATAACCTAAGGAAAAAAAACATTTAGTTTAGCTTAGAGTGGAGGTCCTTGGCCTTTTGGATAAGATCAAGTGTAGTATCTGTTCTTATCAGTGTCCAGTGAAGGCGCTGTGCTATCATTCCTACTATGGGTGGGTTGGGGTGTGGCCATGCAAATCCACTGGTATGATGTGAACCTAGAAATTTAGTATCACAGAGACCTACACCAGGGTGCCCATACGTCATTGGGGGCCGGGAGTAGGTTCTTCCCGAGAAAACCAGAAGGGGACACTATCTGGTAGGCATGGGGCTGCACTGGTCTGGCCAAAGGCAGGGTTCCGAAAGAAGCCCATGATGTAAGTGCCCCTGCAGTGGCAGTCCAGGGGTGCCATAAATCTCACTCTGAGTGAGGGTCACTTTGAGTTTACTGGCACCAAGGCCACCACACTACCACACTTTTTCACACCTGTGTCTAAGGCTGAGCCTTTTGGCTAGGACCAAAGGAATTTTTTACTCCTGGCCAGAATTCCAATTTGTTCATTTATTTCTTCTGTACAAAATTGGGTATTAAGCATAGCTACAATTTATTGAGTGAAGATTCTCAACACCTTTAGTAAATCAGTTTGATACAGAAACCAGTTAGTTGACAATATCATGCACAACTGAATGTCAGTTGATAAATTTTATGCTGCACACACTCACCTGTTGGTTTACAGTTGTATTTGCCATTTTTGTTAACACTGCAGATTCCAAAAGGACAGCTGAATGATTTGCATTGGATTACATTGCCCGCCTTACATTCACATTTCTGAGTACAGTGAGGAGTAATCCAGGTTTCATCAATCTAAAAGAGCAATGAATATTCTAAGTCAATCATCCAACAATGTTAAACATGTTTAACCACTTGTCTACAGCCCACCGTCAAATGACGGCGGGCGGAAGACTCTCTCGTTCTGACAGGACATCATATGACGTCCTGCCTTTAAATGGAGCTGGGGGGGGGCGCGCGGGCCTCCGGCGGTGCACGCACGCTCCTGCCGCGTTGCCGGGGACCCGATGCGCGTGCCCGGCGGCCGCGATGCCCGCCGACACCCGCGATTGCCCAGTACCCGAGCAGGAAAGTGGATCTGTGTGTGTAAACACACAGATCCACGTCCTGTCAGGGAGAGGAGACCGATGGTGTGTCCCTTGTACATAGGGACAACCATCGGTCACCTCCCCCAGTCAGTCCCCTCCCCCCACAGTTAGAACACATCTAGGAAACACATTTAACCCCTTCCTCGCCCCCTAGTGTTAACCCCTTCCCTGCCAGTCACATTTATACCGTAATCAATGCATTTTTATAGCAGGGATCGCTGTATAAATGTGAATGGTCCCAAAAATGTGTCAAAAGTGTCCGATCTGTCCACCGCAATATCGCAGTCACAATAAAAATCGCAGATCGCTGCCATTACTAGTAAAAAAAAAAAAAAATGCTATAAATCTATCCCCTATTTTGTAGACGCTATAACTTTTGCGCAAACCAATCAATATACGCTCATTGCGATTTTTTACCAAAAATATGTAGAAGAATACGTATCGGCCTAAACTGAGGAATTTTTTTTTTTTTTTAAATGGATATTTATTATAGCAAAATGTAAAAAATATTGTGTTTTTTTTCAAACTGGACGCTCTTCTTTTGTTTATGGCGCAAAAAATAAAAACCGCAGAGGCGATCAAATACCACCAAAAGAAAGCTCTATTTGTGGGAATAAAACAACGCAAATTTCGTTTGGGAGCCACGTTGCATGACCGCGCAATTGTCATTCAAAATGTGACAGCGCTGAAAGCTGAAAAATGGCTTGGGCAGGAAGGGGGTTTTCGTGCCTGGTAGGGAAGTGGTTAACAACGAATATGTTATTGTGAGAATATATTTTAAAACTTTTTATTTTTACAAAGAAATGTTTTATATAGGGTGAATCCATGACACTGATGTAACAGAACATTATGGGTCTATTGTTTCCACAAATTGTTCTCACAACTTTCACCCTGTATTTACACATTGCGCGAATATTGTGTGAAAATAAAATATAAATCACCTCATATAGATCTTTTAAAGAAAGAACAAAGCAGAAGCCGTTTACCTTACAGACTCTCTGTTTTATTGTCTATGCCTGTGAAGTAAATAAAATTGTGTAACAGATTGCTTGGTCAAATCAGCAATTTTGACCATCTGCAATCTTCCTTGCATCTACCTATAATTCAGGTAGGCGTTAATGGAGTGGCAAAATGGCACTCTGGGCAGTTGGTTTCTAAGGCACATCTAGGAGACTTTGGGGCTTTTTTTGGATTTAGACGAATGCCACGTACACACTATGGGATTTTCCGTCGGAAAAACCTTCAATGGTTTTTCTGACGGAATTCCGCTCAAGCTTGGCTTGCATACACACAGTCACACAAAAGTTCTCTGAACTTTTGACCGTCAAGAACGCGGTGACGTTCAACACTATGACGAGCCGAGAAAATTAAGTTCAATGCTTCCGAGCATGCGTCAAATTGTTTCTGAGCATGCGTCGGAATTTTGCGCGTCGGAATTGCTACAGACGATCAGAATTTCTAATTGGGATTTTTTCCGTCTCAAAATTTGTGAACCAGCTCTCAAATTTTTGTTGGCGGAAATTCCGACAGGAAAAGTCCGATTGACCCTCTACACGGTCGGAAATTCCTGACCAAAAGCTCACACCAGACTTTTCTTGTTGGAAAATCCGATCGTGTGTACGCGGCATAAGGCTCTGTTCACACCTAGGTTCACACCTAGGCATTTTGGGCATTTTTCTGCTCTAAGCCTCAGCTCTAAAAATGAAGACAAATCCCATTAATTTCAATGTCCGCTGTTCACATCTGAGCGTTCTGTCACCTAAAGCAAATGCCCGTCGCTCAAAAAAGTACAGCAACTTATTTTTTTGGCAGATTACAGGCATTTTTCATTCTTTTACATTGGTGACCCTTTGACCTGTGCAAAAATTGCGGTAAATATCGCGGTAACCAAAGTAAGGCCCTTAACTGTGTCAGACCAAACTCACAAGAACTATGCTGTTAACAGAGACAAAGTTAGAAATTGAATGCACATTATCAGGCATTCTATATATGTGAAAAACACTAAACAGACTGCAAGTGACCCTGTTCCCTCATTCAGCTACTTCATCTCTTTTGCTTCTTAATTTCTGCACTCTGTAACATTTGCTCTGTACCTCTTCTTCTCACAGTTGTGTCCTCTTTCTTTAAACTCTTTTTCTTTCACTCCTCTTCTTGACCCCACATATAGTGTATATCACCCTTTCTCCTGTCCTCTCCTTATTACTTCACTCATCAGCTCCTTATTATTCTGAACCCCAAAGCTAACAAAACCTCCAAGGCACTGGGGCATGTCCCTTAATACAAATCATATGTATTACCACTCTCATCCTTTTGCTTCTCCTAACTTGTGCATATTTATCTCCAAATCCTGGACCTCCATCACCTCACTTTGAGCCCCAATCACCCGGCAGCAGCTGCAATCCACACAATCTAGTTTCTATTTCTCTTCTTCCAAGAACCAGCTTTCCCTTCTCATGTGCACTTTGGAATGCCTGCTCTGTCTGTATCAAACTCACCTCTGTTCATGACCTTTTTATCACTAACTTATTTAACCTACTTGCTGTTGCTGAAACCTGGCTTAAGGTTTCAGCAACAGCAGGTTGCCACTTTAACCTCCCTTCCATCCACTGGGTCTGTGAGAGTGGGTCCAGCGGTTTTACCACTCCCCCAAGTGTGAACAAACCATAATAATTCAGCCAGTCAGTCACAATTCTCCCATCACCACCACACCAGCCACAGTGTTGCCAGACCAGTGTAGCCAAAATCAGTGGGGGAGATTTACCTTACTGCTAGACTTTACTTTACTCTGGACTTTACTGGAGCACTCAGAATCTGGTGCACCTGTGTATGGTAGCCAATCAGCTTCTATCTTCAGTTTGTCCAAATAAGTTTTGACAATAAAGACAGAAAGCTGGTTTCTATGCAGAGCTGCATCAGATTTTGCTCTCTCCAGTTTTAATAAATCCTCTGGAGTGTTGCTTATTGACCATGTTTCTGCCTGTTGCCTGGATCATCCTGTGCATATATTCTGACCGTGTCTCTGTCTCTGCCTGAACTGCCCCATCTGCATGTCCGACTGACTATGTTCCTGCAAGACACCAGTCTGAACCTGCAAACAACTGCACTCTTGCAACCACAAGAACTAATTTTTTCCTTTCTTTCCTTAGCCTCCTGTACTTCCTGGACAGTAAACATGCCATTCCTGGAGGCAGACACTTACCAGTAGGCTAGGCTTGCTTGGCTTATAGGAACTGAGCGTGCTATAGGTGACACTGTACTAACCTATATTCCCTATTCACCCGTATAGGGGTGACCATTGCAGTACATTATAAAGAAAAAAATTGCACAATTTTTTTCTTTATATTTCTACTTGTGCCAATCCCACTTATTTTTGCTGCTTTTTGGACTGGTCCATCCTTCCCCTTTTTTTTCCTTTAAGCGCATTTTTTTACCTTTTATTATTGCAGTACATTGCTTTTGATAAAATTGGTTCATTTGTGTGAAACACGAGATACAATGGGGAGATTTACTAAGGTTGGTGCACACAGAATCTGGTGCAACTGTGCATAGTAACCAATCAGCTTCCAAGTTTTATTGGCAAAGCTTAACGGAAGAAGCTGAAGTTAGACACTGATTAATTACTATGCAAAGCTGCGCCACATTCTGCGTACACCAGTTTCAGTAAATCTCCCCCAATGTGTGGTACATAATCATTCCAGGCACTAAAAAAAGTCTCACACATGTGGTATCACCATACTCTATAATATACAAAAATGCAGCGCTATGCGTATAACAATATGTGACACCCAAGTGTTCAAAAATTAACTATCCTAATAGGATACTGGGGAAGAAAGGCTGCACATCCGAAGGTTCCAAAAAAGAACTCTATGTGAGCTATTATATCATTTTTATTGGCTCGAACATCTGGTGTTTTCCCTTGAGCTTGGACCTTGGACATAAGGGTGCACGGTGCCGGCCGGGAATTCCATATGTACGGACATATACATATTCAGCCTGTCTGACCCTATACACATACGTGCATAGGGTCCACTTCATCCGGTAAGCCTCCCCTTCACGTGGTGGTGGTTACGTCACTAGTCACTTATTACTTTGGAAGATTCACCTATACATTTTTTGAACTGAACAAGTTCTGATCACATCAACGTTTTGATCATCATAAACTTTCCACATATTTATTTGGATTTTCATATATATTTGGACTCACATCCATCCTTTGTGATCTAGTTAATTTTTGAACACTTGGGTGTCACATATTGTTATACGCATAGCGCTGCATTTTTGTATATTGTTTGTTGTTGCTTTTTTCCACAGGTATTGTAGCTGCTTATATGTGTTAGCAGCGCGAATATTGTTTGTATTTTTTGTATCACCATACTCAGCAGTATTTTAGAGTAATTTTGGGGGTATTTGAACTGTACTGTCCTGGAATTTTAGGGCCTCAAGAAATGAGATTCTCAGTACATCAGGATTGATCAATTTTTGAATATACAGTATATACCATTATTTGTGGACTCTATAACTTTCACACAGACTAAATAATATACACTGATCTGGGTTATTTTTACCAAAGAAATGCATCAGAATAAATTTTGGCCAAAATGTATTTACTAAATTTTATAACAGAAACTAAGAAAAACATGTTTTTATCAAAATGTTCTGTATTTTTTAGTTTATATAGCAAAATGTGTTGTGGTGCATTATACTCCCAAACATGCTGTGGGAGCAATTTTGTGGCCCATTGTGATGCATTAAGCAGCCTATGTAAGATACCAGGCTACCTTCATGCATCGCAAAGTTAAAGCATGACATAATATTTGTGCATTCTGTGCAGCTGCACAAAGGCAATCGGGGACCTAAGAGCCCACAAGATGTGGGTCAAGTAAGAACTTGGACTACATAGACATAGACCTGGACATAACTCACTTCTAGCTAGCTGTCAATCAATATACAATGAAAAATGGGTACATTTATTAAGTAGTGAATTTGATATTCACCAAATCTACTCTTTAGATGTTTGTTCCTGGTCCATACATTTTAAATTACAGTAATTCATTCACCTGCAGTGAATGTTTATTGAATGTCACATTTATTGCTTTATAAATATGCCTCTTGGACTTTTTCCTTGACCAGTAGTTAAGTGGGAGGGCCCATACATAATCTTACGCATGAGGCCATTGATACTTGGCGGTGCCGTTCCAGGCTGAGGTGTAGAGCCCCATTGGCCCTCAGGATAGTAGGGATGCACTGGGATGAAAAACTCATCCAGTGAGCAATGAACATTTAAACATAAAACCACATCTCACCATAACCGATCCTAGTGTGGATGTATACATGTGAAAGTCTCAGTCAAAGTACCCCTATGATTAAGTCCCATTGGACAGGGCAATTTTTTTTATTTTTTTTGCAAAAGATTCTATTGAGAGATATAAACAGTACAGAGCAATAAAACTGTTTCTGTAGAAGCATTTTACAAAGTAATTAGATGGATAACAGCGTGTAAACTAAGTAACTACGTAATACAGCAGGACAGCAGCTATCGTCACTAAGGAAGCAACTGGATGGATCTTGGTTGCAAAATTTTTTCCTAGGATTACAGGCTGAAAATAACATCAACATTTTTTTTAAGGGTCGTGGTCCGAGGAGCAGCATTGACTGGGGCTTTTATATGTTTGCATCCATACTAAGATTGGCAATGTTGAGCAGCGGTTTTATGTTTAAATGATCTTGTACATGTGCCTTTTGGTGACTCTATCTGCCACTGCTTGTAACTATACATTCTACTAGCGGCTGCAAACATTTATTTATGGCTGTTGGTTAAACATTTTTATTTGATAGATTCATGACATATATAAATAAAATGCCTTTCAAACATTTGTAGAAAAAAATGTTTTCAACAATATCTATTATATCAAATAATATTATCATTATATGGTACTCACATTGTAATAGTTATCATTGGAATCTCTGCATCCACATGACTTAAGTGAAACACACTGGTCACCACTAAGCACATATCCATCATCACAAACACAACCCTCCAAACATGCAGTTGGCTTATCACACACATCAGGGGCATAGATGTTATTGCAGGTAGATGGACAAAGAGACGCACAGTCTGTGTACTTGCTATGTCTTGGACATGAGAGGGCTGCAAAGAAAAAATAAATAATTTTGCAAAAATGCACATAAATCCATATACATAACATAAAGGAATAAAATCAGGATATTTGACTTTTAAACCTTTTTAAAACTTAAAGGTAAATCCAATACTGAGCCCTTGACTGAGACATTTATTTATGGGCATACATGTACACAATAGACTCAAGTACAAAGATCTTAAGCTTGGGCCCACCAAATATATATGATCAAATAAGCCCACCACCCTTAATCCATTGCTTAAATATCAGTTTAGGATAGAGTGACCCTATAATTCTGAAATCATGTCAATGCATTATTTTTTTTTTGTTTGCATTTTTTTGCTATGGGGACTTCCTGTTTACCTTTAATTAGCTTTCAAGACACACGGGTTCTATGTTTCCAATGGACACTTAATATTTCAACTATAAATAAACTTTTTTGCCCATTGTGATGTGCAAAGCAACCTATTTAAAATAACATAGTGGTGGGGGGTTTTAACCACTGTCAGAGCTGCTGTCTATGTTCCTGTTAGGAAGATTAACTCTTATTGTCTTGCTCATTATTGTCAACAGGAATTAAATAGAAAAAAACTTGCCACCGGAACAGGAATGAAGGAGGAAATTTCCAATGTAGACACTGATTGTACTGTCTAAGAATGGATATCCCTCAAAATGGTAATATATATTCTTTTACATCTAGTTTATTTTACAGGACAGAAAGTGTAGCAAAATCCATCTAATGAGACATAGATGGCAAAAAAATAACATTTATAACTAGGGTTGTCCCGATACCGATACTAGTATCGGTATCGGCACCGATACCGAGCATTTCCCCAAGTACTTGTACTCGGGGGAAATGCTCTGATGCTTCACCCGATACCTGGGCAGTCAGGGATGATCGGTGTGGCGGGGGGAATTACAAGCACTGATCTGCCTGTATACATTTCAATAAAGCATGACAGCTTCTCCCCAGACCCCCCCCCCCCTTTTTAGCTGCTTTAGTGAAATTTATACAGCGGTGATCGGTGCTTGTAACTCCCCCCAAACACGCACTGATCACCGCTGACTGTCACTGTATCTTTCTCCGTGCTGCTATACTCCTCCACGCTCTGTGTCCCCCTGTGTGCTGTTCTCCCCCTCCATGCTCTGTGTCCCCCTCGGCGCTGCTCTCCCTCTCCAGTTCGTTGTCCCCCTCTGTGCTGCTCTCCCCCTCCGTGCTCCCCTCGGTGCTGCTCTCCTTCTCCGGGTGTCCTTGTATCCCCCTCCGTGCTGCTGCTGTCGGCGCTCCGTGTCCCCCTCCTGCTGCTCTCCCCCTCTGCGCTCCGAGTCCCCCCACCATGTCCTCCTCCACCCCCTCTGTCCTCGGTATCTCAGGATGGAGAGCGGAGGTAGGAGCCGCTAAAGCCGGCTCCTTCCTTTTCAAATGAACAGAGTCAGTGATCACTGTCTCTGTTCATTCATATAACTGAAACATCGTAACCTGTGTTTACGATGCTTCAGTTTATGAATGGAGAGGAGCCTCCTGTCCATTCATTTTAGCTGAGGCTGCAGAGAAAGGGACTGGGGAATCTGTGTCCCTAGTCCCTTTCTCTGTCTCATAGGGGAGATGTCAGAGGTCTGTTAAGACCCCTGAAATCTCACCAACCCCCCCAACAGCGCTAAAAAAAAAAATAAAAAAAAAAAAAGGGAAAAAAAATGAATTGTAAAAAATAATAAAAATAAAAAAAACACACTGACACAATCCACTCCCCCCCCTCCTAAAAAAAAATTAAAAAATACAGCACTGTAAAAAAAAAAAAAAAAAATTGTGAAAAAAAAAAATAATAATAAATACTGACACATGACATTAAAAAAAGTATCGGTAATCGGTATCGGCGAGTACTTGAAAAAAAGTATCGGTACTTGTACTCGGTCTTAAAAAAGTGGTATCGGGACAACCCTATTTATAACCGTCTTCTACTCTATCCAAAAAAAAAAAAAAAAGTTTAGCTTTGGTTATATTTAAGGGAGATTTAACTAACTGAACTGTGATGCATTCTGGAGTGAGATGGATTATTATTATTTTTTGGCCATGCTGCATACTAAACTATGCCCCTGTAAGTGTACAGGGTTAGTTCACCTTTAAATATTTTTTTATTTTTATGTGAACTGACTACTAACTCCATGTGCAGACAGAGGGTGTCTGGGGTTAGTTCACCTTTTTTCTGTAAAGGTGAACTAACACTTTTAAGAAATGTAAACACTTAAGCCCGATGGACTTTTTTCATCGAACAAACCGATCGTGTATGGGCCCCATCGGTCTTTTTTCCATCGGTGAGAAAAAATAGAACATGTTTTAAATTTATCCGATGGGAAAAAAAACGATAGCAAATTCCGATCGTCTGTGTGGAACTCCATCGGACAAAAAACCCACGCATGCTCAGAATCAAGTCGACGCATGCTCAGAAGCATTGAACTTCATTTTTCTCAGCTTGTCGGAGTGTTTTACATCACAGCGTTTTGGACGATCAGTTTTTTGACTGATGGTGTGTAGGCAAGACTGATGGAAGTCAGCTTAATCGGATTACCGATGGAAAAGTCCATCGGTTTAAAATCCATAGGAAATCCGATCGTGTGTACAGGGCTTTACAGTACAGTCACACCTTCTTCCACCTGCTAATTTTCTTAAGAACTTACGGCAGAATGATGGACTTCTCCATGTAATCTTTGCTCCTTGTGTTCTGCAAGCATCTACATAGGCTTGGAATATAGCACACATTGTAGAGATCATGCCATTATATCTGCACATGTCATACACACAAGACTGAACAAAGAGCTGTGGATCAACTAGGTGATGACAAGGTTTGAATGTGTCTGACAGAAGTGCATTGCACTGACTATCTATAGATGGTCTCTGAGCTGCAGTACATGGTGGGCTAAGATCCAGTCTGTCATCATCCAAACACCTGCAAAAAAAAAAAAAGTATTTAAAATACAAAAGAACCATCAAAATAGTATAGTATATGAGGTTAAAGGTGAGACTACTACTGTTGAATTCATAATGCTTTGTCCTTATCTGATTATTACAATCCATTCCTAATGACATAATTTCAGTTTCCCTTCTCCCCAGAACTCCATGTCAAAGACAGCTAGCTGTACCTGTCAGTGGGGTATAACTTTTAAAATGATATAGGAATTGTTTTCCAGATTTTATTGATGTGGTAGAATAGTAGTTCTAGCTTCATCTGGATTTCTATTAGTTCTCCCATGTTGATTTAATTATTACTTTTGTGGTCTGCAATATGTCGGTGTCCAGCAAACTAACCCCTGTTGCTTTGTTTTTGTTTTGTATGTACAGTAGTCAAGAGCTGTTTTCTGGCTCCTATTATTAGGGATAGCACATGTGTTCGAATCTAACCAACCAACCAAATAACTAAATATCATCTAAATACAAGAGTTGTGCGTATTCTTCTTTGAATCCATGAGTGCTTTGTATTTTTAGTCTAAATCTGTGCAGTAATCAGGTGTAAAACTTTTTCTCTGTGCAATAAAGACCCTTTACTTCTAATCTCTCTCTCTGACTGGTCTTCTCCCTGCCTCCTCCTGTAGTTTTCTGCAAACTGCCTGTATTTGGAGGGGCCTTCTGATGTCACTTCTACTTTTACAGGATAATTCCTGGGTTTACCAAGATATTTGGTGCACACAAAGTGGATTTATATAATATGTGGCTATTGAGGAATATACAGTATTTAAATAAAAGTTTTTGTGTCTGGCGTTCAGTTCAGAACCTTATCCTCTTAAAGCGGAGCTCCGCCGTAAAAAATAAATAAATATTAAAAGCCAGCAGCTACAAATACTGCAGCTGCTGACTTTTAATAAATGGACACTTACCTGTCCTGGAGTTCAGCGACATCGGCAGCAGAAGACGAGCAATCGCTCGTCACTCAGCTGCCCCCACCGCCATCATCGGTGAGGGAATCAGGAAGTGAAGCGTTGCGGCTTCACTGCCCGGTTTCCTACTGTGCATGCGCGAGTCGCGCAGCGCCGTCCTCACTGGTCCCCGCTGCGTTCTGGGAGCCGTGTGTTTCCCAGAACACAACGAGGGGGGGGAAGTGACATAATGCCCGCAGTTTCCCGCAGAGTCTATGCCCAGAAGTGGGTGCAAATACCTGTCTTAGACAGGTATCTGCACCCCCCTCCCCCGTGAAAGGTGCCAAATGTGACACCGGAGGGGGGGGGGAGGAATCCGATGAACAGAAGTTCCACTTTAGGGTGGAGCTCTGCTTTAACTCTCAACACAACACTCTCAACACAGCAATCCTGATTTAAAATTTAAAATTAAAATTAAATTTGTGGCATTACAATTCAATATCAAGATGGTTATTAAATTAGATGAATGGTTTACATTCTTATTTGGACCAAACTTAATTTAGGGTAAAGTGAGGAAGGTTTAAATCCTTTGTCAAGCTTAAATTGTTTACTGTGTCCCACCAGAATATTTTTTTTTTCAAATTTCCTGTCCAATTATCACTCTTTTTTTGGGACAGGAAGTGAAGAGATAGCTCCCTAAACTGGACACAGTCAGCAATATAAACCTGGGAAAACTTCTAACTCTTCCACATTACAAAAAAAAAAAAAAAATGATGTATTAAGTACAATTACTACCTAAAGCACATTAAGTAAAGAAAGATATCCCCAGTTTGGAAGCAGAAATTAAAAAAACTTGACAGAATGTTTAACCCTTCCCAACTATAACCATTTTTTTCAAAATCAACTCATGTCTTAGAATTCAAATTACTTTGCATCGCTGTCTTGTGTCTTCCAGCTGTTTCCAAATTGAGTTACAGTAGCTGCCTGAAGTAAGTCCGGCATGAGGTATTCATCGTCTTTTTGGTTGTTGAAATTTCCACACATACCACACACCTATAGATAACAATTAAATATAAATCAGCAATGTTCTTATTTTAATAGTGTGATCAGTACAACTCTATTAGACAGTAACTGTGCTATGCTAATATACATTCATATCAGCCCCTGCCCTCAGGGATCTTACAAAGTAAGGTCCCCATCCCCATCTCACACACAACTGAACTGAAGATCCTAACACTGCAAGGCAGAAGTGCTAACCGCTAAGCCACTAGGCTACCCACTTTTATAACATTTCATTGATGTTTGTTTAGAGTTATAGATGAACCTACTTCTGACAATGCAACCAATTGTGTTTTTGTCAAGCCTTCTGCCGGTCAGATATCTGCAGATACTTTTATGTTTGTTTATTTAATTATAAAAACATTCTCCTCTCTGCTGTCCTTTGGTCCCCCTACCAGTTCACTATGGCACTTCATGTCAATGTTTTTTTTTTTTACTTTATGTATTCATTCTGTGCTCATCTGTGGATGGGTTTCCATGCTGTCATTCATAATTATGTCAATTACTCACTCAAGACCTCAGAAGGCCTCACTGAAGTGGAATTAAACACCAATAGTGAACTAATAACTGTAACTCTACATATATTTCCAAAAATACTTTCCTTTATCATTTTCACACTTTCTAGAATTACCTGGGAAGGAGACTATCATAATATGCTATTTTCACTGTGCTTTATTGAAATGTGGTAGGATAATAGACTATATAATCCTAATCTGTTTTATACAATTACCCATCTTCTATAGTCTTGTAGCAAACTTAGAATTTTTTATTTATTTATTTGAGATGTGCAATTGGTATTAGTTACATCAAACAATATTACTGGTTCTCTGGTGACAGTTTTCAGCAGTCAGATATTTTTTTCTTGCTGACATAAATTGGTTGAGGTGTATTGCAGCCTGGTGAGAAGAGGTTGGGCTCTAGATGTTCTATATGTCATATATGCTCTACTGGGAAGTATGGTTAATGGAGAACGTATTATTGACTATTGTTCAAAAATATATTTCTACATGTGCACTAATGTGAAGGACAAAAACAAAAATACATTGAGAGCTGACCTTTCCAAAGTATGATGTAGGTAGCACAATCTCCAAGTGGTGATTACCATCAAACTTTACTATCATTCCAAAGTCAGTGGTCACCACAATATACAGGCCCACAGTGGCAATAGAGACCCCTGCCGATTGTCCAGACCACGGTGTATAGATGAGTGTATCCCCCACCTAATAATAAAGAAAACAGGTGACAGATAATGATACCACAGAACTTCTTGCACTGAATTCATATGCAACTAATTTAGTCATCCTTTAAGGCCATCTTGCAAAGGGATTTCTTCATACTGCAGTAGCTGCAAGCAGTGTAAACAGCATTACACCTACTGTATGCATATACACTATGAAACTTGCAAAAAAAAAAAATGTGTGACAATTTAGGCTATATGACAATCATGTGGTATTTTTTTAATTTGCATTGTATTTAGTCTTACCAAAGTTCTTCTATCCCTCTGCAGTGTAATATGGATGCCATAAATGTCAATATAAACTTCTTTGAGATATGTTGCAGCTCGTTGTCCTCGGTCCTCTGTTTTGCCTTTGATAGTGAAAGGGGTGATGCTTCTCTTGTCACAGACATCCACCAGCATGTAAGTACATGTTCCCATAAAAGTGTGCATGACCTTATCAAATGTGTAGAAGTGGGGATCTCCAGAAACATGGCAAGCTGCAATTCCTGCAGTAAAAACAATATGGGGTATTTATAAACAACATGGTCTACAATTCAACTGACATTTTCTGAAAGATTTTCTTTGGGCAACATTCACCCTAAGGGCCAGTTCACACCAGACGCAGTTCGGTTCAGTTTCGTGCACATTTTTTCTGCACTAAAAATGCATGCACAGTGTTTTCCATGTATTCCAATGGCTCTTGTTGGCTCTAGTTCACACCATACAGTCAGTTTACGGTGCAGAAACTGACGGGAAACTGACTGCATGGTGTAAACTAGAGCCAACTAGAGCCATTGGAATACATGGAAAATACTGTGCATGCATTTTGTGCAGGAAAAAAGCACACGGAACTGCGTCTGGTGTGAACTGGCCCTAATACTAAAGGAAAATTAGAGGACATTCGCACAACAAAAAATTTCCTGACATTTACTGTAACATTCACCCTATGTTTAATAGGCTAAATATTACATTCCCTGCAGATTTACCTGATGTGTTACCAACCTCCTGAATTGGTTTTAGGGATTCTTTAGCCAGCTAACCATGCGTGCCGACTAATACAAATTATAGGCTGTGATGTCACCAGTTACAGCTTTCACTAAATCATCCCCTAACATTTACCTGAACATATACTGTAACATCTAATGTAACCCTTTAAATGAGCCCTTAAAGCGGTTGAAGCTCTAATTTTTTTTATCCTGATTCTTTAAAGCATGAATAACAGCACAGTGCTTGTGCTGTGTAATTAGTCCCTTTCTATAATCTAAAATGTCTGATTGATCCTGCCTGGTGCTACCCTCCCCTTTGTAAACTAACCACGTTTATCATGACTGCTGTTCAATGATTCCGTGGTCAGTTTACGTGCCTCTATCAGCCTGCTGTCTCTCCGCCTCCCTCCCTGCCTTCTAGCTAGTCTCAGTGCTGATCTGCTCCCCGCCCCCCCCCTCCCCTCCTGCTGCTATAATACTAAATCCTGCTAAAATAACTTTGGAATGAAACAAAGTGGCTTTACAACCACTTACTGTATATACTCGAGTATAAGCCGAGATTTTCAGCCCTTTTTTTTGGGCTGAAAGTCCCCCCCTCGGCTTATACTCGAGTCAGCAAAAATTTACATTGGAAATAGTACCTGAAAAAAAGTTGCGGCTGCGGCGTCCATCGTTCAAATCCCGCGGTCTCTTCCTGGTCCCTTCCGTGATAGGCGATTCTCATCAGACACTCTCCGCCTATCACGAACGTTCTCTCATCCTCAGTTTTCCAGCAGACATCTGTGATTGGCGGAACAGCCAACACAGTGTCTGCTGGGAAACTGAGGATGAGAGAACGTTTGTGATAGGCGGAGAGTGTCTGATGAGATCGCCTATCACGGAAGGAACCAGGAAGAGACCGCAGGATTTGAACGATGGACGCCGCAGCCGCAACTTTTTTTCAGGTACTATTTCCAATGTAAAATTTAAACAGTGAGGATAGGAAACAGTGAGGATAGGAAACAGTGAGGATAGGAAACAGTGAGGATAGGAAACAGTGAGGATAGGAAACAGTGAGGATGGGAACAGTAAGGATGGGAACAGTAAGGCATTGTTGACCCTCGGCTTATACTCGAGTCAGTAAGTTTTCCCAGTTTTTTGTGGCAACATTAGGTACCTCGGCTTATACTCAGGTCGGCTTATACTCGAGTATATACGTTAAATGCTTAACTGCTCTCTACGTTAAACCGTTATCTCTCAACTTGCCTTTTTATAATTGATTCTTACTTCCAACCCTGTGTTTAATGTGATCCTTTATTATTTAATCTCTGACAGAATGTATGTAGGTAAAACATCAAACCCACACAATCCCAAGGTCCCATCTGACACGCTCTCTCTCTCTCTCTCTGTCTTCCTCTTTTTCTCTCTCTCACTTTATATATTAGATAATAGAATACAAACCAGAGGAATGACAGCCTAGCACTCCATCCTCCACCTTGCATTGATCTTGTGATCCACATTGCCATTCTTCGCATGTGATGGTGTTATTGCTATTGCATGTACAGCGCTGGGTGCAGTTTTCATAAGTGAACCAACTTTCACCAAGCTGAAAGCAAAAAGAAAGCAAGTGATTATTAAAAAAAAAAAAATAATAATCATTTTTTTTTGCAGAAACACTGCAGCTGGTCAAACAGATATGCCAAATTCTGTTAAATAAAAGAAAACTTTACTTTTGATTTTCTGAATCCTTATTGTTACTTTTTTTTGACAATGCAATACTTATCATCAGTCCTTCGGTTAAATTCTAACAATTTTAAGGTATGATTGATTTTTAAGCTAAAGTAGTGGGTGAAGGAAAATGCAGGCTCACATGTACTAAGGACCTCAGCAAGGCACATCATGATGGTAAGAAGTAGATACTCATTTGTTTATTTTAAAAGGATGAAAATGAAATATTACAAAGTTTCAGAGAGTTTCAGTTCCTTTTACAGGAATTCCATAACCTATTTGTTTGCCCTCCTACATCTAATTGCTGCCAATTAGCAGTCAGCTAATGTAGAAAAGTAAATGGTAGCTATAGAGGTGAATCTAATGTCAATGATGCATGTTCTATCTAGCCTTATAAACACAAGTCACAGTGGTGACTGTTTTGTATATGACTTAACATTTTTCCAGGGATTGAGTGACTAATCAATAATTACCTTTATGCCTTATCGATAATTTAGTTTATACTAAGCTAAAACTTAAAAATTAAACACTATTACTTATAATTAACATTCAGTTCTGCTGTTTGGACTCAATGATAACCTGGGAGCTGAACTTGAGTTTGCTGTTATTTTTCTTATATATTTATAATGAAATAAGTTATAGGTCAGAAAACTAGAGAAACAGCTTTTCTAAAATGGGAACAAAATTGAAAATTTTTTGTAAACATTAAACATTTTTGGAAATGGAACAAAATAGGAAAAAAACTAAGAGAAAATAAACCATTTAAATTATTTTGTAAAAAAAAGTGTCTAAGTTGTCATATGTACAGGAGTGTCATATAAAGGGTTGAAAAATACTTTACCTGGTAAGAGTTGTTATGTTCATCAGTGCAGCCACATTCACTCTGTGTGACACATTTGTCTCCACTGAGAACATAGCTGTCATTACAGAAACAGCCTTCTACTGACTCAGACTTGCATGGTGCTACCGCAAAACTGTTGAAGCAAGTGGATGGACATGTGGTACCACAACTCTTATAATAACTCCTCGCAGGACATGAAATAGCTGAAAGTTTAAAAATGACTTGTGAGATGTTTACACTTTAGCAAAGAACAATGAAACATTCATATTTAATGATGAGTTGTAGATGAGCAGTGCACTGTGCCAGTTAGGGAGAAATATATTTTTTTTATATATATACACACAGTATATATATACATATATATATATAAGATAGGATGTGATACCAATCTAATCTTATATTCATCTTACAATGAAGACAAATGGTAACACCACAGTGTACAGCAATAAGCAAGCAACAGTTTTGAGCATCCCAGCTCTTTCTCATGCGTCAACATTAGAGGCTTGAGAAAGAGTAGGAGCACTTAAAACTGTTGTCTTGATATTGCAAGCAAATTGTTGGTATCACATACCATCTATTTGGTATGTTGCAATGTTTCTTAACTCCACTCCTTAAATACCTCTAACAGGTCATGTTTTCAGGATTTCCCTTAGATGAAACAGCTGTGGTATTTACTAAGGCAGTGAAATTGATCAAATCACCTGTGCAAAATAATGGAAAGCCTGAAAACATGACCTGTTGGGGGTACTTGAGGACCGGAGTTGAGAAACATTGGTATATTGCAACAGCGAATGTGAAGCCATCTTAATGTGAACACCTTTCATTTGCTCCTTTTCATCTGCTATGTGCAGTTTATGTAGCTTATGTAGAATCATAATCTGTGCCTCCTTTACAGAGATGACATGCCCACAATATTTTGGATTTTTTTACATATTTTACTACAAAGGCCATTCATAAGAACTCAGTTCAATAGCAATACAGCAATACAGGTTTTACACAAGACGATAGGCTAAAACTGTTCAAAACATTTTTCTCTACTATTACAGTATTGCAAATGTCCTTAAAGAATTTCAAAATGTGCAGCATTGCCATTGCTAGAACACAGAATGTTCACAACCATCATACAAAATTAGACTCCAAGTACTCCCCTTCAATCAGCTCATACAGGGGCTTATGGCTACATCTACAAGTGGGTTTCCTGCCAAGCAAAGCCTTAAAGTGGTTATAAACCCTTACATAAAACCAGTGAAATGTCTAGCCTCAGGTGATACAGAGAGATGAAACACATCCTCCTACATAAGTTGTATCTGCTTATCTGCAGTCATATGGCATGTACAGCCTTCTAAAACACAGAGTTTACACAGAATCTGTCAGCATCTCTTAGTAGCACAAAACAGGGGGTAGAGGGTCGCAATTCACACACACTGCACAACTAAGAAAGAAGAACTCTGATTAGATGGAAGGGGCACACTCCCTTCCTTACACTACAGGGAGAACAAGCACAGCTGTGGCTGTCAATCACAGGCTGTGTCCTGGAGCTCTCTTCTCCTGTCTCTTTATCCTTCTAGTGTCAGGGAAAATCACACTCAGAGCTTGGGATAGAGACAGATTTCATGTCTGAGGTTTACAACAACTTTAAGTAGCTACTCTAATTAAAACACCAAAAACATGCATTGCCCATCAGAGGGCAAGAATTCATGCATACTCTAAAAGGTATTTCTTCCAAAGCCAGAAAATGCATGATAGTAATGGGTAACCCTGACTTAAAGTAGTATTAAAGCCTAATTTTATTTTCTAAATAAATATGTTATACTTACCTGCTCTGTGCAGTGGTTTTGCACAGAGTAGCTCCGATCCTCTTCTTTTTGGGTCCCCCACCGGTGCTCCTGACTCCTCCCCCTCAAACAGCACCCCCCCCGCTCTCTTTTCATTGGCTCACTGGCTGTGATTGACAGTAGTGGGAGCCAATGGGCTCCCGCTGCTATCTCAGCCAATGAGGAGGGAGAGTCCTGGGGCAATCAAGGCTATCATGAACATTGCTGGATCAGAGAGAGCTCAGGGTAGGATTGGGGGGGCTGCACACAGAAGGTTTTTTACCTTCATGCAGGGCTTTTTTTCTCAGAGAATAGGTGCAATCACCTAAGTCCCCCCTTGTCTCCACCCCCTACCCACCTCTGAGCACCATACATGATCCCCTGCAGCCAGCCACGATAGAACCCTCCATCAAAAAAAGATACCCCCCAACAACAATAGACCCCCCAACAGCAAAATACCCCCAGTAGGAATAGATCCACCACAGCAACAATAGACCCCCCCAGTAACAATAGATCTCCCAGCAGCCAGCATCAATAGACCTTCCAGCAGCAAGCAATGATAGACCCCCTCCCTCAGCAGTAAATCCCTTGAGGTTATGAAACTTTTGCCTTTCACCAGATGAATCTCATACAGTATTTTATTAGTTTAGCAGAGTGACATGAATAAACTAATGATAAGATAACTAAATGCTTTCCAAAATGGTGAGTAGGTTATACACAAATGTCTGGGAATATGGCACAGTCTTTCTCAGGCTATCCAATTTATTCTGTCGTGTTTGAGATATGTTATTTCCGGTCAGCTGGAACGCAGGTGGATCGCTAACCGGCAATTCCTATACAATATATGCTGAACCTTGTCTTCTTTGATGTAAGTGCAATACAACCTTATTTTTATTTGTTCTTTCTGCTCCCTCTCTATATGGCAAAATTTGAGCTTTGAATACGCTATCTATATAAATATTGAATGTATGACAGCAGTGGTTTAGATTCATTCCTGTGACCTCATGTACGACATCTTGGATTTTCCCATATGCCTAATTTGACTCTCTGTAATACGGGTCAATTAAGTCTGGTGAGTGCATTGTGTGCCTGCATACGGGTGGAGAGGAACCTTTCTTATACTCACTGAGGACATTATTAACGTGTGGGATTTATACATGGACTTCACAATTTTTATGTATTTTTTATAATTCAAATGAGGATTTGTTTATTCACTATGGTGATTTATGATATGCAATTTATGATATAAGCGCACAGTTTCTTTGTTTCTTTTCACGTTTTAAGTGTTTTTTACACTTTACAACATGCAGCTCTTAATTGTAGTTTATTTGTTTTTTGGTCATTGATTTGCGTGGGTTTGGAACCTATTGGCTCCTATATTTTCTTTTAATGTTTTAGGCAACATTAGCCCTTGTTCTCATGCTTAGTGCTTTTTGTGCGATTTTGATCCATAAGGACAGAATAAAGTGATAATCCTGTAATGGCTGTAATGTACTTCCTGTTTTTCTGATAATATGCAATTATGCACAGTGGAATTCCTGAGCACATGGTGAGCCACCACTGATTACTAATAGCACATGCTACCCGATCACATTTTTATGTTATACACCAATGTCACCACACATTATATGCAATGTCTTCCTGCTGATCTAAAATAGAAAGTATCAGCTTATTTGGAGGGTTCCACAAAGTTTCTCCATTATGTCCTGAAAATGTATATATAACTACAGGCAAAGAAGCCAATGAGAGTGATAAGAACTAAGTAGCACAAGAAAGCCATCACAAATCAAAGATATACTGTATACAGCACTCTAATCTTTTCCAGATAAAATTGCCCTAACATTCAGGTGCCTATGTAGGGATGTTTTGAACTAGATTTTGGGAAGAAAGGATTTTTGGGAAAGATTAATGTGATTTTTGCTACAGGGCATGATACTTATGGTCTTTAAAGTGGATGTAAACCCAATTCATGACATTTGAGCTGGGCACATATATCTGCAGTATTTTGTTATCTCTCTTCAAAGAGCTAAGTCCTATAGCTCTTTCTTTCTCGTACATCACGGGACACAGAGCGACATAGTCATTACTAATGGGTTATATAGATACCGTCAGGTGCTGGCACTGGCAACTTCCAAAACCGGAAGTACCCTCCCCTATATAAGCCCCTCCCATCCGGGAGCACCTCAGTTTTTTGCCAGTGTCTAAGGTGTTGGCCAAGAAGAAACATGTGTTTTTCACTGAGCTTGCGTACAGGTTCTTTTGGGCCTCAGTAAGCTATTCCGGATCCGACCAAAAAAGCTTCATAGCTAAACGGTCGGTACCCGGGCCTTGCAGAGAAGAGCAAGGTTTTGCCTGTAATGCTTCTCTTAGGAGAGCTGGACCCTGGGATCCAGAGCTCTGGTCATACCCACGACCAAGATGTTTTCTGTGCAGGGTGCTATACAGGTCCAGGGGAGTGGAATCCTTGGGAACCCGGTCCCTGAAGGTTTGATTACAATGCCTGCCGTGATAGGTGAAGTTTGGGCTTTTGTGGACCAAACAAAGTCCTGCGGCGGGGAACAGGTAAGTGGGGGCCCCCAGGAACTTGGTTCTATTGGGGGACCCCCAAGCCTAATTTGTCTTTCTGTCTGTTACCTAATGGTATTCCCGCAAAATTCTGTGCATGCCTGTAACTACTAAAAAAATGTAATAATTTTTAATGGTGGTCAAGAAAAAAAAAATTTTTTTTTATATATATATATATATATATATTTAATATATTAGACTGCGGTACCTGTGTTTGTCCACTAGAGGCCGCTGTGGAACGTTTCTTGTCATGTGGACTAGTTTCTTCTCATCAGAGCGAGTCCAGGCAGATGGTGAGTTCTCTTATGGGAAACTGCTTCCTCTGCCATGTTGCAATGCTCGTCCATCCCCCGGCCTGCGGCAAAGGGGCCCTGGCTCTTGTCCCTGGTTTCCATTTTCGAAATTAGCGCCGAAGGCGCACGTGGCCGCGCGCGTGCGCGTGCACGCGCCTCTATATATAGAGGTGAGCCGGGAAAGGGGGCGGAGCCTGGGGGATGACGCTCTGTGCGCGCCGCAGCGCTTCTGCGCATGTGCGGGCGTCCCAGCATGTTAAAAACCACAATTTTGTGTGGTGAGCTGGCTATGAAGTACAGAGACAGAGCTGGCAACATTTAAAGAAGGCATACAGCAAGCGGTTGATACAGGCATCCCCTAGAAAGGCACATTAGTAGACACCAACTGTTTCTTATAGCAGCATTTATGCTAGACTATTGTCAGTAACTGGTGTATTTCGGCTGGAATACCTCAGCTTTGTGGCTTAGGAATATGCCGTCTAAAAACTCCGGGACTAGAAATTCCAGGAGGAATAGGGGGTCTCCATCGGGCTCTGAGGATCTTGGGCATGCTTCGGCTGCACCAGTCTCCCCTGAAGAATCAGAGGTTAGTGACCGTAGAGCACCCTCAGGAGTACCTGGTACTGTGGCTGTCCTCAGTTCACCTGCTCCTGTGTATGTAACAGAGGAGGTTTTTTCCTCAGCTCTGGGAGGGCTGGAAGAGAGATTGTCAGCATTGATCGCGGCTTCCCTGTCACAGGAGAAAAGCGCCCGATCTCCGTCTCCTCCCTCAGAGTGCCTGTTAACAGAGCAACAGTCCCATACAGGGATCGACCTACCTGAAGGGGATCAGGATGAGGTCGATTCGGTTGTAGAGGAATCAACAGTGGAAGAGCCGTTCTCAGCATCACATGCTGAAAGGTTATGGGTTCAGTCCCTGACTAATATGGTCCGATCAGCATTTAAAATGCCACTTGCGGAGCCATCATCCACTTCTGTCTCCTCGTTGGGGTCGCTAAAAGCTCCCCAGACTGTTTGTTCCTTTCCGATCCATCCTTTACTGGAAGGGCTCATTTACCAGGATTGGGAGCATCCTGACAAAATATTTACTCCCCCCAAGAGATTTCCGGTGGTCTATCCCATGGAGGATAAGTTCATCAGAAAATGGAGGGTCCCTACAGTGGACGCAGCCATCTCTTGTGTGAATAAATCACTGACATGTCCGGTGGATAATGTCCAAATGTTCAAGGACCCAATAGATAAAAAATTGAAGTCCTTATTAAAATCTGCTTTTTCTACAGCAGGATTGGTGACACAACCAGCAGTGGCAGCTATTGGGGTCTGCCAAGCAGTGAAGGATCAGTTGAAACAGGTCTTAAGGGACTTGCCAGATCAGCAGGCTCTTGCCCTAGCTGATCTACCTAGAGCCTTATGCTTTGCGGTGGACGCTATAAAGGATTCAATCCATCAGGCCTCCCGCCTTACGCTGTCTGTAGTACATATGCGCAGGCTTCTATGGCTCAAAAACTGGTCTGCTGAAGCTCCCTGTAAAAAATTGCTGGTCAGCTTCCCATTTCATGGTGAACGCTTATTCGGGGAAGACCTGGACAAATATATCCAGAGAATTTCCAGCGGTAAAAGTACACTTTTGCCGGTTAAAAATAGAGTTAGAGGTCCCTCTTTTAAGAGGCCTGCTTCTCCAGTCCCTAGGACATCGGCTGTGAAACAGTTCCGACGGCCTCCTCGGTCAAATCCCGGAGGTAAAAATCAGGGACAATTGCAGGGTAACAAGAAGCCCTGGAGCAGGAGAGGTACAAAACCTCCCCCAAAGTCAAATGCATGAAGGGTTGCCCCCACCCAATCGGGTGGGGGGAAGACTTCAGTTGTTCACAGAGACCTGGCAGGACACGATCCGAGACAGATGGGTGCTCTCCGCAGTAAATCTGGGATACAAATTGGAGTTAAAAAACTCCCCTCCTTCCCGCTTTATAAGGTCAAACGTGCCAAGGGATCCCCAGAAGAGAGGATCCCTCCTGTTGGCACTAGAACAATTATTGCTCCAAGCAGTAATTATAGAGGTTCCCCTGGAAGAATGGGGGTTCGGGTTTTACTCAAACCTCTTTACAGTCCCGAAGCCAAACGGGGACGTGAGACCCATATTAAATCTAAAAGGGCTAAACAAATTCCTACATATCAGGACTTTCCGGATGGAGTCGATCCGATCGGTAGCCACTGCCCTACAAGGGGAGGAATGGTTAGCCTCGATCGACATCAAAGATGCTTATTTGCACATTCCCATCTTTCCAGCCCACCAAAAATTGCTACGCTTTGTGGTAGAAGGGCGCCATTTTCAGTTCAGAGCCTTACCCTTCGGTCTGGCCACAGCACCAAGAGTGTTCACAAAAATTCTGGCCCCATTATTGGCCAATCTAAGAACACGAGGTGTAACGATAATGGCATATCTAGACGACTTGTTGCTGATAGACCACTCAGTGGAAAAACTAGAAGTGGTTGTTCACGAGACAATCAAGTATCTGGAATATCACGGTTGGATTATCAACCGAGACAAGTCAGCCCTAAAACCAGTCAAAAGTCTGGAATACTTGGGGCTAAGGCTGGATTCAGACCAGAGAAAAATTTTCTTGCCTCAAGAAAAGGGGTCGTCTTTGAGAGATTTGATCCACTTAGTGGGTTCAAAAAGACAGCCATCCATACGCCTGTGCATGAGGCTGCTGGGAAAAATGGTGGCATCATTCGAAGCAGTACCCTACGGTCAATTCCATTCAAGGAAGTTGCAAAGGGCCATACTGTCAGCCTGGAACAAAAAAGTTCAGGCCCTAGACTTACCAATGTCCTTGTCCCCTTCCGTTCGCAAGAGCCTCCGTTGGTGGTTGGTTCCCCAGAATCTGGAAAGAGGGAAATCCTTCAGTCCGATTTCCTGGAAGGTGGTCACTACAGATGCCAGCCTTATAGGCTGGGGAGCAGTACTGGAGCAATGGTCTCTCCAGGGCAGATGGTCGGATGCGGAAAAGGCCCTGCCCATCAATCTCTTAGAGATACGAGCAGCCCGGTATGCCCTAGTAGCATGGACATCCAAACTCCAAGGGTCCCCTGTCAGAATTCAATCAGACAATGCCACAGCAGTGGCATATATCAATCGTCAGGGGGGCACCAGGAGTCTTGCAGCCCAAAGGGAAGTAAATTACATCCTGAGATGGGCAGAAAGATATGTCCCAGCCATATCTGCGGTATTCATTCCAGGAGTGGAGAATTAGAAGGCGGACTTTCTAAGTCGCCAACAATTATGCCCAGGGGAATGGTCCCTTCATCCCGAGGTTTTCCGGACAATATGTCAGCGGTGGGGAACACCGGATGTAGATCTGCTAGCATCCAGATTCAACACAAAAGTGGACAGGTTTGTCTCTTGGACAAGGGATCCCCTAGCTTGCGGCTCGGATGCCCTAGTGTTCCCTTGGGATCAGTTCAAGCTGATATATGCATTCCCACCGCCACAATTGTTACCTCGATTACTCCGCAGAATCAGGGTAGAAAAGAAACCAGTGATTCTGGTGGCTCCAGCGTGGCCCCGAAGAGCATGGTACGCGGAGATTGTAAAAATGTCTGTGGGGAGTCCTTGGACCCTCCCACATCGTCCGGACCTGCTTTCGCAAGGACCGATATACCACCCTTCCTTACCAGCCCTAGGTTTGATGGCCTGGCTATTGAAGCCCACATTCTAAAAAAGAGAGGGCTCTCTAATGCTGTGGTATCTACCATGATCAATGCCAGGAAGCCGGTATCCAGGCAGATCTACTATAGAATCTGGAAGGCGTACATCGCCTGGTGTGAGGCCAAGAAATGGCATCCACGTAAATACGTAATAGGTAGGATTCTGGACTTCCTACAATGGGCTGTAGATAGGAAGCTTGCCTTGAGTACTATCAAGGGTCAGATTTCGGCCTTGTCAATATTTTTTCAAAGGCCCTTGGCTTCGCATTCACTAGTCAAAGCCTTTATACAAGGAGTGATGCGTATTAGTCCTCCGGTTAATATTCCCATATGTCCATGGGATCTAAACTTGGTTCTGTCGGTTTTACAGAAACAACCATTTGAACCATTACAGCATATTTCCTTGGTGCTTCTCACCAGGAAATTGATTTTTCTAGTAGCCATTTGTTCGGCTAAAAGAGTGTCGGAATTAGCAGCTATGTCCTGTAAAGAGCCATATCTGGTTATCCATAAGGACAGAGTAGTATTACGTCCTCAGCCAGCCTTTCTTCCTAAGGTGGTATCGAGGTTTCATTTGAACCAAGATGTGGTTCTTCCTTCTTTTTTCCCCAAACCTACTTCGGTAGAGGAAAAGTTATTGCATTCTTTGGATGTAGTAAGAGCAGTTAAAGCTTATCTAAAAGCCACTGCTCAGATTCTCAGAACGGATACTTTGTTTATTCTGCCGGAAGGCCCCAGAAAGGGTCAGGCAGCGTCAAAATCTACTTTAGCCAGGTGGATTCGACAGGTCATAATACAAGCCTATGGCTTGAGAAGGAGACCGCCTCCGTTCAAAGTTAGAGTGCACTCCACGAGAGCAGTTGGAACTTCATGGGCAGTGCATCACCAGGCCTCCCTGGCTCAAATCTGTAAGGCCGCAACATGGTCTTCAGTTCACACGTTTACTAGGTTCTACCAGGTGGATGTTAGAAGTCAGGAGGATGTCGCCTTTGGGCGCAGTGTGTTGCAGGCCGCAAAAGATCCTCATGTCTGATAGCGCTCAGCTTATATATGGTGTATCCCCCCCCTCATTTGGCATTGCTTTAGGACATCCCATTAGTAATGACTATGTCGCTCTGTGTCCCGTGATGTACGAGAAAGAAAATAGGATTTTTATAACAGCTTACCTGTAAAATCCTTTTCTTGGAGTACATCACGGGACACAGAGCTCCCGCCCCTCTTTGGGGACACTTATTGCTTTGCTACAAAACTGAGGTGCTCCCGGATGGGAGGGGCTTATATAGGGGAGGGTACTTCCGGTTTTGGAAGTTGCCAGTGCCAGCACCTGACGGTATCTATATAACCCATTAGTAATGACTATGTCGCTCTGTGTCCCGTGATGTACTCCAAGAAAAGGATTTTACAGGTAAGCTGTTATAAAAATCCTATTTTCCTGACCCGTTCCGCTTTTATCACCCTGATAACTCCTGGCAACTTCTCGGACACATCAGATAAAAGCAGCCTGAAATTTCTGTCCGGGGAGGTTGCTATAAATAGATTAGCAGGCAGCTAGCCCTGTTACAAAACACCTGTGAGAGTCTCTGCCTATGTGGAGAGGGGGTGCATGCCTTTCCTCCAATCAGCAATTTTAGCTATCTTGGCTGTATGCCCAGATATCACACTGTGTTAAACAGGAAGAGAAAATTTCCTAACACGATCTGAACATTCTAAACAGTATATAAATGTGAAGACAGCAGATATACATGTAAAACGTATGTAGGGAGATTTAGTTCATCCCTGTGTATCATCTGAGGCTGTTCACTTCACTGGGTGTAAGCCCCTTCCTGCCCAGGACAATTTTCAGCTTTCAGCACTGTCACACTTTGAATGACAATTGCGCGGTCATGCTACACTGTACCCAAACTAAATTTTTATAATTTTCTTCCCACAAATAGAGCTTTCTTTTGGTGGTATTTGATCACCTCTGCCGTTTTTATTTTTTGCTAAACAATATAAAAAAGACCAATTTTTTTTTTTTTAAATAATAGGATTTTTGTACTCACCGTAAAATCAGTTTCTCTGACGTCCATGGACCGACGCAGCTCTCATACTAATTACATGTGGGTATATGTCCCTGCTCGCAGGAGAAGACCTAGGCAGAATGTTAGAGGTTAAAACATTCTAGAACAAACCAGAGCTGAACAGCCCCGCCCAGGGGGGCGGTCTCTCCGGACATTACCCTTCCACCTGCAGCTCATAGCCTCAGTTCGTAACAAAGCAGTACAAACTTAAAAGGAAGGGTGGGTGCTGCGTCGGTCGATGGACGTCAGAGAAACGGATTTTACGGTGAGTACAAAAATCCTATTTTCTCTTATCGTCCATGGACCGACGCAGCTCTCATACTGATTACATGTGGGACGTCCCAAAGCAGTATAAGAAAGGGATGGGAGCAAAAAAAGTAAGGAACAACCAAAACTTCACTCCAAACCAGCAGAGCCCCTCAACGGAGGAGTTGCAACATTAGACAGCGGCCTGCAACACTTTGCGGCCGAAGGAAGCATCCGAAGATGCAGCCACATCAACCTTGTAGAACTTTGAAAAGGTATGAACGGACGACCAGGTCGCCGCCTAGCACACTTGTGCAACCGACGCTTGATGTCGGAAAACCCAGGAAGCACCATTGCCCTGGTGGAATGCGCCGTAACCGGGAAGGGAGGCGCCCACCCTATGAGAGCATAGGCTTGAAAGACGGTTTTGTCCGATCCACCTAGAAAATGGTGGCAGACAAAGCCGCTTGGCCCTGTTTCTGACCAGAGACAGTCAAACAGAGAGTAGACTTCCTAATAGAAGCAGTAGACAGGCACACCCGCAAGGCTTGTACCACATTCAAAGTGTGCCGCGCGCACTCTCTGTGCGATGGGCGAGGACACTAGGACGAGAGGACAATGTCCTCATTTAGGTGAAAAGACGAGATCACCCTTGACAAAGAGAAAGTCGCGGATGCAACACCGCCTTATCCTTATGGATGACTAAATATGGCGACTTGCAGTACAAGGTCGCCAATTCAGATACTCGTCTAACAGAAGTGATCGCCACTAAAAAGGGCCACCCTCTGAGACAAAGTGAAGAGGGGAATATCCCTGATATTCTGAAAAGGAGGTTCCTGGAGAACCGAGAGGACCAATTCTGATCCCACGGGGGGAGAGGAGACTTGACAGGAGGGAGCCCATGGCGAACCCCCTGCACAAGGGTGCCAACCAAGGAATGACCCGCTAGTGGTCGCCGAAAGAAGACGGCCAAGGCCGAAATCTGACCCTTAATGATACTCAAAGCGAGCCTTTGGGCCACTCCATGCTGTAGGAAACGCAGGATTTTAGGGACGGAATACGTCCGAGGATGTCAGCCCAGCTCTTCGCACATGGCGATGTAAGCTTACCAGGTACAGAGATAGTTCTGGAGGAAGACTTCCGTGTCCTTAATATGGACGAAATGACCGAGTACGAGAGACCTCGGTCTCTCAACACCTGGCTTTTAACAGCCCTGCCTACAAGGCCAGAGACTGCAAAGGCAGAATGGAACATATGACTTTTGAGACAGAAAGTCCTCCCTTATTGGCAACCATCGGGGAACGGCCGCGACGAGGCGCATCAGATCGGCGTACCAGTGAAGCCGAGGTCAATCCGGAGCAATGAGGATCACCGGAATTCCCTCGGTCGCCACCCTGCGCAGCAGGCGAGGGAGCAACTGCCGCGGAGGATAAACGTATCTCAGGTGATAATGACCCCATGGGCCACTGACGCCTCTGAGGCATCCACCCAAGGATCCCTGGATCTGGCCACAAATCTCGACAACTTGCGATTGAGTCGAGAGGCCATCGGGTCCACCTCCGGCATGCCCCACCGTTTGTGTGGCAAGGAGTTGAAATACCTCCGGGTGCAAGGACCACTCTCCCTGGTCCAACGTCTGGCGACTCAAATAGTCCGCCAGTTCTATGCCCGGAATGTAAACGGCCGATAGAGCCGGCACGCTTTTCTTAGCCCACTTCAGGGTACGGTACGGGGGACCTCAGAAGCCGCAGCTGAGCTCTGAGTCCCCCCTTGATGGTCGACATACGCCACCACCGTGACTTTGTCTGACTGGATCCTAATGGAGCGATCCTGCAATCTCTCAGACCACGAGGAGAGGCACAGTCTGATGGCCCGTATTTCCAGAACATTGTTCGGCAAACGGGCTTCATCCGGAGTCCAAGCCCTTGGGCCAACAGGACTCCCCAGACTACACCCCAGCCCTTCAGGCTGGCGTCCGTAGTGAACACCGTCCATTGGACGGGGAGGAACGACGTCCCGGGTCGAAGAGCCGGGGACCCCAACCACTATGTCAGAGACGCCCTGACCAGGTGGCTCACCTGGATCGGAAAATCCAAAGACAATGGGGATTTGTCCCAAGGGAACAAGATCTCCTTCTGCAATGCCCTGGTGTGTGATTGGGCATACAGAACGGCCTCAAAAAGAGGTCACCATGAGTCCCAGGACTCCCATGCAAAAACGGATTGACGACCATTTTTTGGGATGTCAGCATCCGCACTGCAGACTGAAGCGTCAGTAGCTTCCCCGGAGGTAGGAATACCTTTGCCTCCAAGGAGTCCAGAATCAGATCGAGATACTTCAAATCTCGAGTCGGGACCCGGACTGACTCCTGAATGTTTAGGAGCCACCCGAAGTCCCTGAGGGTCTGACTGACGATAGTCACCCTGTCTACTAATTCTGAGCCATTTCCTGCTCTGAGAAGAAGATCGTCCAATGCCTTGCTGTCTCAGTAAGCTAGAACCGGCACAAGCACCTTGGTGAACACCCTCGGTGCCGAGGCTAGGCCGAAAGGAAGAGCCACAAATTGATAGTGGACTTCGCCGATCGCAAGCGCAGATCGGAACATGCAAGTAGGCGTCCTTGATGTCCAAGGTCGCCAGAAAATCCCCTTGACGGAGTGTACTGACCACCGTGCGAATGGATTCCATGCGGAACTTTTACTCCATCACAAAGGCATTCAGGACCTGGAGGTCCAAGATAGGCCGAACCCCGTCCCTTTTTTGGGACGACAAACAAATTCGAGTAGAATCCCTGAAACCTCTCATGTGACGGAACCGGCACAATCACTCCGGACCTCAACCTGGATAGGCCCCATAGGGCCGTCCCGACGGGCAGGAAGGAGAGGAAGATTCAAGGGAAGAATCTGTCTGGTATTAGGAACGGAACCTATCCTGTAACCTGAGGTGATCACCTCGCACACCCACCGGTAGGAGATCCGGGAGGTCCATTGATCCGTGGACCTGCAAAGTCTTCCCCCCTACCCCAGAGTCGGGTGGGGGCAAGACTTCACGTGGAGGCGGGATAGGGAGCCGGCTTGTTCGTCATACGCACCCAGGGGCGCACGTGTCCACCAGCCGTACCGCTGTCAGTCTGGGAGGGCCTCCCCGTTGACTGACGAAAAAAAAACTTTTTGCTGGAAAGGAAGGACCCTGCTTACGGTGGCGGCCTCCTTACCCTTGCTAGCTTGAGGAAGAACAGTGCTCTTACCTCCCGTGACATCCTTGATGATGTCATCCAGCGCAGCACCGAAAAGCCTACCACCTTTAAATGGTAAATCCTTCAGAGGATTTTTAGAAGCTAGGTCAGCAGACCAGCATTTCAACCAGATCAGACAACGCAATACCACCGTCAAGACAGAGGCCCTGAGTTATAAGGGGCCGCGTCAAACGTGGCGTCGCAACATAAACCCGGCCCTGCATCATCTGCGGGCCAGAGCAATAGTGTCTGGAAGAAGATCATGCTCCTGTACAGTTTGGTGCAAACATTTTTTGCCCATCCCGTAAGTGTTGGAGACACAAGGGTCGCCGCTACCACAAGCCGTAAGGCGGACCCCAACAAGGCAAACATGGTTCTACTCACCACTTCTGACCTCCTGTGAGTGGGGTCCTTAAAAGCAGGAGTCCCCCCCACCGGGAGAATGGTGGCCTTGTTCAACCGGGCGACTGCAATGTCGACCATTGGGGAGAAGCCCACGTTTTAAGTAGGGCATCTTCAAGGGGTATCTGATAGACAAACGCCACGGGACCATGAAAGTCTTCTGCGGCTTTTTCCCCCGACCTTATCAATGAGCTGGTCAAAGAAAGGAACATATGGAATAAAAAACCTTTTTAGAAGGCCTGGCCCTAAGGAACCAGAGGAGACTGTCCACCTGAGGTTCTACATCCGCAGCATTTAGCTTGCGAGTGTCCCTCACTGCATCAATGAGTTCACAAAACAAGCGCCCTGTCATTTACTGACACAGAACTGGAGTCTTCCTTGCCAGGAATGTCCTGTTCAAAACCATCAAATATATTCAGAGCTAGGGTCCTGAGCGGTAGTAGCTAGGCCCATATCTGAATCAGCGCACACCCCCCCTTTTTTTTTTTGGGGTGGAAAATAAGTGGGGAGCGGGGCTTTTTCGCTCCCTTGCGCTTACACACTGCTTCCTCCTGGTCAGATTAATGATTCCAGGACTGCCGACAACTGGTCCCTAAGGACCGCAGGTGCAGGAGCACTGCCAGTTGTCTCTAACAGTGTGAAGAAACAGGTGAACCAGACTCCAATATTGCCACCCTCTGAGACCTTATTCACCATTACAGTGAATAATACAGCCCACCCACAGGCCATGCTGGGGCTGAGGAGGGGATACCTGGAGTACTCACCACCCCTAGGGACCGCTCGGTACCGATGTATGAGCCGCGCTGTAGCGCTGTATGAGTCGCGCTGTAGTGCGGGTGCAGCCTGAGGTGAAGAATCTGTGAGGATGTGTGCATTTCGCGCCGTTCAGCAGCGCTGCTAGAGGCCGAAAACGAAACAAAAATTGCCGCGGCTACAAGAAAATGCCCGCCGGGCACCAGTATAACTGTGTATTAAGCCCCAGCAAAATGGCCGCCAATGGCGCACTTTTTAAAAAAATAAAACACTGCGCCAATGGCGCACAGAAAAAAACACAGCCAGTCCCCCAGAACACTTCCCAAGCAAAATAACAGTCATGGAGCGCCCCCCCCAGGGCAGAGTGACCCCCCAAGCATCCCCACACAGCACAACAGCACAACAGGGTGCAGAGAGCAGCATAACAGGGGGGAGACAGGAAGAACCCCCCACACACAGAAACACAGCCAGCATGTACTCACCTTGCAGCAGGAGAGACTACTTACCCGTCCCGCAAGCACCTTGGAGAATACCCCCGGTGCCAAGAGGGACCCACTGGCTTGTTTCAGACAGACTTATCACAGAGTCGTACTGCGTAGCTGTCGGCCCGGTCCACCGCGAAAGATACAGTAGGTACTGTTCGATCTTGAGAGGACCGCGGGAGCATGAAAGCAACCCGGCCACCCCTGGAGCCATGGGGTATGTCGTGAACTGAGTCTCACGCACACAAGGCGAGGATCAGCACGCTTGATGGTCGGACAGGGAAGACTACGAGGATACCAGTGTACCCAACCTGTTGCCCAGCCGACAGTTGATTGAAGGTCTCAAAAATAAAATAATAAAATTCCCAAAGGAATAAAATTTAAAAGTAAAATCTTCCAGGAGACTGGCTCCTGAGAGAGCCATGTCTTCTCCTTCTGCTAGGCAGAAAAAAAACTGAGGCTATTAGCTGCAGGTGGAAGGGTAATGTCCGGAGGGACCGCCCCCCTGGGCGGGGCTGTTCAGCTCTGGTTTGTTCTAGAATGTTTTAACCTCTAACATTCTGCCTAGGTCTTCTCCTGCGAGCAGGGACATATACCCACATGTAATCAGTATGAGAGCTGCGTCGGTCCATGGACGATAAGAGAAATATATATTTTTAGTTTCTGTCATAAAATGTTGTTTTCCCCTTCACTGTTGGGCACTGATGAGTTGGCACTGATAAAGTGGCACTGATGGGCACTGATGAGGAGGCACTGATATGTAGAATTGATGGGCACTGATATGCGTCACAGATATGCAGCACTGATGGGCACCAATAAGCGGCACTGATATGCAGCACTGATGGTCGTTGATAGGCGACACTGATAGGCACTGATAGGTGGCACTGATGGGCACTGACAGACGGCACTGATGGGCACTGACAGGCGGCTGTGATGAGCACTGACAGGCGGCTGTGATGGGCAATGACAGGCAGCACTGATTGGCACTGATAGGCGGTACTGATTGGCACTGACAGGTGGCACTGATGGGCAGCACTGATGATGATGTACTGACAGGTGTTACTGCTGGACAGTAATTGGCACTGTGGTGGGCAGTGATTGGCACTGTGGTGGGCAGTGATTGGCAATGTGGTGGGCAATTGCATACTATATTATTGGGGCGTTTATGGGCAGGTGATTTGTACATTGGAGAGGGCTGTGTTGATAATCAATGTGCTGATTATCAGCACAGACCCCCCCCCCCTGACAGGGGGAGCCGCCGATTGGCTCTCCCTTTTAGCATGAACCGAGAAATGCCATTTACCGGCACTTTCTGGTTCACGCGATGACCAGCTGTGATTGGTCACCGCTGATCATGTGGTAAGAAGCCTCTGACAGAGGCTTCTTATTACGATCGGAGATGCAGGGTGTCAGACTGACACGCCGCACTCGCCAAAATGCGTGCCCTCGTGGGCGTGCGCCGGCATGTTATCCTGCTGGACGTCAATAGACATCCAGTCAGGATAACAGAACCACTTCCTGGACGTCAATTTGCTATTGACCAGGTGGGAAGTGGTTAAAGATTATTTATAAATACCTACATTAACATTAAAACATTCATTATTTTGTAGGTTATGTACAGTGCAAAGCATTACTTACGACAGAAAGTGTCTGATCTCCATTCTACACACACTCCGGCATCTGAGCACTGTTGGGCATATGCCTGGACAGCATAGCAGAGGGAAGTTGACTCGCCCTGAGTAAAGCACATATCCAGCACACAATTCTCAAAGAAGTTATCAGGATTTACTAGAGCGTGACAGTCCTTGAAGATACCTAAAGGAAAAAAAGTGTCCATGTCTGTTAGTTTTCTTTCATCACTATTCAATAATTAACATAATAAGTCCACAAGTTTAAAGCTGAACTTCAGGCAGATATAAAAGACACAAATGCAGCTCTATAACCATGAATGCATTATTAAATATATCATTTAATGCAGGTATTATACAAATTTTGGCATGGCGTCAGACTTTTGTAGTCTACTGAACAGCAAAGCTTTGACAGGGGGGAGGAAGAAGCAGCACAAGGAGAGAGAACAGAGTGACAGAGTGACAGTCAAGCTCATCATTATGCTGCTTTTGACTTTAATTGTCCAGTCAAAAGGTTGGGGTTGGGTGAAAAGACCTGTAAGTGAAAGTCTCCTCCCATGCTAGATAGCATGTGCCGTGTGGCAGAACTGTTTATATTTCAGGACTGGATGAACAAAAATACAAATTATTTTGACAGTTTGAACAGCTTTCATCTATGTATCTCATGTGTTTATTTGGCTGTTTGTCTGGAGCTTAGCTTTAAGCAATGTATGTGTTTACCTATTGCATCAGTTATAATGCCACAAGCTGTAGTCTTGCTGTACTCCTGCTGGTCACTTGAACTACAAGTTTCCAGTTCTTCACTTCCACACCTTTAAGAAACAGCAATTAGTGAAAGTGCAAGTATATTCAATAAACAGAAATACAAACATACTGTATTGCATTAGTAACTGCTGAATGATACTATATACTATTAATCCTGGGATGTTATTCACCATTCGTGATGTCCTCTTGGCATTAGAAATTGACCAAATTTTAAAACATCAAAATGTATTGCATACTTTATACATATGCATTGTATTTTTTTACAACTTTACTTAACTTTCCTGAAAATGGACTGCTGTGTATTGCTGCATGTTTGAAACTCTCTGCTTTTGTTTCTATTCAGTTTGCTTTTCAAAGAGCTTATTTACATGTAAAAATTCAAGGGAACATGAATGAATGCACATATTGTGGAAAATTATTGCACCTATAGTCTATGTAATGTGATATATGGAAGTGTTGCAACTGTGAGCAAATGTACATTTTAACACTTACAATTCACCATCTTGTGAAACTATCCAGCTGTCTCCCAATTCTCTAGAATCAATGGCAATGCTGCCATCTGGCTTCATGTTATCATCTGGTGATATGCCATTGTAGTTCCCTGAATGACAGTACAATGATTATTTAGGATATGAGTCATCATACAGATTGGGTCTTGTAAATCTTTAAAAGAGATTACCTTAACACAAATATAGGACTTACCACACAATCCACATAAATGATTTTTGAAGGCTGATGGCAGGGAAATGTCAACATAGTGGTTACCATCAAATCTCACTTGTAGCCCAAAATCCGTTGCCAAAATCAAATAATTTCCACTAAGATGGACTCTGAGTCTACTATCATGGGGGGTTGGCAGATTTGTTCTCTTCTCGTTTACCTGGAATTACACATTTTAAAAGTTTTCATTGTGATGTGTTGGATCTTTAAAATGTTATTTTATTTCCTAACAATTTACAAGACATTGCTTAGATGATGTAGGCAGTGCAAAACATAACAATTATTTAGAAAAAGTGATGCCCAATCTAATTAGTTTCTTAGGGATGCTTAACATTATCAATATTTGCTATATAATTATTTTAAAAAGTGGCAAAAGCCACCCACACATTGTAGCAAAATAGGCAAAATTTTAAGGTGATGACTTGCTGTATGTGTAAATTATAGCCAACTAGGTAATCCTTTAGCCATTTTGAATGAATCTCTTTCGTTGCCATTTATGTGGGGTGGAACATGCTTACATAAATATAGAATCTGCACAGGGTACTATGTACACGGTCTGCAGACTTTGCACTTTCCAAATTGTTCTCAGTGTCCTCATTATTTGTCATGCTGCCTTACTCTGTTAGTAGACTGTTGAAGCTCTCCATTGGTCAGTGGCATGTTGGGGAGCATGCTGAAGCTCTGATTTTGGAAGTGGGTGGCAGGTTTGCTACCTGGTTTTGACACAATCTGCCACCGATCTTCATACTACATTGCACACTATCCGCAGCTCTGCAGCCTGATGTAAGCTGCAGAGGGAACCAAGGCACTGCCACATTGCACCTACTGGCACCATCACATTGCTATATACAGTGCCTTGAAAAAGTATTTATACTGAGATTAAATTACACACAGGTGGACTCTATTTACTAATTATGTGACTTCTGAAGGCAATTGGTTCTACTAGGTGTTAGTTAGTAACAGTAATGTAAAGGGGGTTGAATACAAATGCACGCCACACTTTTCACATATTTATTTGTAAAAAAAATTGAAAACCATTTTTCATTTTCCTTCCACATCACAATTATGTGCCACTTTGTGTTGGTCTAAAATCCCAATAAAATACATTTACATTTTTGGTTAAAACATGACAAAATGTGGAACATTTCAAGGGGTATGAATACTTTTTCAAGGCTGTGTATTAATGGCTGTAAGAGATAATATTTCCTAAACCCAATGATGACAATTGCTACTACTCATCTGTTGTATTCAGTTATAGTATATCATTAACTTTATGTGTTTAATACACCACTTACATTTAGTTTTTTATTCTTCAACAGTGTGAAGTTAGTGTTGTACACTTCTACATGCACAGACTGAACATATGAGACTTTGGTGTTGGAGCCCCGATGTTCATTTGTAGTGTAGACATGGAAATAGGGGAGTCCACTTGTCAACGCATCACAAAGTTTACTGAGAGTGTAACTGCAGTTGCCCATATAATGGTGTACTCTACCATCAAATGTGTTGTAGTGAGGATCGCCTGATGCACTGCAGGTTCCGGTAGCTAAATAAAGAAACACAATAGAATGAATAAGCCAGGACAAAACAAATGATCAGCTCTACCTTATAGCTCATATATTTTTGTTTTTATAAATAACAATCCAGTTACAATAGTTATTATCTTTGCATTAAATCTGATTCTTGAAAACATTTTCTACTTTTCCCTATCCCTTTGGCTAGCATAATGCTATATCATTGTAAAGCAATACCTGATCTATAAATGTAAACATACAAGCTACTTTTTTTCTATATGTTATACTTTAATTAGATCCTTGTTAAGCAATTGTTAACCCTTTTTTATCATATTTCCAAAGCGTAATTCAAAATGATTAAAATTCGTTTTCAGAGGTGCTTTCCTCAGGAGGGCATTTCTCAAGGCTGCATTCCTCAGGGGTGCTTCAGGTCTTTCACAATCCTGGCAACACCCCTGGTGGATCATAATACACCTTAGCCTTAGTGGATCCTTTAACAGCTATCTTATTAGTATTATTACTATATTACTATACTATTTATATAGTGTCAACAGTTTACACAGCAGTTTACAATATAGAGGGGGACAGTACAATTACAATACAGTTTAATACAGAAGGAATAGGAAGGTCCTGCTCATATAGTTTATAACCTAAAGGGAAAAGGTGAGGTGGTACAAAAGGTAACAGCTGCAGGGGATGACCAAGTACTACAGCTGTTATAAGTAAATTCAGGATATGGCGGTTCTCCGTTTAATACAACCTGCCAGCCAAAATTGGTAGGTACAAAGTAATTAAAAAAACAACAATTCATGCTCAACAGCTTCAAATTAGAAGTAAATGTGAAACTTTTTATTTTTTAACCCAGTAATCAGGACAAGTTAATGCACTTGCTATAAACTTATTTAGCTAAGCTTTATAAACATTCAGAGGCATTATCAATCATAACTTAACCATGTGAAATGGCAAACATATCATTTTAATTCTGATCCCACTTACTTGTAACTTCTGCTGTTTTTGTTGTAGTAGTAGTAGTAGTAGTAGTAGTAGCAATAGTAGTAGTAGTAGTAGCAGTGGTATCTATAGTAGTTGTTGTAGGTGTTGTAGTTCTAGTTATAGAAGTTGAAGGTGTTGTGGTAGAAATAATGGGTAATGCTGTAGAGCTTGAATCTAAAGAGAAAAATATATTCTTATTGGAAGTAAAGAACCTAAAAAGTGACTCATTAGAGATTGCCAGAGGAACCCAATCACCAAACAGCTGATTGCAATAAGATAAACCTAGTTGTTTGGAGCATTAGAGGAAAAGTGATACTGATCATTTAGATTTTAATTTCCCAGTCCAGTCAACAGTTTTGAAGACTACAAGTCATATTAACTACATAGTGAATGTATTTTACTATATGATCCCTCAGACCATGGATGGAGGTCTCACATGAAGGGACATTAGGAATTATATAATGTGTGAACATCAAATACCTGGTTGTGGATTTCTTATTACTTACTTGTAACTTCTGCTGTTTTTGTTGTAGTCGTAGTAGTAGTAGTAGTAGCAGTAGTACTATCTATAGTAGTTGTTGTAGGTGTTGTAGTTCTAGTTGTAGAAGTTGAAGTTGTTGTGGTAGAAATAATGGGTAATGCTGTAGAGCTTGAATCTGAAGAGAAAAATATATTCTTGTTGGAAGTAAAAAACTTACAAAGTGACTCATTAGAGATTGCCAGAGGAACCCAATCACCAAACAGCTGATTGCAGTAAGATAAGCCTAGTTGTTTGGAGCATTAGAGGAAAAGTGATACTGATCATTTAGATTTAAATTTCCAAGTCAACAGCTTTTAATACTACAAGTCATATTAACTAGATAGTGAATGTATTTTACTATATAATCCCTCTAACCATAGATGAAGGTCTCACGTTAAGGGACATTAGGATCTATAAAATGTGTGAACATCCAATACCTGGTTGTGGATTTGTCGATGGAATAGAAGTTGCAGATGGAGTTGTGGATGGTCTGTTTGGATCTGTGAGAAATTGTAAGTCAATTTTTTGCTCAAACAATGATGTTTTTTTTTGGGTGGTTAAACACAAAACATTTAGATCTTACCACAAATAGTATTGTTTATCCAGTCGACCAAGTTGACACCTAAACCTTCACAGGCTTTAGCATAGGACTCCAGTACACCACAGAGAAGATCATCACTTCCGCCTGTTACACATTGATCAAAGACACAACTCTCAAAGTATTGATGTGGTCGAAGGTAAGGATGGCAGGTTTTAAATGGTCCATTGCTGTCTCTTAAAATCCAACATTTCTGATTTGCTATTTCTTGTACAGTGGGAGAGCAGACTGGTGGAGGTGGTGGAGTAGAATCACATCTAAGTGAAATACATTTACGGTAAGTCATTACTAGTAAGTAATATCATATTTATAATAAGTAAAATGTAAAGCTGTAACATTGTGCTAATGTGCAAAAGGGAAAAGGCATGGACATGTTTGGGTTATAGGTCATTTTTTATTAAAAAATCCACTCTTTTTCCATCACACGATTTTTTTGTAGAAAGCATTCTTTATAGCTGTGAAAATGTAGACTATATTTCCACTGGAGCTAGTTCTTAGACTGTGTATAAACCTGTATGCTTTTCTCAATGCACAGAATATAACTGGCTATTATTACTTACAAATATTATACTGTATATAAATAAAAAAAAATCATAAACGCCACTCCTATAATGTGATAATGGGAAGCACAAATATTATACTGTATATATTTTTTTCTTGAATAAATAAATTTTTTTCTTGTATAAATACATTTTTTGTCCAAGGACATGTGTCATTTTTTCAACCTATCTATGTAACCATGAAAGATAAAAGAACTGATGAAGAATAGAATGGCATGTACACACCTTTTCTTGAAATAATTAGGCCCACATGATAGCAGTTATAGTTACGTGACAAAGAAATACAGCAAATAAATATTTACATTCAGTATACTAATTATATGTAAAGCCAAAACTTTTAAAACTATTGGGTAGAGTACAGAAGGGTTAAAGATATATTTTTTTTTTCCCCATTTTTTTTTTTCCTGTGTGTGTGTGTGTCAAGTTATAGAGATTTTCCTCCATTGTTTGTTTCAGAAAAACAAGAATAAGTGAGAGAATTTTTCTCCAAAGTGAGAAAAAAACATTTCTTACTTCCTTGTCACTGGAATTGAGATCTCAATTGAAAGATTTCGCTTCAATACCTTTTCTGGCGATACCTGCAAAATGTTTAATTTCCCACCATTTTCTGTCCCTGGGACATTGGTTACTGGGGAAAATAGAGAGGGTGACTATTGCAGCAGAGCTCTGGTCAGCAATAAACCCTGAAAATTGTAATATGTCCATGCTTTATTCAAAACTAAAAAGGTTTGGGCTTTAAGAAACTTTTAAAAAGTGAAAAATAAAAAAATGTAACTAAAAATAGAAATATCATTATACATAATTTTTTACTTTAGTCATAACACTTTAAAATGCGTGTCCAGATACTCACATCCATCCATCATCTGGCACCCTCCAACTGTTGCCAAAATCATTGACATTGGTTACAATGTTGCCTTCTGGTGTCATGAAGTCATCATGACGGTTGTCATTGTAGGTTCCACACAGACCACATAATGCTTCTTTGTAGTTCTCATTCACTTTTACAAACAGCTCATGATCACCGTTAAACTGAACTTCTAGTCCAAAATTTGTTTTGACTGTAACATACTGGCCACTCTGTGTAATATGTATGTCAGACTTTGAGAAAGGAGGTGTAACTATCTCATCATTAACCTAAAAAAAAAAAAAGTTTAACTGATTAGCTTGCAGTTAAAATGTGACATTAACTATTTGAATATCTCATTATCTACAGGGACTTGCAAAATGTTTATGCTATTAACTAGTTCTTAAATAATATTTGTAATAAATGATTTTCTCCTGTCACTTGTATCACTTTTTCCTGGTTCTGGAAAGTAGCGAATCACATTCAGAGGTTCTAAGCCTTCCCTTTTCCATTAAAATAGTTTTTGTCTCAGTTAAAAAAAATCCAAACTTTTCCTAACTGGACTTGCTCAATCCAAAACAAATTGGAAGGTTTTGGCTGTCATTGGGCTTCAGATAGTGGGCTGTACTTAGCTACACAGTAAATAAAAGAGACTAACTGTTGATGAATATCAGTAAACTACTAGTGCTATCTTTGAAACATAAGAATTGTAAATATGAAAAAGGTACAACGCCAGCTAAGTTTACTGAGTTTTGAGTGAATTAAAAACAACGCTTGACAACAGCTCCTCAAAAGTGCTGCTGGGAGTATCTGAGATTCTGGTCAGACAAGATAAGAGGTAAATTTGTCATGGTTTGGCAAATGCTTGTACCATTTATCCAGCAATTTATGTTTTCTATAAAAAGGCTCCTTACAGTGAAAAACAGCAGTCATGACAATTATGAAGGGATAAAAAGAAAACGGAATGTAGAAATCTATGGAATCCAGGGGGGAAGCATAACCATACTGATTCATATATAGCAAAAAATGTGTTTCTTTAATTATACTTTTTTTTTATTACTATACATACATGCACAATGTTGTTCTTTTCAATAAAGATCTCTATTCCATCGACCGTAATATTGACTGAGTTAATGGCAGTCCAGCTTGGGTTACCTCGGTGTTCGTTACGGGTGATAACACTAAAGCTATGAGAGGTATTAGCACATGTTTCAGTTGCAGTGTAAGTGCAAGATCCCTGGAAGTGATGAACTGTGCCATCAAATGTTGTATAATGAGGATCTCCATATATGTGACAGATTGCTGTGCTTGGTGGATAGCAGCCCAACAACCCATTTTGAACCTTGCAGATGTCATCTCCGGTACAAGACATTGGATCACACGTTATGTTGTTCCCTCCTCCACATGTACATACACTCTCACAGTTCTTTGTTATGAATTGTTCTCCTTCCTGTAAATGATAAATGTAAGTATAAGGTGATTAACAAAATACTGGTACAGAGATTAAAAGTATTGAAATAATTATATTCTTCACTCTTACCATGTAATAAATGCCATTATAGAAGCAGCCACAATGTGACTCAGGGACACAGGTTCCTCCACTGATGACATAACCTGATTTACATTCACATCCTTCTGAACATGGCAGGCTGCAGTTCTCTGGTGGTTGTGGCTCTAGACATGTGGCCGGACAGGCAGATGCACAAGTACTGAACTGACTGTTTGCAGGGCAGTCAGGTGCTAATAGGAAAACATTCCGTTAAAAATTGCAAATGATAGTGGTTCATCTACAAATATGTAGGTGTATATGAAATAGCTAATTTCATTTATATATAATGTTGCGGATTGTATTTGTGAATTTATATAAGATTAAGGAATATTTCAGACAGATATGTGTATTTAGATTGAGAAGAAACAATAGTATTTTGCTATTTTTTTTTAAAGCAAGAATCATATGGCTATATACTGTATATTCTAGAAAAAGGATGCCTTAAGCTTTTATCAAAAATGCAGCAAGATATACTTACCACAGAAAGTATTATTTCTCCAACTGATGGATATGCCTTCCTTCTGACAAGCATCCGCATATGCTGCTAACAAGCTACACAGAGCATCCGGATCTCCATTCAAAGCACACATGTCAAAGACACAGCTGTCAACAAATCCTCCTGGACTGATAACAGAATTACAAACATGGAAAGGACCATCTTTACTTATCAGCAAACCACAAAATGCATTGCTCTTGTATAACTCCTCTTTTCCTGGTGGACAAGTTGGAGGAGGTGGGGGAGGTGTATCAACCAGATTACAAAGTGGATCATCATCCTCAACCATCCAGCTCTGTCCAAGTTGTTCAGAGTTCTTGGCTTGTTCTCCATTTGGCATCATGTAATCATCTGATTTGCGATTATTGAAGTTACCGCACATTCCACATGTCAGTTTGGAGAAGTTACTAGGTAGTTTAACTTCTACAAAGGTGTCTACATCATAAGAGACAGTCAGCTTGAAATCTGTCTGCAGACTGACATACTTTCCAGTCCAAGTCACACTCACTGCTCCACCCACTAAACTTACAGGAAGTGAGGTCCAGATAGAATTGACCTAAAAATAAGGTAAGAATGTTAGTAATGAATTAGTAGTACATACCTCTGGAAAACACCAGATAGGAAACAAATAAATGTTCATACTAACCAAAACACGATCTTTTTCATTTTTCACGATTTTGACTTCCTGGCCATAAACCTCAATAAGAACGTGTTTCACAAAAGACACTTTGGGATTTCCACGGTGTTCATTCTTTGCTTCAATGTTAAAGTAATATGGAGAGGAAGTTGAACTGTTGCAGAGTTTGGCAAGAGTGTAAGTGCACAGGCCCATGAAGTCATGATTCAGTCTGTCGAATGTATCATAATGTGGATCATTATGGACTCTACAAATGCCATATGTGAAGTATTGACAGCCAGGAACACCATTTGATATTCCACAATACTGGTTACTGGGACATGAATCACTGTTACATATTAATCCGCTTCCAGGTGAAGGACATTTGCACTTTGTAGAGCAAGTGTCATCTGTCCAAAATTCATCGCCAACATGATAGTACTTATCATCATCATCCCAACATCCACACTTGTCATCTGGAACACATTTTGTTCCATAAAGGATGTATCCGGGGTCACAGATACAAGACTCAGTGCAGGGCAGAGTACATGTGGATGGAGCTCCTGGACTGACACACGTCGCTGGGCATGCGGTTCCACAATGCTCATAGTGGCTGTTTGGTGGACACTTCAAATCTGTGGGGAAATAAAGATACTAATTTTGCATGTATTCTTCTATCACTCGCTCTACTTAGTTATTCTACATCTTTCCAAAAATAATGACTTGTAGTATTTGTTATTGTAAGCTCAGTTCACAAATTTCAAGCTTATTAAAATAATTATAATGATGATTCCATACACCTGGGGATTTTAAATCAAGGATAAAGCAGGGTTATCAAAAATTTTTCCAGTGATCAAATGACCAACAAGAGGTTTATTAGTCCACTCAAGTGGACTATTAAAAAAACAAAAAACATATTAACATATAAAGCATGCTAAATAGTCATATATCATCAACAATTAACAAAACATTATACAATTAAGCATTTATGCTGAATTGTAGAATAGGTCAGGGTTTCTTAACACACTAAAAACCTAAGTTAAAGGGGAACTGAACTTTACAAGCATTACCAAAAAAAAAAAGACTAAAGAGGCCAAAGGACTCGTAACCAGTATTGTCTCTTGTCTCCCTGCAGTTATTCTTTCCCCATTGCTGACTTACCATGCCTTGTTTTTCGAAGTAATCATCTTGGTAGAGCCAGGGCACTGTTTCCCTATGTCAGGGACTGCAGCAATGAGGCTATAGTGCCTTGCATTTAACATTTACAGTTATAATTTATATATATATATATATATATATATATATATATATATATATACTGTATGTTCCTTATCCCTTCACTTTTTGAATTCAGGTCCAGTTTCATATGGAGAATAATATTAATCAAAAAGATTACTACTTTTAATATAAAGCTTTAAAAGTCAGAAAAGTTTGAATAACAATAGTGAATACTTACCACAGAAAGAATTATTTCTCCAGGATAAAATGGTAACTCCATTGGACTGGCAGATTTCTGCATAAGCCTGAAGACTATTACACAGAGTTTCTGGATCCAGACTCATCTCACACAAGTCATAAGCACAGTTATTAAAGTAAACTAATGGGTGAATAACAGCATGGCATTCTTTAAATGGACCATTTTTGTCAGTAATTAGTCCACAGAAGCTGTTGCTTGCAATAATGTCTTTTTCATCATTGGTACAATTTGGTTGAATTTCAGGTCCTGGTGAACAACTGTAATAAACATACACAACTGCTGGGTAAGTGTCTTCATGTGTAATATATGGAACATTTATAGTTGAAAGGCATTTTCAGCCCTTATTAAAGCATAATCAATATTAAAACATTTTACCTTGTATCATTGTCAACTTGCCAGCTGTTACCAAGATTTGTTGAATCTGATTCTAGTTGACCATCAGGATTTAAGAAGTCATCGGCTGCATTTCCATTGAAGTTTCCGCAAATTCCACACACTTTGCCAGAGTACTTCTCTGGAATTTTCACTTGTACTCTGTGATTTCCATCAAATTTCACTATAAGTCCAAAACCTGTTGTCACCACAACATTAGTTCCACTTATAAATATTTCAACATCTGGTGTCAGGTGAACTGGAAGGGTCACCAACTGCCCATCAACCTGTCAAAAACAAAATGTAAGTAAACAATATAGAGCAATAACTATATATTTGGCCAAATGACTGCAACAAAGTAACAAATAGAGACTTTCTATGACAGCTCCCATTGATACAGATTCAAAAAGTGTAAGAAAAATATTTCCAAACTTATTAATCACAATATAGTCCCAAGTCCCAACTAATTCCTGGACCTCTCTACCTTTCAGTCCCCTACAGGAGGTAACCTCTTAGCTTGTCCCTTGTGGAGATGAGTGTATCTTTAAAATGATGTAACCATATGATGCCTTAAAGTAGAACTATAGGCAAAACTTTTTTTTAATATTTTGAACAAAAAAAAAGGGGGGGTTCCCCCATCAGATTTTTTTTGCCATCTGTGTCCCATTTCAGAAATTTCCCTTTGCTTCTTGTCTCATAGTCAAACAGAAAGTGTGAGGAAATCCCTGCAAATTAAGGTGTCCCCATTGGAGGATTTCCCCTCTATTACTTTTCTGGGGAAAACCCAAAATTTGGGATTTTCCCCTCCCCTACACACACAAGCTCACCCATTAGCCATCGTGACAAAGATCTACTTAAACTGCTTTGTTTTTGATTTGTTTAAAAAAAAAAAAAGACTAACCTTTACAACTCTGTTCTTATCCAGTGTTATTCTGTATGCATACACTGCAACATTCACAAACTTCACATAAGACACCCTGGTGTTGGTTCCTCTGTGCTCATTGGCTGCCTCCACATTAAAGTATATCAGATTTCCATAATTTTCACACAGCTTAGATAGAGTATAGGTACAAGTGCCCATAAAATGGTGCACCTGGTTGTCAAAGGTGTAATAATGGGGGTCTCCTTGTACTTCACAAATACCTTAGTCGAACAAAAAAACAATAAAACCAAATGCAATTAGAAAAACATGAATTGTAACTATAACATTATTGCTAATACCATAACTAAACATGGGTAAGTATTACTTAAGGATTCATTTTAAATAAATTATTTAAAGAGTGTATTTTTTCACATAACGTTTCAAATAACGTTTTTTTTTTTTTTTTTTTTATCCATATAGGCTGCCTCGCAGGCATGCAGCATGTCTTCTGCAATAAAATAAACGTACCTGACTACTCAGAGTCTACACTCAGCTGTTCATGATTTCACAGGCTTCCTACCCACTGTATGACTGGCCCTAGAAGCTGCTTCTGTTTACCGCTTGATTAGTCATGGCCTCTCCAAGGTTACTTACAATGCAAGACCAATAGTTTTGCATTAAATGTGTGGATGTCAAAGGTCCTGTCCACATCCAAGAGCATCGGAAAATGGGGAGGAGAGCTGTCTACCAGGGGATTGGGAAATAAGGTATGCATTTCTCCTACCTTCTAGATGAAAGAAGCAATTAACCTTGGAGTGTGGAGGGGAGGACTGCATAAGTTATTTTTTGTTTTCCCCTGATTTACACATATTAATACACTGCATTGCCTACTTTCATCTGTATCATATCTGCATTTGTAACATATTTGTAATACTGAAAATATTGTTAAAAATAAAAAACAAAACTTTTTTGTATCAATGAAGAAAATGCTTCCCATCCCACTCCCGGAAAAAAAATCAAGTTGGCTGAGCACAGCTAAGCAATTCACAGGAAGCAATGTATTTCATCAAAGAATACAAGGCTTCCTCTGGTTGGCTGAGGTGGAGGTCATGGCATAAACCATCCTCCTCTCCCCCTCAGCTAATTAGAGGAAGTGCTGTATTCACTGATAAAACACTCAGCCTGGCTTAATCTTTATCCGGCAGCAAACAGGAAGTCCCCATCCTGCTGCAGGAACACAGCGCTGTATAAACTATGTAGCTGATGCTACGTACAGATTACACAGTGCTCCCAGCTCACAGCGGAGGCATCTGTTAGTGAAGGAAATCATTTGTTTTGACCAGCTTGGCTTTTTGTTATCATGCTTTAAAGGAAACATTGTGGTTTGTTGTAAACCAAAAGTTACCTAAAACCTTAAAAAATATACTGTATACCATTTCCACAAAATTTTTAATGGTATTTGAATCTACATTTATTAGAATTTGTTCTATTCTACTGTTAACATTTGAAAAGTTACTTGAAGAATAGTTCAGATGAATGTACCTGGTTGCGTTGGCACAAAAGGTGTGGTGGATGTAGTAGGTATTGTTGTTACAGTGGAACCTGTCGAAAGATTAGAAACATAAGACCAGCTCTTCTTGTAAACATTTCAGCATAACTTTAATTTGCTTAAATTTCAACCCCTTCCTATAAAGTTTTAACATGCAGGGCTGGCCATGACAGTTTCAAACTCTTTCCCTATTTTTCTATCAGCACAGCGGCTCAGTGGTTAGCCCTTCTGCCTTACAGCACTGGAGTTCTTGCTGGGAATCCTGGCCAAGACACTATCTGCACAGAGTTTTGTATGTTCTCCCTGTGATTTCATGAGTTTCCCCCCACTCTCCAAAACATGCTGGTAAGTTATTTGACTGCCGTCTAAATTCACACTAGTATGTACAGTATACCTATAAAATACAGATATTAGATTGTAAACTTCTTGTGGGCAGGGACTGAATTCCATTATTTTTTTTTGTTGCATAGTTATGTTGGTCCAGCTTGAACCAATGTAAGTATACATATTTCATATTTAGCTGATCCCTGTGGAAGCAGAAAATCGATTTAGTAGCCACCTCTGCCTACAGTGATCCTCTCTGTCTTCCAAGTACTATAATGACCCCCAAATGGTGTCTCTCGCTCAGGCATAGGCACCATTCATTGTCTTTTTTCAATTAATGAAAAATGATTCTCTGATTGAACAAGGGGAAGAGACAGGAGGGTGAAGTCATGATTTCTTTGATGTCCCATTAGAGAAAACTTTTGCATTCATTGAGAAAAATACAAGGTGTTCTCTGAATGCTGTCCATGTCAAGCGGACAACCCATTCTGGTGACTATACAGTAGAGCAGCTGGCTGGATGGAAGACAGAGAGGATCACAGTAGTAGCACTGGCTTCCACAGGGATCAGTCTTATATGGAATATGAATACATACATACATACATACATTGGTTAAAATATATATATATATATATTACTAGGAATTCAGCTTTAAATAAAGTCTACACTGAAGAATGGTGGAGGTTGCTATTGCTGACATTTCCTTTTAAAAACAATGTTGCTTGATTGTTATGCTTGTCCAGTGGCTACAGCACTTTCTAAATCACTGGCTTAAACTCCTCTGCTGTGTGATGTAGGGGAAATTATGGTGGAATAAATACTAGTGTATTTTAGTATAACTAAAGGCAAACCTTTTTTTTTTTTTCTATTTGGATAGACTAAGGGAGGGTTAAAACCCCTGTCAGATTTTTTTGCCATTTCTGTCCCATAGGGAAAATTTCCCTTCACTTCCTGTCCCAGAGCCAAATAAGGGAGTGAAAAGAAATCCCTCTAAAGTGAGGGAATCCCAGTGTGTCACCAGGGTCACCAGAATTAGTGTCTCCATTGGAAGATTTCCCCTCTATTAGTGTTCTGGTGTCAACCCAAAATTTGGGATTTTCTTTTACTTTTATCTTTGATGATTGTAGTAAACAGGACAAATAGAGAGGGTGAAGCTCCCTAACAGAGGCACAGACAGCAATAAATACTGACAGGTATTCTAATTCCTCTTCACTCAAACCAAAACTAAAAAGAAAAGTTTTGCCTTTCATTCGAAAGTAGTAGTGCTTGCAGAAGTAGGTGGTGTATCAGAAGCAAGGAACTGTTGTGCTCCTTGTTGTTTCATTAAAGCCAACTGCCCCAGTACCTAGAGTAGTGGTTGTTGAAGTTGTTGATTGGGCTGAAGTCGCTGTGTGTTCTGGTGTAAGGGGTACTGTTGTACCTAAAATAGAAATGAGAAATGTATTGATCATTATTTTGATGTTATTAATACTAAATATCTAAGCGTATACATTTTTAATCAGGGAAAACTTGAAAAGCTTGGGTTCCCCAGCGGCACTTTACATTGACTAATTTGTCTTTAACATTGCCCTCAGCCTTCTACTGCTTTAGTTATCAACATTAGATGTCCCATGCCCAATACTTAACTGGCTTGTTATCAAAAGTACTGTGAATTTAAAGAAAAACTTGTAAAGATAGCAAGTAATTTGAGAAATTCTTTATTGGTAGACATCTTTTAATGGAAACAGAAAAACAAACAAGGCGCCTCTTTTGGATTTCACTGGAAGTACTACCATCACATACTGGGACTGCCCTGCCACTGGAAAATCTCCTGGATGCACTTACTACATGCCCGCTTTTATCCACTATCTTGTAAGTGTTTTTAACCCTTTTCAAGGGAAATTAAAAGTATTTTACTTCTGCACTTAAAGGCGCCTTTTTTGTTTTTCTGTTTCCATTAGAGATTGCTTGTCTTCCTGAGTGCTGCCTAAAGTGTCTGAAGATTTTCTACCTCTTCCAACACAGACTTTATTTGTCAGGTCGAAATGTTCGGAGCGCCCTGGATATACATTTTTCTAGACATCTTTTAAGCTACCTGATTTGTGTTAAGGAGATGAGATCATAGGTGAATAACTTTTTCTACCAAAATTATATTTCTTTTTGCGTTTGATATTAAAATTGCGGATATCCTAATGCTCTTATTTAAAACATGTTTTAATTCTGCAAGTAGTAGAGAATATAAATGGAGTTATTTTGTAGGCAAAATTCCACTGAGAGCGTCAGGACCCTACTTTAAATCCCTCACAAAGTGGTGTACGATGAGGATTACTCATTTGATTTATGTTTGCATCTCTGCACTATACTACATATGTCACTGAATTGTGCCCTTTCAGATCTAGATTCAAGGATGGGCTTGTACAGGAAGGTATTCTGTTAACTCATAATTAGTAAAATGACTAAATAAATTATTAAAATAAAAACAATGCTGATAGAAAGCCTACAGTATATAGTTATGTGGTGATGGGGCAATTATATTAAAGGGGTTGTAAAGACAGAAGGTTTTTTATCTTAATGCATTCTATGCATTAAGATAAAAAACCTTCTGTGTGCAGCAGCCCCCCCCCTCAAATACTTACCTGAGCCCCATCTATGTCCAGCGATGTCCACGAGTATCTCGGCCATCCAAAACTCTCCTTCCTGATTGGCTGAGACACAGCAGCGGCACCATTGGCCCCCACTGCTGTCAATCAAAGTGAGGTAGCCAATTAGGAGAAAGAGGGTGGGTCCGGGCCACAGCTCCGTGTCTAAACGGACACAGGGAGCTGTGACTCAGCTCGGGTGCCCCCCCATAGCGAGCTGCTTGCTGTGGGGGCACTCGACATGAGGGAGGGACCAGGATCACAGAAGAGGCACCCGAGAAGAGGAGGATCCAGGGTGCTCTGTGCAAAACCACTGCAACAAAGCAGGTAAGTATAAAGTGTTTGTTATTTTATAGTAAAACAAATGAGACTTTACAATAACTTTAAGTATCAACATGGGAAGCAAATACTGTAGCTGTCTAGTTCAGTGCAACAAACAGCACTGTGTCACGCTTACTTGTGCTTTGATCCAGTGCTCTTTATTCCCCTATTTATAAACTTCTCTGCTTCCAGACATTCACAGGCTATAGGCCCTGCAGCCAATTAATTCTCAACCTATGTCTTTAAGGAGTAGTACACCTGTTCCCCTGCATCCAAGGCAACATGTCAGTGGCTGCTGGACCCCCTGTGGCTCTTGCAGCTTTTATCCCATTTCATGAGGATCCCTTTGACCTACTGTTTACAGTGTCTCATCTTTGCTTCTAGTGTGTTCTTGTGTTTTTCTAAAGAGATTCTTAGGTCTTGATTTACTAAAGGAAAATAGACTGTGCACTTTGCAAAGTACAGTTGTACTCTGCAAGTACAGTTGCTCCAGAGCTTAGTAAATGAGGTAAAGCTTCACTTTGCAAAGATTAACCAATTACATGCAAGGACAATTTACAAAATAATGCATTTTTGCTTGTTCGTGATTGGATGATGGAAGTCAGCAGAGCTTCTGCTCATTTACTAAGCTCTGAAGCAACTGTACTTGCAGAGTGCAACTGCACTTTGCAAAATGTACAGTCTATTTGACATTAATAAATCAACCCCTTTGTGTGCCTGTACTCCTATGCATTGTCCTCTCTGAGAGACTCACTGAGTTTCTGCATTCGTGTGCACATCATGCTCCATGAAAACTACAGTCTCTGCCAGTGTGCTTGTCTGAGCTGCCTGCATCCTCACACACGTATGTATTCTTCCAACATTTCTGTTTTTGTGTACTTTGAATTGTCCTCATGAACCTGCTTCCTTTGTGCATGTATTTGCATTTTGAATCCTGAATCTCAGTATTGTAATGGACTCTGTGTGCCATAGAATCCTGAATCCCAGTGCTCCAAGAAGAGAATTTTGTATTGTTTCAGTGTACGCAGTGCCTCAGCACTACAAATTGCTTTATCTGCTGTCCCTGTGTTCCCAGTGCCCCTATCCTGCAATAGACTTTCCCTCCTGATCCAGTACATCTCAGTGACCTCTAATCTTCATAGTATCTGCTCAATTGTGTTTGAGGGCTTCCACCTGGGAGCTGCTCTGCAGAAAACCTCTTTAACCCTTGTGGGGTGCTCTGGTAAATAGCAGACACTCACTAGACTCTGAGACTCAAGAGCACCCTCACCAAATGTGCAGAGATCCTGATCCCTGCTCCTCTGGGATTCTGTGCCTCTGGCATCACTTTGTCTCACCTTAGCACCTGGCATCCCAAAAACCTCAGGACCTTTACTCCTTGTGAATACATGCCCTTAAAATGTACCTACTTGAACCAGGCAAGGTTACACTTCTGTGTGGAATTTTTAACTTTTACCAAAAAGTGCTTTAACTCATTAACCTATGGATTCATTCATTGGGTATATGCACTTTAAATGAAATAATGTGGGGGGAGGGGGGGTCCAGGAACTTAAAAAAGTATGAAAGCAGAAAAACACTGATAACTGCTAAGGCTTTCTAAGAGCACTACAGTTACCTGACACCATAAGCTAATTTCCCTGACACCATTAGCTAATTTACCTGAAACAACAGGTACTGTGGAAATTCTGGTGGAGGCAGTTGTTGGAAGAGGACTAGTAGTAGCTGGTGTAGAAGATGTCAAAGGTGGTGTTGTTGATGGTCTGTTTGGATCTGTAAAAATGTGAACATTATTTTTGCCGTTATATATTGAGAATTCTACTACAATGTAAAATTGAATTTTTAAAAAAATTTTACAGTCTTACCACAAATAGTGTTGTTTATCCAATCAACCAGTATAATACCCAAAGCTTCACAAGCTTTAGCATAGGATTCCAGAACACCACAAAGTAGATCATCATTTCCTCCTGTGACACACTGATCGAAGACACAACTCTCAAAGTACTGGTGTGGGCGGAGATAAGGATGACAAGGGCTGAATGGTCCATCATTCTGTCTGATGACCCAGCATTTTCTTTCTGCTTCTTGTTGTACAGAGGGAGGACAGAGAGGAGGAGGTGGTGGAGTAGAGTCACAACTAAAGAACAAAATATAAATGCAGGTCATATATTTATTCAGCCACATGATCATTTATCTTGAAACATGGATAGAAATTGACATGAAAAATTGACATGAAAAATTGAATAAAAAAGAAATTTCTGAGAACATTGGGCAAAATGTCCCTTTTTGGCAAAATGCATTGGAGCCATAGGGAAGGTAAAATAATGATGGTTTTTAATGGGGTTTTTTAAGGTTGCAATGGATTATGACCAGATTCTGTGGTTATGAAAGAGAAAAAAAAACAGCCCCTCAAAAGCCCCATTATTTTAAGTTTTTTTCACAGAAAGAAAAAACTTAAACAAAAATAAATATATAAATAAAAATAACATATAACGAACAAACTAAAATACCTTAAATACTAACAAAAAAATTTAAATCTCAATAAGCAAAACTGTAAATTTTTACTTCAGAAAAACAGCCCCTCATTAGCCTCATTATTTTATGTTTTTTTTTTTTCCCCAGAATGAAAAAAACTGACAAAAAAGCAACAGAAAAATTCAAATAGAAAGAAAATATAATAAATAAACAAAATTACTCTAAATAAAAGAAATATATTTCAAGCGAAATTGAGTTTCCACTTCATGGGCAGTGAGATCAATTTTTTTATAGAAAGCTCAATTTCATCAAGATCATTTAATTTATCCCAAGACATGAACAGTTTCCCTTACTGAGGAGAAGATTAGTGAGTGAATTAACATACTAATATTTAAAAGTTCCTAGTAAATTACTAACTGAATAATAGGACTTTAGTAATAAAAGAATAATAAAACTTTCCAACCAGGTTGCACTGGTCGTGTATGAGGGCAAGATTGAGGACCAATGTCCACTGATTTTTGCTTCTAAACTGCTCAAACAAGTCAATGGGAATGTAATAGCAGCTGAAGCAGGTCAAATGCAAGTCGACTGCACCTGCAAAACATTCTAAAGCCCTGTACACACGATCGGATTTCCTATGGATTCAAATCCGATCGATTTTTCCATCGGAATTCCGATGAAGCTGACTTCCATCAGTCAAAAATCCGACCGTCCCAAACGCTGTGACGTAAAACACTCAGACGAGCCGAGAAAAATTAAGTTCAATGCTTCTGAGCATGCGTGGGTTTTTTCCCCGATAGAGTTCCACACAGACGATCGTAATTTGCTATGTTTTTTTCTTCCATCTGATAAATTTAAAACATGTTCTATTTTTTCTCACCGATGGAAAAAAGACCGATGGGGCCCATACACGATCGGTTTGTCCGATGAAAATAGTCCATTGGACTGTTTTCATTGGTAAAACCGATCGTGTGTAGAGGGCTTTAATTGTCTCAGAAGCATCTCAAGCTGTGTAAAAGCACCTTGCATTTGTTCATCAAATCCCATGAAGACAGGCCCTTGGTTACAACTAGGGATGAGCTTCGTGTTCGAGTCGAACATACGTTCGACTCGAACATCGGCTGTTCGATCGTTCGACGAAGATCGAACGATTTGGTCCGTTCGCGCCAAATTCGAGTGACGCGAACGGCCCACAATGCACTACGCCATCGCAGTGTCATCCAGGCGCTGTGATTGGCCAAGCATGCACTGTGACCCCGCATGCTTGGCCAATCACAGCGCCGGCAGCGAGGAGAGCAATGATTGGCCACAGGCAGGATGCCTGTGGCCAATTATTGCTGAGGGTGTTTAGTACACGCCCCACACTATAAAAGGCCGCCAGCACGGCGGCCTAGTGTAGTGTGTCCCGGAGCAGGGATAGAGCAGCATAGGCAGGGACAGTGACTGTTATTTCTTTCTTGCTTAACCTGGATTCCTTTAGTTTAGGGAAAGAGAAGGATAGGTAGGGAGAGTGTCAGTGTGTTTTGTGCTTGTGCTATAGTGTGCTTAAAAAAAACATTTATTCTAGGGACAGAAAACTGTAGGTAGGGACAGTGTCAGTTTCTTTCACTCTGCAAGTCCTTGTTTCCAGGGACCTGGAAGGACAGTGAGTGAATTGTCCTTGTGCTATATTGTGCTTAAAAAAACATTTATTCTAGGGACAGAAAACTGTAGGTAGGGAGAGTGTCAGTTTCTTTCACTCTGCAAGTCCTTGTTTCCAGGGACCTGTAAGGACAGTGAGTGAATTGTCCTTGTGCTATATTGTGCTTAAAAAAAACATTTATTCTAGGGACAGAAAACTGTAGGTAGGGAGAGTGTCAGTTTATTTCACTCTGCAAGTCCTTGTTTCCAGGGACCTGGAAGGACAGTGACTGAATTGTCCTTGTGCTATATTGTGATTAAAAAAAACATTTATTCTAGGGACAGAAAACTGTAGGTAGGGAGAGTGTCAGTTTATTTCACTCTGCAAGTCCTTGTTTCCAGGGACCTGGAAGGACAGTGACTGAATTGTCCTTGTGCTATATTGTGATTAAAAAAAACATTTATTCTAGGGACAGAAAACTGTAGGTAGGGAGAGTGTCAGTTTATTTCACTCTGCAAGTCCTTGTTTCCAGGGACCTGGAAGGACAGTGACTGAATTGTCCTTGTGCTATATTGTGATTAAAAAAAACATTTATTCTAGGGACAGAAAACTGTAGGTAGGGAGAGTGTCAGTTTATTTCACTCTGCAAGTCCTTGTTTCCAGGGACCTGTAAGGACAGTGAGTGAATTGTCCTTGTGCTATATTGTGATTAAAAAAAACATTTTTTCTAGGGACAGAAAACTGTAGGTAGGGAGAGTGTCAGTTTATTTCACTCTGCAAGTCCTTGTTTCCAGGGACCTGTAAGGACAGTGAGTGAATTGTCCTTGTGCTATATTGTGCTTAAAAAAAACATTTATTCTAGGGACAGAAAACTGTAGGTAGGGAGAGTGTCAGTTTATTTCACTCTGCAAGTCCTTGTTTCCAGGGACCTGGAAGGACAGTGACTGAATTGTCCTTGTGCTATATTGTGATTAAAAAAAACATTTATTCTAGGGACAGAAAACTGTAGGTAGGGAGAGTGTCAGTTTATTTCACTCTGCAAGTCCTTGTTTCCAGGGACCTGGAAGGACAGTGACTGAATTGTCCTTGTGCTATATTGTGATTAAAAAAAACATTTATTCTAGGGACAGAAAACTGTAGGTAGGGAGAGTGTCAGTTTATTTCACTCTGCAAGTCCTTGTTTCCAGGGACCTGGAAGGACAGTGAGTGAATTGTCCTTGTGTTATATTGTGATTAAAAAAAACATTTTTTCTAGGGACAGAAAACTGTAGGTAGGGAGAGTGTTTTTTTTCTTTCACTCTGCAAGTCCTTGTTTCCAGGGACCTGTAAGGACAGTGAGTGAATTGTCCTTGTGCTATATTGTGCTTAAAAAAAACATTTATTCTAGGGACAGAAAACTGTAGGTAGGGAGAGTGTCAGTTTATTTCACTCTGCAAGTCCTTGTTTCCAGGGACCTGGAAGGACAGTGACTGAATTGTCCTTGTGCTATATTGTGATTAAAAAAAACATTTATTCTAGGGACAGAAAACTGTAGGTAGGGAGAGTGTCAGTTTATTTCACTCTGCAAGTCCTTGTTTCCAGGGACCTGGAAGGACAGTGACTGAATTGTCCTTGTGCTATATTGTGATTAAAAAAAACATTTATTCTAGGGACAGAAAACTGTAGGTAGGGAGAGTGTCAGTTTATTTCACTCTGCAAGTCCTTGTTTCCAGGGACCTGGAAGGACAGTGACTGAATTGTCCTTGTGCTATATTGTGATTAAAAAAAACATTTATTCTAGGGACAGAAAACTGTAGGTAGGGAGAGTGTCAGTTTATTTCACTCTGCAAGTCCTTGTTTCCAGGGACCTGTAAGGACAGTGAGTGAATTGTCCTTGTGCTATATTGTGATTAAAAAAAACATTTTTTCTAGGGACAGAAAACTGTAGGTAGGGAGAGTGTCAGTTTATTTCACTCTGCAAGTCCTTGTTTCCAGGGACCTGTAAGGACAGTGAGTGAATTGTCCTTGTGCTATATTATGCTTAAAAAAAACATTTATTCTAGGGACAGAAAACTGTAGGTAGGGAGAGTGTCAGTTTATTTCACTCTGCAAGTCCTTGTTTCCAGGGACCTGGAAGGACAGTGACTGAATTGTCCTTGTGCTATATTGTGATTAAAAAAAACATTTATTCTAGGGACAGAAAACTGTAGGTAGGGAGAGTGTCAGTTTATTTCACTCTGCAAGTCCTTGTTTCCAGGGACCTGGAAGGACAGTGACTGAATTGTCCTTGTGCTATATTGTGATTAAAAAAAACATTTATTCTAGGGACAGAAAACTGTAGGTAGGGAGAGTGTCAGTTTATTTCACTCTGCAAGTCCTTGTTTCCAGGGACCTGGAAGGACAGTGAGTGAATTGTCCTTGTGTTATATTGTGATTAAAAAAAACATTTTTTCTAGGGACAGAAAACTGTAGGTAGGGAGAGTGTTTTTTTTCTTTCACTCTGCAAGTCCTTGTTTCCAGGGACCTGTAAGGACAGTGAGTGAATTGTCCTTGTGCTATATTGTGCTTAAAAAAAACATTTATTCTAGGGACAGAAAACTGTAGGTAGGGAGAGTGTCAGTTTATTTCACTCTGCAAGTCCTTGTTTCCAGGGACCTGGAAGGACAGTGACTGAATTGTCCTTGTGCTATATTGTGATTAAAAAAAACATTTATTCTAGGGACAGAAAACTGTAGGTAGGGAGAGTGTCAGTTTATTTCACTCTGCAAGTCCTTGTTTCCAGGGACCTGTAAGGACAGTGAGTGAATTGTCCTTGTGCTATATTGTGATTAAAAAAAACATTTTTTCTAGGGACAGAAAACTGTAGGTAGGGAGAGTGTCAGTTTATTTCACTCTGCAAGTCCTTGTTTCCAGGGACCTGGAAGGACAGTGAGTGAATTGTCCTTGTGTTATATTGTGATTAAAAAAAACATTTTTTCTAGGGACAGAAAACTGTAGGTAGGGAGAGTGTTTTTTTTCTTTCACTCTGCAAGTCCTTGTTTCCAGGGACCTGTAAGGACAGTGAGTGAATTGTCCTTGTGCTATATTGTGCTTAAAAAAAACATTTATTCTAGGGACAGAAAACTGTAGGTAGGGAGAGTGTCAGTTTATTTCACTCTGCAAGTCCTTGTTTCCAGGGACCTGGAAGGACAGTGACTGAATTGTCCTTGTGCTATATTGTGATTAAAAAAAACATTTATTCTAGGGACAGAAAACTGTAGGTAGGGAGAGTGTCAGTTTATTTCACTCTGCAAGTCCTTGTTTCCAGGGACCTGGAAGGACAGTGACTGAATTGTCCTTGTGCTATATTGTGATTAAAAAAAACATTTATTCTAGGGACAGAAAACTGTAGGTAGGGAGAGTGTCAGTTTATTTCACTCTGCAAGTCCTTGTTTCCAGGGACCTGTAAGGACAGTGAGTGAATTGTCCTTGTGCTATATTGTGATTAAAAAAAACATTTTTTCTAGGGACAGAAAACTGTAGGTAGGGAGAGTGTCAGTTTATTTCACTCTGCAAGTCCTTGTTTCCAGGGACCTGGAAGGACAGTGAGTGAATTGTCCTTGTGTTATATTGTGATTAAAAAAAACATTTTTTCTAGGGACAGAAAACTGTAGGTAGGGAGAGTGTTTTTTTTCTTTCACTCTGCAAGTCCTTGTTTCCAGGGACCTGTAAGGACAGTGAGTGAATTGTCCTTGTGCTATATTGTGCTTAAAAAAACATTTATTCTAGGGACAGAAAACTGTAGGTAGGGAGAGTGTCAGTTTATTTCACTCTGCAAGTCCTTGTTTCCAGGGACCTGGAAGGACAGTGACTGAATTGTCCTTGTGCTATATTGTGATTAAAAAAAACATTTATTCTAGGGACAGAAAACTGTAGGTAGGGAGAGTGTCAGTTTATTTCACTCTGCAAGTCCTTGTTTCCAGGGACCTGTAAGGACAGTGAGTGAATTGTCCTTGTGCTATATTGTGATTAAAAAAAACATTTTTTCTAGGGACAGAAAACTGTAGGTAGGGAGAGTGTTTTTTTTCTTTCACTCTGCAAGTCCTTGTTTCCAGGGACCTGGAAGGACAGTGAGTGAATTGTCCTTGTGCTATATTGTGATTAAAAAAAACATTTTTTCTAGGGACAGAAAACTGTAGGTAGGGAGAGTGTTTTTTTTCTTTCACTCTGCAAGTCCTTGTTTCCAGGGACCTGTAAGGACAGTGAGTGAATTGTCCTTGTGCTATATTGTGATTAAAAAAAACATTTTTTCTAGGGACAGAAAACTGTAGGTAGGGAGAGTGTCAGTTTCTTTCACTGTGAAAGTCCTTGTTTCAAGGGACAGAGAAGGACACCTGAAGGTAGCCCTTATTGCTTTTTTCCCATCTCCCTGCAGGCCATCTATTAGAATGTCTGGAAGGCAAACAAGGAGAGGCAGACAGTCAGGAGGCAATAAAAGAGGGCAAGCAGGCTCTGTGTCTGGGGGCAACAGTGCTGGTCGTGGACGCGGTGCATTGTCATCAGCACATGGCCATGGGACACGCTTGTCCTTCTTTTTGGCAGCTGGACATGTTGAGCCACATCATGCCGAAGACTTGGTAGAGTGGATGACCAAGCCCTCCTCCTCCTCCTCATCCTCTCTCACCCAGGCTCAGGGTACTGGAAAAGCAGCTGCCAAAGCGTCGTCTTCCCTGGTATCAATGTCAGACAAATCATCAGTCACTCCTTCCCTAGACCCACCATGTCCTCCTCCTGAGGAGTCCCCCGAACTGTTTCAGCACAGTGTTGGGTACATGCTCCAGGAGGATGCCCAGCGTTTCGAAGGGTCTGATGATGAAACCCAGCTAGAGGAAGGCAGTAGCGTGAGAGCAGACAGAGGGGATGCTCAAGAAGGACACCAATCTGGCAGTCATGTTCCAGCAGCTGCAGCATACTGCCAGATTGGCTCCAGTGATGAGGAGGGAGGGGATGATGAGGTCACTGACTCCACGTGGGTGCCTAATAGGAGAGAGGAGGAGGAGGAGGATGAGGAGGAGGCACATCTCCAACGAGGCAGGATGCCCTTTGGTGGCCAGCGTAAGGGCAGTACACCGACGGAATCACACCGCAGAGCTCCGCCTGTGCAGGGCGCTGCCTCTGCCCGTCATTCAAAAAGTTCTTTGGTGTGGGCCTTTTTTGAGGCTAGTGCATCAGATCGCACAGCTGCTGTTTGCAACATATGTCTCAAGCGTATATCGCGTGGCCAAAACATCAGCCGCTTGGGTACCACATGCCTGACCAGACATATGTTGACCTGCCATGCAGCTCGTTGGCAAGCCTACCTCAAAGACCCACACCAAAGAACAAAGCGGACCTCTCCTTGCACCGCATCAGCTGGGATCTCCAACCCCACTATAACTTCAGTCCTCTCTGAAACATGCACTGAGAGGAATGAAGGTGTAGAATTAGGTGTGTCACAGCCAAGTACTTGCGCCCACTCTGCTAGCAGTACACCGACGTCCGATTCTAGCAGGCAAATTTCCCTGCCCCAGCTGCTGGACCGTCGAAAGAAGTTCACTCCCAGCCATCCACATGCCCAGCGGTTGAATGCTAGCTTGGCTAAATTGCTAGCGCTTCAACTGCTGCCTTTTCAGTTGGTAGACTCGGCCCCCTTCCGTGAGTTTGTGCAATGTGCAGTTCCTCAGTGGCAGGTTCCCAAACGCCACTTTTTCTCACGGAAGGCTATTCCGGCTCTCTACCGGCATGTGGAAGGCAATGTCTTGGCCTCGCTGGACAGGGCGGTCAGCGGTAAGGTGCATATTACCGCTGACTCATGGTCCAGCAGGCATGGACAGGGACGTTACCTTTCTTTCACGGCCCATTGGGTCACTCTTTTGGCAGCTGGGAAGGATTCAGGACAAGGTGCAGTAGTGTTGGAGGTTGTCCCACCGCCACGCCTCCAAAATGCTACTACTGGTTGTGACACACCTCTCTCCTCCACCCCCTCCTCTTCTTCTTCCTCCATGGCCTCTTCCTGTGGTTTGTCCTATGAACCAGCGGTGCTCCGTAGCCGTTCACGGGGCTACGCAAGTACGCAGGCAAAAAGATGCCATGCCGTGCTTGCGCTGGTGTGTTTGGGGGACAGAAGCCACACTGGGGCAGAGGTCCTGTCTGCTCTGCAGGGCCAGGCCGAGAGGTGGTTGACGCCACGCCAGCTTAAGCCAGGAATGGTGGTTTGCGACAATGGCACCAACCTCCTCTCCGCCCTCCGACAGGGACAACTGACCCATGTGCCCTGTGTGGCTCACGTCCTTAACCTGGTGGTGCAGCGCTTCTTGGGCAGGTACCCGGGCTTACAGGATGTCCTGAGGCAGGCCAGGAAAGTCTGTGTGCATTTCCGCAGATCTTATAATGCCAGTGCTCGCCTGGCTGAGCTGCAAAAGGAGTTGAACCTGCCCAAGAACCGCCTTATATGTGACATGCCCACCAGGTGGAACTCAACGTTGGCCATGCTGCAGCGGCTGCACACGCAGCAGAGGGCCATCAATGAGTACCTGTGCGACTACGGCACCAGGACAGGGTCAGGGGAGCTTGGTTTTTTTTCTCCACGCCAGTGGGGCATGATCAGGGATGCATGCACTGTCCTGGCACCATTTGAGGAGGCCACGAGGATGGTGAGCAGTGACAGTGCATGCATCAGTGACACTGTACCTCTTGTCCACCTGTTGGAGCACACGCTGCGTGGAATAATGGACAGGGCACTTGAGGCAGAACAGAGGCAGGAAGAGGAGGACTTCCTTGCCTCTCAAGGCCCCCTTTACCCAGACAGTGTTCCTTCTGTCCCACCCATCGCACAGGAAGAGGAGGAGGAGGAGGAGGAGGAGGAGGAGGATTGTGTCAGCATGGAGGTGGAGGCTGGCACTCAGCATCATCAGCAGCAGTCTTTTAGGGATGATTTACAGTCCCAAGAAACCAGTGGACTTGTACGTGGCTGGGAGGAGGTGGCTGCGGATCATGTCGTCCTTAGTGACCCAGAGGACTCCGGAGCGAATGCCTCAGCAAACCTACGCTGCATGGCCTCCCTGATCCTGCAAAGTCTGCGGAAGGATCCTCGTATTCTTCGGATCAAGGAGAGGGACCATTACTGGCTGGCCACTCTCCTTGATCCTCGGTACAAGGGTAAGGTTGCGGACCTTATGTTACCGTCGCAGAGGGAGCAGAGGATGAGACAACTCCGGGAGGCCTTGCAGAAAGGTCTGTGCAACGCGTTCCCAGAGACTGGGAGGTTGCAAACTCCTGGTCCTGGACAACGAGTTGCTGAGGCTTCGGCCAGTCAAAGAAGGAGCGGTGGGGAAGGTGGCCGTCTGACCGATGCGTTCAGACAATTCTTTAGTCCGCAGCCCCAAAGTATGATCGGTTCCAGCAACCATCGCCAGCGTCTGATAAACATGGTGCAGGAATATCTAGGGGCAAGGTCAGACTTGGACACCTTCCCCACCGAAAATCCTCTGGCTTACTGGGTCTTGAGGATGGATCACTAGCCAGAGCTTGCACAGTATGCAATTGAGCTACTGGCCTGTCCTGCATCCAGCGTTCTTTCGGAACGCACATTCAGTGCTGCTGGAGGATTTGTCACGGATCACAGGGTGCGCCTGTCCACCGACTCGGTTGATCGACTGACTTTCATCAAGATGAACCAGTCTTGGATCACCACCAGCTACCACACACCTGATGCTGATATAACAGACTAATTGATTTTAACATGTCACATCCCTTCAAGACTGATGCTGATGCTGAGTGCCTGTGCTGTTATGTTGACTGGCTATCCTCCTCCTCCGAGTCCTCAATGATACGATTGATGATGATAGCTTGTAAGATCATTTTTGTTTATGGGTGCCGCCACCAGTGCCTAACGCCCAATTTTTCAGCCCCTGTTTAACAGGGGCGTGTAATTACAATTTTTGAAGCAATACTTTGCAACAGGGCTCATTGCTGTGCTCCAAGTACAGTATCTGTGAGGAGTTGCAGTGTTGTGCCACCAGTGCCTAAGGCCCAATTTTTCAGCCCCTGTTTAACAGGGGCGTGTCATTACAATTTTTGAAGCAATACTTTGCAACAGGGCTCATTGGTGTGCTCCAAGTACAGTATCTGTGAGGAGTTGCAGTGTTGTGCCACCAGTGCCTAAGGCCCAATTTTTCAGCCCCTGTTTAACAGGGGCGTGTCATTACAATTTTTGAAGCAATACTTTGCAACAGGGCTCATTGCTGTGCTCCAAGTACAGTATCTGTGAGGGGTTGCAGTGTTGTGCCACCAGTGCCTAAGGCCCAATTTTTCAGCCCCTGTTCAACAGGGGCATGTAATTACAATTCTTGATCTAATAATTCACAGCAGGGCCCATTGCTGCACCCACCAAGAGTAACTGTCAGGGCTTACAGTGTTGTGGCACCAGCACCACCATCAAAGGCCCAATTTTTACTACCACTGTTCAACAATTATATGTAATTAAAATTCCTGATATAATAGTTGACAGCAGGGCGTTCCAGCACCAACCAAGAGTAACTGTGAGTGCTTACAGTGTTGTGCCAACACCAACAACTAAGGGGCCTATTTCTGCAGAGTATATACGGCAGGTCCCTACTTTCAAACATCCAACTTACAAACGACTCCTACTTGCAAACGCAAGAAGACAACAGGAAGTGAGAGGAAATCTACCACTAGGAAGGAAAATTCTCTCCTGTAAGAATAAATATGGGAGAAAGGTGTCTCCTCTGTACTGATGCTTTATCAGCAATCCTTGTTTCAAGAAAAACACCACATTTCAAAAACAGTTGTCATTGGGACGGAAAGTGAGGTGAAATGTTCTGAACAGGGGCACAGACAGCAAAACAAATGTTACAGGGGTGATAACCCTTACCTATGTTTTCCAAAAAGTTTAAAAATAGATTTTTGGTCTGGAGCTACACTTCAACAATGTACCTGTTCAAAATTACAAACAGACTCTACATAAGAACAAACCTACAGTCCCTGTCTTGTATGCACCGCCTGTATAGGGCTGTTCAGAGTATATAGGGCCTTTTTTATTTTATGTGCGGGGTTCCCCTTAATATCCATACAAGACCCTAAGGGGCTGGTAATGGGCTGGGGTAGGGGGGGGGTCATGGGGTAGCTATGCCATTTTTCTTAAAGAATTTCATCCATATTACCGGGACCAGACATTACATTAAAGCCGCAAGCAGTTTTAAATGGCTTTTTTTTCCTTTAGAAGTGTCATTTTGTGCAGGGACAGTTCTAAACACGGGAAACACGTGGCACTTCACAGGCATACTTTAGACACCCCCCAGGTACGATATTTAAAGGAATATTTGACTTTTTTTTTTTCACTTTATGCATCATTAAAATGACTGCTCCCGAAAAACGACCGTTTTTAAAACTTCTTTTTGCATTGATACATGTCCCCTGGTGCAGAACCCGGGTTCCCAAACCCTTTTTAGGACAATAACATGCATAATAGTTGTTATAATTAGCACTTTAGAATTCGAACGTTCGCATCCATTGTATTTAATAGGGTTCTAATGTTCGTTCGAACTTTCGGTCCGTTCGCGGGTTCTGGTGCGAACCGAACCCGGGGGTGTTCGGCTCATCACTAGTTACAACCACACTACTTCCTCATGTAGCTATTCAGATACTTACGGCCATCCATTATCAGGGACTCTCCAGCTGTTTCCAAATTCATTGACATTAGTTACAATGTTGCCCTCAGGAGTCATAAAGTCATCATGGCGGTTATCATTATATGTTCCACACAAACCACATAATACTCCTTTGTAGTTTTCTTTGACTTTCACAAACAGTTCGTGATCACCATTAAACTGTACTTCAAGTCCAAAGTTGGTACTAACTGTAACATAATGGCCACTTTGTGTAATACTTATACCCAACACATAGGCAGGAAGCGTGACAATTGCATTGTTAACCTGTTAAAAAAAATGTTAGTAAATTAGACAAAATGTATATAAAAAAAAGGCAATGTAGTAAACATAATGTATCAAAGGGAGAGTCTGAATTAAAGCATTGTTGTCTTTTTCCTGAATGGGGTGATTGGCGTGCAGCCAATTAGCAGCCACCTTTGCCTTAGCCAATTCAAGATCAGGTCCTAATTACAGGGCCAGCACATGTGCTGCTCAGAGTTTGAGCAATGCATATCCTGTGCTCCCAGTGTATCAAATTCTAGTGATCCTCTGTGACTGTATTCCAGCCTGATACCTGCAACCAGTATCTGCATGATTAACTGTGTTTTCCACTAAGTGACTCTCTGTGCACTCCAGCCTATAACCAGCATACCACTACTAGCTGTGACTTCCTTGTATACCTCAGCCAGCATACAGTCTTCCTTCACCTCTGTGACTCCCTATATATCTCAGCCTGCTGTAACTCTGCGCCTGTGTGATTTCCTATGTCTTCTAACCAGCAACTTGCTTCTAGTACCTATGTGATTCTCTGAGCACTCCAACCTGCATCCACTCTCTCTACACCTGTGTGTCCTCTGTACTCTTTCGACTTTTCCCCTGGCGGGACTAGATTCCCCATCCATGACAATTGTGCACTTCATTACAATGTTTATTTTAATGATCCATCCAATCCACAAAACAAGACAAGATCAATGAGTTTTGTGACATTGTTTTCCTAAATTCTACTATATGTGTGTGCGATCAATAAACATCTTAAAAGGTAACAGATCATGTTAAAGCTAAACTCCAGGCAGTTATAAAAAGCGCAAATGAATGCAGCTCTGTAAAAATTGCTGCTTTTAAGTTTATAATTGCTGAATTTAAGTTGCATTCTACTGTACAATTTGTAAAGCAGAGCTCAAAGAATGGGAGGGGAAGCAGCACAAATAATTACTCAAGCTTGCTACAGTACAAGGAACATTGTGATAGGAAAGAGCAGGGTGGTAGATAGATACAATCATTATGGTCCTTCCTCTTCTTTCACTTTCCAGTTACAGGTTGAGGGGTGGACAGTGAACTTGTAAGTGAGCATGTAAGGAAAAGTGTAACCCTAGCAGAGACAAGACTGTGCCCTTTGTTAGACAAGACTGTGCTGTGGGACAGAGCTGTGCAAATCTAAAGACTGGATGGACAGAAATGCAAATGCTTTGATGGGAAAAACAGCTCTAAAGTATGTATTTATTCTATGTATTTAGCTATTTCCCTGGAGTTCAGCCTTAGGATTTAGCACTTTGTAAGATTGCAAAAAAGTACAGTAAGTTATTGGGTTTCATATCAGATACAGATTGATTTAAAATTCAGAAGCAAAAACGTAAACATTTCAATTTCTAGCCATTTTAATTTACAGTTCTAAATACTAATACATAGTTTGCAATTTTAATCTGCAAAGATATTTCTAACTTATCAATTCCATGGAAAAAGTTAATGAAATGTTAATATGAGGGTTATAATGGGATATTTTCTTGTGTTGTTTTTAAAATGGTCATATTAGAATATTTTTCTTGACTTTACACGTGAATGTTCCATACCATATTAACCATAAACTATTACCAGAAGTTTGCCAAGCTTACTGCCCTAAATGGTTTACTGCAATGAATATTGAAATACAATGTAACCGATATGCCCAAAAAGACAAATATTTGTGTATTTCTACTTTTTTTGGGCTGAAGTATGCCCCATCATGTGACCACAATCTCCCAGCTTCATAAAACAAAATGGCGGAAGGTGTGCATGTACATTTAGAGCGTCACTTCCAGAGGTCGCTTGTGAATGAGCTTTAAAAATCTATCATGGACATCATCATGGACAGGGTGGGGCTGGGTGGATGGGGCTGGACAGGGCAGGTTGGCTGGCAGCAAAGAACAGGGCTGGGCAGATGGGGCTGGACAGGGCAAGACTGGCTGGCAGCGAAGAACAGGGACCAACAACACTACTAGGATGTGTCAGTAAGCAGCCACATTCAGCTGCACAGATCAAGCGTTGTCATCCACACGGAGGAGGGTTGTTGAATGGCTTGGTTTCTAATCAGAATATTTAACACTCCAAAAAAGTGCATACTACAGATGTTTATGTTTTTTAACAAATTAATAAAGGGTAGATTTTGATTTTTGACTTTAAGATCTCTTCTTCAAGATTTACACAATTTTCTAATTCTATAAAGCTAAACAAAGGAAACCAAAGGGTACTGAATCTTTAGGAGCAAAATTAGTCAATAAGAAGTATTGCTTAAACTCCAACTTGCATAGGTAACCCCCACCTGTGCAGAATATTCCATTACCATGGAACATTGGAAGAGAGCGGTCAAGAAAATCATGGGATAGAAGAGATAAAAAGTGAACAGAAGCCTAGAGGGCTAAGAGATCCAGTAGAAAACATAATTATATTGACTCATATACAATACATAAAATCCCCTTTTCTTCATTTTATATATAAATATATAAAAAAGCTTTTTTTAAAACTATACGTACATGCACAATGTTGTTCTTTTCAATGAAGATCTCTATTCCATCGACCGTAATATTGACTGAGTTAATGGCAGTCCAGCTTGGGTTACCTCTGTGTTCGTTACGTGTGACGACACTAAAGCTGTGAGAGGTATTAGCACATGTTTCAGTTGCAGTGTAAGTGCAAGATCCCTGGAAGTGATGAACTGTGCCATCAAATGTTGTATAATGAGGATCTCCATATATGTGACAGATTGCTGTGCTTGGTGGATAGCAGCCCAACAACCCATTTTGAACCTTGCAGATGTCATCTCCAGTACATGACATTGGATCACACGTTATGTTGTTCCCTCCTCCACATGTACATACACTCTCACAGTTCTTTGTTATGAATTGTTCTCCTTCCTTTAATGATAAATGTAAGTATAAGGTGATTAACAAAATACTGGTACAGAGATTAAAAGTATTGAAATAATTATATTCTTCCCTCTTACCGTGTAATAAATGCCATTATAGAAGCAGCCACAATGTGACTCAGGGACACAGGTTCCTCCACTGATGACATAACCTGATTTACATTCACATCCTTCTGAACATGGCAGGCTGCAGTTCTCTGGTGGTTGTGGCTCTAGACATGTGGCCGGACAGGCAGATGCACAAGTACTGAACTGACTGTTTGCAGGGCAGTCAGGTGCTAATAGGAAAACATTCCGTTAAATATTGCAAATGATAGTGGTGCATCTACAAATATGTAGGTGTATATGAAATAGCTAATTTCATTTATATATAATGTTGCGGATTGTATTTGTGAATTTATATAAGATTAAGGAATATTTCAGACAGATATGTGTATTTAGATTGAGAAGAAACAATAGTATTTTGCCATTTTTTTTAAAGCAAGAATCATATGGCTATATACTGTATATTCTAGAAAAAGGATGCCTTAAGCTTTTATCAAAAATGAAGCAAGATATACTTACCACAGAAAGTATTATTTCTCCAACTGATGGATATGCCTTCCTTCTGACAAGCATCCGCATATGCTGCTAACAAGCTACACAGAGCATCCGGATCTCCATTCAAAGCACACATGTCAAAGATGCAGCTGTCAACAAATCCTCCTGGACTGATAACAGAATTACAAACATGGAAAGGACCATCTTTACTTATCAGCAAACCACAAAATGCATTGCTCTTGTATAACTCCTCTTTTCCTGGTGGACAAGTTGGAGGAGGTGGGGGAGGTGTATCAACCAGATTACAAAGTGGATCATCATCCTCAACCATCCAGCTCTGTCCAAGTTGTTCAGAGTTCTTGGCTTGTTCTCCATTTGGCATCATGTAATCATCTGATTTGCGATTATTGAAGTTACCGCACATTCCACATGTCAGTTTGGAGAAGTTACTAGGAAGTTTCACTTCTACAAAGGTGTCTACATCATAAGAGACAGTCAGCTTGAAATCTGTCTGCAGACTGACATACTTTCCAGTCCAAGTCACACTCACTGCTCCACCCACTAAACTTACAGGAAGTGAGGTCCAGATAGAATTGACCTAAAAATAAGGTAAGAATGTTAGTAATGAATTAGTAGTACATACCTCTGGAAAACACCAGATAGGAAACAAATAAATGTTCATACTAACCAAAACACGATCTTTTTCATTTTTTATGATTTTGACTTTCTGGTCATAAACCTCAATAAGAACTTGTTTCACAAAAGACACTTTGGGATTTCCACGGTGTTCATTTTTTGCTTCAATGTTAAAGTAATATGGAGAGGAAGTTGAACTGTTGCAGAGTTTGGCAAGAGTGTAAGTGCACAGGCCCATGAAGTCATGATTCAGTCTGTCGAATGTATCATAATGTGGATCATTATGGACTCTACAAATGCCATATGTGAAGTATTGACAGCCAGGAACACCATTTGATATTCCACAATACTGGTTACTGGGACATGAATCACTGTTACATATTAATCCGCTTCCAGGTGAAGGACATTTGCACTTTGTAGAGCAAGTGTCATCTGTCCAAAATTCATCGCCAACAGGATAGTACTTATCATCATCATTCCAACATCCACACTTGTCATCTGGAACACATTTTGTTCCATAAAGGATGTATCCGGGGTCACAGATACAAGACTCAGTACAGGGCAGAGTACATGTGGATGGAGCTCCTGGACTGACACACGTCGCTGGGCATGCGGTTCCACAGTGCTCATAGTGGCTGTTTGGTGGACACTTCAAATCTGTGGGTAAATATAAAAATACTAATTTTGCATGTATTCTTCTATCACTTGCTCTACTTAGTTATGCTACATCTTTCCAAAAATAATGACTTGTAGTATTTGTTATTGTAAGCTCAGCTCACAAATGTCAAGCTTATTAAAATAATTATAATGATGATTCCATACACCTGGGGATTTTAAATCAAGGATAAAGCAGGGTTATCAAAAAACTTTTCATGTGATCAAATGACCAACAAGAGGTAACTCAAGTGGACTATTTAAAAAAAAAAACATATTAACATATAAAGAATGCTAAATAGTCATATATCATCAACAATTAACAAAACTTTATACAATTAAGCATTTATGCTGAATTGTAGAATATGTCAGTGTTTCTTAACACACTAAAAACCTAAGTTAAAGGGGAACTGAACTTTACAAGCATTACCAAAAAAAAAAAAGACTATAGAGGCCAAAGGACTAGTAACCAGTATTGTCTCTTGTCTCCCTACAGTTATTCTTTCCCCATTGCTGACTTACCATGCCTTGTTTTTTTAAGTAATCATCTTGGTAGAGCCAGGGCACTGTCTCCCTATGTCAGGGACTGCAGCAATGAGGCTAGAGTGCCTTGCATTTAACATTTACAGTTATAATTTATATATATATATATATATATATATATATATATATATATATATATATATATATACTGTATGTTCCTTATCCCTTCACTTTTTGAATTCAGGTCCAGTTTCATATGGAGAATAATAATAATCAAAAAGATTACTACTTTTAATATAAAGCTTTAAAAGTCAGAGAAGTTTGAATAACAATAGTGAATACTTACCACAGAAAGAATTATTTCTCCAGGATAAAATGGGAACTCCATTGGACTGGCAGATTTCTGCATAAGCCTGAAGACTATTACACAGAGTTTCTGGATCCAGACTCATCTCACACAAGTCATAAGCACAGTTATTAAAGTAAACTAGTGGGTGAATAACAGCATGGCATTCTTTAAATGGACCATTTTTGTCAGTAATTAGTCCACAGAAGCTGTTGCTTGCAATAATGTCTTTTTCATCATTTGTACAATTTGGTTGAATTTCAGGTCCAGGTGAACAACTGTAATAAACATACACAACTGCTAGGCAAGTGTCTTCATGTGTAATATATGGAACATTTGTAGTTGAAAGGCATTTTCAGCCCTTATTAAAGCATAATCAACATTAGAACATTTTACCTTGTATCATTGTCAACTTGCCAGCTGTTACCAAGATTTGTTGAATCTGATTCTAGTTGACCATCAGGATTTAAGAAGTCATCGTCTGCATTTCCATTGAAGTTTCCGCAAATTCCACAAACTTTGCCAGAGTACTTCTCTGGAATTTTTACTTGTACTCTGTGATTTCCATCAAATTTCACTATAAGTCCAAAACCTGTTGTCACCACAACATTAGTTCCACTTATAAATATTTCAACATCTGGTGTCAGGTGAACTGGAAGGGTCACCAACTGCCCATCAACCTGTCAAAAACAAAATGTAAGTAAACAATATAGAGCAATAACTATATATTTGGCCAAATGACTGCAACAAAGTAAAAAATAGAGACTTTCTATGACAGCTCCCATTGATACAGATTCAAAAAGTGTTATGCCGTGTACACACAATCGATTTTTTCGACGGTGAAAACACCGTCGAGAAAATCAACATGAAAAATGAGGAACAGCTTGTTCCCCTACACACGGCCGTTTTAAATGACATTTTTTTCTTGGTCAAAAAAACGACTGTGTGTAGGCTCCCCGGCAGTGTTTCCCTATGGGAAAACTGCCGCGGAAAAAAATGACGGGAATCACGACGAGAAAAATTAGAGCGTGTTCTAATTTTTCTCGTCGTAATTAATGCCGTTTTTCCCGTCGGGAAAAATGACAAAAAACCCACACACAAAGAAAACACACACAAAAGAAAAAATGTAATTTTTCCCGACGGGAAAAATGATCGTGTGTACGCGGCATAAGAAAAATATTTCCAAACTTATTAATCACAATATAGTCCCAAGTCCCAACTAATTCCTGGACCTCTCTACCTTTCAGTCCCATACAGGAGGTAACCTTTTAGCTTGTCCCTTGTGGAGATGAGTGTATCTTTAAAATGATGTAACCATATGATGCCTTAAAGCAGAAGTAAACCCATCGATTTAACAGTTTCAAAAAGCAGTTACATTCCCGGCATGCCGGGAATGCCAACTGTCACATTGGTTGTTGTCTCAACCAAACTGTCAAACCATCCAATGGCTGGTATCATAACTGATCACATGTGCAGCATCATGGCAGTTGAAGATTAAACAGAGGCCAAGATGGCAGCTTCCTTGCCTGAAAATGATAGGAGGGTTTACTTCCACTTTAAAGTAGAACTATAGGCAAAACTTTTTTTAATATTTTGAACAAAAAAAAAGGGGGGGTGTTCCCCCATCAGATTTTTTTTGCCATCTGTGTCCCATTTCAGAAATTTCCCTTTGCTTCTTGTCTCATAACCAAACAGGAAGTGTGAGGAAATCCCTGCAAATTAAGGTGTCCCTATTGGAGGATTTCCCCTCTATTACTTTTCTGGAGAAAACCCCAAATTTGGGATTTTCCCCTTCCCTACACACACAAGCTCACCCATTAGCCATCGTGACAAAGATCTACTTAAACTGCTTTGTTTTTGATTTGTTTAAAAAAAAAAAAGACTAACCTTTACAACTCTGTTCTTATCCAGTGTTATTCTGTATCCATACACTGCAACATTCACATACTTCACATAAGACACCCTGGTGTTGGTTCCTCTGTGCTCATTGGCTGCCTCCACATTAAAGTATATCAGATTTCCATCATTTTCACACAGCTTAGATAGAGTATAGGTACAGGTGCCCATAAAATGGTGCACCTGGTTGTCAAAGGTGTAATAATGGGGGTCTCCTTGTACTTCACAAATACCTTAGTCAAACAAAAAAACAATAAAACCAAATGCAATTAGAAAAACATGAATTGTAACTATACCATTATTGCTAATACCATAACTAAACATGGGTAAGTATTACGTAAGGATTCATTTTAAATAAATTATTTAAAGAGTATATTTTTTCACATAATGTTTCAAATAACATTTTCTTTTTTTTTTATCCATATAGGCTGCCTCGCAGGCATGCAGCATGTCTTCTGCAATACAATAAACGTACCTGCCTACTCAGAGTCTACACTCAGCTATTTCATGTTTTCACAGGCTTCCTCCCCACTGTACTGGCCCTAGAAGCTGCTTCTGTTTACCGCTTGATTAGTCATGGCCTCTCCAGGGTTACTTACAATGCAAGACCAATAGTTTTGCAATAAATGTGTGGATGTCAAAGGCCCTGTCCACATCCAAGAGCATTGGAAAATGGGGAGGAGAGCTGTCTACCAGGGGATTGGGAAATAAGGTAAGCATTTCTCCTACCTTCTAGATGAAAGAAGCAATTAACCTTGGAGTGTGGAGGGGAGGACTGCATAAGTTATTTTTTGTTTTCCCCTGATTTACACATATTAATACACTGCATTGCCTACTTTCATCTGTATCATATCTGCATTTGTAACATTTGTAATACTGAAAATATTGTTAAAAATAAAAAACAAAACTTTTTAGTATCAATGAAGAAAATGCTTCCCATCCCACTCCTGGAAAAAAAAAATCAAGTTGGCTGAGCACTGCTAAGCAATTCACAGGAAGCAATGTATTTCATCAAAGAATACAAGGCTTCCTCTGATTGGCTGAGGTGGAGGTCATGGCATAAACCATCCTCCTCTCCCCCTCAGCTAATTAGAGGAAGTGCTGTATTCACTGATAAAACACTCAGCCTGGCTTAATCTTGATCTGGCAGCAAACAGGAAGTCTCCATCCTGCTGCAGGAACACAGCGTTGTATAAACTATGTAGCTGATGCTACGTACAGATTACACAGTGCTCCTATCTCGCAGTGGAGGCATCTGTTAGTGAAGGAAATCATTTGTTTTGACCAGCTTGGCTGTTTGTTATCATGCTTTAAAGGAAACATTGTGATTTGTTGTAAACTGAAAGTTACCTAAAACCTTAAAAAATATACTGTATACCATTTCCACAAAATTTTTAATGGTATTTGAATCTACATTTATTAGAATTTGTTCTATTCTACTGTTACCATTTGAAAAGTTACTTGAAGAATAGTTCAGATGAATGTACCTGGTTGCGTTGGCACAAAAGGTGTGGTGGATGTAGTAGGTATTGTTGTTACAGTGGAACCTGTCGAAAGATTAGAAACATAAGACCAGCTCTTCTTGTAAACATTTCAGCATAACTTTGATTTGCTTAAATTTCAACCCCTTACTATAAAGTTTTAACATGCAGGGCTGGCCATGACAGTTTGAAACTTTTTCCCTATTTTTCTATCTCAGGAAAGCTGCTGAACTAGCAAATATATTCAATGGTGAACTTGAAAGCAATTCCCATTTCTGTGCAGATATCTATGCTCTATTTGGGCAGCACAGCGGCTCAGTGGTTAGCCCTTCTGCCTTACAGCACTGGAGTTCTTTCTGGGAATCCTGGCCAAGACACTATCTGCACAGAGTTTTGTATGTTCTCCCTGTGATTTCATGAGTTTCCCCCCACTCTCCAAAACAAGCTGGTAAGTTATTTGACTGCCATCTAAATTCACACTAGTATGTACAGTATACCTATAAAATACAGATATTAGATTGTAAACTTCTTGTGGGCAGGGACTGAATTCCATTTTTTTTTTTTTTGCATAGTTATGTTGGTCCAGCTTGAACCAATGTAAGTATACATATTTCATATTTAGCTGATCCCTGTCAATTTAGTAGCCACCTCTACCTACAGCAGGGTTTCTCAACTCCAGTCCTCAAGGCGCCCCAACAGGTCATGTTTTCAGGCTTTCCATTATTTTGCACAGGTGATTTGATCAGTTTCACTTCCTTAGTAATTACCAAAGCTGTTTCATCTGAGGGAAATCCTAAAAACATGACCTGTTGGGGCGTCTTGAGGACTGGAATTGAGAAACACTGACCTACAGTGATCCTCGCTGTCTTCCAAGTACTATAATGATCCCAAAAGGGTGTCTCTCGTTCAGGCATAGGCACCATTTATTGTATTTTTTCAATTAATGAAAAATGATTCTCTGATTGGACAAGGGGGAGAGACAGGAGGGTGAAGTTATGATTTATTTGATGTCCCATTAGAGAAAACTTTTGCAATCATTGAGAAAAATACAAGGTGTTCTCTGAATGCTGTTCATGTCAAGCGGACAACCCATTCTGGTGACTATATGGTAGAGCAGCTGGCTGGATGGAAGACAGAGAGGATCCCAGTAGTAGCACTGGCTTACACAGGGATCAGTCTTATATGGAATATAAATACATACATACATACATTGGTTCAAATAAAAAAATAATATTACTAGAAATTCAGCTTTAAATAAAGTTTACACTGAAGAATGGTGGAGGTTGCTATTGATGACCTTTCTATTTAAAAACAATGTTGATTGATTGTTATGCTTGTCCAGTGGCTCAAGCACTTTCTAAATTACTGGCTTAAACTCCTCTGCTGTGTGATGTAGGGGAAATTATGGTGGAAGAAATACTAGTGTATTTTAGTATAACTAAAGGCAAACCTTTTTTTTTTTCATTTTGGATAGACTAAGGGAGGGTCAAAACCTGTCAGTTTTTTTTGCCATTTCTGTCCCATAGGGAAAATGTCCCTTCACTTCCTGTCCCAGAACCAAAACAGGAAGTGAGAAGAAATCCCTCTAAAGTGAGGGAATCCCAGTGTGTCACCAGGGTCACCAGAATTAGTGTCCCCATTGGAAGATTTCCCCTCTATTAGTGTTCTGGTGTCAACCCAAAATTTGGGATTTTCTTTTACTTTCATCTTCGATGATTGTAGTAAACAGGACAAATAGAGAGGGCGAAGCTCCCTAACAGAGGCACAGACAGCAATAAATACTGACAGGTATTCTAATTCCTCTTCACTCAAACCAAAACTAAAAATAAAAGTTTAGCCTTTTATTCGAAAGTAGTAGTGCTTGCAGAAGTAGGTGGTGTATCATAAGCAAGGAACTGCTGTGCTCCTTGTTGTTTCATTAGAGCCCACTGCCCCAGTACCTATAGTAGTGGTTGTAGAAGTTGTTGATTGGGCTGAAGTCACTGTGTGTTCTGGTGTAAGGGGTACTGTTGTACCTAAAATAGAAATGAGAAATGTATTGTTCATTATTTTGAGGTTATTACTACTAAATATCTAAGCGTATACATTTTTAATCAGGGAAAACTTGAAAAGCTTGGGTTCCCCAGCGGCACTTTACATTGACTAATTTGTCTTTAACATTGCCCTCAGCCTTCTACTGCTTTAGTTATCAACATTAGATGTCCCATGCCCAATACTTAGCTGTCTTGTTATCAAAAGTACTCTGAATTTAAAGAAAAACTTGTAAAGATAGCAAGTCATTTGAGAAATTCTTTATTGGTAGACATCTTTTAAACTACCTCATGTGTGTTAAGGAGATGAGATCCTAGGTGAATAACTTTTTCTACCAAAATTATATTTCTTTTTGCGTTTGATATTAAAATTGTGGATATCCTAATGCTCTTATTTAAAAAAAAAAAAATTCTGCAAGTAGTAGAGAATATAAATGGAGTCATTTTGTAGGCAAAATTCCACTGAGAGCGTCAGGACCCTACTTTAAATCCCTCACAAAGTGGTGTACGATGAGGATTACTCATTTGATTTATGTTTGCATCTCTGCACTATACTACATATGTCACTGAATTGTGCCCTGTCAGATCTAGATTCAAGGATGGGCTTGAACAGGAAGGTATTCTGTTAACTCATAATTAGTAAAATGACTAAATAAATTATTAAAATAAAAATAATTCTGATAGAAAGCCTACAGTATATAGTTATGTGGTGAGGGGCAATTATATTAAAGGGGTTGTAAAGACAGAAGGTTTTTTATCTTAATGCATAGAATGCATTAAGATAAAAAACCTTCTGTGCGCAGCAGCGCCCCCCCCCCCCACCTCAAATACTTACCTGAGCCCCATCTATGTCCAGCGATGTCCACGAGTATCTCGGCCATCCAAAACTCTCCTTCCTGATTGGCTGAGACACAGCAGCGGCACCATTGGCCCCCACTGCTGTCAATCAAAGTTAGGTAGCCAATTAGGAGAGAGAGGGCGGGTCCGGGCCACAGCTCCATGTCTAAATAGACACAGGGAGCTGTGACTCAGCTTGGGTGCCCCCCCCAAAGCAAGCTGCTTGCTGTGGGGGCACTCGACAGGAGGGAGGGGCCAGGATCACAGAAGAGGCACCCAAGAAGAGGAGGATCCAGGGAGCTCTGTGCAAAACCACTGCAACAGAGCAGGTAAGTATAAAGTGTTATTTTTTAGTAAAAAAAATGAGACTTTACAATAACTGTAAGTATCAACATGGGAAGCATATACTGTAGCTGTCTAGGCCCTGCAGCCAATTAATTCTCAACCTATGTCTTTAAGGAGTAGTACACCTGTTCCTCTGCATCCAAGGCAACATGTCAGTGGCTGCTGGACCCCCTGTGTCTCTTGCAGCTTTTATCCCATTTCATGAGGATCCCTTTGACCTACTGTTTACAGTGTCTCATCTTTGCTTCTAGTGTGTTCTTGTGTTTTTCTAAAGAGATTCTTAGGTCTTGATTTACTAAAGGCAAATAGACTGTGCACTTTGCAAAGTACAGTTGCACTCTGCAAGTACAGTTGCTCCAGAGCTTAGTAAATGAGGTAAAGCTTCACTTTGCAAAGAATAACTAATTACATGCAAGGACATGTTACAAAATAATGCATTTTTGCTTGTTCGTGATTGGATGATGGAAGTCAGCAGAGCTTCTGCTCATTTACTAAGCTCTGGAGCAACTGAACTTGCAGAGTGCAACTGAACAGTCTATTTGACATTAATAAATCAACCCGTTGTGTGCCTGTACTCCTGTGCATTGTCCACTCTGAGAGACTCACTGAGTTTCTGCATTCATGTGCACATCATGCTCCATGAAAACTACAGTCTCTGCCAGTGTGCTTGTCTGAGCTGCCTGCATCCTCACTCACTTATGTATTCTTCCAACATTTCTGTTTTTGTGTACTTTGAATTGTCCTCATGAACCTACTACCTTTGTGCATTTGTTTGCATTGTGAATCCTGAATCTCAGTATTGTAATGGACTCTGTGTGCCATAGAATCCTCAGTGCTCCAAGAGATACACAGTGCTCCAAGAGACTTGTGTATTGTTTCAGTCTAAGCTGTGCCTCAGCACTACAAATTGCTTTATCTGCTGTCCCTGTGTTCCCAGTGCCCCTATCCTGCAATAGACTTTCCCTCCTGATCCAGTACATCTCAGTGACCTCTAATCTTCATAGTATCTGCTCAATTGTGTTTGAGGGCTTCCACCTGGGAGCTGCTCTGCAGAAAACCTCTTTAACCCTTGTGGGGTGCTCTGGAAAATAGCAGACACTCACTAGACTCTGAGCCTCAAGAACACCCTCACCAAATGTGCAGAGATCCTGATCCCTGCTCCTCTGGGCTTCTGTGCCTCTGGCATCACTTTGTCTCACCTTAGCACCTGGCATCCAAAAAACCTCAGGACCTTTACTCCTTGTGAATGCCCTTAAAATGTACCTACTTGAACCAGGTAAGGTTACACTTCTGTGTGGAATTTTTAACTTTTACCAAAAAGTGCTCTGACTCATTAACCTATGGATTCATTCATTGGGTATATGCACTTTAAATGGAATGATGGGGGGATTCCAGGAACTTCAAAAAGTATAAAAAACAGAAAAACACTGATAACTGCTAAGGCTTTCTAAGAGCATTACATTTACCTGACACCATAAGCTAATTTCCCTGACACAATAAGCTAATTTACCTGAAACAACAGGTACTGTGGAAATTCTGGTGGAAGCAGTTGTTGGAAGAGGACTAGTAGTAGCTGGTGTAGTAGATGTCAAAGGTGGTGTTGTTGATGGTCTGTTTGGATCTGTAAAAATGTGAACATTATTTTTGCTGTTATATATTGAGAATTCTACTACAATGTAAAATTGTATTTTTAAAAAGTTTTACAGTCTTACCACAAATAGTGTTGTTTATCCAATCAACCAGTATAATACCCAAAGCTTCACAAGCTTTAGCATAGGATTCCAGAACACCACAAAGTAGATCATCATTTCCTCCTGTGACACACTGGTCGAAGACACAACTCTCAAAGTACTGGTGTGGGCGGAGATAAGGATGACAAGGGCTGAATGGTCCATCATTCTGTCTAATGACCCAGCATTTTCTTTCTGCTTCTTGTTGTACAGAGGGAGGACAGAGAGGAGGAGGTGGTGGAGTAGAGTCACAACTAAAGAACAAAAAATAAATGCAGGTCATATATTTATTCAGCCACATGATCATTTATATTGAAACATGGATAGAAATTGACATGAAAAATTGACATGTAAAATTTAATGAAATAGAAATTTCTGAGAACATTGGGCAAAATGTCCCTTTTTGGCAAAATGCATTGGAGCCATAGGGAAGGTAAAATAATGATGGTTTTTAATGGGGTTTTTTAAGGTTGCAATGGATTATGACCAGATTCTGTGGTTATAAAAGAGAAAAAAAACAGCCCCTCAAAAGCCTCATTATTTTAAGTTTTTTTCACAGAAAGAAAAAACTTACCAAAAATAAATATATAAATAAAAATAACATATAACGAATAAACTAAAATACCAACAAAGAAATTAAAACCTCAATAAGCAAACTGAAAATTTTTACTTCAGAAAATCAGCCCCTCATTAGCCTCATTATTTTATGTTTTTTTTTCACAGAATGAAAAAAACTGACAAAAAAGCAACAGAAAAATTCAAATAGAAAGAAAATATAATAAATAAACAAAATTACTCTAAATACAAAGAAATATATTTCAAGCGAAATTGAGTTTCCACTTCAAGGGCTGTGAGATCAATTTTTTTATGGAAAGCTCAATTTCATCAAGATCATTTCATTTATCCCAAGACATGAACAGTTTCCCTTACTGAGGAGAAGATTAATGAGTGATCTAACATACTAATATTTAAAAGTTCCTAGTAAATTACTAACTGAATAATAGAACTTTAATAATAAAAGAATAATAAAACTTTCCAACCAGGTTGCACTGGTCGTGTATGAGGGCAAGATTGAGGACCAATGTCCACTGACTTTTGCTTCTAAACTGCTCAAACAAGTCAATGGAAATGTAATAGCAGCTGAAGCAGGTCAAATGCAAGTCGACTGCACCTGCAAAACATTCTAAATGGTCTCAGAAGCATCCCAAACTGTGTAAAAGCACCTTGCATTTGTTCATCAAATCCCATGAAGACAGGCCCTTGGTTACAACCACACTACTTCCTCATGTAACTATTCAGATACTTACGGCCATCCATTATCAGGGACTCTCCAGCTGTTTCCAAATTCATTGACATTAGTTACAATGTTGCCATCAGGAGTCATAAAGTCATCATGGTGGTTATCATTATATGTTCCACACAAACCACATAATGCTCCTTTGTAGTTTTCTTTGACTTTCACAAACAGTTCGTGATCACCATTAAACTGAACTTCAAGTCCAAAGTTGGTACTAACTGTAACATAATGGCCACTCTGTGTAATACTTATACCCAACACATAGGCAGGAAGTGTGACAATTGCATTGTTAACCTGTTAAAAAAAAATGTTAGTAAATTAGACAAAATGTATATTAAAAAAAAGGCAATGTAGTAAAAATAATGTATCAAAGGGAGAGTCTGAATTAAAGCATTGTTGTCTTTTTCCTGAATGGGGTGATTGGCATGCAGCCAATTAGCAGCCACCTTTGCCTTAGCCAATTCAAGGCCAGGTCCTAATTACAGGACCAGCACATGTGCTGCTCAGAGTTTGAGCAATGCATATCCTGTGCTCCCAGTGTATCAGATTCTAGTGATCCTCTGTGACTGTATTCCAGCCTGATACCTGCAACCAGTATCTGCATGATTAACTGTGTGTTCCACTAAGTGACTCTCTATGCACTCCAGCCTATAACCAGCATACCACTACTACCTGTGACTTCAGTCTATAGTCTATAGTCTATAGTCTGTAGTCTTCAGACTACAGTCTTCCTTCACCTCTGTGACTCCCTATATATCTCAGCCAGCTGTAACTCTGCGCCTGTGTGATTTCCTATGTCTTCTAACCAGCAACTTGCTTCTGGTACCTATGTGATTCTCTGAGCACTCCAACCTGCATCCACTCTCTCTACACCTGTGTGTCCTCTGTACTCCTTTGACTTTTCCCCTGGTGGGACTAGATTCCCCATCCATTACAATTGTGCACTTCATTACAATGTTTATTTTAATGGTCCATCCAATCCACAAAACAAGACAAGATCAATGAGTTTTGTGACATTGTTTTCCTAAATTCTACTATATGTGTGTGCGATCAATAAACATCTTAAAAGGTAACAGATAATGTTAAAGCTAAACTCCAGGCAGGTTTAACAAGCGCAAATGAATGCAGCTCTGTAAAAATTGCTGCTTTTAAGTTTATAATTGCTGAATTTAAGTTGGCATCATCCCCTTGCATTCTACTGTACAATTTGTAAAGCAGAGCTCAAAGAAGGGGAGGGGAAGCAGCACAAATAATTAATCAAGCTTGCTACAGTACAAGGAACATTGTGTTAGGAAAGAGCAGGGTGGCAGATAGATAAAATCATGATGTTGCTGCCTCTTCTTTCACTTTCCAGTTACAGGTTGAGGGGTGGACAGTGAACTTGTAAGTGAGCATGTAAGGAAAAGTATGTAAGCATGTAAGGAAAGAGTTCAGCCTTAGAATTTAGCACTTTGTAAGATTGCAAAAAAGTACAGTAAGTTATTGGGTTTCATATCAGATACAGATTGATTTAAAATTCTGAAAAAAAAAGCAAAAACTTAAACATTTCAATTTCTAGCTATTTTAATTTACAGTTCTAAATACTAATACATAGTTTGCAGTTTTAATCTGCAAAGATATTTCTAAGCTATCAATTCCATGGAAAAAGTAATGATAATGTTAAAGATGTTAATAATATGAGGGTTTTAATGGGATATTTTCTTTAAAATGGTCATATTAGAATATTTTTCTTGACTTTACACGTGAATGTTCCGTACCATATTAACTATAAATTATTACCAAAAGTTTGCCAAGCTTACTGCCCTAAATGGTTTACTGCAATGAATATTGAAATACAATGTAACCGATATGCCCAAAAATACAAATATTTCTGTATTTCTTCTTTTTTTGGGCTGAAGTATGCCCCATCATGTGACCACAATCTCCCAGCTTCATAAAACAAATGGCGGAAGGTGTGCATGTACATTTAGAGCTGGGAGCGTCACTTCCAGAGGTCGCTTGTGAATGAGCATTAAAAAGCTATCATGGACATCATCATGGACAGGGTGGGGCTGGGTTTATGGGGCTGGACAGGGCAGGTTGGCTGGCAGCAAAGAACAGGGCTGGGCGGACGGGGCTGGACAGGGCAAGACTGTCTGGCAGCGAAGAACAGGGACTAACAACACTACTAGGATGTGTCAGTAAGCAGACACATTCGGCTACACAGATCAAACGTTGTCAGCCACACGGAGGAGGGTTGTTGAATGGCTTGATTTTTAATCAGGACATTTAACACACCAAAAAAGTGCATAATACAGATGTGTATGTTTTTTAACAAATTAAAAAAGGGTAGATTTTGATTTTTGTAGACTGAAGGGAGGTGTAGAATTGGCGCTAATTACAATTCATGGACTTCCTTGCTCTAGAATGCAAGTGAATATTTTATATATAAATAGATACATAAATACCCCTATATTATACTAGTGTCATTGGTGCCAAATGCTTCACTAATATATATGAATACGTGATAAATATAGATTGATGCGGATATAAATAATGATGAGCATAAAATAATATATATAAAAAATAAAATAATGAAATTAATAAAATATTGTGAACAATTAAAGGTGATAACAGTTTAAAAAATTAAACCAATGTATAAAACCGTGATAATAATAAATTAATGATGCATGCAAAAATGTCCTGCGACTAGCGATAATGTGCAAAAAAAAAAATGCAGAATTGTGCAAATTGATGTGATTGTCCAATGATTTGATGCTAGATGCCCAGCAACTTTGCTAGGCAAAAAATCTTGCGACTGTGCAGAAAAGTGCAAATGCAACCTCATGCGATTTGGTTGAGCGACTATGCAATAAGGTGCAGATGCAACCTCATGCGACTTGATTGAGCAATATGAACGCAACCTCATGCGACCTGGCTGAGCGACTATGCAATAAGGTGCAAATGCAACCTCATGAGATTCGATTGAGCAATATGATTGTCCAATGATTTTGTAGTTTTTTCAGATGTTAGGTGCCCAGTGCCTGGTGATGTGACCTTTTTTAATCTTCAAGACTGGTGCCCACAGCAGAACGTGCTCCAATAAAGACCGCACTCACCAGATATTCACCCCCTCTTGGGGTGAAAAACGTTCACAGTATATGCCACTGTGCAGCACTCTGGCGGTGTCTTGTCTCCCTGGTCCTTTTGTGGTAATCCCAGTGTTATCTCAGAGTAAGAGGGAAAGGAAGGAATCCCAAATAGTGTAATTCCGTAATAAAAAACACTTTTATTGAACTTATAGCAATATTTCTCACATTTAAGCTGTATCAAACAGGCATGTAAGAGACAAATGCTGACAGATCCTGGAAGTGTTTGTGACATTCAGCTTGTGCACTCCATTTTTGCACTTTATCACTAGTCGCAGGACATTTTTGCATGCATCATTAATTTATTATTATCACGGTTTTATACATTGGTTTAATTTTTTTCACTGTTATCACCTTTAATTGTTCACAATATTTTATTCATTTCAATATTTTATTTTTTATATATATTATTTTATGTTCATCATTATTTATATCCGCATCAATCTATATTTATCACGTATTCATATATATTAGTGAAGCATTTGGCACCAATGACACTAGTATAATATAGGGGTATTTATGTATCTATTTATATATAAAATATTCACTTGCACTCTAGAGCAAGGAAGTCCATGAATTGTAATTAGCGCCAATTCTACACCTCCCTTCAGTCTACTCATTTACTCCACCCAGGTGGATTAATTATGTAGAGGCAGCTCCTTACTTATTCATCACAGGACATATTTATACACCCCTGTTGTGTGTTCCTACTGGCATATTAGGTCCATTGCTCAGATTCACACTCACACTCTAGATTTAGATTTTTGACTGGAGATCCCTTCTTCAAGATTTCCACAATTCTCTAATTCTATAAAGCTAAACAAAGGAAACCAAGGGGCACTGAATCTTTAAGAGAAAATTAGTCAATAAGAGGTATTGCTTAAACTCCAAACTCTTCACATTATTTTGCATAGGTAACCCCCACCTGTGCAGAATATTCCATTACCATGGAACATTGGAAGAGAGCGGTCAAGAAAATCATGAGATAGAAGAGATAAAAAGAGAACAGAAGCCTAGAGGGCTAAGAGATCCAGTAGAAAACATAATTATACTGACTCATATACAATACATAAAATCCCCTTTTCTTAATTGTATATATAAATATATAAAAATGCTTTTTTAAAACTATACGTACATGCACAATGTTGTTCTTTTCAATGAAGATCTCTATTCCATCAACCGTAATATTGACTGAGTTAATGGCAGTCCAGCTTGGGTTACCTCTGTGTTCGTTACGTGTGACGACACTAAAGCTGTGAGAGGTGTTAGCACATGTCTCAGTCGCAGTGTAAGTGCAAGATCCCTGGAAGTGATGAACTGTGCCATCAAATGTTGTATAATGAGGATCTCCATATATGTGACAGATTGCTGTGCTTGGTGGGTAGCAGTCCAACAACCCATTTTGGACCTTGCAGACGTCATCTCCAGTACATGACATTGGATCACACGTTATGTTGTTCTCTCCCTTGCATGTACATACACTCTCACAGTTCTCTTTTATGAATTTTTCTCCCTCCTGTAAATGACCAAGACAAGCTATGATGAAGGAAATACCGGTACAGAGGTTGAAAGTCCGAAAACCGATTTTTCTTCCCTCTTACCGTGTAATAAATGCCATTGTAGAAGCAGCCACAATGTGACTCAGGGACACAGGTTCCTCCACTGATGACATAACCTGGTTTACATTCACATCCTTCTGAACATGGCAGGCTGCAGTTCACTGGTGGTTGTGGCTCTAGACATGTGGCCGGACAGGCAGATGCACAGGTACTGAACTGACTGTTTGCAGGGCAGTCAGGTGCTAAAATTAAAACATTTTGTTTATAACAAAATTGTTCTGAACCACATTTGTTATTTATTTTCATATTCATCATAATTAAATTGCAATTCATAGTTGGCCATCTACACATACAGAAGATATACATGAAGTAGGTAATTTTATGTATGTTAATGTGGTGGATTGTATCAGTGTAGTACAAAATACATTTTATAAAGATAAAGGTATATTCCAGACAGATATGTATTTTGAGACTGAAAATAAACAGTAATATTTTGTCATTCTTAAGTAAAAATCATATGGCTTGATGTAAAACGTGTATTCTATATAAAGGATAACTGACAATATTCCCAAAATCCAACAAGAGATACTTACCACAGAAAGTATTATTTCTCCAACTGATGGATATGCCTTCCTTCTGACAAGCATCTGCATATGCTGCTAACAAGCTACACAGAGCATCCGGATCTCCATTCAAAGCACACATGTCAAAGACACAGCTGTCAACAAATCCTCCTGGACTGATAACAGAATTACAAACATGGAAAGGACCATCTTTACTTATCAGCAAACCACAAAATGCATTACTCTTGTATAACTCCTCTTTTCCTGGTGGACAAGTTGGAGGAGGTGGGGGAGGTGTATCAACCAGATTACAAAGTGGATCATCATCCTCAACCATCCAGCTCTGTCCAAGTTGTTCAGAGTTCTTGGCTTGTTCTCCATTTGGCATCATGTAATCATCTGATTTGCGATTATTGAAGTTACCGCACATTCCACAGGTCAGTTTGGAGAAGTTACTAGGAAGTTTCACTTCTACAAAGGTGTCTACATCATAAGAGACAGTCAGCTTGAAATCTGTCTGCAGACTGACATACTTTCCAGTCCAAGTCACACTCACTGCTCCACCCACTAAACTTACAGGAAGTGAGGTCCAGATAGAATTGACCTAAATATAAGGTAAGAATGTTAGTAATGAATTAGTAGTACATACCTCTGGAAAACACCAGATAGGAAACAAATAAATGTTCATACTAACCAAAACACGATCTTTCTCATTTTTCATGATTTTGACTTTCTGGTCATAAACCTCAATAAGAACGTGTTTCACAAAAGACACTTTGGGATTTCCACGGTGTTCATTTTTTGCTTCAATGTTAAAGTAATATGGAGAGGAAGTTGAACTGTTGCAGAGTTTGGCAAGAGTGTAAGTGCACAGGCCCATGAAGTCATGATTCAGTCTGTCGAATGTATCATAATGTGGATCATTATGGACTCTACAAATGCCATATGTGAAGTAATGGCACCCAGGGACACCATTTGATATTCCACAATACTGGTTACTGGGACATGAATCACTGTTACATATTAATCCGCTTCCAGGTGAAGGACATTTGCACTTTATAGAGCAAGTATCATCTGTCCAGAATTCATTGCCAACAGGATAGTACTTATCATCATCATCCCAACATCCACACTTGTCATCTGGAACACATTTTGTTCCATAAAGGATGTATCCGGGGTCACAGATACAAGACTCAGTGCAGGGCAGAGTACATGTGGATGGAGCTACTGGATTGACACATGTCGCTGGGCATGCGGTTCCACAATGCTCATAGTGGCTGTTTGGTGGACACTTTGTTTCTGTGGAGGGTGAAAGAGGCAATTTTTACTTTGTAATATCACTTGGATGGTTTATCTTTGTCTATGAATGTTTAAATATGTTTACACATGAGGCCCATTTAACTCAAAATTACAAATGAATAATTAAGATTAAACTGTCAACAACTAACAGCTTGTATAAATATAACACACTGCAATCTAAGCTATCATATTGTATCTATCTATCTACTACTTATTCCAATATATTCACAAATGTACTACACAAGGTATTCATTTATTTGGAACATGAGTGCATCATATTGAAGTGTAGCGTGATGAATATGTTTGCAGTCTCAGAAAACCAATTTACTCTTTCTGATATTTTACTGTTTCAGCTTGTGATCACACAATACACAGTATACCTCCTTTTCAAAATATACTGATGACTTTCAATAAGCAATAATAAGTTGATAGCTTAAAGGACAGATATTTTGAATTTTGTTCTAAATACTGAGGAAAGAACCATACTTACCGCAGAAAGTGTTATTTCTCCAAGGTTTAATGATGACTCCACTGGCTTGGCAGATCTCTGCATAAGCTTCAAGACTATTACATAGAATGTCTGGATTAAGTGTTAATTCACACAAGTCATATACACAGTTGTTAAAGTAAATAGTTGGGTCTATAACATTGTGGCAATCTTGAAATGGTCCATTCTTGTCAGTTATCAGTCCACAGAAGCTGTTGCTGACAATAATGTTTTTCTCATCATCAGTACAATTTGGCTGAATATCTACTCCAGGGGTACATCTGTAATATAAGTTGTGTAAGGTGTGCTGTTAAAATTAGACACATGGGTAAATACTGCGTTCAAAACATAACAAAGAGAATACATTTACAAATGTTACCTTGTGTCATTGTCCACTTGCCAGCTGTTACCAAGACTTGTTGAAGTTGATTCTAGTTGACCATCAGGATTTAAGAAGTCGTCGGCTGCATTTCCGTTGAAGTTTCCACAAAGTCCACAAATTTTGCCAGAGTAGATACCTGGAATTGTCACCTGTACTCTGTGGTTACCATCAAATTTCACTATTAGCCCAAAGCCTGTTGTCACCACAACATTAGATCCGCTTATAAATATATCAATTTCAGGTTCAAGATGATATGGCAAGGTCACTGTTTTGCCATCCACCTGTAAAAACACAAATTGTATAATTTTCCCTTTATAGGTCACACTACTCGAAATGTAAGTCAGAGAGCACTGGATTTATTTTTAATAAAGGAAATTGTTTATGTACTCAGATAGGTAGAGAATACAGCTGCAATGTCAGTGTCAGGGACAAAAAAATATATGTCATAGTTACTAATGGAAAAAACGATTTATGTGATGGAGAAAAGTAAAAAAAAAAAAGAAGGTCCATGGTAAAAGTATTACAATTACTGTCCACTATAAATTACTGTGCTTTACTGACCTTGACCACTCTGTTTTGATCCAGTGTGATTCTGTACCCATGAACATCTATATTCACATACTTGACGTAGGACACCCTGCTGTTGCCTCCTCTGTGCTCATTAGCAGCTTCCACGTTGAAAACAGTCAGATTGCCATCATCTTCACAGAGTTTAGACAATGTGTATGTGCAAGTGCCCATAAAGTGGTGAACTTGATTATCAAAGGTGTAGTAATGAGGATCTCCATTTACTTCACACATACCTTAATGTAAGACAAAAAAAGGACCTGATATGTATAGGTTTATTTAAAATGAACACAATGGGCTAAGAGGCCCACCATATTGTAGTTTGATTACTATAATTAATACAAGTAATTAGAACATTCAGAATTTATAACTATTCTTCCCATTTTGCTTTTATTATGTTTCATGGAAAACAATTTGCAATCAAATATCACAATGTCAATGAGTAGAAACTATTTTACTGAGCAGTTGCCCTAAAAAGTAATATCCATAAATATATATATCGTAATCACTTGTAAATAATGCATGAGGCTTTATACATACTGTAAAGCCCCGTACACACGATCGGTTTGACTGATGAAAACCGTCCGATGGATGGTTTTCATCAGACCAACCGATCGTGTATGGTACCCATCGGTCTTTTTTCCATCGGTTGTAAAAAATAGAACTTGTTTTAAAATTTTCCGATGGATAAAAAACCGATCGAAAAATCCGATGGTCTATGGGCAAGTCCATCGGATCAAAAACCCACGCATGCTCAGAATCAAGTCGACGCATGCTCAGAAGCATTCAACTTAATTTTTCTCGGCTCATCGGAGTGTTTTACGTCACCGCGTTTGGAACGGTCGGTTTTTTGACTGATGGTGTGTGGGCAAGACTGATGGAAAACAGTTTCATCGGATATCCGATGGACAAATCCATCGGACGAAAATCCATAGGTTATCCGATCGTGTGTACGGGGCTTTAGAGTCTATTGAGAAATGTTTTTTTACAAGATTCTCACAACTTTCACACATTTTTCTAACTGGATGCAATCAGAATAATGTGTAAATCCTTAGTGAAAGTTGTGTTAATCTTGTGTAAAAAGATTCATAAATAGACTCTTTATAAAGCAGTGTTTTCATGACATGCATGCTGGTGTAGTTAAGAATATTTTTACAATTCTTGTTGCTTCTACATAGAAAAAACAAAACAAAGGATGAAATCAATAAATCAAAAGCTCAAAATAACTTACAGACAGAATTAAATCAATCATTTCAGATAAAATAAAAAATAAAATCAGAGAACAGCATTAAATCAATCATTTAAGATAAAATAAAAAATAAAATCAGAGAACAGCATTAAATCAATCATTTAAGATAAAATAAAAAATAAAATCAGAGGTATAAAAATCTACCTGATTCTGGTGGCACAAATGGTGTGGTTGTTGTGGCAGTTGTTGTTGTAGTTGAACCTGTTAAAATGAATAAAACCAGTTATAAAAGTGACATTTTTTTCCTTGCTTGTGTTAACTTCAGCAAATTGCAATTATTTGATACCTTGCTGCACAATGTCAGTAACAGCATAGCGACTATATCATGCTTCTTCACGCAAAACTACAATACATAGCTGAATTGTGGTATGAGCAGGGCTTTTTTCAGCAGGGGAACGCAGTTCCGGCACCTCCAGGACTGAATGTATGTAATGGCAAGGGGTGGTGGGGTGTGCTGTAGGGCCTGTTGATGCTGGCTGCTGGGGGATCTATTGTCACTGGAGGGAATCTATTTTGTGGGAGGAGGGTCTGTTGTTGCTGGTAGGGGATCTATTGTTGCTGAGGGTGGGTCTTATGTTACTGGGGGGGTCAGTTGCTGGTAGGGATTTGCTGTTGAGGGAGGAGCCTATTGTTGCTGGCTGCTGGAAGATCTGTTTTTGCTGTTGGGGGTCTATTGTTGCTGAGGAAGGGGGTGGTATTTTGTTGTAGGTGGTCTGTTGTTGCTGGGGGATCTATTGTTGCTTGGGGGTCTATTGATGCTGGCTGGGGGAGATCTGTTGTTGCTTCAGGGGGCTAATTGGTGCTGGGGAGGAGGGTATTTTTTATGGGTGTCCATTGATGCCAAGGGAATCTATTGTTGCTGTCTGCAGAGGATCTATTTTACTGCTTTTGATATTATCATTAACGAGTTCTATACAAATTAGTTAGTACCACAAATGTTACATGCTTCTGTATTCTCTAAAAGAGGCGGTCTTGGGAGATGGGTGGGGGGTGGAACCAAGGAACAGTGCTCATAGGTGGGTAGGGGGCAGAGACAAGGGATGACTTGGAAAGGGGGAGTTCCTGCACCTATTATTTGAGAAAAAAAGCCCTGGGTATGAGCCATATCTAGCAAGTAGCTGGATGCAAGTTATTTGACCTTCTAAGTTTACCAAGAATGAATTAAACTGAATTATTGTTATATTTTTTAGAGATAAATGCATACCATCTGAATACAAAGCAAATGTACTCAGGTTTAAAAAAGAAAATCATTGCAGTGCTTTAACTGTGACTAATTACATGTTACACCAATGAACTATTGTAACAGTAAGACCACTTTCACACTGAGGCGCTTTTCAGGCGCTTTCACGCTAAAAACAGCGCCTAAAAAGCTCACGAAAACGTATTTCCATTAAAATCAATGAATGCTTTCACACTGGGGCAGTGTGCCGGCAGGGCTGTGAAAAACTCCCCTCTCCATTGAAATGAATGGAAAGCTCTTCAAAAGCTCCTGAAAAGCGCTTCAAAAGTGCTTAGTGTTTTTACTGGCAGTTTAGAAGCGCCTCAGTGTGAAAGTAGCCTAACTGTTATTTTGCAGGCAGTTTTCTTACTGATCTGGATTAATTTTCAGTCAAGCATTATATGAACTAAATGAGTTCCCTTTAAAGGACTACATTAAGGATATATTGAATTCTAGAGGTACTATATATATATATATATATATATATATATATATATTTTATACACATATTTTACATATGTTTGAAAGTAAAAATGTGTTCTAATTAATATGTCATAGTTAAATAAAAATGTAATTAATTGAGAATTTAGGCCCCTTTCACACTGAGGCGCTTCAAACCTGCCAGTAAAACACTGAGCGCTTTTGAAGAGCTTTTCAGGTGCTTTTGAAGAGCTTCCCATTAATTTCAATGGAGAGGGGCGTTCTTTCACCGCCCTGCCAGTGCACTGCCCCAGTGTGAAAGCATTCATTGATTTTAATGGAAATAGGTTTTCGTGAGGTTTTCAGGCGCTTTTTTTTTAGCATGAAAGCGCCTGAAAAGCGCCTCAGTGTGAAAGAGGCTAAAGTGTTGTTTCTTATACTTCTAATAACATAATTATCTGATAAAAAAAAAAAAAAACATTGTTAATCAAAGTGTATGTAACCTTTAAAACGGATATTTGTTTAATACATTCTCTTTTTAATAAAGAACCCTATACATACCTGGTGATCCTGCTGGTTCCTATCAATTCCTGTAGCATTCTGGTCAATTTGTGTCCCTCAGCTTTCTGATCAGAGCTACAAGATGCCATGCCCACATACATCATAGTCAGCCACAACACCATTCAGCCCTGCTGTGCTTGATTGACTGTGGCTTTCCCTTGTGTCTTACTTCTCATTTATACTCACACCTTGTGTGCTGACAGTCTGTTGAAGAGGTTTGCCTAAATGAATGATGCTGGCTGCTGGTCCATTGACCCCTCCTGCACACTCTGCAGCAGTTACTCAGGAGAAACAAGCATAATCAATTCCTGGAGCCCACTTGTTAGATCCCTTAGATCCCTGTGCATGTCTACTGACTTTAAGATGTTTCTGCAACATCTGGCAGTCTGTCCTCTCTCTTCGCTGAGGGAAATCACAGAAGCTTTATACATATGACATGCTCACCCTCCACACCACTATGTATGAAAGGGTTCAGCTTATCACTTGATTGTGTAGCAATTTTATATAGAGATACAGATGATCTCCAGTGAGTGTCAGACCAGAGAAAAGCACATCAGTACTACTTGCATCATATATATATATATATATATATATATATATATATATATATATGACAGTTAAACCAAGTGAACACATTGGTGGCAGTTGCTGATGCTGCCTAAACCAGTGTGTGATCACCTAGAGGAGGGATTGGTTGGACTTTCTTGGTACTGATAAAAACACAAGCCAGCCCCACCCAAAAACAACAGGTTACTACTAACAGGTGCTCCTGTGAAGTTTTATGTTGCAGTGGAGTGTGGCAAAATCCTCTACCAGACTGTGGGGTGCACTATCTGCTTGCTGTAATCCCTGATGGGCGAGCAATATGCATGCCCACTTCAGTGTCATCGCCGGGACCCATTGTCCTGATATCCCTGTGGGGTACATGAAACTCCAGATAATTGTATGGTGGTGCTCCTCTAGAGTGTTTACTGGAGTAATAATTTATACAATTCTATGCTGTTTAACGTACTCTTGCCCCTTTGTTATTTTGTATTGCAATGCATGTCTTTGTCTGTGAGGGATCTGCTCCCCCTAGTGGGCCGTGTGACTGCGACAGGTTCTCTGAATGGTTTCCCACTCTGGCGGACGTGTGCTCATCTTGGCAGGGACACCTCCCTAGCCAATTCCTGCTTGCACCAACAGACCTGGCTCCAGCCTATGGGGTCTGGGGGTGCGCAGTAGCGCTCACCGCGCATCTGCGCTGTGTGGATGAGCTGACCTTGTGACGTCAGGCGCTACCTTCAGGCGGCGTAACCTAACCGCGGGGTTGGGGAGCTCATTTAACGGCCCACACCGGGACCGTTAGTGTGAGCCGTGTGCGTGTTAGTGTGGGCAGAGGCGTCTGGACGAACTACTGCAGGTAAGCTTTGGCTGCTGTCCCAATTTTTGCATAGGATTACTCTCCTATGCAACCCTATTTAGGGTATGCTAACCGCTCCAATCCTTGTGCCTCCCTCTCCCCCTCCCTGCTCTTCTGTTTCAGCAGCCCATGATCTGACTTATACTGTCTGGTCTAACTGTGCATCTATTGTGTGGTCTCAGTACCTGCTCTTCTGCACATACTGCCTGATACTTAGTCATTCGTCCCTGCAATTATGCTGCCCTGTGTTATTTAGCCTCTCATGTGAATCGGTAAGCCTCATACAGCCCTTCCTCTTATTCCCTATGGCGCAGGGTGACCATCCTAATTCACGCTTTTGCTCCACACTTTTAATCCAACAACCCCCTCCTCACTTCCCCACTTCTCAACACTCCACCCCTCCCTATTTCCCTCCCCATCCCCTCACACATACTTTACCACCCCTCATACCCTCCCCCCCTTTCTCCCCCTCCCCTTCTTTCTCTCCCCCTTCCCCAAACCCTCCCTATTGCTTTTTCCCCCCTCTCCCCCTCTCTCCCTCCCTTCCTTCTCCCCTCACCCCTTCTCCCTCTTCCTCTCCCCCCTCCCTACCCTCCCCTTCCATCTGCTTTTTCTGCCCCTTTGCCCCCTCTCTCTCCCCCCCATACACACTTACTTACCCCCCTTCACTACCCCTCACATTCTTTTCCCCCCTCCCCCTTTTCCCTCCCCCCCTTCTCTCCCCCTTCCCTACCTTCCCCCATCCCATCCAAACACCCCCACCCCCCCTCCTCAATTTCTCCTTTTCCCCCTCCTTCAATTTCTTGTCTCACTTAATTCACTTGGTGTTCCTGCTCCCTTTGGGTTATCATCATGTATTAACAGTATGAATATCATATCACCTTATCAGAGCGTGGCACCCAGATTCTCCCTCGTTTTCCGTGGGGGGTTACTCATGAGCCATCGCTGGTCTACGGCCCTAACCGGGTGAGCAGATCTTCCTGTTATAGACTATGATTGCATTTAACTTTTGTATATAATGTAATTTTGTATGTACGCTGCTTATTATTATGTTGTTAGTTCATTGTATTATCTGCTACACAGATTGTTCCTCCTGAAGAAGCAAGGATTTTGAAACACTCCACCGCAACATAAAACTTCACGGTGTCACCTGTTAGTAGTAACCTGATGATTTTGGGTGGAGCTGGCTTGTGTTTTACGATTGTATGTTCAAATTTTATTTTTAATAAATATTTTTTATGATACCATATGTGTCAATGTTATCAGTACTGAGAAGGTCCAACCAATCCCTCCTCTAGGTGATCACACACTGGTTTAGGCAGCATAAGCAACTGCCACCAATGTGTTCACTTGGTCTAGCTGTCCTATAATCAAATTGGATGATGGTACTCTTTTGCTAAATTTGTATTGAATTCTTTATATGAGGCTACACTCAAAACTTTGCTATATATATATATATATATATATATATATATATATATATAAAATAAACATGTTTATTTAATTAAAGCAGTGTTCCGCCTGGGGAAAAAAAATTATAAAAAATCAGCAGATACAAATACTGTAGTTGCTGGTAACCTGTCCAGGGAGCCTGCGATGTCAGCACCCAAGCCGATTTTAAGATCGGCTGTCGGGTGCTGCCGCCACCTATGTCGTAAGGGAATCCAGCAGTGAAGTCTTTCGGCATCACAGCCAGTTCCCTGCCACTTTCTAATTGGGGGAAGGAGGAGGCGGGCTGAACGTTCGAGCGACCGCATCGCATCCCCCTGAAAGGTTCCAAATGCGGCACCAGAAGGGGGGGAGGGGGGAGATATCAGCGGAAGTTCCACTTTTGGGTGGAACTCTGCTTTAAGAAACAAATCTTGGCCCCTGCTGGATCCAATTTTTAACCTATCTCCCATTAGGAGTAAGTAATGATTTGTACAGTAGAATTACATTTGAATTGACTTCCAGCTCTGTTGCTGCCACTCCCCCTGTCCTGTTTTGATTGACAGTGTCTTTCCCTGCTGTCCTACACATCATTCACTACCCTCCCTTAGACATGTCCCCTGTACTAGGAAAGAGGGAGGAAGAAAGTATGTGCAGTCATATGACTGTTTATTAAAGAGGAAGTAAACCCTGATTGTTTATTTCCCTGCAAAGGTAAAGCATAATCGGCTACTATGCATTGTGCTGGAGCCGCCAGTCATGGCATGACCTCCTTTAGAAACGGCACGATCGCTGTTTCTAAAGTGCGCCTGCGCCGTTGTCTACGGCGCAAGCGCCGTAGACATCATCGCACGTCTCTATTGTACATATCTCCTAAACCAGGAAGGTATAGGAGATATTTCCAGCAATTAAAGGTAAGCCTTAATATAGGCTTACCACTTTAACACAACAAAATGGCACACAAATTATTATTTTTGATAAAAGATGTTATTTATACCACTAAAGAGATTTTTGCCTGTGAAGGTGTGTTTTTCTTGAGATGACTTCAGGATATTTTTTAACTAATGTTTTACATATTAATGTTGAATTAGACATACCTGTAGACGTTGGAATAGTAGTTGTAGCAGTTAACACAGGTGTGGTAGAAGTTGATGTTTGCAAAGTAGTGGCCTCAGAGTGAACTGTTAGCGCAGAAGAGGTGATACTTATGGTTTCAGTATGGCCTAATGTTGTGGTAGATGTAGAATAAATTGTACTACTGGCTGAAGGCCCAGGCGTGATATTTGTGGTAGTTGTACTGGTCACAGTTCCTATTGTTGAACCAGTTGTTGATGTTGAAGAAGGCGTGGGCACAGAGATAGTTGATCTCTCTGAAGTAATACCAGCTGTTGGCTTAGATGTGGTGGTGCCTGATGTTGTAGTTTTTGTTCCCAAAGGTGTGGTGCTTGAAGTACTAGTGACAATGGTACCTGCTGTTGAACCAGTTGTTGAAGTTGAAGTAAGTACTGTTGCGGTCCCTGGAGATGATGTTGATCCTGATGTACTGGTAGGCTTTGAAGTGGTTGTACTTCCAGAAATAATACCAGCTGTTTGCTTTGAAGTGGTGGTCCCTGGAGTTGTAGTTTTTGTTCCTAAAGGTGTGGTGCTTGAAGTACCAGTAAAAATGGTGCCTGTTGTTGAACCAGTAGTGGAAGTTGAAGTATAGACTGTTGCAGTCCCCAGAGATGATGTTGATCCTGATGTACTGGTAGGCTTTGAAATGGTTGTACTTCCTGAAATAATACCATCTGTTTGCTTTGAAGTGGTGGTCCCTGGAGTTGTAGTTTTGGTTCCTAAAGGTGTGGTGCTTGAAGTACTAGTGAAAATGGTGCCTGCTGTTGAACCAGTAGTGGAAGTTGAAGTAAGGACTGTTGCAGTCCCTGAAGATGATGTTGATCCCGATGTACTGGTAGGCTTTGAAATGGTTGTACTTCCTGAAATAATACCATCTGTTTGCTTTGAAGTGGTGGTCCCTGGAGTTGTAGTTTTTGTTCCTAAAGGTGTGGTGCTTGAAGTACTACTGAAAATGGTGCCTGCTGTTGAACCAGTAGTGGAAGTTGAAGTAAGGACTGTTACAGTCCCTGAAGATGATGTTGATCCCGATGTACTGGTAGGCTTTGAAATGGTTGTACTTCCTGAAATAATACCATCTGTTTGCTTTGAAGTGGTGATCCCTGGAGTTGTAGTTTTTGTTCCTAAAGGTGTGGTGCTTGAAGTGCTAGTGAAAATGGTGCCTGCTGTTGAACCAGTAGTGGAAGTTGAAGTAAGGACTGTTGCAGTCCCTGAAGATGATGTTGATCCCAATGTACTGGTAGGCTTTGAAATGGTTGTACTTCCTGAAATAATACCATCTGTTTGCTTTGAAGTGGTGGTCCCTGGAGTTGTAGTTTTTGTTCCTAAAGGTGTGGTGCTTGAAATACTAGTGAAAATGGTGCCTGCTGTTGAACCAGTAGTGGAAGTTGAAGTAAGGACTGTTGCAGTCCCTGAAGATGATGTTGATCCCGATGTACTGGTAGGCTTTGAAATGGTTGTACTTCCTGAAATAATGCCAGCTGTTTGCTTTGAAGTGGTGGTCCCTGGAGTTGTAGTTTTTGTTCCTAAAGGTGTGGTGCTTGAAGTACTAGTGAAAATGGTGCCTACTGTTAAACCAGTTGTGGAAGTTGAAGTAAGGACTGTTGCGGTCCCTGAAGATGATGTTGATATGGATGTACTGGTAGGCTTTGAAATGGTTGTACTTCCTGAAATAATGCCAGCTGTTTGCTTTGAAGTGGTGGTCCCTGGAGTAGTAGTTTTTGTTCCCAAAGGTGTGGTGCTTGAAGTACTAGTCAAAGTTGTACCTGTGGCTGTTGAGCCAGTTGTGGATGTTGAAGAATGAGTTGTGGTCACTGAAGAAGTTGATCTGGTACCAGTAGGCACTGAGATGGTTGAACCTTCTGAAGTAATACCATCTGTGTGCTTTGATGTGGTGGTCCCTAAAGAGCTTGTGGTACTTGAAGCTGTGGCAGTAAATCAAAAATGTAATTTATCTATAAACTATTTTTTTTTTTATCTCTGTATGCATTAAAAATATTCATCTATTCTGAGGCTATGCAAAAAAAACTTTCAGTACTAGCTGCACATGCTAAGTTTCTTCGCACAAGTTTTTTTTTATGGTGCTCCAAATAGTATTTGGCAAATACACTAAGGAGACAATCTTATAACATAAGGATGTAAACAATTGCTGAAGACCTAATGCTAAGGCTAATATATTTCCATACCATGCCAACAGAACATGTTATGCATTCTACATCTACCTTGTTGAAAGCAATTGGTATATTTAAGTACTAATAATGTAAAACAAACAAATATATAAAATTCAAGCAACAATTAAGTTGTCAAATGTGTTTTATTCACAAAATTGTTGGATGTTGATTGATAAACAAATTTTTCACATTTCCAGAAACATACTTAATTTTAGTGGTATACAAGAGAAACAATAAATTTCTGTAAAATTATATAAGATTAATTGATGGTTAGCCACACAGGAGACTTTAACCTTGGTCAATATACACATGAACAAGGAATTATTTTGATTTAACCTCAAATTCCTTAGGATATGCATTCCTTGCTTTTTTCATGGCCTTTAAATCAACACATTTCTGTATGGACTAATTACTTAAAAATACAATTACAAAACCAATTAAATGCACTTACTAATAGCAACCAAACAGATGTAACCTTTGTTCCACCCAAGCATGGAACTTCCACGTATCGTGTTCCTCCCCCCCTCCAGTGTCACATTTGGCACCTTTCAGGGGAAAGAGGGGAGCAGATACCTGTCTAATACAGGTATTTGCTCCCACTTCCGGCAATAGATCACCACAGAATCTGCGGCGATCTATGCCATGTCCGGCCCCTCCTCCATCCGCCCACTGTGTTCTGGGAGACACACAGGTCCCAGAAGACAGCAGGGACCAGTAAAGACATGCAGCGTGAGGACGAGCAGCGTGACTCGCGCATGCGCAGTAGAGAACCAGGCTGTGAAGCCGCAAAGCTTCACTTCCTGATTCCCTTACTGAAGATGGCGGCGCCTCCACCTGGGAGCTGAGGGACGGATCGGCTTTGGGTGAGGACATCACGGGCGCCCTGGACAGGTAAGTGTCCTTCTTTTAAAAGTCAGCAGCTGCAGCATTTGTAGCTGCTGACCTTTTTACTCCGCTTTAAACTACTTAAACATGATTCCTGATTAGTTGTTGATTTCTAATTCGTTTTTGATTTCTTAATTTGTTTTTAAAGAGTAAGGCTCGGTTTACACTGCTGCGATGTGAGAACCGGTGCAAATCCAGTATGGGTTCCTGAATCGCATACAACTCGCAGGCAATTTACACTGCCCTATGCAAACCGCTGCCGGTGTCAATACAAATTTTATAACACCCCCAGATCGGTTTCCATTTTGCTGCGCGAACTGTCAATTCGGACAGGAATCGGATTGCATGGGTGTGAACACTCATGCGACCAGATTCTGGTGTGGACTAAAAAAAGAGTCCTGCATGACCTTGGTCTGAATGCGATCCGAATTCAGCCATACAATCTGTGTGGCTGAATTCGCATTGTACAGACATTGCATGTGATTTGCTCAGCAATGCGGTGCAAATCACATGCGATGTCTGACATCACAGCAGTGTGAACCCAGCATAGCTCCATATTTGTTGAGGAAAAAATTCTCCTCTAGGTGATCTGTGTATATTGCAGGGATTTTAACAAACATTGTTGCAGATTCCTACCTTTTGTAATTTTGAAGGAATAGCTGTGTGTTTGTTTGTTTGTATCTCTCTGCTGAGTAAATCTGTATGGGAGTGGTTTTATAGTTATCAATCAGCTGCTGCACCTGCAGGGCTCTAATGAGGAAATTGGCATCATCTGCATCCCTTTAGATGTGATTTACATTTGGGAGTATCTCACCAAAATTTAATTTTTACTGCAAGGGATGCTCAAAATCTAATTTGTATCTTAGTGCACCCTTCTGGGAAAACCAGTGAGCCAATCACACATGCGGGAAATGACATTTCTGGGGGGTGTTCTGCACACCATCTGTGTACAGAATGCCTACAGGTAGCCATATGGCATTGCAGTTTACAGAAAATTACAGCTATGCAGATTGAAATTGAAAGGTAATTTTTAATAACTTGTGTTGCAATTGTACACGCACATTTTTTTTTTTCACACAAAAGTGGAGTTACCCTTTAAGTAATTCTGCACTTCGGACAACATTTATTTGTGTGGATTGTTGCAGCTATCCATCAATTAACCAGTCAATGGGGTTGATTTATTAAGACAAATAGACTGTGCACTTTGCAAAGAATACCCAATCACATGCAAGGAAATTTTTTATTTATTTTTTGCTTGCACATGATTGGATGATGGAAGTCAGCAGAGCTTCTGCTCTTTTACTAAGCTCTGGAGCAACTGCTCTTGCAGAGTGCACAGTCATTTTGCCTTTAATTAATCAACCCCATTATCTTCATCATCATCAATTAGACATACATAAAACATACAAAGGAAAAATGCCAAAACACAGCAAATTACAATTTCTGAATTGGAACTATGCACAATGTTAAAGTATTACTGAATTCTGAAATTAAAACATGATTATGAAATATGATTCAGGCATATTGATAATTATATTACATACATAAAACATACAAAGGGAAATGCCAAAACACAGCAAATTACAATTTATGAATTGGAACTATGCACGATGGGAAAGTATTACTGAAAACATGATTATGCAATATGATTCAGGCATATTGATAATTAACAAGCATAGCTGAATGAACATGTATTGCATCTTGATAGAATGAATAATATCAGTAATAGTGGACTGCAAAGAAAACCTTTGGGTGCTTGGTAAATGAGTGTCAGTTGTCAGTCTTAACATGAGAGACTCAGTAATATATGGAGTGTCTGTACACAAAAATAAAGTGTTTGTAAAACTAAAACTTTTTCTAGTTTTGGATAGATTGGGGAAGGGTTGGACTTCGTGTCAGGTTTTTTATTTTATTTGTGTCCCTGTTAGAAAGAATCACCCCTCTGTTTGTCAGGGTGACCATTGTCACCAAATCAATTTTACAGTTGTCACCAGAGCAAAAGGCGAGGGTCTGAAATGATAAATTTCCCTTTTGAGATTGCCTTCTTATCCAGGACAGGAGGTCAGAGGAGTCTTCCCAATGAGACACAAGCATCAAAAAATAAACTGCCAGGGGTCTTAACCCTTGTCTATTCTATCCAAAATAATTAAATAAATTAGATTAAATTAAAATTAATGAATACAATTGTCTATACATGCACTTTAAACTAGAATTGTAAGAATAGTGTTATTGGTATCAAAATAATGTTGCTGTGATGTTGCTAACAGGAACTGTTTGTGACAAATAAATATGTTTCAATACGAATTATATTGTAGATTATCAAAAGTATAGTATTTCTGTGATTTATTCCATCAGTTCACATTAGCTACACATACTAAATTGTCTACCAGTGAAAATTCGATGTATTCAAATTGTAGTTATTAGTTGTAACTAGGGATGAGCCGAACACCCCCCCCCCCCCCCCCTCGTTCCTGCAAACAGACCTAAAGTTCGCGCAAACTTTAGAACCCTATTAAATACAATGGACTCGAACGTTCGAAATCAAAAGTGCTAATTATCAAGGCTAATATGCAAGTTATTGTCTTAAAAGGGTTTGGGGAGCCGGGTCCTGCCCCAGGGGACATGTATCAATGCAAAAAAAGTTTTAAAAACTAACGTTTTTTTCGGGAGCAGTAATTTTAATAATGCTTAAAGTGAAACAATAAAAGTGAAATATTCCTTTACATTTTGTACCGGGGGGGGTGTAGTAGAGTATGCCTGTAAAGCAGCCCTTGTTTCCCGTGCTTAGAACTGTCCCTGCACAAAGTGTCATTTATGAGGGAAAAAAGGTCATTTAAAAGCACTCGCGGCTATAATGAATTATCGGCCCCCGGCAATATAGAAAAAAGTAATTGATAAAAAATAAATAAAAATGCATGGGGGTCCCCCCAAATTCAATTACCAGGCCCTTCAGGTCTGGTATATATATTAAGGGGAACCCTGCGTCAAATTAAAAAAAAATGACGTGGGTTTCCCCCCAAATATCCATACCAGACCCTTCAGGTCTGGTATGGATTTTAAGGGAACTCCACGCCAAATTTTTTAAAAAAAGGCATAGAGTTCCCCCCAAAAATCCATACCAGACCCTTTATCTGAGCATGCAACCTGGCAGGCCGTAGTAAAAGAGGGGGAACGAGAGAGCGCCCCCCCCCCTCCTGAACTGTACCAGGCCACATGCCCTCAACATGGGGAGGATGCTTTGGGGCCTCATCCCCACAATCCTTGCCCGGTGGTTGTGGGCGTCTGTGGGCGGGGGGCTTATCGGAATCTGGAAGACCCCTTTAACAAAGGGGACCCCCAGATCCCACCCCCTATGTGAATTGGTAAGGGGTAGATTGTACCCCTACTATTTACCAAAAGAAAGTGTAAAAAATTGTAAAAAAACACACAGACACAGTTGGGAAAGTCCTTTATTAAAAATAAAAAATAAATTAATAAAAAAAAAACATTCCAGCGATGTAATCCAGTGTCCCATGGTGATCCGATGTCCAGCGCTGCAGTCTCCTCCAGTCTCCACTCCACATGAAACCCCCATGATGTACGAGGGGGCGGGGTCACCTGTCACATCATAGGGTAAGCCCCAGCTTGCCGGGGAATAGCTAGCTGGGAAAGCCGGGGCTTAGCCCTATGATCTGACAGGTGACCTCGCCCCTCGTACGTCAGACCCCGCCTACCTCATTGGCTGAGCGGACCTGATGGGGAACTTCCTCCGCAGTGTAATAAATGAATAGACCCTGCCCCTTCTCATGTTCCCCATCAGGTCCGCTCAGCCAATGACGTAGGGGGCAGGGTCACCTTCACTGGGTGTAAGGCTGAGCGGACCTGAAGGGGAACGTGAGAAGGGGCAGGGTCTATTCATTTATTACACTGCGGAGGAAGTTCCCCATCAGGTACGCTCAGCCAAGGACGTAAGCTGGGTCTGACGTACGAGGGGCGGGGTCACCCGTCAGATCATAGGGGTAAGCCCCTGCTTTCCCCGCTTGCTGGGAAAAGCCAATGACGTAGGCGAGATCCCGCCTACGTCATTGGCCATTCCCCGGCAAGCGGGGAAAGCTGGGGCTAACCCTATGATGTGATGGGTGACCCCGCCCCCTCGTTTGTCATGGGGGTTTTGTGTGGAGTGGAGACTGGAGTAGACTGCAGAGTCGAAAATCGGATCACCGCGGGACACTGGATTACATTGCTGGAATTGGTCTTTTATTTTTATTTTTTTTATTTTTAATAAAGGACTTCCCCAACTGTGTCTGTGTGTTTTTTTACAATTTTTTACACTTTCTTTGTGAAATGGTAGGGGTACAATGTACCCCTTACCAATTCACATAGGGGGGTGGGATCTGGGGGTCCCCTTTGTTAAAGGGGTCTTCCAGATTCCGATAAGCCCCCCGTCTGCAGACCCCCACAACCACCGGGCAAGGATTGTGGGGATGAGGCCCTTGTCCCCATCAACATGGGGACATGGTGCTTTGAGGGGTCACAGACCCCCAAAGCATCCTCCCCATGTTGAGGGCATGTGGCCTGGTACGGTTCAGGAAGGGGGGCGCTCTCTCGTCCCCCCTCTTTTACTGCGGCCTGCCAGGTTGCGTGCTCGGATAAAGGGTCTGGTATGGATTTTTTTTTTATTTGCCGTTGGGTTCCCCTTAAAATCCATACCAGACCTGAAGGGTCTGGTATGGATATTTGGGGGGAACCCCACGTCATTTTTTTTCTAAATTTGACGCAGGGTTCCCCTTAATATCCATACCAGACCTGAAGGGCCTGGAAATTGAATTTGGGGGGACCCGCACGCATTTTTTATTTTTATTTTTTATCAATGTCTTTTCTCTGTATTGCCGGGAGCCGACAATTCATTATAGCCGCGAGTGCTTTTAAATGACTTTTTTTCCTTCAGAAATGACACTTTGTGCAGGGACAGTTCTAAGCACGGGAAACAAGTGCTGCTTTACAGGCATACTATACTCCCCCCCCCCCCCCCTCCAGGTACAAAATTTAAAGGAATATTTCACTTTTATTGTTTCACTTTAAGCATTATTAAAATCACTGCTCCCGAAAAAAATTGCTTTTTTCAAACTTTTTTTTGCATTGATACAGGTCCGCCGGGGCAGGACCCGGGTCTCCAAACACTTTTTATGACAATAACTTGCATATAAGCCTTTAAAGATAGCACTTTAGATTTCTCTTTTACAGGGTGTTCCGCGGCTTTTCGAATTTGCCGCAAACACCCCAAATTGTTCGCTGTTCGGCGAACGGGCGAACAGGCAATGTTCGAGTCGAACATGAGTTCGACTCAATCTCAAAGCTCATCCCTAGTTGTAACAATAATGAATTAATAACAATTATTTTTCTAAACAAAATTAACATGCAGGAGAGAAAATCATACACTATTATAATTATGAACATTATGAATGCTTTTTTTTAACTCATGCAAAAACAAAAATAAAATAAAACCTGACAAGTCACTAGGTCAGGCTTCTTAGGTCCCTGCCTTTAGAAAGGTTATGTGTATCCTACTTATTAGGTCCTATGCATTATATGCAAGTAAGGCCCAACATTTTATAAAACAATTCCTGAATTAAATGCCAGGCAACTGTATAAACGTGTCTCATACCGAATATCTTCACTGTTTTTTTTTTCATTTTTCATTTTTATATTGGTATTACTATTATTATTGATAACATAATATTTTTAAATGCTAATCTAAAAATGTTGTGTAGAGGAAAGTAAAAGCTAGTAAAATTATAAGAAAAGTTATACACATTTACAACCTGTGAGCACTTACTGTATAGTATGTTAATGTTGAATACATTTAATATTTTTATTTACAGTATGATAGCTGAGTGCACTTACACTCACTGTATCACCTATAAATTTTAGTATATGAAAATGAGCACAAAAATGCTAAGCAGTCATAAAAATAACTAGTACTATTGGAAATCTAAAACTGTTCTGTATAAGGACTGCAATCTATAATATCAAACTGGGTTAAAATTATACATTTTAAGTAGACATGTGCACTGCCAAAAAATTCGTTAGTTTTCGTTTTCGTTTCATTCGTTTTTTTTTTTTTTCGTTTTTCGGGTCATTCGTTATGATCGCAATTCGTAAATTCGTAAATTTGTACATTCGTAAATTTATACATTCGTAAATTTGTACATTCGTAAATTTGTACATTCGTAAATTTATACATTCGTAAATTCGTACATTCGTAAATTTATACATTCGTAAATTTATACATTCGTAATTTCGGAAATTTGGAAATTCGATATTTTCGAAAACCCGAAAATTTGAAAATCTGAAAAAATAACTATTAAATTATAGTTGTAATTTCCTTTCAAATTTGGCTGTTAGCGAACGTAACGAATACAAATTTATCTGAAGTTACGCATAACCTGAAATAACAAATGCTGCATCTAAACAAATGGAACGGAACAAATTAATAATAATAATAATAAAACGTTTTTATTATTATTATTGTTGTTTATTATTATTATTAATTCATTACGTTCCATTCGTTTAGATACGGCATTCATTATGTCGGAAAACAATTCGTAACTTCGTTAAGTTCACTAACAGCCAAATTTGAAAGGAAATTACAATACCTATAATTGAATAGTTAGTAATAGTTAAGTTATTAGTTAATTATTATTTCAGATTTCCGAATTTACTAATTTACGATTGTACGAATGTACAAATTTACGAATGTACGAATATTTGGAAATTCGTAAATTCAAATTTACGAATTTCCGGATAGTTGTACATTCGTAAATTCGTGCATTGGTAAATTCGTATATTCGTAAATTCGTACATTCGTAAATTTGAATTTACGAATATTCGTTAAAATTCGTTAAATGAGTTTTCGTTAATTCGGATATTTCCGAATTAACGAATTTGTCGAAATTCGTTAAAAAAACGAATTCGGAACGAAACGAATTGCACATGTCTAATTTTAAGTGTAAGTCAGATTTGCATGACTTTAATATGTCAAACTGTCACGTAAGTATGAATGACTTCCAATTTATGATCAAGGTCTTACAATCTATAGCACCAAAATAAATTGATTTATTATAAATTATAACCAGCTCTTTAAAATTAGCAATATATTTACCTAATGATGGTGATGTTGCAACTGGGGAAGACACTGTAGAAATTGTTGCTGGTCTTGAGGTAGAGATGGTAGAAGTAGTAGTAGAAGAAATTGGAGTGGAAGTAGTAGATGTTGTAATGGAAGTAGAACCAGTAGACGATAGAGTAGATGTAGAAGAAGTAGAAGTTGGAGTTGAAGAAGAAACAGTAGAAGCCGAAATGGAAGTTTTAGTAGAGGACGGAATGACAGTCACAGTAGGAGTAGTGCTGGTAAATGTTGTGGTTTTAGTTGATGACACAGTCGAGCCTACAGATATAAAGACAAATTGTCTTATAATTATGTATAACTGCAAATTGAACAAACCACATATTTTATGATCATAGAGCACACCTTATCCAAATGTAAGAGTAAAACGGTCTGCACAGATTTGTCCACAGGAAAGAGCTATGTGGTCCAGATATATTGATGACAGGTTCAAGAACATTTCACAGAGCAGATTAAGCAGCCAGCTTATGTATTAGCACATGGGCTTACCCAGTTTAGACTGAATAGATTGGTGAAACGTTGAATGTTCCTTTAGGTATCAAATTTTATAGGATGAATATTAAAATTAAATTCTGGGTGTCTGTCATAATTGAACCTCTCAAGACCTTCTGCTCTCTAATTCCCTTGTTTCCTCCTCCAATGCTCACCTCCAGGACTTCTCCAGAGACTCTCCAATCCTCTGGAGCTCTCTACCTCAATCTGTCTGGCTATGTCCCACTCTATGCACCTTTAGGTGAGTCCTGAATACTAATCTCTTAAAGAAAGCCAATCCCGCCTCCACCTCTACCTAACAACTGAACTTTTAAAGCGGTTGTAAAGGCTTTTTTTTTCTAAAATAGCAAACATGTTATACTTACCTGCTCTGTGCAATGGTCTTGCACAGAGTGGACCTGAACCCTCTCTTCTGGGGTACCCCACCAGCACTCTTGGCTCCTCCTATTCTTTGTGTGCATCCATAACAACTCTATAGCAAGCTGCTTGCTATGGGGGAAACAGTTCTGCTGTGTGTGTCTATTGACATGCACAGCCCAGCCCCACCCCTTGCTCTCGGCTCACAGGAGCCAATGGCTTTCACTGCTGCCTCTGTGAGCAGAGAGAGAGAAGAGAGCTGCTGCAAATGAGCACAGCACTGGATCAAGATAGCATTTAGGTAAGTATACAGGGGGGTGTATAGCTAACACATCTAAGACACTATATCCAAAAAAGGGTCAGCAAAACAAAAAAGGTCTCAGTAGCATAAGATGTGTCATCTCGAGTTACTCATCTACCGTCTGTAAACACCAAAGTGTACAGCCCTAACCAAATGCAGAAGGCATAGATTCCCTGCTCAGAATTCTCCATGGGAATGAGAAAAATTCCCTAGCTGTTTTGATCCATATCCAAATACCATAGTAATGCCCAGGAGGTGGGTTATAAGTACATCTGCTAACACATTTTACAGAGAGAAATGCAGACAAAGATATTTAGCCAGATAGTTTATTAGCACATAGGTTATTGGCCAAGCTAGGCTGGGTAGATTTCACAGAAAGTGGAAAATGTCCTTAATAGACCAGCTGTATAGGGAAAATGTAAAGCAATCTAAATGTTTGTCAGAATTAAACTTTTAAATATTTCACAAACTTTACTTTTCTGTAAATTTTAGGTTCATACAGATTCATTCATATGCTACATAAGCCTACAGCTAAAGTCATTGCATGTAGAAAGGTCTGTTTTGAACTGGTTCATACAAATCCAGACCCAGTCTAGTTCATACAAATTTAGATCCATCATTTACATTTCTTAACCATTGAGGGTGGAACAGCTTCTTTAAATTTTTGAAAAATATTTATGTTATGACATGTTCTCATTGTAAACAAATAGCTGCGCAAAAAAGATTTTACTTGGTGTGTAAAGCTGGCCATACATTGGTCGATTTTTGAATGAACATTCGTACAAAAATTTGCATGCAAATTCTCATCAGTACATTTAATGATATGTTGAACCACAGTCACTCTTAGGAATTTATTTATTCAAGAAAAAAAATTATATCCTGTTCCTTCAAATTTTCTTTTCACTGCGGATGTCAATTTGCCCCCAATAAAAATTACTAATTCAAATGAACATTCCAAAAATTCAATTCTTCTAACAAAATTCTACTAGTGTATTGCCAGATTTGGACTATTAAAACTACTCAAACTCTTTACCTGTTGGTTTTGTGGTTACAGTGGTGGTGGTGGTAGTTGTTTCTGCTAAAAAGACAAAAGCTCATTTTTTATAATTGCAGTCTCAGAATACACAAGCCAGACATTCTAAAGAAATGATTAAAGCCTAGCTCCAACCATGGTACACCCATATTTAGGTTGTATCATGTTACATGGTTGCAAGCTGAACCCCCCCCCCCAAAAAAAAAAACACATCCCACACCTGACAGTGTGCAGATGTTGTTTTATCCTTGCAACCACTGTCACTTTTTAAATCGATGCAGCTGCATAGGGCTCCACTCGCACAGCCACATTATTTATTCACAGAGATCTGTGAATGAATAAATGAACTACAAGCCCCATCTGCCTTTGTGGCAATCATTTAATCATATGAAACGTAAATGTTCAGCCTTTATTAGATATTATTTCAAGACTAGGAAAGAACCAAGAAAATAGTCTGTCATGGATGGATCACAGCTTACCAGTACAATATCCTGGGTAAAAAGAAATATCATCTATAGCAACATCACTGCGGAAATCTTCACCTCTGACACCTTCAATGAAAATCTGTTAACAAAATTCATGAGGTTATAGCTAATAGCCAGGACTGGGTTTATAATATGCCAGTGCAAAGAGCACAATGACTAAAAACGCACAATAACACACAAAAAGAGATCAACGCATTTTTAATAGTTTTGAGAAAATGAATTTGGTAAAAAAATACATAGTATACCTGGATAATATCACTTTCAGGCAGGAAAATCTTCTCTAAATGCCACATGTCCTCATGATTTCCTTCTATAGTGGTGACATCTTCCAAACCATCATCTCTTAGTACTGCCACCTTCAGCATCATGTATTGTGCTGTTCCATACATGTGATACCAAAACTGTAAGCAATGAGTTCCAGTGAAACAATTTGCAGGACTCTCCAATCTTGCAAAGTCTCCCTCTTCTGAATTCTGTCCATTAATGTATAGATAGTAGCCATCTGTTTAAATAAAAATATTAATGCTGGAGTACCTTTTCTGTTATTAATCATTATTTTGGGAGTTTTATAAACGAATAAAAACAGAGAAAGTTAGTAAATAAATGACTTACATTCTGTTGTGTGGTCAAAGGATGGTCCAGTAAAATTAGAAGGGGTTGAACCACTCCAGCGTATCCAGTCCATGTCATCACTCGTTGATTGTTTCCAGTTACACAAGTTCACATCAAAAGAACAATCTATACGGCATAAATCTGTTTTAGGAAACACAGATAACATTTCTGAGTTATATTGTGCATAATGTATAATGCATGTGCAAGCTTTAAAGCTGAACTCCAGGCAGATATCATAAGCACCATTTAATACAGCTATGCTTTCCATAAATTGGTAAGTATCTTCATTTGTCTTTGTATCAGCTTAAGGAAATCCCCTATACAGCACCAGCCATAATGATAGAGGAAGAAACAGCCATTCAACCAAGCACACACCATTGTATTTTAGAGCCAATTCAGCCTGACACAGTGAACATGTTTACTGGAGGAATAAACATAGAGGTGACCGAGTCGGCTGCTGATCCATTATTGTCAGTAGGCTGGGATACGGAGGTCGCACTACTATATTTCATAGCTGTAACTGAGAACGTTTTGTTACCCTCTTCTAAGCTATACATTGTGCAGGGGTAATAACAAAACTAACTGAACAGGATTATAAATATTTACATACAGTATAAGTATTTAAACGGTTTATTTAGCTGTCTGATAGATGCAAATAAAGTGTATGTTACTCCAATATTTCAAATCTTGATATACAGTATGTCTGTGGTACCGTGTATTATATTTAAAAGTATCCAACTCTCTTTGCATCGCTTCATTTGTATGAAATACATGGTGATCCTGCCAGTCCCTTGCTTTCCTATTTCAAACTGATCACACTAGGCATGGAAGCACATCCATTGCGACATGGTTAGTTTTCTTCTTTGCATTGTACTCAGGAGCACAGTCTGCCTGTACTCCAATGGTCAGACTTGTGCTGAACTGCTCCCATGCACAGCTAACATCTCACGCAGAACATCAGTGTGTTGCTCTTTCTCCTCTGCGTCCTGTTGACACATCCCCTTGCAGTCTCCACCCCTATCTCTCAAAGCATCTTATGCAGTTGACAAAAGAGGTCATGTGATCACTTAAAGAAAAAAAAGGTATTTATACTGAATTCTGAAATTAAAATATGATTATGCAATATGATTTAGGCATATAGATAATTAACAAGCATAGCTGAAAACAACATGTATTGTATCTTGATAGAATGAATAATATCAGTAATAGTGGACTGCAAAGAAAAAGTTGGGGTGCTTGGTAAATGAGTGTCAGTTGTCAGTCTTAACACGAGAGACTAAGTAATATATGGAGTGTCTGTACACAAGTGTTTGTAAAACTAAAACTTTCTAGTTTTGGATAGATTGGGGAAGGGTTGTAATTCGAGTCATGTTTGTTTTTCATCTCTGTGTCCCTGTTAGGATGAATCACCCCTCTATTTGTCAGGGTGACCATTGTCAACATTGTTACCAAATTCATTTTACAGTTGTCACCAAAGCAAAAGATGAGGGACTGAAATAAGAAATCCCCTTTTGAGATTGCCTTCTTATCCAGGTCAGAGGAGTCTTCCCAATGAGACACAGGCATCAAAAAAAAAACTGCCAGGGGTCTAAACCCTTGTCTATTCTATTCAAAATAATTAAATAAATTAGATTAAATGTAATTAAAATAAATTAATACAATTGTCGATACATGCACTTTAAATTAGAATATTAAAAATCGTGTTATTGTTATCAAAATAATGTTGCTGTGATGTTGCTATGATGTTTAGATCAACAAAAGTATAGTATTTCTGTGATTTATTCCATCAGTTCACATTAGCTACACATACTAAAGTGTCTACCAGTGACAATTCTATGTATTCAAATTATAGTTATTAGTTGTAACAATATTGGACTGAGAGGGCTAAAGAATATGGCCCGAACAGCACGGACATGTGGATGCCCCCGGGATAGATAGATAGTCATTTATTTATTTATTTATTTATTTATATATAAAAAATAAAAAAAAAATAAAAAAAAGAAGCCATGTCACTTTAAGAAATAGGTACAGTAAGTCAAGGGGAAAATAGTCAAGTTACGAGGGAAGGTCGTTTATCCAATCAGGAAGGTGCATAAGGTCACATGTCTGGGAGGAATATTCTAGAATTGGGGCAAGGCTATATAAAGGGGTCCCCTGAGGGAATTTCCTCACAGCTGGTCAGATTACAGCAACAAGCTCCCCTTGAGTTGAGCCATTACACTCTGTGTGAATGCTGTCCTGACCATGAAGACAGTTATGGGTGTTTGAAAGAGCAGGGGACAGAGGAGGTGAGGAATGGCTGAGAAGATGCCTGGAGTTGGGGGAAGGAGAGGACGGTCGGTGGGAGCAAGCACCAGAAGTGGAAGGACTGACAGTAGCTGAGGTACCTGCCTTATCTAACAGTAGAAGCAGACCTGTCACCCGCAGCCTGAGTATCAGGCAGCAGAATCAGCGCTGCCCACCTCAGCATCCACCCCCCCCTCAGAATCATGGGAACAAGCTATGGAGCCGCCAGAAGAGGCGGCCACTAGCGCGGGGTCAAGAAGAGCCAGCCTTAGAGAGAAGAGGAGAGAAGAGAAGAGGAGAAGGAGAACATTGTCACTAGCGCCTCCCAGGAACAGAGGAAGGAGGGCAACATCCACTGTGATGGCTGAGGAGACAGCAGCATCAGCGCTAAGCATCAGTCTTTCAAGTTTACATCGTATACAAGAACAAGTGATTCCTACGGTGACCACTGGAGGCTTAAGAGAGCAGCAGCTGCTGAGTTCTCCTTGGCTAACTAATGCAACAGTGGATTCTAGTGGTCAGGGTGAGTCGACACAGGTTTTGAATAATATCATGCTTTCTATTGATAGACTTAATGAAAGCATTAACTCACATAGTAATGAGAATGTTAATTACTCTAATGTATGGGTTAATGAATCCGGGAATAGTTGTGGTAATGTTGCTAATACTAATAGTATTTCTTCTATTTCAGCGAGTAACACCAATAACATTAACACTTTCCCAGCGTCATTGAATATTAATTACTCTTCAGTCCCTGAAACATGTCTAAGCCCAGGGTCACACTGGGCTGCGGGAGTGAAGCCGTGTGAGTTCAGATGAACTCGCACGATTTCACTCTCGCTGGCAGTCCCGATTTCAGACACGATTATAAAGACATCTGACACAGATGTCAATGTAAATCGCGGCTGAAATCGCAAAAAGTAGTACAGAAACTACTTTTTGAAATCGGTGCAGCACCGCAGATGCGGCGTTGCACCGATTAGGACGGTGCCATTGCCCGCAATTTGTGGCAAATATCGCCGATTTGACATGTGATTTGACATGTCAAATCGCACCAGTGTGAACCAGGGCTAAAGGAGATTTTGCCTTGTGAAATGTCACCACTCGGGCATCACCTATCCGGTCAGGTAAAAGAAAAATTTGGAAAGGGCAGTTCATTGACATTCTGTCTTTACTGCCCTCAGCAAAAGAGTTTATTATCAAAGCTGACAAAAAACCTGGAGGATAGATTGGAAGAAGATAGGCGTAGACCTGCGGCTAGGTCTCTTCATAATTGGATACAGGCATTTAGCATTTATGCTAGTGTGTTGGGAGAAAAACACCTGGAAAACTGTAGTGGCCTTTTCCAACACCTTGAACACGTGCTCGAAGCTTATAAAAGATTTGGGGGTTTAGGCTGGTTTCAGTATGACGAGTCTTTTATACAAAAATTATCCATATATCCATCCTTAAAATGGGGTAATAAAGACATAGGTTTATGGCTAAACCTTATAGCGCCACAAAAATTGCCATACCCTAGACAACAGCCTGCTGTTGCAGTGTCCCCTTATAAAAGGGGTTACTGCTTTTCATACAATGAGAACCAGTGCAAATGGGGGGATCATGCAAGTACAATCATGAGTGCTCGAATTGCTCAGGCCCCCACCCATTGCTCAAATGTTTTAAAAGGAATACCAACAGGTATAGGTTGTCAGTTGTCAGTTGGTTAACAATTTAAAATCTGTATTACAATTTCCACATATTGTTAAGGAAAAGTTAGAAAAATAATCTAAAGAAGGTAGAATAGCGGGACCATTTAATTTTCCTCCATTTCAATTTTTTCTCCTTTAGGTATCATCCCAGAAAAGGATCACAAATCATTTTGCTTAATACATCATTTATCCTTCCCGATAGGATCATCATTAAATGATGAAATAAGCGAAGAGCTATCATCGGTCTCATACAGTACATTTGAAGATGCAACTTGCATCATCAGAGACTTTGGGAAGGCGGCGCTCCTCGCTAAAGCAGATATTAAAGCAGCGTTTATATTGCTCCCGATTAGCCCAGCTTCCTATAATTCCCTTGGCATGGTCTTTGAGAACAAATTTTACTACGACATGTGCCTCCCAATGGGATGCTCAATTTCATGTGCGTATTTCGAAAAATTAGCATCTTTCATACAATGGGTGGTTTCGTTCAAATCGGGTTACAAGGGTGTAGTACACTATCTGGATGATTTCCTATTCATTGGCCCGGCCCAATCCTCAATTTGTCTATTTATGCTGGAATTGTTTTGTTTTATCAGGGAAAAATTAGGTGTCCCTCTCACAGAAGAAAAAACGGTATTGCCATCCACATCCATTGAATTTTTAGGTATTAAAATAGACACAGAATTCATGGAATTCCAGCTGCCACTAAATAAAATTATCGATATAAAATCTTCCATTTCTTGGATGGTAAGAAGGAAAAAGATTTTACTGAAAGAACTGTAATTGTTATTAGGTAAATTAGCATTTGCAACGAGAATTATGTCAGTGGGTAGAATATTCTCTAGAAGGCTATATATAGCTACGTCAGGTCTTAAATCTCAGTTTTCACACATTAGGCTAACATCAGATCTTAAGAAAGACCTCCTAGTATGGTTAAAAAAAATTGACTTATATAATGGCCATTCATTTTTTCAATCAGAGTTTGTATGCTCATCAGAGATGGGATTATACACGGATGTGGCTGCATTGCTTGGTTTTGCGGCTATTTGGGGCAATCACTGGTGTTGCAGGAAGTGGCCGGAAAGATGGATTCAAATAAAAGCCACCAAGAGCATAGTTCTACTGGAACTATTCCCGTTGGTGGTGGCATTGGAAATATGGGGAAAAGAAATTGCCAATAAAAGAATATTATTTAATACTGATAATAAGGGAGTAATATACGCAGTGAATTGCTTATCAAAAAAATCCCCACTGGTAGTTAAATTACTTAGATATCTGGTATTTTAATGTTTACAGTTTATTATTTGGGTAAAAGCAAGACATGTCCCAGGTAAGGATAATCATATGGCGGATGCATTATCTCGATTGCAGATACAAAAATTCCAGCAGTTTTTGCCAAATGCGGACAAAGAAGGACAGGTTTGCCCTGAACATCTTTTGAGCCCGATCTAGGAATTCTGATGCTGTCAGTCAAGAATTCGGTGGCCAACAATACTTGAGCAGAATACTTGGCGGCATGGCAGAGGTGGAATAAATTCCTTATGGAATTTGGGATGCAGGGTAAGGCCCCTTCAGAAACAAACATCCAAATGTTTTTATGTACACTGATGCAAGCAGAGCTTTCGTATAGCCAGATAGCTAAAATATTGGCTGGAGTGTAATTTTTCTTTAAATTACAAGGTTTTCCTCAGTGTACATCTTTCTTCTCCATAAAGCAAGCCATGATAGGTTACAAAAAGAAGAATTCTCTCCCAGATACTAGAAGACCCATCTCCATATCATTACTGGAAGAAATTTGTAGGGTTACAAAAATGGTATGTTTCTCTGGTTTTGAGTCTGTTATTTAACACAGCTTTTGTATTAGCATTTTTTGGAGCCATGAGGATATCGGAACTGTTACCCAGAAACAAAAAAACAGCGTCTGGCCTGTTGGCCAATCATGTATTTTCTCACAGGGCAGGACTTAATATATTTATTGCACATTCCAAAACAGACAAATTGGGAAAGGGAGTATGGATAACTCTTTATAGTTGCGGAGCAAAATAAATTTGTCCACTGAAAATGGTAAATCAATACATAGCAATTAGACCATCTGATGAAGGCCATTTTCTGGTTCATTTGGATGGGTCGCCTCTTACGGGATATCAATTTAACATGGTTCTCAAAAAATTGATGTTGAAGTTAGGGCTACAAGATTTTAATTACACATCCCACTCTTTTCGGATCGGTGCAACAACCGAAGCTGCAAAAATGGGCCTTGACGCGACAATAATTAAAAGAATAGGTAGATGGAATTCTCAGCGCTTTATTTATGTAAGACCTGATCTCTCTCTTTAATTTCTTTTATAGGTAAGAGAAGAACGATTTGGATACTGGGCCACTCTTTTATATTTTGGGCCAACAAAAGATCCAGTTTACGTTGTTATACACCTAATCTGTCAATGGATCCTCTGAAATTTCAAGTGTTATAAAAAGGAATTTGTGGTTTGAAATGGTTAAATTTATCGTTTTATCTTTCCAGATTGTTAGAAGTGTGGCTAGCCCCAGATATCCTGATAGTACACTTGGGGGCCAATGATGTAGGTAGAGCAAAGACCTTAGACCTTATGTTCGAGATGAAACGTGACCTAAATACTTTCAAGTTATCTTCCCCAAATACAACCATAATATTTTCTGAAATAATCCCAAGACTTATATGGCTTCAAAACGTCCAATTTAAAAATATTGAAAAAATATGGCGTAGGGTAAACAGATACATGGGAAAATTCATGACGCTTATCAGTGGTTTTTCATATAGACACAGGGATTTAGAAGGAGGTTATGAGGGCATATACAGGACAGATGGAGTCCATCTGCCAGATATAGGTTTAGACATTTTCAATGTGGGATTGCAGAACAGTATAGAATTGGCCTTGGCGGTGGGGTAGGCCGGGCTTGATAATTCAAGCCCGACTGGTGGGGACTTGTTTTTTGGATATTCTGTATTGCTCGAGTCCTGAAGACTGAGCTGTTTATATTTATTATTTACAAGTGAGAATTTTATGGATTAATAAAATTATTGATTGAATTTAATTTATTTACATTTTACACCAATAAAAGTGCCTCGGCCAATTTTACGCCAAGAAGGTTGTGAGTGTAGTTATTTATTAAGTATAGGGGTTATTTAAGGAGGGAATGGTGTATCCTACCTTTCCATGGAGAGAGGGCTAAAGAATATGGCCCGAACAGCATGGAAATGTGGATGCCCCAGGGATAGATAGATACCCATTTATTTATTTATTTATATATGAAAAAAAAAAATAAGCCATGTAACTTTAAGAAATAGGTACAGTAAGTCAAGGGGAAAATAGGGCAAGTTATGAGGGAAGGTTATTTATCCAATCAAGAAGGTACATAAGGTCACATGTCTTGGAGGAATATTCTAGAATTGGGGCAAGGCTATATAACCACTTGTCCCCCGCCCACTGTCAATTGACGGCGGGCGGAGGATACTCTCGTTCTGGGAAGACGTCATATGACGTCCTCCCTTTGAAACGAGCTAGGAGGCGCGAGCGCGCCGCCGGCGGCGTGAGCGCGCCGCCGGCGGCGCGCGCGCACGCCCGCCACGTTCACAAGGCCCCGGTGCGCGTGCCCGGCGGCCGCGATTGCTGCCGGGCACCCGCGATTGCCCGGGAAACGAGCAGGAAAGTGGATCTCTGTGTGTAAACACAGAGATCCACGTCCTGTGAGGGAGAGGGGACCGATGGTGTGTCCCTTGTACATAGGGACAACCATCGGTCACCTCCCCCAGTCAGTCCCCTCCCCCCACAGTAAGAACACTTTGAGGGAACATATTTAACCCCTTCCCGCCCCCTAGTGGTTAACCCCTTCCCTGCCAATCACATTTATACAGTAATCAATGCATTTTTATAGCAGGGATCGCTGTATAAATGTGAATGGTCCCAAAAATTTGTCAAAAGTGTCCGATGTGTCCGCCGCAATATCGCAGTCACAATAAAAAATCGCAGATCGCCGCCATTACTAATAAAAAAATAAAAAAAGGTTTAAATCTATCCCCTGTTTTGTAGACGCTATAACTTTTTGCGCAAACCAATAAATACGCGCTTATTGCGATTTTTTTTTTTTACCAAAAATATGTAAAAGAATACGTATCGGCCTAAAGTGAGGAAAATTTTATTTAAAAAAAAAAATGGGTATTTATTATAGCAAAAAGTAAAAAATAGTGTTTTTTTTCCAAACTGGACGCTCTTCTTTTGTTTATAGCGCAAAAAATAAAAAACCGCAGAGGTGATCAAATACCACCAAAAGAAAGCTCTATTTGTGGGAAAAAAAGGACACAAATTTCGTTTGGGAGCCACGTCGCACGACCGCGCAATTGTCATTCAAAGTGTGACAGCGCTGAAAGCTGAAAAATGGCTTGGGCAGGAAGGGGGTTTTCGTGCACAGTAGAGAAGTGGATAAAGGAGTCCCCTGAGGGAATTTCCTCACAGCTGGTCAGACTACAGCAACAAGCTCCCCACCCCCCCTCACCCTTGTCGAGGCACTTTATGTGGTTTTGTCACCCTTTCAAAGGTAAAGGGGGGACTTGTTATTTGGATATTCGGTATTGCTCTAGTCCTGAAGACTGAGCTGTTTATATTTATTATTTACAAGTGAGAATTTTATGGATTAATAAAATGTATGATTGAATTTAATTTATTTACATTTTACACCAATAAAAGTGCCTCGGACAATTTTACACCAAGAAGGTTGTGAGTGTAGTTATTTATTAAGTATAGGGGTTATTTAAGGAGGGAATGGTGTACCCTACATTTCCATTAATTAATGACAATTATTTTTCTAAACAAAATTAACAACATGCAGGAGACTAAATCATACATTATTATAATTATGGACATTATGAATGCTTTTTTTGAACTCATGCAGAAACAAAATTAAAATAAACCTGACATAACAGTAAAATCACTAGGTCAGGCTTCTTAGGTCCCTTCCTTTAGAAAGGTTATGTGTACCCTATTTATTCGGCCCTATGAATTATATTTAAGTAAAGCCCATCATTTTATAAAACAATTCCTGAATTAAATGCCAGGCAACCGTATAAACATGTCTCATACAGAATATGTTCACAATATTTTTCATTTTTCATTTTTATATTGTTATATTGAAATTGCTATTATTATAGATAACAAAATATTTTCAAATTCTAATCTAAAAATGTTGTATAGAGAAAAGTAAAAGCTAGTCAAATTATAAGAAAAGTTATGCACATTTACAACCAGTGTGCAGTTTCTGTATATGTGTAAGTTAATGTTGAATACATTTAATAAATGTATTTACAGTATGATAGCTGGGTGGACTTACACTCACTGTACCACCTATACATTTTAGTATATGAAAATTTGCACACTGCACAGCAGTCATGCAAATAACTAGTACTATTGTAAATCTAAAACTGTTCTGTGTAAGGGCTGCAATCTATAGTTAAACATTTTAACTGTAAGTCAGATTTGCATGACTTCTATTATGTCAAACTGTCATGTAAGTATGCATGACTTCCAATTTATTATCAAGGTCTAACAATGTATAATACCAAAATAAATTGTTCCATTATAAATAATACCCAACTCTTTAACCACTTCCATACCGGGTCATTGTAAAATGACGCCGGCAGGAACCCTCTCTCCCTCCGGGTGGACGTCATATGACGTCCTGGGTTTGGGGGGGGGAGGGATATCTGAATGATGCCTGCAGCTAGAGGCATCATTCAGATATCCTTCTCTTCAGCCGGCGATTCTGCGCACCATAAGAATGATCATAGCGGCGGTTCCGCCGCTTGATCGTTCTTATAGGCGGTGGGAGGGGACATCCCCCCTCCCACCACCATCCCGTGCTTCTCTGGGCTCTACCGTGCCATCGGGGGCCCGGAGAAAGGATCGTCCAGCGCCGGTGGTCACATGACGAGCATAGAGATGACTGGTGACCAGATGGTCACCAGTCATCTCTATGACCGTCGGAGGTCCGGGCGCGATGTGATGACGTCACGCCCGGGCTCCCAAAGGTAAACAAAGCCGCAATTGCGGCTGAAAGCATGAGATCAGTGATTTATTTTTCCCAATCTCATGCTTTCCAGCCTGGAGGAGAGATGTGGTGTCTTATTGACCCTGCATCTCTCCATAAAGAGGACCTGTCACACACCATTCCTATTACAAGGGATGTTTACATTCCTTGTAATAGGAATAAAAGTGTTAAAAAAAAAAGTGTAAAAAAAATAAAAATAAGTAAAAAAAAAAATTAAACTGCCCCTGCCCCCAATAGCTTGCGCTCAGAAATGAACGCACACGTAAGTCCCGCCCACATATGTAAACGCAGTTCAAAACACATATGTGAGGTATCGCCGCATGTATTAGAGTGCGTGCAACAATTCTAGCACTAGACCTCCTCTGTAACTCTAACCTGGTAACCTGTAAAAAAGCATCGCCTATGGAGATTTTTAAGTACCGAAGTTTGGCACCATTCCATGAGTGTGCGCAATTTTAAAGCATCACATGTTAGGTATCTATTTACTCGGTGTAACATAAGCTTTCATATTTTACAAAAAAATTGGGCTAACTTTACTGTTTTGTTATTTTTTAATTCATAAAAAAACATTTTTTTTTTCACAAAAAAAGGCGTTTGAAAAATTATTGCGCAAATACCGTGCAAGATAAAAAGTTGCAACGACCATCATTTTATTCCCTAGGGTGTCTACTAAAAAAACATATATAATTTTTGTGGGTTCTGAGTAATTTTCTAGCAAAAGAATGATGATTTGTACATGTAGGAGAGAAGTGCCAGAATAGGCCCGGTATGGAAGTGGTATAAAAAGCCCTGTATTGAAAGGGTTAAAATTAGCAATATATTTACCTGGTGATGATGCAACTGGGGTAGCCACTGTAGAAATTGTTGCTGGTCTTGAGGTAGAGATGGTAGAAGTAGTAGTAGAAGAAAATGGAGTGGAAGTAGTAGATGTTGTAATGGAAGTAGAACCAGTAGACGATAGAGTAGATGCAGAAGAAGTAGAAGTTAAAGTTGAAGAAGAAACAGTAGAAGTCGAAATGGAAGTTTTAGTAGAGGACGGAATGACAGTCACAGTAGGAGTAGTGCTGGTAGATGTTGTGGTTTTAGTTGATGACACAGTAGAACCTACAGATACAAAGACAAATTGTCTAATAACTATTTATAACTACAAATTTAACAAACAGCATATTTTATGATCATAAAGCACACCTTATCCAAATGCAAAAGTAAAACTGTCTGCACAGATTTGTCCACAGGAAAGAGCTATGTGGCCCAGATATATTGATAACAGGTTCACTAGCAAGAACATTTCACAGAGCAGATTAAGCAGCCAGCTTATGTATTAGCACATACCTGTAGGCTTACCCAGTTTAGACTGAATAGATTGGTGAAATATTGAAAGTTCCTTTAAATATTAAATTTTATAGGATGAATAATAAAATAAAATTCTCGGTGTCTGTCATAAGTGAACCTCTCAAGACCTTCTGCTCTCTAATTCCCTTGTTTCCTGCTCCAATGCTCACCTTCAGGACCTCTCCAGAGCCTCTCCAATCCTCTGGAGCTCTCTATCTCAATCTGTCTGGCTATGTCCTACTCTATGCACCTTTAAGCGATTCCTGAATACTCATCTCTTTAGGGAAGCCAATCCGCCTCCACCTCCACCTAACAACTGAACCTTTAAAGCAGCTGTAAAGGCTTTTTTTTCTAACATGCTATACTTACATGCTCTGTGCAATGGTCTTGCACAGAGCGACCCTGAACCCCCTCTTTTGGGGTACCCCACCAGTACTCTTGGCTCCTTCTATTCTTTGTGTGCATCCATAGCAACTCTATAGCAAGCTGCTTGCTATGGGGGGAACCCATCTGTGCTGTGTGTGTCTATTGAAACACACAGCCCAGCCCCACCCCCTGCTCTCTGCTCGCAGGAGCCAATGCCTTTTACTGCTGCCTCAGTGAGCAGAGAGAGAGAAGAGAGCTGCTGCAAATGGGCACAGCACTGTATTAAGATAGGACTCAGGTAAGTATACAGGGGGATGTATAGCCAACACATATAAAACACCATATCCAAAAAATGGTCAGAAAAACAAGAAAGGCTTACTTACCTTCAGGTCTCTGTAGCATAAGATGTGTCATCTCGAGTTACTCATCTACCGTTTGTAATCACCAGAGTGTACAGCCCTAACCAATTGCAGAAGGCATACATTCTCTGCTCAGAATTCTCCATGGAAATTAGCAGAATTCCCTAGCTGTTTTGACTCACATCCAAATACCATAGTGATGCCCAGGAGTTGGGTTATAAGTACACCAGCTAACACATTTTACAGCCAGAAACGCAGAAGTAGATATCTAGCCAGATAATTTATTAGCACATAGGTTATTGGCCAAGCTAGGCTGAGTAGATTTCACAGAAAGTGTAAAGTTTCTTTAATAGACCAGTTTTATAGGGAAAGTGTAAAGCAAGCTGAATGTTTGTCAGAAGTAAACTTTTAAATATTTCACAAGCTTTACTTTTCTGTAAATTTTAGGGTTATACAGATTCATTCATATGCTACATAAGCCTACAGCTAAAGTCATTATATGTAGAAAGTCTGTTTTGAACTGGTTCATACAAATCCAGATCCAGTCTGGTTCACACCAATTTAGATCCATCATTTACATTTTTTAACCATTGAGGGTGGAACAGCTTCTTTAAATTGTTGAAAAATATTTATGTTATTACATGTTCTCTCTGTAAACAAATAGCTGCGCAATGATGATTTTATTTGGTGTGTAAAGCTGGCCATACATTAGTCGATTTTCAAATAACCATTCGTACGAAAATTTGCATGAAAATTCTCATCAGTACATTTAATGATACGTTGAACCACAGTCACTCTTAGAAATTTATTTATTCAAGAAAAAAAAATTCCATCCTGCGCCTTCAAATTTTCTTACACTGCGGATGTCAATTTGCCCCCAATAACAATTACTAATTCAAATAAACATTCCTAAAATGAAATTCTTCTAACAAAATTCTACTAGTGTATTGCCAGATTTGGACTATTAAAACTACTCAAACTATTTACCTGTCGGTTTTGCGGTTACAGTGGTGGTGGAGGTAGTTTCTGCTAAAAAGACAAAAGCTCATTTTTTATCAATGATGTCTTAAAATACACAAGCCAGACATTCTAAAGAAATGATTAAAGCCTAGCTCCAACCAACTTACACCCATTTTTAGGTTGTACTATGTCACATAGTTGCAAGCTGTAACACCCCCCCCCCCCCCAAACCATCCCACACCTGACAGTGTGCAGATGTTGTTTTATCCTCGCAGCCACTGTCACTTTTGAAATCGATGCAGCTGCATAGGGCTCTATCTGTGAATGAATAAATTAACTACAGTACAAGCCCCATCTGCCTTTGTGGCAATCATTTAATCATATGAAATGTAAATGTTCAGCCTTTATTAGATATTATTTTAAGACTAGGAAAGAACCAAGTAAATAGTCTGTCATGGATGGATCACAGCTTACCAGTACAATATCCTGGGTAAAAAGAAATATCATCTATAGCAACATCACTGCGGAAATCTTCACCTCTGACACCTTCAATGAAAATCTGTTGACAAAATTCATGAGGTTATAGCTAATAGCCAGGACTGGGTTTATAATATGCCAGTGCAAAGAGCACAATGACTAAAAAAGCACAATAACACACAAAAAGAGATCAAACCATTTTTAATAGATTTAATAAAATGAATTTGGTAAAAAAAATATGTAGTGGGGTATCGTTTTCACCAACAAAACAACAGTTCCCAGCACGCTTTGAGGCACCCAGGGTGCATTTCCCCATGGCAAGGACTGCTAGGGTGGACTTTAAAAGGGGGAGGAGGAGCCTCGCTTTTTCTCTTGGAACGCCGCCCTCCCTGCAAAAGGATCCCTGCAATCACCTGCTGCGCGTGCAAGGCCTAAAGCCTGGGCATCGCACTTTGTTCCAGAGAGCCTTCCGTTCCACCGAGGAGCCTGTGGAGCATCCGATCCACCTGAGGTGCCACCATCTTCTGGAGGACCGAAGACCCGGTGTATCGTGGGCACGGTGAAGCCACTCACCGTAGCGGAGGTACCGGACGGGAGTCGGTCCGGTCTGGGTGAGAGAGCGCCAGCTCAGAACCACATCTAAGTGACTTTGTTGCCTGTTAACTTTGCCTAGGCCCATCATTGACCGCAGTTATACTTTGGGGAGACTGTCTGCTGAACTGAATTTATCAGTCTCTCCAGCTTTATCAAGTTAGCAATCATCTGCTACCCCTATTGGATTACAGTTTGTTTCTTTATGTGCACCACCGAGAGTTGCTAGCGAAGATTCTTCAACAAACTATACCCCAGAGTTATAGTCAGGCCTGACTGGGTAGTATAGGACATTGCTGGGCGCCATTTTTGCTCACGAGGGAGGATAGCTGCAGCGGGGATATTTTATTGTTACTGCATTATTGAATGTTATACTCTTTTAATGCGTGCACCCATATTGCAGGGATCTGCATGATATATTGTATGCAAATTACCTTTTATACTTTTACCAATAGTAAAAAGTTATAGTTAAGTAATTTGGTGATCAGTGTCAATTACTGTGCTGGGACACGAAAAGGGGGTTGTACCATATAACAGTATAGATATATTGCAGTTGTGCCATCTTTCCCCCTTTCGTAACTGTGCCACGAGAGGTTAGAGCCGATTGCCAGGGGTTGATAGCGGTGCATTACAAGGTCCAAAACAAACAAGCAGCCCTCTTAAACTGAGGGTATCGCTATACGTGGGGGCTCGGTTTCGGGATCCTTGTATATTGCACGCTGCAATCAAGGCGGTCTGAAATACCAGCATGGACAGGCAGTGACACAATGGTGCGCAGAGGAGGCTGTGGATCCACTCCGGGCGGTAGCTATTGAACTCCTGGGAGGGATCCAGGAAAAAGAAGAGGTAAAGATGCTGATAATGTCAATATCCCCAAACTGGAAAGCATGGGCGGAGGATGTGAAGACAAATACCTCAGGGGCATATGCACTAATAGAATGGACAAGAGGAGTCCCAGAAGAGTTTAAAGGGCAGAGTGTAAAAGACATAGATGACAGAACGTATCGCTTAGTGCATACTGGGGCTGTGAAGAAAGAGTCTCCATGGACCTCCCCACAGTTATCTCCGTCACTTTTCCACAAAATGGGAGGCAGTAGCGAAACAAAAGCCCCAAAGTCACCCCTGACCACCATAGGGCCGCTATCAACTCCGGGTGTTTTCAGGAACACAACCTGTGCCACCTGGGGAGGAAGATTTTGATACCTGGATTAAGCAGGCAATGCAGGCAGTAGAAGGCTGGGAAGTCCCAGAAGCGCAGAAGAAGCAGCGCATCAGTGAGAGCTTGAAGGGTCCTGCTGCTGAGGCTGTGAAAAATCTTAGGTGCAGCAATACTGTGTGTACAGCAATGGATTATCTGTCTATGTTGCAGGAGGAATTTGGCCAGCTGGAGAAGGTGTCGGAGCTGGTGTATCAATTTGAACACACCTTTCAACAGCCGAGGGAGAAGTTGTCCGAGTATGTCCAGAGACTGAATAGAATGATGTGCCAGATTGTACTGAGAAAAGGAATGCAGCCACAGGTTATAGATGCTACCAGGATGAAGAAGATCCTAAGGGGAGCCTTACGGTCGGATCCAGTTTGGCTTCACCTGAAGACCTCTGACGGAGTCATGGCCCTGAATTACACAGACCTTGTGCGGATCATAAGGGACGAAGAGGCCTTGATGAAGGATCAAGAGGGGGTTGAGAAGACCGCCCCACCTGTTTCAGTGGGAGTCAGAACGACAGTAGTTACTGAACGTGACTCAGAAGTAGAAACCTTGAAGTCTCAAATGGCCCAAGTACTGGACTTGTTGACCGCTTTATTGGCCAAGAACTCAGGAGCCAAGGAGAAGGAAGAGATCCGGAAGGAACTGGACCGGAATGTCCCTATTCCAGCATCCCCAAAAATAAGGAAGCAGATTATCTGCTTCAATTGTGGAGGAATTGGTCACCCAGAAAGTGTGTGTACCAGCCCAAGGAAGAACCCGAGGCACTCAGTACCAGCCGACGGAAAACTTCAGAGGGCCCCGGTGAAGGAGTCAGCCGGGCGCCCGCTACCTACAGAAAGCTCCAAAAAGATCCAAAAACAATCAGAGAAAAAAGAGAAGGGAAACAATGCCCCTCATAAAACACCCCATACCGCCTGTCGGGAGTTGAAATTTGACAACCGGAAAAAGATCAATGCATACCAGGTCCAAAAAGGGTTGAGGTCCAGAGAAAAGTGGAAAAAGAAGAAAATACCATTGGAAAAATCAAGGAGTCCAAAGGAGAAAATACCTCCTAAGAAGTTCCCAGATAAATTAGTAGGACCCTCCCCTCTAGTCTCCGTTCAAGTGGAGGGAGTCTACACAAAGGCACTCCTAGACACAGGAGCCCAAGTGACTCTCTTATACAGAGACTTTTATCAGAAGCATTTGAGTCACGTGCCTTTTCAGAAGCTGGAAGACCTGAAGATAGGGGGGATTGGCACTCGCAGTTTCCCCTACGACGGTTATGCTTCAATCAGGCTGGCCTTTGACCCCTCTGTGACCGGGAAGGTCGAAGTCTGTGACACCCTGGCGGTGGTTTGCCCTCGACCACCAGGAGCCAACACGATGTCCATGTTGATAGGGACCAACACTGACTTGGTCCGGAGACTGCTGACCCCGTTAGTGCAAGAATGGAGTCCCCCCAACAGAAGATCCACCCCATGCTGCAACAGGTCTACCAGAAGATGATCCTGGAGCAAAAGGCCCCGGAAGAGGGGGTGGGAAGAGTCTGGAGACTGTCTAGAAGAGAGAAGATACTGCAGCCTGGTGAGGTGACCTGTCTTCAGGCTACGGTGAAACTCTCTTGGGAGCAGCCGGGTCCCTTTGTGGTCGTGGAACCAGACCCCTTCAACACTCACCAAGGATTGGAAGTACTCCCTGAAGTGGTCCCGTTGAGGGCACTGAAGAAAGCCAAGGGCCAGATTCCAGTGAGTGTCAGAAATGTCACTAATTCCCCTGTGAAGATCCCAGCCCGGGTACTGCTGGGCAAGGTGAACCCTGCTACCACAGTGACCCTGTCTGAATTGAAGTCCAAAAAAGGAGAAGCCACCCTGGAGGAGCTCTGCCTTGAAGATACCGCCTTGCCACTGAAATGGAAGGAGAGAGCCAAGGCTCAGCTGACTAGGTGGAGAAGAATATTCTCAGAAGATGAGTTTGATGTGGGATGTGTGAGAAGTGCCACCCATAAAATCCGTCTTCAAGAAGACAAACCCTTTCAGAAGAGGGTCCGAAGAGTCCCACTGGCTGACCTGGAAGATTTGTGTGAGCAGTTGCCAGAGCTAAAGAGGACAGGGGTCACCCGAGAGTCCAGAAGTCCATATGCCTCACCCATCGTGGTGGTAAGGAAGAAAAACGGGTCGCTGAGACTCTGCATAGACTATAGGACTCTCAACAGGAGGACCATACCTGACCAGTACACTACCCCCAGGATAGAAGATGCTTTGCAGAGTCTGTCTGGGGCCAAGTGGTTCAGTGTCATGGATCTGAAGAGTGTGTATTATCAATTCCCAATGCACCCTGAAGATAAGGAGAAGACGGCCTTCATCACCCCAGTGGGATTCTATGAATTCTATAGGATGCCCCAAGGCCTTTTGGAAGCTCCCGCTACTTTCCAGAGGTTGATGGAGAAGACCGTTGGGGACATGAATCTGATCGAATTCCTGGCATACCTAGACGACATCATTGTCTTCGGGAAGACTCTGGAGGAGCATGAAGAAAGATTGGAGAAAGTCCTGAAGAGACTCAGTGAAGAGGGAATAAAACTCTCCAGAGAAAAATGCCAGTTCTACCAGTCCTCAGTCCACTATCTGGGGCACATAGTATCTGCAGAAGGAGTGTCTACAGACCCTGATAAACTGGATGCAGTCACCTCCTGGCCCAGACCAACTACAGTGACTGAGCTCAGATCCTTCCTGGGCTTCTGTTCCTACTACCGTAGATTTGTGGAAGGATTTGCAAAAATTGCCAAACCCCTAAATGAGCTACTGAAGACGGAAGGAGAGGAGGATGATACTGGCCCCAGGAAGCCTGGAGAGTCCGTGGAAGACCAATGGACGGGGGAGTGCGAAGAAGCCTTCCAGATGTTAAAGAAGAGTCTTACTACTGCACCAGTCCTGGCCTATGCTGATCCCAAGAAGCCATATGAACTGCATGTAGATGCCAGCCATGATGGTCTAGGGGGGGTGCTATACCAAGAATATGAAGGGCAGTTGCGCCCAGTTGCCTATGTTAGTAGAAGTCTGGCACCCGCAGAAAAGAACTATCCCACCCACAAGTTGGAGTTCCTGGCCCTAAAGTGGGCAGTCGTGGATAAACTCAGAGATTACCTTATGGAGCTGACTTCACAGTAAAGACTGAAAATAATCCACTCACTTATCTCTTCACCACAGCCAAGCTGGATGCCACGGGTCACAATTGGTTAGCAGCCCTAGCCGGATTCAACTTCAGCCTGAAGTATAGGCCTGGAGCCGGAAACCGTGATGCAGACGCATTGTCCAGAAGAGGCCACGCACCCTCCCACCATCCAGAAGATTGGAGCCAGGTAACCCCAGATGGGGTACAGGCTTTGTGTCAAGGGGTACAACTTCAAGCTAGTGGTGGGTCAAGGGCTGAAGAGATCGGTGTTTCTGCGGTGGGGGTGCAATGTTACTGCAATGTGACCCAAGTTGGAGAGGATGACCTGCCAAAACTGTCTAAAAAGGACCTAAGGAGAGACCAGTTAAAAGATCCTTGGGGAAGATTAGCATTGGAGACATTGGAGGACCAGGATCCAGGCAGACTCCTGAAGGACCCCTCAAAGATGGCCGGTTGGTCCACAAGGAATGGGACAAGTTGCAGGTGCATCAAGGGGTGGTCTACCGAAGGGGCCCCTCTGATGACCTAGAAGAGAAGTGGCAGCTGTTTCTTCCAGAGAAGTACCGAAGAACTGTTTTGGCTGCCTTACATGATAATCATGGCCACTTGAGGGCCGAACGAACATTCCAGCTTGTAAGGGATAGGTTCTATTGACCTTGTATGTGGGCTGAAGTGGAGGAGTACTGCCACTCCTGTGCACTCTGTATCCAGACTCCAGAGGAAGACATTGCCTTGTCAAGCTGCCCCAATGGGCCATCTGCAGAGTCAAGGACCCTTGGACTTGGTGTGCATTGACTTTCTCTGTCTGGGACCTGACTTAAGTGGACAAGGACATGTTCTGGTGATAACTGACCATTTCACCCGTTATGCCCAGGCTTTTCCAGCCAAAGACCAGAAGGCATCCACTGTAGCTGAAATCCTAGTAGAAAAATATTTTGTGCATTATGGGCTGCCACAGCGCCTGCACTCTGACCAAGGGAGAGACTTTGAGAGTCGATTAATCAAGAAATTGCTGGACTCTTTGGGTATCAAGAAAACCCGCACCACCCCTTATCACCCTCAGGGTGATGCTCAGCCGGAGAGGTTCAACAGGACTCTGTTAAATATGTTGGGGACTCTGAGTAGCGAGCAGAAGCAGCATTGGAGCAAGCACATATCAGCCATCGTGCATGCTTACAACAGTACCAGTAACGATGCCACATGGTACTCTCCATATCGCCTTATGTTTGGCAGGAAAGCAAGACTGCCTGTGGATCTGGCATTCGGCATATCAACGGATCGCACTTCAGCCACCTCACATAAGGGATATGTAGACAGACTGAGGAAGAGTTTGAAGCTAGCTTTTGAACAGGCCCAAGTGGCCTCAGAGCAAAGAGGAGCCCGGAACAAGAGGAACTTTGACCTCAAAGTTCAAATCCAGGACCTACAGCCAGGAGACAGAGTGCTGCTGTGAAACCTAGGAGTTCCAGGGAAGCATAAATCAGCAGACAGATGGAGACCGGATTGGAGACCATACGTGATCTGTAAGAAGTTGCCAGACCTGCCGGTGTATCAGCTAAAACCAGAAGGGAAGATAGGGCCGCTGAAGACATGGCACCAAAATCATTTACTTCCACTTTCAGAAGTGGTTCGGATACCTCCTGTAGAAGATTCCCCTGGATCATCCTCAAGCTTGGAGACACCTAGGCCAAACACTTGGTCTCAGGTGTCTCAGTCTGGAGAAATGGATGTCTCTGATCAGAGTGAAGAAGAAGAGCTTGGATGGTTGTGGCCTTCTCAGACCCCAGAACCCATGTCTATAGATCTTCCACCCTCTAAAGGTACTGTGGATAGTACATTGAATGTGGAAGCCACTGAGTTTGTTCGGTCTAGCCCTCTGTCTGAAGAGTGGGAAGATGCCATATGGTCACCTTCTGCTGATCATCAAGATTACTCCCAACATCTTCCTGCACCTGATATGGATGTACCAGAAGTGTTGGAGCCCAGTGTACCTACTCCAGAAGAGGATCCAATGAGGGATGAAACAGTCACCCCAAGAGAACAAAGGGCCAAGAGAGCCATTCATCCTCCTCTGAAGTTAACCTATACCCAGATGGGGGAAAGTTCTGAGGATACAGTAACCACTGCTCAAAGGACATTACCAATATCTGATCCTTCTGCCGTGCATTTGGTGGAAGGCAACCTCAGATCACTCTCTGGCACAGTTAGGCAGGTCAACCCCATTGATGTAACCAGTGGGCAGGACAAGCTCCCTTCCCCGTTTTGGTGGGAGTTTCCTCTGCCAACTTCTCTAGCTGCCCTTAATGAGTTTGTATTTTCCTACTGTTGATACTGTCTTTGGGGGACCAAAGATTTCAAGTGGGGGGAGTGTGTAGCGAGGTATCATTTTCACCCACAAAACTACAGTTCCCAGCATGCTTTGAGGCACCCAGGGTGCATTTCCCCATGCAAGGACTGCTGGGGTGGACTTTAAAAGGGGGAGGAAGAGCCTCGCTCATTCTCTTGGAACGCCACCCTCCCTGCAAGAGGATCCCTGCAATCACCTGCTGCGCGTGCAAGGCCTAAAGCCTGGGCCTCACGATTTGTTCCAGAGAGCCTTCCGTTCCACCGAGGAGCCTGTGGAGCATCCGATCCACCTGAGGTGCCACCATCTTCTGGAGGACCGAAGACCCAGTGTATTGTGGGCACAATGAAGCCACTCACCGTAGCGGAGGTACCGGACGGGAGTCGGTCTGGTCTGGGTGAGAGAGCGCCAGCTCAGAACCACATCTAAGTGACTTTGTTGCCTGTTAACTTTGCCTAGGCCCATCATTGACCACAGTTACACTTTGGGGAGACTGTCTGCTGAACTGAGTTTATCAGTCTCTCCAGTAGGGATGAGCTCGGTGTTCGAGTCGAACATACGTTCGACTTGAACATCGGCTATTCGATCGTTCGACGAAGATCGAACGATTTGGGCCGTTCGCGCCTAATTCGAGTGACGCGAACGGCCCACAATGCACTACGCCATCGTAGTGTCATCCAGGCGCTGTGATTGGCCAAGCATGCACTGTGACCCCGCATGCTTGGCCAATCACAGCGCCGGCAGCGAGGAGAGCAATGATTGGCCACAGGCAGGATGCCTGTGGCCAATTATTGCTGAGGGTGTTTAGTACACGCCCCACACTATAAAAGGCCGCCAGCACGGCGGCCTAGTGTAGTGTGTTCCGGAGCAGGGAAAGAGAAGCATAGGCAGGGACAGTGACATTTATTTTTTCTTGCTTAACCTGGATTCCTTTAGTTTAGGGAAAGAGAAGGATAGGTAGGGAGAGTGTCAGTGTGTTTTACTGTGCGAATCCTTGTTTCTAGGGACAGGGAAGGACAGTGAGGGAAATTCTCCTTGTGCTATAGTGTGCTTTAAAAAAACATTTTTTCTAGGGACAGAAAACTATAGGTAGGAAGAGTGTCAGTTTCTTTCACTGTGATAATCCTTGTTTCTAGGGACAGGGAAGGACAGTGAGGGAAATTCTCCTTGTGCTATAGTGTGCTTTAAAAAAACATTTTTTCTAGGGACAGAAAACTATAGGTAGGAAGAGTGTCAGTTTCTTTCACTGTGATAATCCTTGTTTCTAGGGACAGGGAAGGACAGTGAGGGAAATTCTCCTTGTGCTATAGTGTGCTTTAAAAAAACATTTTTTCTAGGGACAGAAAACTATAGGTAGGAAGAGTGTCAGTTTCTTTCACTGTGATAATCCTTGTTTCTAGGGACAGGGAAGGACAGTGAGGGAAATTCTCCTTGTGCTATAGTGTGCTTTAAAAAAACATTTTTTCTAGGGACAGAAAACTATAGGTAGGAAGAGTGTCAGTTTCTTTCACTGTGATAATCCTTGTTTCTAGGGACAGGGAAGGACAGTGAGGGAAATTCTCCTTGTGCTATAGTGTGCTTTAAAAAAACATTTTTTCTAGGGACAGAAAACTATAGGTAGGAAGAGTGTCAGTTTCTTTCACTGTGATAATCCTTGTTTCTAGGGACAGGGAAGGACAGTGAGGGAAATTCTCCTTGTGCTATAGTGTGCTTTAAAAAAACATTTTTTCTAGGGACATAAAACTATAGGTAGGAAGAGTGTCAGTTTCTTTCACTGTGATAATCCTTGTTTCTAGGGACAGGGAAGGACAGTGAGGGAAATTCTCCTTGTGCTATAGTGTGCTTTAAAAAAACATTTTTTCTAGGGACAGAAAACTATAGGTAGGAAGAGTGTCAGTTTCTTTCACTGTGATAATCCTTGTTTCTAGGGACAGGGAAGGACAGTGAGGGAAATTCTCCTTGTGCTATAGTGTGCTTTAAAAAAACATTTTTTCTAGGGACAGAAAACTATAGGTAGGAATAGTGTCAGTTTCTTTCACTATGATAATCCTTGTTTCTAGGGACAGGGAAGGACAGTGAGGGAAATTCTCCTTGTGCTATAGTGTGCTTTAAAAAAAAAAATTTTCTAGGGACAGAAAACTATAGGTAGGAAGAGTGTCAGTTTCTTTCACTGTGATAATCCTTGTTTCTAGGGACAGGGAAGGACAGTGAGGGAAATTCTCCTTGTGCTATAGTGTGCTTTAAAAAAACATTTTTTCTAGGGACAGAAAACTATAGGTAGGAAGAGTGTCAGTTTCTTTCACTGTGATAATCCTTGTTTCTAGGGACAGGGAAGGACAGTGAGGGAAATTCTCCTTGTGCTATAGTGTGCTTTAAAAAAAAAAAATTTCTAGGGACAGAAAACTATAGGTAGGAAGAGTGTCAGTTTCTTTCACTGTGATAATCCTTGTTTCTAGGGACAGGGAAGGACAGTGAGGGAAATTCTCCTTGTGCTATAGTGTGCTTTAAAAAAACATTTTTTCTAGGGACAGAAAACTATAGGTAGGAAGAGTGTCAGTTTCTTTCACTGTGATAATCCTTGTTTCTAGGGACAGGGAAGGACAGTGAGGAAAATTCTCCTTGTGCTATAGTGTGCTTTAAAAAAACATTTTTTCTAGGGACAGAAAACTATAGGTAGGAAGAGTGTCAGTTTCTTTCACTGTGATAATCCTTGTTTCTAGGGACAGGGAAGGACAGTGAGGGAAATTCTCCTTGTGCTATAGTGTGCTTTAAAAAAACATTTTTTCTAGGGACAGAAAACTATAGGTAGGAAGAGTGTCAGTTTCTTTCACTGTGATAATCCTTGTTTCTAGGGACAGGGAAGGACAGTGAGGGAAATTCTCCTTGTGCTATAGTGTGCTTTAAAAAAAACATTTTTTCTAGGGACAGAAAACTATAGGTAGGAAGAGTGTCAGTTTCTTTCACTGTGATAATCCTTGTTTCTAGGGACAGGGAAGGACAGTGAGGGAAATTCTCCTTGTGCTATAGTGTGCTTTAAAAAAACATTTTTTCTAGGGACAGAAAACTATAGGTAGGAAGAGTGTCAGTTTCTTTCACTGTGATAATCCTTGTTTCTAGGGACAGGGAAGGACAGTGAGGGAAATTCTCCTTGTGCTATAGTGTGCTTTAAAAAAACATTTTTTCTAGGGACAGAAAACTATAGGTAGGAAGAGTGTCAGTTTCTTTCACTGTGATAATCTTTGTTTCTAGGGACAGGGAAGGACAGTGAGGGAAATTCTCCTTGTGCTATAGTGTGCTTTAAAAAAAAAAAATTTCTAGGGACAGAAAACTATAGGTAGGAAGAGTGTCAGTTTCTTTCACTGTGATAATCCTTGTTTCTAGGGACAGGGAAGGACAGTGAGGGAAATTCTCCTTGTGCTATAGTGTGCTTTAAAAAAACATTTTTTCTAGGGACAGAAAACTATAGGTAGGAAGAGTGTCAGTTTCTTTCACTGTGATAATCCTTGTTTCTAGGGACAGGGAAGGACAGTGAGGAAAATTCTCCTTGTGCTATAGTGTGCTTTAAAAAAACATTTTTTCTAGGGACAGAAAACTATAGGTAGGAAGAGTGTCAGTTTCTTTCACTGTGATAATCCTTGTTTCTAGGGACAGGGAAGGACAGTGAGGGAAATTCTCCTTGTGCTATAGTGTGCTTTAAAAAAACATTTTTTCTAAGGACAGAAAACTATAGGTAGGAAGAGTGTCAGTTTCTTTCACTGTGATAATCCTTGTTTCTAGGGACAGGGAAGGACAGTGAGGGAAATTCTCCTTGTGCTATAGTGTGCTTTAAAAAAAAAATTTTTTCTAGGGACAGAAAACTATAGGTAGGAAGAGTGTCAGTTTCTTTCACTGTGATAATCCTTGTTTCTAGGGACAGGGAAGGACAGTGAGGGAAATTCTCCTTGTGCTATAGTGTGCTTTAAAAAAACATTTTTTCTAGGGACAGAAAACTATAGGTAGGAAGAGTGTCAGTTTCTTTCACTGTGATAATCCTTGTTTCTAGGGACAGGGAAGGACAGTGAGGGAAATTCTCCTTGTGCTATAGTGTGCTAAAGCATTCCTCATCAACCATCTTTGAAATCCTTGTTTTTTGGACAGTCAGGGAAATTGTCGTTGTGCTATTCTGTGCAAAAGCAATCATCCTCAACCATATTTAGAAATCCTTAAGTAAAGGGACAGAGAAGGACACCTGAAGGTAGCCCTTATTGCTTTTTTCCCATCTCCCTGCAGGCCATCTATTAGAATGTCTGGAAGGCAAACAAGGAGAGGCAGACAGTCAGGAGGCAATAAAAGATGGCAAGCAGGCTCTGTGTCTGGGGGCAACAGTGCTGGTCGTGGACGCGGTGCATTGTCATCAGCACATGGCCATGGGACACGCTTGTCCTTCTTTTCGGCAGCTGGACATGTTGAGCCACATCATGCCGAAGACTTGGTAGAGTGGATGACCAAGCCCTCCTCCTCCTCCTCATCCTCTCTCACCCAGGCTCAGGGTACTGGCAAAGCAGCTGCCAAAGCGTCCTCTTCCCTGGTATCAATGTCAGACTCATCATCAGTCACTCCTTCCCTAGACCCACCATGTCCTCCTCCTGAGGAGTCCCCCGAACTGTTTGAGCACAGTGTTGGGTACATGCTCCAGGAGGATGCCCAGCGTTTCAAAGGGTCTGATGATGAAACCCAGCTACAGGAAGGCAGTAGCGTGAGAGCAGACAGAGGGGATGCTCAAGAAGGACACCAATCTGGCAGTCATGTTCCAGCAGCTGCAGCATACTGCCAGATTGGCTCCAGTGATGAGGAGGGAGGGGATGATGAGGTCACTGACTCCACGTGGGTGCCTAATAGGAGAGAGGAGGAGGAGGAGGATGAGGAGGAGGCACATCTCCAACGAGGCAGGATGCCCTTTGGTGGCCAGTGTAAGGGCAGTACACCGAAGGAATCACACCGCAGAGCTCCGCCTGTGCAGGGCGCTGCCTCTGCCCGTCATTCAAAAAGTTCTTTGGTGTGGGCCTTTTTTGAGGCTAGTGCATCAGATCGCACAGCTGCTGTTTGCAACATATGTCTCAAGCGTATATCGCGTGGCCAAAACATCAGCCGCTTGGGTACCACATGCCTGACCAGACATATGTTGACCTGCCATGCAGCTCGTTGGCAAGCCTACCTCAAAGACCCACACCAAAGAACAAAGCGGACCTCTCCTTGCACCGCATCAGCTGGGATCTCCAACCCCACTATAACTTCAGTCCTCTCTGAAACATGCACTGAGAGGAATGAAGGTGTAGAATTAGGTGTGTCACAGCCAAGTACTTGCGGCCACTCTGCTAGCAGTACACCGACGTCCGATTCTAGCAGGCAAATTTCCCTGCCCCAGCTGCTGGACCATCGAAAGAAGTTCACTCCCAGCCATCCACATGCCCAGCGGTTGAATGCTAGCTTGGCTAAATTGCTAGCGCTTCAACTGCTGCCTTTTCAGTTGGTAGACTCGGCCCCCTTCCGTGAGTTTGTGCAATGTGCGGTTCCTCAGTGGCAGGTTCCCAAACGCCACTTTTTCTCACGGAAGGCTATTCCGGCTCTCTACCGGCATGTGGAAGGCAATGTCTTGGCCTCGCTGGACAGGGCGGTCAGCGGTAAGGTGCATATTACCGCTGACTCATGGTCCAGCAGGCATGGACAGGGACGTTACCTTTCTTTCACGGCCCATTGGGTCACTCTTTTGGCAGCTGGGAAGGATGCAGGACAAGGTGCAGTAGTGTTGGAGGTTGTTCCACCGCCACGCCTCCAAAATGCTACTACTGGTTGTGACACACCTCTCTCCTCCACCCCCTCCTCTTCTTCTTCCTCCATGGCCTCTTCCTGTGCTTTGTCCTCTGAACCAGCGGTGCGCCGTAGCCGTTCAAGGGGCTACGCAAGTACGCAGGCAAAAAGATGCCATGCCGTGCTTGCGCTGGTGTGTTTGGGGGACAGAAGCCACACTGGGGCAGAGGTCCTGTCTGCTCTGCAGGGCCAGGCCGAGAGGTGGTTGACGCCACGCCAGCTTAAGCCAGGAATGGTGGTTTGCGACAATGGCACCAACCTCCTCTCCGCCCTCCGACAGGGACAACTGACCCATGTGCCCTGTGTGGCTCACGTCCTTAACCTGGTGGTGCAGCGTTTCTTGGGCAGGTACCCGGGCTTACAGGATGTCCTGAGGCAGGCCAGGAAAGTCTGTGTGCATTTCCGCAGATCTTATAATGCCAGTGCTCGCCTGGCTGAGCTGCAAAAGGAGTTGAACCTGCCCAAGAACCGCCTTATATGTGACATGCCCACCAGGTGGAACTCAACGTTGGCCATGCTGCAGCGGCTGCACACGCAGCAGAGGGCCATCAATGAGTACCTGTGCGACTACGGCACCAGGACAGGGTCAGGGGAGCTTGGTTTTTTTTCTCCACGCCAGTGGGGCATGATCAGGGATGCATGCACTGTCCTGGCACCATTTGAGGAGGCCACGAGGATGGTGAGCAGTGACAGTGCATGCATCAGTGACACTGTACCTCTTGTCCACCTGTTGGAGCACACGCTGCGTGGAATAATGGACAGGGCACTTGAGGCAGAACAGAGGCAGGAAGAGGAGGACTTCCTTGCCTCTCAAGGCCCCCTTTACCCAGACAGTGTTCCTTCTGTCCCACCCATCGCACAGGAAGAGGAGGAGGAGGAGGAGGAGGAGGAGGATTGTGTCAGCATGGAGGTGGAGGCTGGCACTCAGCATCATCAGCAGCAGTCTTTTAGGGATGATTTACAGTCCCAAGAAACCAGTGGACTTGTACGTGGCTGGGAGGAGGTGGCTGCGGATCATGTCGTCCTTAGTGACCCAGAGGACTCCGGAGCGAATGCCTCAGCAAACCTACGCTGCATGGCCTCCCTGATCCTGCAAAGCCTGCGGAAGGATCCTCGTATTCTTCGGATCAAGGAGAGGGACCATTACTGGCTGGCCACTCTCCTTGATCCACGGTACAAGGGTAAGGTTGCGGACCTTATGTTACCGTCGCAGAGGGAGCAGAGGATGAGACAACTCCGGGAGGCCTTGCAGAAAGATCTGTGCAATGCGTTCCCAGAGACTGGGAGGTTACAAACTCCTGGTCCTGGACAACGAGTTGCTGAGGCTTCGGCCAGTCAAAGAAGGAGCGGTGGGGAAGGATGTCCGTCTGACCGATGCGTTCAGACAATTCTTTAGTCCGCAGCCCCAAAGTATGATCGGTTCCAGCAACCATCGCCAGCGTCTGATAAACATGGTGCAGGAATATCTAGGGGCAAGGTCAGACTTGGACACCTTCCCCACCGAAAATCCTCTGGCTTACTGGGTCTTGAGGATGGATCACTGGCCAGAGCTTGCACAGTATGCAATTGAGCTACTGGCCTGTCCTGCATCCAGCGTTCTTTCGGAACGCACATTCAGTGCTGCCGGAGGATTTGTCACGGATCACAGGGTGCGCCTGTCCACCGACTCGGTTGATCGACTGACTTTCATCAAGATGAACCAGTCTTGGATCACCACCAGCTACCACACACCTGATGCTGATATAACAGACTAATTGATTTTAACATGTCACATCCCTTCAAGACTGATGCTGATGCTGAGTGCCTGTGCTGTTATGTTGACTGGCTATCCTCCTCCTCCGAGTCCTCAATGATACGATTGATGATGATAGCTTGGAAGATCATTTTTGTTTATGGGTGCCGCCACCAGTGGCTAAGGCCCAATTTTTCAGCCCCTGTTTTACAGGGGCGTGTAATTACAATTTTTTTAGCAATAATTTGCCATAGGGCTCATTGCTGTGCTCCAAGTACAGTATCTGTGAGGGGTTGGAGTGTTGTGGCACCAGTGCCTAAGGCCCAATTTTTCAGCCCCTGTTTAACAGGGGCGTGTCATTACAATTTTTGAAGCAATACTTTGCAACAGGGCTCATTGCTGTGCTCCAAGTACAGTATCTGTGAGGGGTTGTAGTGTTGTGCCACCAGTGCCTAAGGCCCAATTTTTCAGCCCCTGTTCAACAGGGGCATGTAATTACAATTCTTGATCTAATAATTCACAGCAGGGCCCATTGCTGCACCCACCAAGAGTAACTCTGAGGGCTTACAGTGTTGTGGCAACGCCACCACCACCACCACCACGAAAGGCCCAATTTTTCAGCCCCTGTTCAAAAGGGGCATGTAATTACAATTCTTGATCTAATAATTCACAGCAGGGCCCATTCCTGCACCCACCAAGAGTAACTCTGAGGGCTTACAGTGTTGTGGCAACGCCACCACCACCACCACCACGAAAGGCCCAATTTTTCAGCCCCTGTTCAAAAGGGACATGTAATTACAATTCTTGATCTAATAATTCACAGCAGGGCCCATTCCTGCACCCACCAAGAGTAACTCTGAGGGCTTACAGTGTTGTGGCAACACCACCACCACCACCACCACCACGAAAGGCCCAATTTTTCAGCCCCTGTTCAACAGGGGCATGCAATTACAATTCTTGATCTAATAATTCACAGCAGGGCCCATTGCTGCACCCACCAAGAGTAACTGTCAGGGCTTACAGTGTTGTGGCACCAGCACCACCATCAAAGGCCCAATTTTTACTACCACTGTTCAACAATTATATGTAATTAAAATTCCTGATATAATAGTTGACAGCAGGGCGTTCCAGCACCAACCAAGAGTAACTGTGAGTGCTTACAGTGTTGTGCCAACACCAACAACTAAGGGGCCTATTTCTGCAGAGTATATACGGCAGGTCCCTACTTTCAAACATCCAACTTACAAACGACTCCTACTTGCAAACGCAAGACGACAACAGGAAGTGAGAGGAAATCTACCCCTTGGAAGGAAAATTCTCTCCTGTAAGAATTAATATGGGAGAAAGGTGTCTCCTCTGTACTGATGCTTTATCAGCAATCCTTGTTTCAAGAAAAACACCACATTTCAAAAACAGTTGTCATTGGGACGGAAAGTGAGGTGAAATGTTCTGAACAGGGGCACAGACAGCAAAACAAATGTTACAGGGGTGATAACCCTTACCTATGTTTTCCAAAAAGTTTAAAAATAGATTTTTGGTCTGGAGCTACACTTAAACAATGTAACTGTTCAAAATTACAAACAGATTCTACATAAGAACAAACCTACAGTCCCTGTCTTGTATGCACCGCCTGTATACGGCTGTTCAGAGTATATAGGGCCTTTTTTATTTTATGTGCGGGGTTCCCCTTAATATCCATACAAGACCCAAAGGGGCTGGTAATGGGCTGGGGTAGGGGGGGGTCATGGGGTAGCTATGCCATTTTTCTTAAAGATTTTCATCCATATTACCGGGACCAGACATTACATTAAAGCCGCAAGCAGTTTTAAATGGCTTTTTTTTTCCTTTAGAAGTGTCATTTTGTGCAGGGACAGTTCTAAACACGGGAAACACGTGGCACTTCACAGGCATACTTTAGACACCCCCCAGGTACGATATTTGAAGGAATATTTGACTTTTTTTTTTCACTTTATGCATCATTAAAATGACTGCTCCCGAAAAACGACCGTTTTTAAAACTTCTTTTTGCATTGATACATGTCCCCTGGTGCACAACCCGGGTTCCCAAACCCTTTTTAGGACAATAACATGCATAATAGTTGTTATAATTAGCACTTTAGAATTCGAACGTTCGCATCCATTGTATTTAATAGGGTTCTAATGTTCGTACGAACTTTCGGTCCGTTCGCGGGTTCTGGTGCGAACCGAACCCGGGGGTGTTCGGCTCATCACTACTCTCCAGCTTTACCAAGTTAGCGATCATCTGCTACCCCTATTGGATTACAGTTTGTTTCTTTATGTGCACCACTGAGAGTTGCTAGCGAAGATTCTTCAATAAACTATACCCCAAAGTTATAGTCAGGCCTGACTGGGTAGTATAGGACATTGCTGGGCGCCATTTTTGCTCACGAGGGAGGATAGCTGCAGCGGGGATATTTTATTGTTACTGCATTATTGAATGTTATACTCTTTTAATGCGTGCAACTATATTGCAGGGATCTGCATGAGATATTGTATGCAAATTACCTTTTATACTTTTACCAATAGTAAAAAGTTATAGTTAAGTAATTTGGTGATCAGTGTCAATTACTGTGCTGGGACACGGAAAGGGGGTTGTACCATATAACAGTATAGATATATTGCAGTTGTGCCATCTTTCCCCCTTTCCTAACTGTGCCACGGGAGGTTAGAGCCGATTGCCAGGGGTTGATAGCGGTGCATTACAAGGCCCAAAACAAAAAAGCAGCCCTCTTAAACTGAGGGTATCGCTATAAATACATAGCATACCTGGATAATATCACTTTCAGGCAGGAAAATCTTTTCTAAATGCCACATGTCCTCATGATTTCCTTCTATAGTGGTGACATATTCCAACCCATCATGTCTTAGTACTGCCACCTTCAGCATCATGTATTGTGCTGCTCCATACATGTGATACCAAAACTGTAAGCAATGAGTTCCAGTGAAACAATTTGCAGGACTCTCCAATATTGCAAAGTCTCCCTTTTCTGAATTCTGTCCATTAATGTATAGATAGTAGCCATCTGTTTAAATAAAAATATTAATGCTGGAGTACCTTTTCTGTTATTAATCATTATTTTGGGAGTTTTATAAACGAATAAAAACAGAGAAAGTAAGTAAATAAATGACTTACATTCTGTTGTGTGGTCAAAGGATGGTCCAGTAAAATTAGAAGGGGTTGAACCACTCCAGCGTATCCAGTCCATTTTATCACTCGTTGATTGTTTCCAGTTACACAAGTTCACATCAAAAGAACAATCTATACGGCATAAATCTGTTTTAGGAAACACAGATAACATTTCTGAGTTATATTGTGCATAATGTATAATGCATGTGCAAGCTTTAAAGCTGAACTCCAGGCAGATATCAGAAGCACAATTTAATACAGCTATGCTTTCCATAAATTGGTAAGTATCTTCATTTGTCTTTGTATCAGCTTAAGGCAATCCCCTATACAGCACCAGCCATAATGAACAGCCATTCAACCAAGCACACACCATTGTATTCTAGAGCCAATTCAGCCTGACACAGTGAACATGTTTACTGGAGGAATAAACATAGAGGTGACCGAGTCGGCTGCTGATCCATTATTGTCAGTAGGCTGGGATACGGAGGTCGTACTACTATATTTCATAGCTGTAATTGAGAACGTTTTGTTACCCTCTAAGGCCCCATGTACACTGCTGCTGCTAAAGGGACGTTCAGAGGCAGTTGGACACTTTTTTTAACTGCCCCTGAATTCATTCAATGTTGTCTTATGTGTACATGTACACAGGTTTGTTTACTGTCGTTTTTAAGGCTGTTGCGTTTATAGGCCTTTTTTTGAAGGCAAAAAAATCAGTTCAGACGCCGAAGTTTCCGACATTTCAGACGCCAAACACATCTAAACGCAGCTAAATGTGGCTAAACAAGGTGACCCGCGTTAAGCAGTGTTTCGTTTATAGGCATTTTTCGTTTTTGTCCATTTAAAAAAAAAATTATAATTTCATTTTGTTTTTAAAAGGCTTAAACACAAACGCGGCAAAATGGGTTACTATCTGTCAAGTTAAATCATTCAGGAGAGGATGTAAAAACGTCCCATGTGCATGAAGCCTTAGCTATACATTTTTCAGAGGTATGTGAATAACAAAACTAACTGAACAGGATTATAAATATTTACATACAGTATAAGTATTTAAACGGTTTATTTAGCTGCCTGATAGATGCAAATAAAGTGTATGTTACTCCAATATTTCAAATCCTGATATACAGTATGTCTGTGGTACCATGTATTATATTTAAAAGTATCCAGCTCTCTTTGCATCGCTTCATTTGTATGAAATACATGGTGATCCTGCCAGTCCCTTGCTTTCCTATTTCAAACTGATCACACTAGGCATGGAAGCACATCCATTGCGACGTGGTTAGTTTTCTTCTTTGCATTGTACTTAGGAGCACAGTCTGCCTGTACTCCAATGGTCAGACTTGTGCTGAACTGCTCCCATGCACAGCTAACATCTCACACAGAACATTAGTGTACTGCTCTGTCTCTGCATCCTGTTGACACATCCCCCTGCAGTCTCCACACCCATCTCTCAAAGCATCTTGTGCAGCTGAGAAAAGAGGTCATGTAATCACTTAAAGAAAAAAAATAGTATTAATAATTTATATATATATATATATATTGGGGGTGATGCCCACTGGTGGTTGGCAAATAACTGTTTCTATCTGTGGGCTTAAAAAATACTTTGGTCTCCAATTTTAAATCTCTGCGGTAAACCGTCACGTCCAGGAAGTTAATTGATTCATTATGCCATTCCGATGTAAGCCTGATGTTGTTATTGTTTACGTTTAAAACCATTAAAAACTCTTCTAGAGAGTCTAAAGGCCCTGCCCAAATAAAAAACAAATCATCAATAAAACGTTTGTAAAAAATGAGCTCTGCCTGTCTGTTTTTAAAAATTACTTTACCCTCCCACTCGGCCATGAAAAGGTTTGCTATACTGGGTGCAAACTTAGCCCCCATTGCAACCCGGCGTTGTATAATTTTTTTTATTGGCATACCAAAAGTAATTGTGTGACAGGCAGAAATCCAGGGCATGGCCTATAAATACTTTTTGGTTATGAGGCAGGTCCTCCCTCTGACTCAGAGCCCAATTTAGAGCTAGTAAAGCATCATCATGTTGGATAATCGAGTAGAGGGAGGCAACATCAGATGTCACCAGCCAAATTTCCTGTCCTTCTGTGACCGTGATATTTTGTAAACAGTTTAAGAAATCCTTAGTGTCCTTCAGATATGAGCGTGTCATTACTACACTTTTTTGTAGGAATTTATCCAAATATTGCCCCATTCTTGATGCTATGGAGCCGATGCTGTTTACAATTGGTCTCGGAGGCAGATTTTTTTAGTCCTTCTGGATTTTGGGCAGTGCATAGATGGTGGGGATTTTGCTGCTGGCTGGTAGTAGGTATAGTCTTTCTTTTTCAGATAAGACCCCTAATTTTGTGCCAATTTCCACTAATGTTCCCAGTTGGCTTCTAAATGCCTGCGTAGGGTCATGGTCCAAGGTTTTGTATGTCAAATCATCTGCCAGCATTTCTGTAATTTGATTATGATACAGTTCCTTTGGGAGCACCACGACTCCTCCTCCTTTGTCAGCTGGTCTTATATTGATGTCCTTCCTTTTCTCCAATGACTCAATCCCTTCACGAATGTGTCTCACGTTTATATTCTTTTTTGGCTTTATGTTATCCAGGTCTCGTATGACCAGATTTTGGAAGACCTCAACCTGGTGATTTGGGTTATTCAAGGGGTTAAACAGAGACTTATTTTTTAGACCACTGTTCTGGATCCCCTGCGCATTCGTATAATTGGTGGTATTGGTTGTATTCCGCCCCACAAAATGTTTTTTTATGTTTAACTTCCTAATATATTTATGAATGTCAATATAAACGTTAAATTTGTTGACCGGTTGTTTTAAACCACATTTTAAACCCATGTTGAGGATGTTTAGCTCTTTGTGCGTGAGCTCTACTGGGCTGAGATGGAATATACCATTCATTAGTGATTTCTCCTTCTTTTTCTGGATCCTCCTTCCGGCCCTGCATCCTCTGGTTCCATATTTCTTTGATTGGTATAGGGAGCTGGTTCCCTTGTCCACTGGTATTCCAATTGAGGATCTCTCCATTCCTGATCCCTGTAATTTGACGGTAGGTGGGGTCTGCCCCTGTGTGGAGGGTATCCTCAACCCCTTCTTTGCCCCCTCCCTCCTCTCCCTAAAAAAGGACGGGGTGGTGGGGCATTGTTTGGATGCTCCAGAGGTTGGAACCTATTATGGGTAGGTACTTGTGGTGTGTATTGATGATTACTACTGGTTGGGTTGTTTTTAACCCCACCTCCTCTTGGTTTACTTTTGGTCTTTCTCACTGGTGTGGAGAATTGTGCCGGTGAGTTGAAATCGATTTCATTGTTTCTCAAATAGCCTCGCACTCTATCCATCAATGTAGTGATGGCCTGATTGATTAACCACTTGCTTACTGGGCACATATACCCCCTTCCTGCCCAGGCGAAATTATAGCTTTCGGCACTGTCACGCTTTGAATGACAATTGCGCGGTCGTGCGACGCGGCTCCCAAACAAAATGAACGTCCTTTTTTTCCCACAAACAGAGCTTTCTTTTGGTGGTATTTGATCATCTCTGCAGTTTTTATCTTTTGCGCTATAAACAAAAAAGAGCGACAATTTTGAAAAAAAAACACAATATTTTTTGATTTTTGCTATAATAAATATCCCAATTTTTTTTAAAAAGATATTTTTTTCCTCAGTTTAGTCTGATACGTATTCTTCTACATATTTTTGGTAAAAAAAATCGCAATTGCCGTTTATTGTTAGGTTTGCGCAAAAGTTACAGCGTTTACAAAATAGGGGGTAGTTTTATGGCATTTTTATTCTTTTTTTTTTTTTTTACTAGTAGTGGCGGCGATCAGTGATTTTTTTCGTTACTGCGACATTATGGCGGACACATCGGACACTTTTGACACTATTTTGGGACCATTCACATTTATACAGTGAACAGTGCTATAAAAATTCACTGATTACTGTATAAATGTGACTGGCAGGGAAGGGGTTACCACTAGGGGGCGAGGAAGGGGTTAAATGTGTGCCCTATTAGTGATTACTACTGTGGGGGGAGGGGACTGACTGGGGGAGGTGACCGATCTGTGTCCCTATGTACAAGGGACTAGGCTTGTGCACAACGGAAAAATTCGGTTAGTTTCGGTTCGTTTCTTTTCGGTCCTGTTGATTCGTAATCATTCGTAATTTTGCTAGACGGGATTTTTCGTGTTCGGACTAATTCATATTTTCGCAAGCGACATTTTTCGTTGAATTTTTAGTTGATTTATAATTCGTACTTTCGGTAGAGTACATTGTTTTTCGTTGATTCTGGACACAACTCCTACTTTCGTAACTTTTTTTGGGTTCGTTGATTCGTAATTTTCTGTGTCTCTCTCACGACGACGCTGCCTATTATGCCTAATGTGCTTCGAATGGATTTGTACTTTTCTAAATACATAGCGGTTATTTGTAACGATTCGAAATCTCGTATTTTACTTTCGTTTTTTACATGCGGCTATAGCCTCCGCCCCTGTACACCATTTTGAGAGGGTTCAGCACGGTGAGGGAGAAGCAGAGAGCAGAGCAGAGTGTTATTGTGCTTCGAATGGATTCGAAATCTCGTATTTTACTTTCGTTTTTTACATGCGGCTATAGCCTCCGCCCCTGTACACTATTTTGAGAGGGAGTTCAGCACGGTGTGGGAGAAGCAGAGAGCAGAGCAGAGTGAGTGTTATTGTGCTTCGTATGGATTCGTACATTCGTAACTTTTTCATAACGAATTATGCCGAAGACATTCGGGCATTCGCTATTTGCGGTATAATTTATTTCGGATTCGGTCTTATTCGTAATTGCTTTGTTAGGAAATTCGAATGCTTCCGAATGTCCGAAAGTTGCTAAATTCGGACGAATTTCGATTCGTTACGAAACGAATTGCACAAGCCTACAAGGGACACAGCATCGGTCTCCTCTCCCTGACAGGACATGGATCTCTGTGTTTACACACAGAGATCCACGTCCTTGGCTGTGTACCGGCCGATCGCGGGTACCTGGCGGACATCGCGGCCACAAGGCACATGCATCGGCATGTCAGTGACAAGCCGGGCACGCGCACGCGCCGCTCGCGCGCCCCCCAGTAGCCGGAGGAGCGGAGGCCTTAAAAAGACGGCCTCCCGGATTTCTAGAGCCACCTTGTGGCCGTATTTTGTACATGGCCCAGGTCTGAAGAAGTTAAAGGCTCCATGGGTCTCGGTTTTTCCACTAAATTGATATTATCTGGGAAGGTTTGTTGCCAAGCATAGATACTGTTTGCTTTGAAGTCACCCATATCCCTGTGGTATTGTTTGATTTTCTTCTTCTGCATGTCTTTATCGACTTTTTCAAGTCTTTTATTAGTTCTAGTGTTGAAATCAATAATGGGTTGTGTGTCCTTGATGGGTTCTAATTGTTGCTGTAATTCATTTATTTTGGTCTCCAGGATGGTAATTTTGCATTTTTTTCTTTGGAGTATGAGTTCCTGTAGCTTAAATCCTACTCTATTTAAAAAATCGAACCACTCCCGTATAGACCCTGGGTCATCAAGACCATCCTGAGGTGTCACTTCCCACCTCAAACTTCTAATAATGATTTTTTCTTTTATGTATTGTTCTAAGGTACATGTGTCCCAGCAAGTTCTCACTTGCTTTTCTAGGACATTCCCTAGCATTGACATGGCCCCATTATATTTTACCTGAGTGGTTGTTGGTTCATTATCTGTAAAAATCGCATTGACAATAATATTTCTGTTACTTAGAAATCTCAGAGCATCCATAGCAGCGGAGTAAAAATAAAATAAAAATGGAATGGATAAAAAGGATACTACAATCAGCGTGGCTCTACCAACTAGTATCACTCTGCGCTTAGGATTACCACTCTAATGATCAGGGTAAACAGTATAACTGTCAATCTGAATAAGGCTAACAGCTGCTTAAAATAAAATGCATAAAACCAGAAGACAGCAAAATTCAAACTTTTCAAGTATAAAAGTCCACTATAAAACTGTAGCAGCGCTACGATCAAAAATAACGTTTGAGCGTCTTCTATATAAAAGTTCATATATAGGTGATGTAGATAATGAGTGGACGTGGGGTTGGTGTGATTGGTCACTACTTCTAGACTTAGTGCTCCTTCCACCAAAAGACTTTGTCACCGCGTGGGGGGTAATATTCCGCTTTTGGGGATGCACTCACCAGATGTAATTTGAAATTTGAGCACTCATATACCATCCACCTCCAGCATTCTCTGACCTTCCACTGTATGTTCAACTTTGTTTAGGTACCATTTGTCATGTGAAGAAACAAGCACATCTCATAGGGCAGTACTGTTTATGGAAAGTTTATTTAACAAACACCCCCTCAGTACCCCCCTTCATACAAAATGCGTACCATGTAATAAGTTAAAATAGGCATGTAAAATAGAGAGTGTGAATGCTCAAAGCACTTGCCCCTGATGATCGCTCAGTGTAGTTTCCTACAGCGTCTCCCGGGTTACAGGCTTCTGGAGCCTTTATATACACAAACATTTTGCCTTGCATTTTTTTTTTTTAAAACCAAATGGGCTGTTTTACAAGGTAAGGATTCACATAAACTTTAAAGGGGATTTTGACTGCATCTGAGCACCGCAAACCAAAAACACTATTTAATATTTTTTTAATATTTAAAGCAAACTCCTCATCCATGTCTCCATGCTTTATTTTGTTGACAAATCACTTTGGAAAACACTCTCCTAGCATTTCTGCCCATGGGCATCTTAAGTAAGGGCAAATGATTAATGTAGCATTTCTTTTCTGGAATCCATCTGCCCTTATCTCAAGCATGCATGCAGAAGCATGTGCTTAGCTGAAAAAATCCCTCCTCCTCTCCTCCCCTCCTGAAGACTCCTGGAATTTATGACATCATTTGCCTAAGCAAGAAACCAGGAAGTAACTAAAGAAATGTAAAAAAAAAAAGTTTAAACAAGTAAATACCATGTAATTTCCTATCTATTTACTAAGGCTAGTAGCATGAGGATTAAAAATAATCAGTGTTGATTGGGAGAGTGAAGACCCACTTCAATCAGTTCTGAATTTTAGATGCCTTAAACTTCATTTAAATACCTTGGCATGGGGGGGTACACCCTGCTCATCTTCCTCCTCTGCAGCTCATTGGCTGCATTAACAGGGAAGCTGGAGTCATTTTGATGGATTCCATTCCACTAGCACTGGTAATTTGTAAAATATTCTTGCTTCCCTATGTGATATAGATCTTTAAATAGTATAAAAGCCTTTAGAAGTCTGATCTGTTTACTCTGCAGCCCTTCCCCACACTTCCTCAGCTATATCCTAGATCAGGCTTTCTCAACCTTTTAACCCTAGAGGAACCCCAAAAATAATTGTCATGTCTCGAGGAACCCTTACTAAAACCAAATCATCAGGGCTCAATAGGAACAATGCTCCTTATATTGGTGGTCAGTAAGAAGAATGTCCCCCTTAAAGTGGTGTTTAGAATGCCACCCTTAAAGACAGCTAAAGAGATATTTGGTGTCATGCTTCTGGCTTTGCTAAGTGGTGCTGAACCTTGAACTCTGTAGGCATCATCAAATAGTATAATTTAGTTCAAATAGGTGGTTCATCAGCCACAGCTCAAGGAACCCCTAGCAACCTCTGGAGGAACCCCAGGGTTCCACGGAACCCTGGTTGAGAATGGCTGTCCTAGATCAATAGCACTTGGATTACACTATTGGTGTACACTTCACAGTTCTCTTCTTAAGGCCTCATTCACATTGGGGCCGTGGCCACATTAGCGCTAAAGCACTGCTCCTTTTAGTGGCGCTTTAGCGCTGTTTAAGCAGTGCTTTTCGGTCTCTAGTGGGGCACTTTTAACCCCCGCTAGCGGCCGAAGAAGGGGTTAAAAGCGCCCGTGTTGAAGTGCTTCCAAACCGCTTTTCAGGCACTTTGGAAACGCTGCCCATTCATTTCAATGGACAGGGCGTTTTGGGAGATCTGTATACAAAGATGCTGCTTTCAGGACCTTTTCTAACGTCCCGTAAGCACTCGGGCTTTCACATTCGGGCGGCATGGGAGGCAGTTTTCAGGTGCTTTACAGGTGCTATTTCTAGCGCTAAAACGTCTGAAAACTGCCTCAGTGTGAAAGGGGTCTAAGTAACAGCTAAAATGATTAGTACCATTCTAACACCAGGGAATTTCAAAATGTCCCACTGGCAACTGGTGCCTCTACTAACATCCTTAAAATTGCCCATTCTGCATCAATCCTTTTTTTAATGATTTAATCTTTTCGATATTACAAGTGATTTACCTGGCACAGTGGGGGTTTTGGTGGTGGTGGTGGTTGTTGTAGTAGTTGTCGTGGTGCTTGTCACTTTCGGTGCACAGGTCTTAATTCCATTCTGGACTTGGCAAACTTCATTAGGTGGACAGGTCTGCTGCTTACAGTTCACTTGGTTGTTTCCCACACATGTGCAATGACTTTCACATTCCCCTTGCCAGAACGTCTCATCTTTCTGAAAATATGTGGATAAGTAAAACATTTTATAATCTGATGAATAAATACGCAGTAAAATGTTTAGCACAATGTAAATATGGCATCATTACTTTCACTATTTGCATGCCTGCTATGTTTTACAGGAAAAAAAGTAAAATGACATATGGCAAAACTGACCTGATAGTATTTGCCATCATAAAAGCATCCACATTCACTAACAGGAACACAAGTGTTTCCACTGAGCACAAAGCCATTATCACATTCACAAGCATCAGTGCAAGGCTTATTGCAGTTATTTGGAGCATTCTGGTCCAGGCATGTGGCTGGGCAAGCACTGGCACATGGATTGTAGTGATTGTTTCCAGGACATAGAATAGCTGAATATATAAAAAATAAAAACATATCACTGAGTAAAAACTGCAACATTATTTATTTGTTCTTTGCATATTCACTTTTCTACAAAGATTCTATTAAAATATATGTTTTCAATAAATTAGCTATTGTACCCATTACTGTTTGCGCCAGAATTTTAAGATAATAAATACTATGCCATTACTTTAATTCTGATAAAATACATTTATTGCATAAGGAATTTTGGGAAGCCTTAAAACTTACGGCAAAAAGTAGAGTTTCTCCAGGAAATGCTAACTCCTGCTCTTTGACAGGCATCAGCATAAGCTTCCAATGCTTTACATAAAATGTCATCCCCAAGTGCACACAGGTCAAATACACAGCTGTCAAAAAAGCGGGCTGGGTTGATTACTGAGTGGCAAGCCTTGAAAGGACCAACTTTACTGGTTAACAAACCACAGAACCTATCGCCTGAATAGAGTTCCTCTGTCTCTGGAGGACATGGTGGTGGAGGTGTAGGAGGAATTGTGTTACATAACGGATCATCATCTTCAACCTGCCAGCTGTCTCCCAACTGATTTGAGTTCTGAGCTAGCTGTCCATTGGGCATCAAATAGTCGTCCTGCCTTATGTTGTTTAAGTTGCCACACATTCCACAGGTTTGATTGAAATAAGAAGTCGGAACATTAACATTCACTGTATGGTCAGTGTCATAAGACACTGTGAGGTAGAAATCGGTTTCTAGAATGACATATCGACCACTTTGTTTAACAGTCAGAGATCCATTTACCAAGATGACTGGAAGATTTGTCCAGATGCCATCCACCTGATAAGAAATAATATTGGAGACTATTATATTGAAAGTCATTGAAGAAAAACTTGAAAACACAACTACATGAAAATATATTTTCTCTGGAACTTACCAAAATTCGACTGCGCTCGTTTTTAACAATAGTTATTTTATGATCATACACTTCCACTGTAACTTTCTGCACCCAAGACACACTTGGATTCCCACGGTGCTCATTCTTTGCTTCAATGTTAAAATATGGTAAATTGGTATAATTGCTGCAAACCTTGGAGAGTGTGTAAGTGCATATTCCCATGAAGTGGTGTGTTTCCTTATCAAAGGTGTCATAATGAGGATCCCCATAGATTACACAGTTGCCAAATGTGAGATCATAGCAGCCAGGAACTCCATCCTTTATGCCACAGTATTTTCCAGGTGGGCATGAAGCAGAATTGCACACTAAACTACCACCAGCAGAGGGACATCTGCATTTAGTGGAGCAGGTATCATCAGTCCAGAACTCCGAGTCTACAGGGTAATGTTTATCATCTTCCCAGCATCCACATTGACTACTTGGTACACACGTCTTATCATAGAGAACATATCCTGAGTCACATACACACCCTTCTGTGCAGGGAAGATTGCAGTTTGATGCTGATCCTGGTTTGACACAAGTAGCTGGACAGGCCGTTCCACAGACCTCATAATGACTGTTTGATGGGCACTTCAGAGCTGTACACAAATTATAAATTGTCAACTGAAGAACATGACAAACTTTTCTAGAAAAGGTAATTAAACTTGAGTCCTGCATATTTTTACAGAATACGGTAGCTAACACTTGTTTTCCTAGGCCATACACACATAAATATGTTCTGGGTGTTAAGCACAGGACTGTTGTAACATGTGAAAATGGATACAAAAGTTTCATTTATCATCCACTATATAAAAAATCATTAGATTGATGTACAAATCACTGCTAACCTGTCAAAGAACTTTAAAATGTCTTTTTGATAGAACCAAAATTATATCCCCTAATGATATATCAGGTATCGGGGTCAAAAAGAACAGTTTATGTTTAGTAATATGCTTTTGTACTTACGGCAGAAAGAGACATTTCTCCAGGGACCTATTGCTACTCCATGAGCCTGACACGATTGTACATAGGACTGAAGACTGTCACACAAAGCACCTGGATCCAAATTTAGTTCACACAAGTCATAGACACAGTTATTGAAGTAGACAAATGGATCTATAACACCATGGCAATCTTTAAATGGTCCATCCTTATTGGTAATTATTCCACAAAAGCTGTTGCTGTTGATGATATCCTTCTCATCATCTGTACAGCCTGGTGGATAAACCTCTCCTGGAGTGCATCTTCAAGATAGAATGATTGAATTATTATGTGTGGCACATTTAAGTACTGCATTTCAAACTAATACTATTAAGCCCTGTACACACGATCGGATTTCCTATGGATTCTAATCTGATGGATTTTTCCATCGGAAATCCGATGAAGCTGACTTCCATCAGTCTTGCCTACACACCATCAGTCAAAAATCCGAGCGCCCCAAACGTCGTGACGTAAAACACTCTGACGAGCCGAGAAAAATTAAGTTCAATGCTTCTGAGCATGCGTCGACTTGATTCTGAGAATGCGTGGGTTTTTTCTTCGATGGAGTTCCACACAGACGATCGGAATTTCCTATCGTTTTTTTTTCCATCGGATAAATTTAAAACATCGGATACATTTTTCCATCGGATAAATTTAAAACATGTTCGATGAGGCCCATACACGATCGGTTTGTCCGATGAAAAAAGTCCATCGGACTGTTTTCATCTGTAAAACTGGTCGTGTGTACAGGGCATTACAGTATATATATATAACATCATTTTGCTTAAGTTATCCAATAGTTAAGGTTCCACTTTGTTCTAAGATGACATCCGGATTAAATGATTATTATGAACTGAAAAGTGACGTCTGACAAAGTAATTTTTATTAACTGTGCTAAATATATATTTGAGGGAGCAATTGTTAGGGGTGTTTCTTTTTTAAATGTTTTCAAAGCCCAACTGAACCTTTAACCCTTTTGATGCATAGACATGTTTGTGTTTTTTGCACACATGTTTAACCACATCAACACCAGGCACTTTTGCCCCCCTCGTGCCCAAGCTAATTTTCAGCTTTCAGCACTGTCACACTTTGAATGACAATTGCACAGACATGCAATACTGTACCCAAATTAATTTTTTATAATTTTTTTTCACACAAATAGTGCGTTATTTTGGTGGTATTTAACTACTATTTTTTTTTTTTTTTTTTATTGAAAGATAAAAAAAATGAACATTTTAAAAAAAAAGTTTTTCTTAGTTTCTGTTTTTGCAAATAAAAAAAATGTCTTCATAAATTTAGGCCAAAATGTATACTGTTACATATCTTTAGGGAAAATAACCCAAATTAGTGCATATTATTTAGGAAAATGATAGAGTCCACAAGCTATGGTATATACAGTTGTGCTCAAAAGTTTGCATACCCTGGCAGAAATTTTGAAATTTTGGCATTAATATTGAAAATATGACTGGTCATGCCAAATATTTAACGATAGCAATCACATGAAGCCATTTATTATCACATCGTTTTTTGGATCCTTTTTAAATCATAATGATAACAGAAATCACCAAAATTACATTTTTAAATCATAATGATAACAGAAATCACCCAAATTCTTTGTATCCTGAGCAATTCTTCCGCCAGTTATGGCTGCAATCTTTCTTGGTCTCCCTGACCTTGGCTTTGTATCAAAAGAGCCCCTAATTTTCCACTTCTTAATAAGTGATTAAACAGTACTGACTGGCATATTCAAGGCTTTGGATATCTTTTTATATCCTTTTCCATCTTTGTAAAGTTTCATTATGTTATTACACAGGTCTTTTGACTGTTCTTTTCTACTTTCTCTTGGCTCAGTGTCTAGCCTGCTTAGTGCATCCATGTGAGAGCTAACAAACTCATTGACTATTTATACACAGACACTAATTGTGATTTAAAAAGCCACGAATGTGGGAAATTAACCATTAATTGACATTTTAACCTGTGTGCCACCTTCTGTGTCTGCAAACTTTTGAGCATAATTGTATATCTAAAAATCAATCAATCTTGATGGCCTATCTCATTTCTTGAGGTCCACAAATGCCAGGATAGTACAAATATCCCCTAAATTAGCCCTTTTTTTAGTAAGAGGCACAGTAAGTTTTTTGAAGTTGTATTTTTTTGTCACATGTGTTTAAAATGAAGAAATTTAGTTTTTTTCACATTATATTTACGTATTGTCACCAGGTGCAGTAGTGTCAGCATAAACCGTATTTTCTGCACTATAAGGTGCACCGGATTATAAGGCGCAGTCTCAATTACGGGGTCTATTTCTGTACTTAACCCATACATAAGGCGCATTGTATTATAAGGCGCATGCTAAAACATACGGTCTACAAAAAAAAAGGTAACGGAAGCAAAACAGTGAGTTTAGTTGAACTTTATTCTACTATTTAACAATACACTCACATTATTTTTCAGTCTCATTGCCAGGTGGCTGTTCAGCAATGATGCCGGCTTTCGCGAAAGCTCGGACAACAGTTAAAGCAGATACCTTACTAACGTACTGTACATATTACGTAATGTTCTCTGACTGGTTTATCGCTGGTAGCGTACGTAGTGTACGTATTACGTACCTGTGTCAGCGGGAAATGGTCCGACAGTCAACCAAGGAGCGCTTACCAAAGTCGCACAACAACAGTTTTACAGATTTTGGAACTCAGTGCACACATAAGGCGCACCGGATTATAAGGCGCACGGATGATTTTTGAGAAAAATTAAGGCTCTTAGGTGCGCCTTATAGTGCGGAAAATACGGTAACTGGTGATTAAATTTTTTAAATATTTTTTTCTTTTTATACATTGTTTTTTTTTTATATACAATTTTTTTTTACATACTGTGACCAGAGCAATACAGTGTTACCATAGTAACATAGTACTACTCAGGAAAAGTGAACAGAATTTTTTTTTTTTCACACATTGACTGCTTATAACAGCGGATTTCACTGATATAAGCAACCATTTTTTCTGAATGAAATTCATTCATTCAGTGTTTCCTATTGTGATTAGTTGTGATTGGCCACAGCTAATCAAATGGTACAAATGTGCTGTGATTGGCCCTGTCTGTACCATGTGATCACTGTTATCATTTACAGCAAGCAACACAAATGTGCACAATGAATGGCATGAATGGAGTCCATCCATTGTGCACAAATGTCATGTGATTTGCCGTGATTGGTCACATGGTAGCGGCAGCAAGCAGGTACACGGATCTGTCATTGTCTGTGTCCATTGGACACAGTGGGTGACAGATTGTGCCGTAGTGTGGCCCGTGGGGCCCGCACAAGATGCGTTTTGGTTCTGGGGAGGACGTCATATGATATGCTAGCTCCCAGCCTGCTGTAATTTGTCTCTAGGCCAGACGGGAAGCGGTAAAGAAATAATTTTAGGCTTAGGCCCCTTTCACACTGCTAAAAATAGCGCCTGCAAACCGAGCCTAAACAGCGGCTCCTGTCTCTCCAATGTGAAGGCATTGCAAGGCAGAGGCGCATTGCTGGCGGTATTAACCCTTTTTCCGCCGCTAGCGGCCAAATACCTCAGCAATCCCGACGGTATAGCGCCGCTAAAAATAGCGGCGCTATACCGCCACCGCACCCACCGCCCCAATGTGAAAGGGGCCTTAAAGATAAAGATAATGTAAAACATAATTTTAGAATTTTTTGTCACACAATATTAGCACAAGTGCAAAATACGTTAAGTTAGATTTAGAGCACACAAAAGCAATATATTACCCATTTTTTGGCCAAATATAAAATAATGTATGAGGTTGTGCCAAGTAAACAGATAAATAAAATGTGAGGCTTTAACATTGTGTGCACTCATGAAAACTTAACAGAATTTGATATTCTACATTTTGAGTTTAAAGCCCATTCAAGTTAAGTGTGAATAATGGGAGTAAAATTGTTGCTCTCAATTCCAGTGTTGGTGATATGTAACATGTGTAGCACAATCAATGTTTCCATGCATAGGTGCCTCAATACACAAGTTTACGTTTGTTTGTTGTGTGTGTGTGTGTATGTGTATGTGGGGGTGGAGCTCAAAATTATAAAAATTTGTTATGTGATAAATTTTGCATGTTGCTTCCAGGGTTCTTACTTAGTTTAGGAGTTCAGCAAACAAATATTTAATGCTCTCCCTCCCCTCTACCCAGCAGCAACTGTCATGCTGGGCCTGGGTCTGCAGAGAGCCTGAGAAACATGACAGGGTCTGTGCAGGGGGGGAGCGAACGTTACAGAGGTGTGTGGAAGCTTCCAATATGACAGCCGGTTGACGGTTGGCTTATCAGATCAAATAAATCACATGTGCAAAACCCCCCTGCTACTGCTGATGTATGCCATATGTAAGTTGCATTGAAAGAGTTACATCAACTTAATACAATCCAGTTCAAGCGCATCAAAATAAAAGGTGCTCAATGGGGGTAATTTACAAAAGGCAAATCCACTTTTTACTACAAGTGCAAACTACAAGTGCAAAGTGCATTTGAAATTGCACTGAAAGTGCACTTGGAAGTGCAGTCGCTGTAGATCCGAGGGGAACATGCAAGGGAAATAAAAAACAGAATTTTAGCTTGCACACGATTAGATGATAAAATCAGCAGAGCTTCCCCTCATTTCAGATCCACCCCTCAGATTTACAGCGACTGCATTCCAAGTGCACTTTCAGTGCAATTTCAAGTGCACTTTGCACTTGTAGTTTGCACTTGTAGTGCAAAGTGGATTTGCCTTTCATAAATAATCCCCAATATCTTTCTTTTTGCTTCATGTCTAAAGCAGCTTTAACCTGAGTCAAAAAGCCTGTCCCTTGCCAGCAGCTGCAGTGCTCTCTAATATGCAGAAGGTTTACGTTTTTTCTGATTGCAGAGTTATAGGTCTGACTCAGCAGGGAATGTGTCAGACTTCTGCAATGAGATCACTACTTCCCCACAGAGATCAAGGATCTCATTCTTCAGAATGCTGGCATGGAAAAGACTTCTCTATTCAGGCTGTGGTTGGTTATTTTTTTTGTTTGTTTTTGTTTTAGTTTTTTTAAGAAACTGTAGTACTTTGCCCACCTTTTTTTTTATTCAACACAAATATATTTAGCTAGTTTAAATTGAACATTCAATTAAGCATTGAATTCTAATGAAAAATATGTGACTAAAAATATTTTTTGTTTTAATCATTTGGTCGCTTTATGGATAATCCTGTCTTATATTTCAGACATATTCAATATTACAACTGTTAATAAAGTGGCTGTCAAATCCTAAATACATTGAAATTATTACCTTTTTATATGACCTACCTTGTGTCATTGTCCACCTGCCAACTGTTACCAAGACTGTTAGAGTTTGACTCTAATTCCCCATCTGGGTTTAGGAAGTCATCAGTCTTGTTTCCATTGAAATTTCCACAGATTCCACATACTTTGTTGGCATATTCTCCTGGAATATTCACCACCACTCTATGGTTTCCATCAAACCTCACACTTACTCCAAATGCTGTTGTAACCACAACATCATGTCCACTAAGGAAGATGTTAACACCAGGATGTAGGGTAGTGGGTAAGATTACATCTTTTCCATCCACCTGTGCGCACACAATTATGACATAATTTGTTGATGTAAAAGAAATTACAACAAGAATCAGTGCAATGTACACACATATATTTATAAATGTTAGACTGACCTTCACATTTCTGTTCTTCTCTAGTGTGATTCTGTAACCATGTACATCGACCTTGACATACTTGACATAGGACACCTTGGTGTTGCCTCCCCTGTGCTCATTGGCTGCTTCTACATTGAATTCTGCCAGGTGTCCATCAATTTCACAGAGTTTAGATAATGTGTATGTACAGGTGCCCATAAAATGGTGCACCTGATTGTCAAAAGTGTAGTAGTGAGGATCTCCATTAACCTCACAGGATCCTGGAAATACATTAGGGGAAGCAACATGAGTCTATAACCTCCAACAACTTTTTTTTTTTGCACCAAAAATAAAGAACTATAATAGAAGCAGATTGATGTATTAATTGTGTTTTTATACTATGCTAACAAATGTTTACTTTAGATTGTAAATAGAAACAGGTCTAAATATGTAAAATAATTTTTATTTGTTTACTTGTTACCATAGTTGCTAAATAGATAATAGGTTAAAAGTAAAACTATAGGCAAAACTTTTTTCTAGATTTAGACTTGTTAATTACACAAATTTCCCTGATCATCAATATCACCAGGAATTAAAGTGAGGGTAAAGCCCCGTACACACGGTCGGACTTTTGGCCAACAAACTTCATTTTGAGCAAGTTGGACCAACAATCCGACCGTGTGTACGCTCCATCGGACAAACTTTTTTTTTTTGTTTTGTTTTCATCGGACAAAAGTTGGGTCTGCAAATGGACAAACTTTTGGCCAACAAAAGTCCGATGGAGCAAAGTCCGACCGTGTGTACAGAAAATCATAGGACTTTTGTCCGATGGACAAAACAACTAATGTTAAAATCAACCAACAATAGCAGAAGTTGACCAAAGGGTGGCGGTAAGGAGCAGAAAAGAGAAGGAAAACCACCTGATGTTGCAAAAAGTTTTGGGAAAGTTTGCAGAAAAGTCCTGTGGTGTGTATGCTATGGGTGTGCCCGGCCAACTCCGTTCGGACAAAAAAACACGGAAAAGTCCAATGGAAGTCTGACGTGTGTATGAGGCTTTAGTCCATATTTTTGAGTTGACAAAAATGGGGACCCTTGTTCTTGTGACAACTGTCTAATGCCGCGTACACATGGTCGGACTTTCCAACTGGAAAATGTCCGTCGGAATATCCGGCTGAAAAATAGCGAACCTGCTCTCTATCTAATTCTGTCGGAAATTTTGACAGAAAAAGACAGATGGAGCATACACACGGTCGGAATTTCTGACCAAAAGCTCCCATCGGACTTTTTCCGTCGGATATTCCAACCGTGTGTACGTGGCATAAGTGTGGATTTCCCTCACATCGGAAAATATATCTTCTCACTTCCTGTTGAGGACTTAATAAGAACATTTCCCTAATGAGACACAGATGGTAAAAATACACAACAACAATTTCTGTCTTATCTTAAGATAGGCAGACACAGCTTGAACTGAAACAGTTGAAGTGACCCTCCACTGTTAGCACACAAGACCACTCCAGGCTCCAGAGAAGGATGGTTCCCACAGAGAAAAAAAAATTACACAGTGTAGTATTATTTCATCAAAACAGTTACTTACCACTACATATACTGTATATATATATATATATATATATATATATATATATATATATATATATATATATATTCACTGAAAGGTGAATGTCCTGTGGTTAGATCCAGCGCTTGCTGACAACTGAGTATTCAGCTGGGATCCCCTCGCCAAAGTCATGTGTAATAAAAAACGCATTAGGGGTGGAGCCAGACTGTGCAGGCAGATCTGTGAATCCTAAGAGCATCCTGGAGCTGAGTGGCCAGCTGAATACTCAGCTATGTTTGATCTAACCACAGGACCTTGCTTCATCTTTCAGTGTGTAGTTTGTTTGCTTTAAGGCTAGGTTTCCACTATTGCAAACCCAAAGTTGTGTGATTTTGCTGCAATTTTTTGCTGCGATTTTACCTCAATTTTTGCCACGATCTTGATGCGACTTAAAGCAATGCCTGTGTATTCTTGAGGTCTATGGACCTCAAATCGCATCAAAGTGGGACCAAAGTAGTGCAGGGACTACTTTGAAGTCGCTGCGACTTGAACTCGCACATATATGATCGGTACTTATTGGAAATCATGGTGTATGACTTGTCATGCGTCTTTGCAGTCCCAAGTCGCATGACAAGTTGCACTAGTGGAAACCGAGGTTTAGCCCAGGTTCACACTGGGCTGTGGGAGTGAAGCTGTGCGAGTTCAGCTGAACTTGCATGATTTCACTTCCGCCTGTCAGTCCCGATTTCGGCAGCGATTTTAGAGACATCTGTGCAGTTTCTGTACAGATGTCAATGTAAATCGCAGGCTGAAATCGCAAAAAGTAGTACAGAAACTACTTTTTGAAATCTGTGCAGCGCTGCATATGCAATGTCGTACCAATTAGGACGGTGCCATTGCCGGCAATTGCCGGAAAATTCTGCCGATTTGACATGTCAAATCGCATGTCAAATCGCACCAGTGTGAATCAGGGCTCACTCAGCTTATTCTATGTGAATAAATATAGGTAGTGTTGAATAAATGCTTTTGATGAAACTACTTAAGAATACATTTTGGAAGGAAATTGGGAGTGTGCTTGGACATTATTTTATTTAAATCATCACCCATTTATATTTTATTTTGAACATTTATTTATTTGTTATTTTTTACGATTATATTTATTACATATATTAACTGGATCACAGCGCTATATAATAAGAGGGATTGATTTTTTTGGAGCTTTAGAATTTGGGGATCTGTAGGAAAATGTATTTGTTTATTATTATATCTTTATTTGGTTCACTGACATATACACTATTTGTCTAAGTACAGTGGAACCTCGGATTGCGAGTAACGCGGTTTACGAGCATTTCACAATACAAGATATTTTTAAAAACAAATCTTGACTCGCTTTGCGAGCATTGTCTCATAAGACAAGCAGGATTCAAGCCGCTGGAGTGTGCAGTACCGCATTTGGCCAGAGGTGCGGGGGTGCTGGTGACACTCGGAGACACTCGGAGACACTCAGAGACACTCTAAAGCCCTGTACCCACGATAGGTTTAACCGATGAAAACAGTCCGATGTAAGAGTAAGAGTATTCATTACCTACCTGTGTACGGGAGACGTTGGAATGCATCTCTATACCCATCCCTGCTGTTTTCCACATGAGTTACAACGTGAACACCTTCAAAATCTCATAGTGAACTCAGTATGTCCGTTATGGATTGGATATAGACTTCACCTTTTGTTTGAGTTTTTTATGGGACATTTCTTTGCAATACTTATATGTTTTTGGTGCATTATTTCTTGTCACATGTTCACATGCTTTGCACATGCTTGGCACTTTTTCACTATTTGAATATTTGGGTAGAGGACCTATATATATCTATCCCCTAAGGGTTACTTTCGTTATTGATATTCACTTGGTTTAGGTTAGCGCTGCATTTGTTTTATCTTCAGATTACAAATAACGCCAAATAATGTTAATATTTTATTAATTTCTGAAATTTCAAATGATAGGTAAAAAAAAATAGCGGCACAGGCATGTGTTTCAGAAAAACATCTCCAAATTAAATTTGTTTTATTATGGGGACCCTACAGCCCATATACAGTAAACCTAGAACTGCTTGATTTTCCTTTTTTGAGAAATTTGAGGTGACATCAAACTAGAAGACAATAAAGGTATAAAAAAATTCCACAGTAGCAAACTGGTTTACCTGGCGCTGGAGTGTCTGGTTTTGCTGTGGTTGTTGTAGAAGTGGTTGATGAGGAAATGCCTGAGGAAAGAGATTACAAATAAAGTCTATGTTAGTATTTTATTAATTTCTGACATTTCAAACAACAGGTAAAGAACAATTGCAGCACAGATAAATGTTTTAAAAAAAAAAATTCCAAACCAGATATGTGTAATTATTGGGACCCTAAAACCGATATAAACCTAGAACTGCTTTTTTGAGAAATTTAAGGTGAATATCAAACTAGAAGACAATAAAGGATTAAAAAAATACATTGTTTCTAGGCACTAGTTAGTGGTTTGTATACAGGTAGCAATAACATACGGCTGGGATTTTCTACACAAAATAATGATACTACAGGATGTGTAAAGAATGACCTGTCATATAAGGCATTACATGCTTTAGATTAAAGAACGAGTTAATGTGGTGGTAATATGTTGGACCATAACTAACCAAACAACTGTCAGCAGGGCCGCCATCAGGAATTTTGGAGCCCTTTACACAGCATCAGGCTGGGGTGGGGAGTGCTATCGCCGCCAATTGAGAACCGGGGGGGCTACCGGCGAACTAAGAAGCAGGGGGTGCCGCCGCTAATTGAGAACCGGGGGTGATGCAACTTTAGAAGTGGGGGGTGCCGCCGCGGATTGAGAAGCGGCGGGAGCAGGGGGGCTTCCGCGAATTGAGAAACGGGGGAGTGCCATCCGGGTCCCTTACAAGAAAAAAAAATTAAGAAGAAAAAAAAAAAATTAAGAAAAAAAAAAGCAGGGCTTGCCATCCGGGCCCCTGGGGACCTCCGGGCCCCTTACAAGAAAAAAAATTAAGAAAAAAAAAGGGGGTTCCCATCCGGGCCCCTGGGGACCTCCGGGCCCCTTACAGGTGTACTGCCTGTACCCCCCTGATGGCGGCCCTGACTGTCAGGCACATAACTATATACTGTATATAACTGTGTATAAAAATATGTTCATACAGCAGCATGTGAACAATCAGCTCCATACAGTATGCAAAGCCCTGAATATATGATATTATAATATAAACAGTACTTTATTCATGTTTTCAAAGTGGTTGTTGTAGGAAAAGATTACAAATAAAAAATTGCAGCGCAGACACGTGTTTTAAAAAACAACATCCAAACTAGATTTGTTTTATTCTAGGAATATTAAAATGCAAATAAGCCTAAGAGTAATGTGCTGGTTTTCCCTGTTTTTCAAAAGAGATTACCTCAACCCAAAAGACACTAAAGGATTAAAAAATGATTGTTTCTATCCACCAGTTAATGGCTTGTATAAAGATAGATATAACATATGAACTGTAAATTTCTATATAAGATAATATTACTACAGGATGTGTAAAGAATGACCTGTCATATTAGGTATGACCTGCTTCAGACTAAAGTATGACTGGTAATATGGTAATGGTAGTTAATTGAACAACAACTGTCAGGCACATAACTATATGCAGTATATAAATACGTTCATTACAGCAGACTATAGACAAACAGCTACATATGCAATTGCAAGTGCAATGGAAACACATGTGAACTGTTTCATCTGTTAAGAGATTTCAAATTCTGTTCAACTACTTCTGTTATTTGCACAGCTCTACCACACTGTACTGACAAATAGGGATGAGCTTCGAGTTCGAGTCGAACTCATGTTCGACTCGAACATTGCCTGTTCGCCCGTTCGCCGAACAGCGAACAAATTGGGGTGTTCGCGGCAAATTCGAAAAGTCTATGGGAGAAATCAAAAGTGCTAATTATAAAAGCTTATATGCAAGTTATTGTCCTAAAAAGTGTTTGGGGACCCAGGTCCTGCCCCAGGGGACATGTATCAATGCAAAAAAAAGTTTTAAAAACTGCCATTTTTTTGGGAGCAGTGATTTTAATAATGCTTAAAGTGAAACAATAAAAGTGAAATATTCCTTTAAAATTCGTACCTGGGGGGTGTGTATGATATGCATGTAAAGTGGCGCATGTTTCCCGTGCTTAAGAACTGTCCCTGCACAAAATGTAATTTTTGAAGGAAAAAAAATCATTTATAACTCACTTGCGGCTATTAATGAATTGTCGGCTCCCAGCAATACATAGAAAAGTCATTGATATAAAAAAAAAAAAAAAAAAGCGTGGCGGTCCCCCCAAATTCAATTACCAGGCCCTTCAGGTCTGGAATGGATATTAAGGGGAACCCCGCCGCAAATTAAAAAAAAAATGCGTGCGGCTCCCCCAAATATCCATACCAGGCCCTTCAGATCTGGCATGGATTTTAAGGGGAACTCCACCCCAAATTTGAAAAAAAAATGGCGTGGAGTCCCCCAAAAATCCATACCAGACCCTTATCCGAGCACGCAACCTGGCAGGCCGCAGGAAAAGAGCGGGGGACGAGAGAGCACCCCCCCTCCTGAACCGTACCAGGCCACATGCCCTCAACATGGGGATGGGGACAAGGGCCTCATCCCCACAACCCTTGCCCGGTGGTTGTGGGGGTCTGCGGGCAGGGGGCTTATCAGAATCTGGAAGACCCCTTTAACAAAGGGGACCCCCAGATCCCGCCCCCCCATCCCGCCCCCTCGTATGTCGTACGTCATTGGCCTGTGCGGACCTGATGGGGAACTTCCTTCACTGTGTAATACATGAATAGACCCGCCCCTTCTCATGTTCCGCATCTGGTCTGCTCAGCCAATGATTAGGTTTAAGGCTAAGCAGACCTGATGGGGAACTTTAGAAAGGGCGGGTCTATTCATGTATTACACAGTGAAGGAAGTTCCCCATCAGGTCCGCCCCCTCGTATGTCAGACCCCGCCTACATCATTGGCCTGTGCGGACCTGATGGGGAACTTCCTTCACTGTGTAATACATGAATAGACCCGCCCCTTCTCATGTTTCGCATCTGGTCCGCTCAGCCAATGACTAGGTTTAGGGCTAAGAGGACCTGATGGGGAACTTTAGATGGGGCGGGTCTATACATTTAAAACACTGCGGAGGAAGTTCCCTATCAGGTCCTCTCAGGCTCAGCCAATGACGGACAGCGCTGGACATCGGGATCGCCGATTTTTTTTTTTAATAAAGGACTTTTCCAAGGTGTTTGTGTGTTTTTTTTACATTTGTTTTACACTTTCTTCGTGAAATGGTAGGGGTACAATGTACCCCTTACCAATTCACATAGGGGGCCGGGATCTGGGGGTCCCCTTTGCTAAAGGGGTCTTCCAGATTCCGATAAGCCCCCTGCCCGCAGACCCCCACAACCACCAGGCAAGGGTTGTGGGGATGAGGCCCTTGTCCCCATCAACATGGGGACATCCTCTTTTCCCCCCCCTCCCCCCTCTTTTCCTGCAGCCTGCCAGGTTGCATGCTCGGATAAGGGTCTGGTATGGATTTTTAGGGGGACTCCCCGCCCCCCCCCCCCCAGGTAAGAAATTTAAAGGAAAATTTCACTTTTATTTTTTCATTTTAAGCATTATTAAAATCACTGCTCCCAAAAAAACTTCCATTTTTAAAACTTTTTTTTGCATTGATACATGTCCCCTGGGGCAGGACCCAGGTCCCCAAACACTTTTTAGGACAATAATTTGCATATAAGCCTTTATAATTAGCACTTTAGATTTCGAACGTTCGAGTCCATTGTATTTAGTAGGGTTCTATAGTTCACGCGAACATTCTGTCTGTTCGCAGGTTCTGGTGTGAACCGAACAGGGGGGTGTTCGGCTCATCCCTGCTGACAAACAGAGAACAATACTATTCTGGGTTTCAAGTTTGCAGCTCTGCCCAGGATAGTGAGGCTACTCAGGATAATATCAGTGGATGGCCAGGAAAGTGTGGACGAATTTGGCATGCAAAGAGACTAAATTAGAGATGTATGCAGGACATCTTTCTGCTGCCTTAGCAGCAGAGACCTGACAATATGATGTCCTTTTTTAGGGCTGAATATCTGCAGCTGCAAGAAAAAGATGAATGCATCCTTGCCCAGCTCTCCAGGAGACTCATATTCCACTGTGAGGTTAATCGCTAATTGAGAGGAAGGTGTCCTGACCATGAATGAAGCAAAGGGAAGCATCATACAACAAATAAGAGGTGGTTCACTATGGAAAAAAATATTTTAAGTTAGCAGCTACAAATCCTGTAGCTGCTGACATTTTTTTTAAATCAAATTCTATTTAGAGATTGTTTTCTTTACAAGTACAGAATAGCATAGAGACACACTGTCACACAGAATAAAAGAACTAAAAATAGATTTTTTTTTTAAATTTTAACAAATTGCCAAAAAAAAAAAGAGAAAAGGAAAAAAATAAATAAATAAACAAAACAAAAAAAAAGTCAAAAGTACAGCACTAAGCCCACAAGTCAGGGCCGTCTTTAATGCAGGGCAAAAGAGGCAGCTGCCCTGGGCCCTGTCATTGTTGTGGAGCCCAAAGCAGCTGCCTCATACTTGCCAACTATCTCAGTTTAAATTCCCTTGTCCCCTGAAGTTTTAGTCCTTTGCGGTGTCCTGATATCTCAGTGTAAAGAGCTGCTACTAATGCTGCCCAGCTCTGCCCTATTGTTGTGTACAGATTACTCACCTGCAGACCTTGTGTTTACATGTAATAAACCATCATTCAAATGTAAATAACGGGAGCATTAATATGTCAATAGCGGCGGCATTCATATGTAAATAGCTGAGGCCGGCGGCATTCATATGTAAATAAAGGCGGCATTCATATGTATATCATGCCCCTCTGCAGTGAAGAGATGATGTGCTGTAACCTCTAGCAACCAATGAGTGAGTAGTATTACTGTACAGTAATCTCTAGCAACCAATCAACAAGAAGAAATCAGTAAGTAATCAGTGAGCCGTAATGTGTGTTGTAACCTCTAGAAACCAGTCGGTAAGTGATAATGATATGCTGTAACCTCTAGCAACCAATCGCAATCACTACCTGATCTGATACAGTAAACTGATTTTAAGTCTAGCTGATATTTATCGTATGTCTCAGAGCAGGTGGAGAGCAAAATTGCATGGGGGGGGGGGGCAAGAAAATTTTTGCCCAGGGTCCAATCAACATTAAAGAAGGCCCTGCCTCAAACTACTGTTAAATAAATATAGCAACGTAGCTGCTGACTTTTAATAAAAGGACACTTACCTGTCCAGGGATACAGTACTGTCCTCACCCAAACTAGTTCTCCACTAGCCTTTAGGTTCCCAGAAGCAGCATCCAAACTGTGGGCAGCCAGCTATGCTACTTTCAGCTTCACAACCAGCTGCCCGCTGCACTTGCGCAAGCCAGGCTGCTGTTTGTGAATTGTCCAACAATCTTCTGGGACCTGTGACCTGTCTCAGAAGACTGCAGGGCGGGAGGGGGAGAGGAGAACATCAAAGTGTTAAAACTAGGTACCCGCTCTCCCTCCCCTCCCAAAAAAAAAATGACATGCCAAATGTGTCAGGGGAGGAGGGAAGGAGGACTTAAAATGGAACTTCCCCTTTTGAGTGGAGTACCGCTTTAAGTTTAATTGTTGTTTTCTTTGATTTGCATTATATTATTTTATCTGTGACTTTATAGTTGAATGTTGCTATATGTAGTTTTTACTGTTATTATTTAACAGCTTAAAATAAACATCGTGGGCAAAACGAAAGCAAATGCTAATTTTATTGCATCAAGCCTGATCATTGGAAGACAAATGATAATGAAGGTTAAATCCAGGATTATAGGTAAGAATAATCATCATTCCAGTATACAGGCCTATAATAGATACAAAGGGAATAAAATGTCTTCCATCCATAGTACATTCCTTTCTTCAATTCTATGCAACTAATAGTGTTAGTTTTGACCTGGAAATGCATATCATACTAATTATTATTATCTGCTATAGAACAACGCGTTTTAGTGCATTCCCTGATATAAATTGTGATTGGTTAAGTCAATTAAATGTTAAAACTGACTTGGAAGCATCTTACCTGTGGTAGTGGTTGTTGTAATATCTGTTAATTGAAAGAAAAAAAAACAACAACATTTTTTTAGGGTTATGCAGAATTTGTATATTAGAAAACAGTAAAGTAAAAGTAAAATACCAAACTGCTTATCCATCTCTGCCCTCACTTGTATTCCACAACATTGCTTTGGCCAGGCCAAATTTGAAGAAAAGTCCAGGTTTAAATTCTGATTCTTTTCAGATGTATATTATGAAATACAAGAGGGGGCAGTGGTTAAAGTAAGTCAAGTAAGAAAACAGTCAAGTAATTCTTTCTTACGGCAGACAGTGTTCTCTTTCCAGTCACCAACAACGATACCGACATTTTCACAAGCAGCAGCATAGGCCTCTAAAGCATTGCAGAACTGATCTTGGTTTCCTCCAGTTGCACACAAGTCATACACACAGTTCTCAAAATATATCTGAGGAAGAATGTGGGGGTGACAGTCCTTGAAAGGTCCATTGCCTGCTAATATCAGTTTACATTCATCTTCATAATTCATCTCATCAGTGGGATTACATGGTGGAGGATCAACAATGTCATCTTCACATCTAGAGAGACACACATTGATGTAATTTTAAATACTTAGCGTTCACTACATATTTTCCTTAGAAAAAAACGTAGAACTATCCACTGCTTTCTCTGCATACAAAACTGGTCAAGACACAGAAACACTCAACTTCCACTGATGCATTTTTATCCCCGGTGGGGCTGAGTCAGAGGAAGGAACAGAGTGTTTCTGTGCCATTTGCACAGTTACTGTAAGTTTCATATATGGTGAAAGAATTAATGGGTGTCTGTATATTTGTGCTTTTGTTCCTACTGCAAAGGTGATGTGACAGAACCCAAAGTTCTGATGGCATCCACAGTTGGATTGTGGCACAGGACCTCAGAGTGGTGTTAAGGAAGGTTGAGTAAGAAATAATTCCCTTAATTTTAAATGTCTGCAAGCATGTACTAAAAAGAATTTAACAAACATGAAGCTGTTGAATAACTAATCATGACACCAATAAGTGATACACCCCTAAACTGGGGTTACCCTGAATGATTGTATATTATATTGCATTTGTTCACTAAAGTTTATTTAAATGTATTTTTATTGAAAACATGGGTCTGACAAACAATTTCTCAAATACCATGCAACGTAAACAATTGCAACTACTGTCATTTTATTCTACATGGCCTTTACTTTCAGTAATTATATATTGTCTTGGGGGTTATTTAAAAAAAAATGCAGACATTTAGCAGACACATTTACATGTGTAAATAATAGTGTGAAAAATAGAAATATTGGTCTCTCTCATTTATCTTATTTTTTTTGAAAAAATGTATATGTGTGACCTATATGCATGTTATCCATGATATGGAGTGTGTCAGTAGTATCTCAAAATGACCAGCTATTACAAAGAGCATAAAGACAAGTAATATGGCTGCAATTAAAACTGTACTAGACAACATACAACTAGAGTTTCGTTATAAGAAAATTGATAACTAGAAAAGCCCTGCACAAAATAATCCCAGAGGTTTGGGGCCCTTACAATATTTGCATTGAGCATTCACCACCATTAATGTGAATATTTTGCCTATACATACTTCCAGCCTGCATCAGGAACACGCCAGCTGCTTCCAAAGTCATTGGATGTTGGTGCAAGCAAACCTTCAGGTGTAAGAAAATCATCTTGTTGGTTCCCATTATATGTGCCACAGAGGCCACACAGTTTTCCTTTAAAGTTCTCATTAACTTTAACAAACAGTTCATGGTCACCATTAAACCTAACTTCAAGACCAAAGTTAGTTTGTAGAACAACAAATGCACCACTTAAACCTATTGAGATGCCAGGTGCTGGGGTAGTAGGCAATGGGACAACAAGTCCATTAATCTAAAAATAAAAGAAACATGAATTTATATTTATAAATATATTAAAGTTTAATTTGTAGACAGAGAGGACCAGCATACATTTTTTGAAGTGTGTCATTTAGACATTTTACCTCCACCACTTTGTTTTTCCCCAGAATGATGTTAAGGTCATTGAAGCTGACTGCAACTGAGTTTATAGCTGTCCAGGTTAAGCTTCCTCTATGCTCATTTCTTGTAGTGATTGAGAAGTACACACTTGTGTTTTCACAGGTCTCCACAACTGTATAATTACAGGATCCTTGGAAATGGTATAACTTGCCATCAAAAGTTATGTAGTGTGGATCACCATAGATATGGCAGATGGAGGTATCAGCAGGGAAACAAGCCTTAATTCCATTTTGTACTTTGCACACTTCATCAGGGGCGCAAGTCTGAGTTGTACAGCTCACATGATTGTTTCCTTGACATGTACACTGACTTTCACAGTCACCCTTCAGGAATATTTCATTTTTCTGCAAAAATAAAATGCAATAATCCATAATATGTTAATACACCTTATTCTACCCAAGTGTAAAAAAAAGTAGATGCTGCAGTAAGCATATTACTAAATAATTGAATACCTTTACAACAGAAATTAACTTGAGAACTGTTATTTTCAAAATAATGCAAGCATACCCTTTACATTTGTCTATTATTTTCTAAGGTTGCAAGTAAAAACTCTGGTGTGATTGATGATTGGTTATTACACATTACCTAATTTTTGCAAAATACACCCTACCCTAATAAATATGCTCATCGTCTTGTAATCAAGAATGTTTAACCACTTAAGCCCCGGACCATTTGGTAGCTAAAGGACCAGAGGTGAATTCAGAATTTTGCACTGCGCTGCTTTAACTGTAAATTGTGCGGACATGCAATGTTGTACCCAAACGAAATTTGTGTCCTTTTCTTCCTACAAATAGAGCTTTCTTTTAATGGTATTTGATTGCCTCTGCGATTTTTATTTTTTGCGATATAAACGGAAAAAGACCGAAAATTTTGAAAAAAAATGATATTTTCTACTTTTTGTTATAAGAAAAATCGAATAAACTCAATTTTAGTCATACATTTAGGCCAAAATGTATTCAGCCACATGTCTTTAGTAAAAAAAATGTCAATAAGCGTATATTTATTGGTTTGCGCAAAAGTTATAGCGTTTACAAACTAGGGTACATTTTCTGGAATTTACACAGCTTTAAATTTATGACTGCCTATCTCATTTCTTGAGGTGCTAAAATGGCAAGGCAGTACAAAACCCCCCCAAATGACCCCATTTTAGAAAGTAGACAACCCAAGGAAATTGCTGAGAGGCATGTTGACTCCATTGAATATTTTTTTTTTGTCCCAAGTGATTAAATAATGACAAAAAAAAAAAAAAAATACAAAAAGTTGTCACTAAATGATATATTGCTCACACATGCCATGGTTATATGTGGAATTGCACCCCAAAATACATTCTGCTGCTTCTCCTGAGTACGGGGATACCACATGTGTGGGACTTTTTAGGAGCCTAGCCACGTACGGGACCCCGGAAACCAAGCACCGCCTTCAGGATTTCTAAGGGCGCAAATTTTTGATTTCACTCCTCACTACCTATCACAGTTTTGAAGGCCATAAAATGCCAAAATAGCACAAACCCCCCCAAATGACCCCATTTTAGAAAGTAGACACCCCAAGGAAATTGTTGAGAGGCCTGTTGAGCCCATTGAATATATTTTTTTTGTCCCAAGTGATTGAATAATGACAAAAAAAAAAAAAATTACAAAAAGTTGTCACTAAATGATATATTGCTCACACATGCCATGGTTATATGTGGAATTGCACCCCAAAATAAATTTTGCTGCTTCTCCTGAGTACGGTGATACCACATGTGTGGGACTTTTTAGGAGCCTAGCCGCGTACGGGACCCCGAAAACCAATCACCGCCTTCAGGATTTCTTGGCACAAATTTTTGATTTGACTCCTCACTACCTATCACAGTTTCGAAGGCCATAAAATGCCAAAATAGCACAAAACCCCCCCAAATGACCCCATTTTGGAAAGTAGACACCCCAAGCTGTTTGCTGAGAGGCATGGTGAGTATTTTACAGCTCTCATTTGTTTTTGAAAATGAAGAAAGAACATTTTTTTTTTTTTCTTTTTTTTTTTTCAATTTTCAAAACTTTGTGACAAAAAGCGAGATCTGCAAAATACTCACAATACCTCTCAGCAAATAGCTTGGGGTGTCTACTTTCCAAAATAGGGTCATTTGGGGGGGTTTTGTGCCATCTGGGCATTCCATGGCCTCCGAAACTGTGATAGGCAGTGAGAAGTGAAATCAAAAATTTACACCCTTAGAAAGCCTGAAGGCGGTGATTGGTTTTTGGGGTCCCGTACGCGGCTAGGCTCCCAAAAAGTCTCACACATGTGGTATCCCCGTACTCAGGAGAAGCAACAGAATGTATTTTGGGGTGTAATTCCACATATGCCCATGGCATGTTTGAGCAATATATCATTTAGTGACAACTTTGTGCAAAAAAAAAAAAAAAAATTGTCTTTTTTCCGCAACTTGTGTCAACATATAAAATATTCCATGGACTCGACATGCCTCTCAGTATATAGCTTGGGGTGTCTACTTTCCAAAATGGGGTCATTTGGGGGGGTTTGAACTGTTCTGGCATTTTATACACAACATTAGGAAGCTTACATCCACTCTTCTAACCACTTGAAGACAAAGCCCTTTTTGACACTTTTTGTTTACATGAAAACATATTTTTTTTTGCAAGAAAATTATGTTGAACCCCCAAACATTATATATATTTTTAAAGCAAAGGCCCTACAGAATAAAATGGTGGGTGTTGCATTTTTTTTTCTACACAGTATTTGCGCAGCAATTTTTCAAACGCATTTTTTGGGGAAAAATACACTTTTTTTAATTTTAATGCACTAAAACACACTATATTGCCCAAATGTTTGATGAAATAAAAAAGATGATCTTAGGCCGAGTACATAGATACCAAACACGACATGCTTTAAAATTTCGCACAAACGCGCATTGGCGACAAACTACATACATTTTTAAAAGCCTTTAAAAGCCTTTACAGGTTACCCCGTTAGATTTACAGAGGAGGTCTACTGCTAAAATTACTGCCCTCGATCTGACCTTCGCGGTGATACCTCACATGCATGGTGCAATTGCTGTTTACATATGACGCCAGACCGACGCTTGCGTTCGCCATTGGGCAAGAGCAGGGCAGGACAGGGGTGCTTTTTTTTTTTTTTTTTTTTTTTATTATTAATTTTGCTTTTTTATTTTATTTTTAAATTGTTCCTTCCATATTTTTTTTTTATCATTTTTATTGTTATCTCAGGGAATGTAAATATCCCCTATGATAGCAATAGGTAGTGACAGGTACTCTTTTTTTGAAAAAACTGGGGTCTAGACCCTAGATCTTTCCTCTGTCCTCAAAGCATCTGACCACACCAAGATCGGTGTGATAAAATGCTTTCCCAATTTCCCAATGGCGTTTTTTATATCCGGGGGGGGGGACATTCCCTCCCACTGCTTGTAAAAGCAGTCCAGAGGCTAATTAGCCACTAGGATTGCTTTTACATGAAAGCCGGCCGCTGGCAGAAAAGAATGATACCAAGATAATACCTAAACCCGCAGGCATCAATCTGGTATAACCAATCAAAGTCCAGCAACATACCAGTACGTTGCTGGTCCTTGTTGGACATGTATTGTAATCTTTTTTTTTCATGCAGCCAGGTGGCTGAATGAAAAAAGAGATTGATCGGTGGGTATGCCCACCATTAGAATACCGCCCTTCATCCACCCACTTCTAATGATGGGCATACATGCACCATTTATATATGCCGAAGCATGGGGGCATCCTCCCGCAAAAAAGTTATGCCGCACACACATGGTCGGACTTTTCCACGGGCAAGCCTCCGTCGGAATTTCGATCGTATGTACGCGGCATTAGGAGCAAAATCACCCCTCCGCCCCTGCTGCCCCAATGCTTCGGCATATTTGCTTTTTTTTTAACTGTGGTGGTGAAATCACCTCCTACAGCACTGGAGTCGCAGGGATCAGGCCTGTCTCTGCGAACGCTGCAGTTATGTGTGTTGTGTTTTGTAAGTGACAGTGATCGATCGATACTGCACTTGGGTGGCCTGGGCTGGACGGAGGGGCAAAACGCAGGTGCTAGCAGGTATCTGGGCTGATCCCGCTAACACTGCGTTTTTGGGAACCCTAAACTGCTGGGGACGCTAGTATAGATCTGATCAGATCAGATATTGATCTGTTCAGATACTATACCACTAAGGGAGGTGTATGCTTCACGCGTGGGTGTTAGCGTTACTGGCACTAACCTGACGCTGCCTGGGGTGTGACGCAGACCCTCTCTGACGCTAAAACCTAATTGATATCACCCGCCGGGCGATCAGGGGGTTAAACCTTTATTGGGTTATATACGGCGGGTGCCCTGACACTATAAAAAGCAAACTAACTAACCAGCGTCACCCGTAACACTTATATGATGATCACTGGTGAAAGGGTTAACTAGGGGCAATTAGGGGGTTAAAACCTTTATTAGATAAAATATGGGGGTACCTGACGCTATAAAAACCTGCGGCGAACCTAAAAAAAATTACTGGCTACCGATCTGCATCACCGACGCTAAGACAGCGATCAGAAAAATGATCGCTTAGCGACAGTGGTGATAGGGGGTGAAAGGGTTACCTGGGGGGCGATCAAGGGGGTTAAACCTTTATTAGATAATTTATGGGGGTACCTGACGCTATAAAAACCTGCGGCGAACCTAAAAATAATTACTGGCTACCGATCTGCATCACCGACGCTAAGACAGCGATCAGAAAAATGATCGCTTAGCGACAGTGGTGATAGGGGGTGAAAGGGTTACCTGGGGGGCGATCAAGGGGGTTAAACCTTTATTAGATAATTTATGGGGGTACCTGACGCTATAAAAACCTGCGGCGAACCTAAAAAAAAAATACTGGCTACTGATCTGAATCACCGACGCTAAGACAGCGATCAGAAAAATGATCGCTTAGCGACAGTGGTGATAGGGGGTGAAAGGGTTACCTGGGGGGCGATCAAGGGGGTTAAACCTTTATTAGATAATTTATGGGGGTACCTGATGCTATAAAAACCTGCAGCGAACCTAAAAAAAATTACTGGCTACCGATCTGCATCACCGACGCTAAGACAGCGATCAGAAAAATTATCGCTTAGCGACAGTGGTAATAGGGGGTGAAAGGGTTACCTGGGGGGGCGATCAAGGGGGTTAAACCTTTATTAGATCATTTATGGGGGTACCTGACGCTATAAAAACCTGCGGCGAACCTAAAAAAAATACTGGCTACCGATCTGCATCACCGACGCTAAGACATCGATCAGAAAAATGATGGCTTAGCGACAGTGGTGATAGGGGGTGAAAGGGTTACCTGGGGGGCGATCAAGGGGGTTAAACCTGTATTAGATAATTTATGGGGGTACCTGACGCTATAAAAACCTGCGGCGAACCTAAAAAAAATTACTGGCTACCGATCTGCATCACCGACGCTAAGACGTTGATCAGAAAAATGATCGCTTAGCGACAGCGGTGCTAGGGGGTGAAAGGGTTATCTGGGGGGTGATTAAGGGGTTAAATCTTTATTAGGGGGGGTTAGGGGGCTACACTGGACCTAAAACTAAATGTAGTGACACTTTTACAGTCACAAATGTCACTGATTGCAGTGATCAGTAAATAAATGGTCACTGCAATCAGTGACACTGTGACTGGGGGCTGGGGGGTGATCTGGGGGGGCCTGGGGGGCGATTTATGTGCCTATGTGTGCTGGTGTTAGTGTAGTGTTTGTGCACTGACCTGTGTGTCTTCTCTTGTACGGCACTCGGTATATGTGAGCGCCGCACAGGAGATGACATCACTTCCTCCTGCTTTCTCTGTCTGTGTGTACATTCGACAGACAGAGGGGGCATTTCTATTCGCCGGGAGCGATCGCGGGGGGTGGCCGGAATCGAACGGCCGTCCCCTCATGTCGGATCGCTCCCCAACGAATTCCGACCGTTCACTGTATAGAAGGGGGGTCCGATCGGACCCCCCAACTGTACAAAGGCAATCACGTATGCTCTACGTGATTGTGCCTGTCGGTGCCATTGTGCCGACGTATATATACAGTGAGCGGTCGTTAAGTGGTTAATACTCTTCTACTGTTCAAATACCGATATACCATGTACATTTTAAATTGCTATATCATTAAAGTGGATGTAAACCTGATTCATGAAATTTAAGCTGGGCACATATATCTGCAATGTTTTCTTATCTCTCTTCAAATCTTTAAGTCCTGTGGCTTTTTCCTGCTCCATTCTTCTGTTATCAGCATGATAACTTCTGACAAGTTCTCTGTCAATTGTGTTAAAACCAGGCTGAATTTTGTGTCAGGGTGGGTGCTATAAATAGATTAGCAGAGCGCTGGTCTATTCACAGCACAGCTCTGCACGTCTCTGCCTATGTGGAGTGGGGGTGTGTGTCTTTCCTCCAATCAGCTGTCTCACAGTGTATGGCAAGAATCCACACACACAGGTGAATCAGAAAGAGAACATTCTAACAGGACGTGCACTTTCTAAACAGTATATAAAGCTGAAGACATCAGATATACATGTAAAACTTATATAGGAGGATTTGTTTAATCTCTGTGTATCATCTGAAGCTGTTCACTTTACTGGGTATATGTGAGGGTTTACATCCACTTTAACTGTCAATATCCGAGAAATGGCACAGCACTGACCTACATAGGCATATACATTTTACATTTGCAATAGTGTATTCGGATAATACAAATTGTTTAGAATGATCACCAAATTAAAAAAAATGACATCAAAAGAGAACATCACTTACCTGATAATATTTGCCATTATAAAAGCATCCACATTCACTGACAGGAACACAAGTGTTTCCACTGGGCACAAAGCCATTATCACATTCACAAGCATCAGTGCAAGGCTTATTGCAGTTATTTGGAGCATTCTGGTCCAGGCATGTGGCTGGGCAAGCACTAGCACATGGATTGTAGTGACTATTGGCAGGACATGGAATGGCTGAAAAAGGGAACAAAATCCATTTAGTATCATAGTTAATAAAGTGAATGGAAATGCATCTTTATAAATTGTACACCGAGATACATTTTAGTTTTAATCTTAACTAAATATATGTGTGGTTTAACATATAACTTTTTACACAATTTTATATGGTATAATGCTTGAAAACTCCTCAAAGTATTAAGCTTTTTTTTTTTTGAAAAGCTAAAGAACACTTACGGCAGAAAGTAGAGTTTCTCCAGGCAATGGTGACTCCTGCTCTTTGACAGGCATCAGCATAAGCTTCCAATGCTTTACATAATGTGCTGTCACCAAGAGCACACAGATCATATATACAGCTGTCCAGGAAGCGGTCTGGGTTGATCACTGAATGACAAGCTGTAAAAGGACCTTCTTTACTGTTTAACAAGCCGCAGAACTGATTGCCTGAGTAGAGTTCCTCTGTCTCTGGAGGACATGGTGGTGGGGGTGTAGGAGGAATTGTGTTACATAACGGATCATCCACCTGCCAGCTGTCTCCCAGTTGATTGGTGTTCTGGGCTAACTCTCCATTGGGCATCAAATAATCATCACGTTGGATGCCATTTAAGTTGCCACACATTCCACAGGTTTGATTGAAATATGTAGTTGGGACTTTAACATCCACTGTATGGTCAGTGTCATAAGACACAGTGAGAAGGAAATCAGTCTCCAGAATAACATATCGACCACTTTGTTTCACTGTCAGAGATCCATTTGCTAAGATGACTGGAAGATTTGTCCAGATACCATCCACCTCAAAATGAACAATATTTGTTAGATCTTAAGCAACAATGGATTCTTTTAATATTATGAAAGATTACAGAATGATCTAAGAAACTTACCAAAACACGACTTGGCTCATCTCTAACTATGGTTATTTTATGATCATAAACTTCAACGAAAACTTTCTGTATCCATGACACTGTTGGATTCCCATATCGATGCTCATTCTTTCCTTCAATGTTGAAATATGGCAGAGATGTGACATTGGTGCAAAGCTTTGAGAGAGTATAGGTACAAATTCCCATAAAATGATGAGTTTCCTTATCAAATGTGTTGTAATGAGGATCTCCATATATAACACAGTTACCAAATGTCAGATCATAGCAGCCAGGAACTCCATCTTTTATGCCACAGTATTTTCCAGGTGGACATGAAGCAGAATTGCACACTAAACTACCACCAATAGAGGGACATCTGCATTTAGTGGAGCAGGTATCATCAGTCCAGAACTCTGAGTATACAGGGTAATGTTTATCATCTTCCCAGCATCCACATTGACTACTTGGCACACACTTGTTATCATAAAGGACATATCCCAGGTCACAAACACACCCTTCTGTGCAAGGAAGATTGCAGGTGGATGGTGATCCTGGATTGGCGCAAGTAGCTGGGCAAGCTGTTCCACATTGCTCATAGTGACTGTTTGGAGGGCAATCCAAAGCTGTAAAATATAACATAGTAAATTTAGTTCTAATACCCAAAATATATCAAAGCAAGGGTGTATATTAAAGGCCTCCAATACACCACTCAGCGCCAGAGACTGATTACTTTGCTAATCTGAACAATAAGTATAATAACACAAGGATCAATTAAATCAAAGATAATGACCAACAAAAGAGTTCCTTAGTAATAAAACAGAGAAAACTTTATCTAAGCAGCTGTTTAAATTTAAAACGTAATAAAAAGTAGTATATCAAACATAAAAACAGTGGTAGTCCGTGTCAGTAATATACTAAAACAGTGCTGATGTTGGTAGGAATAAGGTGGCCAACCCCACCAGAAAAGTGAATAACAGTTTTTGGCAGATATTAAAGTGCAGAGTGTCCAACAGTGTCCATAGATGATGTTGGATAGAAACAGCGTGCACCTTCACCGAAAAATCCAGGTCCACCCAGTGAGAACACACTCCCCCTTAGGGGTTTAAACTCACCAGAGCCAGAACAAAATCAAGCCTTGAAATAGGGAGGATAAGTCAGAACCATATGTAAGCTGCACTCAGCATCAGCCAGGGGGATGGCAAATCAGTGGAGGCTCCCGAAAATGGTAAATAAATAGAAGAAAGCCAATAGCGTAATTCCGTTTAATAAAATAAAGCCCCCCCACATCACATCACCCTTCATACATTAAACGTACCTAGATAAATAACAAATGAGCATAAATAAATGCACTTCACCGTCTCCGCCGGAGATGGAAGCCGCTCGTCCCACAAGCTTGTAAACAGGAAATCTCGGTTGAAGTCAGGATATGACGAAACGCGTCAGGGCGTGACCTAGACAACGCAACGGAAGTGATATATGCACTCCACTGTAGCCGAACCCGTAAGTAGGAAATTTCCTGTTTACAAGCTTGTGGGGCGAGCGGCTTCCATCTCCGGCTGAGACGTTGAAGTCCATTTATTTATGCTCATTTGTTATTTATCTATGTACGTTTAATGTTTGAAGGGTGATGTGATGTGGGGGGCTTTATTTTATTAAACGGAATTACGCTATTGGCTTTCTTCTGTTTATTTACCATTTTTGGGAGCCTCCACTGATTTGCCTTACCCCTGGCTGATGCTGAGTGCAGCTTACATATGGTTCTGACTTATCCTCCCTATATCAAGGCTTGATTTTGTTCTGGCTCTGGTGAGTTTAAACCCCTGAGGGGGAGTGTGTTCTCACTGGGTGGACCTGGATTTTTTGGTGAAGTTTCTATCCAAGATCATCTATGGACACTGTTGGACACTCTGCACTTTAATATCTGCCAAAAAACTGTTATTCACTTTTGTGGTGGTGTTGGCCACCTTATTCCTACCCACTAGCGTTGCTAGCCAGGTGCGGGGGGGGCGGGCCGCACCCGGGTGACACCCACCAGAGGGGTGACACCCATGGGTAGCGCAGCGGCACCACACTGACATTGCCCACCCGCCCGCTGCCCTGTGCCTTAGGCTCACGCTGCGGCTGTGTCCCTCAGTGGAGCGGAAGGAAGCCACCGCCCCCTCTGCCTCCTCTCTGTTTACATCCACAGAGGAGGAGGAGGAGCCCGTGCTCGAGAGACACACCGCTGTGTGTATCTGCCGCTCTGTTCTGAGGTCTGTAAGGTAAGGGGGGCATCTTTACTGATGGAGGGGGGTGTCTGTACTGCTGGGGTCTGCACAAGGGGGAGTTTGCACCGGGGGGGGCTGTAACTGAGGGGGTGTCTGTACTGAGGGGGGTCTGGTACTGAGAGGGGTCTGGTACTGAGGGGATTGTCTGCACTGAGGGGGGTCTGGTACTGAGGGGGTGTCTGTTACTGAGGGGGTGTCTGTTACTGAGGGGGGTGTCTGTACTGAGGGGGGTCTGGTACTGAGGGGGTGTCTGGTACTGAGGGGGTGTCTGTAACTGAGGGGGGTGTCTGCAACTGAGGGGGGTGTCTGTAACTGAGGGGGTCTGCACTGAGGTGGGGGTGTCTGTACTGAGGGGGAGGTTCATACTGAGGGAGGCGGGTCTATATTGATGGCGGGGAGTCTGTACTTAGTGGAGCGGGTTTGTACTGAGGGAGGGGATCTATACTGTGGGAGTGGGGTCTGTAGTTAGTGGAGGGGGGTCTGCACTGAGGGGGGACTATAGTTGTTGGGGAGTGACACCATTTTTTTTAGCACCTGGTGACACCAACCCTAGTGACCCCACTGTTCCTACCAACATCAGCGCGGTTTCAGTATATTACTGACACGGACTACCACTGTTTTTATGTTTGATATACTACTTTTTAATACCCAAAAAATGCTTAGTCTTACAGAGATATTTATTAAGAGTAAATAACCACAAGTGGAATTTTGTTGAATATATAGCAGTAGAAAAGACAGCAACCCATTAATATAAATCAGATATTTTATACTGAACAGTTAAAGTACTGCTACATATTATAAACAGAAACACAAACCTCCGCACAAAAAAATAAATGTAATACACCTAGATAGAAAGTTTTAAGGTGACAATGCTTAACAGACGGAGCAGATTCAAATGAAGATAAACAGCCCAATAAAAGAATAAGGACGTTGAAAACATTATAACAACTAAGCTAAGCAATACACTTGGGAGACAACAAAATGATAGCGCTAAAATCATTTTCTTTAAAACTGTAATTTCCAGAGATACTACCACATTTACACTTACGACAAAAGGTTGCGTTTCTCCACGGCAGCACTACGGCTCCTGCCTCCTGACAGGCGTCTGCGTAGGCCTGAAGATGATTGCACAGGATGTCAGGGTCTAGATGGAGCTCACACATGTCAGTGAAACAGTTAAGATAGTACTTTTGGCGATCCACAGTGGTGTGGCAATGCTGGAAAACACCATCAAAAGATAGCATCTTGGCACACGAGTCTTCACTTTCAATTATATCTATTTCTTCTTTTGTGCAAATAGGATCAACTTTAATGGCTGCTGCACAGCTGGAATGCCAAAGAGTTTGTTATTTGCAATGTATAAATCTTTGAGCAGTATTACTCTCTTAAAAAACAAAAATTTGATTAGTTATAAGTGCCATATATTTTTTTGTTCCAGGCTCTGGTCTCCCTTTCATACTGCTTGACAGAATGTTGTAAAGAAGTTTTTGACAAAATAGTCTAATTTTGATTTTTAATAATGTGTTCTGTTTTAAAGGGGACTAAGTAAATGTAGCACTTTGTCCCACCTTCCTACATGCTGCCTGAGACTTCACAAAAAAGAAAAAAAAAAAACTCTAAACCAATTTCAATAACTGGAACCCTCAGTAGAAAGAGACTAAATGCCAAATCTTTATCAATTATTACTGTTACTAGGCTAACACAGGAAAATATTCACGCAAAAATAATAAAGCAATATTAAAGTCTTGTTTTTTTTTTCTTTAAAATAACAAACACTTTACACTTCCCTGCTCTGTGCAATGGTTTTGCACAGAGCAGCCCTGATATCTTTTTTTAGGGTCCCACGTCGGCGCTCCTGATCCCTACCTTCTGCCGGGTGCCCCCACAGCAAGCAGCTTTCTTTGGGGGCACCCAAGCAGGTGCGCTCCTGAGCCGTGGCTCTGTGTGTCCATTCACACATGGAGCCGCGGCTTGGGCCTGCCCCCTCTGTCTCCTGATTAGCTCACTGACTGCGATTGACAGCAGCGGGAGACAGTGGCTCCTACTGCTGCCAAAAGCCAATAAGTGTGAGTCCCAGTGAACCAAGGCTCTCGTGGACATCGCTGGATTGAGAGGGGGCTCAGGTAAGTATTAGGGGGGATGCTGCACACAGAAGGTTTTTTACCTTCATGCATAGAATGAAGAGTGCATGAATGCATGAAGGTAAAAAAACCTTGTGCCTTTACAACCACTTTAAGAAGAAAAAAAGTTTTTAAACTCAAAAGCAACCAGCAGTTTTATAACAAACCAATTTTGTGCATGGTAAAACCCAAATATAGAAGTATACCTAATCCCATAAAAGGCCTTATATCAAGGATCACAAAAGTGCTGAAAACACTCTGTTCTCTGTCCTTGTGTATTGACCAAATTGTTATTTCCCAATTTTGATAGAGTAGACAATTATTAGGATTTTTTATTACTGTCTAAAAACCTGCTAAGTAGATTCATCCTCTCTATTAGCCCTGGTGACCATTGTCACTAATAATAAAAGTGATGGGAAATCCAAACTTTTACCTTGCTCTGTCACAAAACAAGAGGTAAGGGAAAATCTACCGGAGACACCTGTTCCAGTGACAATGGTCTTAAGCCTCGTACACACGGTCGGACTGTTGGTCCAACTTGCTTAAAACGAAGTTTGTTGGGCAAAAGTCTGACCGTGTGTACGGGGCTTAAGAGGGGCACTCCTCTCAATTTGTAGAACCTTCCTCTCAGGAAGTGAAGGGGAAAGGAATTGTCCTACTTCCCTACTCTATCCAAAATGTTCAAAAAAATATTGGCTATACAATCACTTTAGGGATGAATTATTCAATGTTGCCTGCAGCTACAGAACACAACGAGGGCCTACTTGAAATCAAATTTCCTAAGAGTGTGTAAATATTTGAATGTCTATAGCATGGCCACAGTTTTATTACAAGATTTATTTTTTCTATATGAATTTTCACCTGAACTCTGTTTTGCCTATATTTTAATACAAGAGTGCCCTTTTCTCTTCATTGCTCTTTTACGCCAGTGGTAGGAATACCAGTGTTGCGTGGTTATTCTGGTACAGCAATCTGCCCATGCCAATATAATAGAAACTGATTTGAGTACCTTGGGGTAGAAAGGCTTGTGCTACATAATCTAAAATATATTTTTTTGCTTCTGATTAAGAATGTAAGGTTCCAAATTTCTAACTTTGCTACTATTGTTAATCCTGTTAATAAAGAAACCAATTGGTCTGTACAAAATACAATAAAAATGCATCATGCCCCTTCTGTGTAGAAGCATACCAATATGTATTCCGAGGCTAATAGCCTGAAGGGCATAGAGGGTTGGGCACTGCCAAGGAGGACATGTACGGTACCAGTGCAGAAAATATAACAAAAATAAAAAAAATACCATACAGCTGGAAGAGGATCTTTTCATTCAACTTTGAGTGCATAAAATATATAAATCCTTTATATAAAATGCTCAGGGAATGCCTTAAAGTCTCAGTGACAGGGTACACTGGAAGCACAAAAGATAAAGGTGTCTTTAGAATGTTGTTCTTACCTTGTATCATTGGTCACTTGCCAGCTGTTGCCATAGCTTGATGAATCGGTCTCTTGCCCTCCATCAGGATTGAGGTTATCATCACTCCTATTTCCATTATAATTGCCACATACTCCACAGACTTTGTTTTCAAAGATTTTGGAAAGAGTCACTTCAACTCTGTGATCTCCATCATATTTGACTCGTAGTCCAAAAGCAGCTGTTACTTGAACATATTGACCACTCAGTCCAATATAAACATCTGGAGATAAGCTCACTGGAAGCTGTTGTACCAGTTCATCCACCTAACACATAACACAATATAAAAAAAAAAATGCTCAGTGACTTAAAATAAAAAAATACAGCAGGAACGATTGCTATACAAGTCATATTGTAATTGAATGTTATTAAACATGACCTTTCCTTTTTCAAACTGTAGCTACAGTATGTCATTTTCTGTAAAATGCAATGCAATATGGCTACCTGGAGATGCTCTGTACACAGATGGTATACAGAACGTCCCCCAGAAATGTAATTTCCTGCTTGTGTGATTGGCTTACTGATTCTCCTAGATGTCTGCACTAAAATACTAATCAGATTTTGAGTATCCCCTGCAACAAAAATGTCAGGGAAATCACATCTAAAGAGATGCAGACCCTGCCACTTACCTCAATAGAACCCTGCAAATGCAGCAGATGCTCGATAATTATAAAATCACTCCCAGTCACACTCATTTTGAACATAAACTGAGACCAACAAACAGTTATTTCTTTAGAATAACAAATGGTAGGAATCTGCAACAATGTTTGTGTTGTTTTTCTCAACAAAAGTGGAGTTACTCTTTAGGCCTCATGCCCACGGACGTTTTTACAGCCGCGTTTTTGAGCGTTTTTTACAGTTTAAAAACGCCTGTCCATGTTAGTCTATAGCTTCATGCCCACCTAGACGTTTTTGAGCTGCAAATAGCATAGGCAGTTTTAAGCTGTTAAAAAATGCTAAAAAAGCGCGCGAAAACGCGCAAAAACGCAGCGATCGCGTTTTTGAGCTCCGGCATTTTTTGTTTGTTTTTTTTCGAAATAAAAGGTCAAAAAATGTATACAATAACATAGAGAGGCATTTTTAAGCTGTAAAAAACGCGGCTGTAAAAACATCCGTGGGCATGAGGCCTTAACATTCAGAATAAAAAATTAGTATTGTTTACATATTTTTAAAAAATTCTAAATAATTTTATTGTAAACATTCTTTAGGCTCTTAGAGTGGTGGGAGTGCCACACCAATGGTTGTAGAGTCCAGAATTTTTTTTATGTTAATTCTTTATTAGGCTGTTACAGCAAACTTGTTACAGGGGTTGAAGCAACCCCCCTTCAGTGGGGTATTAAATGCTGTATAAAGCTTGATGGATTAAGAACTTGGAGGGTATGGGAAATATTATGCCTGTTAGCTAGACTAACATAATTGCTGTATGTCTTAAAGCAGAATTATAGACAATGGATTGACAGGGTTTGGTTTGAGTTGGAGTAGTTGAATCCTGCTTAAAATCTGCGACCCAGAATTTAGCAATGTACCCAACTGAACTCTATAGAAGGCAAATCTTTTTCATTTGTTGTAGTTACTTTCAATGCTAAACATTTAAAGGCCAAGGAGAGCTGGGCATTGCCGTAGAGGACATGTACAAATGCAAAAATAATAATAATAAAAATAATAAAAATACCATACAGAGGGAATAGGGACTTTTTGTATTTGACTTTGAGGGTATTATTGAAAATATGCAAATTCCTTAAATAGCGTACTTGGAGAATGCCTTAAAGTGACAGTGTAAATTGGCAGAACAGATTTTTTTTTTTTTTTTACAATGAGCTTGGCTTACATACAGCAGCACCCCAATATAATTCATGAAGTTTAGAATTTTGTAAAAAAAATGAAAAGTAGGGAAATAGGTGTGGGGTTCACTTTAATATTATAACCAGGCCCATATCAAGGAATCCGGGAAAGAAAGGGCAGTAGCCTTACACCCCTCTTCCTTTACCAGGCCACATGCCTTTCAACATTAGGGGTACCTTGCAAGAGACAAGGGCCTCTTCCCTACTTCCAGTGCTCCAAGAAAAAAGTGGGGAAATGGGAAGGGGGGATCTATTGTGGCGTCCAGATATTGGTCCCCCCTTCCATGGGAATGAGTACATTAGTAACCCTAACCCATCCCCACAAATAAAATAAAATAAATTAACACATCATCTGAAAATGTAATTTCACTGAAATAAAACACAGATATAAATACATAAAAACATTTTTTTGGACATCTTTACATTGATGTCCAAAATAAAATCCACTTCAACCACATTGTAATTTATATCAATCACAGTGTTCAGCGATGTAATCCTTTTTCACAATGATCCATCACCTGCCAATGTTTACATGCAGTCTAAGTGGCAGGTTCCTCAATTGTACTAATGTAAACAGGCAGCCAGGAATCTTGGGTGATGTCATTGATTAAATTTGGTCATTGGAAGAATTTTAAGTAGCAATGTTAGGCCTAAATTTGCCAGAGACAAAGGGCACTGGTAGGGATTTTGCTACAACAGTTAAATTACTGCAGAGAATACAATAGTGTAAAACAGAAATGTAAAACTGTCCAGCAGCAGGACTGTTTTGACCACAGTTAATAGACCTAACTGGTGTATGCCTAACATTTATTTTAAGTGTGGAGATGAGTGATGCATTTTGATTTAACATAAGGTAGTTTCGGTGGACACTATTCTTGCATTTAGTTTAATTTTTCTTTCACACAATGCAGCAGCATGCTGCAAATAAAATGGTCAAGAGCGTGTGAATGCTTTGAGGACCCCACAATTGAATGAAAATTAAAAAGGCCCTATCAACATAAAATAAAAATCAAGAAACCCCCAAAAGAAAACTCCAAAATACCACCCATGAAACAAAAGACCACTTTTTTTTTAACAACTTATTTAGATCTACATGAAGAACGACTCGTTATTTCCATTTTTAATAAGCATATAAAAGCAAATACAAAGAAAAAAACACAAACCGTTGATAAATAACTAGCAACCAAGCCGATTTGTGTGTAGAGTGGTTATTGGAGGGGGAAGTAAGGAAGGAACAGTAAAAAAAAAAAAAAAGGAGGAGAAAAGAATAGGGGTAAGTTTAAGTTATTAATTGTTCATCTAAATCAGATGACCTACAGTAGCTTCAAGGATCTTGTAGAGAAAAAATATTACAAACGATTTGGCCACATTGGTTTACCAGGATTGTGAACCTAATCCCGCGTACACACGACCGTTTTTAATGTCATTGAAAAAAACAAAGTTTTTCTCGACGTGATTCTTCTCAAGCCTGCCTTGCCTACACACGATCAGGAAAAAAAAATGCTCGAGCAAAGCGTGGTGACGTACGAAATGTACATCGGCACTATAAAGGGGAAGTTCCATTCGGATGGCGCCACCCTTTGGGCTGCTTTTGCTGATCCTTGTGTTAGTAAAGTTTGATGAGAGACGATTCGCGCTTTTCAGCCTAGTGCTCTTCAGTCCGTTACAGCGTGACGAATGTGCTATCTACATTATGAACGCTAGTTTTACCAGAACGAGCGCTCCCTTCTCATCACTTGCTTCTGAGCATGCGTGTTTTTTTCACGTCGTTAAAGCCTACACACACGGTCGTTTTTCATAACGAGAAAAACGACGACGTGAAAAACGACGAGAAGAATTTGAGCATGTTCCGAATTTTTAATGGCCATTTTTCTCGTCGTGAAAAATGCTCTGGAGCCCACACACAATCATTTTTAATGACCAAATTAAAAAATTTCATTTTTCTCGTCATGAAAAACGGTCGTGTGTACGCGGCATAAGACTTGCTCGGTTCACCTTGAATGCATGGTAGACTCTCAATCAAAAGCTCATCCTTGATAGGCAAGCAGATAAATAAATGGTTGAAATACATATGTGTGAACTGTGTTATCCGCCAAGATGTACAGCTACCCTAACAACTGCAATGCAGCTAAGCCAGGTCCCTGACCGTACATTTTCATAGTACACTTTAGCAACATGGCTTGGTTAAAGACCTGCTACTTTGAAAATGCCTCACATTTGATTGACAAAGGCTATGAAGAAAGATGTGGATGCTCAACTTACCTTTACAAGCTTTTGTTTTTGCAGACTTATTTTGTAACTGTGAACATATACTGTGACTTCTTTCACATATGACACACGTGTGTTTCCACCTCTGTATTCATGTCCGACTTCCACATTGAAATATGGCAACCCACTGTTGACCTCACACAGTTTTGTAAATGTGTAAGTACAATTCCCCATGAATGTATGGGGTTGGTTATCAAATGTAACATAATGTGGGTCACCGTATCCACTGCAAGATCCTCCTGCATAAAAAAAAAAAAGTATGTGGTAAATACTGTACTGTATATGTTAAAGAAGAAGGGATTTGCCCTACACGTGATGATTGAAACAAACACAAGGTCCTTTTAAAGGCTTGGGAACTGTCCACTTAGCACAGTGAAAAAAGTGAAGCTGTATCCATTTAAATTAGGCATGTCCAAAGTCCGGCCCGCGGGCCGGTTTTATACGACCCCACTTGCAATTTGTTTTTGTCACTTTTGTGGCCCCCCAAGCTCCGCACAGGGTAAGGATGAGCTTGGTTTAAAAAAAATATATATATATATATATATATATATATATATATATATTCTCTAATCCCTGAGCGCCTCTCACTGATAAGCTGGGCGTGTTGTTGGGTGTTGCTGGGGCATGTTCCAAAGCCCATTGGGAAGCGCGCATCGCCAATAACAGACACTGAGTCATTTCCCGGTCCACAGCTGCAGAGCTCTGTGTCTCAGTGCCTGTGATTGGCTACGACGCTGCATGCTGTCAGCGTCCTAGCAGGCTCGCCAGAGGTCATCGAGGATTTCTCAGGGGATAAGATAAGTTTACTACTGTAACAGATATAAAGCGCATATTTCAATATATATATAAGAATTTAAAAAAAGGAGCTCATCCTTGCCCTGATCAGAGCTTGGGGGCCACAGAAGAGATAAGGGCAAATTACAAGTGGGGGCCAGAGAGAATATAAAAAAAAATGGTCGGCCCTCACGCACGTTCACTTTATCAAATCTGGCCCTCTTTCAAAAAAGTTTGGACACCCCTGATTTAAATGAATCAAACATATGCAAACATTCTGGTATCGATTTCTCTTGCACATGAAGGAAATTCACTGGTTCATCTTATTTACAAACATTCATTTTGCGGTTTGAACATACACTTTGAAAAGAGAATCATCTCTTCTCCTTTAGTAAATCAATTTCCATGTCTTAAAGCAAAATGATGGAACTGTAATAATGATATAACTACTTTTTTATTTCAATTTAATTACATCAGAACATTAGAACAATAAAGAAAAGAGGAAAAAATTACCTGATATATCAGGAGGAGATGTTGGGATTGTAGAGGGTAGAGAGCTTGGATTTATTGTTGAAGGAGGAGACTCAGTTGTTATATCTATACAAAAAAATTATTTGATTTTAATGTAAAAAAAAGTCCATATCAAAGTAAAATTGCCTTAGAATAATGTAAAAGAAAACAAATTTTCACTAGCATTTGCTTTTTGAATTGCGTGATAAATATGAAAGATCTGTGTCAATTACAATACAGTACAGAGGGGTACAAATATGTTATAATTGTAAGTTTGAAGGGTCAGTTCACAACACATGCAGCCCAGTGCGTTTTTTTTTCTGCATCATAAAAGCATGGAAAGTAAGTTATATGGTTTCCAATGGCATATTTCAAACCAGTGTGGTCAGTTCCAGGGCGTTCCAGTTCCAGAAAAAAAGTAGAACATGCTGCATTTTTCCTGCACTGGACTGTACGGGAACATGATAAAACGCATCATAAATGCTCCGGAATGCACTGGAAAGCATGAAAAATGCATGAAAAATGCACCAGATCCCAGTACAGTGAAAAAAAACAAGAAATCATTTGGAATGCATCCGGAAATGCATAGAAAATGCACCGGTACACGTAAAAAATGCATTAAAAACGTGCAAGCAGAAATGCATCTGGAGTGCATTTTTGTGGTGTGAATCGGCCCAAAATCACTATAAGGACTAGTTTACTCCACAAAAACGCACTCCAGATCCATTCCGGATGCGTTTTTGCATGTGCAGTTTTAACGTGTTTTTTAAGTATTCCGGTGTGTTTTTGATGTGATTTTGGATGCATTCCAGGTGCTTATTTTCTTCTTTAACCCTGTTTATTTCCACTGTACTGGGGTCTAGTGCATTGTTTATGTGCATTTGATGCGTTCCAGTGCATTCCGGTGCATTTTTGATGCATTTTACTGTGTTTCAGTACAGGAAAAATGCAGCATATTCTACTTTTTTCTGGAACTGACCGCACTGGTGTGAGCTATGCCATTGGAAACATTTATAACCTACTTTGCATGAATTTTCAATGCAGAAAAAAAAAATTGCACTGGACTGCATGTGGTGTGAACTGGCCCTTAAGGATTTCCTTTTATCACATTTTCTAGTTAAATGGAAGTAGTACATGTTGAAAGAAAAGTCACTTTACTACAGACCATCTGTTTAAATGCTAACTGGTAGTTTATGAAACAGTAAATTCATACCACATGGTCCATTCTTCACTCCAATGTTATCTATTGCTATATCTCCATATTCTGTTAGCCCTCGGATAGCTTCAAAAATGACCTGTTAGTTAGAAGAACAGAAAAAAAATGTCAGGGAGAGACATGAATACTGTCAAAGAAACAGTCAAGCCGTGTACACACGATAGGTTTTACCAATAAAAACAGTCCGATGGACCGTTTTCATCGGACAAACCGATCGTGTATGGGCCCCATCGGTCTTTTTTCCATCGGTGTTTAAAAATAGAACATGTTTAAAATTTATTTGATGGTTAAAAAACCGATAGCAAATTAATATCTTCTGTGGGGAACTCCATCGGATAAAAAACCCACGCATGCTCAGAATCAAGTCGACGCATGCTCAGAAGCATTGAACTTAATTTTTCTCGGCTTATCGGAGTGTTTTACGTCACCGCGTTTGAAACGGTCGGTTTTTTGACTAATGATGTGTGGGCAAGACTGATGGAAGACAGTTTCATTGGATTTCTGATGGAAAAAACCATTGGATTAGAATCCATAGGATATCCGATCATGTGTACAGGGCTTTAGAAATATGTTAGCTGCCTTTGCTGATACTTTCTGAAAATGCTAGTTGCTTGATATCATGATAATGTTAAGCCTTTAATACTTTCTGATTCACTGATCAGTTGAAGTATAGAGATAGGTAATTCTAATTTGTATATCTGTTGCATGTTTTCTGAGACTAGAATCACTGAAGCAAAACTTAGCCAGGTGACTAGCATTTTCAGGAGACCAGCAGTGGAAGGCCCCATCTTTCTTTTGTAACATGTTTGCTTTTTTTCCCCAGTATGGCGTGGGTACTCTACCATGCACATTCATGTTCGAACTCTAACTCAAATTATAATTGATATTAGAATATGCTGTAACTGTCTACATGTTTAACCACTTCAGCCCCGGAAGAATTGGCTGCTCAATGACCGGGCAATTTTTTTGCAATACGGCACTGCGTCGATTTAACTGACAATTGCGCGGTCGTGCGACGCTGTACCCAAACAAAATTAACGTCCTTTTTTTCCCTCAAATAGAGCTTACTTTTGGTGATAAACAAAAAAAGAATGACAATTTTGAAAAAAACACAATATTTTGTACTTTTTGCTATAATAAATATACCCAATTTTTTTTTTAAAAAAGCAAATTTTTTTCCTCAGTTTCTACATATTTTTGGTAATAAAAATCGCAAAAAGCATATATTGATTGGTTTGCGCAAAAGTTATAGCATCTACAAAATAGGGGATAGATTTATGGAATTTTTATTATTATTATTTTTACTAGTAATGGCGGCGATCTGCGATTTTTATCAGGACTGCGACGTTATGGCGGACATATCCGACACTTTTGACACATTTTTGAGACCAATGGCATTAATACAGCAATCAGTGCTATAAAAATGAACTGATTACCGTGTAAATGTCACTGGCAGGGAAGGGGTTAATACTAGGGGCGATCAAGGGGTTAACTGTGTTCCCTATGTGTGTGTTCTAGCTGTGGGGGATGGGACTGACTATAGGAGATGAGAGATTGTGGTTCCCAGCTCGTAGGAACTCACAATCTCTCACTTCTCTCCTCACAGAACTGGTCTGTGTGTTTACACACACACATCCCTGTTCTGCCTCTCGTGCCCGCGATCGCTCGTGGCCGGCGGTCATCACGACCACCGGTCACGAGCATCGGAACCTCCGCTGTGCCTCACGTGCGCGCACCTGCTAACCCGCTTAAAGGGAACGACGAACATCCAAGACGGTTCGTGGGATTGCGCCAACCTGCCGCAGTATAATGTTGGGGGTTGGTAGGCAAGCGGTTAAATAACCACTAAAAAAATCTGCAGAATGGATGTAATTCTCAGGTAATACAGTATAATAGATTATAAATAATAATCAACACAGCAATTATCATTTAGGTATGATAGACTCATATTAGTGGCCTTTGGCCGTGACGTCACTAGAGGGTGCTATGTCCTACTTCGAAGACCGAAACTTTTGAAAAAAACTCTCTTATTTTTGGTTATAAAACATCAAATAAAAATGCCAGGGAAGTACAACACCTCCAGGTAAACTCATTTTGTGCCACAATTTTTGGAAAATGAAGTAACATGCTGATATTGAGGTGGTTAAAACATGGAGCTTGTAACAGTACACTACATACAGCACATTGTTAATGTACAGGACATACACAGGGAACGAAAGAGATGAAGGGGTTGATATACAGGTCATACACAGTAGAAGATGTGTAGAAGAGGAGAGGAGACACATAGAGGATCAGATGTCTAGGAGAGGAGAGGGCATGAAAGGGTTACAAAAATAATCTCACAGCCAGGGGCGTACCTAGAGCATTTGGCACCCGGGGCGGATCCTATATCTGGCACCCCCCCACCTTAAAATGTAAAAACACCCCACTGTGCCCCCTGCATACCTCTGCATCCTTCAATATCTTTTTGTCACTACTGTGTACCCCCTCTCCACAACTGCACCTCTGGACCCCTTTACATTACACTGCACCCTGCACCTCTGGACCCCTTTACATTACACTGCACCCTGCACCTCTGGACCCCTTTACATTACACAGTCCTGGTACCGTTGGACCCCTTTACATTACGCAGCACTCTGGACCACTTTACATTACACTGCACCTTTGGACCCCTTTACATTACACTGCACCCTGCACCTCTGTACCCCTTTACATTTCACAACCCTTGTACCTCTGGACCCCTTTACATTACACTGCACCCTGCACCTCTGGACCCCTTCACGTTACACAGCCCTTGTACCTCTGGACCCCTTAAATTACACTGCACCCTGCACCTCTGGACCCCTTCACATTACACAGCCCTTGTACCTCTGGACCCCTTTACATTACACTTCACCCTGCACCTCTGGACCCCTTTACATTACACAGCCCTTGTACCTCTGCACCCCTTTACATTACACAGCACCCTGCACCCCTTTACATTACACAGCCCTTGTAACTCTGGACCCCTTTACATTACACAGCCCTTGCACCTCTGGACCCCCTTACATTACACAGCACCCTGCACCTCTAGACCCCTTTACAATACACAGCCCCCCACAGCTCTGGACCCCTTTACATTACACAGTACCCTGCACCTCTAGATGCCTGTATATTACACAGACACCCCCCTCAACAGTTGTGGACCCCCTGCATGTTACACAGACCCCCCTACAGTGCAGACCCCCCTACAGTGCAGACCCCCGCTACAGTGCACGCCCCCCTACAATGCAGACCCCCCCTACAGAGCAGACCCCCGCTACAGTACAGGCCCCCCTACAATGCAGACCCCCCTACAGTGCAGACCCCACTACAGTTAAGACCCCAGTTACAGTGCAGACCCCCCTACAGACCCGCTACAGTGCAGACCCCCCTACAGACCCCCTACAGTGCACAGACCCCCTAACAATACAGACCCCCCTACAGACCACAGACCCCCTAACAATACAGACCCCCCTACAGACCCCCTTCTACAGTCCCATAATGTACCTCAGAACTGACAGAGAGCCAGAGGTAGTGGCTTTGCAGGGAGGGGGGCTGTGAGCCACACCCGAGCCAGTCGGCACATCTGGGACTGGCGCAATGATCCCCTTCTCTCAAGGCTCTGATCAGTCTCGGCAGCGGCTGTCAGCCGACAAGTATGAAGCCGCCTCCCCCTCCTCCTGCATGCACAGCACTGTATAGACATAAAGGAGGAGGGAGAGGCGGCTTCATACTCCTCAGCTGACAGCCGCTGCCCGAGACTGAGCCGTGAGAGAAGAGGATCGTTGCGCCGGTCCCAGATGTGCTCGCACCCCCCCTGCAAAGCCACTACCTGCTCGCCCCCCCCTCCGTGACTGAAAGGAGACAGTGCCGCGGGTTTAACAGCAGCATCGTGTGGTGACAGAACAGACATGTTCTGACACCGCGCGATCTGCTGTTAAACCCGCAGCGGCAGCGCTGTCTCCTTTTAGTCACGGAGGGCGCGGGGGGGCGCCGGCCTGACACCCCCCAGTGTCTGGCACCTGGTGCGGCATGCCCCCCCCGCCACCCCCTTAGTACGCCACTGCTCACAGTCACTGAGAATTAATGAATTGATCTGATGCTGCTGCTTCTACAGATCCATTTACTAATTTCTCATCAAAGATTACTACTATTTCCTTTACTTCCTCTGCTGCAAATGAAAGGGGAGGGATCAACATTGTAAAAAGTAGTGTGTTTACGTTAGGTCATCACATGGTATAGAGCCGTGAAGATCGGCTCTGTACATGTACACTGTGTCTGTGAACCAAGTGTTCCAAGCCATTAACGGGTGCAAGGGCTGCAAATAGGTGTTTTCCCCAGTGTCATTTTTTTTAAAAGTACCGGGGAAAAAATCAGTCCGCCACTCTGCTTCTTATAAATATACAGCAGTAATGTAATAGTTAAAGTGGATGTAAACCCACTCTCATCCTTTCTAAACTACTGCCATAGTGCTGATCTATAAGGATATAGATGCCTCCTGCATGTGTCCTTATCTGTCAAATGTCTCCCCTCTGTCTGTTATGAGACCTGAAAAACTCCAGATTCTGTGGGTGGATCTGTTGTCTGGAGCTCGGTGGGTGGAGTCGTGATGTCAGTAGACTCCCCGCCCACCTCTACACTCCCCTTGTCAACATGCATTTTCTCCTGTGTATTCCTTCTGCTATGATCACTAACATCCAGTCAAAATCCCGAAAAGTAACCACATGACTTCAGAAAAGGAGTGGGGGTGGGAATTAAAAAATAATGCTTGTCTAAAGCTAGTGCACGAGATATGTAAATAACCTGTCACTCAAAGCAAGGGGGCGGATGGGACCAAGGTAACTCTGTTTGTCCGTTTTATCTCACTGAACAATAAAAGAGGATTGCTCAGAGCTGGAATAACTCATTGTGGCAAGACCTGGCACAAATGATAGGAAATCTTATACTCTACATTGTGACAGCAATAAATAAATAAAAATCGGGTTTACATCCACTTTAATGGAATTATAACACAGTGTTTAGGCTGACCATGCATATTGTGATCTGAATATACCACAATGTAAGGTAAGAGCATGCCAGGCTACATAAAAAATGTGCAGGTAGATCCTCACATTACTTGATAAATTCAAATGACAGATGGTATAGAGATTGTACAATCAGATTGTGCTATGTAGGGTCAACAAACATATAACTGAAAAATAAAATAAATATAGACTGTAACTGTCCTTTGATCTTCTTTAGTACAATCCATGATCATATGAAAAGGCAATATATGATAAACTAGCTATATGAATGCTGAGGCATCATTGGCTTACCATGGTCAGGTGGGATAGAAAGTAGCAGTGGAACAGGAAACAAAATAAGAGAATGAAATAATAAGAGCCCGAAATAATTGGTTGATTAATCCCACATTTTGATAAATCTACTATATGTCCATTTCTTATTCTTTACCATCTATTTATTTTACTTAATAATATTATGCTATTGTAGGGTTATAATTTAACCACTTTAGCTCTGGAATGCCCCCCTTCATGACCAGACCATGTTTTGCTTTTTAGCACTGTGCTACTTTAACTGGTAATTGCGCGGTCATGCAACGCTGTACCCAAACAAAATGTTTATGATCACCGCTGGATTTGTTATTTTTTTTTATATAGATGAATTAAAGACTGAAAAATTTTAAAAAATTTTTTTTTTACTTTCTGCTATAAATAATATCCAATAAAAAAAAGTAAAAATCTAGTTTCTTCAAAACATTAAAGCGGAGTTTCACCCAAAAGTGGGACTTCCGCTTTAAGGGAAGGTGACCCCCTGACATGCCACATTTGGCATGTAATTTTTTTTGGGGGGGGGAGCGGAAACCCTCTTTTTAGAGGGTTTCAGCTCCCACTTCCTCCCTGGGCACCGTGGCGTCGGAAGGAAGGTCACCTCTCCCCCCTCCCTCTCGGCAATCATCTGGGACACGTCACAGGTCCCAGATGATTGCTCGGCCAATCGCTGTGCGCAGCGCGGCTCGCGCATGCGCAGTGCGTGCCCGGCTGTAAAGCCACAGCCGGGCGCCCACAGTAGTGATTCCAGCGCTGTGGAGAGGAGGGGGAGATGAACGGGGCTTTGTTCCCCCGCATCGCTGGACCTGGCACAGGTGAGTGTCCGATTATTAAAAGTCTGCAGCTGCAGTATTTGTAGCTGCTGACTTTTAATATTTTTTTTTTTAGTAGGAACTCCGCTTTCAGGCCAAAATTTATTCTGCTACATATCTTTGGTAAAAAAAATACCAATTCTACAAACTATGGTATATATACTGGATTTTTTTTTTTAATACTAGAAATGGTGGGGATCAGTGACTTATAGTGGGACTTAGGGATGAGCTTCGTGTTCGAGTCGAACATACGTTCGACTCGAACATTGGCTGTTCGATCGTTCGACGAAGATCGAACGATTTGGGCCGTTCGCGCCAAATTCGAGTGACGCGAACGGCCCACAATGCACTACGCCATCGCAGTGTCATCCAGGCGCTGTGATTGGCCAAGCATGCACTGTGACCCCGCATGCTTGGCCAATCACAGCGCCGGCAGCGAGGAGAGCAATGATTGGCCACAGGCAGGATGCCTGTGGCCAATTATTGCTGAGGGTGTTTAGTACACGCCCCACACTATAAAAGGCCGCCAGCACGGCGGCCTAGTGTAGTGTGTTCCGGAGCAGGGATAGAGTAGCATAGGCAGGGACAGTGACTGTTATTTCTTTCTTGCTTAACCTGGATTCCTTTAGTTTAGGGAAAGAGAAGGATAGGTAGGGAGAGTGTCAGTGTGTTTTGTGCTTCTGCTATAGTGTGCTTAAAAAAAACATTTATTCTAGGGACAGAAAACTCTAGGTAGGGACAGTGTCAGTTTCTTTCACTCTGCAAGTCCTTGTTTCCAGGGACCTGTAAGGACAGTGAGTTAATTGTCCTTGTGCTATATTGTGCTTAAAAAAAACATTTATTCTAGGGACAGAAAACTCTAGGTAGGGACAGTGTCAGTTTCTTTCACTCTGCAAGTCCTTGTTTCCAGGGACCTGTAAGGACAGTGAGTTAATTGTCCTTGTGCTATATTGTGATTAAAAAAAACATTTATTCTAGGGACAGAAAACTCTAGGTAGGGACAGTGTCAGTTTCTTTCACTCTGCAAGTCCTTGTTTCCAGGGACCTGTAAGGACAGTGAGTTAATTTTCCTTGTGCTATATTGTGATTAAAAAAAACATTTATTCTAGGGACAGAAAACTCTAGGTAGGGACAGTGTCAGTTTCTTTCACTCTGCAAGTCCTTGTTTCCAGGGACCTGTAAGGACAGTGAGTTAATTGTCCTTGTGCTATATTGTGCTTAAAAAAAACATTTATTCTAGGGACAGAAAACTCTAGGTAGGGACAGTGTCAGTTTCTTTCACTCTGCAAGTCCTTGTTTCCAGGGACCTGTAAGGACAGTGAGTTAATTGTCCTTGTGCTATATTGTGATTAAAAAAAACATTTATTCTAGGGACAGAAAACTCTAGGTAGGGACAGTGTCAGTTTCTTTCACTCTGCAAGTCCTTGTTTCCAGGGACCTGTAAGGACAGTGAGTTAATTTTCCTTGTGCTATATTGTGATTAAAAAAAACATTTATTCTAGGGACAGAAAACTCTAGGTAGGGACAGTGTCAGTTTCTTTCACTCTGCAAGTCCTTGTTTCCAGGGACCTGTAAGGACAGTGAGTTAATTGTCCTTGTGCTATATTGTGCTTAAAAAAAACATTTATTCTAGGGACAGAAAACTCTAGGTAGGGACAGTGTCAGTTTCTTTCACTCTGCAAGTCCTTGTTTCCAGGGACCTGTAAGGACAGTGAGTTAATTTTCCTTGTGCTATATTGTGATTAAAAAAAACATTTATTCTAGGGACAGAAAACTCTAGGTAGGGACAGTGTCAGTTTCTTTCACTCTGCAAGTCCTTGTTTCCAGGGACCTGTAAGGACAGTGAGTTAATTTTCCTTGTGCTATATTGTGATTAAAAAAAACATTTATTCTAGGGACAGAAAACTCTAGGTAGGGACAGTGTCAGTTTCTTTCACTCTGCAAGTCCTTGTTTCCAGGGACCTGTAAGGACAGTGAGTTAATTTTCCTTGTGCTATATTGTGATTAAAAAAAACATTTTTTCTAGGGACAGAAAACTGTAGGTAGGGAGAGTGTTTTTTTTCTTTCACTCTGCAAGTCCTTGTTTCCAGGGACCTGTAAGGACAGTGAGTTAATTTTCCTTGTGCTATATTGTGATTAAAAAAAACATTTTTTCTAGGGACAGAAAACTGTAGGTAGGGAGAGTGTTTTTTTTCTTTCACTCTGCAAGTCCTTGTTTCCAGGGACCTGTAAGGACAGTGAGTTAATTGTCCTTGTGCTATATTGTGCTTTAAAAAAACATTTTTTCTAGGGACAGAAAACTGTAGGTAGGGAGAGTGTTTTTTTTTTTTCACTCTGCAAGTCCTTGTTTCCAGGGACCTGTAAGGACAGTGAGTTAATTGTCCTTGTGCTATATTGTGCTTAAAAAAAACATTTATTCTAGGGACAGAAAACTCTAGGTAGGGACAGTGTCAGTTTCTTTCACTCTGCAAGTCCTTGTTTCCAGGGACCTGTAAGGACAGTGAGTTAATTTTCCTTGTGCTATATTGTGATTAAAAAAAACATTTATTCTAGGGACAGAAAACTCTAGGTAGGGACAGTGTCAGTTTCTTTCACTCTGCAAGTCCTTGTTTCCAGGGACCTGTAAGGACAGTGAGTTAATTTTCCTTGTGCTATATTGTGATTAAAAAAAACATTTATTCTAGGGACAGAAAACTCTAGGTAGGGACAGTGTCAGTTTCTTTCACTCTGCAAGTCCTTGTTTCCAGGGACCTGTAAGGACAGTGAGTTAATTTTCCTTGTGCTATATTGTGATTAAAAAAAACATTTTTTCTAGGGACAGAAAACTGTAGGTAGGGAGAGTGTTTTTTTTCTTTCACTCTGCAAGTCCTTGTTTCCAGGGACCTGTAAGGACAGTGAGTTAATTTTCCTTGTGCTATATTGTGATTAAAAAAAACATTTATTCTAGGGACAGAAAACTCTAGGTAGGGACAGTGTCAGTTTCTTTCACTCTGCAAGTCCTTGTTTCCAGGGACCTGTAAGGACAGTGAGTTAATTTTCCTTGTGCTATATTGTGATTAAAAAAAACATTTATTCTAGGGACAGAAAACTCTAGGTAGGGACAGTGTCAGTTTCTTTCACTCTGCAAGTCCTTGTTTCCAGGGACCTGTAAGGACAGTGAGTTAATTTTCCTTGTGCTATATTGTGATTAAAAAAAACATTTATTCTAGGGACAGAAAACTCTAGGTAGGGACAGTGTCAGTTTCTTTCACTCTGCAAGTCCTTGTTTCCAGGGACCTGTAAGGACAGTGAGTTAATTTTCCTTGTGCTATATTGTGATTAAAAAAAACATTTTTTCTAGGGACAGAAAACTGTAGGTAGGGAGAGTGTTTTTTTTCTTTCACTCTGCAAGTCCTTGTTTCCAGGGACCTGTAAGGACAGTGAGTTAATTTTCCTTGTGCTATATTGTGATTAAAAAAAACATTTATTCTAGGGACAGAAAACTCTAGGTAGGGACAGTGTCAGTTTCTTTCACTCTGCAAGTCCTTGTTTCCAGGGACCTGTAAGGACAGTGAGTTAATTTTCCTTGTGCTATATTGTGATTAAAAAAAACATTTATTCTAGGGACAGAAAACTCTAGGTAGGGACAGTGTCAGTTTCTTTCACTCTGCAAGTCCTTGTTTCCAGGGACCTGTAAGGACAGTGAGTTAATTTTCCTTGTGCTATATTGTGATTAAAAAAAACATTTTTTCTAGGGACAGAAAACTGTAGGTAGGGAGAGTGTTTTTTTTCTTTCACTCTGCAAGTCCTTGTTTCCAGGGACCTGTAAGGACAGTGAGTTAATTTTCCTTGTGCTATATTGTGATTAAAAAAAACATTTTTTCTAGGGACAGAAAACTGTAGGTAGGGAGAGTGTTTTTTTTCTTTCACTCTGCAAGTCCTTGTTTCCAGGGACCTGTAAGGACAGTGAGTTAATTGTCCTTGTGCTATATTGTGCTTTAAAAAAACATTTTTTCTAGGGACAGAAAACTCTAGGTAGGGAGAGTGTTTTTTTTTTTTCACTCTGCAAGTCCTTGTTTCCAGGGACCTGTAAGGACAGTGAGTTAATTGTCCTTGTGCTATATTGTGCTTAAAAAAAACATTTATTCTAGGGACAGAAAACTCTAGGTAGGGACAGTGTCAGTTTCTTTCACTCTGCAAGTCCTTGTTTCCAGGGACCTGTAAGGACAGTGAGTTAATTTTCCTTGTGCTATATTGTGCTTAAAAAAAACATTTATTCTAGGGACAGAAAACTCTAGGTAGGGACAGTGTCAGTTTCTTTCACTCTGCAAGTCCTTGTTTCCAGGGACCTGGAGAGACATTGAGTGAATTGTCCTTGTGCTATATTGTGATTAAAAAAAACATTTATTCTAGGGATAGAAAACTCTAGGTAGGGACAGTGTCAGTTTCTTTCACTGTGAAAGTCCTTGTTTCAAGGGACAGAGAAGGACACCTGAAGGTAGCCCTTATTGCTTTTTTCCCATCTCCCTGCAGGCCATCTATTAGAATGTCTGGAAGGCAAACAAGGAGAGGCAGACAGTCAGGAGGCAATAAAAGAGGGCAAGCAGGCTCTGTGTCTGGGGGCAACAGTGCTGGTCGTGGACGCGGTGCATTGTCATCAGCACATGGCCATGGGACACGCTTGTCCTTCTTTTCGGCAGCTGGACATGTTGAGCCACATCATGCCGAAGACTTGGTAGAGTGGATGACCAAGCCCTCCTCCTCCTCCTCTCTCACCCAGGCTCAGGGTACTGGAAAAGCAGCTGCCAAAGCGTCGTCTTCCCTGGTATCAATGTCAGACAAATCATCAGTCACTCCTTCCCTAGACCCACCATGTCCTCCTCCTGAGGAGTCCCCCGAACTGTTTCAGCACAGTGTTGGGTACATGCTCCAGGAGGATGCCCAGCGTTTCGAAGGGTCTGATGATGAAACCCAGCTAGAGGAAGGCAGTAGCGTGAGAGCAGACAGAGGGGATGCTCAAGAAGGACACCAATCTGGCAGTCATGTTCCAGCAGCTGCAGCATACTGCCAGATTGGCTCCAGTGATGAGGAGGGAGGGGATGATGAGGTCAATGACTCCACGTGGGTGCCTAATAGGAGAGAGGAGGAGGAGGAGGATGAGGAGGAGGCACATCTCCAACGAGGCAGGATGCCCTTTGGTGGCCAGCGTAAGGGCAGTACACCGACGGAATCACACCGCAGAGCTCCGCCTGTGCAGGGCGCTGCCTCTGCCCGTCATTCAAAAAGTTCTTTGGTGTGGGCCTTTTTTGAGGCTAGTGCATCAGATCGCACAGCTGCTGTTTGCAACATATGTCTCAAGCGTATATCGCGTGGCCAAAACATCAGCCGCTTGGGTACCACATGCCTGACCAGACATATGTTGACCTGCCATGCAGCTCGTTGGCAAGCCTACCTCAAAGACCCACACCAAAGAACAAAGCGGACCTCTCCTTGCACCGCATCAGCTGGGATCTCCAACCCCACTATAACTTCAGTCCTCTCTGAAACATGCACTGAGAGGAATGAAGGTGTAGAATTAGGTGTGTCACAGCCAAGTACTTGCGCCCACTCTGCTAGCAGTACACCGACGTCCGATTCTAGCAGGCAAATTTCCCTGCCCCAGCTGCTGGACCGTCGAAAGAAGTTCACTCCCAGCCATCCACATGCCCAGCGGTTGAATGCTAGCTTGGCTAAATTGCTAGCGCTTCAACTGCTGCCTTTTCAGTTGGTAGACTCGGCCCCCTTCCGTGAGTTTGTGCAATGTGCGGTTCCTCAGTGGCAGGTTCCCAAACGCCACTTTTTCTCACGGAAGGCTATTCCGGCTCTCTACCGGCATGTGGAAGGCAATGTCTTGGCCTCGCTGGACAGGGCGGTCAGCGGTAAGGTGCATATTACCGCTGACTCATGGTCCAGCAGGCATGGACAGGGACGTTACCTTTCTTTCACGGCCCATTGGGTCACTCTTTTGGCAGCTGGGAAGGATTCAGGACAAGGTGCAGTAGTGTTGGAGGTTGTCCCACCGCCACGCCTCCAAAATGCTACTACTGGTTGTGACACACCTCTCTCCTCCACCCCCTCCTCTTCTTCTTCCTCCATGGCCTCTTCCTGTGGTTTGTCCTATGAACCAGCGGTGCTCCGTAGCCGTTCACGGGGCTACGCAAGTACGCAGGCAAAAAGATGCCATGCCGTGCTTGCGCTGGTGTGTTTGGGGGACAGAAGCCACACTGGGGCAGAGGTCCTGTCTGCTCTGCAGGGCCAGGCCGAGAGGTGGTTGACGCCACGCCAGCTTAAGCCAGGAATGGTGGTTTGCGACAATGGCACCAACCTCCTCTCCGCCCTCCGACAGGGACAACTGACCCATGTGCCCTGTGTGGCTCACGTCCTTAACCTGGTGGTGCAGCGGTTCTTGGGCAGGTACCCGGGCTTACAGGATGTCCTGAGGCAGGCCAGGAAAGTCTGTGTGCATTTCCGCAGATCTTATAATGCCAGTGCTCGCCTGGCTGAGCTGCAAAAGGAGTTGAACCTGCCCAAGAACCGCCTTATATGTGACATGCCCACCAGGTGGAACTCAACGTTGGCCATGCTGCAGCGGCTGCACACGCAGCAGAGGGCCATCAATGAGTACCTGTGCGACTACGGCACCAGGACAGGGTCAGGGGAGCTTGGTTTTTTTTCTCCACGCCAGTGGGGCATGATCAGGGATGCATGCACTGTCCTGGCACCATTTGAGGAGGCCACGAGGATGGTGAGCAGTGACAGTGCATGCATCAGTGACACTGTACCTCTTGTCCACCTGTTGGAGCACACGCTGCGTGGAATAATGGACAGGGCACTTGAGGCAGAACAGAGGCAGGAAGAGGAGGACTTCCTTGCCTCTCAAGGCCCCCTTTACCCAGACAGTGTTCCTTCTGTCCCACCCATCGCACAGGAAGAGGAGGAGGAGGAGGAGGATTGTGTCAGCATGGAGGTGGAGGCTGGCACTCAGCATCATCAGCAGCAGTCTTTTAGGGATGATTTACAGTCCCAAGAAACCAGTGGACTTGTACGTGGCTGGGAGGAGGTGGCTGCGGATCATGTCGTCCTTAGTGACCCAGAGGACTCCGGAGCGAATGCCTCAGCAAACCTACGCTGCATGGCCTCCCTGATCCTGCAAAGTCTGCGGAAGGATCCTCGTATTCTTCGGATCAAGGAGAGGGACCATTACTGGCTGGCCACTCTCCTTGATCCACGGTACAAGGGTAAGGTTGCGGACCTTATGTTACCGTCGCAGAGGGAGCAGAGGATGAGACAACTCCGGGAGGCCTTGCAGAAAGGTCTGTGCAACGCGTTCCCAGAGACTGGGAGGTTGCAAACTCCTGGTCCTGGACAACGAGTTGCTGAGGCTTCGGCCAGTCAAAGAAGGAGCGGTGGGGAAGGTGGCCGTCTGACCGATGCGTTCAGACAATTCTTTAGTCCGCAGCCCCAAAGTATGATCGGTTCCAGCAACCATCGCCAGCGTCTGATAAACATGGTGCAGGAATATCTAGGGGCAAGGTCAGACTTGGACACCTTCCCCACCGAAAATCCTCTGGCTTACTGGGTCTTGAGGATGGATCACTGGCCAGAGCTTGCACAGTATGCAATTGAGCTACTGGCCTGTCCTGCATCCAGCGTTCTTTCGGAACGCACATTCAGTGCTGCTGGAGGATTTGTCACGGATCACAGGGTGCGCCTGTCCACCGACTCGGTTGATCGACTGACTTTCATCAAGATGAACCAGTCTTGGATCACCACCAGCTACCACACACCTGATGCTGATATAACAGACTAATTGATTTTAAAATGTCACATCCCTTCAAGACTGATGCTGATGCTGAGTGCCTGTGCTGTTATGTTGACTGGCTATCCTCCTCCTCCGAGTCCTCAATGATACGATTGATGATGATAGCTTGGAAGATCATTTTTGTTTATGGGTGCCGCCACCAGTGCCTAACGCCCAATTTTTCAGCCCCTGTTTAACAGTGGCGTGTAATTACAATTTTTGAAGCAATACTTTGCAACAGGGCTCATTGCTGTGCTCCAAGTACAGTATCTGTGAGGAGTTGCAGTGTTGTGCCACCAGTGCCTAAGGCCCAATTTTTCAGCCCCTGTTTAACAGGGGCGTGTCATTACAATTTTTGAAGCAATACTTTGCAACAGGGCTCATTGCTGTGCTCCAAGTACAGTATCTGTGAAGGGTTGCAGTGTTGTGCCACCAGTGCCTAAGGCCCAATTTTTCAGCCCCTGTTCAACAGGGGCATGTAATTACAATTCTTGATCTAATAATTCACAGCAGGGCCCATTGCTGCACCCACCAAGAGTAACTGTCAGGGCTTACAGTGTTGTGGCACCAGCACCACCATCAAAGGCCCAATTTTTACTACCACTGTTCAACAATTATATGTAATTAAAATTCCTGATATAATAGTTGACAGCAGGGCGTTCCAGCACCAACCAAGAGTAACTGTGAGTGCTTACAGTGTTGTGCCAACACCAACAACTAAGGGGCCTATTTCTGCAGAGTATATACGGCAGGTCCCTACTTTCAAACATCCAACTTACAAACGACTCCTACTTGCAAACGCAAGAAGACAACAGGAAGTGAGAGGAAATCTACCACTAGGAAGGAAAATTCTCTCCTGTAAGAATAAATATGGGAGAAAGGTGTCTCCTCTGTACTGATGCTTTATCAGCAATCCTTGTTTCAAGAAAAACACCACATTTCAAAAACAGTTGTCATTAGGACGGAAAGTGAGGTGAAATGTTCTGAACAGGGGCACAGACAGCAAAACAAATGTTACAGGGGTGATAACCCTTACCTATGTTTTCCAAAAAGTTTAAAAATAGATTTTTGGTCTGGAGCTACACTTCAACAATGTACCTGTTCAAAATTACAAACAGATTCTACATAAGAACAAACCTACAGTCCCTGTCTTGTATGCACCGCCTGTATACGGCTGTTCAGAGTATATAGGGCCTTTTTTATTTTATGTGCGGGGTTCCCCTTAATATCCATACAAGACCCAAAGGGGCTGGTAATGGGCTGGGGTAGGGGGGGGGGTCATGGGGTAGCTATGCCATTTTTCTTAAAGATTTTCATCCATATTACCGGGACCAGACATTACATTAAAGCCGCAAGCAGTTTTAAATGGCTTTTTTTTCCTTTAGAAGTGTCATTTTGTGCAGGGACAGTTCTAAACACGGGAAACACGTGGCACTTCACAGGCATACTTTAGACACCCCCCAGGTACGATATTTAAAGGAATATTTGACTTTTTTTTTTTCACTTTATGCATCATTAAAATGACTGCTCCCGGAAAACGACCGTTTTTAAAACTTATTTTTGCATTGATACATGTCCCCTGGTGCAGAACCCGGGTTCCCAAACCCTTTTTAGGACAATAACATGCATAATAGTTGTTATAATTAGCACTTTAGAATTCGAACGTTCGCATCCATTGTATTTAATAGGGTTCTAATGTTCGTTCGAACTTTCGGTCCGTTCGCGGGTTCTGGTGCGAACCGAACCCGGGGGTGTTCGGCTCATCACTAGTGGGACTGTGATAGTGCAGTGGACAATTTGAAACTGGGTGGGAACTGACTAACTGACACTGACTTAACCAGTGACACTAATACAGTGATCAGTGATAATACTGTCACTGTACTAATGACACTGACTGGGAAGAGATTAACATCTTGGGTAATCAAGGGGTTAAGTGTGTGCCAAACAAGTGTTAATGTGTGTAATATGTGCTACTTTTTACAAAACATCTCTGCTGCTTTGCAGGGAGAAGAAACAAAGAGATTGTACCCTCTGTACAGAGCCCTGTGTGGTATGTCATCACAGGACTCTAGGCTGTGATTGGACATAGCCGATCAGCAAACCCTGGCCATGAATCATTAGTTGGCACCTGCTGACAAAACCCTGTTGTGTTTAATCACAGTTCCCTGTACCCTGGTACATTACTGTGCCTGTAGAAGCCGCCCATCTGCTATACAGTCCTGGAGGACTAAAGGGGCCCATTTTTAGCTTTGGATAAAGTCAAGGATGGATAGAATTGCTATTCGGATTTTCATTGCTGTCTGTAATACAATTGAGATTTTTCGCTCCTTTCTGGGTGATCACCCCAACTGGGATGAAAATAACAATAAAACTCTGACAAAGCTTCTAACCATTCCCCTCACTTAGTGAAGCTTAAAAAAAAAATGTTCCCCACTGTTTCAGCTTTTAAGAGAGACAGTTTATTTTTCCACAGTCAAATTTAAATAAAAAAGTAACTTTAGAGAAGTTAAATTATTTACCTGAATAGAGTTCTGTCTTGGTGATAGAAATGTCACTGAGCCATAAAGCCAATCTGGACCTTGTTGTCCTGTCTTTTCCCAAACCTCATGTGCGCCTGTGTCATCTTTAACTACAACTTTTAACTGCTGTTCAGTTTCTGTTCCACTCATGTGATACCAAAAATCTATACATACATCACTATGGATGGACAGGATTGTGCTGTCAAGCCTTTGATTGTCCCCTGGGATGAGATTAGTTGCCTCTTGATAGAGGTAATAACCAACTTAAAGAAAAGAAAGGAGTTATTAGCATGACAAATTGTATATATCATTGTCTACATTATTAGAAGTAATATTTGTTTGTAACTATATATCACTTCAAATTGGCATGGTTTCCTTTCAAAAATTCTCAACATTTCTCATAAGTGCAGGAACCCTCCTAAAACTGTGATAAGATATAGAAACAAATTAACCTTTTATCAATAAACGACATTAAATGTAACAAAATCTTGGCTAATTTGAGTTTGACTACTATGAGAATAGTGCTCATTAATCTCTCCTTTTAAACTGACAGTGGAGAAACCGTGTAGGAGGACAGATAACAATAAAACTACCTGTCCTGCCAAACATTTTTAAAGGAGAAGTAGGGCCAAAGCTCTTCTGACCCTACTTATCCTGTGGATCACAGGTGTGCACTTAGTTCTGAACTCCTGTGACCCTGCTAAAATTCGCTGTCGGTTGATGTCACTCAGCCAGTTCAGGCTCTGGAGGGATCCCAAATTTAATGTTGGGATCCACCCAGATGCCTGGACTGGCAGATGGATCAGCCTCCCAGTGTGCTGCTGAGAGCCTGAGCCAGCCTTTCACCCATCTCACAGCCTGGAGCTCCAGTGAGCACTGACAGTCACCATTCTCTGCACACCGATGATAGAGAACTGAGCGATCAGTGGTCTTTGATCACTTGGATCTCGGTCTTAGAGGTTGGGGGTACAGATGCAGTATTGGACTGATGCTGCATCTACCTACGTGAGCATGATTGTGTGTTTTTTAATCCCACACTTCTTTTTTAAAAGATTGATTGTCATGATATGCTGAATTGATCTTACATCCATCAGGATAGTCCCCATTTGGACCTGTAACTAGTGTTGGCGTTCTCCCTTTTGCTCTGATCCAGTCTGCCTGATCAAGTTCACCATAGCTTTGCTTCCAGTCACAAAGTGGCCTAGCATTGTCATTGAAGTTGCAATAACTTATATAATCTGAAAAATAAAGTAAAAGTAAATAATTATTAATTAGTATGGACACGGCACCTGGTCAGCATGCCCTTACTCTCATCATCATTATACAAAGCATCAACATTTACATAAAAAAAAAAATAATTTTTATACTCAAATCCTGGAGTTCTCATATAAATTGTACATGTTAAACTGCCCACCTATGCAAGCACACATCCATGCGTATGTCCGTATAAAGTCAAAATAAAGTCAAGATGTGTAATTAAAAATCTGTGTCTGCACCACACACTTTGTTTGTGTTTAGATTTTCCCCTGGCCTTGAAATAATCAATCATAAGGCAGTGGAGACGGCACAGATGTAGAATGACCTTGGCCATTAGTGATTCTGAATGGCTAAGGGTCGAGGTCATTCTGCATCTGCAATACTGCCACTGCCGAGTGAATGATGGATTTAGGGGGAAAATATAAACAAAAAAGAGCTACTAGGCAATGGTGGCGGCACATACACATGTAAAATACTTAATATAATAAAAACAGACCGGGATGCAAAATATTTAAGCTAGGTTTATCTTTCAGCAACACCAGGGAACACAGAGCACAATGCAGCCATGGGCATGGCCTACAATATTGCTATGTTCAGATCTATATAAAACTGTATGCTGTATGGATCTGAATGCAATGTTTTATATGCCTGTGTAAATAAGCCCTTACAAAACAAATCCCATTTTTGGTGAGTCTGCTATATGCTGCTTTCAGAAAGGTGATGTCACTGGCAGTAAACGCTTTTTGCTACACTGCTGAATGACTAGCAACCAACTTTTCTTATTGTCAACCTCATTTGCAAACAGACACTGGAAAATTACAGCCACATACATACATACACATACACTGAGGAGCAGAAAGATAAATCGGACTTTGATGAGGGACACAGCACACTAGGTTCTGTGTAGTCTATGAGTAGAGAATGTTTGAAATTATTGTTCATCTAGCTAAGTGAATAATGGGAAGCTGTGTTAAACACCCAATCATTTCATTTGTAAGTGGAACATTTTGCTTGCATATGCCTGGATGATTGTGATCCTAGCTTCACCTTGATGTAGAACTAAAAGCAAAACTTTTCCCCAATACTCCATTTACCTTCACTTCTTGTCCCATAGCCAAAACAGGAGAGGATATGCCTTCAAAGAGAGGGAATCCCTGATTGTCACCAGGGTCAACAGAACATGCATTCTTTTTGGAAGTTTTCCTCTCTAATCTAGTTCCGGTGACAACCCAAAATTTTAGATTTTCTTTCACTTTGATGATAATGGTAAACATGACAAATAGAGTTGGGGCAAAACAACCCCCCTGGTTTGGTTCAGCCAGAACTCTCAAACATCGCAAAAGTTCGGACCTGAAACCTGAACCCCGTTAAAGTCTATGGGATCTGAATTTGAAAAATCAAAAGCCCCTATTTTTAAGGCTTAAATGGAAGCTATTGGTCATTAAAAGGGTATGGGGGCCCGGGTACTGCCCTGGGGGACATGTATAAATTCTCTGCCCCCCCCCGCCCAAAAGCACCTTGCCCCCATGCTGATGGGGACAAGGGTCTCTTCCCGACAACCCTGGGCTGTGATTTTGGTGGTCTGTGGGGAGGGGGCTTATCAGAATCTTACCCCCCGTGTAAACGAGTACCCTTACCCATTCACCCAAAAAGTCTCAAAAAGAAAAGAAAACACACACACTGTTTTTGACAATTCCTGTATTAAAAATAAAAATAACTATTTCCCCTGATGTAGATCTATCATTTTTTTTATTTTTCTAAGCGGTGGCAGCGGCATAGCTATTGATGATAGATCTACATCGGGAGGCCTTTTTTTTTTTTTTTTAATAAAGGAATTGTCAAAAACTGTGTGTGTGTTTTTATTTCTATTTGACACCTTTTTGGGTGAATGAGTAGGGGTACAATGCCCAGAGTTGTGGGGAAGAGGCCATTGTCCCCCCTGCCCCATAGCATCCCCCCATGTTGAGGGCATATGGCTTGGTATGGTTCAGGGGGGCTTGCTCAGCCCCCCTTTCCTGGCCTGCAGGGCTGCATGCTCGGATAAGGGTCTAGTATGGATTTTGGGTGGGACCCCACGCTGCTTTTGTTTTAAATTTTGGCATGGGGTTCCCCTTAAAAGCCATACCAGACCCAAAGGGCCTGGTATGGATTGGGGGGAGCCATACACGCCATTTTTTTCATATTTTTCTATTGGCAATCTTTTTTAATTCATTCAGCTGTCAGCAGGAAACCCATTGACAGTTGATGACTCATCTGTTGTTAAGGACGCAGCAGCCGGCTTCCCGTCCCACTCCTTAACAACCAGCTATTTACTATGCCCTGATTGGGCAAAACTTTTCCCAATCAGGGCTTAGAATACACTGAAAGACGTGCAAATTTGGGTGTTCGCCGAACAGGCGATGTTCGGGCCGACATTTTGCTCGGCCCGAAACCGTTATCCCAACTCCAATGACAAATAGAGAGGGTGAATCTCCCTAAAAGGGGCACAGACAGCAATAAAAACCTGACAGGTGTTCTACTTTCTCCTTACTTTCTCCTTACTCTAGCCAAAAAAAAAAAAGTTTTTCTTTTTTGTTTTCCTTTTATCACAAACCTAAGTAAACATTTATTTTGTTAATGAGACACAGTCTTCTGCTCTTGCAGGGCAATGTGACAGTGTCATTGCATAGGTCCCCATCCATCCATCCACTTATATTTACCTTACTAGCACTCATCTGTTGCTTCTTCCTTTGTCGCAGCACATTACCTAGTGCTTCCAGGTATAGGGGAGCATATAGGGGAGCATATGACCTCTTACTCTGGCAAACTGCTAAGGTCTGGCAGCCAATAGCTAAGCCTGAACACTGTCACAGTACGGGTGATTTCATTGCTTCCTCTAGTGCCTGCCCCCAGCTGACATAAGGGATTTTAGCTCTAGCTACTTCGGGGAAGGAGAAGTAGGGAAACGCTTGCATGATGAGTTTAGTTGGGTCGGGCGGCCCCCTTTGCAAAGACACTGTCACTTTGCTCTGCATGGGCAATTTGAAAGTTTCCTTTTAAGAGAACAGTATCTACCCTTTTAATAAATCAAACAAATATGTTAATGGAAACCTAACTAGCTGATAATACAAATATAGCATATATAATTATGAAGAGGTCATTATAAATGCCAATTACAAATACGAATTATAACCAGGGCACTAGAAGAAATGTTTCTGCAGCACCAGCTTTAGACATCCTTCCTTTTTTGTAATTGTGTGCACTTGTGTATGTAGCACCCACCCCATTTAGGGGGTGCTATATACCCAAATTTTGGGGCTGGTCTGAGATATTAGTTGGGCTCAGACCGTTCTCATTGATAGGTTGTGCTACTTTATTTCTCCAGGTGGTATACTGGTGTGCAGTTTCCTGTGGCCTGTAGGTGGCGCTGCCATGACAGGTCAGGGTTGAACCATCAGTAATAGCGCTTTGCCTTGGGGTGTCCTCTCTCGAGGGCGGTACTGTGGCCGTGGTTGGCCTGCTGTGCATGCTGGGAGAGGAAACATAAGGGGCAGATGCCGCCTGGGGGAGGGTTCTGGTTCTTTGAGGAGGAGAGGAGTCAGAGTCCAAGTGCGTGGCGCGTGGCTTTCCAGGCCATGGGGCCACGTGCGCATCAGTCCCAGGCACCTTTAGCCCTGGGCCTGCAACTGCAACACTGAGCCCAGCACCTTTAGCTAGAGCTTACTTCTGGGAAGAAGAATCCTAGGGTGTCGCTTGCGAGGGAGCCCGCTTCTAAGAAGAGGAGAAAATCTGAGAAGTTCGGGATCTGTGGCAGAGAGTCTCCCGATCATATCTAGGAAAAGAACCTAATTAAGCGTCCGAGCATCACTTCGGCTGCTAGGATCCACTTTTGCAGGAGACTACTTGGGTGAGCTAAACCTACTCTGGGATAGAGTGGTGATTGCAATATCTACTTGTGCCTGGACTAACCTCCCAAAACCTTGCTGTCCTGTCTCTTATCCACCCTTTCCTATCTGCTGAACATTGAGAAAAATAAACTCAACATTGGAGTTTAGAGTGGTGTGGACATTGGAATTACTTGGGGGGAAAACAGAGACTTGTCCCTATACCCTAGGAGATGAGAACCAACTGATGGAGAACCTAGCTGTGGGACCCAAATACATGACACCGCTCAACCTCCTCAACCAGGAGGGTACGGGCATATAGTATGGTGTGCCCTTTTCCTGCAAGTGAGCCAAAGGTAGGAAAAAGGGTCCGTGTGCTACATGTGCAATGTCCAATTTAGGTATCTTATTAGGAAACCTTCTCATTGTTACGTGTAATGACTGTTTAAAATTGTACCTACTATCTCTTTTATTAAAAGAGAAAAATGGCTAAGTATTAGCTAAGGAATCAAATGATTACATGCTCACTATCACAGGGCAAAGTATTATTTTTATTGGCTCATGTGTTGCTGATTTACAGATATAGTCCACAGTATTGTTATTAAAAAGTTTAGCAATAAGGAAAGTCATTCTGCTTCTTTCTCAACCACTGATAACTGATATATTACTTTATTGCAACTACGTGACAATACATTAGGGGACAGAAAATTCAAAGGCAAATTAATACATACTGAATGTTATGGATATATAAAGTATGTAAAGTAATAATACAAATAATGTTAAAAAAAATTAAAATGATAATTACCAGCATAGGGATTCCAATCATTTGATGCATCATTTTGATTCACACTGTAAAGAAAACACACAATTGTCATCACAATTCTTTTAGTTCATTATAGCCTTTTTTCATTAAAACTGTACTGATGTGATCTGCTTTATTTTGTTAATCTGAATTATACCTCCTAGTTTTCAGGAGTCAGGACCTAGGTACAGTAGTTGCCCCTTACTAATAAAGAGGCATCAACCCATACATACTGTATACTTAACACATTGTGGATATATAACATGCAAAGGGCTCTGTTACCATTTACAGTGTTACTAAACCCAGCCAGGACCCTGCATTCACTATATCTGGTCTTCCACAGTAAACAAAAGATGGAAGTACAATTATTTTAGTAAATATAAACTGCTAAATACCTTTTCTCATCAGCAGTAAATAGCAGTCTTGTGATTCTATCAGTGCCTGGTTAAAGCTTGTAGGAGGAGTTTTCATGCTGCACTGGCTGTCCTATCACGATACAGGATCCCTGACCTTCTGTCTGGACAGTGCTGATTGGCCCTGTGCTGATCACATGCACTCTCCCAAGAAAGAAAAAAACGCTCTAGCAATACACACAAAACTGAGCATGTGCAGCCTGACTCCAGTAACTCTGTCTTATCCGGACATGTTTCAAAGGCATGGCAAGAGGGGGAGGATCTGTTCATACAGGATCAAACAGCTTTTTTTACACAATGCAGTGAGTATTAACCCCTTAGGTTCCACAGTGAGTATAACAAGCATGCTTTACTGCATATACAGACTGATTTTACTATTGTGGGTTTAGTAACACTTTAACCACTTAAGCCCCGAACCATTATGCAGCTTAACCACTTAAGCCCCGGACCATTTGGTAGCTAAAGGACCAGAGGTGAATTCAGAATTTTGCACTGCGCTGCTTTAACTGTAAATTGTGCAGACATGCAATGTTGTACCCAAACAAAATTTGCGTCCTTTTCTTCCCACAAATAGAGCTTTCTTTTAATGGTATTTGATTGCCTCTGCGATTTTTATTTTTTGCGATATAAACGGAAAAAGACCGAAAATTTTGAAAAAAAATGATATTTTCTACTTTTTGTTATAAGAAAAATCGAATAAACTCAATTTTAGTCATACATTTAGGCCAAAATGTATTCAGCCACATGTCTTTAGTAAAAAAAACGTCAATAAGTGTATATTTATCGGTTTGCGCAAAAGTTATAGCGTTTACAAACTAGGGTACATTTTCTGGAATTTACACAGCTTTAAATTTATGACTGCCTATCTCATTTCTTGAGGTGCTAAAATGGCAGGGCAGTACAAAACCCCCCCAAATGACCCCATTTTGGAAAGTAGACACCCCAAGGAAATTGCTGAGAGGCATGTTGAGCCCATTGAATATTTTTTTTTGTCCCAAGTGATTGAATAATGACAATAAAAAAAAAAAAAATTACAAAAAGTTGTCACTAAATGATATATTGCTCACACATGCCATGGTTATATGTGGAATTGCACCCCAAAATACATTCTGCTGCTTCTCCTGAGTACGGGAATACCACATGTGTGGGACTTTTTAGGAGCCTAGCCACGTACGGGACCCCGGAAACCAAGCACCGCCTTCAGGATTTCTAAGGGCGCAAATTTTTGATTTCACTCCTCACTACCTATCACAGTTTTGAAGGCCATAAAATGCCAAAATAGCACAAAACCCCCCAAAATGACCCCATTTTAGAAAGTAGACACCCCAAGGAAATTGCTGAGAGGCCTGTTGAGCCCATTGAATATTTTTTTTTTGTCCCAAGTGATTGAATAATGACAAAAAAAAAAAAATTACAAAAAGTTGTCACTAAATGATATATTGCTCACACATGCCATGGTTATATGTGGAATTGCACCCCAAAATACATTTTGCTGCTTCTCCTGAGTACGGGGATACCACATGTGTGGGACTTTTTAGGAGCCTAGCCGCGTACGGGACCCCGAAAACCAATCACCGCCTTCAGGATTTCTAGGCACAAATTTTTGATTTCACTCCTCACTACCTATCACAGTTTCGAAGGCCATAAAATGCCAAAATAGCACAAAACCCCCCCAAATGACCCCATTTTGGAAAGTAGACACCCCAAGCTGTTTGCTGAGAGGCATGGTGAGTATTTTACAGCTCTCATTTGTTTTTGAAAATGAAGAAAGAATTTTTTTTTTTTCTTTTTTTTTTTTTCAATTTTCAAAACTTTGTGACAAAAAGCGAGATCTGCAAAATACTCACAATACCTCTCAGCAAATAGCTTGGGGTGTCTACTTTCCAAAATGGGGTCATTTGGGGGGGTTTTGTGCCATCTGGGCATTCCATGGCCTCCGAAACTGTGATAGGCAGTGAGAAGTGAAATCAAAAATTTACACCCTTAGAAAGCCTGAAGGCGGTGATTGGTTTTTGGGGTCCCGTACGCGGCTAGGCTCCCAAAAAGTCTCACACATGTGGTATCCCCGTACTCAGGAGAAGCAACAGAATGTATTTTGGGGTGTAATTCCACATATGCCCATGGCATGTTTGAGCAATATATCATTTAGTGACAACTTTGTGCAAAAAAAAAAAAAAAATTTCTTTTTTCCGCAACTTGTGTCAACATATAAAATATTCCATGGACTCGACATGCCTCCCAGTATATAGCTTGGGGTGTCTACTTTCCAAAATGGGGTCATTTGGGGGGTTTTTGAACTGTTCTGGCATTTTATACACAACATTAGGAAGCTTACATCCACTCTTCTAACCACTTGAAGACAAAGCCCTTTCTGACACTTTTTGTTTACATGAAAACATATTTTTTTTTGCAGGAAAATTATGTTGAACCCCCAAACATTATATATATTTTTAAAGCAAAGGCCCTACAGAATAAAATGGTGGGTTTTGCATTTTTTTTTTCGACACAGTATTTGCGCAGCGATTTTTCAAACGCATTTTTTGGGGAAAAAATAAACTTTTTTTTATTTTAATGCACTAAAACACACTATATTGCCCAAATGTTTGATGAAATAAAAAAGATGATCTTAGGCCGAGTACATAGATACCAAACACGACATGCTTTAAAATTTCGCACAAACGCGCATTGGCGACAAACTACATACATTTTTAAAAGCCTTTAAAAGCCTTTACAGGTTACCCCGTTAGATTTACAGAGGAGGTCTACTGCTAAAATTACTGCCCTCGATCTGACCTTTGCGGTGATACCTCACATGCATGGTGCAATTGCTGTTTACATATGACGCCAGACCGACGCTTGCGTTCGGCATTGGGCAAGAGCAGGGCAGGACAGGGGTGCTTTTTTTTTTTTTTTATTATTAATTTTGCTTTTTTATTTTATTTTTAAATTGTTCCTTCCATGTTTTTTTTTTTTTTTTTAATCATTTTTATTGTTATCTCAGGGAATGTAAATATCCCCTATGATAGTAATAGGTAGTGACAGGTACTCTTTTTTTGAAAAAACTGGGGTCTAGACCCTAGATCTTTCCTCTGCCCTCAAAGCATCTGACCACACCAAGATCGGTGTGATAAAATGCTTTCCCAATTTCCCAATGGCGCTTTTTATATCCGGGGGGGGACATTCCCTCCCACTGCTTGTAAAAGCAGTCCAGAGGCTAATTAGCCACTAGGGTTGCTTTTACATTAAAGCCGGCCGCTGGCTGAAAAGAATGATACCAAGATGATACCTAAACCCGCAGGCATCAATCTGGTATAACCATTCAAAGTCCAGCAACATACCAGTACGTTGCTGGTCCTTGTTGGACATGTATTGTAATCTTTTTTTTTCATGCAGCCAGGTGGCTGAACGAAAAAAGAGATTGATCGGTGGGTATGCCCACCATTAGAATACCGCCCTTCATCCACCCACTTCTAATGATGGGCATACATGCACCATTTATATATGCCGAAGCATGGGGGCATCCTCCCGCAAAAAAGTTATGCCGCACACACATGGTCGGACTTTTCCACGGGCAAGCCTCCGTCGGAATTTCGACCGTATGTACGCGGCATTAGGAGCAAAATCGCTCCTCCGCCCCTGCTGCCCCAATGCTTCGGCATATTTGCTTCTTTTTTTTTTTAACTGTGGTGGTGAAATCACCTCCTACAGCACTGGAGTCGCAGGGATCAGGCCTGTCTCTGCGAACGCTGCAGTTATGTGTGTTGTGTTTTGTAAGTGACAGTGATCGATCGATACTGCACTTGGGTGGCCTGGGCTGGACGGAGGGGCAAAACGCAGGTGCTAGCAGGTATCTGGGCTGATTCCGCTAACACTGCGTTTTTGGGAACCCTAAACTGCTGGGGACGCTAGTATAGATCTGATCAGATCAGATATTGATCTGTTCAGATACTATACCACTAAGGGAGGTGTATGCTTCACGCGTGGGTGTTAGCGTTACTGGCACTAACCTGACGCTGCCTGGGGTGTGACGCAGACCCTCTCTGACGCTAAAACCTAATTGATATCACCCGCCGGGCGATCAGGGGGGTTAAACCTTTATTGGGTTATATACGGCGGGTGCCCTGACACTATAAAAAGCAAACTAACTAACCAGCGTCACCCGTAACACTTATATGATGATTACTGGTGAAAGGGTTAACTAGGGGCAATTAGGGGGTTAAAAACTTTATTAGATAATATATGGGGGTACCTGACGCTATAAAAACCTGCGGCGAACCTAAAAAAAATTACTGGCTACCGATCTGCATCACCGACGCTAAGACATCGATCAGAAAAATGATCGCTTAGCGACAGTGGTGATAGGGGTGAAAGGGTTACCTGGGGGGCGATCAAGGGGGTTAAACCTTTATTAGATAATTTATGGGGGGGCCCCCAACGCTATAAAAACCTGCGGCGAACCTAAAAAAATTACTGGGTACCGATCTGCATCACCGACGTCAAGACAGCGATCAGAAAAATGATCGCTTAGTGACAGTGGTGATACGGGGTGAAAGGGTTACCTGGGGGGCGATCAAGGGGGTTAAACCTTTATTAGATAATTTATGGGGGTACCCGACGCTATAAAAACCTGCGGCGAACCTAAAAAAAAATATACTGGCTACCGATCAGCATCACCGACGCTAAGACATCGATTAGAAAAACGATCGCTTAGTGACAGTGGTGATAGGGGGTGAAAGGGTTACCTGGGGGGCGATCAAGGGGGTTAAACCTTTATTAGATAATTTATGGGGGTACCCGACGCTATAAAAACCTGCGGCGAACCTAAAAAAAATTACTGGGTACCGATCTGCATCACCGACGCCAAGACAGCGATCAGAAAAATGATCGCCAAGCGACGGCGGTGCTAGGGGGTGAAAGGGTTATCTGGGGGGTGATCAAGGGGTTAAACCTTTATTAGGGGGGGTTAGGGGGCTACACTGGACCTAAAACTAAATGTAGTGACACTTTTACAGTCACAAATGTCACTGATTGCAGTGATCAGTAAATAAATGGTCACTGCAATCAGTGACACTGTGACTGGGGGCTGGGGGGTGATCTGGGGGGGCTGGGGGGTGATCTGGGGGGGCCTGGGGGGGCGATTTATGTGCCTATGTGTGCTGGTGTTAGTGTAGTGTTAGTGCACTGACCTGTGTGTCTTCTCTTGTACGACGCTCGGTATATGTGAGCGCCGCACAGGAGATGACATCACTTCCTCCTGCTTTCTCTATCTGTGTAAACAGTACACAGACAGAGGGGGCATTTCTATTCGCCGGGAGCGATCGCGGGGGGTGGTCGGAATCGAACGGCCGCCCCCCCATCTCGGAACGCTCCCAGACGAAATCCGACCGCTCACTGTACAGAAGGGGGGTCCGATCGGACCCCCCAACTGTACAAAGGCAATCACGTATGCTCTACGTGATTGTGCCTGTCGGTGCCATTGTGCCGACGTATATATACAGTGAGCGGTCGTTAAGTGGTTAAAGACCAGAGGTGTTTTCAGAATTTGGCACTGCGCTGCTTTAACTGGAAATTGTGCGGACATGCAATGTTGTACCCAAACGAAATTTGCGTCCTTTTCTTCCCACAAATAGAGCTTTATTTTAATGGTATTTGATTGCCTCGGCGATTATTATTTTTTGCGATATAAACGGAAAAAGACTGAAAATTTTGAAAAAAAATGATATTTTCTAATTTTGTTATAAGAAAAATCGAATAAACTCAATTTTAGTCATACATTTAGGCCAAAATGTATTCAGCCACATGTCAATAAGCGTATATTTATTGGTTTGCGCAAAAGTTATAGCGTCTACAAACTAGGGTACATTTTCTGGAATTTACACAGCTTTTAATTTATGACTGCCTATCTCATTTCTTGAGGTGCTAAAATGGCAGGGCAGTACAACCCCCCCCCCCAAATGACCCCATTTTGGAAAGTAGACACCCCAAGGAAATTGCTGAGAGGCATGTTGAGCCCATTAAATATTTTTTTTTTATCTCAAGTGATTGAATAATGACTAAAAAAAAAAAAATTACAAAAAGTTGTCACTAAATGATATATTGCTCACACATGCCATGGTTATATGTGGAATTGCACCCCAAAATACATTTGGCTGCTTCTCCTGAGTACGGGGATACCACATGTGTGTGACTTTTTAGGAGCCTAGCCGCGTACGGGCCCCCGAAAACCAAGCACCGCCTTCAGGATTTCTAAGGGCGCAAATTTTTGATTTCACTCCTCACTACCTATCACAGTTTCGAAGGCCATAAAATGCCAAGATTGCACAACCCCCCCCCCCAAATGACCCCATTTAGGAAAGTAGACACCCCAAGCTATTTGATGAGAGGCATGATGAGCCCATTTATATGACTAAAAAAAAAAAAATTACAAAAAGTTGTCACTAAATGATATATTGCTCAAACATGCCATAGTTATATGTGGAATTGCACCCCGAAATACATTTTGCTGCTTCTCCTGAGTACGGGGATACCATATGTGTGAGACTTTTGAGAGCCTAGCCCCGTACGGGGCCCCAAAAACCAAGCACCTCCTTCAAGATTCCTATGGGCGCAAATTTTTGATTTCACTCCTATCACAGTTTCGAAGGCCATAAAATGCCAAAATAGCACAAAACCCCCCCCAAATGACCCCATTTTGGAAAGTAGACACCCCAAGCTATTTACTGAGAGGCATGTTGAGTCCATGGAATATTTTATATTTTGCCACAAGTTGCGGGAATATGACAAACTTTTTTTTTTTGCACAAAGTTGTCACTAAATGATATATTGCTCACACATGCCATGGGCATATGTGAAATTACACCCCAAAATACATTCTGCTGCTTCTCCTGAGTACGGGGATACCACATGTGTGGGACTTTTTGGGAGCCTAGCCGCGTACGGGACCCCAAAAACCAAACACCGCCTTCAAGATTTCTAAGGGCATAAATTTTTGATTTCACTCCTCACTACCTATCACTACCTATCACAGTTTTGAAGGCCAAAAAATGCCAAGATAGCACAACCCCCCCAAGTGACACCATTTTGGAAAGTAGACACCCCAAGCTACTTGCTGAGAGGCATGTTGAGCCCATTGAATTTTTTTTTTTTGTCCCAAGTGATTGAATAATGACAAAAAAAAATGTACAAAAAGTTGTCACTAAATGATATATTGCTCAAACATGCCATGGTTATATGTGGAATTGCACCCCACAATACATTTTGCTGCTTCTCCTGAGTACAGGGATACCACATGTGTGGGATTTTTTGAGAGTCTAGCCGCGTACGGGGCCCCGAAAACCAAGCACCGCCTTCAGGATTTCTAAGGGCGTAAATTTTTGATTTCACTCCTCACTACCTATCACAGTTCAATTTTAAAAACTTTGTGACAAAAAGCGAGATCTGCAAAATACTCAACATACCTCTCAGCAAATAGCTTGGGGTGTCTACTTTCCAAAATGGGGTCATTTGGGGGGGGGTTTGTGCCATCTGGGCATTCCATGGCCTCCGAAACTGTGATAGGCAGTGAGGAGTGAAATCAAAAATTTACACCCTTAGAAATCCTGAAGGCGGTGCTTGGTTTTCAGGGGCCTGTACGCGGCTAGGCTCCCAAAATGTCTCACACATGCGGTATCCCCGTACTCAGGAGAAGCAACAGAATGTATTTTGGGGTGCAATTCCACATATAACCATGGCATGTTTGAGCAATATATCATTTAGTGACAACTTTTTGTAAAAAATGTTTTTCTTTTTGTCATTATTCAATCACTTCGGACAAAAAAATTAAAATATTCAATGGGCTCAACATGCCTCTCAGCAAATAGCTTGGGGTGTCTACTTTCCAAAATGGGGTAATTTGGGGGGGGGGGTTTGAACTGTCCTGGCATTTTATGCACAACATTAGGAAGCTTATGTCACACATCATCCACTCTTCTAACCACTTGAAGACAAAGCCCTTTCTGACACTTTTTGTTTACATGAAAAATATTTTTTTTTGCAAGAAAATTATGTTAAAACCCCAAACATTATAAAAAAATTTAAAGCAAAAGCCCTACAGATTAAAATAGTTGGTGTTGCATTTTTTTTCTCCACACAGTATTTGCGCAGCGATTTTTCAAACGCATTTTTTGGGGAAAAAACACACTTTTTTTATTTTTAATGCACTAAAACACGCTATATTGCCCAAATGTTTGATGAAATAAAAAAGATGATCTTAGGCCAAGTACATGGATACCAAACACGACATGCTTTAAAATTGCGCACAAACGCGCAGCGGCGACAAGCTACATACATTTTTAAAAGCCTTTAAAAGCCTTTACAGGTTACCACATTAGATTTACAGAGGAGGTCTACTGCTAAAATTACTGCCCTTGATCTGACCTTCACGGTGATACCTCACATGCATGGTGCAATTGCTGTTTACAAATGACGCTAGACCAACGCTTGCGTTCGCCTTTGCGCAAAAGCAGGGGGGACAGGGGTTATTTTTTTGAAAAAAGTTGGGGGGTTAGACCCTAGATCTTTCCTCTGCCCTCAAAGAATCTGACCACACCAAGATCGGTGTGATAAAATGCTTTCCCAATTTCCCAATGGCGCTGTTTATATCCGGAGGGGGGGGACATTCCCTCCCACTGCTTGTAAAAGGAGTCTAGAGGCTAATTATCTGCTAGGGTTGCTTTTACGCTGGCTGAAAAGAATGATACCAAGATGATACCTAAACCCGCAGGCATCATTCTGGTATAAACATTCAAAGTCCAGCAACATACCAGTACGTTGCTGGTCCTTGTTGGACATGTTGGACATGTCCGATGGGACCCCCCAACTATACGAAAGCAGGCACGTACAGGTACGTGATTGTGCCTGTCCGTGCCATTCTGCCGATGTATATATACAGTGAGCGGTCGTTAAGTGGTTAAGTACATCTCTCTTCAGAACTGGCAAAACACACATTCATATTGTGGTAAATATAGGCAACTTTGAAAGTTGTTGGAAAATTTAACAGGTATAAACTAATGTATACCTGTCAGATTAAAGTGATATTAACGGCTTTCTTTTTGTTTTCTTTTTTAAATCACAAACATGTCATACTTATCTGCTCTGTTCGATGGTTTTGCTCAGAGCAGCCCACATCCTCCTGTTCACAGGTCCCTCGCCGGCATTCCTGGCCCCTCCCTCCTACAAGTGCCCACATAGTAAGCCTCTTGCAAAGGGGCACCCAAGCAGGCTTGTTTCTGAGCCACGGCTCTGCGTGTCCATTCACACGCAGAGCCATGTCTTGGCTCCGCCCCCTCTCTTCCCTCATTGACTCACTGGCTGTGATTGACAGCAGTGGAAGCCGATGGCTCCAGCTGCTGTCAGCCAATGAGGAGGGACAGTCCCAGGAGAGCCAAAGCTCTGGTACACATCGCTGGATGGAGATCGGACTCAGGTAAGTATTGGGGGGGGGGGGGCTGTTGCGCAGAAAAGGTTTTTTTCCTTCACGCATAGAATGCATGAAGGTAAAAAACCTTGAGCCTTTACAACCACTTTAAGTTTATATCTTCATAGATTATAACAGTTACTGAAATTCTGCCTTCATTCAGCAAGTTTATTTTGATGTAATAATCATGTTGTCAGTTCCTGGGTGTGGCAGGTACCTCCATAAATCCTGTTAATTCCTGATATCATTAGGTTGCAATAATCATTTAAATGGGTTTTACTTAATACTGGAATTTTTTTGGCATTAGACCCTGATTTATTTTTCTCGGAATTGTTTAAATGTCAATCAACCGTTAATAAACAACAAGCAAAATGCATGTTTCTCTTATTGTGCTTAAAGAGTCTGAATTATTAAAGAAAGAGCACCAGAGTAGGAAGAAAATACTATGAAGATAATCATGCTTGTGATGGAGATCCACTCATATATTTGTTAAAATGTACACTAATGTTCAACATGTTGGATATGTTACTTGAGATTAGGGATGAGCTTCGAGTTCGAGTCGAACTCATGTTCGACTCGAACATTGCCTGTTCGCCCGTTCGCCGAACAGCGAACAAATTGGGGTGTTCGCGGCAAATTCGAAAAATCTATGGGAGAAATCTAAAGTGCTAATTATAAAGGCTTATATGCAAGTTATTGTCCTAAAAAGTGTTTGGGGACCGGGGTCCTGCCCCAGGGGACATGTATCAATGCAAAAAGAAGTTTTAAAAACGGCCGTTTTTTCGGGAGCAGTGATTTTAATAATGCTTAAAGTGAAACAATAAAAGTGAAATATTCCTTTAAATTTCGTACCTGGGGGGTGTGTATGATATGCATGTAAAGTGGCGCATGTTTCCCGTGCTTAGAACTGTCCCTGCAAAAAATTTCATTTTTGAAAGAAAAAAATGCATTTAAAACTGACTCGCGGCTATTAATGAATTGACAAAATGACAAAAGTCATTGATAAAAAAAAAAAAAAAGCGTGGGGGTTCCCCAGAATTCAATTACCAGGCCCTTCAGGTCTGGAATGGATATTAAGGGGAACCCCGCCGCAAATTTAAAAAAAAATTGACGTGGGGTTCCCCCAAATATCCATTCCAGGCCCTTCAGATCTGGCATGGATTTTAAGGGGAACTCCACCCCAAATTTAAAAAAAAATGGCGTGGAGTCCCCCTAAAAATCCATACCAGACCCCTTATCCGAGCACGCAACCTGGCCGGCCGCAGGGGAAAAGGGGGGGACGAGAGAGCGGCCCCCCCTCCCTCCTGAACCGTACCAAGCCACATGCCCTCAACATGGGGAGGATGTCCCCATGTTGATGGGGACAAGGGCCTCATCCCCACAACCCTTGCCCGGTGGTTGTGGGGGTCTGCGGGCGGGGGGCTTATCGGAATCTGGAAGACCCCTTTAACAAAGGGGACCCCCAGATCCCGCCCCCCCCATGTCAATTGGTAAGGGGTACATTGTACCCCTACCATTTCACGAAGAAAGCGTAAAAAAATGTTTAAAAAAACACACAAACACCTTGAAAAAGTCCTTTATTTAAAAAAAAAAAAAAACATTCCAGCGGTGAAATCCAGTGTCCCGCGGCGATCCCGATGTCCAGCGCTGTCCTTCATTGGTTGTGCCTGAGCGGACCTGATGGGGAACTCCCTCTCAGTATTTTAAATGTATAGACCCGCCCCTTCCAAAGTTCCCCATCAGGTCCGCTCAGCGGACTAGATGCGGAACATGAGAAGGGGCGGGTCTATACATGTATTACCAAAGTGAGAGCAGTTCCCCATCAGGTCCGCCCCCTCGGTATGTCGGACCCACCTACGTCATTGGCTTGAGCGGGGAACTTCCTTCACTGTGTAATTTAAATTTACATAGTGAAGGAAGTTCCCCGCTCAAGCCAATGACGTAGGCGGGTCCGACATACCGAGGGGGCGGACCTGATGGGGAACTGCTCTCGCTTTGGTAATACATGTATAGACCCGCCCCTTCTCATGTTCCGCATCTAGTCCGCTGAGCGGACCTGATGGGGAACTTTAGAAGGGGCGGGTCTATACATTTAAAATACTGAGAGGGAGTTCCCCATCAGGTCCGCTCAGGCACAACCAATGAAGGACAGCGCTGGACATCGGGATCGCCGCGGGACACTGGATTTCACCGCTGGAATGTTTATTTTTTATTTTTTTTAAATAAAGGACTTTTTCAAGGTGTTTGTGTGTTTTTTTAAACATTTTTTTACGCTTTCTTCGTGAAATGGTAGGGGTACAATGTACCCCTTACCAATTCACATAGGGGGGGGCCGGGATCTGGGGGTCCCCTTTGTTAAAGGGGTCTTCCAGATTCCGATAAGCCCCCCGCCCGCAGACCCCCACAACCAACGGGCAAGGGTTGTGGGGATGAGGCCCTTGTCCCCATCAACATGGGGACATCCTCCCCATGTTGAGGGCATGTGGCTTGGTACGGTTCAGGAGGGAGGGGGGGCCGCTCTCTCGTCCCCCCCTTTTCCCCTGCGGCCGGCCAGGTTGCGTGTTCGGATAAGGGGTCTGGTATGGATTTTTAGGGGGACTCCACGCCGTTTTTTTTTTTAATTTGGTGTGGAGTTCCCCTTAAAATCCATGCCAGATCTGAAGGGCCTGGAATGGATATTTGGGGGAACCCCACGTCAATTTTTTTTTAAATTTGCGGCGGGGTTCCCCTTAATATCCATTCCAGACCTGAAGGGCCTGGTAATTGAATTCTGGGGAACCCCCACGCTTTTTTTTTTTTTTTATCAATGACTTTTGTATGTATTGCCGGGAGCCGACAATTCATTAATAGCCGCGAGTGAGTTTTAAATGACTTTTTTTCTTTCAAAAATGAAATTTTTTGCAGGGACAGTTCTAAGCACGGGAAACATGCGCCACTTTACATGCATATCATACACACCCCCCAGGTACGAAATTTAAAGGAATATTTCACTTTTATTTTTTCATTTTAAGCATTATTAAAATCACTGCTCCCGAAAAAACGGCTGTTTTTAAAACTTCTTTTTGCATTGATACATGTCCCCTGGAGCAGGACCCCGGTCCCCAAACACTTTTTAGGACAATAACTTGCATATTAGCCTTTATAATTAACACTTTAGATTTTGAACGTTCGAGTCCATTGTATTTATTAGGGTTCTAAAGTTTACACGAACATTTTGTCTGTTCGCAGGTTCTGGTGCGAACCGAACAGGGGGGTGTTCGGCTCATCCCTGCTTGAGATGAGATTTCATTACATATTCAAATAATACTGCTTTTCTGCCATAGATTCTGATAAAGTGCATTAAGTAGTGTGCATGCTATGGGTTAATCCAAGGATAAAAAAAAAAAGAAAAATAAATCTGGGATAATTCTCATAATTGCTCACCAAGGTGTGATATGCACACGGGCTAAAGAAGCATCTCTTAAAAACCATATATCATTCTAATAGAGCAAATAAAGTATGTATAACTTGAACCTCCATTTCCAAGCAGCAGCTTATAAAATGTTGTATGCATATGTGTTATTAAGGTCTGTGCTTCAGTGCATGCACACTATGGTACCCTCTAATGCATGGTCTATGGCATTTTTACTTTTAGCATATTTTACAGTCACCTTAATGGCTCGTTCACACCAGTGGCTGCATTATACCACTGGGCTGTGAAGGGAGTGATACCCATGCATAGTAATGACACATTACACTGTTTACTTTTTCTTTTCAACTTTATTTAAATCTCTAAAAATTACATACTATTTACCTTTATTCACGTCAGTGCCTTGTGATGCAGTGTAGTGCACTGCTACACAGTGAGCATGTAAAAATTTAACATGGCCTACTTTTTTCCAGTGCTGAACTCATAGAACTCAAGGTAAAATGCCCTGCCTATGTGTTAGGACTGAGATGAGCCAGGCTGCCCAGTGCAGACTAACACATATGGTGTGAATGAACACTGAGGCTGGGTTCACACCTCCGACGGAATACAGCTCGCAGCAGGGGTCCAGTGCATCCCTTTTCTCCATTTCAGGGACGAATCAGGGCCCGAATTTTTGCCTGAATTCGGCCCTGAAACAGAGCCAAAGATGCTCCGCAGCCGCAACAGAGATATGTGAACCGGCTCCATAGAGGGCCGCCACAATCTCCTATCATGCCAATTGGATGCAGGGAAACCCACATCCAATTTGCAATAGTGTGAACCCAGCCTTAGTGATTTCAGTGTGCACTTGATATGGTCTTGTTCCTGCAAAATAGCTAACAGATAGCATATAGCCCTTAAAACATTATATAAAATCTAAAATAAAAAACAAAATATATTGCAACTTTCTAGTCCTTGATGTGCTGACTGTTTATTTTCCAATCTTCTCTTGCATCATTTTACCTAGTGATCCTACAAATAACAGCCCTCCCTGTGCCTGGGTGGTTTTGTTAGTCCACTGAATCTATGGAGGGAGCTATGGTTGTCAGTTTCTTCTCCGGATATGAACTACAAAAATTTTCATATCCCTTCATCTCCATTTCATGTGGGGCAGGGAAATTACAGAGGATAACTAGGAAGGAAGATATATTTCTGTGCCACTCACGAAAAATAGGATTTTTATAACAGCTTACCTGTAAAATCCTTTTCTTGGAGTACATCACGGGACACAGAGCGACATAGTCATTACTAATGGGTTATATAGTTACCGTCAGGTGCTGGCACTGGCAACTTCCAAAACCGGAAGTACCCTCCCCTATATAAGCCCCTCCCATCCGGGAGCACCTCAGTTTTGTAGCAAAGCAATAAGTGTCCCCAAAGAGGGGCGGGAGCTCTGTGTCCCGTGATGTACTCCAAGAAAAGGATTTTACAGGTAAGCTGTTATAAAAATCCTATTTTCTTTCTCGTACATCACGGGACACAGAGCGACATAGTCATTCCTAATGGGATGTCCTAAAGCAATGCCAAATGAGGGGGGGGATACACCATATATAAGCTGAGCGCTATCAGACATGAGGATCTTTTGCGGCCTGCAACACACTGCGCCCAAAGGCGACATCCTCCTGACTTCTAACGTCCACCTGGTAGAACCTAGTAAACGTGTGTACTGAAGACCATGTTGCGGCCTTACAGACTTGAGCCAGGGAGGCCTGGTGATGCACTGCCCATGAAGTTCCAACTGCTCTCGTGGAGTGCGCCCTAACTTTGAACGGAGGCGGTCTACTTCTCAAGCTATAGGCTTGTATTATGACCTGTCGAATCCACTTGGCTAAAGTAGATTTTGACGCTGCCTGACCCTTTCTGGGGCCTTCCGGCAGAATAAACAAAGTATCCGTTCTGCGAATCTGAGCAGTGGCTTTTAGATAAGCTTTAACTGCTCTTACTACATCCAAAGAATGCAATAACTTTTCCTCTACCGAAGTAGGCTTGGGGAAAAAAGAAGGAAGAACCACATCTTGGTTCAAATGAAAACTCGATACCACCTTAGGAAGAAAGGCTGGATGAGGACGTAACACCACTCTGTCCTTATGGATAACCAGATATGGCTCCTTACAGGACATAGCTGCTAATTCCGATACTCTTTTAGCCGAACAAATGGCTACTAGAAAAATCAATTTCCTGGTGAGAAGCACCAAGGAAATATGCTGTAATGGTTCAAATGGTTGTTTCTGTAGAACCGACAGAACCAAGTTTAGATCCCATGGACATATGGGAATATTAACCGGAGGACTAATACGCATCACTCCTTGTATAAAGGCTTTGACTAGTGAATGCGAAGCCAAGGGCCTTTGAAAAAATATTGACAAGGCCGAAATCTGACCCTTGATAGTACTCAAGGCAAGCTTCCTATCTACAGCCCACTGTAGGAAGTCCAGAATCCTACCTATTACGTACTTATGTGGATGCCATTTCTTGGCCTCACACCACGCGATGTACGCCTTCCAGATTCTATAGTAGATCTGCCTGGATACCGGCTTCCTGGCATTGATCATGGTAGATACCACAGCATTAGAGAGCCCTCTCTTTTTTAGAATGTGGGCTTCAATAGCCAGGCCGTCAAACCTAGGGCTGGTAAGGAAGGGTGGTATATCGGTCCTTGCGAAAGCCGGACGACGTGGGAGAGTCCAAGGACTCCCCACTGAAATTTTACAATCTCCGCGTACCACGCTCTTCGGGGCCACGCTGGAGCCACCGGAATCACCGGTTTCTTTTCTACCCTGATTCTGCGGAGTAATCGAGGTAACCATTGTGGCGGTGTGAATGCATATATCAGCTTGAACTGATCCCAAGGGAACACTAGGGCATCCGAGCTGCAAGCTAGGGGATCCCTTGTCCGAGAGACAAACCTGTCCCCCTTTGCGTTGAATCTGGATGCTAGAAGATCTACATCCGATGTTCCCCACCGCTGACATATTGTCCAGAAAACCTCGGGGTGAAGGGACCCTTCCTCTGGGCCTAATTGCTGGCGACTTAGAAAGTCCGCCTTCCAATTCTCCACTCCTGGAATGAATACCGCAGATATGGCTGGGACATATTTTTCTGCCCATTTCAGGATGTAATTTACTTCCCTCTGGGCTGCACGACTCCTGGTGCCCCCCTGATGATTGATATATGCCACTGCTGTGGCATTGTCTGATTGCATTCTGACAGGGGACCCTTGGAGTTTGGATGTCCATGCTACTAGGGCATACCGGGCTGCTCGTATCTCTAAGAGATTGATGGGCAGGGCCTTTTCTGCATCCGACCATCTGCCCTGTAGAGACTATTGCTCCAGTACTGCTCCCCAGCCTATAAGGCTGGCATCTGTAGTGACCACCTTCCAAGAAATCGGACTGAAGGATTTCCTTTTTTCCAGATTCTGGGGAACCAACCACCAACGGAGGCTCTTGCGAACGGAAGGGGACAAGGACATTGTAAGTCTAGGGCCTGAACTTTTTTTGTTCCAGGCTGACAGTATGGCCCCTTGCAAATTCCTTGAATGGAATTGACCGTAGGGTACTGCTTCGAATGATGCCACCATTTTTCCCAGCAGCCTCATATACAGGCGTATGGACGGCTGTCTTTTTTGTACCCACTAAGTGGATCAAATCTTTCAAAGACAACACCTTTCCTCGAGGCAAGAATATTTTTCTCTGGCCTGAATCCAACCTTAGCCCCAAGTATTCCAGACTTTTGACTGGTTTTTAGGGCTGACTTGTCTCGGTTGATAATCCAACCGTGAGATTCCAGATACTTGATCGTCTTGTGAACGACCACGTCTAGTTTTTTCACTGAGTGGTCTATCAGCAACAAGTCATCCAGATATGCCATTATCATTACACCTTGTGTTCTTAGATTGGCCAATAAAGGGCCAGAATTTTTGTAAACACTCGTGGTGCTGTGGCCAAACCGAAGGGTAAGGCTCTGAACTGAAAATGGCGCCCTTCTACTGCAAAGCGTAGAAATTTTTGGTGGACTGGAAAGATGGGAATGTGCAAATAAGCATCTTTGATGTCGATCGTGGCTAACCAATCCTCCCCTTGTAGGGCAGTGGCCACCGATCGGATCGACTCCATCGGAAAGTCCTGATATACAGGAATTTGTATAGCCCTTTTAGAATTAATATGGGCCTCCCGTCCGCGTTTGCTTCGGGACTGTAAAGAGGTTTGAGTAAAACCCGAACCCTCATTCTTCCAGGGGAACCTCCATAATTACTCCTTGGAGCAATAGTTGTTCTAGTGCCAACAGGAGGGACTCTCTCTTCCGGGGATCCCTTGGCACGTTTGACCTCAAAAATGGGAAGGAGGAGAGTCTTTTAACTCCAAACTGTATCCCAAACCTACTGCGGAGAGCACCCATCTGTCTTGATCGTGTCCCGCCAGGTCTCTTGTGAACAACTGGAGTCCTCCCCCCACCCGACTGAGTGGGGGCTTCATGAATTTAACTTTGGGGGAGGTTTTGTACCTCCCCTGACCCAGGGTTTCTCATTACCCTGCTACTGTCCCTGTTTTTTACCCCCGGGATTTGACCGAGGAGGCCGTCGGAACTGTTACACAGCCCTTGCCCCAGGGACTGGAGAAGCAGGCCTCTTAAAGAGGGACCTCTAACTCTGCTTTTAACCGGCAAGAGCGTATTTTTACCGCTGGAAATTTTCTGGATATTTGTCCAGGTTTTCCCTGAATAAGCGTTCACCATGAAATGGGACGCTAACCAGCCATTCTTTACAGGGAGCTTCAGCAGACCAGTTTTTGAGCCATAGGAGCCTACGCATATGTACTATAGACAGCGTAAGGCGGGAGGCCTGATGGACTGAATCCTCTATGGCGTCAACCGCAAAGCCTAAGGCTCTAGGTAGATCAGCTAGGGCAAAGCCTGCTGATCTGTCAAGTCCCTCAAGACCTGTTTCAACTGATCCTTCACTGCTTAGCAGACCCCAATAGCTGCTACTGCTGGTTGTATCACCAAGCAGATTTTCATAAGGACTCCAATCTTTTATCTATTGGGTTCTTGAACATTTGGACATTATCCACTGGACATGTCAGTGATTTATACATACAAGAGATGGCTGTGTCCACTGTAGGGACCTTCCATTTTTTTTTTTTTTTTTTTCTGATGAACTTATCCTCCATGGGATAGACCACCGGAAATCTCTTGGGGGAATAAATATTTTCTCAGGACGTTCCCAATCCTGGTAAATGAGCCCTTTCAGTAAAGGGTGAAGTGGAAAAGAACAAACAGTCTGGGGGCTTCTAGCGACCCCAACGAGGATACAGTAGTGGTTGATGGTTCCGCAAGGTGCATTTTTAAATGCTGATCGGACCATGTTAGTCAGAGACTGAACCCATAATCTTTCAGCTTGAGATGCTGAGAAAGGGTTCCCCCACTGTTGATTCCTCTATAACAGAATCAACCTTATCCTGATCCCCTTCAGGCAGGTCGATCCCTGTATGGGACTGTTGCTCTGCTAACAGGCACTCTGAAGGAGGAGACGGAGATCGGGCGTGCTTTCCCTGACAGGGAGGCAGCGATAAATTTTGACAATCTCTCTCTAATCCTCCCAGAGCTGAGGAAAAAACCTCCTCTGTTACATACACAGGAGCAGGTGACTGAGGACAGCCACAGTACCAAGTACCCCTGCGGGGTCTCTACGGTCACTTACCTCTGAACTTCAGGGGAGACTGGTGCAGCAGGAGTATGCCCAAGATCCTCAGAGCCCGATGAGACCCCCTTCGCTTCCTGGAAGATTCAGTTCCGGAGCTACTGGACGGCATATTCCTAAGCCTAAAGCTGAGGTATTCCAGCCGTAATACACCTCTTTTACTGAGAATAGTCTAGCACAATTGCTGCTATATCACAGTTGGTGTCTACTAATGTGCCTTTCTAGGGGATGCCTGTATCAACCGCTTGCTGTATGCCTTTAAATGTTGCCAGCTCTGTCTCTGTACTTCATAGCCAGCTTACTGCAATAATGTGGCTTTTTAAAAACCTGCTGGGACGCCCGCACATGCGCAGAAGCGCTGCGGCGCGCACAGAGCATCATCCCCCAGGCCCCGCCCCTTTTTCCGGCCACCTCTATATATAGAGGCGCGTGCACGCGCACGCGCGCGGCCATGTGCGCCTCGGCGCTAACTTTCAAACATGGAAACCAGGGACAGGAGCCAGGGCCCCCTTTGCCGCAGGCCGGGGGATAGACAAACACTGCAACATGGCAGAGGAAACAGTTTCCTGTAGGAGAACTCACCAGCTGCCTGGACTTTGCTCTCTGAGAAGAAACTAGTCCATATGACAAGAAAAACATTCCACAGCGGCCTCTAGTGGACAAACACAGGTACCGCAGTTTAATATACTAAACATATATAAAAAAACATTCTTTTTTTCTTGACCACCATTAAAAATTATTACATTTTTTTTTAGTAGTTACAGGCATGCACAGATATTAGCGGGAATACCGTTAGGTAACAGACAGAAAGACAAATTAGGCTTGGGGGTCCCCCAATAGAACCAAGTTCCTGGGGGCCCCCACTTACCTGTTCCCCGCCGCAGGACTTTGTTTGGTCCACAAAAGCCCAAACTTCACCTATCACGGCAGGCATTGTAATCAAACCTTCAGGGACCGGGTTCCCAAGGATTCCACTCCCCTGGACCTGTATAGCACCCTGCACAGAAAACATCTTGGTCGTGGGTATGACCAGAGCTCTGGATCCCAGGGTCCAGCTCTCCTAAGAGAAGCATTACAGGCAGAACCTTGCTCTTCTCTGCAAGGCCCGGGTACCGACCGTTTAGCTATGAAGCTTTTTTGGTCGGATCCGGAATAGCTTACTGAGGCCCAAAAGAACCTGTACGCAATCTCAGTGAAAAACACATGTTTCTTCTTGGCCAACACCTTAGACACTGGCAAAAAACTGAGGTGCTCCCGGATGGGAGGGGCTTATATAGGGGAGGGTACTTCCGGTTTTGGAAGTTGCCAGTGCCAGCACCTGACGGTAACTATATAACCCATTAGTAATGACTATGTCGCTCTGTGTCCCGTGATGTACGAGAAAGAAAGTGACAAGAACTTGGGAGTTCTGGTAAGATCAACAAGTATTTTCTGCATTTGCTGAAAATGTTCTTATCTTGAAAAAAGGCTGCCACAACCTCTAAGGACTGCAATCTGCAACATGTTGCATTTTTGTTCTTGGTTTTAATTGTTCTTTAATGTTATTGCTAGTGAATTCTCTGTGTCCCCACATGCATGGAGGGTTTTCTTTATCGTACATCACGGCACACAGAGCACCATAGTCATTACTATGTGGGTTATAGGCCACCTTCAGGTGATTGGACACTGGCATAATCAAAGACAGTAAGTCCCCCTCTATATAACCCCTCCCATACAGGGAGTACCTCAGTTTTTTCGCCAGTGTCTAAGGCAGGGGTCTTCAAACTACGGCCCTCCAGCTGTTGCGGAACTACAATTGCCATCATGCCTAGTCATGTCTGTGAATATCAGAGTTTTGCAATGCCTCATGGGATTTGTAGTTCCGCAACAGCTGGAGGGCCGTAGTTTGAGGATCCCTGGTCTAAGGTGTTGGTCACCGTTAATGAAGTGCTAAGAAGAACTCCGCAGGTGATCCTGGATAGGATCAGGAGGGGCTATGCAATTGGATCCATTCAAAGAGCCAGAAACAAAAAAGGCAAAATGGATGGTACCCGAGCCTTGAAACGGAAGAACAAGGTTTTTGCCTGTAATGTTTTTCTCTGAGAGCTGGACCCTGGGACCCGGCGCCTTGGTCACATTTCTATACCACAGGTTTGCTCTGACAGGGTGCTGTAAAGGTCCAAGCGAGTGGACCCTGTATGCAAAGGGGACCCGGTCCTTGAAGGTCTTTCATGAGACAAGCTCGTTATGTACAGAGTCCTGCAGTGAGGAATGGTAAGTCTGCATTTGTTTGCAGTTTCTCTTTTAAAAGAGAGAGATCTCATTGTCTGTTCTCCCGGTTGCCACTGGTAGCAGTGTGCTGTTCAATCATGCTATGTGCTCTTACTCATGCGGGCTGCTGTTTCTCCCCCAGCCACTAGAGGACGCAGGTTCGCTCATGTCTAGCCTATTCTTTATATAGGCAGGAAGAGGAAGAGCGGCCATGCCATGTGGTGACAGGTTCAGATAGGCCTTGGAGACAGAACGGTGGCCCGTGAATGTGTGAGTACTTGCTAAAGTCATGATTACATGCTGCATATATTCTGCCTATCCAAGGAGCTTGTACATCTGTAAGTAGATACACCCTTGGATGATTAGTAGTTCACTTTTAAAAGTGTTATTGACTGCTTGGAGGCAGGAACAGCATAATATACGTGCTTGCAAATTTATTGCTTAATTGCATGTTTTAAAATACATGTTTGAAAAAACATGAGCATGGGTGCAATTTAGGGAGTTTTATCACCAATATAGTGCATATGTGCTTGGTATCCTGCAGGTCTAAGTATGGGACCAACTGCAGTTGAGCAGGTGCTTGCTTACAAACTAGCTAAGACGCACGACTGCTGGAACGCACAGTTGCTGAAGCACACAGTTGCTAAAACGCACAGTTGCTGGAACGCACAGTTACTGGAGCACACAGTTGCTAAAATGCACAGTTGCTGAAACGCACAGTTGCTGGAGCAAACAGTAGCTAAAACGCACAGTTGCTGAAACGCACAGTTGCTGGAGCACACAGTTGCTAAAACGCATAGTTGCTGAAACGCACAGTTGCTGGAGCACACAGTTGCTGAAACACACGGTTGCTGTTTTTACCAGTTCACATGTTTGCATAAAAATACATGATCATGGGTATACAAAATGCATGTTTGGACATGTTTGTGTAAAAAAACAAAAAAAACAAACATGTTTATTGTTGATCACATAAAGACGCGTGATCGCATAAGGTGACAGGATCATTTAAGGATACATGGTCACATAAAGATGCATGTTTATGTTTGTATAGACATACATGGTTTTTACATAGTCGCATAAAAATGCTTGAACACATAAAAATGCTTAGTCGCATAAAGATGCTTGATCAAACAGAGATGCTTGATCATGCAAGGATGCTGGATTGCACAAGGATGCTTGATCGCATAAGATGCTTGATCGCACAAGGGTGTTTGATCGCACAGAGAGGCTCGATCGCACAAGGGTGCTTGATCGCACAAGGATGCCTGATCGCATAAAGATGCTTGATCGCACAAGGGGGGCTTGATCGCACAAGAGTGCTTGATTGCACAAGGATGCTTGATCGCACAAGGATGCTTGGTCGCACAGAAAGGCTTGATCGCATAAAGATGCGGGATCGCATAAGGATGCATGATCGCCTAAAGTTGCATGATAGCCACAAAGTGCATGGTTGCATAATGAGTCATGTTAATACTTAAATATACATGAATCCTCATGATCGCATAGGAATACATGTCTGCATAGATACATGTTCCGTAATGTTGCATAACACGTTTCATAAATGCATGCTTGCTTTGCAGAGATGCTTGTTTCATGGCACACGTGCTACATGAAGGCATGTGTACAGCACACACTGTTCATATTTTGCCTAAAAGCATATTTGTATGAACTCATGCTTCCATGAACACACACTTCCATAGAGAGTATTACTTTAAACACATGCTGCATACATTAAAACTGTATACATATGTAGTATTTACCCATGTGTTTATTGCATAGGACTACAGAAGTGCCTCTTTCTGAAGGGGCGCCCTCGCTCGATCAAGGTGGGGGGAAGACTTCTGTGGCTTTTCAGAGAGATCCTAGACGGATGAGTCATCTCTGTGGCCAGCAAGAGGATGCCGCCTTTGGGCGCAGTATAGGTCCTCACGTCTGATGGCGGTCTGCTTTATTTTGTGTCTCCCTCCCTTCAGATGGCATTGATTTGGGACATCCCACATAGTAATGACTATGGTGCTCTGTGTCCCGTGATGTACGATAAAGAATATATGATTTTTATAACAGCTTACCTGTAAAATCCTTTTCTTGGAAGTACATCACAGGACACAGAGGTCCCTCCCCTTTTATTGGGATATTTATATATATTGCTTTGCTACAAAAACTGAGGTGCTCCCTGTATGGGAGGGGTTACATAGAGGGGGACTTCCTGTCTTTGATTATGCCAGTGTCCAATCACCTGAAGGTGGCCTATAACCCACATAGTAATGACTATGGTGCTCTGTGTCCCGTGGTGTACTTCCAAGAAAAGGATTTTACAGGTAAGCTGTTATAAAAATCCTTTTTTTATAACAAATGCTGTGAAATTACAACTGGTTTGTTCAGCCCATTAAATGCACACTATAATGATATGAGCTACTTGTGTATAGTTTAGTAAGGCTTGTATATGTATCATATAGTGTGAACGCTGGTGTGACGTGCGTGAAAAGCCTCCCAACAAAAATAATGATTTAATCGTCATCGAATGTCCTGTTGAACAATTAAAGCAGCATTATACCTTGAAAAACTGGAAGTAGGTAGAGCATGTTTTGTCTGAAAAAAAACAACTCTTTACCCATTCCCCCAGCAATTTTTTTTTTGTATGTGTATACTGTCTAAGGCACATGCACAGTGAGGTGTAGACTCATAGCCCACTTTTGACATGTAAGGTGCTGAGAATGGAGCTAAGTGCTGGGATGATGTACCTCCAGCCTGCATGCGCAAATGTTTTGGGACATTTCTCGGGACAGAAGAAGCAGCCAACAGATTTGCAACAGGTATTGGGGAACTATCAGTGAGGAGGAGAGATGTGTTGTGCAAGCTTGCAAATTATGGCAGGAGTTGTCGATCTGCCTTGCAACAGTTCTGCCTAATGTTTTTAGCCACTTTTCCCAGTACATAAAAAATAGTAGTAGTGGTTTGAGTATGACTATGGTTCTTTCATTCTAATTAAATCTTTGAAGAATAACATATGAAACTTTTCGAATTGCCCTTTATGTTGACAAAGTTAGTACAACTGGCATATTGCATATTTGTGGAACAAAGCATTGTTAGCCAAGCCAGCTGAATTGCTTATAGTTTGACTTGATAATTAAAGCAATGAAATCACTTGTCCAGCTGCCAATTGACTCTCAAACATCATCTGCGGGATATGATTAATAATTTGCTCAACTCTGTTATAAGCACAGGGAATGCAAGAGGGCAATGTTTATGACAACTGTTGTGGACTTTGGTTAGAAGTGTGACTAATTATTATACTGAATGACATGACACTCCACATTATTGATTTTATAACATGGTAAAATTGCTATCTTTTATCCTTGGAGAAAAGCAATAGCTTAATGTTTAAAGAAGTACTCCACCTTGGTTAATCCTTTTTCGAGTGGGCCACTTTCTAACACTTTAACATAATAAAAGCACTTCATTAATTGAACAAAGCCATTTTGGGAAACAAAACAAAAAAATTGTGACAGACCCAACCAGGACAGGGGCTTTTAACCACCTCAATAACGCACGCCGTCATATGACGTCCTGGTATTGAGGTGGGGATATCTGAATGATGCCTGCAGCTACAGGCATCATTCAGACATCCTTCTTTTCAGCCGGCGATTCTGCGCACCATAAGAATGATCATAGCGGCTTGATCATTCTTAAAAGGCGACGGGAGGGGACTCCATCTCTGTGACCGTCGGAGGCCCGTCGGAGGCCCGGGCGCAAAGTTATGACATCACGCCCGGATACCCGGAAGTAAACAGAGCCGCAATCGCGGCTGTCGGCATCAGATCTGTGAATTTTTTTTTCACGATCTCATGCTTTTAAGCCAGGAGGATAGATGTGGGGTCTTATTGACCCCATATCTCTCCATAAAGAGGACCTGTCACAATGATTCCTATTACAAGGGATGTTTACATTCCTTGTAATAGGAATAAAAGTGATCAACAAAAAAAAAATGTAAAAAAAGGTGTAAAAATTAATTAAGTCAAATCAAAAAAAAAATTAAAATGCCCCTGTCCCCAGTAGCTCGCACTCAGAAGCGAACACACACGTAAGTCCCGCCCACATATGTAAACACCGTCCAAACCACACATGTGAGGTATTGCCGCGTGCGTTAGAACATGTGCAACATTTCTAGCACTAGACCTCTTCTGTAACTCTAAACTGGTAACCTGTAAAAAAAAATTAAGCGTTGCATCGTACTTCGTACCGAAGTTTGGCGCCATTCCATGAGTGTGCCCAATTTTAAAGCGTGACAAGTTAAGTATCTATTTACTTGGCTTAACATCCTCTTTCACGTTATACCAAAAAATTGTGCTAACTTTACTGTTTTGTTATTTTTTAATTCATGAAACCGTTTTTTACAAAGAGGCGTTTGAAAAATTATTGCGCAAATACCGTGTGAGATAAAAAGTTGCAATGACCGCCAATTTATTCCCTAGGGTGTCTGCTAAAAATATATATATAATATTTGGGGGTTCTGAGTAATTTTCTAGCAAAAAAATTATGATTTTTACATGAAGGAGAGAAGTGCCAGAATAGGCCCGGTAGGGAAATGGTTAAAGGGGACTGCAGGATAGCCTCTTGCCTACTGACTATGTGCCTTGACATTTAAGGGGGCTCTATTCTTGTGAGGAGTGTCCCTGGGGACCCTTGGCATGGTCTTGCTTCAGACTTGGGTCCATGTCTTCCCAAAACACACAGACTCTGGGAACCTAGGACCTGGATACAAATGACTGCTTTAGACTGTGAGACTCAGAGCAGATGTTAATATAATCAGCTCAAAACAACCTGATGCTGGGGTCTCCTGCTATAATCTGTTTACTAAGGTGTATTTCTCCCATGGTATCATTTCTCACATTGTGTGAATTCCAATTGTTAATTGAGTCGCCTATTGTTTCTGTCTGCTAATCCTTTAGAGATTTGGATAGCCCTAGGTCTTCTTACTGGGGAACTGGTGCCAAATGGTCTGGGTGGGCACTGAGTCACCTAGGTTTGCCTAGGTGACTAGTTAGCTTACTGTTTAATTAGATTACTGTTTATGTTGGCTGTTCCTTAGCTATGTTAATTATCTTACTAATTGCGTAGTAACCTGATCAAGCTCTTGTCTGATTTTGTGTGGTATATAGTATATGTAGCGGACCCCCCAAAATTGGGGTCGCTATGCCTAAATTTAGGGGGTAGCCTGAGCAAATAGTTAGGCTCAGGCTGTTGGAATTCTCTAAATTGGCCTCTGCTCTGTTGTGATGTTGCCTGGTAGTACAGTTCCATTTGGCCTGTAGGTGGCACTGTCGCCCAGGTCTCAGGTCAAACCACAGGTGACATTGCAGCGCTATTGGGTGTCCCCTTTCGGCGGCCTGCAGTGGGCGTGGTCTACCCGCTGTGCATGCTGGGAGAGGATACATAAGGGGCAGACGCCATTGTTTGGGGAGCAGTTCACGCCTCCTAGCCCTCCAGGCTAGGGGTGCATTTGTGTGTTCAGTCCCGGGCACCTTTAGCCCGAGGCTGGATCATTCCAGGTTGGCCCAGCACCTTTAGCTGAGGCCTACACCAGAAGAGGAGTCCCAGGGTACCCAAGTGGGGGTAACCCGCTCTGAGGGAGAGGCAACCAGGGGAGGACCTACCCAAATGGATCGGTGAAGGAAGTCACTGTCTCTGGAGAGGCCTGGTTACCTGTCAGAGGGAAGGACTCCACAATCCGCCACAAGCCTTGTAACGTGCCCCATTGGCACCTAAGTTCTATTTGTTACAAGTGCTGGGAAGTTCGGGACTTAGAGGCTAATATCCTGATCGTATCCTAAGGAAAATTATAAGCTAATGTTCGTGCTCCACACCGGCTGCTAGGACCATGAGAGGGGACTATCCGGGTGAGCAAAACCCACTCAGGCTTGAGTGGCGACGAGTGATAGTTGGGTGTCGCGTGCCTGAACCTGCCTCCCTGTTCAATTCTCTATCTTCAACTTTCCTATAAAGTTCTACTCAAGCCAAATTAACCTTTCTTTATTAGGTTTAATACTGTGTGGACAGGTTGCCTTCTTGAACTTTCAAAGAGAATAGACTTTTCCCTACATTCTAGGGTGAGGAACCAACAGAAAGAGGTAACTCGCTGCAGGACCCAAATCAATTAACACGGCTCACCCTCTACAAAGATGGAGGATACTGGGCATGTGGCATGGTGTGTCCCACTCTGCTTGTGGAGGTAAGCAGGGTAAATGATTCTGTGTGCTACATATATATTCTGAGTTTACAATAATGTGAGTTCCAGTTTGCACCTAAGCTAGTGTCGTCTAGATCTTGGGTGCAATATTCCGCTATAATACCTGATTCCAGGCTGGAAGAAGCTGTATACTGATGGAAAATATTTTATGACTAATTATGCCAATGATTCAGATACCAGTTGTATAATTTTCTCCTATTGCTCTTTATGTAGGCAGTAAGAATAAGCTTCCCAGTAAAGGAATAGTAGTAAGAACCATGCAGCCTTAACACTCAAAGGAGCCACTTAGCTAAGCATTATTTTAATCTAATATAGTAATAATGCATAGCTACAAATATACTGTATAATTATGTGAAGGCTTGGATATTTATTCTTATGCATGGCCACTGCCTCTCAGTAGCTTGTCACAACAGCTAAAAAATATATCTGCTACAATGAAATGCACACTGTTAGTGCTTTGTCATATATAAGCTGAATTATCGATCAATGTGATGCAGTGAAGTGGTTGTTACAGATGCAAAATTACTTAGGATAGTGTGCACTAGTAGGTTCACCAAGTTAGGTATCTTAGTCCCTGGCTGGAGAATGTCCAGCTTTATCTAGCACTATCCCACCTTGTCTTACTGTTTCTGACCCTTCACTTCCATTCAGTGTAATTCAGTTATTTTAAACATGGAAGTTCAATATCACATGTGAGCATAAACACAGTGCAGGTTGCATGCAAAGGCAGCCTGCATACTGTATAAAAGCCCACTCCTACAGACTGACACCAACCCATCAAAGCATATATGCTTGTATCAAGGCTGAGGACTAAGAAGTACTGAGCCAAAATGTGGTGATATTTTCAGAAAGCTATGTAGAGCACCCTGCAAGCCCCTCCTACCAGCCACGGTCTGTCTGCAAATCATAGAGAAGTACAACGGCTTAGTGATAACATTGCTGGATCTAAAATAAGGTATGAGGTATGTAAAGAAACAGAAAGGTTTTCCTTAAAAATTTAATTAGCATGTTGATGAGGAAGAAAAGGAGAACACAGATTAAGCTTTGGCATTAATCCTTAAGCTTCCAACGTAGATGGATAGCTTATCTGGTACAACAATTTCATACTAATATATAAGAAGCATGTAGGTGTACTATTTACTCCACCCGGCATGTGGCGCCTTGCTGCTGTGTGGATGGAGTAGAGGCTTTTAGGAACATTGTTCTTCTATAGACTGTAGTATTCCAAGGGACAACAGCTGTCCGACTGGAATCTACAATCACCAGTGACCTTCAGCAGCCATCTAATGTAGGGCAGCCCTTTTAAATAGGGGTCTCTGATGGGGTTTGGCGTGCTTTTGATGAGGGCACTGGATCCTCATATGTTAGGGAGAGAGAGAGGCCTAGGGAAAGGTTCCTGCAAATTAAGGGACAGAATAGGGACATCGCTGTATTCCTCTGATATTGCCAGTCACTGGAGTTGCTTTCGCTATTCTCAGGTCAGCCTCTAAGAGCCATTATTGGTGTATATAATAGATGTCCCACGCACTTTAGATAATTTTAAAGTTAGTAAAACACAACATACCAAATGGTTCTACGTCTAAAGGTACTACTTCTAAAAGTATTAAATATCAAAAATAGTGAAATATAAACATGTGACCCACTCCCATCAGATGGCAACCAAATCATGTTGCCCACCATTCTCATGGTTGGACCAATACGCAAAAAGGAGTCAGCTGTTTGAAATTTCCTTAGCAAGCCAATTTTCTTCGCCACCCCTCTTGCAGTAGAGGTACACATCCGTGGGTATACCTCTCCAACCAATGACCACTAAATGTATTGCCAGTCAGCACCCCTCAGCAGATGCTGACCTAGTAAAGTAGGCCCCTTTTGAACTAATGCCTTATACACATGAACGAAAATTCTGACAAGTCCAATGTGAGCTTTTGGTCGGAAATTCCGACCGTGTGTATGCTCCATCAGACTTTTGCTGTTGGAATTTCCACCAACAAAAGATTGAGAGCTGGTTCTCAAATTTTCAGAAATTCCGTTTGTCTGTATGCAATTCCGACGCGCAAAAAAACACGCATGCTCAGAATCAAGCAGAAGAGCCGAACTGCCTATTGAACTTCATTGATCTCAGCTTGTCGTACATTCCATCAGAATGTGAGTCAAGCTGTCACAAGCCTGTGATTCCCTATGGGACTTATGATGCAACCCTTGTCATAAATGCCTGGACTGTTGCCCTGTCTAATTTTGTGCTGTATTGGAGAGGAGTATTAGTCATTGCCAGTGTTACCTGAACTATTACTGCAATTGTTACCAAAAGTTCTCCTGTAACGTTGTGATACACTATTTCTATAAATAAAAGAACTTTTATTTTCAATTGGTCTCTGTGTGAGTGCTCCCTCACAATTGGCTACCACAGCCCTTGGCCTACTCCAAGGAGAAAATTCTTGCAGTAGACAAATGTTCAAATATAAACTTTTTCAGACTACATTTGCAAACATATCTTAAATATGTTAAACCTTTCCATGTTTCAGTAATGTATCTCAGTAAAACATCCCATGCTTAGCATAAGGCATATCAGAAGATAGGCTAAAAACATTTGTTGCTGTTCCTTGTGTGTCCCTTAAAGTATGACTCTAAGAATAAATGTTTAACACTTGAGATTTAGATTTTATCACTTTCAGAGTTTAGCATGTTTGAAGGAATGGAATTTGAGCCTAAAATCCCTGCATTGTTCACTTCTAGAAATTAACGAATGTTATCTGTCGTGTGGAAGAAAATTATTGGGCCTGTACAACAAAAATATAATTGTAGCTGTTTTACAGTCATGTTTATCTCAGTAGTAAAAAGAGGGGAATTTACTGTTGTAACTGTGATTTCTGCACCTAGCCATAATGGTTCAATAGTACCTTTCCCCTGACTATCTGCATATTTGTCTTAAGTAGACAAGTGCATTCGTTTTCGTCCGAATGCATTTTCGTCCGAATTTCGGGTATTTTCATTATCGTTTTAACAAACGAAAAGGAATGCACAGAATCCGAAATCCGAAAGATCCGACATAATTTTTTTTTTATTATTTTCGTTTTCGTTGCTACAACAGTTCGATATAGATAGGAGATTCGACATGACGCTAACAATAGCGATCTGTGTCTATCAAACCTGTGGTCGAATGTGCCTAACCTTAAAGGGGTGTTCCAGGCAACCCCGGGCAAAAAAAAAAAAATTAAAAGCCAGCAGCTACACATACTGCAGCTGCTGGCTTTTAATAAATGGAGACTTACCTGTCCTGGTGTCCCTCGATGTCGGCACCGCAGCTGATGTTTCACATCAGCTGTCGGGTGCTGCCGTCGCCATTGCGGGTAAGGGAACCCGGCAGTGAAACCTTTCTGCTTCACGCCGGGAACCCTACTGCGCATGCGCGAGGCCCCGCTCCTCTCTCCTATTAGCCCAGCGGCCAGGGAGGAGGAGGGAGCCTCGCGTGACTTCACCGCCGCGGCCGGACTCCAGTAAGTGGGAAAGGATACCTGTCTTTGACAGGTATCCTGTCCCCCCTCCCCCCCGAAAGGTGCCAATTGTGGCACCGGAGGGGGGGAGGAATCCGATGAGCGGAAGTTCCACTTTAGGGTGGAGCTCCGCTTTAACTTTATTAGTCCAAGATTATTCTACATAGAGAGGAAAGATTCGACATAGAGAGAAAAGATTCAACATTATAGAGACAGTGTTGGGGTAGACCATTCGACATGAACGACGAAGATTCGACGAAGCAGCAAAAAACATACAAACGTTGAATCAGTCATTGAAGGCTTATGGTGTCTGTCGAAAGTTCTAAGAAGATTCGACAAGCAGCTAAACTGTACAACGCTGCAATCGTACATTTCCGGTCAAATGCTCGGCCCATAGGCTATAGGAGAATTAGAATGTTGGTTGACTAGTAATAATAATTTATAAATATAATTATTACTAGTGTCATACAACATTAGAATTCTTCTATAGCTTGTAGGCGGAACAATCGACCGGAAATGTACGATTGCGGCGTCGTACAGTTTAGCTGCTCCGTCTAATCTTCTTAGAACATTCGACAGACACCATAAGCCTTCAATGACAGAGTCAACCTTAATTAATTCGGATTTTCAGACGAATGCATTTTTTAACAAAACAAAATAAATAAAAACTAATTTCAGGAGTAACTAAATAAAACATTTTTTTGTACAAAAACGAAGTTCCGAAACGAAATATTTCAGTGTGCACATGTCTAGTCTTAAGTTCACATTATTTTTTTTACTTCAGACTACTGTTGTTACTGCATGGTATACAATCCATACTGTTGTTACCACTATTGTGTGCATTGGCTGTCTAGGTGTCCTGGCCTCCTTGCTGCCCATGTTCATTCGGTGCGGGAGCCGCGATGCACACTGGGGATTTCCTCCCTCCCTCCCGCCCCTGATGCTCGGGGGACGGATGCGCCGCCACTGTGTATCGACGTCACACGTACGTGCCGGACGCATGGCGTCCTTGTGACACGGTCCTTCCGGCGGAGTACTATCAAGCTCCCCGAGTGTGGGCGGGGCTGTGGTGGCGCCGGCTGCTGGACGAAATTCCGCCCAGACGCTGGCGTCCCCAACCCCCTCCCCTCCACACTCCTGTTTGTAGAGTAGGGGGCATGGCTGCGGCGGCGTGTATCTATGGGCGGCAGCCTGGGTGTGGTCTGAGTTCCTCTGAGCCCTCCGTCACATTGGCCTTACACCATTGCTGGACTGGTTCCCTTCTCCCTTCAACACAGGTACATCTTACACTTTCACTCGTTATTTCATTTTCCTCCCTCACCGGGTGTCTTGGTGCTGATCCCCTATCATGGTCCTCCACCTTCACTCCCGGCTGGCCTCCATTTCATCTTTCCACCCCTGGACTAACCACTTTCCCCACCCAGCCCACTTTTAATACATTTTTACCAATATTTTACGCACATAGCCTCAACATTGTTTTATTTTACTGTTCTTATCACATTTCACCATTCCCTACATTCACACTAGGATTGCTCGGAAATTATTTTCCCCACTGTATATATACTCTATAATTTAGATATATATTCAGCCTATATTCATGTGGCCTATCTAATGGCCATTGAGGGTAAGAATTATTATACAGATAACAAATGCCCCCGCATTACCAACCTTAAGGCTTGGTTCACACTGCCGTGACCTGAAAGTTGTGTGACTTTGCCAGGCGACTTTCTGGAGATTTGCTAGTGACTTGAGTATGACTTGATGCGACTTTGAAGTGACTTTGAGCCTAGGTTCACAATTGTAGGATGGGGGAACCAGAAAGATTACAGCGCCGGTTCCCGCATCGTATCTACCTCGCAGTCAGTGTTAATACATTGGTAATGACACCCCCAGATCGGTTCACAGATCGCAATGCGAACTGTGAACTCGCACAGGAATCAGATCGCATAGGTGAGAACACCCAGAGCGGGGGAAAAAAGCCCCTGCAATGTCAGATCCAAATCACAACAATATACAGTATATGAGGTTCCGACTTAGAGGCAACTTCCATTAAAGTCTATGGGCACAAGTTGGATAGAAGTCGCCTTGAAGTAGTACAGGAACCTTTTCTAAACTTGGAGCAACTTCATTAGTGCTATTTAAGACAGCTCTCTTTGACTAACATGGAATTTCACATGTCACGCGATGTGAGGTTTCACAAGTCAGATCCCAATTCGCGGTAGTGTAAATCGAGCCTTAAAAGGGTTGTAAAGGTAATAATTTTTTTTAAAAATAACAAACATGTTATACTTACCAGCTCGTTTTGCACAGAGTGGCCCCGAACCTGGTCTTCTGGGGTCCCTTGGCGGCTGTCTCGGCTCCTCCCCGCAAGAACTAACCCCCTTCATGCGAGCTCTCTCCCATGGGGGTTAGATCTTGCGGGCTCGCTCCCGTGATACAGCCGGCGGCCATAGCCGCCGACTGTATCACTCGGCCCCGCCCCCCGGCGCGCCACATCATTGGATGTGATTGACAGCAGCACGAGCCAATGGCTGCGCTGATTGCAATCAACCAATGAATGAGCAGAGAAGCCTGACCGAGAAGCCAGCGTGTTCACGGCGTGGGACTTTCGAGGGGCCAGGCAAGTAAACGGGGGGGCTGGGGGGCCGCTAATCCTCGGATGTTTTTTCATAGAATGCATTAAGGTGAAAAAATGTGTGCCTTTACAACCCCTATGTTGTATATTGACATAATAATTAATGGCTGTTTATAATTGGGGCAATTAAAGTTGACCTATCCCTGTAATTGTGTAGTTTAATGTGTTTGCTCTTGACTTCTATGATGAGCAAACAATGTTTTATGGTTGCTGCCAGTAAATGTAAAATGCTTTATTCGTAAAAATTTCACCTACACACAGTTTTGCTCATACTAAGTGTTTCTTGGCTGATGCTATGCACCGTAAGCATCCACTTCAGTTATGTTTACTCCATTAAAAAAGAATAAAAACTTTATGAAAATCATAAGTGTGAATTTATAGACCTGGAAATGCCATTGATTTTCCTTATGCACTAAAAATGTACCGAGTTAACTGAAGAGAAATGCAAATCCCAAACAACAACTGCACTAATCTATGAGTATGGATTATTAAAAGTCCACTCCAGCCAAAATTGGTTTGTTAGGTTCAGGAGAATAAGTCGCCTAATGTTTTTTCTGTATCCGCAGTTGCTTGCAATGAAAATGTCATATTAAAATATAATCTATTCTATACATTTTACAGAGAAAGCAACATGATGTGGATACAGAGCCACACTGGAGGCCTTACTGCTGAAATCATTAAACAGGAACCAATAAATCAATAGAAGACTTGGCGCAACATACTCTAAAACTTAAAGTATATAAATAAAATAAATTAACCAAACAAAAGACACATTTCCAAAAGCTCCCCATTTCTGATAGTACTACGCTATCATTCTGCCTGCATAGTGGATATTTATTGAAGCCTCCTACAGCAACTAAGAAACAAAGATAATATAGTCACTGGTTTAAATAGTATTAGGGCTGGGAGGTCTTACTGCTGAAATCATTAAAAAGGGACCAAGAAATCAGGACTCAGCTGAACATAGTCTATGTAAAACGTAAATAAACATTCAGTTGACATGCAAATAAAATGAATAATGCAAATTATGCTGTAAACTGAACAATAAGGTGGTCTTTTTCAGCTACCAGATAAACTACAAAACATTACTTATCACAATTCTGATTACAAACTGTAAACTCATTCTGCTAATAGTTAAAATGTATTTAAAACTTTTTTTTTTATTAGGATAGAGGGAAGGTCACCATTAGAGAGATTCACCCCTTATGTCTTTTAATAGAGACATGTGTTTAGTTGATGGTTGTCTAAGGCAGGTTTACATCACATTGGTGAGATATCCTCTCACTCCCTTTTTTTTTTCTACAGAACCGTACAAAGCAGTAAATGAAGGGAAATCTTTTGTACGGTGCACAGAAAGCAACAAAAAAAGAAAAAAACATACTAGAACTAATAGCAAATTAAATTTATCTACTTACCATCTAACTTGAAGAATAAATAAATTAACCAAACAAAACACACATTTCCAAAAACTCCCCATTTCTGATAGTACTAGACTATCATTCCGCCTGCATAGTGGATGTTTATTGATGCCGCTTACAGCAACTAAGAAACGAAGATAAGATAGTCACTGGTTTAAATAGTATTAAGGCTGGGAGTGGGTGGTCATAAAACATTTATGTAAGGTGGACATAATTTGTGATTCACCTAGTGGAATGCCTATCTATGTGTTTGCAATACTTTGGTTCTCATGGTGACACTGTATTCACATATCGGGTTTGTATGTGAAGGTTATGTGAATAAAAATTGATCTTTACTTTAAAGCTTTATTTTGCAATACTTGGCAGTAGCAACCGTATATATCACAACAACATATTGTTCCTGTTCTATTTCATTTATATATATACTGTATATGTAGCACACAGATCCCTTCCTTGCTTACCTCCGCTAGCAGGTGGGACACACCATGCCACATGCCCAGTATCCACCTTGTTGAAGAGGGTGAGCGGTGTTATCTACTTTGGGTACTGCAGCGAGTTACCTCCTTCCGTTGGTTCTTCACCCTAGAGTGTAGAAAGAAGTCTATTCTCTTTCTTTAAATGAAGGCCAATGTCCAGACAGTATTAAAACCCAATAAAAAGGTTTATTTTACTTTGCTTGAGAACTTGACAGGAAAGTTGGAGATAAAGAGAAATGAACAGGGAGGCAGGTTCAGGCATGCGGCACTTAACTATCACTCATTGCCACTTAGGCCTAAGGCCCCTTTCACACGGAGGTCCGTTCAGGTCCGCCTGTCAGTTTTTTAGGCGGACCTGAAACGGATCCTCCATGCACCCCTATGGAAGCACGGATGTCAGCGGTGACATGTCCGCTGACATCCGCTCCGCTCCGCCAAAGTGTGACGGAGGAAAACCCTATTTTTCCTTCCGTCAGCGGAGCGGATCGGATGACAACGGACTCTACGGTCCGTCGTCATCCGATTCCCCATAGGGGAGAGCGGCGCTCTGACAGGGCGGTCTCTGCACAGTGTGCGGGGACCGCCCAGTCATCCGTCGGCTCAGCGGGGATCAATGGAGCGATCCCTGCTGAGCAAGCGGAGCTTCACGGGGCGGATCTGCACGGATCCGCCCCGTGTGAAAGGACCCTTAGTGGGTTTTGCTCACCCGGATAGTCCCCTTAAGAGCGGTCCTAGCAGCCGGTGTGGAGCAAGGAACATTTCCTTGTGATTTCCTAGGGATACGATCAGGAGATAATCTCTAAGTCCCGAACTTCCCAGTCTAGTAACACTTGAGTCCTTAGGTGCCAATGGGGCACGTTACTAGGCTTGTGGCAGACTGTGGAATCCTTCCCTCTGATAGGTAACCAGGCCTCTCGGGAGACAGTGACTTCTCTCACCGATCCCCTTGGGTAGATCCTCCCCTGGTTGCCTATCCTTCAGAGCGGGTCACCCCTCACTTGGGTACCCTGGGATTCCTCTTCGGGTGTAGGCCTCAGCTAAAGGTGCTGGGCCTACTTACAGCGATGCAGCCTCAGGCTAAAGGTGCCTGGGGCTGGTACACACACACACGCACCCCTGGCCTGGAGGCGCGAACTGCTCCCCGAATAATAGCGTCTGCCCCTTATGTATCCTCTCCCAGCATGCACAGCGGGTATACCACGCCCACTGCATGGCTGCCGAGAGAGGACACCCAATGGCGTTGCAACACTACCTGTGGTTCAACCTGAGCCTGGGGCGACAGTGCTACCCACAGGCCACAGGGAACTGTACTGCCGGGCAACATTACCCCAGAGCAGAAGCCAATTTTTGAAGAATTCAACATCTTGAGTCCAACTTTGGGCTCAGGCTACCTCCTAAATTTAAGCATAGCGACCCCCAATTATTGGGGGGGTCCGCTACACACACCCCCTCCTAAATAAGACACTGTCCCAGTGGCTAGAATAAATCAAAGACCCCCTCAATCCTGAGTAGGAGTTGATTTATTCAAAAACTATATGCACAAATTTTAAATTGGTGCCTGAACCAAAAATTTTGGGAAATGGGGAAGGAAAGCAGAAAAGAAAGACTTATGCCCCATACACACGATCATTTTTCATGCCATTAAAAATGCCATTAAAAAAAATGGCCATTAAAAATGATCGTGTGTATGCTCCAGAGCATTTTTAACGACGTGAAAAACGGCCATTAAAAATTTCGAACATGCTCTCTTTTTTCACGTCGTTTTTCATGTCATTTTTTTTAACGACGTGAAAAACGATAGTGTGTATGCTTTAACGACGTGAAAAAAAACGCGCATGCTCAGAATCAAGTATGAGACGGGAGCGCTCGTTCTGGTAAAACTAGCGTTCGTAATGGAGATAGCACATTCGTCACGCTGTAACGGACTGAAAAGCACAAGACTGAAAAGAGCGAATCGTCTCTCAACAAACTTTACTAACATGAAGGGTGGCGCAATTCGAACGGAACTTCCCCTTTATAGTGCCGTCGTACGTGCTGTACGTCACTGCGCTTTGCTTGAACATTTTTTAAAATGATGGTGTGTACGCAAGACAGGCTTGAGAGGAAACAAGAAAAAAAATGACAAGAAAAACGTCAGTTTTAAAAATGACATTAAAAATGATCGTGTGTATGGGGCATAAGAGTAACATACAAATTGACATCCCATTCTCAATGTCACATTTAGCAATGCACACAAAAAAAACAACATATCACACATCCAACCCCCTCCTAAATAACTATCCCACCCCATTCTCTGGTGGAGTTGATAGCAGATCACACACCTGCAGAGGGAGAGAAAAAAAAACAACATGCATCATAATACACATCCTATCTTCTAACTGTACAAAGAAGTGAGCCATCTCTCCGAAAAGAAATGACTTCCTTCTGCAAGTAAAGTACGCTAAGCCTAGCATCACTTTATATTATCATATATATATATATATATATATATATATATATATATATATATATATATATATATGATATATATTTATTTTATTTTTAGATTTCGGTAAACCGCTGCCACCTGGTTTTAGCACAAAATCAGTACATCCAAAGCAGTTGCGCATGGGAATGAATCGCAGCACACATAAACATTTCCCATCTTGACCACGACTAGGGATGAGCTTCGAGTTCGAGTCGAACTCATGTTCGACTCGAACATTGCCTGTTCGCCCGTTCGCCGAACAGCGAACAAATTGGGGTGTTCGCGGCAAATTCGAAAAATCTATGGGAGAAATCTAAAGTGCTAATTATAAAGGCTTATATGCAAGTTATTGTCCTAAAAAGTGTTTGGGGACCGGGGTCCTGCCCCAGGGGACATGTATCAATGCAAAAAGAAGTTTTAAAAACGGCCGTTTTTTCGGGAGCAGTGATTTTAATAATGCTTAAAATGAAAAAATAAAAGTGAAATATTCCTTTAAATTTCGTACCTGGGGGGTGTGTATGATATGCATGTGAAGTGGCGCATGTTTCCCGTGCTTAGAACTGTCCCTGCAAAAAATGTCATTTTTGAAAGAAAAAAAGTCTTTTAAAACTGACTCGCGGCTATTAATGAATTGTCGGCTCCCGGCAATACATACAAAAGTCATTGATAAAAAAAAAAAAAAGCGTGGGGGTTCCCCAGAATTCAATTACCAGGCCCTTCAGGTCTGGAATGGATATTAAGGGGAACCCCGCCGCAAATAAAAAAAAAAATTGACGTGGGGTTCCCCCAAATATCCATTCCAGGCCCTTCAGATCTGGCATGGATTTTAAGGGGAACTCCACCCCAAATTTTAAAAAAATGGCGTGGAGTCCCCCTAAAAATCCATACCAGACCCCTTATCCGAGCACGCAACCTGGCCGGCCGCAGGGGAAAAGGGGGGGACGAGAGAGCGGACCCCCTCCCTCCTGAACCGTACCAAGCCACATGCCCTCAACATGGGGAGGATGTCCCCATGTTGATGGGGACAAGGGCCTCATCCCCACAACCCTTGCCCGGTGGTTGTGGGGGTCTGCGGGCGGGGGGCTTTTCGGAATCTGGAAGACCCCTTTAACAAAGGGGACCCCCAGATCCCGGCCCCCCCTATGTGAATTGGTAAGGGGTACATTGTACCCCTACCATTTCACGAAGAAAGCGTAAAAAAATGTTTAAAAAAAACACACAAACACCTTGAAAAAGTCCTTTATTTAAAATAATAATAAAAAAAAAACATTCCAGCGCTGAAATACAGTGTCCCGCGGCGATCCGATGTCCAGCGCTGTCCTTCATTGGTTGTGCCTGAGCGGACCTGATGGGGAACTCCCTCTCAGTATTTTAAATGTATAGACCCGCCCCTTCTAAAGTTCCCCATCAGGTCCGCTCCCTCGGTATGTCGGACCCGCCTACATCATTGGCTTGAGCGGGGAACTTCCTTCACTGTGTAATTTAAATTTACATAGTGAAGGAAGTTCCCCGCTCAATCCAATGACGTAGGCGGGTCCGACATACTGAGGGGGCAGACCTGATGGGGAACTGCTCTCACTTTGGCAATACATGTATAGACCCGCCCCTTCTCATGTTCCGCATCTGGTCCGCTGAGCGGACCTGATGGGGAACTTTAGAAGGGGCGGGTCTATACATTTAAAATACTGAGAGGGAGTTCCCCATCAGGTCCGCTCAGGCACAACCAATGAAGGACAGCGCTGGACATCGGGATCGCCGCGGGACACTGGATTTCACCGCTGGAATGTTTATTTTTTATTTTTTTTAAATAAAGGACTTTTTCAAGGTGTTTGTGTGTTTTTTTAAACATTTTTTTACGCTTTCTTCGTGAAATGGTAGGGGTACAATGTACCCCTTACCAATTCACATAGGGGGGGGCCGGGATCTGGAGGTCCCCTTTGTTAAAGGGGTCTTCCAGATTCCGATAAGCCCCCCGCCCGCAGACCCCCACAACCAACGGGCAAGGGTTGTGGGGATGAGGCCCTTGTCCCCATCAACATGGGGACATCCTCCCCATGTTGAGGGCATGTGGCCTGGTACGGTTCAGGAGGGAGGGGGGCCACTCTCTCGTCCCCCCCTTTTCCCCTGCGGCCGGCCAGGTTGCGTGCTCGGATAAGGGGTCTGGTATGGATTTTTAGGGGGACTCCACGCCATTTTTTTTAAATTTGGGGTAGAGTTCCCCTTAAAATCCATGCCAGATCTGAAGGGCCTGGAATGGATATTTGGGGGAACCCCACGTCAATTTTTTTTTAAATTTGCGGCAGGGTTCCCCTTAATATCCATTCCAGACCTGAAGGGCCTGGTAATTGAATTCTGGGGAACCCCCACGCTTTTTTTTATTTTTTTATCAATGACTTTTGTATGTATTGCCGGGAGCCGACAATTCATTAATAGCCGCGAGTCAGTTTTAAAAGACTTTTTTTCTTTCAAAAATGACATTTTTTGCAGGGACAGTTCTAAGCACGGGAAACATGCGCCACTTCACATGCATATCATACACACCCCCCAGGTACGAAATTTAAAGGAATATTTCACTTTTATTGTTTCACTTTAAGCATTATTAAAATCACTGCTCCCGAAAAAACGGCCGTTTTTAAAACTTATTTTTGCATTGATACATGTCCCCTGGGGCAGGACCCGGGTCCCCAAACACTTTTTAGGACAATAACTTGCATATCAGCCTTTATAATTAACACTTTAGATTTCGAACGTTCGAGTCCATTGTATTTAATAGGGTTCTAAAGTTTACACGAACATTTTGTCTGTTCGCAGGTTCTGGTGCGAACCAAACAGGGGGGTGTCCGGCTCATCCCTGACCACGACGTCTCTTTTGCTTTGGCCCTGACTAATCTACCCCCAAAGTTCACCTCAGAAGGAAAAAAAATGTCTTTTTTTTTTTTAAAGCGAGGCAGTCCCAGACAGTGACTTCTCTCACTGATCCCCTTGGGTAGATCCTCCCCTGGTTGCCTCTCCTTCAGTGCGGGTCACCCCTCACTTGGGTACCCTGGGATTCCTCTTCGGGTGTAGGCCTCAGCTAAAGGTGCTGGGCCTACTTACAGCGATGCAGCCTCAGGCTAAAGGTTCCTGTGGCTGGTACACACACACGTACCCCTGGCCTGGAGGGCCGGGAGGCGCGGACTTCTCCCCGAATAATGGTGTCTGCCCCTTATGTATCCTCTCCCAGCATGTACAGCAGGTAGACCACGCCTACTGCATGGCTGCCGAGAGAGGACACCCAATGGCGTTGCAACGCTACCTGTGGTTCAACCTGAGCCTGGGGCGACAGTGCCACCCACAGGCCACAGGGAACTGTACTGCCGAGCAACATTACCTCAGAGCAGAAGCGAGTTTTTGAAGAATTCAAATGGCTGAGTCCAACTATAGGCTCAGGTTACCCCCTAAATTTAAGCATAGCAACCCACAATTATTAGGGGGTCCGCTACACACATATATATATATATATATATATATATATATATATATTTATTTGGATATATGGAAGGAATGTGCAACTAGTACACAGGAGGTTGCCCCATTGGACTTTTTAGGCAGAGAAATTATTCAGGAGAGTAGACATATATAAAAAAAAAGCACAAAAAGTGCTGGTTTTATTAGTAACATGAAAAAAATATATGCATGAAAAATACAACAATCACTTAAAATTTTATAAATGAATCGCTCATGTAATAGGTATAGATATCAACCAAATAGAATGCTCGTAACAAGATTAGTCACGAATGGAGTTTTATTTCTGGGTATCATTCCCAGTTCAAGGAAGTAGAAAATATTTTTTTTCTCTCACTGGCACGTTTTATTTTTAGATAGAGTTTTAAAAACCGCCATTCCAGACAAACCAACTTTTATCTACGGAAAAGCCCCAAATTATGGGGATAGAGTAGTGAAGAAAATTCTGGATCCACCAAGTAGACCACTCTCGTTCTGGGATAAGGACAGCTTCTATGCTTGTAGGAAATATCGCCCATGTAGGGAAGTGAGTACACCCTTGAGAGCATTGGAAAGTTTTACATCTACATCAAATAATGTGAAGTTCCCGATAAAAAAACGTCATAAATTGTAACTCTTCATATGTAGTTTACATCTTAGAATGTCCCTGTAAATTACAATATATTGGTCGCACAAAAAGGGTGCTCAAAATAAGGATCGCAGAGCATGCGGCGAACATTGAGATCGGCTTTAAGGATCATAATGTTTCTTTACATTTTAAACTTTTTCACGATCAGAACCCTGCTGGACTGAAATTTTGGGGGGTGGACCACCTTAAACCACCATGGAGAGGGTTCAATTTAGTTAGGGAGATATCCAAGCTCGAGACCCAATGGATCCATTCTGTAGACACTCTGGTCCCTTAAGGGGTTAAACGTTGACCTCAACATTATTTGCTTCATCAGCGATTATTGAATCAGTGACTTTTGAGTATTTTTAGTATTTTTAATGTTTTAATATTCTAGATATTTTATTATATTTTAACATTTTAATATTCAATATCTCCATTTCTGATAAATGTATAACTTGGGAGGGGTGGCATCCCTTTTAATTTTTCTCCTTTGCCTCCATTTTCTATATAATTTTACATTTATATATTGTGTACTTTTATGTATATTTTATATATAAGATTTTATATATTTTTCTTCATTTTATTAATATTTTACTTTATTGTGTCCCCGCTTTTTGTGGAATATATCCATTTAAATATTGTTGTTATAATCTCACTTGTTTATGGAAAATAAGAGTTAATCTTACAGTGATAATAGGTAATGTTGATTACCTTTGTGCAATATATGTTCTAACTGCATTAGGTTACTGTTTGTTTCACTCTGACTCAGGTCTGTATTGATGCAATCAATACCAGGGGTCAGGTCTGTCACGGCTGCAGTGGCAGGATACTAGATATGACACCTAGTGCAGTGCAAGTTATTGCGATTTAAAACTTATAAAACTTTTTCTGTTATGCACATGCGATCCCACTAAGGTAGCTCCTTGCTTATTTTCCCAGTCGGATAACGGTTTGGCCAAGTTTGTTGGCTGGGACCTGGCCTTCTGGATGTCAATAGCGTGCAGTATCCTATACTGTGCATTGCTGACTCTCTTCCCCCTGTCCGCAGTTGGACTTCCGGCATGCCTGTCGTCCACTCTGAGATACACCAATCAGAGCGGATGTACGGCACAGCTCTAGCCAATGGCCGGGGGAGAATGAGTATATAGATCAGCCTGTCTGCGCCATGTAGCCACGCCCTCTGTTGAAGTCGATTGGAGACGAAACTGGTCAGGGCGTGGCTACAACAACGCTACTGTAACCAGGAACTGATGGATGTTTTTCTCTGCTAACCGGCCATAATAAGGAAGGATTTCCCCCAGCGATGTATAGAGCAACATAGGCGCTGCTGTGGTCGTGAGGATAGCGGTGAATACACTCACATTTATGCTTATTAACTGTTGATTCATTGTACGTGCATTTGTAGCAGGGGTTTGCTGCATGGGGGTATTTTTATTTCATTCATTAAAACGGGATTACACTATGTCAGTGTTTTTTAGAGCCCACCAATACTAATATCTAAGGCCCATTTGTTTCATCTTTGTGGTGAGTTTGCACCCCGACGGGTGAGAGTGCCTCACGTGTGGTGAAGATTGGGAACAGGTGTAGGATGCACTTTTGATCCACTGTTTAGAAGCACTCACAGACTTAAGACTTATCACTGTGTCATCACCCGAATGTTTTTTATGCAAGTGGACATTTATCCAACTATAGCGCTGTTTTATCATGTGGACTTTTTTTTCCACAAAAAGGTTTTTATTAAGCATATAGTAAATAACAACAAACAAACATGTCATAATAAAGAGGACAGATCAATAAAATAACAAAAAAAAGAAAGAAAAGAAAAAAAAAAATTATCGAGGGTATCGAGCAGAAAATACAGGGATAATGGTACAATCGGGATTAATCGACCCCAGTCTGCGGACATACATGTAAAGTAGTTTAAGAGGGCAGAGGGGCGTAATTTCACATTTCCCCCCTCCCCACCAGATCCCCTCCCCCGATGTCAACAAGGGGAGGAGAGAGCATACCAGGTCCGCCTTAAGTAGGATCTAGAACACAGTTTAGTTTAGTTTATGTATAGGAAAGTACTCACATCCGAAAAGGTACCTCTATAAGCCCTGAGTACAGGGGGGGAAGAGAAGGAAAAAAGAAAAAAAGAGAGAGGAGAGAGGAGAGCGGTTAGAGAGTGTTGGGGGGACAAGTAAAGAAACCTAAGGGGGCATAGCAGAGAGAAGGCCAAGTGGATCTGCCCCCACCCATCCCAACCCACCACCCGCAAGCCCGACCCCGGCCAGCCTGGAATATCAGCGCTGGACAGAACATTGGAGGAACCTGTCGGTGGTCGTGAAGTGGGTCCAGCAAGCCCAAGTAGCTGAGAATTTGTCTATACTATCTGAGGCAACATGAATCAATTCCTCTAACTCATGAATTTTTGAGATCCTCGCAAACCATTCTCGAATTGTCGGGGTCTGGGTGGATCGCCAATGTACGGGGATACATAATCTGGCCGCATTGACCATGTGCATGGCTAAGGATTTGTAGTAGTCTTTTTTGGACAATGAAGTGTGGTGTAAGAGAAACTGGGCTGGGGTAAAGTCCAGCGTGTAAGTAGTGATATGTGTGATGAGGCTGTGAACCTCCCTCCAAAAGGGTTGGAGTCTTTCACAGGCCCACCACACGTGAAGCATGGTGCCCACGTCCGATTCGCATCTCCAACACTTGTCTGGGATGTCCGGTGAGAATATATGGAGACGGGACGGGGTCCTGTACCATCTGGTAATTATCTTGTATCCATTCTCTTGAATGGCCACGTTCAATGAACCCTTGTGAGCATATTCATAGATCGTGCGCCAGTCTGTGGTGGATAAAGGCATTTGTAGGTCTCGGTTCCAGGAGGTTAGAGATGCAGCCGGGGTCTGAGTGGGGGATTCCAAGAGGAGGTTGTAAAAAAAAGAAATCAGGTGTCTTTGTGGAACTTTGCGTTAACACAAGGATTCAAAGGAGGTGAGTTGCCTGGTCCAGAGGGACTGGTGGGCATGAGTGGAGAGGAATTGTCTGATTTGTCTATAGGTCCAGAAGGGGAAAGAGGACGTCCTTGAGGTAGACTGTAGTTGGTCAAAAGATAGAGGGAGTCCCTTAGAGTAGAATTGGAGGGCAAGCACATCCTCGAATGGCCACTCATCCTGCAAAAAGGCAGCAGAGTCTCCCGGAGGAAAATCAGGGTTCCCTCTTAGGGTGGTCAGAGGACTCAGAAGAGGGGCTAGTGAGGCTTTTCCGAATGCTCTGAGCGTAGGGTTTATGAGTGGGTGTGACGAGAGAGATCGCGGCCAGCTCCTTGGTGGTAGCCATGGGAGGAGGTGCAAGGGTCCAGAGGAAAACACTTTTTCCAGGGATACCCACGATTTTTTAAAACCATGGATATTCCAATCTGCGATCCGAGTTAGGTGGCAAGCCATATAGTACTTCTGGAGATCAGGAAGTCCGATATCTCCTCCAGATTTAGATAGCGTGAGTCGGGAAAACTTTATACGGGGAGGGGAGCTCCTCCAAAGGAAGGCAGAGCACTCCCTCCGATAAGTTGAGAAGAAGCTTGCCGGTAAAAAGATGGGTATTGATTGTAGTAAATAGAGTAAACGTGGCAAGATAATCATTTTAAGTAGGGCAGCCTGTCCAAACCAGGAAACATTCAGGCCCATCCAATCCCCAAGGTTGTTTTGAATCTTAAGAAGGGCTACATGATAATTTTTCAGGTAAAGATCAGCCAGGCGGGAAGGAATTTGGATACCCAGGTATGTAATTGCGTCCCGTTCCCAACGGAAGGGAAAAGACTCCCGGCAGTGTGTCACCTCCTGAGGGGGAAGGGTAACATTCAGGGCGTGTGATTTCGTATGATTTATTTTAAGGTTCGATAGGGAACCAAATGTGTCTAAATCCTTATGGAGACTGGGCAGGGACGTCCTAGGAGTCCTTAGAGAGAGTAGTATATCGTCTGCAAAGGCCGCTTCTTTGAACTCCCTGCCCTTAATTGTGATTCCCTGGATGTCCGGATTGCCTCTCAACTTGTTCAGGAAGGGTTCCAGGGTGAGAATGTATTTAGGGGCGAAAGTGGGCAGCCCTGACGTGTGCCATTGCTGATGGGGAAGGCGCCCGACAGGTGGCCGTTGACTCTTACCGCTTCGGATGGGCCTGAATATAGGGCCATAATGTATGATAGCATACACGGTCCCAGACCAAGAGCCAGGAGAACCTCTCGCATATAGTCCCATGCCACCCTGTCGAACGCCATCTCAGCATCGAGTGAGAGGAAGAAACCTTTTAATTTGGTAGATGTGAGCCAGTGGTGTAAATTCAATGTCCGGATGGTGTTGTCCCTAGCCTCGCGGCCAGGGACAAAGCCCACCTGATCAAGGGATACGAGGCCAGGAATTAAGGGAATCAGTCTGTTAGCCAAAATTTTTGCGTATAGCTTAATGTCGACATTCAAGAGGGATATTGGCCTGTAATTAGCAACAAGTGAGGGGTCCTTTCCATCCTTAGGTATAACGGCAATATGGGCGACTAACATTTTGTCGGGTTTGACCTGGGGATCCGACATGAGATTGAATGTGGCCACGAGTTTGGGAGCAAGAATATCGGTGAAAGACCTATAATACTGGAGGGACAAACCGTCTGGCCCCGGGCTCTTGCCCGATTTCATTTGCTTCTTAGCCATCTCCAATTCTGCCGAATCTATGGGTTTCTCAAGGTCAAGTGTAAGTTGGGTATCTAGTGGTGCAGGGCTATACTGGGAGAGAAAGTCTTTAATGAGTCTAAGACGTGATTCAGTCGGTATCTGTGTAAGACTACGGGGCTGTAGATTGTATAATTTAGAGTAGAAACTCTCAAATTCTTTGGCAATGTCTTCGTTCTTGACCAGAAGAGCTCCCCGAGGGCTGCGGATATGATGGATAGTAGAGGATAATTTTGAATTTTGGATTGAGCGTGCTAGCAATCGTCCGCATTTATTACCCTGCTCATAAAAGATCCTCTGGCCAAGAACGTACCGCCACCTAGTTCCCCTGCCCAGTTCGTCCAGAAGCAGGGCACAAGTGTGAGTTAGGTCCTGTAAAGTAATCTTCGCCCCTGTCTGTTTATGGGATGTTTCCAGTGATTTAATCTTCTCAATAAGGGCGTTTATGTGCTCCTGTTCTCGTCTCTTAGCTTTAGTAGCCAGGGCAATAAGCTCACCCCGGATAACGCATTTATGGGCTTCCCAAAGGAAAATCGAGGAGACTTCCAGAGAAGAGTTCTCCAGGAAATATTGCCGAAGACGCGTATTGATATGGTCTACCACTAAAGGGTCTTTAAGAAGGGAGGAGTTCAGGCGCCAGGTCTTAGTTCTAGAATATGTTTCAGGGAAGGACAATGTGACCGTGATCGGATGATGATCCGACAGAAACATTGGCTCTATCGTGGACTGCTGCAGAAAAGGTAGGTCCGGTTGGGATAGAAGGAAATAGTCAATCCTCGAGTATTTGTGGTGTGGGGCTGAAAAGAAGGTGTAGTCCTTATCCGAAGGGAATAAGGTACGCCAGGTATCGTGTAAAGTCAGGGATTGAAACTGCAATCTTATCTGGCGTAACGCTTTGTATGTCAGTGTAGAGGTACCTGTGGAGGTGTCCAGGAGAGGGTTGGGGGGAGTGGGGGGGTGTAGAGGGGGGGTGGGGATGGAGGGACGGGGGTGGGAGAGGGGGGGGTGGAGGGGGGAGGGGGGGGAGAGGGTGGCTCAAGTCTGGCCAAGGGCTCAATAGAGGAAATACATGAAGTCCACAAAAGTTGCTACCTCTGAGGGACAGGGTCCTGTAGAGAGAGCCAGGGTTAAGGTCTCGGTGCTCCGCGAGGCTGTAGTGTCCAGCAGGCAGTGTATAAGGCACAGGCAAAGGGCAGAGAACGTAAGAGTGTGCGTAAACGGCAAAAAGAGTTACCTCCGCTGGGCGTAGGTTTCTTCAGCATGATTCAGGATCGGCTAAGCAAGTGTCTCTGTGAAGATATCTGCTGGAGATGTCCCAAGGGGAGAAATGTGAACTTCCGAAGAACAGGGCTATCTTGGTAACCCGCTCAATATCTTATCTCTGCTTTTGCTTCCCAGGCGGCTTCAAGAGGGCTCAGCAACAGTCTAATCATTCGATGCCCGCAAAGGACCTAGCGTAGGATGAAGAAAACACGAAGGCCAGAAGGCAGGGAAGAACAGAACGAACAAAAGGATAGGGGAGGGAGGGGGAGCGAGAAAGCAACTCACAAATGGCAGTCCATTACATCGGTGGCAGCAGAGAGAATTCAGGCGTCCATTCGGTCCCGTCCCCTAACAGGGGTAGAGGGAGAGCCTGGACCATGTTGGTATGGATCCCGATGAGACGGATGGGCACTCGGGGAAGCCCGGTCAGGTTTGGCGTTGGGCTTTCGGTGATGGGTTCAGAGACACCGGGAGCCATGGTTCCGACGGAAAGTAAAACGCATACCAGTCCGGAAGGTCGATGTGTGGGAGGCCAAGTTGGTCACAGAATCCTAGCAAATCTTCTGGGGTGCGAAGTAGAGCAGAGCGGCCCCTAACGGAGGCCGCCAGCCCAAAAGGGAACTTCCAACGATATTGTATGTTTCTGGCACGCAGAGCCTACAGCAGAGGGCGCAGAGCTCTTCTGTTTTGCAACGTTATCTGCGACAAGTCCTGGAACAATTTTATGTCGGCACCATTGTAAATAACACGGCCCCGTTCTCTAGCCTTGCGGAGGATCTCCTCTTTGAGTGGGGTAATTCACCACACAGCACATAACGTCTCTTGGTGGTTCGCTGTCTCGTGGTTGAGGGCGCAAAGCGCGGTGTGCTCTCTCCATGTCGATGGGAGAGTCCTCCGGGCGGGCAATTAGGTCAATAAATATGGCGCTGACAGTCTGCTGTAAGGACCCCGGGTCTATGCTCTCCGGAAGACCCCGGACACGTATATTGTGTCTTCGGCCTCGATTGTCGAGGTCCTCGACGTGTCTGTGGAGGTCCAAGAGATGAGGAAGCTGGGAGTCGTAGGTGGTTTGGACTTGGCGAATGGTGGCCGCGTGTGTCTGAGCGGTTTGCTCCACGCTGTCAATGCGGCGTGCTACGGCCTGGATCTCTGCTTTGAGATCCGCCATAGCCACTGTAACCGTGTTCTTTATATCCGCTGCCACTGTTTAAAGGTCAAGGAGGCTAGGGGGAAGAGTGTGTCCCGAACTTGGGTCCTTCCCTCCCGCTGTGGTCATCGTCGGTTCCAGGTTAGGCGAGCTCGAGGTCTGGGCCTGGGATGCCGCAAGTGCAGCCATGCGTTGGGAGCGAAAAAGCTCTGGGATGTTGCCGCTTAGCTGTGTACCTGAATCGGTGGCTGCCCGGGATTTGGAGGAGCTCCGGGTGGATCTGCTCATGTTGTTTCAGATATGTAGGCTCCCCTAAAAAGCAATTTTCGTTCCCCGGTTCACAGGAGCTCCCAGTTTATGCTGTCATCTCGGTCTCCGTCCAGGCCATGCCCCATCATTTGGACTTTTATGTTCCAGGATTTTTGATAACCTTTATTTAACCAAATAGATAGGTTGATATCTATACCTTATACATGAGCGATTAATTTATTCAATTTTAAGTGATTGTTGTATTTTTCATGCATATATATTTTTTCATGTTACTAATAAAACCAACACTTTTTGTGCGTTTTTTATATATGTCTACTCTCCTGAATAATTTTTCTGCCTAAAAAGTTCTATGGGGCAACCTCCTGTGTACTAGTGCACATTCCTTTCCATATATACAAGGACGTTGGCAGTACCCTATACATTTTCCAAATCTCACACCTCCATTTATATTTGGATATACCTTGTGTCAGGTGACATTAAACTGCTCTGAAAAACACTTAAATTATGTTCTGTCTTAAGTAACTGGTTGCAAAAATGATAAATATAAGGGATGACATTTCCTAAAATGGGACCATGCAGTATCCATTTTTTGTTGCCCAGGTTATCCTACAAACATTGTTTCTGCTATATTTTTTTTATATATATACTGCCTGTGGATCCTTACTTCTCTTTCTTCTTTTCTTCTTTAAAGAGGACCTTACATGAAAATTTAAAATCAGTTTAAATGATAGACACCTACCCCCAAATAAAAGAAAAAAATCTTACTTTTTTGTTTGGTGGAGGTGAAGGGGTTGTCGTTAAAGCAGATCTTGCAATTTAATGAAAGTCCACTTTAAATAAGCTTTCCATATGATTTTATTTTAGCTTTTCATGTTGGCTATACACTTTGCAGTAACACAGGATCAATACCTTCCCAACTGAGAGAACGGCAATCTGCCTTGTTTACATAGGTAGATCGTTGTTCTGCCTGTGTATTGTATAATCGGCGGGTACCGGCGGACATTGAGTCTATGGTACCCACTGCTGGACTCCTGCTCTGTTTTCACAGCAGGAGCGGGTCACGGGCGTACACACATGCCTGAGACCCAGAAGGGTCAGATCATGTACTAGGTGTTGGAGATACAACAAACTTTCAGCTTAGCTTATTTGACTGCAGTTCAGAAAAAGGACACAAGATGTCGCTAATGTTCAGTGATATGCTATGCTATGTATTTCTCTATGATGTGTTGTATTTCCTGTATACAGTGATGTACTTGTTTTTTTTTTTCCTGTCTGTGTTCTTCTTACCATGTGAAGAGACATCTTTGCTAATGTGGTTATGTTCCAATAAAGAAGCCAGTTCCTGTTACTTCACAACGTCTGATCTGAATTGACTCCGCTGCACCTATCAATCGTACTTTGCAACACTAGGTACGTGGTCTGGCGCAAAGCGGCCGCCCTGCTTCAGTATATGTACGGTGGGCAACCGCTCTGGTTAATTTTACATGTATTTATACTTTCCAGTGGTCCATATGACTACCAATAACATACAGAAACCTTATATTGGTTTTATACTTTAACTTGATATTCAATATCAACAGTAATCTGTTTCTGATTAAAATAATTCTCAGGTAGTTTTTTTTTTTTTTTTGCATTGGGGTTGATTTACAAAAGACAAATATGCTGTTCCATTTTGCATGGGAATTTGCAAGTTGCAAGGGCATTTTCGCTTAGGTTAGTGAGTTTAGGGAAGCTGTACTGTCTTTTCAATTTTAAGTATTAGGCTGATTTACTAAGGAAGCTAAGAATAGTCATACAATACATTTTGTGAAAATTCACTTGAATTTTCTGTGTACTTGTTTTATCTGTACATGATTGGATAACTGAATTGAATATTCATGCAACTGTGTGAAGATTCTGAACTCATTTAATAAATAGCCTAAATTAGTGTAAGCTGCTTTATTAGATAGAGGTGTTTGTAGCATGGATGTCTGTGGGTTTAGTCTACATAAAAAAGTCCAATTGATAAAGAAGCAATGTGTAGAAAGAATAATCATGTATATGTAGCTGGGTGCTAAATTTAGGGGAAGTGTTTGGGTGGTAGTTATGCCCAAACACCCTAATTGATAGAGTTCTTGAAACCATTTTTGTCCACAGGTGGAGTATTGGTGTACAGTTCCCTGTGGCCTGCAGGTGGCGCTGCCATGGTGGGCCAGGGTTGAACCACTGATACAGTGCTGTGCCTTGTGTGTCCCCTCTCGGCAACCATACAGTGGGTGTGGTCTACCTACTGGGCATGCATGGGAGAGGATATAAAAGGTGCAGACGCTGCCTGTTAGGGGTCTCGTTCCTGTCCGCCCTGGGCACCTTTTGCCCAGGGGCGGGTCTGCGGTTCGCTGTCAAGGGTCCCAGGCACCTTCAGCCCTGGGACTGCAACAAAGGTCTGGGCCCAGCACCTTTGGCTGGAGCCCACCGGGGATTGAGGAATCTCAGGGTGCCGCCTTGCGAGGGGACCCGTATCCTAGATGAGGAGGCCAGGGGAGGAACCGTTCCGAAAGACTAGTGTGCAAGTCACAGTGAAGGAAGGGTCTCGGTAACTCTCTGGAGGGATGTCTTCTCTTTGAACAGAGACCAAGTTCACCAGGTCTGTGGCAGAGACCAAGTGTAAAGTTCGAGCATCATTTCGGCTGCTAGTCCTAAGTTAGGGAGACTATCCGAATGGGCTGAGTCTGCTTGAGAATCGGAGCAGTGAATTGTGTAACGTTTGTGCCTGGACCTCATCCACATCTTGAGCTGTCCTGTTCTCCCTCCAACCTTTTCTGTCAGAGACTGTTTTATAAGAAATAAACCTCTACGTTGGAGTGCAGCTGGTGTGGACATTCAAGTTTCTGTGGGGATACAAGGACTTGTCTTTATTCAATATAGAGGTGAGAGACATTCTCTGGTTGTCTAACTGTGGAAGACCCATCAACAACACCGCTCAACCTCTTCACATAGGAGGGTAAAGGCTTGTGGTGCGGTGTGCCTCTCTCTTCCTGCGAGGAGCCAAAGTTAATGCAGGTAAAGAAAGGGGTCTGGGCGCTACATATACAATATAAGCAATGGTATTATATAGAATTATTTATTATAGCAAAAAGTAACAAATATTATTTATTTTTCAAAATTGTCAGTCTTTTTTTGTTTATAGCGCAAAAAATAAAAACCGCAGAGGTGATCATATACCACCAAAAGAAAGCTCTATTTGTGGGGAAAAAAAGGACATACATTTTGTTTGTGTACGTCGCACGACTGCGCAATTGTCAGTTAAATCAATGCAGTGCCGTATCGCAAAAATGGCCTGGTCATTAAGGGGGTAAATCATTCCGGGGCTAAAGTGGTTAAAGAGAAGTTCAGCAGATATTTTAAATGTTAAATAGACTTAAATACTGGTTCTCAAAACAAGAATGGGATGCAATTCACTTTTACCTTTTTAAGTATCACAAGCCATCAGTTGCCATCAACACAATCCAAGTTGGCAGGTACATATGTACAAATAAAGTGGGGCAAGTAGCAATGCAGAAATTCTTGTGATTGTCACCAGTAAGAAGAAAGGCTCCAATATGGTTGCCAACTCATTATTTTTAATGCTGACACAGTTCTTTTTTTATTTTTTTATTTTTTTATGATATTGTACTTGTTTTATTTTAACTATACATTGTATCTTTACATTTTAATTACAATGGGTAGAGCAGGGGTAGGCAACCGTTTGAGCACAGTGTGCCACAAAATGTTTTCAAAGAAATTGAGCATGCTGATTTTATAACAAAAAAATGTTAACTTCACACTCTCAATCCCGAAAATGATTTTTTATAAAGTAAATGCTATAACTACTTCAGTAGTGAGAAATTAACATCCTGCACTCTCATGCCTCAGATGAGCCCCAATTCATGCACCTTCACACCTCAGATGACTGTACCCCCCTGGAAACCTGTTTCAACTCTGTACCACCCTGCTCATCTGCCCCACCACTGTAACTCCCTGCTCATCTGCCCCACCACTGTAACCCCCTGCTCACCTGCCCCACCACTGTAACCCCCTGCTCATCTGCCCCACCACTGTAACCCCTGCTCACCTGCCCCACCACTGTAACCCCCTGCTCTCCTGCCCCACCACTGTAACCCCCTGCTTATCTGCCCCACCAATACACCTCCTTTTACATCTGCCCCACTGCTCTACCCCCTGCTAATCTGGCTTAACACTGAACCCCCCTGCCCTTCTGTGCCACTGCTGAAACCCCTTCTCATCTCTTCCACCACTGTACCTCCCTGCAAATCTGCTCCACCGCTGTACCCTCTTCTCATCTATGAAATGCGTGATACGCAGAGTGGTGAAAGGAAGTAGAGATGAGACGCATCTACCTGTCCTGGCACACTCATCCTGCTGATCCACCTCTCGCATCCAGCCCACGTGCTTGTATGTGATGTCACATACAAGCATATGGAATGGATGTGCAATGATGAGCTCAGGTCAGGGGCATTTTCTGAAAGCAGTGGGCCTGTGTGCAGGATCATAAGTTGGGCCCCCGCAGCAAAAAGTGGTTGGGTGTGATTTTCATTGCGCTGAATCCTGGCTGTGGCTTAAATAGCTTAAAGGAACACAGAGTGCAGGGATTCAGTAGGAAGTGACACAACGGTTCTGGAATAATTTCAACAAAGTTCCTAGAAGCTCAACAGTAATTCCACAAGCTGTCACCTGATTGTGGTTTTCTCAATCACAGTGAAATCCCTTCTTTCTGAGATTGGTAGTGGCAACCAAGTGAGTCATCTTCCTCCAGATGGTGGATGGGGCTAGCAGGACTGGGATTGGCTTTAGCAGTGGTCAAGATAGTCCTCCTCATCCTGGAAACATGGACCCCCCTCAGCAGAACTGCACCCAATCTCTTTCCCATTAAAAAAGCAGATGATCGCAGCTACAGAAAAGTTAGAGAACCAAACAATGTTTCCCATCTCTTACAAGGTGTGGGGGCACAGTGCCTCCCCCCTCAGTGCAGGTGCGGCGTGGGGAATTCTGAAATTGGAATACATTAGTTTCTCACTGACACTTCCCTGCGCTGCTCTGCTGATGGGGAGGGAGTTGAGTGCCAGCAAAAGAGGCTTTGCGTACCGGGGATTGCCTACCCCTGGGGTAAAGTGATAGCAGAACTTAAAGCGGAGTTCCACCCAAAAATGGAACTTCCGCGTTAAGGGAAGGTGATACCCTGAAATGCCACATTCCAGCTACCACTTCCTCCCTGGGCAACGCGGCTCCGGAGGAAGTCCACCTCTCCCCCTCCCTCTCGGCAATCATCTGGGACACATCACATGTCCCAGATGATTGCTCGGCCAGTCACAGTGCGCCGCGCGGCTTACACATGCGCAGTGCGTGCCCGGCTGTGAAGACACAGCCGGACGCCCATCGTGACTATGCCGGCGCCGCAGGGATGAGGGGGAGACGAGCGGGGCTTCGTTCCCCCGCATAACTGGACCTTGGGACAGGTAAGTGTCCGATTATTAAAAGTCAGCAGCTGCAGTATTTGTAGCTGCTGACTTTTAATATTTTTTTTTTTGTAGGAACTTCGCTTTAAAAGAAGCATGAAATTTAAAAAAAAAAATATTTTTTCATTTGTAAATGACTTTGCTATGTTTTGCAGTTTGATGTCAAAATAAACAAGACGAGAAAACAGATGAACTCTTGTTTAAATATATTCCTGGCCTGACTAGATAGAAAATATATTTGTTTTATTTTATTTTTTCTACTTCTTTTTGGCTTTAAATCAGAGATAATATCATTAAATACCACCATAAGAAAGCCTTGAGTGTCCTCAAAACAAGATATGCCTCATTTATGTACCATATATAATAAAGGTATTGGTTAAAAAATAAACCTATAACAAAAATGCAAAAATGGCTTTGGGGTTTAACTGATTATAGGAAACCTTTATTGAAAAAAAAGTGCATGGGGTACTATTCTTCTGAAGAAAGTTGTTGTCTGGCTGCCTTGCTAACTCTGTGACTTCAGTGCTTTTTAAGACACTGACCTAGAACAAGTTAGACATGTGCACACTGAAATATTATTATTTGGAGTTTCGGTTACGTCACCAAAATAAATGTATTTCGTTTTGTTAAAAAATGCATTCATACGAAAATCCAAAGTAATTAAGGTTGAATCTGTCAATTAAAGGCTTTGATGGTGTCTGTCGGATGTTCTAAGAAGATTCCACGAAGCAGCTAAACTGCACGACGCCACAATCGTACATTTCCGCCCTCAAGCTATAGTAGAATTCTAATGTTGCTTGACTAGTAATAATTATAATTATTAATTCTATAGCCTATGGGCGGAGCATTTGACTGTAAATATCCACTTGCGTCGATTGTATGTCTTTAGCTGCTTTGTCAAATCTTCATGTAGAACAGTATTATACATATTTTTGATTGTATCGAATGGTACGATACTTGCTTGTTTCTCTCTATGTCGAAAAATCTTGGACTAATAGAGTTAGGTTAGGCACATTCGACCTGTAGGTAAATAGAATATCTCCTAAACCTGTACGATTTAGGAGATACTCCAGCGCTGTGAGTGGCATGCGCGCGGGAGACTTCTTTCGGGCTAGGTCTGGCGGCTCCTGCGCATGCGCCGCTACTCTCAATGAGCCGCTGACTGTAGGGGCGCATGCTGGAGCGGCGATACCCGGAAGACACGCCAAGGCAAAATCACATCTCCCTCGGCGTGGACCAGGTAAGTTACCGACGCCTCGTTCTCAGGTAAGTATTTCATAATGAGCTCATTATGCCTTTTGCCTTTCAGGTATGTAAAAAAAAAAGCAGCGGTGGGTTTACTGCCGCTTTAACCACTTAAGCCCCGGACCAATACGGGCCATTATGACCAGGCCCCTTTTTGCGATTCGGCACTGCGTCGCTTTAACTGACAATTGTGCGGTCGTGCGAAGTGGCTCCCAAACAAAATTGGTGTCCTTTTTTCCCACAAATGGAGCTTTCTTTTGGTGGTATTTGATCACCTCTGCGGTTTTAATTTTTTGTGCTATAAACAAAAATAGAGCGAAAATTTTGAAAAAAATGATTTTTTTTTTTACTTTTTTTCTATAATAAATATCCCCAAAAAATATATAAAAAAACATTTTTTTTCCTCAGTTTAGGCCGATACGTATTCTTCTACATATTTTTGGTAAAAAAAATCACAATCGCCGTTTATTGATTGGTTTGCTCTGATTACACAGAGCGGAGATTGCTGACATTGTCAGTAGAGGAGCGGGGAGATGTTGTGTTTACACACACATCTCCCCGCTCCGAGCCTCCGTGAGACGATCGCGGTCCCACTCACGGGGAAGGCAGGAGGGTCGTGGTTAAAGAGCTTCCCCTGTCTATAAGGCCTCATGCCTCATGCCCACGGACGTTTTTACAGCCGCGTTTTTGAGCGTTTTTTTACAGCTTAAAAACGCCTGTCCATGTTATTGTATAAATTTTTCGACCGTATTTTTTTCTAAAAAAAAAAAACGCCGGAGCTCAAAAACGCTGCTGCGGCGTTTTTGCGCGTTTTTTAACGCTTCACGTTTTTTATGCCTAACGTCGACGCCGAGGAACACACTGGTCCTGGGTTTTTTTACAGCTTAAAAACGCCTATGCTATTTGCAGTTCAAAAACGTCTAGGTGTGCATGAAGCTATAGACTAACATGGACAGGCATTTTTAAGCTGTAAAAAATTCTCAAAAACGCGGCTGAAAAAACGTCCGTGGGCATGAGGCCTAAGAATCAAAAAAGGAGATTCTTCTAGCATTTAGTTTTCTAATGCACTGAGTATCACAAACAGTTGCCATTTATAATGTATTTTTTTTACAAGATACAGGTTTTAGTTTTTTTTTTCATCTTTTTTTTTTTTTAGTTCAGTGCTGCTTATTTTTTACGGCCTTTTTGCAGCCGCATTCTGTCTATATGCATGCACTCCAACAATGGCTTAATGGAATTTTCTTGTGATGTAAAAACAATGGACCATGTCTGCCCAATGTTTTTTACAACTGTAATTTGAAGTTTCATCAGAAGCCTGTAATACAGAGTAAAAATGTTAGAGCACATTGAGAGATATTGTCATCCTGTTACAGGGAGTTCCAGATGATGTCATTTGCCAGCCCCTTCCTGTTATGAATGAGCACAGTGACTGATACCAATCACTCACTGTGTCCACTCATAACTGAAGCATAGTAAATTGTGTTTACTACGCTTTGGTTTGAGAATGAAGAGGAGTCTCTGTGTCCTGTTTATTCACCTGCAGTGCAGCTCACGCTGTAGAGAAAGGAATTGAAGAATCTGTATCCTCAGTTTCTTTCTCTGTCTCAAAAGTAGGATGTCAGGGGTCTGTTTAGACCCCTGATATTCCACCCAAGTCCAACCCAACAGCGTTTAAAAAAAAAATGAAACAATAATAACAAGTTGTAAAACATAATTCATTTTTTTTTTTTTTAATCATTTAAAAATAAAATGTAAAAAATCTGTTATCCCCGCTCATTTACACGGTTCTCTGGCCCATACAGTGTGAATGAAAGGTTTGTTTGTGAGGCTGAACTCTGCTATTACTCTATGAGGATGCAGATGCTGTATGAACACAGTCGCAGTTCTAATTTGAGAGGTGTGCAGGTGTGGGTAAGTGGCCCCAAATACACACTGTCAGTGTTCGGGAGCCGTACACCATAGCTCCCAACTGTCCCTGATTTTGAGGGACTGTCCCTGATCTGGAGCAATGTCCCTCTGTCCCTCTTTCCTCCTCATTTGTCCCTCATTTTTGTCTGATCTATAGAGTTGTATATAAAATGCACTTTTTAGAGTTGTATATAAAATTCACTTTTCATCTATCAAAAAGTGTTTTCCAGCACTAAGCCTTTCATCTGATTTCTAAATTGCTGCATTTGTAAATTCCAAAAGCCAATGTAAGGAATAGTAGTGGTAAAAAAGCACTTGTGGGTTTACCAATCTTGTTTTTTTTGTACAATTCTCCTTTAAGGGGGTGTGGCAATGGGTGTGTCCTATGCCTGCATACTTTTGCTGATAGGTGTCCCTCATTCCCATCTCAAAAGGTTGGGAGGTATGGTACACCTCCATTCACGTGCCTGTCAAACTAGCACCTGCGGCTGTGTTTGTACAGCTGCGGCATCCCCATAGTGTAACATAGGATGCCTACACACAGCATCAGGCACACAAAAAAAAAACACTGATTCGCACTGTACAGGCCACAGCATCTATGTGAATCAGCCCCAAGAATGAATTTACACACAGAACTTTATTAATTACTCAATACAGTTTTATCTTTTAGATTTAGCAGGAATTGTGTAAGTTATGTTATGTTTGTTCCCGCTAATAATGATTTTAGTGTATTTTTGGTGAAAATATTGTTTTGATAGTTTTTGGGAGGTGGGCCCTGTCAGGCTGTACGGGGCCCCATGATTTCTGCTTTCAATACAGCCAGCTAGTCTGTTGTTTTTCACATGCAAAATGTATCAGTTTACATGCATGAGACAAACCAATTAACATTGGCAGGGGGTGAATAAAATGAGTATCTTTTATTTATTCATGCAAAACCTTTATCCCAAAAGGAAAAAGAAAAGTTTGCTGTAACTGGTTACAAAATGTGAGCTGGAGTTTGGCTTCAATTTGTTAGTAGTTTTAGATCTGCTAATACATTTAACACTACTCTCCCCCCGACTGACAGTGCTGCTATCTGCTGTGCCTTCTATGCTCATACCTCCAGAGTTGTGTCTCACTAATACAGGAAGTGTGTTACTGGCCAGATCACAAGCTGAAAACAGATGCAGCCATCACATTTAATGATTGGTAAGCTACAATACAATACACTTTCTTTGTTTTGGGTTTAGCCCTTGCTGCCACCGCCTCCTGCCCCTTTAAGAACTTCTAGATGCCGGGAGATGGAGGCAGGCATTTTGGGTCATGTGGCCGCTGTGATTGGCTGTTGAATCGGTTACATCAGTGGTCATCAACCCTGTCCTCAGGGCCCACTAACAGGCCAGGTTTTATGTATTACCTTGGGGAGATGCAGACTAGAATACTTCAATCACTGAGCAGCAAATGATATCACCTGTGATGTATTTCAGTTATCTTGCAAACCTGGCCTGTTAGTGGGCCCTGAGGACAGGGTTGATGACCACTGGGTTACATGACCTGAAAGCTCCCAAATGCAAGTATGCATCAGGAGCTTTCCAGTCCCTGTTGTTGGCTGTGCTGGGAGCACGCAGGGAACTCGGTTTCAGCACAAATTTGTGTTTACATATGTAGCGGGGTGTTACTGGTATGCTATAAGGTCTAGAAAAAGAAGAAATGGGCTATGGGACTTTATATGAGGCATGCATCGGCGTATAAGTATGTATAGGATATCAAAAGATACGTGTATCTGTCACAGTCCCGTCAGGGAAGTCTCTGTGGCCCTAAAGAATTGCTCAATAATCTATCCATAAATGATAATAAACTCAAGGGGTCAATTGGAAAATTCATAATGTAATGATGTATCATAATATATAATACACAGATCATGCAGGCAAAGGCATAATACATATAATAGTAGTCACATTGACATATTTGATGATTCAATATCTAGGACAGGATTAGTGATGAGCCGAACACCCCCGGGTTCGGTTCGCACCAGAACCCGCGAACGGACCGGAAGTTCGAACGAACATTAGAACCCTATTAAATACAATGGATGCGAACGTTCGAATTCTAAAGTGCTAATTATAACAACTATTATGCATGTTATTGTCCTAAAAAGGGTTTGGGAACCCGGGTTCTGCACCAGGGGACATGTATCAATGCAAAAAGAAGTTTTAAAAACGGTCGTTTTTCGGGAGCAGTCATTTTAATGATGCATAAAGTGAAAAAAAAAAAGTCAAATATTCCTTTAAATATCGTACCTGGGGGGTGTCTAAAGTATGCCTGTGAAGTGCCACGTGTTTCCCGTGTTTAGAACTGTCCCTGCACAAAATGACACTTCTAAAGGAAAAAAAAGCCATTTAAAACTGCTTGCGGCTTTAATGTAATGTCTGGTCCCGGTAATATGGATGAAATTCTTTAAGAAAAATGGCATAGCTACCCCATGACCCCCCCCCCCTACCCCAGCCCATTACCAGCCCCTTTGGGTCTTGTATGGATATTAAGGGGAACCCCGCACATAAAATAAAAAAGGCCCTATATACTCTGAACAGCCGTATACAGGCGGTGCATACAAGACAGGGACTGTAGGTTTGTTCTTATGTAGAATCTGTTTGTAATTTTGAACAGGTACATTGTTGAAGTGTAGCTCCAGCCCAAAAATCTATTTTTAAACTTTTTGGAAAACATAGGTAAGGGTTATCACCCCTGTAACATTTGTTTTGCTGTCTGTGCCCCTGTTCAGAACATTTCACCTCACTTTCCGTCCCAATGACAACTGTTTTTGAAATGTGGTGTTTTTCTTGAAACAAGGATTGCTGATAAAGCATCAGTACAGAGGAGACACCTTTCTCCCATATTTATTCTTACAGGAGAGAATTTTCCTTCCTAGTGGTAGATTTCCTCTCACTTCCTGTTGTCTTCTTGCGTTTGCAAGTAGGAGTCGTTTGTAAGTTGGATGTTTGAAAGTAGGGACCTGCCGTATATACTCTGCAGAAATAGGCCCCTTAGTTGTTGGTGTTGGCACAACACTGTAAGCACTCACAGTTACTCTTGGTTGGTGCTGGAACGCCCTGCTGTCAACTATTATATCAGGAATTTTAATTACATATAATTGTTGAACAGTGGTAGTAAAAATTGGGCCTTTGATGGTGGTGCTGGTGCCACAACACTGTAAGCCCTGACAGTTACTCTTGGTGGGTGCAGCAATGGGCCCTGCTGTGAATTATTAGATCAAGAATTGTAATTACATGCCCCTGTTGAACAGGGGCTGAAAAATTGGGCCTTAGGCACTGGTGGCACAACACTGCAACCCCTCACAGATACTGTACTTGGAGCACAGCAATGAGCCCTGTTGCAAAGTATTGCTTCAAAAATTGTAATGACACGCCCCTGTTAAACAGGGGCTGAAAAATTGGGCCTTAGGCACTGGTGGCACAACACTGCAACTCCTCACAGATACTGTACTTGGAGCACAGCAATGAGCCCTGTTGCAAAGTATTGCTTCAAAAATTGTAATTACACGCCCCTGTTAAACAGGGGCTGAAAAATTGGGCGTTAGGCACTGGTGGCGGCACCCATAAACAAAAATGATCTTCCAAGCTATCATCATCAATCGTATCATTGAGGACTCGGAGGAGGAGGATAGGCAGTCAACATAACAGCACAGGCACTCAGCATCAGCATCAGTCTTGAAGGGATGTGACATTTTAAAATCAATTAGTCTGTTATATCAGCATCAGGTGTGTGGTAGCTGGTGGTGATCCAAGACTGGTTCATCTTGATGAAAGTCAGTCGATCAACCGAGTCGGTGGACAGGCGCACCCTGTGATCCGTGACAAATCCTCCAGCAGCACTGAATGTGCGTTCCGAAAGAACGCTGGATGCAGGACAGGCCAGTAGCTCAATTGCATACTGTGCAAGCTCTGGCCAGTGATCCATCCTCAAGACCCAGTAAGCCAGAGGATTTTCGGTGGGGAAGGTGTCCAAGTCTGACCTTGCCCCTAGATATTCCTGCACCATGTTTATCAGACGCTGGCGATGGTTGCTGGAACCAATCATACTTTGGGGCTGCGGACTAAAGAATTGTCTGAACGCATCGGTCAGACGGCCACCTTCCCCACCGCTCCTTCTTTGACTGGCCGAAGCCTCAGCAACTCGTTGTCCAGGACCAGGAGTTTGCAACCTCCCAGTCTCTGGGAACGCGTTGCACAGACCTTTCTGCAAGGCCTCCCGGAGTTGTCTCATCCTCTGCTCCCTCTGCGACGGTAACATAAGGTCCGCAACCTTACCCTTGTACCGTGGATCAAGGAGAGTGGCCAGCCAGTAATGGTCCCTCTCCTTGATCCGAAGAATACGAGGATCCTTCCGCAGACTTTGCAGGATCAGGGAGGCCATGCAGCGTAGGTTTGCTGAGGCATTCGCTCCGGAGTCCTCTGGGTCACTAAGGACGACATGATCCGCAGCCACCTCCTCCCAGCCACGTACAAGTCCACTGGTTTCTTGAGACTGTAAATCATCCCTAAAAGACTGCTGCTGATGATGCTGAGTGCCAGCCTCCACCTCCATGCTGACACAATCCTCCTCCTCCTCCTCCTCCTCCTCTTCCTGTGCGATGGGTGGGACAGAAGGAACACTGTCTGGGTAAAGGGGGCCTTGAGAGGCAAGGAAGTCCTCCTCTTCCTGCCTCTGTTCTGCCTCAAGTGCCCTGTCCATTATTCCACGCAGCGTGTGCTCCAACAGGTGGACAAGAGGTACAGTGTCACTGATGCATGCACTGTCACTGCTCACCATCCTCGTGGCCTCCTCAAATGGTGCCAGGACAGTGCATGCATCCCTGATCATGCCCCACTGGCGTGGAGAAAAAAAACCAAGCTCCCCTGACCCTGTCCTGGTGCCGTAGTCGCACAGGTACTCATTGATGGCCCTCTGCTGCGTGTGCAGCCGCTGCAGCATGGCCAACGTTGAGTTCCACCTGGTGGGCATGTCACATATAAGGCGGTTCTTGGGCAGGTTCAACTCCTTTTGCAGCTCAGCCAGGCGAGCACTGGCATTATAAGATCTGCGGAAATGCACACAGACTTTCCTGGCCTGCCTCAGGACATCCTGTAAGCCCGGGTACCTGCCCAAGAACCGCTGCACCACCAGGTTAAGGACGTGAGCCACACAGGGCACATGGGTCAGTTGTCCCTGTCGGAGGGCGGAGAGGAGGTTGGTGCCATTGTCGCAAACCACCATTCCTGGCTTAAGCTGGCGTGGCGTCAACCACCTCTCGGCCTGGCCCTGCAGAGCAGACAGGACCTCTGCCCCAGTGTGGCTTCTGTCCCCCAAACACACCAGCGCAAGCACGGCATGGCATCTTTTTGCCTGCGTACTTGCGTAGCCCCGTGAACGGCTACGGAGCACCGCTGGTTCATAGGACAAACCACAGGAAGAGGCCATGGAGGAAGAAGAAGAGGAGGGGGTGGAGGAGAGAGGTGTGTCACAACCAGTAGTAGCATTTTGGAGGCGTGGCGGTGGGACAACCTCCAACACTACTGCACCTTGTCCTGAATCCTTCCCAGCTGCCAAAAGAGTGACCCAATGGGCCGTGAAAGAAAGGTAACGTCCCTGTCCATGCCTGCTGGACCATGAGTCAGCGGTAATATGCACCTTACCGCTGACCGCCCTGTCCAGCGAGGCCAAGACATTGCCTTCCACATGCCGGTAGAGAGCCGGAATAGCCTTCCGTGAGAAAAAGTGGCGTTTGGGAACCTGCCACTGAGGAACCGCACATTGCACAAACTCACGGAAGGGGGCCGAGTCTACCAACTGAAAAGGCAGCAGTTGAAGCGCTAGCAATTTAGCCAAGCTAGCATTCAACCGCTGGGCATGTGGATGGCTGGGAGTGAACTTCTTTCGATGGTCCAGCAGCTGGGGCAGGGAAATTTGCCTGCTAGAATCGGACGTCGGTGTACTGCTAGCAGAGTGGGCGCAAGTACTTGGCTGTGACACACCTAATTCTACACCTTCATTCCTCTCAGTGCATGTTTCAGAGAGGACTGAAGTTATAGTGGGGTTGGAGATCCCAGCTGATGCGGTGCAAGGAGAGGTCCGCTTTGTTCTTTGGTGTGGGTCTTTGAGGTAGGCTTGCCAACGAGCTGCATGGCAGGTCAACATATGTCTGGTCAGGCATGTGGTACCCAAGCGGCTGATGTTTTGGCCACGCGATATACGCTTGAGACATATGTTGCAAACAGCAGCTGTGCGATCTGATGCACTAGCCTCAAAAAAGGCCCACACCAAAGAACTTTTTGAATGACGGGCAGAGGCAGCGCCCTGCACAGGCGGAGCTCTGCGGTGTGATTCCGTCGGTGTACTGCCCTTACGCTGGCCACCAAAGGGCATCCTGCCTCGTTGGAGATGTGCCTCCTCCTCATCCTCCTCCTCCTCCTCTCTCCTATTAGGCACCCACGTGGAGTCATTGACCTCATCATCCCCTCCCTCCTCATCACTGGAGCCAATCTGGCAGTATGCTGCAGCTGCTGGAACATGACTGCCAGATTGGTGTCCTTCTTGAGCATCCCCTCTGTCTGCTCTCACGCTACTGCCTTCCTCTAGCTGGGTTTCATCATCAGACCCTTCGAAACGCTGGGCATCCTCCTGGAGCATGTACCCAACACTGTGCTGAAACAGTTCGGGGGACTCCTCAGGAGGAGGACATGGTGGGTCTAGGGAAGGAGTGACTGATGATTTGTCTGACATTGATACCAGGGAAGACGACGCTTTGGCAGCTGCTTTTCCAGTACCCTGAGCCTGGGTGAGAGAGGATGAGGAGGAGGAGGAGGGCTTGGTCATCCACTCTACCAAGTCTTCGGCATGATGTGGCTCAACATGTCCAGCTGCCGAAAAGAAGGACAAGCGTGTCCCATGGCCATGTGCTGATGACAATGCACCGCGTCCACGACCAGCACTGTTGCCCCCAGACACAGAGCCTGCTTGCCCTCTTTTATTGCCTCCTGACTGTCTGCCTCTCCTTGTTTGCCTTCCAGACATTCTAATAGATGGCCTGCAGGGAGATGGGAAAAAAGCAATAAGGGCTACCTTCAGGTGTCCTTCTCTGTCCCTGGAAACAAGGACTTGCAGAGTGAAAGAAAAAAAACACTCTCCCTACCTACAGTTTTCTGTCCCTAGAAAAAATGTTTTTTTTAATCACAATATAGCACAAGGAAAATTAACTCACTGTCCTTACAGGTCCCTGGAAACAAGGACTTGCAGAGTGAAAGAAAAAAAACACTCTCCCTACCTACAGTTTTCTGTCCCTAGAAAAAAATGTTTTTTTTAATCACAATATAGCAAAAGGACAATTCACTCACTGTCCTTCCAGGTCCCTGGAAACAAGGACTTGCAGAGTGAAAGAAACTGACACTGTCCCTACCTAGAGTTTTCTGTCCCTGGAATAAATGTTTTTTTCAGCACAATATAGCACAAGGACAATTAACTCACTGTCCTTACAGGTCCCTGGAAACAAGGACTTGCAGAGTGAAAGAAAAAAAATACTCTCCCTACCTACAGTTTTCTGTCCCTAGAAAAAAATGTTTTTTTTAATCACAATATAGCAAAAGGACAATTCACTCACTGTCCTTCCAGGTCCCTGGAAACAAGGACTTGCAGAGTGAAAGAAACTGACACTGTCCCTACCTAGAGTTTTCTGTCCCTAGAATAAATGTTTTTTTTAATCACAATATAGCAAAAGGACAATTCACTCACTGTCCTTCCAGGTCCCTGGAAACAAGGACTTGCAGAGTGAAAGAAACTGACACTGTCCCTACCTAGAGTTTTCTGTCCCTAGAATAAATGTTTTTTTTAATCACAATATAGCACAAGGAAAATTAACTCACTGTCCTTACAGGTCCCTGGAAACAAGGACTTGCAGAGTGAAAGAAAAAAAACACTCTCCCTACCTACAGTTTTCTGTCCCTAGAAAAAAATGTTTTTTTTAATCACAATATAGCAAAAGGACAATTCACTCACTGTCCTTCCAGGTCCCTGGAAACAAGGACTTGCAGAGTGAAAGAAACTGACACTGTCCCTACCTAGAGTTTTCTGTCCCTAGAATAAATGTTTTTTTTAATCACAATATAGCACAAGGAAAATTAACTCACTGTCCTTACAGGTCCCTGGAAACAAGGACTTGCAGAGTGAAAGAAAAAAAACACTCTCCCTACCTACAGTTTTCTGTCCCTAGAAAAAAATGTTTTTTTTTATCACAATATAGCAAAAGGACAATTCACTCACTGTCCTTCCAGGTCCCTGGAAACAAGGACTTGCAGAGTGAAAGAAACTGACACTGTCCCTACCTAGAGTTTTCTGTCCCTGGAATAAATGTTTTTTTCAGCACAATATAGCACAAGGACAATTAACTCACTGTCCTTACAGGTCCCTGGAAACAAGGACTTGCAGAGTGAAAGAAAAAAAATACTCTCCCTACCTACAGTTTTCTGTCCCTAGAAAAAAATGTTTTTTTTAATCACAATATAGCAAAAGGACAATTCACTCACTGTCCTTCCAGGTCCCTGGAAACAAGGACTTGCAGAGTGAAAGAAACTGACACTGTCCCTACCTAGAGTTTTCTGTCCCTAGAATAAATGTTTTTTTTAATCACAATATAGCACAAGGAAAATTAACTCACTGTCCTTACAGGTCCCTGGAAACAAGGACTTGCAGAGTGAAAGAAAAAAAACACTCTCCCTACCTACAGTTTTCTGTCCCTAGAAAAAAATGTTTTTTTTAATCACAATATAGCAAAAGGACAATTCACTCACTGTCCTTCCAGGTCCCTGGAAACAAGGACTTGCAGAGTGAAAGAAACTGACACTGTCCCTACCTAGAGTTTTCTGTCCCTGGAATAAATGTTTTTTTCAGCACAATATAGCACAAGGACAATTAACTCACTGTCCTTACAGGTCCCTGGAAACAAGGACTTGCAGAGTGAAAGAAAAAAAATACTCTCCCTACCTACAGTTTTCTGTCCCTAGAAAAAAATGTTTTTTTTAATCACAATATAGCAAAAGGACAATTCACTCACTGTCCTTCCAGGTCCCTGGAAACAAGGACTTGCAGAGTGAAAGAAACTGACACTGTCCCTACCTAGAGTTTTCTGTCCCTAGAATAAATGTTTTTTTTAATCACAATATAGCAAAAGGACAATTCACTCACTGTCCTTCCAGGTCCCTGGAAACAAGGACTTGCAGAGTGAAAGAAACTGACACTGTCCCTACCTAGAGTTTTCTGTCCCTAGAATAAATGTTTTTTTTAATCACAATATAGCACAAGGAAAATTAACTCACTGTCCTTACAGGTCCCTGGAAACAAGGACTTGCAGAGTGAAAGAAAAAAAATACTCTCCCTACCTACAGTTTTCTGTCCCTAGAAAAAAATGTTTTTTTTAATCACAATATAGCAAAAGGACAATTCACTCACTGTCCTTCCAGGTCCCTGGAAACAAGGACTTGCAGAGTGAAAGAAACTGACACTGTCCCTACCTAGAGTTTTCTGTCCCTAGAATAAATGTTTTTTTTAATCACAATATAGCACAAGGAAAATTAACTCACTGTCCTTACAGGTCCCTGGAAACAAGGACTTGCAGAGTGAAAGAAAAAAAACACTCTCCCTACCTACAGTTTTCTGTCCCTAGAAAAAAATGTTTTTTTTAATCACAATATAGCAAAAGGACAATTCACTCACTGTCCTTCCAGGTCCCTGGAAACAAGGACTTGCAGAGTGAAAGAAACTGACACTGTCCCTACCTAGAGTTTTCTGTCCCTAGAATAAATGTTTTTTTTAATCACAATATAGCACAAGGAAAATTAACTCACTGTCCTTACAGGTCCCTGGAAACAAGGACTTGCAGAGTGAAAGAAAAAAAACACTCTCCCTACCTACAGTTTTCTGTCCCTAGAAAAAAATGTTTTTTTTTATCACAATATAGCAAAAGGACAATTCACTCACTGTCCTTCCAGGTCCCTGGAAACAAGGACTTGCAGAGTGAAAGAAACTGACACTGTCCCTACCTAGAGTTTTCTGTCCCTGGAATAAATGTTTTTTTCAGCACAATATAGCACAAGGACAATTAACTCACTGTCCTTACAGGTCCCTGGAAACAAGGACTTGCAGAGTGAAAGAAAAAAAATACTCTCCCTACCTACAGTTTTCTGTCCCTAGAAAAAAATGTTTTTTTTAATCACAATATAGCAAAAGGACAATTCACTCACTGTCCTTCCAGGTCCCTGGAAACAAGGACTTGCAGAGTGAAAGAAACTGACACTGTCCCTACCTAGAGTTTTCTGTCCCTAGAATAAATGTTTTTTTTAATCACAATATAGCACAAGGAAAATTAACTCACTGTCCTTACAGGTCCCTGGAAACAAGGACTTGCAGAGTGAAAGAAAAAAAATACTCTCCCTACCTACAGTTTTCTGTCCCTAGAAAAAAATGTTTTTTTTAATCACAATATAGCAAAAGGACAATTCACTCACTGTCCTTCCAGGTCCCTGGAAACAAGGACTTGCAGAGTGAAAGAAACTGACACTGTCCCTACCTAGAGTTTTCTGTCCCTGGAATAAATGTTTTTTTCAGCACAATATAGCACAAGGACAATTAACTCACTGTCCTTACAGGTCCCTGGAAACAAGGACTTGCAGAGTGAAAGAAAAAAAATACTCTCCCTACCTACAGTTTTCTGTCCCTAGAAAAAAATGTTTTTTTTAATCACAATATAGCAAAAGGACAATTCACTCACTGTCCTTCCAGGTCCCTGGAAACAAGGACTTGCAGAGTGAAAGAAACTGACACTGTCCCTACCTAGAGTTTTCTGTCCCTAGAATAAATGTTTTTTTTAATCACAATATAGCAAAAGGACAATTCACTCACTGTCCTTCCAGGTCCCTGGAAACAAGGACTTGCAGAGTGAAAGAAACTGACACTGTCCCTACCTAGAGTTTTCTGTCCCTAGAATAAATGTTTTTTTTAATCACAATATAGCACAAGGAAAATTAACTCACTGTCCTTACAGGTCCCTGGAAACAAGGACTTGCAGAGTGAAAGAAAAAAAACACTCTCCCTACCTACAGTTTTCTGTCCCTAGAAAAAAATGTTTTTTTTAATCACAATATAGCAAAAGGACAATTCACTCACTGTCCTTCCAGGTCCCTGGAAACAAGGACTTGCAGAGTGAAAGAAACTGACACTGTCCCTACCTAGAGTTTTCTGTCCCTAGAATAAATGTTTTTTTTAATCACAATATAGCAAAAGGACAATTCACTCACTGTCCTTCCAGGTCCCTGGAAACAAGGACTTGCAGAGTGAAAGAAACTGACACTGTCCCTACCTAGAGTTTTCTGTCCCTAGAATAAATGTTTTTTTTAATCACAATATAGCAAAAGGACAATTCACTCACTGTCCTTCCAGGTCCCTGGAAACAAGGACTTGCAGAGTGAAAGAAACTGACACTGTCCCTACCTAGAGTTTTCTGTCCCTAGAATAAATGTTTTTTTTAATCACAATATAGCAAAAGGACAATTCACTCACTGTCCTTCCAGGTCCCTGGAAACAAGGACTTGCAGAGTGAAAGAAACTGACACTGTCCCTACCTAGAGTTTTCTGTCCCTAGAATAAATGTTTTTTTTTAAGCACACTATAGCAGAAGCACAAAACACACTGACACTCTCCCTACCTATCCTTCTCTTTCCCTAAACTAAAGGAATCCAGGTTAAGCAAGAAAGAAATAACAGTCACTGTCCCTGCCTATGCTACTCTATCCCTGCTCCGGAACACACTACACTAGGCCGCCGTGCTGGCGGCCTTTTATAGTGTGGGGCGTGTACTAAACACCCTCAGCAATAATTGGCCACAGGCATCCTGCCTGTGGCCAATCATTGCTCTCCTCGCTGCCGGCGCTGTGATTGGCCAAGCATGCGGGGTCACAGTGCATGCTTGGCCAATCACAGCGCCTGGATGACACTGCGATGGCGTAGTGCATTGTGGGCCGTTCGCGTCACTCGAATTTGGCGCGAACGGCCCAAATCGTTCGATCTTCGTCGAACGATCGAACAGCCAATGTTCGAGTCGAACGTATGTTCGACTCGAACACGAAGCTCATCCCTAGACAGGATTAATAAAAGCAATCACAATAGATGGGCATACAGATACAATAGACATGATTATCCAATTAAATTACAATAAAGAATACATTAAAATAAAATAAAATGACATAATTGGGCAAATTTGGCTTGGCATCCCTGAGCATGGACTCGACGCGTTTCTTGGCGTTTAAAGCCAGTCATCAGGAGTGGGGTGCGTATATTGTAGCTAAAAAAGGGGGGAGGGGATAAAAAATATATAGGTAAATCAACGGAGTCTCAATGGTTAGGTCATGATTACAGAACAGCTAAGTCAGATGGTTTGATACATTACCCATGGCGACGCCCAAAACGGTAACCCAAGCATTCCAACAAATGGAATGGGATGGTGGTCCTGGATGAACTGTCTCCCCCGGGGTTGAGGCGGGAATAGGCCCTCCACACTCCAAAGACTCCCCAACCATGGGGAGAGCCAGGGAGAGGATGGCGTGGGACATCAGCCAGGGAGAATACCTGGACAGCCACAACACAGTACCCAAAGGTGAGGTGGGCGCACATGAGACACAAATTCAGGTACTGGAAAAAAAAAAGAATAAAAAGTGAATCAAAAAATGCTAAATGAAAATGAACCCAACAAGAGATGTGTATGAAAATGTGAAAATATGTGAAAAAGAGAAAGGGGGGGGGTGGGAAGGTGAGTGGTGTGGAGAGGGGGAAAGGGAAGGAATGAAAAGGGGGGCAAGGTGAATATCTGTGAGCAAGTGAATAAGGGAGTTGGGCCAGGGTGGAAATAGGGCTGAGTGTATGAGTGGTTAAAGACCACAAATGTTACTACAGAAATGATGGAAGTGTGTGGGGGAAAAACTGGGATATGTGGGAAGGATGTATGTGCTGAAAGAAAGGAAGCATGAGAGCATGGCTGTGATGTGAGTCCTGAAAAGAATACCCTTGGATTACCTGATAGGTGTGGATGGAAACATATGGAGCCCATCCTCAGAAGGAAAAATGTGAAGTGGACCTGTCAAGGCTGTCCTGGCTTTAAGTACCCACGTCCTGGGGCGTGTTCCCGCCAACGTCATGTGTCATCGCGTTGGGCAATAGGAGGCAAGGGACCGAACATCCGCCCGAGGTACAAGAGACCCCAGCGGAAGCTGGACCTAGCCACCAAGCCGCGCGGGATGGAGGAAGCCGTGATGCACATGCCGGCGTCTGGGAGACGCCGCATGTGCGACGTGCTGGCATGACGCCGATGCGTCAAGGTCCAGCTCTGCCCCCGTCGCCGAGGGGGGACGGGCGGGGGAGGAGGAACTGGACGCATCGCAACCCCGGGGAAGAGAGACCAAACTAACAAAAGGATCCACGGTTTGCATGGGTTGGGCAGGCTAGGGTGTGTATGGCAAATCTAAAAAGCACAGTCGAGTCCATGCTCAGGGATGCCAAGCCAAATTTGCCCAATTATGTCATTTTATTTTATTTTAATGTATTCTTTATTGTAATTTAATTGGATAATCATGTCTATTGTATCTGTATGCCCATCTATTGTGATTGCTTTTATTAATCCTGTCCTAGATATTGAATCATCAAATATGTCAATGTGACTACTATTATATGTATTATGCCTTTGCCTGCATGATCTGTGTATTATATATTATGATACATCATTACATTATGAATTTTCCAATTGACTCCTTGAGTTTATTATCATTTATGGATAGATTATTGAGCAATTCTTTAGGGCCACAGAGACTTCCCTGACGGGACTGTGACAGATACACGTATCTTTTGATATCCTATACATACTTATACGCCGATGCATGCCTCATATAAAGTCCCATAGCCCATTTCTTCTTTTTCTATTATATCAGGGATGGAGGCATGTTTTTAGGCATATGTGGTTTCCAACAGGTCACTTTCTCTTTCAAAAATGCTATAAGGTCTACTTTATATGCAAATGCACCCAGATCTCTCCGGAACTCTATTTGACTACTGTTTGACTTGAAGGAAAGGTGCGTGGTGGGACTTGTAGTACAGGGAGAGATGGACTCCAATGCCGTGGATACTATATAGACTACTGTACCCACAGTGCAGCTGTACACCCACAGTACGTTGCCCGGCGCAAGGTCTGCTGGGGAAGGGTTATTTAACCCTTTCCATACCGGGCTTTTTATACCACTTCCATACCGGGCCTATTCTGGCACTTCTCTCCTACATGTACAAATCATCATTCTTTTGCTAGAAAATTACCCAGAACCCCCAAACATTACATATGGGGTTTTTTAGCAGACACCCTAGGGAATAAAATGACGGCCGTTGCAACTTTTTATCTTGCACGGTATTTGCGCAATAATTTTTCAAACGCCTTTTTAAAAAAAAAAAAAATGGTTTCATGAATTAAAAAATAACAAAACAGTAAAGTTAGCCCAATTATTTTGTAAAATATGAAAGCTTATGTTATGCCGAGTAAAAAGATACCTAACATGTCACGCTTTAAAATTGCGCACACTCATGGAATGGTGCCAAACTTCGGTACTTAAAAATCTCCATAGGCGACACTTTGAATTTTTTTACAGGTTACCAGGTTAGGGTTACATAGGAGGTCTAGTGCTAGAATTGTTGCACGCGCTCTAACGCACGCGGAGATACCTCACATATGTGGTTTGAACGGCATTTACATATGTGGGCAGGACTTACGTGTGCGTTTGCTTCTGAGCGCGAGCTATTGCGGACAGGAGTGTTTTACTTTTTTTTTTTTTACTTTTTTTTTTTTTTTTTACTTTTTTTTACACTTTTTTTTTTTATCACTTTTATTCCTATTACAAGGAAGGTAAACATTCCTTGAAATAGGAATGTGTGTGACAGGTCCTCTTTATGGAGAGATGCGGGGTCAATAAGACCCCACATCTCTCCTCCAGGCTGGAAAGCATGAGATCGTGAAACGATTTCACCGATCTTATGCTTACTAGCCGCAATGGCGGCTTTGTTTACTTCTGAGGACCCGGGCGTGACGTCATCACATCGCGCCCGGGCCTCCGATGGTCATAGAGATGACTGGTGACCATCTGGTCACCAGTCATCTCTATGCTCCTCGTCATGTGACCACTGGCACCGGACGATTCTTTCTCCGGGCCCCCTATGGCACAGGAGAGCCCGGAGAAACACCGGATGGCGGCGGGAGGGGGGATGTCCCCTCCCGCCGCCTATAAGAATGATCAAACGGCGGAACCGCCACTATGATCATTCTTATGGTGCGCAGAATCGCCGGCTGAAGACAAGGATATCTGAATGATGCCTCTAGCTGCAGGCATCATTTAGGGTTTTCCCCCTCAAACCCAGGACGTCATACGACGTTCACCCGGATGGAGAGAGGGTTTCTGCCGGCATAATTTTACAATGACCCGGTATGGAAGTGGTTAAGAGGAGGAGGAGCAACACGCGCTCTCTTTGGACATCGCCCGCCCAGCAAGTCGGAGCCTGTGTTGGGGCTTGTTGTGCTCGTCTAGGCCGGAGAGCCTGGGCCTACAGAATCAAGAAAGCCTGCTCGTTGTTAGGAGAGGGACCTCATCCGAAGAGCCTGCTGACATCTCGGAGCATCCAAGAGTCAATCCATCTACCAACTTCCATACGGTTGTCTGAAGGATCGGAGACTACGGGTGGTGGAGAGATCGTGTTCCAGAGCACCAGCAACGGAACCAGTTGAACGTAATGGCCTGGTCGGGTGAGAGGGCACTTGCCCAGGACTCTTAACTGTTTGATAGGCCCGTGATTCTTTGTTTAGGGCCCACCACCATCAGAGTAGTGCGCGGCGCACCAGGGGACAGTGTGTTGCACAGTAACTGCCTATTTAAAGTTGGGCATTCTATTACCCGTGATTTCATGCCCTAAAGCATAGCAGGAGTTCAGCTAACTTTCGATATCCCTTGGATTACAAATATTAAGTGCACCAACGTTTGCTAGCAAAGATCCCTTCTATTGGAGTAACTGTGTTTGAAAGTAGTCAGGCCTGACTGAAACTCACGGTGACATTATTCGGGCGCCATATTGCCCACGAGGGGGGAGCTTGCGATCATAATTTATTCTAAGACGTTTAATGTGTATAAGATTTCATTATATCCTGGTACTTTTATATGTTTACAACTTTGGATTTTGCAGGGCTCTGCATAAGTAAACGCATATTTGTTTAACCTGTCATTTCTTATTCAGTAAAATACTTTTGTGGTTAAGCAATCACGTGTGTGGAGTGTTAACTGTTACAGGGAGACGGCCAACACAGATAAACCAATTTTGAACTATACTGTATGTTCTATTGCGGTATTGTGGTTCCTATAGCCAGTTGGTTCCACAATCCCATTTGTTGACAGCTGTGTCAGTGGAGGGTTAGAGACAGTTTCTGGGGGTTGACAGCAGTACGGTACAGGCCCAAACAATACCAGCAGCTCTCTTAACTGGGGGTAGTGCTACACATATATGCAGCTTTTTGCCGTTAAAGCCCACCCGCCGAGAGTCTGCATATACAGTATGTGTACGCCTGGTGGGTAGAGGTTAATACCACCTTAGCATGTTAAAGATTATATGAGGTTTTAGTGATTGGATTTAAATGTATTTTAATCACTTGACCCCCTGAAGATTTACCCCCCTTCATGACCAGGCCACTTTTTGCAATACGGCACTACATTATTTTAATTGACAATTGTGTGGTCATGCAACACTGTAAATACAATTTATGTAATTTTTTCCCCACAAATAGAGCTTTCTTTTGCTTGTATTTGATCACCACTGTTTTTTTTTTGCGCTATAAAAAAAAAAGATCGATTTTTTTTTTTACTTTCTGGTATAAAACATATCAATAAAATGTAAGCTGACTACTGACTAAGCCTGATAGAACTACCCCTCCCCATGGGGGTTGCTAGTGGTCCGGTGACCGCAACCCTACATGGATCTCACTGAACTAAAGAAACGAGGCTGCTAACCTCTAGATTCAAACAGTGTCCAAAATGACATCAGACAATTAGACCATAACAATACCTTACATAGAGGACCCTCACTAGACTACCCTTACCCAGGCACTCGATAATACCTACATCCTCTACCCAAAACAACAATACAGATGCTCCACACAAGACCTAAAAGATCAGGCTGTAGACTCCAGGAGCCATGTCCATTGAGTTACTACAACTCGCTGTTTAAAGGGGTTAAACGTGTTACTATCCTTGTTCCTATGAGCATGGTACTTCATAGTGTTCAACTGTTTTTTGTTTGTTTTTTATACCCTGATCAAAAATATTGTACACTTGCTAACGTTGTTCCTCAATCTTCTATACCAATGCAATATACTGGAGTTTATGTATTACATAACCTGTTCTCTAATTGTACCCTATCTTTTGTATATGTAGCGCCCTCCCCAAAAGGTTGGGACGCTATTTAAAATATAGAGGGATGTCTGAGCCAGTAGTTGGGCTCAGACGGTTGAATTACATTGAAATTTACCTCTGTTCTAGCTGTGGTTTGCCCGATAGCATTTTCCATTATTGCCTGTAGGTGGCGTTACCACCTCAGGCACCTGTTGGAACACGGGCAAACCATGGTGCATTGAGTGACCCTTCACGGCAGCGGTACGGTGGGAGTGGTCGCCCCGCTGTGCCTGCTGGGAGGGGATACTTAAGGGGCAGGGGTTGGGGTTCGTTTTCGCTTCGTGGCCCTCCGGGTGCGAGGTATGTGTGTGTGGTCCTGGTCTCAGGGCCGCGTTGGCCCCAGGCTGCATCGCTATCTGGTAGGCCCAGCTAGTCTGACTGGGGCCTGCATACTGAGAGGGGATCCCGGGCTGTCCGTCCTGGTGGGTTGAGGCTGTCTTGATGAGGGGGACCAGGGAAGGACCTGCCCTGGAGGAGACCAGCAAAGTGCTGCTGTCTCAGGCAAGGCCTGGCAACTTTATTGAGGAGGGATCCACTATACTACAAGCCCTGCAGTTTTCCGGATTGGCTTAAAGGCTCTTTAACTGTACGGCTGGAAGTTTGGGACTTTGAAATCCTGTGGCAGAGGATTCCTGGACTATCCATTCGCTCAACTTTAAAAGGTCTGTGGCAGAGACTTTGTTTACTTTAAAAGGTCTGTGGCAGAGACCCCATTCACCTAGGGCAGTCTGTGGCAGAGACTGTCCCGTTGCTGATTTGTGTGTCATCCTGGCTGCTAGGCCATGTGAGAGGGGACTATCCGAGTGACCAATACCCACTCTAAACACTGAGAGTGGTAAGTGACTGTGAGCTGATATTTTTGGCTAGTATTGCGGAGTGCCTGAACCTTCCCCTACTCTTCTATACCTTCTACTTTCTCAACGTTTACTGCATAAGAAAATAAAGCCTAACTGTTTGAGGTTTTACATCTGTGTGGACAGTGCATTACTACAGACTTTCCTACCCGGACAACGAAGCTGAAGAGGTAACGTGCAAAACCCAAAATTAACCGGCGGCCCTCTAGGGGGTATTGCTACATATACAATAAAATCTGTTTTTGAAAAAAAAAAAATTGTTTGTACAAAAAAATAAAAAATAAAAAATAAATCTAATTTCTTCATAAATTTAGGCTAATATGTATTCTGCTACTTGTTTTTGTAAAAAAAAAAAAACCCAATAAGAATATATTGATTAGTTTACGTGAGCGATATAGCGTCTACAAATATATATGTAAACTGGAAAGTGGACCTCAAGTTGCATCGGGTGGGACCTGGAGTAGTGCAAGGACTGCTTTGGAGTTGCTGCGGCTTGAGGTCGCACAGATATCAAGCGACATTGCAGTCCCAAGTTGCATGATTAATCGCACTAGTGGAAATCGAGCCTTAATTTTTGGCCTTTTTAACTCAATATATGCTCTGTTTTGCATCAGCTGTCAACCTTTGTAAGCCCAACTATTTAATATTTACAATCTACAATTTTTTCGAAATTCCTTCATCCTATTGCCTATGGTCCACTGACCGTTGTAGTTCTACAGCTGCGGACGTCATGCCCAGGAGAGTGTATTTAATGATGCTCTCCCCCAGAGAACAACAGGCCAGTAGAAGGAGCTGTAAGCTCCGAGCGCATAGCCTTTCATTCCACAGAGGCAGTCCTGACCCCTTCCTCCCGCCCCCTGCTGGTGACATAATTTCCTCTTCCGGTTCAAGCTGGACAGCATGGAGCTGACTACCACCTGGTTTTCCTGAATGCACAGCTATTCAGCACAACATCACACCAGAACCTTTCCCAGCTACCCGGATCGTGCGAGGAGCCTGTGGGACGCAGAAGAACTGCCAGGACTACTTACTTATGATGAGCATGACTCCCACTTATATCTTGTAAGTGTTTTTAACCTTGTGCAATAAATGTTACTGTTTTAATACTACACTTAGAGAGGCGCATCCCCCCCCCCCATGTTTCTTTTATATGTTTTGCATAGTTGCTGGACACACTCTGAGGATGGCTGCCTCTTTTTAAATCACCCCCTTACCGTGGTTCAACTTTGTTTTTACCTAAAAGTCTGACTAATCAAATGTACATTATTACAAACTAAGGGCATTGCCTCCTGGAGCGCCAGATACCCAATTTACCTTCACTATAGCAGGACTGCGATATTGCGGCGAACAATCGGACACCTAACTGACACTTATGACACTTTTTGGGACCCGGGGACACTAATACAGTGATGAGTGCTAACAATATGCACTTTTGCTGTACTAATGACACTGGCTGGGAGGGGATTAAACATCTAGAGCGATAAAAGGGTTGAATGTGTGCCTAGGCAGTGTTTTGGTGTACACTATGTGCTGTGTTTACTAGGGGAATAAATTGATCCTAGTCCCTGCTTTGCAGGAACACAGAATCCATCCCTTACCCCCTTTCAGAACCTCAATCTGCCTTATTTACATAAGCAGAAAGCCTTCCTGTGTTCTTTACCGATAATCAGCGGGTGCCAGAGAACATTAGGAGCCCTGCACCCGCAGATCGGCTTCTGCTGTGAATTTTCACAGCAGAAGCGCCACGTGTGCGCCCCTGTTGGCAGATGTGTGCACATGTGATCCTACACACAGCTGCCGCCCTGTAGCAGTAAAACTATAGGGTGGTTAGCAAGTGGTTAAGAATGTTTTTCTTTATTTGAGGTAAGCCTGACAGAATTGGGAGCACATGATGAAAAAATGCAGAAGCAAAAGATGTCTCCAGTGGAAACAAAATGTCCAAATGATCAGCAGATGCAAAAATTTAAGCAGCTGAAGATTTATGCAAATCTCAACTTTTTTATGTAAATGCTTTACTTTACTTTGGCACTTCCTGATCCTTCAATTTGGACAGTGTTGCTGCTTGTTACATTGACGCCCACATTATAGAATTGAAAGAGGGAAAAGTCAGACTCTACTTTTCCTGTAAAAATTAAGATCTGTACAAAACTTTGGCTTTCTACATATAATTTTGATGGTTTTAGTGAAGATAACCTATGCCTATTTCTTTTTTGAACATATGGTCAGGTTGAATTTTCTACATCTTTTTCAAGTTTAGGATTGTACCAAATTCTGGATTTTCTGCTTTATTATTACTGCTGTATAATACAAAAGTAAGCTTAAAAAATTCTGTACCTACAGATTTCACCTTTCATCTGTGTCTAGAATATGTTAAAAGTACATTGCCTGTGAATTAATAAATCATTTTAAAGTGGTTGTAAACCCACTTTTTTAACTTGCACCTACAGGTAAGCCTAGATTAAGGCTTACCTGTAGGTTCAAGAAATATCTCCTAAACCAACACGGTTTAGGAGATATTTACTAAAATGACAGGCGCCGCTGTCTACGGCGCATGCGCGCCATAGACAACGGCGCATTCATGGGGTTAATCCCATTCACAAACTCGGCTACTTCCCAGCAATCGCTGGGCGTAGCCGAGTGGGACGCCTCCCGCGCGCATGCGCAGAGTGACGTCTCCGCCGCTCCGGCCAATCACAGCGCCGGAGCGGCGCTGTGATTGGCTGGTGCGGCGATACCCGGAAGTAACATTCCGGCTATCGCTGCAGTGATGTCTGCGGCTGGACAGAGGGACGCGAACTGCCTCGGGGGCCCCGATCTAAGGTAAGTGGTACATAATGAGCTATTATGCTAGTCATAATAGCTCATTATGCCTTTCTTTTACAGGTTGTCAAAAAAAAAAGTGGGTTTACAACCACTTTAAAACCGTTGATTGTTGTTTATTGGCTTTGGCTTTTTAGCTTTCTTTTTCTTCAAAGCGATCGCTATTGCTCAGGGAAAAGATACAATTTTGACATACGAAGGAATTCCTCCTAGTAGTTATAACATTGCAACACAGTGGCTTATAAAAATTCATATGATTAAATGATTAACAACTAAAAGTACCTTCATGTGAGTTTAAGCCATAACATATACAAAGTCATAAATATGGGTGCATGATTCAATAGGTAAACCGCACACCATAATTTGTTTATAAGCTTATGGTTTGTAGGGATTAACTTAGGGTGTAACATGGGTTTGTGGTGAATCCAACCTTTTTACAGGGTCAATGACCTAACAAACGAATGTGGCGGCTTCCCATAAATACAAGAAACTCCCAGTAAATCACATTTTGGCCTCTAAACTGTGGTCTGGTAGCTTAGACTAGACAATAATTGAGGTTTCTAATGTTTCAGACCTCTCACTACAAAAAACGGAATCCCAATAGCCTTTTATCAGTGTGCGTGTTGAAGTGGATAAGGAGAGGCAGTCTCCTTATCCAGGATTTTTTTTTTATATGCTACAGTATACAGTGCTCTATACAGTACTCTACAGTGCTATACACAGTGCTATATTGTGCTACATTACAGTGAATTGCAGTGTGGTGGGCTACATTTTAGTTCGTATTGTGTGTCCTTTTTATGACTAACATCTACTGTGTGTCAGCAACTACTTCAGTTATTGTTTAGCTACCATCAGCAGTAGGAACTAATGACTAACACTGCCCTTTAAATCCAGACTATGGGTGGTGTAAAGATGCCACACCCTATTATTGGTTACAATTAGGGATGAGCCGAACACCCCCCTGTTCGGTTCGCACCAGAACCTACGAACAGCCAGAATGTTCGCGTGAACTTTAGAACCCTATTAAATACAATGGACTCGAACGTTCGAAATCAAAAGTGCTAATTATAAAAGCTAATATGCAAGTTATTGTCCTAAAAAGTGTTTGGGGACTCAGGTCCTACCCCAGGGGACATGTATCAATGCAAAAAAAAGTTTTAAAAACTGCAGTTTTTTCGGGAGCATTGTTTTTAATAATGCTTAAAGTGAAACAATAAAAGTGAAATATTCCTTTAAATTTCGTACCTAGGGTGTGTGTATAGTATGCATGTAAAGTTGCGCGTGTTTCCCGTGCTTAGAACTGTCCCTGCACAAAGTGTCATTTCTGAAGGAAAAAAAGTCATTTTAAACTCACTCGCAGCTATAATGAATTGTCAGCTCCCGGCAATACATAGAAAAGTCATTGATAAAAAAATTTAAAAAAGCGTAGGGCTCCCCCCAAATTCAATTACCAGGCCTTTCGGTCTGGTATGGATATTAAGGGGAACCCTGCCGCAAATTTAAAAAAAAATGCTTGGAGTTCCCCCAAATATCCATACCAGGCCCTTTAGGTCTGGTATGGATTTTAAGGGAAACTCCACCCCAAATTTTAAAAAAAAATGGCGTGGAGTTCCCCCAAAAATCCATACCAGACCCTTCATCCGAGCACGCAACCTGGCAGGCCGCAGGAAAAGAGGCAGGAACGAGAGAGCGCCTCCCCCTCCTGAAGCGTACCAGGCCACATGCCCTCAACATGGGGAGGATGTCCCCATGTTGGTGGGGACAAGGGCCTCATCCCCACAACCTTTGCCCGGTGGTTGTGGGGGTCTGTGGGCAGGGGGCTTATCAGAATCTGGAAGACCCCTTTAACAAAGGGGACCCTCCAGATCCCGCCCCCCCTATGTGAATTGGTAAGGGGTACATTGTACCCCTACCATTTCACGAAGAAAGTGTAAAAAAAATGTAAAAAAACACACAGACACCTTGGAAAATTCCTTTATTAAAAATAAAAAATAAAAAAATAAAAAAAAACATTCCAGCGATGAAATCCAGTGTCCTGCGGCGATCCGATGTCCAGCGATGTCCACATGAAACGTCATTGGCTGAGCCTGAGCGGACCTGATGGGGAACTTCCTCTGCAGTGTAGTAAATGAATAGACCCGCCTCTTCTAAAGTTCGCCATCAGTTCCGCTCAGCCAATGACGTAGGTGTAAGGCTAAGCGGACCAGATGCGGAACGTGAGAAGGGGCGGGTCTATTCATTTATTACACTGTGGAGGAAGTTCCCCATCAGGTCCGCCCCCTCGTATGTCAGACCCCGCCTACGTCATTGGCTGAGCGGACCTGATGGGGAACTGCCTCTGCAGTGTAATAAATGAATAGACCCGCCCCTTCTCACGTTCCGCATCAGGTCCTCAGCCTTACACCTACGTCATTGGCTGAGCGGACCTGATGGGGAACTTTAGAAGGGGCGGGTCTATTCATTTAATACACTGTGGAGGAAGTTCCCCATTAGGTCCGCTCAGGCTCAGCCAATGACGTTTCGTGTGGACAGCGCTGGACATCGGATCGCCGCGGGACACTGGATTTCATCGCTGGAATGTTTTTTTTTATTTTTTATTTTTAATAAAGGACTTTTCTAAGGTGTCTGTGTGTTTTTTTTTTTACATTTTTTTTACACTTTCTTCGTGAAATGGTAGGGGTACAACGTACCCCTTACCAATTCACATAAGGGGGGCCGGGATCTGGGGGTCCCCTTTGTTAAAGGGGTCTTCCAGATTCCGATAAGCCCCCTGCCCGCAGACCCCTACAACCACCGGGCAAGGGTTGTGGGTATGAGGCCCTTGTCCCCATCAACATGGGGACATCCTCCCCATGTTGAAGGCACGGGGCCTGGTACGGTTCAGGACGGGGGGGGGCGCTCTCTCGTCCCCCCCTCTTTTCCTGCAGCCTGCCAGGTTGCGTGCTCAGATAAAGGGTCTGGTATGGATTTTTGGGGGAACTCCACGCCATTTGTTTTTAAAATTTGGGGTGGAGTTCCCCTTAAAATCCATACCAGACCTGAAGGGCCTGGTATGGATATTTGGGGGAACTCTACGCATTTTTTTTTTTATTTGCGGCAGGGTTCCCCTTAATATCCATACCAGACCTGAAGGGCCTGGTAATTGAATTTGGGGAGACCCCCACGCTTTTTTTTTTTATCAATGACTTTTCTATGTATTGCCAGGAGCCGACAATTCATTATAGCCGCGAGTGAGTTTTAAATGACTTTTTTCCGTTCAGAAATGACACTTTGTGCAGGGACAGTTCTAAGCATGGGAAACAAGCGTGACTTTACATGCATACTATACACACACCCTAGGTACGAAATTTAAAGGAATATTTCACTTTTATTGTTTCACTTTAAGCATTATTAAAATCACTGCTCCCGAAAAAACTGCCTTTTTAAAACTTTTTTTTGCATTGATACATGTCCCCTGGGGCAGGACCCGGGTCCCCAAACACTTTTTATGACAATAACTTGCATATAAGCCTTTAAAATTAGCACTTTAGATTTCTCCCATAGACTTTTCAAATTTGCCGCAAACTCCTCAAATTGTGCGCTGTTCGGCGGATGTTCGACTCGAACTCGAAGCTCATCCCTAGTTACAATAACAAAACACCTGAGCATTTAAAAAAAAAGAAGTGCGGGATTAAAAAAAAAAAAAAACATTCCCATCTGATCTGATGCTTCATCTGTTCCCCGCTGCCTCTACACCACTAACTGAGTAATTAAAGACTGTAAGTCACTGCTCTGTGCTCTGCCCCCTCAGTGCTCACTGGACTGTAAAGGGGCAGAAACGGCTAGCTCAAGCTGTTGGGGGTACTCTGACAGGCTTAGCCAGCTGCCAGTAAAGCATCTGGACAAATCCTGACATTACTGTCAGAATTCCTGTAGAGCCTGAATTGGCTCTGTGGCGTCATCTGAGAGAGGACTTTAGCCCACCTTATTTGGGTCACAGGAGTGCAGAACTAAGTGCGCTCCTATGACCCACAGGAGAAATATGGCCATGTAAGGTGACACTTTTACACCGACCATCAATGTTAGGGGATATTTACACTGATCAACAATGTAAAATGTGATTTGCACTGGCCACCAGTGTAAGGGCAATTCTGCACTTACCACCAATGTAAAGGGAAATATACGCTGATCACCAATATTATGAAGAATTTACACTGACAACCAATGTAATGGGGGGTTTTACATCAACAGCCAATAAACCGGGATTTCTACACTGGCCATCAATATAAGGGGGATTTACACTCACCCATTCTACCTACAATTTGCTTACCTTTGCAGAACAGGCTGATGTTAGGCTTAATGACTATAGTAGTAGGCAGGACTTTCAAGCATGCTCCTTTACCTCCCCAGTGAGCAGCATTCAGAAGAAGTGATACAAATACATATGAATGCCACCTCTATTTACATATCAATGCCGCGGTCCGTGACTATTTACATATTAATGCCGCTGCTATTTACATATCAATGCCGGTTATTTACCTGTAAACACAGGGTCTGCAGGTGAGTCATCTGTACATGGCAAAAGGGCAGAGCTGGACAGCAGCAACAGAACTTTACACAGAGATATCGGGACACAGCACGAGATTAAAACTTCAATGGATAAGGGAGATTAAACTGGGATAGTTGGCAAGTATGAGGCAGCTGCTTTGGGCCCCACAACATTGATGGCTGCCCCTTTTGCCATGCCTTAAAAACGGTCCTGACCAGAGGTACTCTTCAAACCAAAGTCAAAGTTCTTTCTCATCAGCTTGCTTCATAAAATTCCTAAATGTCAACATCTTATTGTCATCTTACATTGTGTGGAGATGTTAATGATATCATTAATGGGAAAATGGACACCTACAATAGTAAATGGATATATCCACATCATTTTTTTTATAACATGTTAAGTTCACGGGGTGTTTGCATGGCACAGAAAAATGGTTTTAATTTTTTTTTCAAACTCAAAAGTCCTTTTCCCAAATAGATTTTTTTACAGATAGATAACTACACCCTGCACTAAATTCCATAGCAGACATTAGCACAATAACATGGTTTGACCATGTACCAGTGTTTATACAATTTCAGACAGGCCGGGAAATTTAATCCTCAACTCCATGAAAAATGACTAGCCAACTTTTTAACAATCCTGTCTATAATGTATAGTTCAAAACCAAAATGTGAATGTACTTTTAGCAAAATCTTTCTTCTGTGAGTTTTCTTCAATTTTTACTTAAAGCGGAGTTCCACCCACTAATTTCCTCTTCTCCCCCGCTGCCTTCTGGGACCTGGGTCCGTAAGTGGTTAATCAATCCTGATGTACTGACAGCCTATCTCATTTCTTGAGGCCCAAAAATGCCAGGACAGTACAAATATCCCCCAAATGACCCCTTTTTGGAAATTAGACAGTCCAAGGTATTTATTACGAGGCATGGTGAGTTTTTTGAAGTAGTAATTTTTGTCACAATTTTTATTTCTTACTATATTTATGTTTTTTTTGTTTTTTAACACACTGTGATCAGAGCAATACAGCATTACCATAGTAACATTGTATTACTCTGGTAATTGATCAAGATTATTTTTTTACACATTATGATTGCTTATAAAAAAATAATGTGTTTGGTGGTCACACCTGAAACGCGGACGTAGGGTCGTGCACAAGGAGCATTCTGGGAGGACGGGACGTCTAGCTGGACCGACGAAAGTCCAGTCAGGCTGTCATTTTGCAATAGGCCGGGCAGAATTGGTTAATGCCTGTGCCACAAGCAAGACTCTAACAGGCACATACAACATGTAGAAACCACAGCACATATGCTTTTCTGAACACAGTCTATTTTAACCACGGAAGAATTTACCCCCTTCCTGACCAGAGCACTTTTTGCGATTCAGCACTGCGACGCTTTAACTGCCAATTGCGTGGTCGTGCGACGTGGTACCCAAACAAAATTGACGTCCTTTTTTCCCCACAAATAGAGCTTTCTTTTGGTGGTATTTGATCAATATTTTTTACTTTTTGCTATAATAAATATCCCCCAAAAATATATAAAACAACAATTTTTTTCTCAGTTTAGGCCGATGTGTATTCTTCTACATATTTTTGGTAAAAAAAATCTCAATAAGCGTATATTGATTTGGAATTTTTATCATAAATTTTTTTTTACTAATAATGGCGGCGATCTGCGATTTTTATCGTGAGTGCGACATTATGGTGGACACATCAGACACTTTTGATGCTATTTTGGGACCATTGTCATTTAAACAGCGATTAGTGCTATAAAAATGCACTGATTACTATGTAAATGACACTGGCAGGGAAGGGGTTAACCACTAAGGGGCGAGGAAGGGGTTAAGTGAGTCCTAGGGAGTTATTCTAACTGTGGGGGGGCTGGGCTACGAGTGATACAACAGTGATCACTGCTCCCGATGACAGTAGATCACTGTCCTGTCACTAGGCAGAACTGGGAAATGCCTTGTTTACACAGGCATCTCCCCATTCTGCAGCTCTGTGCCATAATCTCGGGACACTGGCGGACATTGAGTCCGCGGGTCCCGCGGGCACGGTCACGGAGCTTGCGGCGGGCGCGCGCGCCCACATGGCGGGATTTTCAAAGCAACATACAGGTACATTGCTTTGCCCACACAAGCCTAACTGTCTACATATATACACGTTAGGCCGTCAGCAAAGAAGATCTGGAATGGTAAGGAGTATATGATATAGAGCCCAGCATATAGAGTACAGGGGTCAGGAGTATGAAATTTACAACATAGTGTCTATTATGCAGGGCCCAGGAGAGCATAATGCACAAATATGCAAGGCTAAGGAGTGCATATTGTACAGAGCGTAGGATGCAGGAGTGCGTAACACCCAACCCCTCATTTCACCCCTTCTTCTACCCTCTTTTCTGTACGGCCCCCAGTAAAGACCACCTCCTCAATACAGGCCCGCAGCCAGCTATGAATGTGACAGGAGCCCAGGTGTAGCCACCCTCGGCTTTGCATATGAACGAGCTAAGGGTAAAGTTTGCATATGAAAGAGGCACTATAGCTCACAGACATTCATTGTCAACTTTACTGACAAAAAAAATCACAAAACCCCTGTTTCAAAAGTCCCCTAAATATTTTGGGAGACCATAGGAGGAGTCTATGTGCTTTTTTTTGTCTTTAACCACTTCCCCACTGCTTGCCCACAATGTACTTTGGGCGAGCAGCTGGTGTAGGCAACGTGACATACCCATAAGTTGCTGCTTACACCTAGGTTTTGGGCACGCGCATGCACTCCCCCTGGCCAGCATCCGCTGTAATGGTACACAGCGGGATCCTGTTAGCAAGCCCCGGCCAATGTTTTACAGTTAGCGGCAGATTTCCCTCTGCACTATCGCAGTTCCATTATAAGTCACTGATCACCGCCATTAGTAGTGTAAAAAAAATTATAAATAAAAGTTCCAGAATATATACCATAGTTTGTAGGCACTATAATTTTCACGCAAACCAATCAATATATACTTATTGACATGATGCAGAATACATTTTGGTCAAAATTTATGGAGAAATTAATGAAAAAAAAAACCCCAGTGGTGATTAACTACCACAAAAGGAAAGCTCTATTTGTGTGCAATTTTTAAAAAAAAATTTTGTTTGGGTATAGCTTTGCATGACCGCACAATTACAAGTTAAAATAGTGCAGTGCTGAATAGCAAATAATGGCCTGGTCATGACGGAGGTAACCAACACTAAACACTTTCACCCCCTTCCTTCCCAGGCCAATTTTCAGCCTTCTGTGGTGTCGCACTTTGAATGAAAATTGCGCACTCATGCAACACTGTACCCATATGACATTTTATCATTTTTTTCACACAAATAAAGGTTTCTGTTAGTGGTATTTAATCACCACTAGGTTTTTAATTTGTTGTGCTAAATAAATGAAAAAAGACTGACAATTATAACATTTTGCAAATAGATAATCTTTCTTTATAAATTTAGGCCAAGTCCACAAATGATGGTATATAAATCTGAAAATCGATCAGTCCTGATGTACTAACCACCTATCTCATTTCTTGAGGCCCGAAAATGCCAGGGCAGTACAAATATCCCCAAAATGACCCCTTTTTGTAAACTGTTACCAGTGCAGTACAGCATCATCATATAACTGGTGTGGTGTGATCAGGGACACTGACTGGTGACAGTATGTAAAAAAAATATGTATATATATTTTTTTACATAGTGTAACCAGAGCCGTACAATGTTACCATAGTGACACTGTGTTACACTGGGGAGGTGATCAGGATTTGTTTTCTTATTTTGTACACTGTGATTGCTTAAAACAGTGATAATAACTGTAATAAGCAATCATTTTTTATGAATGGCATCCATTCATCCAGTGTTTACTATTGTGAATCTGTCATTGGTCACAGCTATCACATGGCACAGATACACTCTGATTGGTTCAGTCTGTACCATGTGATTTCTGTGACCAATCACATAGATCAACACAATAATACACAATGAATGGCTATCAATGGAAGCTATTCGTTGTGTACAATTGCCATGTGATCTGCTGTGATTAGTTAGCCCAGTACACTGATTTGTCATCCGGTGTGTCTGGTGGACATATGCCATCCACCCATCCACCCGCTCGGCCATTATTGCACTATAGGCCGAGCAGCGGGAAGCTGTTAAGCCACATTCAGGGGTACCCCTACATATGCCCATCTGCCATAGGGGTTGCATGCATTACGTGTGCACAAGGACCCGTTTACCCTTTGAATTAGTTGATGTCATTACAGACACTCTAGTTGCACCTGTTGTAGTTTATTTTAATTTTGTTATAGCCTTTTGAGCGCCAGTTAGTGGGTAATTGACCATTCATCTATCATAGTATCCTTAAGTCTGTGCAATTGCTTGTTTGTTGATTTACACCATGTTGAATTAATTTGCCATAATATATTCAATTAATTTACAGCCAAGCTGTTTGTGGCTTTATTCCTGTGCATTCTTATAGAGCGATAGCCTGCTACCTCATAAAAGCGAAGTTCTACCCAAAAGTGGAACCTCCACTTATTTGTTTCCTCCCCCCTCCGGTGCCCCCTTCCCCACTTTCAGGGGGGAGGGGGGAACAGGTATCGGTTTTTGACAGGTCCCTGTCCCCACTTCCAGAAAAGGGCGTTGTGGTGCGGTGCCTCAAAAGTTCGCCCCCTCCCTCTTTTCTTTGCCCCTGGGCCAATGAGAAAGCTCAGCATGCTTTGAGCAGTAGGGAACTGTCTGTGAAGCCGAAAGGCTTCACTGACAGTTTCCCTTAGTGGAGATGGTGGCGGCAGCACCCGGCAGCCGATCCGGAGTTTGGCTGGGGTGCCAACATTGTATTCTCCCTGAACACGTAAGTGTCCATATATTAAAAGTCAGCAGCTACATTATTTGTAGCTGCTGACTTTTTTTTATTTTTCCCCAGGCTTGAACACCTCTTTAAGTCCCCAGGTGTAAACGGCTTTCAGTTTATGGCCAAGTGTGTCAGAAGAAACTGAGCAGTTAAGAGAGTCGTAGCAGAACAGAGAACCCATTATCACTGGCAGATCCTGTGGAGGTAAGTGATGCACTATTTTTGTCATGCTTTTTCTTTTTACCTTTGTTCATATGAAATGTTATATATATATATATATATTGTTTCTGGTAAGCAGTTATACATATTGATTATTTTACGTGTGATTTTGGATTCTGTTGGTAACCAGGTTTGGGTATTACCATAAACCTTATCTTGACCACCTTAGTGGTAGGTGGGAATGTAAGGATAGGGGGTTTCACCTATACTTTGCTATAAGAAAAGCCAGGATTGGCTAAAATGCATTAGCTTCTGTGTTGATTTTATCCTTTACTTACCATGAAGAAATAAACTTGCATTTTGTAAACTTGAAATGTTCTGATGTTTTGTGGCTTGCATAGTTACCACAGAACCTAACCCTACATCCTGTATACAAATGACATCTATGCCACAGTGTTTGTACCCACAAAATATGCTTTAAAGAGACCCAGTCACCTGTTCCAGCTTTTTTTTACTTACATGTTTTAACATGAAGTATAATAGATACATAAAATCACTTGAGGCACACCTTGGAAAAGTCATAAAAAAGAGCCTGTCCTACTGTCAAAAATTGAGCGTATATCCATGGACCTCCTTTTGCACGTGCTTTTGAGTTTGCTAAGTGCTATGATGTTAACTGTGCATGCTCTCTTAAAGGTAACTTGATGGAGATTTGGACCTAACTTGGGATCCATTTGGAGGATGTGCCAATGTTCTTTGATGATTTTAATAATAGACTTAAAGCTGCTGTTAAACCCTGTTATGAATCTGGCATTATTACTTTTCGTGTTGTCTTTGTCTTTTCATACCAGAGAGGGGGCTTCCAAAAATGTATCAAAAGTTTCCTGAATTAATGTCTCTTGGTATCCTTTTTTCAGTGAAACATTTATAAAGAAGCACAGCATACTTTAATTTGAACACTAGATGGCAGCAAAGTCGACAGTGGAAGCTGTCAGCTGCACGCACCACGTGACTTCCTGGCTGCCTATAAAAGACAGCCTGGATCCATGTTCAAGTTGCTGATTTATCTTTCAGCTTCCCTAGTTCCTTGCTTGTGTTTCCTGCCTTGATACTACCGTTGTGACCCGGATTGACCCTGACCTGCTCCGATCTCTTCCACCACCTGACCCTTGGCTTGCCTTTTGGACCTCTGCTACCTCTCTCCAGTGTTTGACCCCCGGCCTGCTTACGGATTACTCTACCAGTCTACTGTGCTTGACCTCCAGCCTGCCTACGGACTTTGCTATTATCTCCTGTGCTCAAACCCCTGGCCTGATTACGGACTTGCTGTGTATCTCCAGTGTTTGACCCTCTGCCTGTCCACAGACTTTCTTCCTGCCTCCTGTTTAGGGTCCATTACCTGTTCTCGGACTTTACTGGCAGCTCCTGTGGGTGACCCACTATCCCTGGAACTTGCTACTGATCACCTGTGTTTGACCCTCGGCCTGCTGTTGGACTTGGCTACCCTTCCTTCCCGTTGGGCACCAGTGTCTACTAGTACTGCACAGCTTCCAGCTCCACATCATCCACACGCAGACATGCCAGCCTGCCGGTACCTCGTGCCTCTTCGTGTCCTTCACCCTCTGTTCCACCACCAGGGGTGGAGTGCACTTAGTCGCAAGGGAGAACCGCTCTCAGCATCTCGGCCTTGGTGAGTACCCTCGTGTGACAGGGGTCACTTGGGGCACAGGGGGAATGAGAACCCCACCATGATCTGTGATAGTCATATTCAATGCTGTATGAACATGGTATATATTGGGTGTATATTGGGTGTGGGTTGTTGTGTCCTAATTGCTGTGATGAGGTGGGGGGTGTGATTGCATTCTATTGTCTATTGTGGCTTGTGGTAATTAAGTCTGCTACTGTGATGATGTGGATTGGAGCTGGTAGACCGTCTGGCTGCCTATTATGGGATGTTTAAGTGTCTTTCTGTGAGGAGGGGGGGGAATCACCCCTCCTGCTAAGACTGTTTACTGAAAGAGAAGTTTGAACACACCTGACCTGTATGACCATTGTCATTGGACAGTTTAACCCGCCCTGTTCCCCGAGGATGGGAGGGAAGGGTTTTGGAAGAGAAATGTGTTATCATGTGCTTGTAATAAATTCATTCCCTGTTTTTGGAACTTCAACACAGAGCGCTTGTCTCGTATGTTTGGAAGGATTAATCCTATGGGAAGCAGTCGCCTGACTGGGGAGGATCGGCAGTGGATGTGTGTCCAGAGATGGAATATCCTAAACGGCGTTAACCCCTTTCTTACTTGGGGTGCCGTTACATTGGTTGGCAGCAGTGGGATTTTCCCTCCAGTTACTGGGACACTCCAAACCACCACAGTGAATGACCAGCTATGCAGCCTGCAGGAAAGCCACGCTGAAAGACCTACTTGAGAGCCGTGGAGGGACCAGTGGGACAAAGAACAAGGCCACCTTGATCAGGGAGCTAGCCGAGATGGATCAGAGGGATGGTGATGCAGGACCCCGGTCAGTTGAAGACTTGTTTCAGCAACGAGTTCGAGAGCGGTTGGCAGTATATGGTGCTAACCCATCAGAGACCGCCATACAGAAAGCCATTAACTACTTCCCACCCGGCCACTGTACATATACGGCCGGGTGGGTGCTCTCTCCTTCTGAGTGGACGTTCCTGAACGTCCTTCAGAAGGAGGGGGATCGCGCGCGCGCCCGCCGCGTTACCAAGGACCCGGTGCGATTGCCGCCGGGCACCCGCGATTGCCTGGGAACCAAGCAGGAAAGTGGATTTGTGTGTGTAAACACACAGATCCACGTCCTGTGAGGGAGAGGAGGCTGATGGTGTGTCCCTTGTACATAGGGACAACCATCGGTCACCTCCCCCAGTCAGTCCCCTCCCCCCACAGTTAGAACACATTGAGGGAACATATTTAACCCCTTCCCGCCCCCTAGTGGTTAACCCCTTCCCTGCCAGTCACATTTATACAGTAATCAATGCATTTTTATAGCAGGGATCGCTGTATAAATGTAAATGGTACCAAAAATGTGTCAAAAGTGTCCGATGTGTCCGCCACAATATTGCAGTCACAATAAAAATCGCAGATCGCCGCCATTACTAATAAAAAAATAAAAAAAAATAAAAAATGCTATAAAACTATCCCCTATTTTGTAGACGCTATAACTTTTGCGCAAACCAATCAATACGCGCTTATTGCGATTTTTTTTTTTTTTATACCAAAAATATGTAGAAGAATACGTATCGGCCTAAACTGAGGAAAATTTTAATTGAAAAATAAAAATGGGTATTTATTATAGCAAAAAGTAAAAAATATTGTGTTTTTTTTCCAAACTGGACGCTCTTCTTTTGTTTATAGCGCAAAAAATAAAAAACGCAGAGGTGATTAAATACCACCAAAAGAAAGCTCTATTTGTGGGGAAAAAAGGACGCAAATTTTGTTTGGGAGCCACGTCGCACGACCGTGCAATTGTCATTCAAAGTGTGACTGCGCTGAAGGCTGAAAAATGGCTTGGGCAGGAAGGGGGTTTTAGTGCCCAGTAGGGAGGTGGTTAAAGACATCCAGCTGCAGGATGAGCGACAAGAGAGAGAACGAGAGTGACATAAGAGAGAGCTAGAGCGGCAACATGAGCAGAGAATGGCGGAAATACAGCAATCGGAGACAACACCTAAAGAAGCAGCGCCTTTCCATAAGTTGCCCTTTCGGGCGTTCAAACTGTTTAAGGAAGGAGCCGAGGAAATTGAAGCGTTCCTGCAGGACTTTGAGAGACTATGCCAGATACATGAAGTACTGCCCCAAGATTGGGTCGCCTTACTGGCAAGTAATTTAACGGGCAGAGCGGCGGATGCGTATCGGGCCCTGGAGGATGAGGACGCTAAAGACTATGACCGGGTAAAAGAAGCTCTGCTAGCCCGATTTGCCATTACACCCGAAGCCAGCCGGATTAAGTTTCGAGAATCCCGGAAACAAACCCACATAACATACGTGGAGTGGGCACATCGTCTGCAGCGAAACCTTAAGGGCTGGTTCCAGGGAAGCCACGCTTATACCATAGAGGACATCACTCAGCTAGCACTCTTAGAACAGTTCTTTAACCACACCCCCCGGTACTACGGGATTGGGTGCGAGATAAGCGACCATGGACTGTACAGCAAGCGGCTACTTTGGCCGATGAATATCTGGACTCTCGAAGGTCAGGCAGAAGCAAGCGCTATCCACTATCTCGGCCCAGTTTATCAGCCCCTAACCCAACTTCAGCACCACCTCCAGCAGCCAGTTATTCTCAGCAGCCCAGGTTCAACTCCCAGGACTACTCACAACCCATCAGGTGTTTTTGGTGTAAACAGCTAGGGCACAAAAAGCCAGACTGTCCGTTGAATCCAGCCAGGCAGTCCCAGTCATGGAGACAGCCAGCAAGGGGGAGCCCCAGCACATCCATGCCTGCGGCCCACTGCGTTGAGGAGGAAGAACATTGGGGCGTCCTGCACGAGGCTGATCCAATACAAGCAGCTAACCGGGACAACCGGCAACAACACAGGCAGATTGTCCTGGTTAATGGAACGGTAGCCAATGGCTTACGTGATAGTGGTGCTACCATGACCCTACTACAGAAGAACCTCATCCCAGAGAGCCAACACACCGAAAACACTGTAAGAGTAGCAGGAGGTACCATCTTCCGGCTACCCGTTGCCCGGGTTCACCTGAATTGGGGGGTTGGTTCGGGACACGTAAATGTAGGGGTGATGAAGGATTTGCCAGCGGATGTACTACTGGGGAGTGATTTGGCCCCCCTCCTTTCTGCTTACGCCCCGATGGGCCCCGATAAAGACAACCCTGTGACTACCCGTGCCCAAACACGTACTGCTGGAACCGGCCTGCTTGCTGCTGAGACCCAGGTGAGACTATCTTCCCCAACACGTACCTTAGATCAGGCGCTCCTAGGCTGGGATACCCCAGAAGCATTCGGGAGGGAAACTCGGGAGGACCCGACCTTACACAAGTATAGGGCTAAGGCAGATACTCAGGAAAGGGGAATAGATGGGGAGCTTTTTGAATGGGTGGGGGATAGACTGTATAGGATCCCTAAGCCATCGCAGAGAAGTAAGGCCCCTTCGCAGAAACGACAGCTGGTGGTACCTAAGAAATACCAGCTGGAGATTCTGCGAATCGGGCATGATGTGCCGCTGGCAGGACATCTGGGGTTCCGTCGCACGGCCCATAGGATTACACAGAATTTCTTCTGGCCCAATTTTAGCCAGGATGTGCGACAATACTGCAAAACGTGTGACACATGTCAACGGATAGGTAAGAGGGGGGACCACCCTAAGGCTAAACTCCTGTCCATGCCTATTATTGGGGAGCCCTTTTACCGCATAGCCGTTGACATTGTGGGTCCCCTAGCCCGGCCTAGTCCATCCGGGAAGAAGTATATTCTCACCGTGGTGGACTACGCCACCCGTTACCCAGAGGCAGTAGCTATGTCTAACCTTGAAGCAGAGACAGTAGCTGATGCCCTGGTTAAGATTTTTACCAGAGTGGGGTTCCCTAAGGAGATTCTCTCTGACCAGGGAACCCAGTTTACCGCGGTGCTCACCCATCAGTTGTGGAAGGTGTGCAATATTAAACCCTTGCTGAGCTCACCTTACCACCCCCAGACTAATGGTCTCTGCGAACGCTTTAACGGGACCCTCAAGCAAATGCTGAGGACCTTTTCGGACGCTTGCAGAGACTGGGAGAGATTCCTGCCTCACCTGTTATTTGCGTACAGAGAGGTACCCCAGGAATCTACTGGGATCTGGCCCTTCGAGTTACTCTATGGGAGAAGGGTCCGCGGACCCCTCGATCTCATCAGAGGACACTGGGAAGGAGAGACAGAGCAAGAAGGGACCCCCATAGTGCCCTACGTTCTGGAACTCAGGGACCGCATGGAGCAACTGTCTCTGATGGTAAGGGAGAATCTCCAGGCGGCCCAGGGAAGACAGAAGAGATGGTACGATCGGGGGCCCTACAGCGTATCTTCCAGGTTTGGCAGAAGGTCTTAGTGCTCAAGCCTGTGAAGACCGACAAGATGCAGGCATCTTGGCAGGGCCCGTATAAAGTAGTAGCCCAGGTATGTGATACCACATGTTATTGCCAGCTGTGCAGATGAAAGAATCCAGCGAACCTTTCATGTGAACATGCTGAAGAAGTATCAGGAACGGCAGGAGGATGTTGCTGCAGTATGTGCCCCTGCTGCGGACGACTCAGAAGGTTTACCCCTCCCTGACTTACTAGAGAGAGAGCCCCAGACTGACCTCATTAGCCTTGTACAGCTAGGAGACGGCTTAAGCCCCACAAAGAAGGAACAGGCTAAGCGGCCTCTGTGGGAGAAACAGGCAATGTTCTCCCAAAAACCGGGCTATACGACCCTGGCTGTGCATAAGGTAGAGACCCCTGGACAAGCACCCCTTCGACAGCCCCCCTACCGTATCCCTGAAGCAGTCCGAGAAGAAATGCGGAAGGAGATACAGGAGATGATTCAGTTAGGAGTCATTGAGCCTTCTGACAGCCCTTGGGCCTCGCCTGTAGTCCTGGTGCCCAAGAAAGATGGAACTACCCGGTTCTGCGTGGACTAAAGGCGACTCAATGAGAAGACCACCACCGATGCCTACCCGATGCCCAGGGTAGACGAACTGCTAGATCGTATAGCCAGGGGACATTATTTAACTACAATAGACCTGTGTAAAGGTTATTGGCAGATCCCCCTGGCCGAGGATGCTATCCCCAAGTCGGCATTTGTTACCCCATTTGGCCTGTACCAGTCTAAGGTCATGTCATTTGGGATGAAAAATGCCCCGGCCACCTTCCAACGTATGGTGGATAGGCTCCTCGATGGCTTTCAGGATTTGCATGTGCATACCTGGATGACATTGCGATCTACAGTGGGTCTTGGGAGGAGCACCTGGTTTACATAGGGGTGGTTCCGGACAAAATTCGGGCCGCAGGCCTGACCTTGAATCCAGACAAGTGCCATCTAGGTATGGCGGAGGTGCAGTACCTGGGACACCGAGTGGGGTGTGGGAACCAGAGACCAGAGCCAGCCAAGGTAGAGGCAGTAGCTAACTGGCCCACACAACGTACTTAGACCCAGGTATTAGCCTTCTTGGGGACTGCAGGGTACTACCGACATTTTGTCCCTAATTATAGTGCTACTGCCAAACCCCTGACTGACCTGACGAAAAATAATTTACCTAGGCAGGTCCTGTGGTCTCCAGCTTGTGAAACCGCGTTTTTAGCCCTCAAGCAAGCACTTGTAAATGCCCCTGTCTTGGCTGCCCCAGTACCTAACAAACGTTTTCTTGTCCACACAGATGCTTCCATGTTTGGACTGGGGGCTGTGCTGAGCCAAGTTGAGGAGGATGGAGGAGAACACCCTGTCGCATACCTGAGTAGAAAGCTATTACCCCAGGAAGTGAGCTATGCGGCAGTGGAGAAGGAGTGTTTGGCCCTGGTCTGGGCCCTTAAAAAGGTGAACCCTTACTTGTACGGACAGGAATTTTCACTGGTCACTGACCACAACCCATTGGTCTGGCTTAACCGGGTCTCAGGAGACAATGGCAGGTTGCTGCAGTGGAGCTTAGCCCTACAACCTTACAACTTCACCATCAGCTACCGACCCGGTAAGCAAAATGGCAAAGCTGATGGGTTGTCCCGGCAAACAGACGTCATCCCAGGCTCCTAGTGCAATGTTGATGGGTTGTCCAGACATTAGAGGAATGGAACTATGGACAAACTTTGGAATCAACCCGTCTGGGATCTCCTCCTGTGTTAGTCTCCTGCCAAAAGGGGAGATGTGTGACAGGGGTCACTTGGGGCACAGGGGGAATGAGAACCCCACCATGATCTGTGATAGTCATATTCAATGCTGTATATACATGGTGTATATTGGGTGTGGGCTATTGTGTCCTAATTGCTGTGATGAGGTGGGGGGTGTGATTGAATTCTATTGTCTATTGTGGCTTGTGGTAATTAAGTCTGCTACTGTGATGATGTGGATTGGAGCTGGTAGACCGTCTGGCTGCCTATTATGGGATGTTTAAGTGTCTTTCTGTGAGGGGGGGGGAATCACCCCTCCTGCTAAGACTGTTTACTGAAAGAGAAGTTTGAACACACCTGACCTGTATGACCATTGTCATTGGACAGTTTAACCCGCCCTGTTCCCCGAGGATGGGAGGAAAGGGTTTTGGAAGAGAAATGTGTTACCATGTGCTTGTAATAAATTCATTCTCTGTTTTTGGAACTTCAACACAGAGCGCTTGTCTCGTATGTTTGGAAGGATTAATCCTATGGGAAGCGGTCGCCTGACTGGGGAGGATCGGCAGTGGATGTGTGTCCAGAGAGGGAATATCCTAAACGGCGTTAACCCCTTTCATACTTGGGGTGCCGTTACACCTCGTGACACCTTTTTGTTTGAATTTACTAGTCAGCTTAATACCTCGATGGACATAGAACACTTTGTGTGCAACCTTTGGAACTGCCCCTGGGGAATGTTATTTTACCAGGCAGGGTGGTGGCAGCAAGGAAAATTAAGATAGGAGTTCCCATTAGTGGGTTTACAGTAATTTTTTGTTTTAATCACTCCTCCTTCATGAAGCAATTCCAGATCTAAAAAGACCAGAGATAAGGAGTCGAGCACATGTGTAAATTTTAGACCTAGTTTATTACAGTTATAATACCTAACAAAGGCTGCAAAATCTTCCTGGCTACCACTTCATATAAGGAAAATGTTGTCGATGTAGCGACCATACTATACCTAGCATAGGGGTTGTTGCTCCAGATATAGTGTACTTCCCAAAACCCATTGTAACATTTTGGTAAGAGGGAGCAAAACTGGCTCACATTGCGGTGCCATTGATTTGAAGATAGAACTTATCTTGGAACACAAAATAGTGGTGTTCCAAGCAAAACTTGGTGGCATCTATCAAGAACTGTCTGTGGTTCATTTTGGTAACTGTAATTAAAAAGTAGAAACTGAAGAAAATGCTTGGATAGCCGCACTCCAAGAAAATTTTCATGCTATGAATAAGCACTGAATCGCAGTGCGAAACGCGTCAGTCTCCCTTTGCTGTGTTTTTGCTGTGACATGTGTTGTGTGACCTCGTTTTTTAAATAAAGAACCAATTTTCTTGGAGTGCGGCTATCCAAGCATTTTCTTCAGTTTCTGCATTATCACATGCAATTGCCTGCACCCACTGCTCTGGATCTAGTGAGCAAGATCAGCAGTCACATCTGAGCGGTAACTCCTCTCTCTGTAAATAAAAGGTGCTGGAGAGCTGTAAGGCCAACCACATGCGAGATGGAGCTATACAAGGAGCACACATCCAGATGTAGCACCCTAATGGTTAGGCAGGGTTGCTAGTAAATTTACCTGCCAGGTATAGTTGCCTTGGCCAATTGATAGATCAGTTGATTCCACCCTAATTCTAGGATTGCATTTCTCTTTTCTGTCACTCGATGGCTGGGTATCTGGTAACAATAGATAAGACAAAGACACTGCAAGGACAGATTAGGAATCTCAGACAATGGGTAGGGATCTTCATGGGTACCTTGGTCTTCTGGGAGAGCCTATTTTTTTTGGTAAGGTCAGGTGATCGGGGTTCTGTGCCAACTGGATGGCTGCCTGGGTGGATGTGTGTTGTACTGCCCCGGGCTGCTAGGCCAGAGTCTGAGGCCTATCCCAGGTACATCTGGCTGAAGCCTATCCAGAAGCAAGAGAGCAGCGTAGGGTTGGGACTATGGCTTGCAGTCCAACCAGAAGTGATGGTTCTGCCGGCCGGAGAACCTGTCGTGGTCAGAGGTGGAGGGGAAGCTGTCGCCACTAAAGGACAAACCACCTTGTTATCGGGGACCACAGTGAGTAGCTGAAGCAAGTAGCAGAGCAGTATTCTCACCAACTGGGGACGGTGAAGAATTGAGAAACTTCAGCAGGTGTCAAGCCAGGGACCCAGCCAGCGAATGTGACGTTTGCAGAGCAGCCTTGTGTGCCAAGCCAGTGACCGAGCAGGCCAGTGGGGTGACGCTTGAGGAGTATCTGTGAGTGTCAAACTAGGGACCCATCAGGGAAGCGGGGGGGACTCTTGAGGAAGATACTCAGTGAGAAGGTTGGAATAGTTTGGGAGATCCAGTGGCAGTGTATCAGCAAGTCTAGTGAGAAAGACTGGGAGCTCAGTGGAGAAAAGATCTACAAGGAGTGATTGTAGAGGAAGTACAGAAGTTTGTTACAACTTGTGTTAGAAACTGTTATAAGACTGTGCCATAGGAGACAGCGATCCTACACATGCAGATGTGGTGTCCTGCTGGATGCCTTTCCTTGCATGGCTATCTACCTATAGAAGTCTCGGAGTCTGCTAATTGACATTGCAACTACTAAAGCATGACCTGGCCCTAAACCCTTTCTCCCACAGTTCTGTTCAAGAGAAAATAAATCTCTTTGCATTCAAGAAGTGTCTGGCACCCATGGATCTACCTTGCACTGCACCCACCATGCCTTGTAACTCACTTTACATAGAAGGATGTCAGCTGTCCCTAACTCTGGAGGTAACTATTAGGCCTAAAGAAGCCGGGATCTTGCTGCACAAAGAAGCCCACTTGTAGTCATCCTTCCATCTATAGTGTTTCAAAATATAAATGACATGGCCAGAGTCCTTCATAAAAGAAGGTAGTGGTGTGACAATGGGTTGTAAGAAAAAGTCCACATAGACAGAAATTTTTTACGTATCCAAAAAGAGAATGAGTCTATACCCCAATTTGCAATGGCGATTCAGGAGCTGTGGAAATGTCTGGAAGGAAAAGACCAGCTAGGCTTCTGCTACTATAGACTGGCTCAAGTGATGAAGATCAGTTTATCTCAGAGATCCAAGCTGTTCCCCTGAAATAGTTTCTGAAAAACAGCATGAAAGCTGATGCAACACTGAAGCCTATTGTCATCCTATTAGAAGTAGTAGAATGGGAGCAGGAAGAGACAGACGCCAGAGTAGAAGCCACTGTCACTGTTGAAGAGAGTGCTATCAGAGATTTGACAATTGTTCCCGTTCGACAAGAAGTATTTGATGTTATGCACTTACTGGGTGAGGACCCAAATATTAATTGTTCAACATATAATAATGCTAGAAGCCTAGAAACCAGAAAATATTATACACATTTAGAGTTGTAGTGCCTTCCCCTTTTCCATAAAGCCCAATGGCCCAAAATTGTAGAGTTTTCCATTCAAATTTACCATTAACTTTCAGAAGCAAACTATATACTAGATAGCCACAAAGGTGTGTGTGTGTGTTTGTGATTTGCATGATTTGCATGATTTGCATGGGTTTGATCCTTGGTTCCACATGGTGTCATTTGCCAGTTCCTCAAGGCATACTAAGTCAAGATAACATTGTGAAAGTTGTGTGTGATTGTATGTGTACTAATAAAGATAATATATATCTTTAAAAGAACCATAATAAATACAGCGGTATAATACATTGTAATTTTGATGATAAAATAAATGACAACTTTTTACATAAAAAGATGAACAAAGTAGTGATAAAACTATACGTTGGATCAAAAGGGGAAATTAGAAAAGACTACACATGTTATTATAATAAGAAAAAACAAAACAAATGAGAAATGCACAGAAGTAGAGACATAACAGAAACATATTTTGCAATATAGGCTCCATGATAAATAATAAAACAACCGTGCCGAAGAAAATAAATGCAAGTGTCACTATACAAAATCCTAACAACAAAGTTCTTTTTTTTGCTTCTTTTGGTGTGTTAAATACATCATTGAAAATATTTTGTTATACTCACGTGCATGAACCCAACCCTGGGTCACTCTTGTCTCTGCCCCCTATCCACTTAATAGCATTACTTTTGTCTCTTCCCCTTTAGCCACCTCCCAGCACCTACTTCTTCCCCACAAAAACAAAACATCTGAATTGTAGGTTTGTCCAGATTGTGCCAACAGTGAGATGGGCCTGAGTCTAAAGCAGGCCATACATTATGCAATTTTCTTTTCTTCAACCACAAGTTGAAGAAAAGAAAATTGTTTGATTCACCCATCAACACAGTCAGTGTTGATGGAGGAATCACTCCTGCTGGCAGAGAGCATTGAGAGCCTTCCCCACTGACAGACTACAATGTTCATTGCTGTCGTCTATAGCTACTGGCAGTGATGGAGTGAAAAAAAATCCAACAGGTTGATTATACTGAAGTCGATGGATGAATCGATTTCAGTACAACCAGCCTTCCCATAGACAGATTGAAGTTTGGCTGGTGCAACAGGAACCTCAAACCGTCTATGGCTGGCTTAACAAACACTGCAAAATAATTACTTTTTTTACAAATAAAACTCTTCCATTACATATGCTTTTCAGCCTACATAAAAGTAGCATACCTTATCGAGCTTTATAAAATAGTCAGCAACTATTGAATCAATATACACTTTGGTCAGAAGCATTGGTGGTCAGTGGCTGGCTGTAAAAATAAGAACGAATAAAACAAGAAATTGGTCGCACACTGGAACTCCAACTTAACTTGATGTCATCTTTATTGTCAACAGGGTCAGACAGATACAGGCAATGGCAGACGCGTTTCACAAGCGATAGCTTTGCTCCTGCAATCCACTAACTGTGGGTGCAACGTTCTGTGAAAAAAAGTAATAAATGCAAATTTTTTACCTAAAAAAACATGTATTTATTTTTTTAAAAGGTGAGCCTTTAACTTTGGTATCCTCTTTAGGAGGTAGTCCATGATAATAGTAATGGTGCATGATTATATTTAAAGAATTACCTTTTATGTGTTAAGAGTTGATAAATATTGTGATGTAATTTTAATCAAATGTATGTTTATGGGTGTTCTGTATATAAATACAGAGGCACTGAAAGACAATGTAGTGTGAGAAATAAAACCATTCTTTCACTCACTGTTCTATTGTGCTAACCATTTGACTACCATAGATTTTTTTTTATTAACTTACAAAATAATTTCTGTATTGTTCCTCAGATGGTATCCTCAATATGGTATTTTGTATGCTGCACTTGATTTCCCACGCCTAGTTAATGATTAGCAGAGGGTGGCATAATGTATGTGTGTAGGGTGGCGTAATGTATGTAGTAATGTGACTACCTAACATTTGGGGATACATTGGCCCAACATTCTGCAATGTGAATCTTAATGTTGGAGATACAGTAAAGGAAAGGTATGTAAACCCATGTTAACCGTGTCGGCCATAGGAGAAGAAAATTGATCCATTAAAATGAGAAGTAGGGCCAAAGCCCTTTTGACTCTACGTCTCCTGTGGGTCACAGCAATTCAGCTGACAGCGGGCTAAGGTCCGCTATCGGCTGACGTCACTCAGGTGGTTCAGGCTCTGGCGAGATCCTGAATTTAATATCGGGTTTCACCCAGTTGCCTGAGCAGCAGCTGGCACAGCCTCTCAGTGTGCTGCTGGGAGACTGTGTCAGCCGCTCACACCCCCTCCACAGCCCGGTGCTCCAGTGAGCACTTGAGAGGCAGAGCAGAGTGTCAGTGACTAACAGTCACTTGCTCTCTGCTCACTGAAGACTGAAAACTGAGCGATCAGTCTTTGATTGCTCAGTTCTCGGTCTAGAAGTGGCAGGGGACAGATGCAGCACCACACCGATGTTGGATACACGTAGGTGAGTATGAATGCTTTTTTTTTTTTTTTTATTACCACACTTCTCTTTTAAACAACAATATGTAGATCTCATTCTAAATATATAAAATGTCAAATACATTTTCTGAGTTACTGTACATTGTGGCCACGTGATTTCCACAGCTTATTCTGCACTGTACTGTGCATCCACTAGGTAGCGCTAAGAGGCAGCAGTCACATGATTATCAGGCATTATTGCAGACTTTTTCTTTGCCTATGGAGGCAGAGACCTGATTGGTGATGTTGCAGTCATATGTCATTATTGTCAAACTGTTCATTAAATTCATATTTAAATATCAAAGAAAAATCATCAATACAGTACATAGAGATTCAAATGTGTTGTTAAATTAAATGCCTTCATAAAATATAATAAATCTTTACATGTAAGGAAAGGCTGATAACTGGGGAAAAAGCTGCAAGCCAACATCAAACAGGAAAGCTTCCAGGGAAAAAGAGGGGTTTCCTCATAGGGGGAAATTAGAGCATGTGCAATGAGAGTGTCAATGCAGAATGTGGAGCATTAGCTGCAATGACCTTACCACTCTGAATGAGCAACTCCAGACAAATGGTGGGATCAGGCAAGTGTTTACTAGAAAAGAATATAGATACAAAGGATAGGTTGAACACCCAGTTAGAGAAAAAAAATTATTCTGACAATGACATAAAAAGATTTTTGGGGTTTCCAGATACTTTAATGAATGTTGTCAGATTTGTTTAAAGTGGTTTTACTATGTTACAAACCCAAGCACTGCCAAATAAATAATGTATTAAGGAAATGCAAATATTCTATCATCAGGAAGAAAGGCAAAATTACAAACAGCAACACTTGAGACATCATTCTGTGATTTCTAACACAGATAGCTAAGGTGTGTGCTTGCTGAACTCCAATAAAATGTTTATTACCTGATATGAGTAATCTTAAATGACTATACGATGGCACTAAAGGTGTTCCCTGGGATCTTCTTTGACGTCAAATCTTTATCTAATACCCTTGCACTAGATCCACCCATACCGATACTGACCTGAATACCGTATAGGCGTAGCATGATAGAATTCACAGACATCTTTATCAGTTTAAAAGCTACTAGGTTAAAGGGGAGGCACTTCTTGACCTTTTCACTTTAACAGGTTTTAAAAACAAGTGTTTGCTTTACATTAATGTGGGTCTTTTTATTCAAGTATGTAGTGGTATTCAAGTATTCAGCTTTTATGAGTAGTATATATACTGCTACTGCCAAATAAATCAAGAATCTAAAGCATTCTTTTGGGAGAACATGTTCACTCCAATCTCATATTTCCATGGCTTAAAGGAAAACTCCACTTCTATCTAAAAAAAATGTATAGAACATACAATATACGGTATAAGCACTATCAAAGTTGTTTTAAATTCATATTAGTAAAAATATCTTTCCATTTTTTAAGGTGATGCAGCTGATGTGCTTTTATTAAAAGTTAGAAAAAAAGTAGTGTAATATGAGAACCTGAAGGTGTCTGTACACCAGAAACATCTTCTCCTGCTATGACTAAGCACTAGACCTTAGTGTGAAACGCGTTAGCTGATATCCCACTGTCTGCTGTGATTTGTAGTGCTTTTACACTTTTTTTTACCAATAAAAGGTAATCTAAAAGGTTTTTTGGAGTGCGGCTGTCCATTTTTGCTTTGTGCATTGCCAGCACCCGTGGTTTCTGAGAAGACATTGATTGCCTATTGCATCCATCTGGAGCGGTAACCTTCCTTCCTTCAATCTTCTCCTGCTTCTAGGATTTGTTCACTGATTTTCCAAGAAGTATGCACTGAACTACATGTCAGAATTTAGGTATTCCTTGTGATAGGAGTTTAGTTTTTGGTGAGATACTTCCAAAGTCTTGTCTACTTTCTTCCTTAGAACACTGAGATTTGCTTAGGTGACCACAATGAAGGTTAATATCCCATTCAGGAATTATGGTGAGATAGGAAAAAGTAAACCATACTATTTACTTAGAACATAAAAAATTAGGAATCTGCTATAATGTTTTCCTAAACCCATCCAATGTATATAGTTTAGCTAAATGAGAATACATGGGGATTGATTTACTAAAGGCAAATAGACTGTAGTTGCAGTTGCTCCAGAGTTTAGTAATTCATGTAAACCTTCACTTTGAAAAGAATAACCAATCATGTGCAATATAAATTAAAAAAAATGCATTTTTGCTTGCAAATAATTGGATGATGGAGCTCCTGCTCATTTACTAAGCTCTGGAGCAACTGCACTTGCAGAGTGCCCAGTCTATTCTAGTCTAAATCCACCCCATAGAGTTACATTTTGAAGTAATTTTTGGTTGAAGATAAATACACCAGAACGTCTACATTTATTTTAGTTAGCAGCAGTGCAAACCGTCTGCAGACTTCATGCAGTATAGAAGAGAAACCATAGTTCATCACTACCAGAACTTGCATATCAGAGTATATCTATATGAAGAAAGTATGATTATTGTTAAAATGCATATGCATAACAACATGTACTGAGCCATAACCAAAAATTAAGTACCTTGGCCCTGCTGATAAAAAGTAATAAGTCTGTATAGGTTGCAAGGGCAAGGCCAAAGCTTTTATGATTTTACACAGCCTATTAATACCAAACATAACTGCAAGCAACAAACATATTACTAATAACACAAACTAGTAGACTATTGGCCTGTTCTAACCATTAGTCCTGAACAGACGTCACACAGACTTCCAACATTCCAACTACCCAAAGTCCACTGATGCCATCAAACTGAGCCCTTATTGTTTGTGTGATAAAAAGGGTTAAAATTATTCAATACAATGGTGTATTTTCAGGATTATTTAATAAAAACATGAACCAGTGAAAGGTTCTTGTTGAATTTCTTTGTGATCAACAGTAAATTGATGTAAGATAAGTATTTGCTTCCATTTATACCTATTGTAGTTAGCCTTTGCTAATCAATGAATCTGTTACAGTAATTGACTCTTGCTGGTTCATAAATGCAAAATTATTAGACACACAGTATTATTTACACAAGTTCATTTACTAAAGAAGTAAAGAATATTCACCTAGAAGGTGACTGTTCATTTATCTTACTAAACAAAGTGATGTTGTGTCCCCTTTGATCACCCATCGTCTTGCATGGTTAGATTATTGAAGTGTACACAGCTTGCTTTCTTTGCTAAATAAACTGTAGGAATAAGCAAAACTGGAAATTTCATTAAAAAATGTGTTGAAAATTTGCCATTTCAGCAAAGCACATTGGAGGCTAAATTAAGATGGATTTAAAGGTCCAATAGGGTCTTAATAAGCCCTGATATTTAGTGTATCTCCTTTACATTTTACTGCACCTGTTCCATGTGCCATTTTGATTAAGTTTTCACAAAGCGAAAATTGGTATGCCTGCCTATCCCTAGTTAACACCCACTACTCCTGTAGTAAATCAACCCTACAAACTCATTGAAAACCAATACCAGCAAAATAATCAACATGACATGGTGCTTATTTCACTGAAAAAATATTTTGTAGTGAACATGTGCACTGTCCTTAAACACTTTGACTTGTTTTGTCAACAGGGCCCACACCAGTTAGATTTTAATTTTAATAATATTTTAAACAAATAAATGCAAGAGAATGTACCATAACAAATTTGTACAACTATAGTTGTAACAATAGCGATGACATGGAATAGCTTTAGATATATTGTTGAGACTTATTAATAGCACAAGTGCAAAAGCATCACAGACTACAGGAGAGAAGTACAGCATCATATACAGGGCTGGTGCAAGGATTTTTGACACCCTTAGGCGAAACCTCATTTTGCCCCCCCCCCAATTAGCTCTGCCCCTGACTCCACCCCCTTTCCCCTGCCCATATATATGGTGGAGGTGGTGGAGGGGGAGATTTTTGCAGCATCTCTCCACCCTTTCTTCAGCCGTGAACCACAGGCCCGCACCTGCGCCTCTGGACCCGGCCTGAAGACAAATAGTGGCGGCATCGGCTCGCTTCCTTGCGCCAGCCGTGGTACGCAGGTATTTTGACAGGCTAGCGTAATATATAGACAGGGACAGACTAACTGTAACTGCCTGCCCGTACAAGCAGACAGATACACTGACAATGTCTAAAATAATAATAAATGCACATTATTTTACCTGCAAAAAGATCTGCATTTATTATTTTTTTACAAAGATTGAACTTTAACCTTCACACCTCAAATCACCCCAATTCCTGTATTTTCAAGCATCAGATCACCACAATTCTTCCACCTTTACACCTCTGATCACCCCAATTGCTTGATCACTCCCCTGAATGCCTGTTCCCTTCTGCACCCCCCGCACCTCTGTTTACCTCTGTACCCCCCCCTGCACCTCTGTTTACCTCTGTACCCCCCCCCCCGCACCTCTGTACCCTCCCCGCACCTCTGCTTATCTCTGTACCCTTCCCACCCCTGTTTATCTTTGTACCCTCTGCACCTCTGTTCCCCACACACATCTGTACCACTCTGTAAACCCCCCCCCCCCCCCCACACGCACATCAGTTTCTCTCTTCACCCAACCCCCACACCTCTGTTCCCCTCTGTACATAATGCAATACAAAACTTAACAGCAGAAAACGTTTTTTTTTTTTTTAACTCAGGTTACTGAGTGCAGCACTGAGTTTGCTGCCTGTTTTTCCACTACCTGTGCGAACGCCGTGGTGACCTCATTACGAGTAGAGCGGCGCTGGTGCCTGTGCCAAAAGATCCCGACGGTCCAGGAGGAGGAGGGCGGGGGAATCGCATCAAGCCCGAACTTACATGCAGCCTTGCTTCCGTCCCATCCACCCGGCTGGTTCCATGTATCCTGCAGGCAGGCACTTCAAGGCCGGCCGGCGCTGCTCTTTGTCCGGGCTCTCTCCCCTCCTCTTCTTCTTACTGCCGCTGCTAGGGCGGCACTGGCAGTCTGGGAGCATCAGAGACTGTGATGACGTGACACACTGTATGGAGGGACTTGGGAGCGGAGCGGCTGCTTGTTGAGTTAGTTGCTGAGGGAGAGAGGGAGTATAATCACCAGTGGCCGGGGTGCCCTAAGCAGCAGTGCGCCCTAGGCGGCTGCCTAGTTTGCCTAGTGGTAGCACCGGTCCTGATCATATACATTCTTTGTGTTGAGGGTGTTGAGGACAAAATAAGGTATTTTATACAAATTATAAAGAAGTCATTGGGATTGATTTACTGAATCTGGAGAGTGCAAAATCTGGTGCATTTCTGCATAAAAACAAATCAGCTTCGAGGGTTTTTCTTTCATATGATAAAATATTAATAATACTAGTGTAGCGCACCCACCTCTCCCCAACCTGCATTTAATTAGGCCCCTCGCAGGCAGAGAGAGGCACACCGCACCACAAGCCCGTACCCTCCTGAGTAAAGAGGTGGAGCGGTGTTAGTTTTGGGCCTTGTCTGCGGCCAGAGTCAAAGTCCTCCCAAGAATGATCTCACCTCTACCTTTAGATAGATGCAAGTCCTCGTTTTCCCCAGGAATGTGAATGTCCACACTAGCTGAAAGTCCAACTCAACATTTATTTCACACAGGATAATAAACAGCCTCTTTCAGAGTAGACAGGTTGGAGCAAAGATACAGGACAGCTTAGGTGTGGAGGAGGTCCAGGCACAAACGTAGCTTAACTCTTTAAACTGTTTAGGTTTCTCAAACAGCTTTGGCGCACGATCTCTGCCACAGACCGTGAGGTTGGTCTCTGCTACAGACCAGGTGAATAAAGTCACTGCCACTGACTTGGAACGTAGGGTCACTGCCACTGACCTGGTAAATATGGCCTTGCCCTATGAAGTCACTGCCACTGACTTGAATGAGTAGGGTCACTGCCACTGACCTGGTGAACTTCCTTCTTAAAGTATTTGGCCCATGTCAAGGAGAAAACATCCCTCCGGAGAGTTACCAGAGGCCCTCACCGTCACCACGACTCTGCGCTGGGTCTTCGGAAAGGGTTACATCCCTGGCCTCCTCATCTCAAATACGGGTCCCCTCGCAAGGCGGCACCCTCGGAGTCCTTGATCCCTAGCGGACCCCAGCCAAAGGTTGCTGGGCCCCGGGCCTTCAGATAGTACTTCACCCCAGACTGAAGGTGTCTGGGATGGAACAGGAACTCCACCTCCGGGCCTAAGACATCCCGAGACGACCCTCCTCACGCCCAGGCCGAAGGTGCCTGGGCACGGACGAACCACTCACACCCAGGCTGAAGGTGCCTGGGCGTGGACGAACACCAATGGAAGATGTCTGCCCCCCTTTATACCCTCTCCCAGCAGGCACATCAGGTTCCCCGCCCTGCCGTACTACTGCCGAGAGGGGACACAAAAGGTGCAGCCCTGGATTGGTGGTTTAACCCTGGCCTATGACGACAGTGCCACCCGTAGGCCACAGGGAACTGTGCACCAACACTATCTCCCATTAACAGAAATGGTCCATAAACCCTAACAATCAATGTGTCTGAGCCTAATTACCACTCAGTCTACCCTTAAATTGAACACCCCGCTACACTAGTATAGCATCAACAAAAATTTATCATAAGCAGCGCTCCTGTCAATATTAAAATAACCAGGCTACCAAATGTCCATTTGACATAAGTGATAAGAGAAACACACACAGGACAGGGATAACAGATGGTAATGAGAGAGAGTCCAAAGTAGACACAGGTGGTAATCTCAGTGTTGTCTGTAAATTGTGCACCTTTCACCAGATCCCTCCACAAGTGCGTCACACTCCCCTCTGGGGTTTAAACTCACCAGACATCCAAAATTATCAGGCCTCAAATAGATATCCTGAAAACTGCTTCCTTGTGGTGTCCTCCCATCTGGGTTTTCAAACAATCATCCGGAACCATCATATGAGAAGAGAGAAAGACTCCACATAGTTCAGTGTGTGCTCCTCCGGGATTGGTTCAGCTTTTCACCACCGATCATCCAGCTCCGGCTCCCAGATCTCCCACTAAGGAAAATTTGAACACTGTTGCGCTGAGATAAGGAGAAGTCGGTACCAGCTGCGTTAATGTGTTCTCTTTTTGATGATCTGATTGGCTACCGTGCACAGCTGTACCAGATTTTGTACTCTCCAGTTTTAGTAAATCAACCCTAACGGATACTGTTTATTCAAATAAATGCACAAATCCTATCAGGTACTGCGGGAAAAACAACAACATTTTTGGGGGATTAACAGGAAACAAAAACAAGAAGGTAAAAAGTTGAACAAAACAACAAGGGGGTCATCAGAAATATTTTGTTGGGTATTGTAATACCTCCATCCTAATTCAGGACTTACATACTGTACATTTACTGGCATAATAATATAGAGGTCATAAGTCCTGTACGCATGGGCCGAAAATCGGCCGGCATCTGCAAGTTCAACAGAAACCACCCGACATTTGGCCCGTGTGTATGGCAGCCTGTCCGACAGAAGCCAGATGGGCCAGCTATGACTAAACACTAGCTATAGTGTGAAACGCGTCAGCTGTCCAAGGTTTTTGTTTGCTGTGACTTGTAGTGCTGTCCTCATTTTAATAAAGGCAACTATTGTTCAAGAGTGCGGCTGTCCAGAAATACATTCTTGTTATTTCTGCTCTGCTGATTGCATTGTCTGCACCTGAGATCTCTGTGGGTGGATCACCACCAAGGTTTCCATCTGGAGCGGCTATCTTCTTTTCAGAAGCCAGATGGGGGCATGCCCAAAAAACATCTGCTGATCGGCATCTGATCAGCTCTCTAAGCCAATGGCTGTGAGCACTGACTGGTGTGTTCTGATGGGGGTGGGCAGTCCCCCTGTCAGAATACAATAGCTCAGTAGGGAAATTGCTGTACTAACATTGGATAGTTAGTACAGTGAGCTGCTCCCGAACTCCTCAGGGGTTGATTGAAAAAAAAAAACTGATAGCCTGTACCTAGCATTAGGGTGTGTAAGCCAGGCACTCCACTTCTTGTTAAATTTTACAACAGCATTATCTTTATAAGCCAGAATTTTTTTCATACTGACATTGTAGATTAAGTCGATTGGAAAATCTCATAAAGGTTTGGATAATGAGTATGCTTTCATTTGCAAGCCATTTTGCTGCAAATAAGATATGAGCTACTGTAGTTCTTTATTCAGGAGGGAATACATCAATGCCTTTATTCAAAATGACCACTTGTGGGGAAGGTGGCAAAAGGATGCCCATAAGGTTGAAAATCCTTTTAAACACTGAAGTCCAAAAACTCGTAAGTTATCTGTCTGTGGTGAATATATCAATAACTACATTCTTAAAATCAATCGCTAATTTTCATAATTAAGTAGTTAATACCTGTTGGAGGACTTTTTTCCCACTTTTTTGCTATTCAGCAATGAGCTACTTTAAATGGCAATTGGGTGGTCATTTAGCACTGTGCACAAATGACATTTTTATCATTTTTTTTCACACAAATAGAACTTTATTTTGGTGGTATTTGATTACAATTGGGTTTTTAATTTTTTGTGATATAAACAAAAAAAGACCTAAACTTTTAAAAATAAAAATATTTTCTACTTTCTGTTATAAAACATATCCAATTAAAAGTAAAAGAATCGAATTTCATCATCAATTTAGGCCAACATGTATTCTGCTACATGTTTCATTCTGCTCATGTACTATGGTATACAGTATATACTGGTATATATGCAACTATAACACTATGCTAGTAATGGCGGTGATCAGCGATTTATAGTGGGACTGTGTAGTGTGTGGAAAATCTGATGCTAGCTGATGCTCATTGGGAGATACACTAACTGAATAACTGACACTGACATCAATAGTGACATTAAGGCCCCTTTCACACTGGGGCGGTGGGTGTGGTAGCGGTATAGCGCCGCTATTTTTAGCTGCGCTATACCGTCGGAATTGCCGCGGAATTGTGGTGGTATTCGGCCTCTAGCGGTGCAGTATTAATCCCCGCTAGCGGCCGATTGCTGGCTGTATTACCGCGGTTTCTCATTACTTTCAATGGGAAGGAGCGGTGAAGGAGCGGTAAACACACCACTCCAAAGATGCTGCTAGCAGGACTTTTGGAGCGATCCTGCTAGCGCACCACCTCAGAGTGAAAGCCCTCGGGCTTTCACATTGAGACTGCAGGGGCAGGAGTTTTCAGGCGGTATTTAGGCACTATTTTTAGCGCTAAACAGCCTGAAAAACTCCTCAGTGTGAAAGGGGTCTAATACAGTGATCAATGCTAATACTTTACACTGTCACTGTACTAATGACAGGGAAGGGGTTAATATCTAGGGGCAATCAAAGGGTTAACTGTGTGCTGCTTTTACTTAAAGTGGATGTAAACCCTTACATATCCCCAGTGAAGTGAACAGCCTCAGATGATACACAGAGATGAAACAAGTCTCCGTACATACAGCAAATTTTACCTATATATCTGCTGTCTTCAGCTTTCTACACTCTTTAGAAAGTGCAGATCATGTTGGAAATTTTGTTTCCTACTCCAGCAGTGGTTGTGTAGTCTGAGCGTACACTGTGTGTGAGCTGATTGGAGGAAAAGCACCCCCCCCCCCACATAGGCAGAGGAACAAAGAAACTTACAGAGCTGCAGTCTGAATAGCTCTCTGCTAATCTACCTCTAAGCTCCCTCCCCAACACAAATGTACAGCTGATTTTAACTCATGTGTCGGAGAACTTGTCAGAAGTTGTCATGCTGCTTACAGAGGAATGGAGCAGAAGAAAAACATGGCACTTAGGGCTTTGGAGAGAGATAAGTGAACACTACAGATATGTGCCTACGTCAAACTCCATGAATCGGGTTTACAACCACTTTAACTATCTTGCTGTTTTTTTTCTCCCTGCTTTGCAGGGTGAAGAAACAGCCAGATTGCTGTTTACAGTACATAGAGTTCTGTGTTTTTGTAAACAGAGAACTCTGTGTGTGATAGACCATAGCTGATAAGCTGAATTCAGCTAAAATCAGCTGTCAAACCTGTGCTGTGTCCCAAAGACCGCAATGTTCATACATCTTGTATCTATCTTGAGAGATTCTTAGGTAAGGTCAACAGAGTATACTCTTTAGTAGTGATGAGCCGAACACCCCCGGGTTCGGTTCGCACCAGAACCCGCGAACGGACCGAAAGTTTGCACGAACATTAGAACCCTATTAAATACAATGGATGCGAACGTTCGGATTCTAAAGTGCTAATTATAACGACTATTATCCATGTTATTGTCCGAAACAGAGTTTGGGAACCCGGGTTCTGCACCAGGGGACATGTATCAATGCAAAAAGAAGTTTTAAAAACGGACGTTTTCCGGGAGCAGTCATTTTAATGATGCATAAAGTGAAAAAAAAAAAGTCAAATATTCCTTTAAATATTGTACCTGGGGGGTGTCTAAAGTATGCCTGTGAAGTGCCACGTGTTTCCTGTGTTTAGAACTGTCCCTGCACAAAATAACATTTCTAAAGGAAAAAAAGCCATTTAAAACTGCTTGCGGCTTTAATGCAATGTCTGGTCCCGGTAATATGGATGAAAATCTTTAGGAAAAATGGCATAGCTACCCCATCAACCCCCCCCCCCTACCCCAGCCCATTACCAGCCCCTTTGGGTCTTGTATGGATATTAAGGGGAACCCCGCACACAAAATAAAAAAGGCCCTATATACTCTGAACAGCCGTATACAGGCGGTGCATACAAGACAGGGACTGTAGGTTTGTTCTTATGTAGAATCTGTTTGTAATTTTGAACAGCTGCATTGTTTAAGTGTAGCTCCATGCCAAATTCCTTTTTTTTAGCTTTTTGGAAAACATAGGGAACGGTTATCACCCCTGTCACATTTTTTTTGCTGTCTTTGCCCCTGTTCAGAACATTTCACCTCACTTTGCGTCCCAATGACAACTGTTTTTGAAATGTGGTGTTTTTATTGAAACAAGGATTGGTGATAAAGCATCAGTAGAGAGGAGACACCTTTCTCCCGTATTAATTCTTACAGGAGAGAATTTTCCTTCCAAGGGGTAGATTTCCTCTCACTTCCTGTTGTCTTCTTCCGTTTGCAAGTAGTAGTCGTTTGTAAGTTGGATGTTTGAAAGTAGGGACCTGCCGTATATACTCTGCAGAAATTGGCCCCTTAGGTGTTGGTGTTGGCACAACACTGTAAGCACTCACAGTTACTCTTGGTGGGTGCTGGAACGCCCTGCTGTCAACTATTATATCAGGAATTGTAATAACATATAATTGTTGATCAGTGGTAGTAAAAATTGGGCCTTTGATGGTGGTGCTGGTGCCACAACACTGTAAGGCCTGACAGTTACTCTTGGTGGGCGCAGCAATGGGCCCTGGTGTGAATTATTAGATCAATAATTATAATTGCATGCCCCTGTTGAATAGGGGCTGAAAAATTGGGCCTTTGGTGGTGGTGGTGGTGGTGCTGGTGCCACAACACTGTAAGGCCTGACATTTACTCTTGGTGGGCGCAGCAATGGGCCCTGCTGTGAATTATTAGATCAATAATTATAATTGCATGCCCCTGTTGAACAGGGGCTGAAAAATTAGGCCTTTGGTGGTGGTGGTGGTGGTGATGGTGGTGCTGGTGCCACAACACTGTAAGGCCTGACAGTTACTCTTGGTGGGCGCAGCAATGGGCCCTGCTGTGAATTATTAGATCAATAATTATAATTGCATGCCCCTGTTGAACAGGGGCTGAAAAATTAGGCCTTTGGTGGTGGTGGTGATGGTGGTGCTGGTGCCACAACACTGTAAGGCCTGACAGTTACTCTTGGTGGGCGCAGCAATGGGCCCTGCTGTGAATTATTAGATCAATAATTATAATTGCATGCCCCTGTTGAACAGGGGCTGAAAAATTGGGCCTTAGGCACTGGTGGCACAACACTGCAACCCCTCACAGATACTGTACTTGGAGCACAGCAATGAGGCCTGTTGCAAAGTATTGCATCAAAAATTTTAATTACACGCCCCTGTTAAACAGGGGCTGAAAAATTGGGCCTTAGCCACTGGTGGCGTCACCCATAAACCAAAATGATCTTCCAAGCTATCATCATTAATCGTATCATTGAGGAGGAGGAGGAGGATAGCCAGTCAACATAACAGCACAGGCACTCAGCATCAGCATCAGTCTTGAAGGGATGTGACATTTTTTAATCAATTAGTCTGTTATATCAGCATCAGGTGTGTGGTAGCTGGTGGTGATCCAAGACTGGTTCATCTTGATGAAAGTCAGTCGATCAACCGAGTCGGTGGACAGGCGCACCTTGTGATCCGTGACAAATCCTCCAGCAGCACTGAATGTGCGTTCTGAAAGAACGCTGGATGCAGGACAGGCCAGTAGCTCAATTGCATACTCTGCAAGCTCTGGCCAGTGATCCATCCTCAAGACCCAGTAAGCCAGAGGATTTTCGGTGGGGAAGGTGTCCAAGTCTGACCTTGCCCCTAGGTATTCCTGGACCATGTATATCAGACGCTGGCGATGGTTGCTGGAACCGATCATACTTTGGGGCTGCGGACTAAAGAATTGTCTGAACGCATCGGTCAGACGGCCACCTTCCCCACCGCTCCTTCTTTGACTGCCCGAAGCCTCAGCAACTCGTTGTCCAGGACCAGGAGTTTGTAATCTCCCAGTCTCTGGGAACGCGTTGCACAGACCTTTCTGCAAGGCCTCCCGGAGTTGTCTCATCCTCTGCTCCCTCTGCGACGGTAAGATAAGGTCCGCAACCTTACCCTTGTACCGTGGATCAAGGAGAGTGGCCAGCCAGTAATGGTCCCTCTCCTTGATCCGAAGAATACGAGGATCCTTCCGCAGACTTTGCAGGATCAGGGAGGCCATGCAGCGTAGGTTAGCTGAGGCATTCAGTCCGGAGTCCTCTGGGTCACTAAGGACGACATGATCCGCAGCCACCTCCTCCCAGCCACGTACAAGTCCACTGGTTTCTTGGGACTGTAAATCATCCCTAAAAGACTGCTGCTGATGATGCTGAGTGCCAGCCTCCACCTCCATGCTGACACAATCCTCCTCCTCCTCCTCCTCCTCTTCCTGTGCGATGGGTGGGACAGAAGGAACACTGTCTGGGTAAAGGGGGCCTTGAGAGGCAAGGAAGTCCTCCTCTTCCTGCCTCTGTTCTGCCTCAAGTGCCCTGTCCATTATTCCACGCAGCGTGTGCTCCAACAGGTGGACAAGAGGTACAGTGTCACTGATGCATGCAGTGTCACTGCTCACCATCCTCGTGGCCTCCTCAAATGGTGCCAGGACAGTGCATGCATCCCTGATCATGCCCCACTGGCGTGGTGAAAAAAACCCGAGCTCCCCTGACCCTGTCCTGGTGCCGTAGTCGCACAGGTACTCATTGATGGCCCTCTGCTGCATGTGCAGCCGCTGCAGCATGGCCAACGTTGAGTTCCACCTGGTGGGCATGTCACATATAAGGCGGTTCTTGGGCAGGTTCAACTCCTTTTGCAGCTCAGCCAGGCGAGCACTGGCATTATAAGATCTGCGGAAATGCACACAGACTTTCCTGGCCTGCCTCAGGACATCCTGTAAGCCCGGGTACCTGCCCAAGAACCGCTGCACCACCAGGTTAAGGACGTGAGCCATACAGGGCACATGGGTCAGTTGACCCTGTCGGAGGGCGGAGAGGAGGTTGGTGCCATTGTCGCAAACCACCATTCCTGGCTTAAGCTGGCGTGGCGTCAACCACCTCTCGGCCTGCCATTGCAGAGCAGACAGGACCTCTGCCCCAGTGTGGCTCCTGTCCCCCAAACACACCAGCGCAAGCACGGCATGGCATCTTTTTGCCTGCGTACTTGCGTAGCCCCTTGAACGCCTACGGAGCACCGCTGGTTACGAGGACAAACCACAGGAAGAGGCCATGGAGGAAGAAGAAGAGGAGGGGGTGGAGGAGAGAGGTGTGTCACAACCAGTAGTAGCATTTTGGAGGCGTGGCGGTGGAACAACCTCCAACACTACTGCACCTTGTCCTGCATCCTTCCCAGCTGCCAAAAGAGTGACCCAATGGGCCGTGAAAGAAAGGTAACGTCCCTGTCCATGCCTGCTGGACCATGAGTCAGCGGTAATATGCACCTTACCGCTGACCGCCCTGTCCAGCGAGGCCAAGACATTGCCTTCCACATGCCTGTAGAGAGCCGGAATCGCCTTCCGTGCGAAAAAGTGGCGTTTGGGAACCTGCCACTGAGGAACCGCACATTGCACAAACTCACGGAAGGGGGCCGAGTCTACCAACTGAAAAGGCAGCAGTTGAAGCGCTAGCAATTTAGCCAAGCTATAATTCAACCGCTGGGCATGTGGATGGCTGGGAGTGAACTTCTTTTGACGGTCCAGCAGCTGGGGCAGGGAAATTTGCCTGCTAGAATCGGACGTTGGTGTACTGCTAGCAGAGTGCCCGCAAGTACTTGGCTGTGACACACCTAATTCTACACCTTCATTCCTCTCAGAGCAGGTTTCAGAGAGGAGTGAAGGTATAGTGGGGTTGGAGATCCCAGCTGATGCGGTGCAAGAAGAGGTCAGCTTTGTTCTTTGGTGTGGGTCTTTAAGGTAGGCTTGCCAACGAGCTGCATGGCAGGTCAACATATGTCTGATCAAGCATGTGGTGCTCAAGCGGCTGATGTTTTGGCCACGCGATATACGCTTGAGACATATGTTGCAAACAGCAGCTGTGCGATCTGATGCACTCGCCTCAAAAAAGGCCCACACCAAAGAACTTTTTGAATGACGGGCAGAGGCAGCGCCCTGCACAGGCGGAGCTCTGCGGTGTGATTCCGTCTGTGTGCTGCCCATACGCTGGCCACTCAAGGGCATCCTGCCTCGTTGGAGATGTGCCTCCTCCTCATCCTCCTCCTCCTCCTCTCTCCTATTAGGCACCCACGTGGAGTCAGTGACCTCATCATCCCCTCCCTCCTCATCACTGGAGGCAATCTGGCAGTATGCTGCAGCTGCTGGAGCATGACTGCCAGATTGGTGTCCTTCTTGAGCATCCCCTCTCTCTGCTCTCACGCTACTGCCTTCCTCTAGCTGGGTATCATCATCAGATCCTTCGAAACGCTGGGCATCCTCCTGGAGCATGTACCCAACACTGTGCTCAAACAGTTCGGGGGACTCCTCAGGAGGAGGACATGGTGGGTCTAGGGAAGGATTGACTAATGAAGATAATGATACCAGAGAAGAGGACGCTTTGGCAGCTGCTTTGCCAGTACCCTGAGCCTGGGTGAGAGAGGATGAGGAGGATGAGGTGGGCTTGGTCATCCACTCTACCAAGTCTTCGGCATGATGTGGCTCAACATGTCCAGCTGCCGAAAAGAAGGACAAGCGTGTCCCATGGCCATGTGCTGATGACAATGCACCGCGTCCACGACCAGCACTGTTGCCCCCAGACACAGAGCCTGCTTGCCCTCTTTTTTTGCCTCCTGACTGTCTGCCTCTCCTTGTTTGCCTTCCAGACATTTTAATGGATGGCCTGCAGGGAGATGGGAAAAAGAGCAATAAGGGCTACCTTCAGGTGTATACTGTGCAGGAGGCTTAGCAACAATGACACTGACACTGTCCCCTGCCTATCCTTCTCTGTCCCTAAACACAAGGATTTGCAATATGCTTCAGCAAGATTGGTTTAGCACAGAACAGCACACTGACAGTTTCCCTCACTGTCCTTCTCTGTCCCTACAAACAAGATTTAGCACAGAATAGCACACTGATAGTTTCCACGAGTGTCCTTCTCTGTCCCTAAACTCAAGGATTGAAAATATGGTTCAGCAAAATTGGTTTAGAACAGAATAGCACACTGACACTTTCCCTCACTGTCCTACTCTGTCCCTCCCTACAAACAAGATTTAGCACAGAATAGCACACTGATAGTTTCCACGAGTGTCCTTCTCTGTCCCTAAACTCAAGGATTTCAAATATGGTTCAGCAAAATTGGTTTAGAACAGAATAGCACACTGACACTTTCCCTCACTGTCCTACTCTGTCCCTCCCTACAAACAAGATTTAGCACAGAATAGCACACTGATAGTTTCCACGAGTGTCCTTCTCTGTCCCTAAACTCAAGGATTTCAAATATGGTTTAGCAAAATTGGTTTAGAACAGAATAGCACACTGACACTTTCCCTCACTGTCCTACTCTGTCCCTCCCTACAAACAAGATTTAGCACAGAATAGCACACTGATAGTTTCCACGAGTGTCCTTCTCTGTCCCTAAACTCAAGGATTTCAAATATGGTTCAGCAAAATTGGTTTAGAACAGAATAGCACACTGACACTTTCACTCACTGTACCTCTCTGTCCCTAAACTCAAGGATTTCAAATATGGTTCAGCAAAATTGCTTTAGAACAGAATAGCACACTGTCAGTTTCACTCACTGTACCTCTCTGTCCCTACAAACAAGATTTAGCACAGAATAGCACACTGATAGTTTCCACGAGTGTCCTTCTCTGTCCCTAAACTCAAGGATTTCAAATATGGTTCAGCAAAATTGCTTTAGAACAGAATAGCACACTGTCAGTTTCACTCACTGTACCTCTCTGTCCCTACAAACAAGATTTAGCACAGAATAGCACACTGATAGTTTCCACGAGTGTCCTTCTCTGTCCCTAAACTCAAGGATTTCAAATATGGTTCAGCAAAATTGGTTTAGAACAGAATAGCACACTGACACTTTCACTCACTGTACCTCTCTGTCCCTAAACTCAAGGATTTCAAATATGGTTCAGCAAAATTGCTTTAGAACAGAATAGCACACTGTCAGTTTCACTCACTGTACCTCTCTGTCCCTACAAACAAGATTTAGCACAGAATAGCACACTGATAGTTTCCACGAGTGTCCTTCTCTGTCCCTAAACTCAAGGATTTCAAATATGGTTCAGCAAAATTGGTTTAGAACAGAATAGCACACTGACACTTTCCCTCACTGTCCTACTCTGTCCCTCCCTACAAAGAAGATTTAGCACAGAATAGCACACTGATAGTTTCCACGAGTGTCCTTCTCTGTCCCTAAACTCAAGGATTTCAAATATGGTTCAGCAAAATTGGTTTAGAACAGAATAGCACACTGACACTTTCCCTCACTGTCCTACTCTGTCCCTCCCTACAAACAAGATTTAGCACAGAATAGCACACTGATAGTTTCCACGAGTGTCCTTCTCTGTCCCTAAACTCAAGGATTTCAAATATGGTTCAGCAAAATTGGTTTAGAACAGAATAGCACACTGACACTTTCCCTCACTGTCCTACTCTGTCCCTCCCTACAAACAAGATTTAGCACAGAATAGCACACTGATAGTTTCCACGAGTGTCCTTCTCTGTCCCTAAACTCAAGGATTTCAAATATGGTTCAGCAAAATTGGTTTAGAACAGAATAGCACACTGACACTTTTCCTCACTGTCCTACTCTGTCCCTCCCTACAAACAAGATTTAGCACAGAATAGCACACTGATAGTTTCCACGAGTGTCCTTCTCTGTCCCTAAACTCAAGGATTTCAAATATGGTTCAACAAAATTGGTTTAGAACAGAATAGCACACTGACACTTTCCCTCACTGTCCTACTCTGTCCCTCCCTACAAACAAGATTTAGCACAGAATAGCACACTGATAGTTTCCACGAGTGTCCTTCTCTGTCCCTAAACTCAAGGATTTCAAATATGGTTTAGCAAAATTGGTTTAGAACAGAATAGCACACTGACACTTTCCCTCACTATCCTACTCTGTCCCTCCCTACAAACAAGATTTAGCACAGAATAGCACACTGATAGTTTCCACGAGTGTCCTTCTCTGTCCCTAAACTCAAGGATTTCAAATATGGTTCAGCAAAATTGATTTAGAACAGAATAGCACACTGACACTTTCCCTCACTGTCCTACTCTGTCCCTCCCTACAAACAAGATTTAGCACAGAATAGCACACTGATAGTTTCCACGAGTGTCCTTCTCTGTCCCTAAACTCAAGGATTTCAAATATGGTTTAGCAAAATTGGTTTAGAACAGAAAAGCACACTGACACTTTCCCTCACTGTCCTACTCTGTCCCTCCCTACAAACAAGATTTAGCACAGAATAGCACACTGATAGTTTCCACGAGTGTCCTTCTCTGTCCCTAAACTCAAGGATTTCAAATATGGTTCAGCAAAATTGATTTAGAACAGAATAGCACACTGACACTTTCCCTCACTGTCCTACTCTGTCCCTCCCTACAAACAAGATTTAGCACAGAATAGCACACTGATAGTTTCCACGAGTGTCCTTCTCTGTCCCTAAACTCAAGGATTTCAAATATGGTTCAGCAAAATTGGTTTAGAACAGAATAGCACACTGTCAATTTCACTCACTGTACCTCTCTGTCCCTAAACTCAAGGATTTCAAATATGGTTCAGCAAAATTGCTTTAGAACAGAATAGCACACTGTCAGTTTCACTCACTGTACCTCTCTGTCCCTACAAACAAGATTTAGCACAGAATAGCACACTGATAGTTTCCACGAGTGTCCTTCTCTGTCCCTAAACTCAAGGATTTCAAATATGGTTCAGCAAAATTGGTTTAGAACAGAATAGCACACTGACACTTTTCCTCACTGTCCTACTCTGTCCCTCCCTACAAACAAGATTTAGCACAGAATAGCACACTGATAGTTTCCACGAGTGTCCTTCTCTGTCCCTAAACTCAAGGATTTCAAATATGGTTCAGCAAAATTGGTTTAGAACAGAATAGCACACTGACACTTTCCCTCACTGTCCTACTCTGTCCCTCCCTACAAACAAGATTTAGCACAGAATAGCACACTGATAGTTTCCACGAGTGTCCTTCTCTGTCCCTAAACTCAAGGATTTCAAATATGGTTCAGCAAAATTGGTTTAGAACAGAATAGCACACTGACACTTTCCCTCACTGTCCTACTCTGTCCCTCCCTACAAACAAGATTTAGCACAGAATAGCACACTGATAGTTTCCACGAGTGTCCTTCTCTGTCCCTAAACTCAAGGATTTCAAATATGGTTTAGCAAAATTGGTTTAGAACAGAATAGCACACTGACACTTTCCCTCACTGTCCTACTCTGTCCCTCCCTACAAACAAGATTTAGCACAGAATAGCACACTGATAGTTTCCACGAGTGTCCTTCTCTGCCCCTAAACTCAAGGATTTCAAATATGGTTCAGCAAAATTGATTTAGAACAGAATAGCACACTGACACTTTCCCTCACTGTCCTACTCTGTCCCTCCCTACAAACACGATTTAGCACAGAATAGCACACTGATAGTTTCCACGAGTGTCCTTCTCTGTCCCTAAACTCAAGGATTTCAAATATGGTTCAGCAAAATTGGTTTAGAACAGTATAGCACACTGACACTTTCACTCACTGTACCTCTCTGTCCCTAAACTCAAGGATTTCAAATATGGTTCAGCAAAATTGCTTTAGAACAGAATAGCACACTGTCAGTTTCACTCACTGTACCTCTCTGTCCCTACAAACAAGATTTAGCACAGAATAGCACACTGATAGTTTCCACGAGTGTCCTTCTCTGTCCCTAAACTCAAGGATTTCAAATATGGTTCAGCAAAATTGGTTTAGAACAGAATAGCACACTGACACTTTCCCTCACTGTCCTACTCTGTCCCTCCCTACAAACAAGATTTAGCACAGAATAGCACACTGATAGTTTCCACGAGTGTCCTTCTCTGTCCCTAAACTCAAGGATTTCAAATATGGTTCAGCAAAATTGGTTTAGAACAGAATAGCACACTGACACTTTCCCTCACTGTCCTACTCTGTCCCTCCCTACAAACAAGATTTAGCACAGAATAGCACACTGATAGTTTCCACGAGTGTCCTTCTCTGTCCCTAAACTCAAGGATTTCAAATATGGTTCAGCAAAATTGGTTTAGAACAGAATAGCACACTGACACTTTCCCTCACTGTCCTACTCTGTCCCTCCCTACAAACAAGATTTAGCACAGAATAGCACACTGATAGTTTCCACGAGTGTCCTTCTCTGTCCCTAAACTCAAGGATTTCAAATATGGTTCAGCAAAATTGGTTTAGAACAGAATAGCACACTGACACTTTCCCTCACTGTCCTACTCTGTCCCTCCCTACAAACAAGATTTAGCACAGAATAGCACACTGATAGTTTCCACGAGTGTCCTTCTCTGTCCCTAAACTCAAGGATTTCAAATATGGTTCAGCAAAATTGGTTTAGAACAGAATAGCACACTGACACTTTCACTCACTGTACCTCTCTGTCCCTAAACTCAAGGATTTCAAATATGGTTCAGCAAAATTGCTTTAGAACAGAATAGCACACTGTCAGTTTCACTCACTGTACCTCTCTGTCCCTACAAACAAGATTTAGCACAGAATAGCACACTGATAGTTTCCACGAGTGTCCTTCTCTGTCCCTAAACTCAAGGATTTCAAATATGGTTCAGCAAAATTGGTTTAGAACAGAATAGCACACTGACACTTTCCCTCACTGTCCTACTCTGTCCCTCCCTACAAACAAGATTTAGCACAGAATAGCACACTGATAGTTTCCACGAGTGTCCTTCTCTGTCCCTAAACTCAAGGATTTCAAATATGGTTCAGCAAAATTGATTTAGAACAGAATAGCACACTGACACTTTCCCTCACTGTCCTACTCTGTCCCTCCCTACAAACAAGATTTAGCACAGAATAGCACACTGATAGTTTCCACGAGTGTCCTTCTCTGTCCCTAAACTCAAGGATTTCAAATATGGTTCAGCAAAATTAATTTAGAACAGAATAGCACACTGACCCTTTCCCTCACTGTCCTACTCTGTCCCTCCCTACAAACAAGATTTAGCACAGAATAGCACACTGATAGTTTCCACGAGTGTCCTTCTCTGTCCCTAAACTCAAGGATTTCAAATATGGTTCAGCAAAATTGGTTTAGAACAGAATAGCACACTGACACTTTCCCTCACTGTCCTACTCTGTCCCTCCCTACAAACAAGATTTAGCACAGAATAGCACACTGATAGTTTCCACGAGTGTCCTTCTCTGTCCCTAAACTCAAGGATTTCAAATATGGTTCAGCAAAATTGGTTTAGAACAGAATAGCACACTGACACTTTCCCTCACTGTCCTACTCTGTCCCTCCCTACAAACAAGATTTAGCACAGAATAGCACACTGATAGTTTCCACGAGTGTCCTTCTCTGTCCCTAAACTCAAGGATTTCAAATATGGTTCAGCAAAATTGGTTTAGAACAGAATAGCACACTGACACTTTCACTCACTGTACCTCTCTGTCCCTAAACTCAAGGATTTCAAATATGGTTCAGCAAAATTGCTTTAGAACAGAATAGCTTACTGTCAGTTTCACTCACTGTACCTCTCTGTCCCTACAAACAAGATTTAGCACAGAATAGCACACTGATAGTTTCCACGAGTGTCCTTCTCTGTCCCTAAACTCAAGGATTTCAAATATGGTTCAGCAAAATTGGTTTAGAACAGAAGAGCACACTGACACTTTCCCTCACTGTCCTACTCTGTCCCTCCCTACAAACAAGATTTAGCACAGAATAGCACACTGATAGTTTCCACGAGTGTCCTTCTCTGTCCCTAAACTCAAGGATTTCAAATATGGTTCAGCAAAATTGGTTTAGAACAGAATAGCACACTGACACTTTCCCTCACTGTCCTACTCTGTCCCTCCCTACAAACAAGATTTAGCACAGAATAGCACACTGATAGTTTCCACGAGTGTCCTTCTCTGTCCCTAAACTCAAGGATTTCAAATATGGTTCAGCAAAATTGGTTTAGAACAGAATAGCACACTGACACTTTCCCTCACTGTCCTACTCTGTCCCTCCCTACAAACAAGATTTAGCACAGAATAGCACACTGATAGTTTCCACGAGTGTCCTTCTCTGTCCCTAAACTCAAGGATTTCAAATATGGTTCAGCAAAATTGGTTTAGAACAGAATAGCACACTGACACTTTCCCTCACTGTCCTACTCTGTCCCTAAAAACAAGATTTAGCACAGAATAGCACACTGACACTTTCCCTCACTGTACCTCTCTGTCCCTAAACTCAAGGATTTCAAATATGGTTCAGCAAGATTGGTTTAGAACAGAATAGCACACTGTCAGTTTCACTCACTGTCCTACTCTGTCCCTACAAACAAGATTTAGCACAGAATAGCACACTGACACTTTCCCTCACTGTACCTCTCTGTCCCTAAACTCAAGGATTGAAAACATGGTTCAGCAAAATTGGTTTAGAACAGAATAGCACACTGACACTTTCCCTCACTGTACCTCTCTGTCCCTACAAACAAGGTTTAGCACAGAATAACAAACTGACACTCTCGCTACCTATCCTTATTTGTCCCTAAACACAAGGAATCCAGGATTAGTAAAGGGAAAAAAATGACACTGTCCCTGCCTATGCTTCTCTTTCCCTGCTCCGGAACACACTACACAAGGCCTTTTATAGTGTGGGGTGTGTACTAAACCCCCTCAGCAATAATTGGCCACAGGCATCCTGCCTGTGGCCAATCATTGCTCTCCTCGCTGCCGGCGCTGTGATTGGCCAAGCATGCGGGGTCACAGTGCATGCTTGGCCAATCACAGCGCCTGGATGACACTGCGATGGCGTAGTGCATTGTGGGCCGTTCGCATCACTCGAATTTGGCGCGAACGGCCCAAATCGTTCGATCTTCGTCGAACGATCGAACAGCCGATGTTCGAGTCGAACGTATGTTCGACTCGAACACGAAGCTCATCCCTACTCTTTAGCAATCCAATTCCAAAAAATAATTAAATATTCATATACTCCTAATGTAATATCCACTACACACTTATAACTATTAGGCATTTAAATACTCAATACAGATTTTCAAGCATGAAAATATTATAGAGGGATAATAAGGAACCTTGATCCATAAATAAATTGTGCAAACTGTTGGCGCTTTATAAATCCTGTATAATAATAATAATAATAAAAATTTCTAATGCTAACAAAAAAGTGTTAGGTTTGTGTATATATTATTATATCCTAACATAGTACATAGCATTTTCCAACATGTTCACTTACCAATCTAACTCACACACAGAAGTTTTACCTGTATGTTATAATATGTACTCCCACTGATCATTCCCTTGCTATATTATTCGCTTTGTACTTTCTGTAACTAAAACACTACAAAATACAGATTGAACTAAAAAGAGTCTTAAGATCATGACAATAGAGAATGATGTGTATGAATCAGTAACTGTTTGCTCTATAATAAATTAAAACTTATAATGAGAAAACCATGTTTAAATTGCACTAAAATAATCCAAATATTCACTCTATTACAGATTCCGTGCCTATGCACACAAAACTACAGGTGGTGGATCCCCAAGCAGTCTGTCCTCAGTTCAACATGCCAGCATTATTGCGAAAGACAAGCCAAACTCTAAGATAAAAGCCGATAAAGATCTTTAATAATCCATCTGGTGCCAGCACGTGTCCTGAACTGCTGCCCTCACATTTCACTGTATGATTTAGATCATCGCTATGTAAAACACGTTAGAGGGCAGAGGTTCAGATGATTTTGCCATTTGCACCCAGTTAATAAATATCTTTATCAGATTTTAAGCCATATTGCCTTTCTCCACAATGTTTGTATGTTTGTAATCAGTAATTGGATGCCCTATAGAAGTCCTGCAGCAGTCCCATACTTTTAATTGACCTATGTTTAATCACAACTCTGTATGAGGTTCTAGACTTTTTACCATGCCAGACATGGCAGAAATAATTAATGCCTTGAAAAAATCCACAGAAGTGGAATAGGTCAAGTCCTTAACCATTTACCCACTGGGCACTTCAACCCCTTCCTAACCATACCAAATTTCAGCTTTCGGTGCTCTCACAATTTGAATGACAATTACTCAGTCATGCAACACTCTACCCATATGATTTTTTGTCCTTTTTTCACACAAATAGAACTTTCTTTTGTTGGTATTTGATCACCTCTGGGTTTTAATTTTTTTTGCGCTATAAATGAAAATATACCAAAAATATTGTAAAAAAAATGATTTTTTCTTTGTTTGTGTTATAAAATTGTGCAAATTAGTATTTTTTCGTCATAAATTTTGGCCAAAATTTATACTGCTACATATATTTGGTAAAAAATAACCCACATTGGTGTAAATTATTTGGTCTTTGCGAAAATTATAGAGTCTACAAGCTATGGTGCCAATCATTGAAAATTGATCACACCTGATGTACTTACAGCCTATCTCATTTCTTGAGACCCTAACAAGCCAGGAAAGTACAAATACCCCCCAAATTACACCTTTTTAGAAAGTAGATAGTCCAATGTATTTAGTAAGAGGCATGGTAAGTTTTTTGAAGTTGCAATTTTTTCCCAAAATTCTTTACAAAATGAAGATTTTTGATTTCGTTTTTTTTTTCACAAAATTTTCATATTAACGGGTTATTTATCTCACACAACATATGCATACCACAAATTACACCCCAAAACACATTCTGCTGCTCCTCCTGAGTATGAAAATACCACATGTGTGAGACTTTTACACAGCGTGGCCACATACAGAGGCCCAACATGCAGGGAGCACCATCAGGCGTTCTAGGGAAATAAATTACACATATAATTTCTGGACTAAATTTTTGAAGGTCCTGGAGCACCAGGACAATGAAAATGCCCCAAAAATTACTTCAGTTTGAAAAATAAACACCTCAACGTATAATCTTTGAGGCATTATGAGTCTTTTGAACATGTCATTTTTTCCACAAGTTTTTGGAAAATGTGTAAAGAAAATAAAAACATATTTTTTATTTACAGAAAGTTGTCAATTTTTAAGATATTTCCAACACGTAGCATGTATATTGAAGAAATTACACCCAAAAATACATTCTGCTACTCCTGAGTATGGCGATACCACATGTGTGAGACTTTTTCACAGCCTGGCCACATACAGAGGCCCAACATGCAGGGAGCACCAGCAGGCATTCTAGGGGCATGAATTTCAAATCTAATTTGACGTGGCACGAATGAGCACTGATATGGCATTATGTGACACAGATGAACACTGATGTGACACGGATGAGCACTGATGTGGTATGGATGTGGCATGGATGAGCACTGATGTGGCATGGATGTTGCACGGATGAGCACTGATGGGGCACGAATGCAATGGCGTCCCTAGGGGGCAGAGGGGGCACTGGCCCCCCAACGTTATGCTGTGCCCCACCATGTCCCCCCCCCCAAATTTTTATTTTTATTTTTGCATTTTTTGTATTTTGCTCGGGCTGCAGCTGGAGTAACACAGTCTCTCCTGAGAGGGAGAGCGTCCCCAGTCATCTCCTGTGGGGGATTCCTCCACCCTCCCTCTGCTTGCTGACACTGCATAATTGCAAGCGCTCACGCAACCACAGCCACCCGATCTGCTCCTTCCCCTGCATCCTCATTGGCACGGAGAAGAGCGAGTTGCAGGAAGGACTCCAAAAACACTGTGGGGGGAGGGGGGCCCAAGCCTTCATCTCAGTTACTGAAAAAACAGACTGATTTCTCCCGTCCTTAGGACAGGAGAACCAGCCTGTAAATTCCAAGAGTGGTGACTGCAAGCTGAGCCGAGTGTCAGTCTATGACACTCTTTCACAGCCCAGCGAGTCCAGCCACCCCCCCTCACTCTCCTCACATACAAGCAAGGAGAAATACAGCTCCTCCTCCTCCTTCCAGTCCCGCCCACACTATCCCGGCGTGCTGTATCTGAAGAGAGGGGATGTGTGGTGGGCAGGAAATATGAAAATCAGCAGCATTCCTGGCTGTGTGTGAATGATGCCTGGGATTCTAGCCTGGACCCTGGGTAAGTGTGTGCACTGCAGACTGCAGTACACTGTAATCACTGAACTGCATTATCTCCATCCCTTCTCTCCCCCATCTGTTCCTCCCCCTCTCCTGTTTCAGTTAGGCAGGTAATACAGTCAGGTCCATATTGGGACATCGACACAATTCCAATCTTTTTGGCCCTATACACCACAACAATGGATTTGAAATTAAACTAACAAGATGTGGCCAACTGTTGTGAAGGGTGTTTTCTTCACCAAGGAAAGAATTCTTCTGTCATCCACTACAGTTGTTTTCCATGGTCTTCCGGGTCTTTTGGTGTTGCTGAGCTCACCGGTGCGTTCTTTCTTTTTAAGGATCTTCCAAACAGTTGATTTGGCCACACCTAATGTTTTTGATATCTCTCTGATGGGTTTGTTTTGTTTTTTCAGCCTAATGATGGCTTGCTTCACTGATAGTGACAGCTCTTTGGATCTCATATTGAGAGTTGACAGCAACAGATTCCAAATGCAAATAGCACACTTGAAATTAACTCTGGACCTTTTATCTGCTCCTTGTAAATGGGATAATGAGGGAATAACACACACCTGGCCATGGAACAGCTGAGCAGCCAATTGTCCCATTACTTTTGGTCCCTTAAAAAGTGGGAGGCACATATACAAACTGTTGTAATTCCTACACCGTTCACCTGATTTGGATGTAAATACCCTCAAATTAAAGCTGAAAGTCTGCAGTTAAAGTACATCTTGTTTGTTTCATTTCAAATCCATTGTGGTGGTGTATATAGCCAAAAAGATTACAATTGTGACAATGTTCCAATATTTATGGACCTGACTGTATACGGTGCAAATTTCTTTCCTGCATCCACAGATTGCAGGAAAGAAACTTGCATGATTCCCCCATCAACACAGACAGTGCTGACAGGGGAATATCCCTACTGCCCAGCAATTGTAGTCTCCCGACAAACAGTGATTGCCACTAGTGGCTATAGCAGCCACTAGTGATAATCATAGGAGAATCTTCTCATTAATGGTTCAAATCTCAGCCAGTTCCCGCTGAACCAGTTGTGATTTAAACTGTCTATGGCTGGTCTTAGCTCTTAGGCAGCCCATACATTGATCACTTTTTTTCATTCAACTAGTAGGTTGAAAAAAAAAAGAAATGATCCAATTCCCCCATCTACACATTATAGGTGGATGGGGGAATGTTCCCAGTGTAGACCAGTGCTGGAACAACCAGAGTTGCTGTCCTGTCCCGGCTATTCACAGCGCTGGTCTCTGTCTCCATGGCAGCGGCGGCAGCACATTGGAACCCAGTGCTGGTTACTTTATGGGGCTGATGTATAGGAGGGCCAGCACAATTTGTTGTTAGAGATGGGCTGGGCATGTCAAAATTCCACATGCCAGAGCCTGCCAGGAAGCCCACACTCTACAGCGCTAATCACAGGCAGTGAGACATTTCCCAGTCCGCAGCTGCACAGAGCAGGAAATGTCTCACTGGCTGTGATTAGCACTGTGGAGTGTCAGCTTCCTGGCGGAATCGGGCATGTGGGATTTCAAACACACCCAAGCCCATCTCTATTGGTTGTAGACAGTTGAGCTCCCTGCAGGTTGCTTAGCAGCAGTGGAGCCTTCTCTGACATGCTGATCGTGATGCAATCCAGGTGATGCTCCTAGTCAAATCCTAGTGTTAAATATCTGTGATTTTATTGATCAAAGCCCATACTTTACAAGCATAGAGCTCACATGGCTGCTGAACATACGGTTAATTATATATATGTGGTTGTACTCTTGATGCTAATAAATACTTTGTTTATTAGATCTGACTGGGAGCATCACCTGGATCACATCCCGATCAGCATGTCAACAGAGAAGGTTATACAGCATTACTGCTGCTAGGATACCAGCTGGGGGCTCGGCTCTCTATAACCAATAGTGCCAGCCTTCCCCTGCATGCACCCATAATGTCACCAGCACTAGGTCCTAATAGACTGCCGCCGCTGCCAAGGAGACAGATGCCAGACCAGTGCTTTCAATAGCAGGGACAGGACAGATGGGGAACCCCACAGTGGCAGAACACCAGGGCCCGGTGGCAAGACAACCTTTGCAACCCTGATAGTTCTCCCACTGCTTTGGACCCTTATATTTTCTTGGTGTGCTGGTGACATATATCTATTGTTTTCTGCCACCCTGGGGGGCCCCAGTATATAGGGAAGGCAGCTCACTGCAGAACATGTGAAAGGGCCCGTTGTGGGATCGTAATAAAGGGCCCCAGGATATATATATATATATATATATATACTGTATATATATATAATTGCATTTTATAATTGCCCCCCCCTACTTTTGTCCCTGTCCCCCCATGTACCACCCCTAAATATGAAAGCTGGAGACACCACTGCACAGATGAGCACTGATGTGGCATGGATGATCACTGATGTGGCACGGATGAGCACGCATGAAGCATAGATGTGGCATGGATGGAGCATGGGTGGATGGATGGAGCACAGATGGAGCATGGATTGATGGATGAGCCATGGATGGAGCACGGATGGAGCATGGATGGAGCATGGATGGAGCATGGATGGAGCACGGATGAATGGATGAGCCAAGGATGGAGCACGGATGGAGCATGGATGAAGCATGGATGGAGCATGGATGAGCCATGGATGGAACATGCACGGAGCATGGGTGGATCGATGAGCCATAGATGGAGCATGGATGGATGGATGAACCATGGATGGAGCACGCATGGAGCATGGATTGAGCACGAATGGAGCATAGATGGATGGATGAGCCATGGATGGATTATACATGGAGCATGGATGGAGCACAGATGGAGCACGGATGGAGAACGGGTGGTGCATGGATGGCGCATGGATAGAGTATGGATGGATGAGCCATGAACAGAGCATGGATGGAGCATGGATGGGTGGATGGAGCACAGATGGAACATGGATGGAGCATGGATGGATGGATCGGTGGATGGAGCACGAATGGAGCATGGATTGATGGATGGAGCATGGATGGAGCATGGATGGATGGAGAAGCTATGGCTGGGCACAGATCAGCACTGTGGCAACTTCAGATCCAGCCCACAGCGCTGCTGCACCTGGCTCCCCCCTCTCATCACACGCTGTAGTGATCGGCGAAGGGGGGGAAGAGCCGAACTGGACAAGCTCCGATTTGTTTACACGTGATCACATCGTTTTTTGGACGGCGTGATCATATGTTAAAGGACCACTGTCATTGGCCCGTTACCTCGATCCGTAACACGTCGGGTCTGGGAGACCCAATGGTCACGGAGATTCCCAGGTGCACACGTCATATGACGGCCTCTCAGAATTATCCGACCACGGTGTAGCCATCATTCGGCAATGGCCCGGTCGGGAACTGGTTAAATATAATTTTGGCAGTACTGCTATTTTAAAATTTGCTACGTGACCCACCCATGACAACTCAAGTTTTCTCACTTAATTAAGGCGTGAAGTGGTTTAACCACTTCCAGACCGCCCTGCGTACTTCTACTGTGGCATTAGCGCAAAATCACGTTCCTGTACATTGCAGCTTTTTCTGGGTCTGGGGCACGCGCACGCTGCCGGTGACCCGCATGTTGCTGGCGACCCGCTCCAGCTGTGATTGGACACAGCAGGAGCCAATCGGTGGGTATGGCGGACCCGATGATCTCTGGCACCCGGTGAACTCTCCCGAGAGAGGCGGAACAACAGTCTGACTATGTAAACAAGGCAGATCGCTGTTCTGTCAGAGGGGAAGATGTAGATCCCCTCTGCTAAGCAGGAGCACAGATCTCTCCCTTTCCCCAGTCAAAGCATCTCCCACACAGTTAGCAAACACTCCCTAGGAGCACATTTAACCCTTTGATTGCCCCTGATGTTAACCACTTCCCTGCCAGTGTCATTAGTACAGTGACAGTGCATTTTTTAAGCACTGATCACTGTATTGGTTTCACTGGTCCCCAAAAAGTGTCACTTAGTGTCAGATTTGTCCGCTGCAATGTCGTAGTCCCACTAAAAATTGCTAATCGCCGCCATTACTATTAAAAATAAAAGATAAAGAGGTAGATTTTATACTCATATTTAATACATAGAATTGAATCACTTTTTTAATAAGATACATGGCCACATTTATTGATAGTGCTCTGCACTGCTCATAAGAAAGGCACAGGATTAGTCAATGAAAGGCTATTGGCAAATATCCCAGTTTTATGGGTGTATCTAGCTCTAACTATACCTATAATCAGGGAATTTGATTTAACAGCAATGGGGAATTTCTCTATCATTGGCACAAACATTAATGAGGATAGAGGACATCCCTGAGGAGTACCAAATGTAATGTTAAAGCGGTAATAAACTAAAAAACGAAAGTGGCATTTATAACAGCTTTCTAATTTTTCGATATCGTGGCCATGTTTGTTTTCTTTTTTTAGTTTTTTTCACCTTTTGATCTGGCCAGTAAATTTGTTATTTGTCACCTTCTTTGAACAGACCAAGCTGTCCAGACAAAGTGGCAGTTAGATGGTTGAGACAAACCATTTACCACTGACAGGGGTGTTTACAATGACCAGATTTTATTAATTTGTGTAAAACCTTTATCCCAAAAGTAAAACGTTCTTTGCTGCAACTGACTAAAAAGAGTTAACTGGAGTTCAGCTTTAACTTGATAGTTAAGCCCATCTAAATTTGCTAGTCTATTATTACCCTCACTCCAGACTGGCCATGCTGCTGTTTAAAGGTGTCTGCTAGCGATGGGCCAAACACCTCCCAGTTCGGTTCGCACCAGAACATGTGAACAGGCAAAAAATTTGTGTGAACATGCAAACCCTATTACCACTTACCAACCAGCTGCCATCATTATACTGCGGCAGGTTGGCTCATTCCCGCAAATCGCCATAGCTGTACATCGGCCCTTTAAACAGCTATAGAAGGCGCGCAATGTCCGCCGGCCACGCACGATCACGACACGACAGCCAGATTGGGGATGATTGTGTGTAAACACACAAATCCCCATTCTGACAGGAGAGGAGAGACAGATCGTCTGTTCCTAGTAATTAGGAACAGCGATATGTCCCCTCCTCTAGTCAGTCCCATCCCCCCATAGTTAGAAACACACATGGGGGAACACATTTAACCCCTTGATCGCCCCCTAGTGTTAACCCCTTACTTACAAGTGACAGTTACACAGTAATCAGTGCAATCAGTGCAATGTCCATGGTCCCAAAAATTTGTCAAAAGTGTCTGATCTGTCCACCGCAATGTCGCAGTCCCGCTCAAAATCGCAGATCGCCGCCATTACTAGTAAAAAATAAATAATAAAAATGCCATAAAAATGCCATAAATCTATTCCCAATTTTGTAGACGCTATAACTTTTGCACAAACCAATCAATTTACGCTTATTGAAATTTTTATTTTTTTTACCAAAAATATGTAGAAGAATATATATCGGCCTAAACTGATAAAGACATTTCTATTTTTACAATTTTTCTGGGGATACTTATTATAGCAAAAAGTAGAAAATATATTTTTTTTTTTTCAAAATTGTTGCTCTTTTTTTGTCGGTTAAAGCGATGCAGTGACATATCGCAAAAAATGGCCTGGTCATTAAGGGGGAAAATCTTCCAGGGCTGAAGTGGTTAAAGTCTTTGGGACATGAACATGAAAAATAAAAAGTGCTAATTTTATAAAATTATTGCCATAAAAAGTGTATGGGGACCCGGGTACTGCACTAGGGGACATGTATCAATGGCAAAAAAGTTTTTAAAATGACTGTTTTGTCAGGAGCAGTGATTTTAACCCCTTGCCGCCGAGCGTACGCACATATGCGTTCTCGGCTTTCGAGGCTTATACCAGGATGATGCCCACAGCTGCAGGCATCATCCCGGTATTGTTTTTTAGAGCAGGCGATCAGCTTTCCGTTGATAACAACCGTCTCGGCTAAAAGCCGCTCGGTTGTTCTCCCGGAGGAGCGGGAGGGGACATCCCCCCTCCTGCCGCCTCCGCCGCTCTTACCTGGCCTCCTGTCCCACCGGGAGACCCGATCCACGATGCGCCACCTCTGGAACCTAGCCACAGACTGGAACAAAGCTGTAAATGGCTTTGCTCCAATCTCCTGAATGTAAACACGGAAGCGACGTCACAACGTCACAACGATGGGGCCGAAATTTAAAAAAATATACAGTATTCAGAATCGCCGTTTTCGGTAAAATGGGAGCCTTTGAATTGTTATGGTCAGGGAGAGTGTCAATGATTTCAAGACCAGCCATGCGGCTTCCTTTGTTTAGTTGAAGATGATGGCTTACAGGTATAAGGGGAGGACAATCATACACACTGTCCTTGCCCAGACACGCCCATAAGACTCCCCTAGTCATTGTTCATTGGTTGCTGTATAAACTCCTCCTATTGGAAGGATTGCCTGTGTTGACAGTCGTATCCTGTGAGGTCATATCCTGTGTGGTCATTTCCCATGGAGGAAGTGATTGGCTGTTGGGGCCATGACTTCCTGTTTGTCATTCCTTTTGTTGTCAATGAATAAAAAACCAAGTGCTGTGCTCGGAAGAGGCAGAAGAGGATGGTACTTGGGACGTAAGCTGTGGTCATGTCTGTTTACTTGGGGGAAATGCGGGATATAGAGTGATTTTAAGATGCATTATACCATTAGAAGGGAAGGGTGCTTATTAGCACAGGAGATATGGATTACGTGTAGTGTATAGCCATATTTCCATGTCCGTCTGCAGGAGCCTGACATTGCTCCCACAATCCACGCACCAAGGGTACAATGATCTGCAGTCTATCACACTATCACTATCACAGCTTGCAACATTTCTGAGGTTACTGGAGAATTCAGCACTATTGTACATTAAATGGGGAACAAGTACATCTGAAAAATAATTAGAATATTCAGCTGAGAATCGAACTATGTGTATATGAATACTACAGTGCTAGTAGAGAGACTCTTAAAATACAATAATCATTAGAAATGTGCAATTCGTTTCGGTCTGAATGCAAATACGGACACATTTTTGATTATCTCAAAATTAAATAGTAATGAATTTCATTGAAATACATAAAAATTTGTTTTGTTTTTTCGTTTTCTAACAAATTTCAACTTTTCAGAATGATTAGATTTTGGATCAGTCGAAAAAACAATCGACTGATTTGAATTCTGTATGGTTGTTAAGCAGCGGGCCAGGAAACCGGCCGTCCACATCTTTAATTACCATGATTCATCATCTGTCAGCTGGCTTCCCCACTGACAGATGAATGTGAAGGAAAGAATGCCGGCGTTGCCCGGCAATAGAAAAATGTAAAAAAAAAAAAAACGCCCCAAAATATAAAAAAAAAGGCGTGGGGGTCCCCCCCGAAATACATAACAGACCCATATCGGATCATGCAGCCCGGCAGGTCAGAAAAGGGGGGACGAGCAAGCGCTCCACCCCTCCTGAACTATACTAAGCCATATGCCCTCAACATGGGGGGTGGGTGCTTTGGAGCAGGGGGCTCTGCGCCCTTCACCCCAAAGCACCTTGTCCCATGTTGATATGGACAAGGGCTTCTCCCTGGGCTGCGGTTGTCGGGGGTTGTGGGCAGGGGGGCTTATTGGAATCTGGAAGCCTGCTTTGACAAGGGGGCCCCCAGATCCCGGCTCCCCCCTATGTGAATGGGTATATGTATTACCTGTACCCAAAAAAGTTTTAAAAAAATGCACAGTTTTTGACAAATTTTTTATTAAAAAATAAAAAACAGTGTCCGCACCCGATAAAAAAACGCTCTCGCTGAAACGGAGGCTCTATGCCTTCGTTTGACATTTCTTGTATGGGTAAGGGGCGGGGCCACCTGTCTACATCACCTGGTGGCACTACCCCCATCTGATGTTACTGACCAGTGCATGCTGGGTCTGTGATGTCAGAAGGGGTGGTGCCACCAGGTGACAGGTGGCCCTGCCCTTTCCTATAAAATAACTTTCAAACAGAGGAGCCTGCAGTAGGCATAGATCCTGTGTTTTTCTTTTTTCAGGTCGGTGTGTGGTGTGATTGATGATGGATCTGCATTGGTGGACACTGTTTTTTATTTTGTATTTTTTAATAAGGGATTTGTCAAAAACTGTCTGTGTTTTTATAATTTTTTTTGACTTTTTGGTGAATGGGTAGGGGTACTATGTACCCATACTTATTCACATCGGGGGAGGGAAGAAAATGGGGGCCCCTTTGTTAAAGGGCGCTTTCAGAATCCGATAAGCCCCCGTCTGCAGACCCCGACAACCACAGCCCAGGGTTGTCAGGAAGAGGCCATTGTCCCCAAAGCACCACCCACCCCTGTTGAGGGCATGTGGCCTGGTATAGTTCATCTCCCTTCTTTCCTGACCTGCTGGGCTGAATGCTCATATAAGGGTCTGGCATGGGTTTTGGGGAGGACCCGCGTCATTTTTTTGTTAATTTTGGCTAGGGGTTCCCCTTAAAATCCATACCAGACCCAAAGGGCCTGGTATCGAATGGGGGGGGGGGATCCCACGCTCCTTTTTTTAACACTTTTCTATTGCCGGTCAATTCTGGCATTCTTTTCTATACATTCATATGTCAGTGGGGAAGCCAGCTGACAGATAAGTCATGGTTGTTAAGGACGCGGGCAGCCGGCTTCCCGGTCCACTGCTTAACAACCAGCTATTTCTTCACAGGGATATGGAATCGGGTTGATCGACCGATCCAAATTCTAATTGTTCCTAAAAGTTGGAATTCGTTAGAAAATTCATTAATGAAACTAATTTTAATGAGAACGAAATGAAATTTAATGAAAACGAAAAAAAAACTAAACAAATTCTGAAACCAAGCTAAACAAATTCCAAAATGAAATGAAATTAGTAACATAATGAATCTTTTTGAAAGAAACAATTATTACATCTTCCATCACTGTAAAAAAAAAAAATAATATATATATATATATATATATATATATATATATACATATATATAAATATGTGTGTGTATATATATATATATATATATATATATATTATTACTCCTTCGCCTTCCACATTATATATATGTATATACTGTATATATATATATGTATATATTATATAGATAGATAAATAATATATATACACGTCTTCATTATTATTCCTCCTATTATTTTTATACACTGAAAAAAATACATATATATCATCCTTCTACCGCCCCGCCCCGCCCCCCGTGTATATATAATATAACCAATATAGTTACTTTGCTGAGTAACTAATTACTTTTTCAATGTAGTAACTGAGTTACTAACGCAATTACTTTTTGGGAGAAGTAATTTGTAACTGTAACTACCGTATTTATTGGCGTATAACACGCGCCGGCGTATAACACGCACCCCAAGTTTAGGAGGGAATTTTAAGGAAAAAACTTTTAGGAGGGAAGTGTAAGGAAAAAAACTTACATTTTAATGCCCATCAATGCAGCCTTATCAGTGTCCATCTGCAGCCTTGTCCATCATTGCAGCCTTGCCCAGTGTCCATCTGCAGCCTTGCCCAGTGTCCATCTGCCCAATTTAAATTTGGCGCCAATTTCCGCCTACAGTGAGCAGCGCTGAGATACAGAAAGCCGAGTGTACTTCGGCTAGACTCGGCTCTGCTTACAGTCCCGCCCATCTACAGTGATTGCGAGAGGAGCCGAGATACACAAAGCCGAAGTTCACTCGGCTTTACTCGGCTCCTCTCGCAGTCATGCCCACCTCCACTGATTGCGAGTGCCGCTGACATACAGAAAGCCGAGTGTACTTCGGCTAGACTCGGCTCTGCTCACAGTCAGGGGCGGGACTGCGAGAGGAGCCGAGACAAGCCGAAGTACACTCGGCTTTCTGTATGTCAGCGGCGCTCGCAATCAGTGGAGGTGGGCGTGACTGCGAGAGGAGCCGAGTAAAGCCGAGTGTACTTCGGCTTTGTGTATCTCGGCTCCGCTCGCTCACAATCAGTGGGGGATCGGCGGAGATCGGCGTATAACACACACCCACGATTTTCCCCTGATTTTAAAGGGGAAAAAGTGCATGTTATACGCCGATAAATACGGTAATTACTTTTTTAACATAAGATAACCAACACTGTTTGGATGTAGAGGTATGGTTGATACAGGTTTGCGCTGTAACTCTATGCACAACTGTAAAACTTATTCGGATAAGGACACACACTTTGCCAGTTAATTTTGTATATGTTTTTTCTTTTTTTTTGGTTTTGTTGGTCAGACTAAGCACTGATGAACACTGAATTGTACATGTAAAGTATATGCAGTACTGTGATAAACAGATATTGCCCAGGGTTTGTTTTCTGGAATGTATACTTTCCGATTCACTGATTGTAGTGTATTTATCCTGTCTTTTCTACCGGAAGTTTTACACTGTGCATACTCCGACTGTTTGAACTTTTTTATATTTTTGTACAATAAACTTTATTTTCTGATAAAAAAATAAATAAATAATAATAATAAAAAATACCATTCTAAAACAAAACAAGTTTTCTTAATGATTTTCCTTGGTAAAAAATAAATCCCATGGTATCGGTGTTCAGAGCAAAATTCGGTAGATATGTTAATGGAAAAAAAATCGCAGTTGTTATTTGCCCTTTATATGATAATTCACAGGAACCTTTGAACTTGAACTTCTTGCATCTGGGATCTTTTTGTCCCCAGTTAGCATTTAAAATCTGTATTATCATCAGTGAGCTCACGCTCTGCAGGGTGTGCTTGCATGCACAGGGAGTCATAAAACTCCACTTATCTTTCTAAGCACTGTAAAATTGTGTTTTCATGACACTCATATTAATGAAGTGAACTTGAACTTGAATTTCCTGCATCTGTTTGTCCCCTGTTAGCTATGAAAATCTGTATTATTATAGCCGAGTTCACACCCTGTATGCTTGTGTAGTGGGTATGTACTTTTAAATCTGGTGAAGACATCAGTGATGTCTAGTTCCCTGTGGCCCAGCAGGTGGCGCTGTCACTTTGGGCCGGGGTTAATCCATTGCTGCAGTGCCGTACCCTTTGTGACCTCTCGCAGCAGTTGTACGGCGGGGCAGGGAACCCGCTGTGCTTGCTGGGGGAGGGTATAAAGGGGGAGGACATCTTTGCCACGAGGTTCGAGTCCCAGTCACCTTCAGCCTGATGGCTGCTGGTCGCGGTCGGTGTCCAGGCGGCCTAGGCCTGGACACTTGGAGTTTGTGTTCCATCCCAGACACCTTCAGTCTGGGGTGAGGTACTCAGCCGGAGACCTGGGGCCCAGTACCTTCCGCTGGGTCCCGAGAGCGAGGGATTGTCCTAGGGGGCCCCGGGAGTGGGGCACCCGAATCCAGAGGCATAAGGGACCGGAGGAGGGATTCATCCGAAGATCTGGTGCAGCATATTGCCAGTGCCGGGTGAACCTCTGGAGACTGCCCGGAGGGATATCTTTCCCGAACAGGGGCCAAGTTCATAGAGGAAGGTCGTTCATGTTCTATGACCGGTGGCAGCGGTCCAACTATTCAACTCAGGTCAGTGGCAGAGACCTGCTATTAGGCCTGTAGCAGGGGCCTCAACAGTTCATCCAGTCGGTGGCAGCGACCAAAACTCACGGTCGGTGGCAGAGACCATGCGCCAGGCCTATTCGCTAGCAAAGGAATAAGAGAGTTCATTCGTGCCTGGGCCTACTCATATCCACACCCCTGTCTGTCTGTTACTAAAAGTTCAACTGATTGTGTTCACCCTGAAAGCAGAGAAATAAAAGAGAGTTTGACTTTTGATTGGTGTGGGGCTCTATTATTGGCAGACACATCTCCACGGTACAAAGAGAGGCTTTGTACGCAGTGAACAGACCCGGAGGTAATTCAAGGGACTTTGCTCAACCCTTATACACATACGAGGGGAGGGCTTGGTGTAGTGTTCCTGCACTCTCGTCTCCCAGGTACCCCTAGACACAAGCCACTCAAACGAGAAAAACCGAGAGGGAGAGTGAGGCTCCGCTACACTTGCATAGGCAGTTATAAACTTCACTTTAAGCACTGTAAAAGTGGGTTTTCATGATACTCATTATATATCTATGAAGTTTCATTATATTCAGTGAGAAATTGTCTCTTGTCAACAGGTGTACAGTTTTGAGCTCTGCGTTGGTGTTGTCACTAAAAAGACAAAATGCCCCAGTGGCAATGTCTATGAGAGGAAACATGTTCCTTCAGTGGTGTCAATGGGAGGAAAAAACAAGCAGTGCAAAGAAGGGCAGTTGATGGGGACAGGTAGAATAGACGAGGGGGCAAGCAGTACAGATAGGGCAGTTGATTGTGGTAACAAGAAGTACAGAGGGTACAGTTGATGGTGGGGACCAGCAGTATAGATGGGGCAGTTGGTGGGGACAGGCTATACAGAGGGTACCGTTGATAGTGGAGCCAGGTAGTACAGACAGGGGCCACTGATGTTGGGGGCAACAGTACAGAGGGGGCAATTGATGCTGGGGACAGGCAGTACAGAGGGAGACAGTTGATGGTGCTGACAGGAAGTACAGATGGTACAGTTGATGGTGGGGACCAGCAGTACAGATGGGGAAGTTGATGGTGGGGACAGGCTATATAGAGGGTACAGTTTATGGTGGGGGGCAGCTGATGGTAGGGACAGCAGTACAGAGGGTGAAATTGATGCTGGGGACAGGCAGTACAGAGCATGCAGTTGATGGTGGAGGCAGGTAGTACAGATAGGGACAGCTGATGGTAGGGGCAGCAGTACAGAGGGGACAATTGATGTAGGGGACATGCAGTTTAGAGGGAGACGGTTGATGGTGCTAACAGGAGATACAGAGAGTACAGTTGATGGTGGGGACCAGCAGTACAGATGGGGCAGTTGATAGTGGAGACAGGCGGTACAGAGGAAGCAGTTGTTGGTGTGGACAGGCAGGACAGAGGTGCATTTGATGGTGGGGACCAGTAATACAGATGGAGCATTTGATAGTAGGGACAGGCAATACAGAGAAGTGAGTTGGTAAAAATGGGGCAGTTGATGGTGGGGACAGGCAGTATTGATGGGACAGATAATGGTGGGAGCATAAAGAACAGATGGGGGCAGTAATTGGTGAGGACAGGCAGTACAGAGTTGGCAGTTGATAGTGGGGACAGGAAGTACAGATAGAGGCAGTTGATGTTGGGGACAGGCAGTACAGAGGTGCAGTTGATGGTGGGAATCAGCAGTACAGATGAGACAGTTCATGGTGGGGACAGGCAGTACATAGAGAGGGGGCAGTTGATGGTGAGGACCAGCAGTACATAGGGGGAATTTGATAGTGGGGATAGACTGTACAGAGGGAGCAATTGATGGTGAGGATAGGAATTGGAGATAGGTAGGAGCAGCTAATGGTTGGGGCAGAGGCACAGAGGGGGCAACTGATATTGGGGACAGGCAGTACTGAGGGAGACAGTTGATGGTGGTAAGAGGAAGTACAGAGGGTACTGTTAATGGTGGGGGCCAGACGTACAGATGGGGCAGTTGATGGTGGGGACAGGCTATACAGAGGGTGCAGTTAATTGTGGGGACTGTGGGTACAGAGTGGGCAGTTGGTGGTGGGGACTAGCAATACAAAGGTTTATTGTAGAGAAAGGTGATAGAGAGGGTGCAGTTGACAGTGGGGAGAGGCAGTACAAAAAAGGCAGTTATTAGTGGAGAACAGGCAGTACATACTGTAGGTCAGGAGGAAGCAGTGCTCACAGGCTCCAAAATAATTTTTGTCTCAAAAACACATTTTTCCACATGGATGGGTACATACCTTTGATGGCTCGTGGGATTGATCTTCCTGGGCCAACATGGATGGTTAAGTTTTACTTCTTCTTACTGTGCATAAATGGATTTGTGATCTTTATATCAAAGCTTGCCCCTCCTCTCTTTAAGGAGACAATAAGCTCACATAGTACCAAGTTTAACAGGTGTTTGGAAAGATCCCTAAAAGGTGGATTTACAGTTGCATGTTGAAAATACATATCTGTCACACTGTATGTGTAGTACATGTGTAAACATGCTATGGTAAACCCAGGCATTTGGTTTGAGAGGGAAAAATTATCTCCTTGGAGTTAACTGTTGGGAATAAATGTATATAAGCTATATGGCACTCATTATATATGTGGAATTTTTCTATGGTAAACCCAGACATTTGAGCAATACAGACCTTCCCTTGGAGTGTCCAGCTGATTTTGCAAAGAGAGTATATATCCATGGTCACAAGTGACAGACTCACCCGGGACAGAAGCTTTTGGAGGGGACTGAATGCTAGGCTCTTGCCTTGCGATCATGGGCCCTGGCATTTGGGGGAATGGTGCTCTTTGTGAGCTGTATGCCTGGGGACCCTGTATATGCCATATTAGTAAGTGACTGATTCATACTGTTGGGACGTATACTGTTAGGAGATGCTAATGTCATCACCTCCAGCCACCTGTCTGTTGTCTGTTGTCTTCTATGATGTAAATGAGCCTAGTGTGGCTTACCTGTCACCCATTGTTGCCTGTGCTAATTGACCCTGCAATTGTATGAAGGAGTTCTGTGTTGATATGTATGATCATGTGTTTTGTATAGCCGGTGAGCTAGGAGAAGTGAAGTCTACCCTAAAAGGTCATATCTCTGAGTCACCTAGTCTGCGTAAATGATTTAGTAAACTAGCCCATGTAATTAGGTTTCTGGTTACACTTTGTATTGTAAGCCTGCTGTATATATTTGTGTGTCATCTCAAATAAAACAGTCCATGTTCAGCAGACAAACAAGTATCGTCTCGTTGTGTACTTGTGAGCAGCTGGAATATCTGATATCTATACTCAGACTGATAGGAGGCGGTACAGTATATGATGAAAGCACTTAAGCAGAGTGTGGGACGTTTCGTTACAACAAGTGTAGCCTGGAAAAGAAAGGAGCCCTGGACTGCCGCACTCTGTATAAACGATTTATTTCCAAAATTTCAAAATAAAATCCAAAATTAATCCATAAATTAAAAAAATCCAAAAACAGACAAAACAGAAAACTGACATGTAGGGATGGATGGCTGACGCGTTTCACATCAAAGTAGATGCTTACTCATAGCTCATAACAAGTGTAGCCTCATTGAGACCATAGTGGAAGGCTTTATTGCTTCCTGGATGATGATTCAATAACAATGTGGATTACAGTGATATGTGCATAGACTCATTGTTTGGTCCCTAATAAGAGTTAATATAACATCCGACTTCCTAGTTTATGCTCATGTTGATGGGATATACCCCTATGGGGGACTTTATTCTACAAATTTACCTGAACAAGCTTTACAATTATTTTGGCAAGGAAGTAAGAATTTTTGGGGGAGGGGTATCATTTTTCTTCGCAGCTGCTGTTTTTTGATAATTGGCCAATTAAGATTTTAATAAGATTTATGTGTTGTGTTTTTTGATATATATTGATACAAATAAATATATGGCTTTTTATACGTCTCACTGAGCTGACTCCCTGGTCTCATATATATAAATCAAGTAAGAATTTTGGATTTAAGTACAGGTAGTCCCCTAGTTACAAACATCCAACTTACAAATGGAGGGAGACAACAGGAAATGAGAGGAAATCTACCCCAAGGAAGGGAAATTCACTCCTGTAAGAGTTATCATGGGAAAAAGGTACCCCCACTATGCATTATCACCAAGGCTTGTTTCATAACAACACCTAATTTTCAAAATCCAATGTAATTTGGACAGAAAGTGAGGTGAAATCTTCTGGACAGTGGCACAGACAGCAAAACAAACATTACAGGGTTGTTAACCCTTCCCTATATATCAAAATCACGCAATGCCAACTCACCCTCCTCAATTACAAGGTCCTGGACCACCCCCCCCCCCCAATCATTTGAAAGTATGCTACATGGATACCTTACGTCCAACTGGCCTCCTCTCCATAACACAGATCTTAGTAACCAAGCACCTATCACACCATCTCTAATTCTTTCTCTAAGTTTCCGTTCTCTGCTACATTTCAATATGCCTAGAATAACAGGTTGGGGCCTAACCGCTTATCACACATCTTATAACTTTGTAGTGTACGCTGTTTTATATTGTGGTAGTCTTTGGCCTTGTAAATCCCCAATGTATACCTGTTGTTCTAGATACTTGTCAATGCTTCTTATTTCTCAATAAAAGAAATTATCATTAAAAAAAACATTTTTGGGTGGAGCTACACTTAAAAAACATACCTGTTCCGACTTAAAAACAGATTCAACTTAAGAACAAACCTACAGACCCTATCTTGTTTGTAACCCAGGGATCGACTGTACATCAAATTAGAGATTAGAGATTGTGACAGGAGGGCCCGTGGAACCCAGAATCCCTTGGAAAGTATGGGATACCCTTGTTTCAGCTCCCCATGCACCTCTTATGTCTAAATCACCCTGTGTCTATTGGGGCACAGGGTGAGCAAGAAAATAATGGACATTAAGAATATGATTGAATTACTTCAAATGGAACAGTAATATTCATTAACAATATCTCTCAAGCCATATTAGATGGACTGACTTATTCATACTGTTAGGAGGTGCTGCTGTCAACTCCAGCCACATGTCTCTATGTTGTCTGTTATAATGTAAATGAGCCTAGTGTGAATTCTCTTTCAGCCATTGTCGTCTGTGCTAATTGACCCTGCAATTGTATGAAGGAGTTCTGTGTTGATATGTATGACAATGTGTATTGTAGTGAGGGAGTCACTTTGGCTGCTGTAAGGGTAAAATTAGTTAATTAGCTCATGTTAATATATTGTTTCTGTGTATTGCTAGAGTAATATGAGCAGGTTGTAGGAACCTCCTCTTTTACTGTATATAAGACTGTGTTCCTCAATAAAGATTCAGATTCCTGTTTAACCCTCAACACGGAGCCTCATCTTGTATTTGGGGGCGAGAATTATTTGTATGTTTCTTGTTCAGCTGGTTGGAGTGTTGGTAGCTGCCTTTGTGTTCGGGAATGGAATATTCTAAACGACTTTAACCTCTTTCATACACGGGTTGTCGTTACATTGGTGGCAAGCAGCGGGATGATTCCCACAGCCAGAAAGACAGCTACAAGAGGACACAGGCCAATGGAAGCACAGTATGAATGGCTGAAGCGCTCTTCCCTCAAGGACTTACTGGAGAACCGGGGCAGACCGGCCAACAACCGTAAGAAGAGGGACATTATCGCAGAACTAGTCAAAATGGATAGAGCTGAAAGACGGAACATAACCGAAAGGCCCAGCGTAAAAGACAGGTCACCCATAGAGGCAAGTTTTGATCGGTCTGTTAACATAGGACTGGCACATTATGGTCCTAAACCTACAGCGGAGATCATAGACCTAGTTATAGCGGCTGTGGACACAAATTGGCTACAGCAAAGAGGTGCTGCAGCAGCAGAAGTCACAGCAGCACCAACTGAAAGGAGAGCAGAGGTACAGATACCAGCCGTCATGGAAGAGGAATTCAGAAGGAGGTTGCGAGAGATGCAGATACAGCATAGTGGACCAGTATCAGATCAGGTCCTGCTGGGATGGTCTGATTCTATCTGCTGTGAACTCTGGAAGAAAGCGCTAGCTCTTGAGCAGCAACACCAGGGAAAAGTTCTCCCCTCCATCTATGTAAAGCATTGGTCGCAGTATGATGTACGAATGCTGTTATTGGGGAAACAACCGAAGCAGGAGTGGACAGCTGAGTTAAGCAGGCTGATCCGGGCAGAGATGTGGTTGGACGAGAGCTACAGAGCCCTCCGGTGGTATGTAGCCCAAGAGTGCCCGTGGTCAGCGGATGATAGCCCCACGGAAGGCTTTGACTATGATGGCCTGGGATTGTTGTATTGGAGGCTGTCCAGGGACCCTGACTTTGGGAGTGATCGGGAGTGGCGTTTGGAGGAAATAATGGAGCACATAGAGCGAAGACTGAATGTCTCGGAAGAGCACTGGGCACAGGAAGATTTGGAGTTTCTGGCCGTTCAGGAGTGGGAGCTGGAGATCGCCTACAGACAGCTGCTAGACTCTGCACAGCAGCAGGGTGGGGCTCCCTTTGCCTGGGACTATCAGGAAATACCTATTTTGTCTGATTTAAATTTTGTGTTCTCTTTTGTGCATTATATACATCAAATTTACAGTCATGGCCTGATTTGACGGCTTTGGTTTCCCATAGACCCACATTATCAGCTACATTATTCAAGGTCACTATGGAATACATGGTATTTCTCGGATTTATTCATTATTTCTCATTCCACAGCATGATTTTTTACTTTACCATCCATTTATTAAAATAATTTTTGATCAGGACCACACGCTGAGACAGCGGGACTAATTGACTTTCCCCACCATACAGACGCCTGGGGCGCCCTCTCTTCATACAGGTGTGATGCCAATCGCCTGTTCAGTCAGAGCGCCCCACGCACTGCATGCATTCTAGTCGGGCACTCTTGTCATCAAGGACAGACTGTTTACCATCCTGGCATGGTTTTCCCATGCCCTCAGTCTTTTCCCTTACTGCTTCTGTCACCAGGAACAGTTTCCCTGATTTAAGATGGCGGCGCTTGCTCTGACGATGCGGCGTGCGGACGTTCTCACACACGTGATGCGCGCCGCTCACTTCCCAGACGCCGCTCTCTTATTGGGACTGCTGGACATGTACAGCAGTGTGCTATGACACGTCCGCTTCCCGACGATGACGTCAGACGCCGCCGGGATAGGTGAGTATAAGAGCGCAATCTTTTCACCGCTGCCATTGTCAGGACCAATTCCCAATGTAGGGAGAGGCTGCCACTTCACCATCTAGGGGGTTCACATTTCAACCTCATATTGGGTAAGCCTCCTTTATTCAGTTTCCTGTTGGTACATGCAACACTGCATTGACCAACGAGTGCACCTTTTACCGACCCTCGGGTTGTTTTGTTTATTCCATTATCTGTTCTCTCTATTATCTTTCAGCATGTGAGATGATTTCATCCACGCTGTAAAGTTTACAATTGATGTTGAACTATTTCTAAAGGAACTACTGGCTATACTCACCATTGACTGGGCTGGACACTACTATGTTCCTCAACAAATCATATTGGCACTACATACATCATATTTGCCATACCTGTAGGTATATGATGTTCTCTTTTTCAATTAAGGTTTGACATCCATTTAAATACTTATATTATTAATAGTTATTTTCTCATTACCCTAGTTTTAGGGTTCATTTCTCTTTATGCTCTCTATGGCCGGGATGTCTTCTTGTTGGTCTCATTGGTCTTCAGCAGCTGGTCCTGTTTTACTTTGAGGAAAACTTTCAGTGTATTCCTGTGACCGCCATACTACATATCTGACTCTGGGGTCTGGTGGTGAGTTATATTCCGCTGTTCCGGCCTTGACTGTTAACACATTTACAATACATATTGTTTGCCTTTTTACTCAGCATAATTTATGAACCTTGTTGCTACTGACGATTTGTCATGTTTCTCTATATTTCCCTATAAAGAACCTAGTCATGATATATTTATTGCTATCTGACACGTGCAAATTCTATCTTTTAGTATGACCTACGTTTATTGTCAAACTCCTGAAGAAGCTCCCAGTGAGCGAAACTAGTAGAGTGACCTCCAACGATAGTTTGTCATATGCCTTGACCATTTTGTCATTTTTTGTTAATGGTCTGTTTGTAATTTGCATGTTTTCCTCTTTTTATTCTTTTCCCCAATAAACATTGTTAAATTTTATTTAATTTCTCTGTCTGAGCTACTTTCTATGAACACCGCTATAATCCCAGAGCATGTGGATGCTCAATCTCCCAAAATTTTTCTTTTTATAAATCAAGCGGGATGAGGTGTTCAATATCTGTATGAGTGGGGCCTTGATTCATTAATCAGGAAATACCAGTTGATAACTCTGAAATCCTGGCTGAAGAATCGGCAGTGAAAAATCTGGAGATTGCCATCCCCAAAACTGAAGTGCTGACAACAGGGCAGAGTTCTGCTAACCTCTGCCTAGCACTGATAGCATCTTCTGGGTTCCATGGACAGGAGATGTTGAACCTCTATCCCCAGATACCAGTTGCAGGGACAGGGGATTTGATAGACTGTTCTGCTGAGGAAGAACAACCTGATGAGCCTCCAGCAGAAGAGCTGGTATCAGGGCCAAACTTCAGTGTGCTCTGCCTAGCACCAACAGCAGTATCTGTGGAGTTACAGGGAACTTCCCCAGCTGAAGCAATGGTCACCGGATAGAAGGTCCAAGACCTCTGCCCCACACTTGTGGCAGTTCCGGAGGCTCAAGGTGAGAAGGTGGCAATCACTTCCCAGCAGCCAGATGAGGGAACGGAAAAGCAAGCAGCCAGATCACCTCCCCAATGGCAGCTGCACAGTTGGGGAGGGGAGGAAGCCAGCCTCCTGCCCCAACGGTTAGCCGAAGCGGATGATGTGGAGTCCCCAGCAGAAGTGCTGGCAACAGGACAGAGTGCTACCAACCCCTGCCCAGCCATGGCAACCACTGTTGAGTTCCAGGGAGCTGGGGCAGTCGGCTCATCTCTCCAGCCACAGATTACAGAATGTATGGACTTAATGGTCTGTTCAGAGGATGTTATAGATTATGCATCACCTGCTCAAGTACTGGCAGCAGGACAGAGAACTGTAGACCCCTGCTCTATACCCGTGGCAGTTTCGGAGGCCCGAGGTGAGAAGGTGATGGTTCCTCTCTCCCAGTGGATTTCAGAGATGCTATCACATACCTGGTACTGGAGGCCAATGGAGAGAGAGGGCTTCCCTTGCGGCTAAGTTTCAGACCCCCCTGAGGGTGAAAATAGGAAAGGTCAGGCCCAAAGAAGCACGGGTCGCCTGCTGGACTGTATGCAGGAGGTTCTAGAGTACAGCTGGTGTGCTGGCGTAGAATCAGCAGACAGGTGACACCCGTGATGTGTTGCAGGATTCAGATAATACTGCGACTGGAATGTGGTCAGAAGGAAGCCTAGGTCGTGAGCCGGGTTGGTATCAGAGCAGACGTGGTCAGGTGGATAGCTGGAGTCGAACACAGGAAGCAAACAGGAGACAGGTCAAGGACAAGCCGGATCGGTAACAGGAGACACAGGAACAGTAATATCACGAAGATAACACATTGTAGGAGCCGAAGATCAACCAGCAAATGCAGACACTAGCAGACTTCCTTATATAGGTGCATGTGACCTGCTGGTAGAGATACTGGGTCCTACAGTCCTTTTCCTGCCAGAGACGCTGGGTCCTAAAGTCCTTCTCCTGCCATAAGTGTTGGTAGAGATGCTGGGTCCTAAAGCCCTTCTCCTGATGTTGGTTCCCTGACAGTGCCCCCCCCCCCCTGACGGGCAGCCTCCGGATGCCCATTTGGCCAATTTTCTCAGGGTATTTGGGCCGAAACTCTCGGAGGAGTCTACGGGCATGTACATTGGCTTCAGGTTCCCAGGAGCTCTCTTTGGATGGATACCCTTTCCATTTAATTAGGTATTGGGTTTTTCTCCCTCGCTTCCTGCAGTCAAGGATTGATTCTACTTCAAATTCTGTGTCCTCTCCAATAGTCACTGGTGGCGGCGGTGGCTCCGCTCTCCCTGGAAATATATCTGGAACAGTTGGTTTAAGCAAGGAGGCGTGAAAGACCGGATGGATCCTATATGACTCAGGCAGAGACAGTTCGTACGCCACTGGGTTTATTTCCTGTTTGATCTGAAAGGGGCCAATATTCCTTGGCCCTAGCTTCCGTGAAGGGCAGGCCAATTTCAGGTTGGCAGTAGACAGCAACACTTTATCAACAGAAAAAAAAAACACCCCTGCGCATGAGTTGATCGTCTAGCAATCAATAGTTTGTAACGATGGCACTGGCTTTGCTGCCCTTCATGGATAGGGGTGTCCTGGTAACAAACAAAAAGAAAAAGAACAAGGGCGCACCAGCCTAGTGTATTATCGTTAGGATAAATTTATTTAAAAGCAATATAAAAAAAAAACCACTCACAAAAGAAGTAAAAAGGTTCCCAATGAACAAGTGGTTCAATAGGTGGCTGCAGCATGTAGGACACTTCTTCATCCGAGCCAAGCCATAGGCTTGGTTCGGATGAAGAAGCTTTGCGCTTGGAAACACATTAGCTGGCAGTGACTCCTATCACGTCCTTCATGAACGGTTGGAGTGCGGTTCGGGTCCTACATGCTGCAGCCACCTATTGAACCACTTGTTCATTGCGAACCTTTTTACTTCTTTTGTGAGTAGCTTTTTTTTAATATTGCGTTTAAATAAATTTATCCTAATGATAATACACTAGGCTGGTGCGCCCTTGTTCTTTTTCTTTTCGTTAGCCACACTTTGTCCCCTACCTTGAAGGCAGGATTCCCCCTCCGTTTCCGATCAAAGTGTTTCTTGTAATCCAGTTGGGCTTTCTGTATGGACTCCCAGAAGACCTGATAATTGTTTTGTATGAAAACCAGTCTGTCCTGCAAGTCAGGTACAGTAGTTTCAAGCATAGTTTCAGGCAGGGCAGCAGGGTGGAATCCATAATTGGCCCAGAATGGGGACTGGTTCGTAGCTGAATAGACAGAGTTATTATAGGCAAATTCTGCCAGTGGGAGCAGGGATGCCCAGTCATCTTGGGAAAAAGCTGAAAAGCAGCGAAGGTATTGCTCCAGGGTTTGATTTGTGTGTTCTGTTTGCCCATTACTTTGGGGATGATAGGCGGATGATAGGCAGAGTTCCACTTCCAAGGCTTTACAAAGGGCTCTCCAAAACCTGGAGGTGAATTGCACCCCCCGGTCCGAAATGTTCTTTGGGAGTCCGTGAAGTCTGATGATCTCCTTGATAAAAGTATGAGCCGTTTCGGCCACAGAGGGAGTACCAATCATTGGTATGAAGTGGGCCATGTTGGATAGTCGGTCAACCACAACCAGAATGGTCATGAACTTTTCAGAGGGAGGAAGGTCAACAATAAAATCCATAGAGATCATCTCCCAGGGGCGATTAGGGATATGCAAGGGTCTCAATAACCCCCAGGCTTTGGCTTTGTCGCCTTTGCTACATAGACATGTCGTGCATGACTTGACGTAGGATCTGCAGTCCCGACTGAGGTTAGCCCACCAAAAGGACCGCTGAATGAGCTCATTAGTCTTACGGGCCCCAAAGTGCCCTGAAAGTTGGTGGTCGTGGAATGTCCTGAGAACCTGGAGCCTTGCTTCCTGAGGTACGAAGATTTTTTCCTGGTGCCAAAGTAATCCATCCAGCCTCCTTAATGAGTCATGTTCAGATTTGGGGCAAGATGCAGAAGCTTGTTCAATGGATGCCTTTAGGCTGGGTTGAATTAGCAAAAAATTTGCGCAGATAAGATGTTGCTTGGAGGAGCACATTCAGTAGATTCGGGGAACAACCTGGACAGGGCATCAGCTTTCCCGTTTTTGGAACCCGGGCGGTATGTCAGGTGGAAGTTAAATCTAGAAAAGAATAAGGCTCATCTGGCTTGTCGGTCTTAGGCGTTTTGCAGATCTTAGATATTCCAGATTTTTGTGATCTGTGAAAATCATAATTGGGTGGTTAGCACCCTCCAGTAGGTTCTTCCAAGATGTGAAAAATGCACAATAAATAATCTTCAAGAGGTGACCATAAAATACTATCTTCTAAAATAGTAAACAATGTGCAACAGGTCTAAACACTATGTCAAGAAATCAAGATTGTGCAAATCGCAAAATAAATAATGAACTGTGACAGTAAATCATAGACAATGAAATCAAAAATGTGAAATGCAAAGCATACGTGCAACCAGTACAAAAGATGCATAAACGCATAAATCAATCCGAGGGGATGTTGCACTTTAAAAAGTGCACGGTGCGACAGGTCTCTGAATATCCTCACGAGCTAGGATGACCAGGTGAATTGTAACATGCGTCTTTAAATTATAAATGTTGCAGGGCGATCACACAGAAAATTGCAGTATATGCGACTATATCAAGTGCAGGTAGAGTTAATTTGGTCAATCGTGAATGGTGAGAAAAGAAAGCAGTTCCTTTATCCTGTGCAGGGAGTGCAGTGATGCATGGAATGCAGGAGGGCTGAGGGGGGGGGGTGGTTGTGTGATGGAAATATCGTATTCCTCTTCCTGTGCTGGTGCACTCCGGTGGTGGTGACTTTTTGGTAAAGGTTACCTGTAGGTATAGAGGTAACAGCATGTAGCAAACAAGATGCTCTGTGTTCCTCTTGCCTGGTTCCTATAGGGGTCCGTGTGTTGTTTGGGATGGTTGTCTCCTAATAGCTGGATGCCGGGGTAATTGGGGTTTCCCTCTGGAGTATGCACTCATATGCCAGCCGTTGTATAAGTAGAAATGAAGAGGAAAGATACTATATGGTGTAGTACATTTTTAAAACATTTATTGTTCAACACGTTAAAAGCAGTGGTACTCACATTTGGCAGTAACACAATGTAAAAGAATCCACAAGCTGCGAGCTCGTCTGCTGAGCGTCACTTCTAGTTCCTAGATTCGTCTCTACGCGTGGCATCACGGTCACGTGACTTCATCAGGAGATGAACCAAATGTGAATACTACTGCTTTTAACGTGTTGAACAATAAATGTTTTAAAAACGTACTACACCATATAGTATCTTCCCTCTTCATTTCTACTTATACAACGGCTGGCATATGAGTGCATACTCCAGAGGGAAACCCCAATTACCCCGGCATCCAGCTATTAGGAGACAACCATCCCAAACAACACACTGACCCCTATAGGAACCAGGCAAGAGGAACACAGAGCATCTTGTTTGCTACATGCTGTTATCTCTCTACCTACAGGTAAGAGGCCACCTTTACGAAAAAGTCACCACCACCGGAGTGCACCAGCACAGGAAGAGGAATACGATATTCCCATCACACAACCACCCTCCCCCCTCTGCCCTCCTGCGTTCCATGCATCACTGCACTTCCTGCACAGGATAAATAAACTGCTTTCTTTTCTCACCATTCACGATTGGCCAAATGAACTCTACCTGCACTTGATATAGTCGCATATACTGCAATTTTTTGTGCGATCGCTTTGCAATTTTCTGTGCGATCGCCCTGCAACATTTATAATTTAAAGACGCATGTTACAATTCACCTGGTCATCCTAGCTCGTGAGAATATTCATAGACCTGTCGCACCGTGCACTTTTTAAAGTGCAACATCCCCTCGGATTGATTTATGCGTTTATGCATCTTTTGCACTGGTTGCACGTATGCTTTGCATTTCACATTTTTGATTTCATTGTCTATGATTTACTGTCACAGTTCATTATTTATTTTGCGATTTGCATCTTGATTTCTTGACACAGTGTTTAGACCTGTTGCACATTGTTTTATATTTTAGAAGATAGTATTTTATGGTCACCACTAAGGATGAGCTTCGTGTTCGGCTGTTCGATCGTTCGACGAAGATTGAACGTTATGGGCCGTTCGCGCCAAATTTGAGTGACGCGAACGGCCCACAATACACTGCGCCATCACAGTGCAATCCCGGCGCTGTGATTGGCCAAGCATGCACTGTGACCCCGCATGCTTGGCCAATCACAGCGCCGGCAGCGAGGAGAGCCATAATTGGCCACAGGCAGGATGCCTGTGGCCAATCATAGCTCAGGGGGGTTTAGTACACGCCCCACACTATAAAAGGCCGCCAGCGCGGCCGCCTTGTGCAGTGTGTTCCGGCGTGCAGGGAAAGAGCTACATAGGCAGGGACAGTGTGTTCTACGTTGTGTTCTTTTCTCAGGCATCTGCAGGAGTTGCTGTTCATTGCTGTTCTCTAAGATAGATAGGCAGGCAGGGACAGTGTGTTCTTTTCTCAGGCATCTGCAGGAGTTGCTGTTCATTGCTGTTCTCTAAGCTAGATAGGCAGGCAGGGACAGTGTGTTCTTTCCTCAGGCATCTGCAGGAGTTGCTTCTCATTGCTGTTCTCTAAGCTAGATAGGCAGGCAGGAACAGTGTGTTCTTTTCTCAGGCATCTGCAGGAGTTGCTATTCACTGCTGTTCTCTAAGCTAGATAGGCAGGCAGGGACAGTGTGTTCTTTTCTCAGGCATCTGAAGCAGTTAGTGGGTGTTGTGTGCCCCAGCACAGTATACACCTGTATATACCCATCATTGCTGTTCTCTAAGCTAGATAGGCAGGCAGGGACAGTGTGTTCTTTTCTCAGGCATCTGCAGCAGTTAGTGGGTGTTGTGCGCCCCAGCACAATATACACCTGTATATACCCGTCATTGCTGTTCTCTAAGCTAGATAGGCAGGCAGGGACAGTGTGTTCTTTTCTCAGGCATTTGCAGCAGTTAGTGGGTGTTGTGTGCCCCAGCACAGTATACACCTGTATAAACCCGTCATTGCTGTTCTCTAATACAGGCATCTGCAGGAGTTAGTGGGTGTTGTGTGCCCTAGTACAGTATACACCTGTATATACCCGTCATTGCTGTTCTCTAATAAAGGCATCTGCTGGAGTTAGTGGGTGTTGTGTGCCCTAGTACAGTATACACCTGTATATACCCGTCATTGCTGTTCTCTAATTCAGGCATCTGCTGGAGTTAGTGGGTGTTGTGTGCCCTAGTACAGTATACACCTGTATATAGCCGTCATTGCTGTTCTCTAATACAGGCATCTGCAGGAGTTAGTGGGTGTTGTGTGCCCTAGTACAGTATAGACCTGTATATACCCATCATTGCTGTTCTCTAATACAGGCATCTGCAGGAGTTAGTGGGTGTTGTATGCCCTAGTACAGTATAAACCTGTATATACCCGTCGTTGCTGGTCTCTAATACAGGCATCTGCAGGAGTTAGTGGGTGTTGTGTGCCCTAGCACAGTATACACCTGTCGTTGCTGTTCTCCAATACAGGCATCTGCAGGAGTTAGTGGGTGTTGTGTGCCCTAGTACAGTATATACCTGTATATACCCGTCATTGCTGTTCTCTAATAACGGCATCTGCTGGAGTTAGTGGGTGTTGTGTGCCGTAGTACAGTATACACCTGTATATACCCGTCATTGCTGCTCTCTAATAAAGGCATCTGCTGGAGTTAGTGGGTGTTGTGTGCCCTACTACAGTATACACCTGTATATACCCGTCATTGCTGTTCTCTAATAAAGGCATCTGCTGGAGTTAGTGGGTGTTGTGTGCCCTAGTACAGTATACACCTCTATATACCTGTCATTGCTGTTCTCTAATAAAGGCATCTGCTGGAGTTATTGGGTGTTGTGTGCCCTAGTACAGTATACACCTGTATATACCCGTCATTGCTGTTCTCTAATAAAGGCATCTGCTGGAGTTAGTGGGTGTTGTGTGCCCTAGTACAGTATACATCTGTATATACCCATCATTGCTGTTCTCTAATAAAGGCATCTGCTGGAGTTAGTGGGTGTTGTGTGCCCTAGTACAGTATACACCTGTATATACCCGTCATTGCTGTTCTCTAATACAGGCATCTGCAGGAGTTAGTGGGTGTTGTGTGCCCTAGTAAGTATACACCTGTATATACCCGTCATTGCTGTTCTCTAATAAAGGCATCTGCTGGAGTTAGTGGGTGTTATGTGCCCTAGTACAGTATACACCTGTATATACCCGTCATTGCTTTTCTCTAATAAAGGCATCTGCTGGAGTTAGTGGGTGTTGTGTGCCCTAGTACAGTATACACCTGTATATACCCGCCATTGCTGTTCTCTAATAAATGCATCTGCTGGAGTTAGTGGGTGTTGTGTGCCCTAGTACAGTATACACCTGTATATACCCGTCATTGCTGTTCTCTAATAAAGGCATCTGCTGGAATTAGTGGGTGTTGTGCGCCCTAGTACAGTATACACCTGTATATACCCATCATTGCTGTTCTCTAATAAAGGCATCTGCTGGAGTTAGTGGGTGTTGTGTGCCCTAGTACAGTATATACCTGTATATACCCATCATTGCTGTTCTCTAATAAAGGCATCTGCTGGAGTTAGTGGGTGTTGTGTGCCTCCAGCACAATATACACTACCAAATTGCTGGTTTTCCCATCTCCCTGCAGGCCATTACTATGTCTGGAAGGCCAACAAGGAGAGGCAGACAGCCACGAGCCAATAAAAGAGGGCAAGCAGGCTCTGTGTCTAGAGACAACAGTGCTGGTCGTGGACGCGGTGCATCGTCATCAGCACGTGGCCATGGGACACGCTTGTCCTTATTTTCGGCAGCTGGACGTGTTGAGCCGCATCATGCCGAAGACTTGGTAGAGTGGATGACCAAGCCCTCCTCATCCTCATCCTTTCTCACCCAGGCTCAGGGTACTGGCAAAGCATTTGCCAAAGCGTCCTCTTCCCTCGTATCAATGTCATCATCAGTCACTCCTTCCCTAGACCCACCGTGTCCTCCTGAGGAGTCCCCTGAACTGTTTGAGCACAGTGTTGGGTACAAAGTCCAGGAGGATGCCCAGCGTTTCGAAGGGTCTGATGATGATACCCAGCTACAGGAAGGAAGTAGCGTGAGAGCAGAGAGAGGGGATGCTCAAGAAGGACAGCAATCTGGCAGTCATGTTCCAGCAGCTGCAGCATACTGCCAGATTGGCTCCAGTGATGAGGAGGGAGGAGATGATGAGGTCACTGACTCCACATCGGTGCCTGATAGGAGAGAGGAGGAGGATGAGGAGGAGGCACATCTCCAACGAGGCAGGATGCCCTCCGGGGGCCAGCGTAAGGGCAGCACACCGACTGAATCACACCGCAGAGCTTCGCCTGTGCAGGGCGCTGCCTCTGCCCGTTATTCCAAAAGTTCTTTGGTGTGGGCTTTTTTTGAGTCGAGTGCATCAGATCGCACCGCTGCTGTTTGCAACATATGTCTCAAGCATATCTCGTGTGGCCAAAACATCAGCCTCTTGGGCACCACATGCTTGACCAGACATATGTTGACCTGCCATGCAGCTTGTTGGCAAGCGTACCTTAAAGACCCACACCAAAGAACAAAGCAGACCTCTCCTTGCTCCTCATCATCTGGTATCTCCAACCCCACTGTACCTTCAGTCCTCTCTGAAACCTGCACTGAGAGGAATGAAGGTGTAGAATTAGGTGTGTCACAGCCAAGTACTTGCGGGCACTCTGCTAGCAGCACACCGACGTCCGATTATAGCAGGTAAAATTTCCCTGCCCCAGCTGCTGGACCGTCAAAAGAAGTTCACTCCCAGCCATCCACATGCCCAGCGGTTGAATTATAGCTTGGCTAAATTGCTAGCACTTCAACGGCTGCCTTTTCAGTTGGTAGACTCGGCCCCCTTCCGTGAGTTTGTGCAATGTGCGGTTCCTCAGTGGCAGGTTCCCAAACGCCACTTTTTCTCACGGAAGGCGATTCCGGCTCTCTACCGGCATGTGGAAGGCAATGTCCATGCCTGGCTGGACAGGGCGGTCAGCGGTAAGGTGCATATTACCACTGACTCATGGTCCAGCAGGCATGGACAGGGACGTTACCTTTCTTTTACGGCCCATTGGGTCACTCTTTTGGCAGCTGGGAAGGATGCAGGACAAGGTGCAGTAGTGTTGGAAGTTGTTCCGCCGCCACGCCTCCAAAATGCTACTACTGGTTGTGACACACCTCTCTCCTCCACCCCCTCCTCTTCTTCTTCCTCCATGGCCTCTTCCTGTGCTTTGTCCTCGGAACCAGCGGTGCTCCGTAGGCGTTCAAGGGGCTACGCAAGTACGCAGGCATAAAGATGCCATTCCGTGCTTGCGCTGGTGTGTTTGGGGGACAGGAGCCACACTGGGGAAGAGGTTCTGTCAGCTCTGCAGGGGCAGGCCGAGAGGTGGTTGACGCCACACCAGCTTAAGCCAGGAATGGTGGTTTGCGACAATGGCACCAACCTCCCCTCTGACAGGGACAACTGACCCATGTGCTCTGTGTGGCTCACGTCCTTAACCTGGTGGTGCAGCGGTTCTTGGGCAGGTACCCGGGCTTACAGGATGTCCTGAGGCAGGCCAGGAAAGTCTGTGTGCATTTCCGCAGATCATATAATGCCAGTGCTCAGCTGGCTGAGCTGCAAAAGGAGTTGAACCTGCCCAAGAACCGCCTTATATGTGACATGCCCACCAGGTGGAACTCAACGTTGGCCATGCTGCAGCGGCTGCACATGCAGCAGAGGGCCATCAATGAGTACCTGTGCGATTACGGCACCAGGACAGGGTCAGGGGAGCTCGGTTTTTTTTCACTACGCCAGTGGGGCATGATCAGGGATGCATGCACTGTCCTGGCACCATTTGAGGAGGCCACGAGGATGGTGAGCAGTGACAGTGCATGCATCAGTGACACTGTACCTCTTGTCCACCTGTTGAAGCATACGCTGCGTGGAATAATGGACAAGGCAGTTGAGGCAGAACAGAGGCAGGAAGAGGAGGACTTCCTTGCCTCTCAAGGCCCCCTTTACCCAGACAGTGTTCCTTCAGTCCCACCCATCACACAGGAAGAGGACGAGGAGGAGGAGGAGGAGGAGGAGGATTGTGTCAGCATGGAGGTGGAGCATGGCACTCAGCATCAACAGCAACAGTCTTTTAGGGATGATTTACAGTCCCAACAAACCCGTGGACTTGTACGTGGCTGCGAGGAGGTGGCTGCGGATCATGTCGTCCTTAGTGACACAGAGGACTCCGGACCAAATGCCTCAGCTAACCTACGCTGCATGGCCTCCCTGATCCTGCAAAGTCTGCGGAAGGATCCTCATATTCTTCGGATCAAGGAGAGGGACCATTACTGGCTGGTCACTCTGCTTGATCCACGGTACAAGGGTAAGGTTGCGGACCTTATCTTGCCATCGCAGAGGGAGCAGAGGATGAGACAATTCCGGGAGGCTTTGCAGAAAGGTCTGTGCAATGCGTTCCCAGAGACTGGGAGGTTAAAAACTCCTGGTCCTGGACAACGAGTTTCTGAAGCTTCGGTTAGTAGCAGAAGGAGCGGTGGAGAAGGTGGTCGCCTGACCGATGCGTTCAGGCAATTTTTTAGTCCACAGCCCCAAGGTATGTTCGGTTCCAGCAACCATCGCCAGCGTCTGATATACATGGTGCAGGAATACCTAGGGGCAAGGTCAGACTTGGACACCTTTCCCACCGAAAATCCTCTGGCTTACTGGGTCTTGAGGATGGATCACTGGCCAGAGCTTGCACAGTATGCAATTGAGCTACTGGCCTGTCCTGCATCCAGCATTCTTTCGGAACGCACATTCAGTGCTGCTGGAGGCTTTGTCACGGATCACAGGGTGCGCCTGTCCACCGACTCGTTTGTTCGACTGACCTTCATAAAGATGAACCAGTCTTGGATCACCACCAGCTACCAAGCACCTGAAGCTGATATAACAGAATAATTTATTTTGAAATGTCACATCCCTTCAAGACTGCCTATGCTGATGCTGAGTGACTGTCCTGTTATGTTGACTGACTATTATCCTCCTCCTCAATGATCCGATTCATGATGATAGCTTGAAAGAACATTTTCGTTTCTGGGTGGTGCCACCAGTGGCTAAGGCCTAATTTTTCAGCTCCTGTTTAACAGGGGCATGTAATTACAATTTTTTATGCAATGCTTTGCAGCAGGGCTCATTCCTGCACTCCAACTAGAGTATCTGGGAGAGGTTGCAGTGTTGTGGCACCAGCACCAGTGGCTAAGGCCCAATTTTTCAGCCCCTGTTTAACAGGGGCGTGTAATTACAATTTTTGATGCAATACTTTGCAACAGGGCTCATTGCTGTGCTTCAAGTACAGTATCTGTGAGGGGTTGCATGGTTCCCCTTAATATGCATACAAGACCCAAAGGGGCTGGTAATGGGCTGGGGTGGGGAGGGGGGATGGGGTAGCCATGCCATTTTTCTCAAAGATTTTCATCCATATTACCGGAACCACATATTACATTAAAGCCGCAAGCAGTTTTAAATGGCTTTTTTTCCTTTACAAATGTCATTTTGTGCAGGGACAGTTATAAACACAGGAAACACGTAGCACTTCACAGGTATACTTTAGACACCCCCCAGGTACGATATTTAAAGGAATAATTCACTTTTTTTTTCACTTTATGCATCATTAAAATGACTGCTCCCGAAAAACGGCCGTTTTTAAAACTTAGTTTTGCATTGATACATGTCCCCTGGGGCAGAACTCGGGTCCCCAAACCCTTTTTAGGACAATAACATGCATATTAGTCATTATAATTAGCACTTTAGATTTCGAACGTTCGCGTCCATTGTATTTATTAGGGCTCTAACGTTCGCGCAAACTTTCGGTCCGTTTGAAGGTTCTGGTGCGAATCGAACCGGGGGGTGTTCGGCTCATCCCTAGTCACCACTTGAAGATTATTTATTGTGCGTTTTTCACATTTTGGAAGATCTTGCTATTTTATGTGCGTTTTGCAATAATTGTTTTTTTGCATTTGTTTTATTATCTTACACAAAGTTTTAGAAGAATTTCACTTAATTTATTTCACTAAACAGCACAGCACCACCCCTCTCTTGATACACGTAATTTCCGTGGGTATGATCTGACCCCCCCTGGCGCTTGCAGCAGTTTTATATCACTAGCTAGCCCTCTCCATAGTAGCGCAGGAATACACCCAATTTTGCACCCTCCAGTAGGTACCTCCATTCTTCAAGGGCGACTTTAATTGCCAGGAGTTCTCTGTCACCCACATCATAGTTTCTCTCTGCCTGATTCAGCTTTCTGGAGCAAAAGGCTACTGGATGAAGCAAGGCCTTTAGTCCCTGACGCTGAGAGAGCACGGCACCCGTAGCTACTTCGGATGCATCTACCTCAAGGACAAAGGGAAGAGCTGGGTCTGGGTGTTGCAACACGGGAGCAGAGGTGAAGAGGGCCTTCAGTTGTTCAAAGGCCATTTGAGAATCCTGGTTCCAGGAGAAGCGTGAGTGTAGGCGAGTAAGCTGGGTGATCGGGGCAATGATAGTCGAGAAATTTTGAATGAATTTCCTATAAAAGTTCGAAAAGCCCACGAACCTCTGGACCCCTTTCTTGCCAGAGGGTGCAGGCCATTCCAAGATTGCAGAGACCTTCTGAGGATCCATGGAGATCCCCTGTGGGGAGACTATGAGTCCCAATAACTGGATAGATTGTTTCTCGAACTCACACTTCTCTGCTTTGGCATATAAGCCATGAGTTCTTAAGGTCTTTAACACTTTTCTGATGTGCTCTCGATGGATTTCAAGTGAAGCTGCGAAAATTAGTATGTCGTCCAGATAGACGATTAAGAACAGGTCAAGGTATTCCCTGAAGATGTCATTCACAAAATGTTGGAATGTCGCGGGGTGTTACATAGCCCGAATGGCATTATAAGGTACTCAGAGTGCCCAAAGCATGTTCCACTCATCACCTTTCCTAATATGAACCAGGTTGTAGGCCCCCCGTAAGTCCAACTTTGTGAAAACCTTTGGAATAACTCAGGAACGAGAGGGAGTGGGTATCTGTTCTTGATGCTGTTTTTATTAAGGTCCTGATAATCAATGCATGGTCTGAGAGAATGATCCTTCTTCTCAACGAAGAAGATGCCAGCTCCAGCAGGCGAAGAGGAGGGGCAGATGAATCATTTGGCTAGGTTTTCATCCATATATTGTCGGAGGGCCTCCAGCTCCCGCTCGGATAAAGGAAAGATTCGCCCGAAGGGTACTTCTGCTCCGGGTAGCAACACAATCAAGCAGTCGTAGGACCGATGCGGGGGCAGGGCATCAGCCCCTTTCTTGTCAAAGACATAAAGGAAATCAAGGTAGGCCAAAGGGACGGCATGACAGGGATCTGGTGTAAGTTGAACTGAGAGACACACTGAAGGGTTGACAGGCGTGAGGATGCCACAGTGTTGGAGACAGTAGGGAGATGAGAAGCTCCCTTAGGACAGTCGATTTGCAGCCCGCAGCCAGGGTATCCCTAGGATGGCTGGGAATATTGGAGACCTGATGACATCAAAGAGGAGTAATTCCTGATGGCCTACATCTGTGGTGGCAAGGATAGGGATAGTCTCCTGAGTGACAGGTCCAGAGCTGGGAGCAGTACCATCTGCTAAATGTACATCAAGTCTTTGATCCTTTAGTTTCAGGGGTATGCACAAGTTCTTGGCAACGTTGATGTCCAAGAAACAACTACAGGCTCCAGAGTCAACGATCGCCCGCAGCTTGACTTCCTTTCCAGCCACCTGCAGAGATATGGGGAGAATTACATGAGTGGATACAGTCCCAGGTAACTGGAGGTACGAGGGGCGTGGAAGGCTGGATTTTCTTGGGCGAACAGGACAACTGCGAAGGTAGTGGCCCGAAGCTCCACAGTAGAGACACAAGTTAGCTTGACGTCTGCGTGCTCTCTCTTCAGAGTCAAAGCAGGGCGGAGTAGGCCAATTTGCATGGGTTCCCCGTCAGAAGTATTGATAGGCTGGGGATCAGAGACTGGGATTGTTGGTCCTGGAACCTTTGGCATTACACATGTGGGTTGGAAGCAGTGGCGGCTGGTGCTCAAAATTTTTGGGGGGGCGCAAACAAACTGAAAAAAAAATCAATTGCCGTCACTGTGCCCATTAAACGCAGCCACTGTGCCCAAACGCCACCAGTTTGCCCCCTCAAATGCAGCCAGTTTGTCCCCATATACAGCCAGTGTGCCCCCATATATATATATATATAACCAGTGTGCCCCCATATATACAGCCAGTGTGCCCCCCATATACAGCCAGTTTGTCCCCATATACAGCCAGTGTGCCCCCATATATATATATATATATAAAACCAGTGTGCCCCCCATATACAGCCAGTGTGCCCCCATATACAGCCAGTGTGCCCCCATATTCAGCCAGTTTGTCCCCCATATACAGTCAGTTTCCCCCATATTCAGCCAGTTTGTCCCCCATATACAGCCAGTTCACCCCAAATGCAGCCAGTTTGTCCCCCATATACAGCCAGTTCCCCCCATATTCAGCCAGTTTGTCCCCCATATACAGCCAGTTCCCCCATATTCAGCCAGTTTGTTCCCCATATACAGCCAGCTCCCCCCATATTCAGCCAGTTTGTCCCCCATATACAGCCAGTTCCCCCCATATTCAGCCAGTTTGTCCCCCATATACAGCCAGTTCCCCCCATATTCAGCCAGTTTGTCCCCTATATACAGCCAGTTCCCCCCATATTCAGCCAGTGTGTCCCCCATATACAGCAGGTTCCCCCCATATTCAGCCAGTTTGTCCCTCATATACAGCCAGTTCACCCCATATTCAGCCAGTTTGCCCCCCATATACAGCCAGTTCCCCCCATATTCAGCCAGTTTGTCCCCCATATACAGCCAGTTCCTCCCATATTCAGCCAGTTTGTCCCCCATATACAGCCAGTTCCCCCCATATTCAGCCAGTTTGTCCCCCATATACAGCCAGTTCCCCCATATTCAGCCAGTTTGTCATCCATATACAGCCAGTTCCCCCCATATTCAGCCAGTTTGTCATCCATATACAGCCAGTTCCTCCCATATTCAGCCAGTTTGTCCCCCATATACAGCCAGTTCTCCCCATATTCAGCCAGTGTGTCCCCCATATACAGCCAGTTCCCCCCATATTCAGCCAGTTTGTCCCCCATATACAGCAAGTTCCCCCCATATTCAGCCAGTTTGTCCCCCATATACAGCCAGTTCCCCCATATTCAGCCAGTTTGTCCCCCATATACAGCCAGTTCCCCCCAAATGCAGCCTGTCCCCCCCCCCAGCCCTGCACTTACCTTCCTCGGTCCACGCCGTCCTTGATGTGTTCTCCCCCCCTCGATGTCGCTTCAGCCAATCAGGTTACCGGTAACCAGATCCGGTGAACCTGATTGGCTGAAACCTCCACAGTCTTCTCCAAGGAACGCACCCCCGTGCGTACCTGGGAGGAGTTTTTGGAAGCCGAATACAGCCTGAGAGCTGTATTCGGAAAGCCTATCAGAGCCGCTGGCTCTGATAGACACTTCCAAGTCACACCCACCGCCGGCCGCCGCTCTAATTCATATGGCCGGCGCTCACCAGGAGGCCGGCCATATGAATAGTGGGCAGCGCGGCAGCGGTGACAATACATAGATTCATGCAATACATGAATCTGTGTATTGTCTTTTAGTGGCGGTGCGGGAGCGAGAGGGGCGGCGCTCCGGCGCCCTCTATGGACGCACCGCCACTGGTTGGAAGGTCTGGGTGCGTTCGGACCGTCACTCCCGAAGCCGTCTGTGTAGTTGGATAGAGATTTGGATGAGATTCTCTAATGACCTGGGAGCCTCGATACTAGCTAACTCGTCATTAATAGTCTCGGATAAGCCCTGCCGGATCTGGTATTCCAAGGCGGCATCATTCCACCCGGTATAAGCGGACCACTTGCGAAACCTCACAATATAATCCTCCACCAGTTGTCTGCCTTGTACTAGGGCATGAAGAGCAGACTTGGTGGTAGCAGTCCGCTGTGGATTGTCATATAGTGTAGCCATACCTTCGAAAAAGGTGGCAACTGAATCCAGTACTAAGTTCTTTTGCTCAAGGAGGTTATGAGCCCAGGACTGTGGCTCATCTGATAAGAGTGAGATGATGAAACCCACCTTGACAGTCTCAATCAAAAAGTCCTTGGTTGCAGGGTAAAGTAAAGTTCACATGCGTTTTTGAAGGCCCTGAATTTCCGGCAGTCACCTGAAAAGCGCTCAGGAGTGGGGAATCTGGGATCCAGAGGAAGTAATCCCACAGCAGGTGTGGCTATGGCAGGAGAACTGGCCGTTGAAGCTCAGCCAGTGGAGCTAGTAGCTTGGTTAGAATCCGCAGGAGTCATAGGGGTAGTAAGGGGGTGAAGGCGCCCTTCCAGCTGAATGTAGCCATCTTGTAAGCTATGGACTGCTTGCGTAAGAGCCGTCATCTGCTGACATAGGGCCTCCAATGTGAAAGCACCTCTCTCGGCCTCAGACATCATGGCTGGTTGATACAATCACGTACCTGGTACTGGAGGCCAATGGAGAGAGAGGGCTTCCCTTGTGGCTAAGTTCCAGACCCCCCTGAGGGTGAAAACAGGAAAGGTCAGGCCCAAAGAAGCACGGGTCGCCTGCTGGACTGTATGCAGGAGGTTCTAGAGTACAGCTGGTGTGCTGGCATAGAATCAGCAGACAGGTGACACCCGTGAGGTGTTGCAGGATTCAGATAATACTGCGACTGGAGCGTGCTCAGAAGGAAGCCTAGGTTGTGAGCCGGGTTGGTATCAGAGCAGACGTGGTCAGGTGGATAGCTGGAGTCGAACACAGGAAGCAAACAGGAGACAGGTCAAGGACAAGCCGGACCAGTAACAGGAGACACAGGAACAGGAATATCACGAAGATAACACACTGAAGTAGCCGAAGATCAACCAGCAAATGCAGACACTAGCAGACTTCCTTATATAGGCCCATGTGACTTGCTGGTAGAGATACTGGGTCCTAAAGTCCTTCTCCTGCCAGAGATGCTGGGTCCTAAAGTCCTTCTCCTGCCATAAGTGTTGGTAGAGATGCTGGGTCCTAAAGCCCTTCTCCTGCTGTTGGTTCCCTGACAGATGCAGGGAGGAGAAGCAGCCATTTTCCCTCCCCAACAAGGGTTTGTGCACCTGGGAGACAATACCAATAAAAGGGAGTTCCAACAGCAGACGGCGCCCCAGAATGATGACACCAACCCAGCTAAAGGGCTGGCAAGCCGGCAGAGTGCTACCAACCTCTGCTCAGCACCAGAAACAACTACAGAGTTCCAGGGAGCCAGGGCAGTCGGCCTCCCTACCCACCAGTTAGCCGGAGCAGATGGTGTGGGGTTTCCAGCAGAAGGGCTGGCAACAGGGCAGAGTGCTGCTGGCCTATGCCCTCAATTAACAGAAGAGGGAGTTCCTGTGGGAGGGGACTTCAGTCTTCACTGACACAACCCCAGAAAATGGTGCAACACTGGGACAGAGGATGTCAGCCTTGCTTTGCAAGCACTGGGAGATTTTCATCTACCACAAGTGGATGGGACATTAGTCTCTAAGTGTACAGTAGGTGCCGCCGATATTGTGTCAATCTCGCCTCTTCTAGTGGCGAGATTGACACCCTACGAGCCCCGTCGCGAGAGCCAGCGCCGAGCTGTCTCATCATCACGAAAGGAAAAATGTTGTTTTTCCTTTCACAATGAGCGACACGCATTGCCGGTAGACGGAGATCCGACGTGGATTACCGCCAATACTAGGCACTGTGTTTGGTATGAATCCTGAGCTGGAACTCCACGCCAATTTTTAAATAAAAAAATGGCATGGGTTCCCCCTCCAGGAGCATACCAGGCCCTTCGGTCTGGTATGGATTTGAAGGGGACTCCCCTAAGCCGAAAAATCCAGTCCAGGCCTCTCCCCAGCAGCGGGTATGTTCTCTGAGAGAGGCAGAGGTTGACTGGGTGAGTAATGCTCTGTTTGGAACAATTTGTTTGGGGTACTGTGTGAATACCAGCATTAGAGGACTGGAACTATGGACTATCCTCGGAATCAACCCGTCTGGGGTTTTCTCCTGTGTTAGTCTCCTGCCGAAATGGGAGAGATGTGACGGGAGGGCCCGTGGAATCCAGAATCCCTTGGAAAGTATAGGATACCCTTGTTTCAGCTCCCCATGCACCTCTTATGTCTAAATCACCCTGTGTCTATTGGGGCACAGGGTAAGCAAGAAAATAATGGACATTAAGAATATGATTGGATTACTTCAAATGGGACTGTAATATTCATTAACAATATCTCTCAAGCCATATTAGAAAGACTGACTGATTCATACTGTTAGGAGGTGCTGCTGTCAACTCCAGCCACCTGTCTGTCTTTTGTCTCTTATAATGTAAATGAGCCTAGTGTGGCTTCTCTTTCAGCCATTGTCATCTGTGCTAATTGACCCTGCAATTGTATGAAGGAGTTCTGTGTTGATATGTATGATAATATGTATTGTAGTGAGGGAGTCACTTCGGCTGCTGTAAGGGATTAGTTAATTAGCTCATGTTAATTTTATGTTTCTGTGTATTGCTAGAGTAATATGATCAGGTTGTAGGAACCTCCTCTTTTACTGTATATAAAGACTGTATTCCTCAATAAAGATTGTTATTCCAACTTGACCCTCAAGACAGAGCTTTGTCTCCTTTTTGGGGGAGAATTATTCGTATGGGCTTCTTGTTCGGCTGATTGGAGTGTCTGGTAGCTGCCTTGTGTTCGGGAATGGAATATCCTAAACGACTTTAACCCCTTTAATACATGGAGTGTCGTTACAGAGATCATTTTTGTTCTTATCTTAGAACCACTTTTGAGAATGATACGAGCCAACGGGGATATTAGAGGTATTTTAACAAAAGGCGGAGAACATAAAATTGACGCTTATGTGGATGATTTGATGTTCTTTGTTTCTTGGCCACTAATATCCCTTCCATCCCTACTACAGGAATTGCGCACATATGGGGCACTGTGTAATTTCAAGGTGAATTATGAAAAGTCAGAAGCGATGGGGGTGGAGCTGGATACTGCTCTTCAACACCAGATCGCCTCCCAATTTACGTTTAAATGGACAAACTCTCATGTTTGTTACCTAGGAACAAAGATACTGAAGAAACTGTCGAGGGCCTTTGAACTTAACTTTGCCCCTATGATGCGTTAGTTTAAATTAGATTTTCAGCAATGGAATAGGGAGGTTTTTACATGGTTCGGTAGGATCAATATTATCAAAATGAATGTTATGCCAAGGCTGTTATACTTATTCCAGACACAACCCATAAAAATCCCCATGGGCTTTCTGAAAGATATTAGAACAGAGTTTATGAAGTTAATTTGGGCCGGAAAACCAGCGAGGTTGCGTAGAAATATTCTATCGCTTCCAAAAGAGAAAGGGGGTGTGGGAGTCCCGGACCCAGTTGAATACTATGAGGCTTCGCATCTGGCATGGGTTGTGGACTGGTGTGTGCATTTAAAGAAATCATGGATCCATATGGAACAGGCAACTATTGATTTACCTTTGATGGGGCTTGTCTGGCTTCAAGACAGGGACATTCCGCAATCTACAAAGAGACACCCAATGGTGGGTGTGACCCTATGAACAGTTAAGAAGATCTTTAAAACCACCACTATCTCGCCAGATCCGACTCCCATGGTTCCAGTTCTGGGCACATCGACTTTTAAGCCAGGAATGACAGATCCCCGTTTTAAGGCCCTGTTACGACAGAGCATTAGTAGGCTTTTTCATTTTCAATAGAAAGGTGAGTGATGACAAATAGAGAGTGAAAAAATGTAAGGGTAAACTCAAGGAGGAGAAATACCCAAAGAGGCCGGACTTTGGAGGCAATGACACAGTAGATAGACAAAAAATAAAAATGTATTTATATTAGACAGAAAACACAGTAACTACATGATTGAAAAGAGTTAAAAAATATCACAAGATGGAAAATGTTGTCCCTTTTGCATCAACGCGTTTCGCCACGAGGCTTCTTCAGGACGACTCAAGGATAGCAAGAGAAAACAGGACTTGCTATCTGCAATACAACATATTACATGATTATGATACATGTGTGAGCATAAAAACATTATATTTCATTAAATAGACATAAAGAGGAAAGAAAAAAACAAAATTCAGAATGCGCTCGAGAGACAACTGGTCTTAGCTATTATAGCCCCATACATACCTTGGGACTGGTGAGGTATCTATTAACCCGTCCCTTATTTATAAAAAGTGCAATTATGCACAGATCCAATATAAAAAATTAGAATCATTCACATCTATAAAAACAAAACAAAAACAAAAATAAACACAGGGTCAAGGATAGGAATAGAAATATGTCTCTCATTGTATGGGAAGCCTAATCTAGAAGATAAAAGGCATGTGATATAATTAATACCTCAATGGTGCCAGAATGAAGTTCAGGGTGCTTCTCATAATGGGGGGTGGCTATACAAAGGAGTCATTTGACTCAGCACACCGATAGAGCACCCAGTAGCTAGAATAAAAGACAAGATGAAATTAACCAGCTGTGCTATCAATATATATTTGGTTCACAGGGGGGGGAAAAAAAAGGTACTTACTGGATATAGGAAAGCGTATTGTATGGGTACAATTGTAGATAGACCAGAGCTATCAGCATGAAATGCAGCCAGGCATGAGGGTAGTTAGGTCCTCAAAATCAATCAGGTATATGCCAAATAAGCAGGAAAGTAGCCATGCAATCTATGAAATAGTAATGGATTGAGACAGACTGTCATATACAGCCAAAACATACACAAGAGTGTCAGAAGAGAAAGAAAGAATAAGTACTTACTATGGCCGCAACTGATCTAAGACAAATCGTCCCCGGAGACAGCTACATGCTGTGCACACTAGCTGAGGCTGAAAGAACCATTTAAATGTGCAAAAAGCCCACGAAAATCGCGGTAACTAGTGACATCATAAGTGAGCGCCATCCACAGATCTGTGGGCTATGCCAGAAAGCAAAATGGAGACCTGAGAGCATAGAAGATAATGATGACATTAAACGCGGTCGCCCCCTAGTGGACAAAAAATATATAAACTGAACTAAACAGAAAAGATTAATGTGGAGTATGGCAGAGATTGAAGGCAATTTCTCAGCAGACCTAGATTTCCTTCGCCGTTTACAGTTAAGTACGTATATTCGATCTCAGTTAAGAATCCCTACTTTAATACGTGACCCCTCGACTTTTGAACAGATTTGTTTAAAGGGGGAATCCTTCATCACTCACTGTCATATCTATATGCCCTGATAATTGAAATAGAGGCCCCACATGAATTGTCTTTTCTGAAATGTTGGGAGAGAAATCTGGGGGTATCTTTCTCACAGGCACAAAAGGATAGGATTCTATTTTTCGCCCACAAAGCCTCACTGGCGAGTAGATATCAAGAAGGAGGCTATAAAATCCTTATGAGGTGGTATAGAACACCGGCAGCATTGCATCGGATATTTCCGCAAGTATTGAATGTATGCTGGAGATGTCAGGAATCGGAAGGCACCATGATACATATTTTTTGGGAATGTCCAATGTTGAGGGAATTCTGGAAGATGATTGAGGAAACCATGGAAATGATTATGGGTGTGTCTCTTGGAGAGAATCCGGCAGCCTTTCTCTTGCATGACACCCCATTGTCAAATGAAAAATATAAAAACTCACTGTTAAAACATTTGCGCACTGCAGCAAAGGTTTGTATTCCAGTATTGTGGAAAAGTAATGTATCCTCAACGAGATTACAGTGGATGCCAAGGGTTTCGGAAATTCAACAAATGGAAGATCTGACTATGACACTGAAAGAACAAAAGGAAAAATATTGGAGGATCTGGAATCCCTACTTTCAACATAGGGAACATACTGTAGAGGGGTATTCCTCTTTAATACAGAGAGACAGGACTTTCCGGGTGAGAGGTGAGTCGGGAGGGAGTAGAGAAGAGACTTTACTGGAAGTGAAAGCAGAGGAGAGAGACTACGTTACCCAGAACCCCGTTTGGCACCCAGGGTGCAATGTTGTCACCGCAGAGACTCATGGGTGGGGATTTATAAGGAGGAGGCGAGGCTAGGCTCGGCCTCTTTTGGACACGAGACTTTAGTGACTAATCCTCCTGTGCGGATGTGCTGGTGTGCAAGGCCTGAAGCCTGAGGCCTTGCGAAGTGACAAAAGAGCCTTCCACCCCGCTGCGAGCCTGGGTGGCATCTGACTTCGCTTGTCCACAGCCTTGGTTGGATCGGGGACCCGATCGCTGGAGACACTGTGTGTGGAGACATAGTCGGTGGAAGTTCCCGGACTGGGATCGCGTCCGGAGGGGTGAGCGAGCGTATGCTCAGACCATATACTGTTTATTACTGATGTGCCTATAGACTGCCGTGGCCCACTAGTTTATATCTGATACTCTCACTGGAGGTGTCCTAGCAGAACTGAGTCAGAGGATCTTCAGTAAAGTGTTTTGTTCCTGTTACAACTTCCCACTGGATTACAAATGTTGTTCTGCTATGTGCACCACCTTTAAAGACTTGCCGGTGAAGAAAACATCATCCCCTAGAGACTGAGTCTTAGTATCTGAGCCAGGCCTGGTCAGCTAGATAGTTCATTTAGTTGCTGCGCCACAGGGCGCCTAGTTAACGGTCGCCCACGCGGCGCACCTTTACTGTTCCATTAATACATAGTGTGTTTATTGCTGCAGGGCTCTACAACCAATCTCATGTAAACTGTTACCACTGTTGATTCTTTTACCACAATTTAAAGTAAATCAGATATTCCTTTATTATTGCCTTGGTGTCTGAGTTTGATCATAGAGCCTAAGAAATATATTGTTACCCTAGACTAACTGTGCCAGAAGGGGGTCGAGTAAATTGCCGGGGGTTGGCGGAGCTGTCTTCAGGGCCCAAACTAATCTGCGGCCCTCTTAACTGAAGGTATCGCTACACGTGGGGGCTCGTCCGGGATGATGTGTGTTTTCACTTTGGAGTTGAGAACGGCTGTGTCTGGACTTTGCTGCCCGGAGGAGTTCCGAGTGGGTCGGCCATGTGATCGGCCAAAGTGCATCCCTGCTCAAAGTCGTGGACATGACCCTAAGGCCCCTTTCACACGGAGGGTCCGTTCAGGTCCGCCTGTCAGTTTTTTAGACGGACCTGCACGGACGCTCCATGTAGCCCTATGGAGGCACGGATGTCAGCGGAGACATGTACGCTGACATCCGCTCCGCCAGAGTGTGACGGAGGAAAACCCTATTTTTCCTTCCATCGGCAGAGCGGATCGGATGACAACGAACTCTACGGTCCGTCATCATCCGATCCCCCCATAGGGGAGAGCGGCGCTCTGACAGGGCGGTCCCTGCACAGTGTGCGGGGACCGCCCAGTCATCCGCCGGCTCAGCGGGGATCAACGGAGCGATCCCCGCTGAGCAAGCGGAGCTTCACAGGGCGGATCTTCACGGATCCGCCCCGTCTGAAAGAGCCCTAAGATGGGAAAGGCCCATGCAGAAGAGTGAGAAGAGGGAGAAGTCCAGCCGTGTGACGTACTACATGTGGGGGCTTTTATTGCACTGCGCCACGAGGCACCCCGTGACTGCACAATTCGTGGGCGGAGGCTGGTGGAAACCCGCGAAAACGTGCAAGTCGTGGGAGGAGTCTGGTCATATTGAGGAGATACACGTGGAGACTCCGGCGCGGGCGCCATATTCATGTGGACAAGGTGCTTATCTGCCGGAAGGATAAAGAGGACGTCAACTATTCGATTGAGGTTTTCGATAAACACCTAAGGCCTTTGTTCTTGCTCGACCCAAGGTTTTATTTGTGAGAAAAGACTCACTCGTTTTTCCCTGCAGCTTCTGGAAGTGTCCTTGCCAGAACATCTGAACTGTACCCTAGTTTTTTATTTGGGTTTTTGTTTTTTCTACTCTTTGGAGGAATGAGAGTTGTTTTGTTTGTTCTCTCTTCTTTCACAATTCCAAGACAGAGACTTTGGGGGTAGAATCAGAGTAGGGACGCAGGAAGAATGAAGATTTCACCTAGTGTCATTACCGCGGCACTGTCACCAAGTGGCGGTGTTGCGCAACGGTTGTTGTTTTTACACGTGCATCACTTTACTTATTGGAGCGAGTGGGTCTCTCGGCTGATAGACCCATTCATTCCAAATTAACACAAATATGTTAGGATGTTGTTTTTTCTTTTGTTTCCCTTCTGAAGGAGATTCGTCTGTCAAGACTACTGAGTATGGGGTGGTTCTTAGACAGTAATGGGAGGGATTGTATATATGTATATGTTCAGATGGTTTTATGAAAAAGTTTTATTATGTTATATTTCCCCTTCCCTTGAGCAGGTCTTGGCCCAAACAGGATCTAAATTTTTAGGGATAGCCTCTGAGGCCAGGCTTGTGTCACCACTCCTTGGGAGACATGAGTTTGCACCAGACGCTGGGGACCAGCGTCAAATCACAGAGGGGAGTATGTAGCAGGGTCTTTAAATTTAGTTGGAATACACCTGGGTGGTAGTATGACCCAGGTGTGTAAATTATGAGAATTTGGACCACTTGTATTCGTGGAGGACTGGGTGGTGTATTATTCTCCTTGGCCTGTGGGTGGCGGGGTACCCGCAGGCTCAAGGTAGAATCACTGCCGTAGTGCTACCCTTTTTGTCCCTTTCCGGAGATGGTACGGTGAGGGCGGGGAGCCTGCCGTGGTGTCGAAGGGAGGAGATAAAAGGGGGAGACGCCCTAAACACGAGGTCTTTCGGGATCTTCTCTTCACGCGCCCAGGCACCTTTGGCCTGGGTGCGGGCGGTTCGGAGTTCCGGCCTAGGTGCCCTAGACCTGACTGGAATGGAGTTGGAGCCCATCCCAGGCACCTTCAGCCTGGGGTGAGGTACTAAACCGGAGGCCTGGGGCCCAGTGACTTTGACTGGGTCCCGCAAGGGTGGAGAAATCCGAGGGTCCCTGAGGTGGATGGAGTCTGCCCATGAGGTGGAGGGGGCCCATGTCTGAGGTGAGGAGGCCGGGGAGGTTACCCGTCCGGAGAGTCCGGAGCAGCATCAACCCGGTGACGGATGGGCCTCTGGTAACTCCCTTGGAGGGACATCTTCCCCTGACAGGGGCCGCAGTGCAGCAAAGGTACTCCTATATACGTTCTCTTGAGTCGCTAGCAGAGACTCACATGTTCTAAATTCTGTTTGAATCAAGGCTATGATAACCACTGGTGAAACCACAGTGGTTTAGATTACAATCAGGATAGTGCCTCGACCTGCTCATCCCACCGTATCAGGCTGTTATAGAGTCTCAACCAGTTGGCTACTGAAGCACTGTTTATTGTGAGCTACACAATAAAACAAGAGTTGGACTGTGATCGGTGTGTGGGACTCTGGTTAATGGGAGCAAAGGGAGGAAGGAAGGTGTCAGCACAGAAAGACTGGATTCATAACTAATGCACATTGGCCCGAGGAAAATACTGATACTGGCCTTCACCTCACCCACAGCTATGGGGAGGACATGGCCGTAGCGCATCTCACCCTGTCGTGCGAAATACCTCTAGACATAAGAGACGGGGTGAGGCCACTACACAAGTTTTTATTGGTTTGTGACCCCATTGGAGGGCAGTTATTACTGATACTGAAATGTGCGGTAATGCTTGTTATGTGTTTGTGCACTGGGATGCCATTAATTTTTAAATACATCCTATTGCACCTTCATAAGTATGGGGGCTGCTTTGCACTTCACTGTGAAAAAATGTAACCTGTGTAACCTGGGGGACAGGTAGCAGGTACAAAAGCTCCCTGGGATGAGCAGGCACAGATACCAAGTCCATGGGATAAGTGAAAAAACAGTGTTGTTTATTGGTGCTATATACAAAGTCTATTGACAGGTGCTGTACGGTGTGCAGAAAACAAATGGAACAAAAAATTATTAAACAAAACCCTAGCCGTGTCTCGGCTCAAACTATACGGTATATACAAGCCCTCACTACCAGGCTGAACAAGCCTACTGCTTGCCAGCTTCCACAACAACTGATTAACAGTTTTCACCAACCTTCTTGCTCTCACAGACCAGCGTTGTCTGTGTTTCCCAGGCAGAGCAAAGGCTGTCTGCTCAGGTGAGCTTTTAATTGACCTGGGAGAGAGGACCAACACCTGAACTGGATACTGAGTCAGAGATCCCTAAACGTATAAGAGAGGAGCCTGGGAGATTTATAAACCCAGAACAGGACTTTTCCTGTCTCTCTCAGGGACGCTCTGCTACACCTGCTATAATTTCATATGCGCCGTGGGACTTTCTAGCATTGCAACATGCGTCAACACATAACAATGTGTGTTGTGCAGTCAGTGAAGTATCCCTAAGCCCACTTTCACACTGGGGCTGCGGGAGTGAAGCCTGCGAGTTCAGCTGAACTCGCACGATTTCACTCCCACTGGCAGTCCCGATTTCAGCCACGATTTCAAAGACATCTGAAACAGAAACTACTTTTTGAAATCGGTGCAGCGCCGCAGATGTGGATTAGGACGGTGCCATTGCCGGCAATTTGCGGCAAATATCGCCGATTTGACATGTCAAATCGCACCAGTGTGAACCAGGGCTAAAATGTACAATACATGCAGTGCACATAGGCTCCAAGACTCGAGGACCCCCTATACACTAACTGCACAGTTATCTCATTTAGGAAGCGCTCCGCTGTCTTCTTTTGAGCTGCATCTGTGTTGTCTCTGCAGCTCAAAGGTAATTCACAGTTCAGGAACCAGTGGGGGGAGGAAGCTATAATTTGATTGGCTGGACTTTGGCCACTCCAGACTTATGTGAGTCTGGGAATGAAATCCCAATCCACCGTAGGTGTCGGCTGAAATTTTTTCAGGGGGAGGGGAGTGCTTCGGCAGCGGCGATACACAGTCGCATTTTACCCTTTCTTCGACTGCTAGCGGGGGGTTAAAATCGACCCCCCCTACTTTAAAATGGAAAAACACCCCACTGTGCCCCCTGCATCTTTCAATATCTCTTTGCCACTACTACCCCCTCTGCACAACTGTACCCCTGCTCCCTTTTACATTACACAGTACCCCACAGCTCTGAACCACTTTACATTACACAACACCCTGCATCACTGGCCCCCTTTACATTACACAGCACCCTGCGCCTCTGGACCCCTTCACACAGCACCCTGCACCTCTGGACCCCTTCACACAGCATCCTGCACCTCTTGATCCCTTTACACAGCACCCTGCATCTCTGGACCCCTTTACACAGCATCCTGCATGTTACATAGACTGTGACAGCCCCCTCCCCCTTCCTACCTTAATCATGCAGCCAGAGGGAGAGACACAGCAGCGTGGGAACTGCTGAAGTTATTTTTCATATTACCTAGAGACTGAGAACATGATACAAGAGATGGTCAGAGGCTACAGACATGATACAAGAGATGATCAGAGGCTGCAGGCATGATGCAGTAGATGTCAGAGGCTGTGGGCATGGTACAGGAGATGGTTAGAGACTGAGGACATCATACTAAAGATGACCAGAGACTGCAGACATAATACAAGAGATCAATGCAGCCTCATCTGTGCCCATCAAATGCAGCCTCACTGTTCCCATCATTGCAGCCTCACTATGCCCATCATTGCAGTCTCACTGTGCCCATCAATGCAGCCTTGCCGTGCCCATCAATGCAGCCTCGTCGTGCCCATCAATTCAGCCTCACTGTGCCCATCATTGCAGTCTCACGGTGCCCATCGTTGCAGCCTCACTGTGCCCATCAAATGCAGCTTAACGGTGCCCACCAATGCAGCCTCCCTGTGCCCACCAATGCAGCCTCACTGTGCCCATCAATGCAGCCTCACTGTGCCCATTACTGTAGCTTAATGGTGCCCATCAATGCAGCCTCTCTGTGCCCATCATTGCAGCCTCACTGTGCCCATCAATGCAGCCTCACTGTGCCCACCAATGCAGCCTCCATGTGCCCACCAATGCAGCTTCGCTGTGCCCACCAATGCAGCTTCACTTCATTGCAGCCTCGCTGTGCCCACCAATGCAGCCTCGCTGTGCCCACAAATGCAGCTTTGCTGTGCCCACTAATGCAGCTTCTCTGTGCCCATGAATACAGCCTCACTGTGCCCACCACTGCAGCCTCTGTGCCCACCAATTGCAGCCTCTCTGTGCCCACCAATTGCAGCATTTGTGTGCCCACCAATTACAGCCTCTATGCCCACCAATTTCAGCCTCTGTGCCCACCAATTACAACCCCTGTGTGCCCAATTAAAGTCTGTGCCCATCAATTGCCGCCCCTGTGTGCCCACCAATTGCAGCCTCTGTGCCCACCAATTGCAGCCCCTGTGTGCCCACCAATTGCCACCCCTATGTGCCCACCAATTGCCGCCTCTTTGCCCACCAATTGCAGCCTCTGTGCCCACTAAATGCAGCCCCTGAGTGCCCAATTGCAGTCTGTGCCCACCAATTGCCGCCCCTGTGTGCCCACCAATTGCAGCCTCTGTGCCCATTCATTTCAGCCTCACCATTTCCTGGATAGGCGCTCCCCTCCCTCTGTCCTCCGGCGCTCGTATCGTATGTCACAGAGCTGGGTCTGTGTGTAAGGTCCTGCCCCCCTACGCTCGTGTGATAGGCGGAACACTAGAAGACTATCACACGAGCCGAACTAGGAGGGCGGGACCTTACACACAGACCCAGCTCCGTGACATACGATACGAGCACCGGAGGACAGAGGGAGGGGAGCTCTGCAGTCATCGCTTAAAGTGGCCCCAGGGCAGGCTGCCCTGTCACCACTCCTCTGCACTGAGCCGTCCCGTGCCCCTCACTTCACTCGCGGGGGGTGCCGGCCTGACACCCCCGCAGTGTGTGGCACACCTCCAGGGGGGGCGAGCGACCCCCTTTGCCCTATGGAGCGGACGCCCATGCAATCCACTACCAACTGCTGAGGCTGAGCTCAATGATGAAGTTTGTGTCAGGGTGGACAATGATGGAGACAAAAAACCTGAATTAAAAACCTTGGCTTTGTTTCAAAGCTCACATTTTTTGTTTTTTATAAATTCTTTATTTTTATATTTTCATATATCAAAACATTATACAATCATATCAAATAAGGATTCATAGTACACAACACCACAGTTATATATATGTTTTTTCTTTTGTTTGTTTTTTCTTATCTTAGTCCTAATTGATATTAATTATCATGTTACATACTCAATCTCTTAACAAAATAAGCACCATTTATTTTTATTTTCCAAGAACAAGTCCTGGTTTTGCCTTTATAGGCAGAGAGCTAAACAAGGACAAAAAAAAAAAAGAAAAAGAGGAAAAAAACAAAACAAACATTAAATCCTCCTCCCACTCACCTCTCACCCCTCCCACCTCCCTCCCCCCCACCTCCCTCCCCCCCATATTGCCCAACTTGGCCATATTCACTGCCCAGTCTCTATTATTTTACAAATAACTATCTCAGGATAAACCAACATTACTCAGATAGGAGAGTATTGTAGCGATACCTTCAGTTAAGAGGGCCGCAGATTAGTTTGGGCCCTGAAGACAGCTCCGCCAACCCCCGGCAATTTACTCGACCCCCTTCTGGCACAGTTAGTCTAGGGTAACAATATATTTCTTAGGCTCTATGATCAAACTCAGACACCAAGGCAATAATAAAGGAATATCTGATTTACTTTAAATTGTGGTAAAAGAATCAACAGTGGTAACAGTTTACATGAGATTGGTTGTAGAGCCCTGTAGCAATAAACACACTATGTATTAATGGAACAGTAAAGGTGCGCCGCGTGGGCGACCGTTAACTAGGCGCCCTGTGGCGCAGCAACTAAATGAACTATCTAGCTGACCAGGCCTGGCTCAGATACTAAGACTCAGTCTCTAGGGGATGATGTTTTCTTCACCGGCAAGTCTTTAAAGGTGGTGCACATAACAGAACAACATTTGTAATCCAGTTGGAAGTTGTAACAGGAACAAAACACTTTACTGAAGATCCTCTGACTCAGTTCTGCTAGGACACCTCCAGTGAGAGTATCAGATATAAACTAGTGGGCCACGGCAGTCTATAGGCACATCAGTAATAAACAGTATATGGTCTGAGCATACGCTCGCTCACACCTCCGGACGCGATCCCAGTCTGGGAACTTCCACCAACTGTGTCTCCACACACAGTGTCTCCAGCGATCGGGACCCCGATCCAACCTAGGCTGTGGATAAGCGAAGTCAGATGCCACCCAGGCTCGCAGTGGGGTGGAAGGCTCTTTTGTCACTTCGCAAGGCCTCAGGCTTCAGGCCTTGCACACCAGCACATCCGCACATGAGGATCAGTCACTGAAGTCTCATTTCCAAAAGAGGCCGAGCCTAGCTTCGCCTCCTCCTTATAAAGCCCCACCCATGAGTCTCTGCGGTGACAACATTGCACCCTGGGTGCCAAACGGGGTTCTGGGTAACGTAGTCTCTCTCCTCTGCTTTCACTTCCAGTAAAGTCTCTTCTCTACTCCCTCCCGACTCACCTCTCACCCGGAAAGTCCTGTCTCTCTGTATTAAAGGGGAATACCCCGCTACACTTGAAAGAAGAATTTACTTTGTTCATGTCACTCTAAAGCAAACAAAAAGTTGTGCTGAAGTACTTAAATTTTTTTGTTTCTTTCAACTATTTCTAAAAATGAAATAATTGAATAGGACGTTTGTAATGAAGGCTACTCAATACTACCTTATACTGCTCTTGTTAATGTAGCGGGTGTCAAATTTAGAGGGGCGTATCTGGGCTATAGATGGCCCAGATACATTGATTTTTTTGGAATTTATGGACACTTTGGAGTGTGGGAGGTATGAATGGTGTCATGTTCCCTGCGGTCCCTAGGTGGCGCTGTCACCTGGGACCGGGGTTGAACTGCCATTCTAGTGCCATGCCCTTTGTGTCCTCTCGCGGCAGTAGTACAGCGGGGCTGGGAACCCGCTGTGCCTGCTGGGAGAGGATATAAAAGGGGCGGACATCTTGCGCACGAGGTCCATTCCCCAGGCACCTTCAGCCTGGGGGCTGCTGCGGTTCGTCTGTGCCCAGGCACCCTTGGTCTGGGTGCGTGGAGTCAAGTTCCATCCCAGGCACCTTCAGCCTGGGGTGAGGTACTTTACAAGGAGGCCTGGGGCCCAGTACCTTCGACTGGGTCCCGCAAGGGAGAATCATTCCTAAGGTGCCCCCGGTATTGGGTGCCTGAATCCAGGGCGTAAGGGACCGGAGACGTGACCCTCCCATAGAGCCGGTGCAGCATTTGGCCGGTGCCGGTGTGGGCCTCTGGTGACCGTCCGGATGGATGTCTTCCTCTGACAGGGGTCGTTTGTCCTAACGGAAGTATTTCATGTTCTTATGGTCTGTGGCAGAGACTCATCTTCATCAGGTCAGTGGCAGGCCTCATCCAAGGCCTGTGGCAGGGGCCTCAACGTTCACCCAGGTCAGTGGCAGGGACCAAATTCACGGTCGGTGGCAGCGACTGTGCGCCAAGCCTGTTTGCACTAAACGGAACAGGAGCGACTTTAATCATTGAGTGTGCCTGGACCTACTCTTTCCTCCACCCTGTCTGTTCTCTTAAAGTTCAACCAGCCTACCTATTGATCAAAGCAAATAAAACAGTGTTGGACTTTTTATGGTGTGGAACTCGTGTTACTGGAAGCTAAGTGTCCCTGTCTGTGACAGTGACAATCATCCCCCACAGGAGAAGCTGAGGCTCCGGCCTATAAGGCAGACCCGAAGGTAACGGTTTTGCTCATATCTCTGCATACTACATCAGAGAGCCGAGCTGGTGGTGTACATCTTTCCCCCTTCTCCAAGATACCCCTAGACGAGTCATACAGCCATAAAGAGAGGGGAGAAGGCGGGTAAGGGCGCAACATTAAGAATGTTTTTTTCTGATATGATGGATCTGTGCACATCAGTTGTAATAATAGTGCAACACACGATATAGGGAACCAGGGTGGGAGTGTTTCCCTTAGGCTCTATTCACACTACTGCAATGCGATTTTCATGCGACTATGTAGTGGGATTTGATTGGGGACTTTGATGCAAAACACACATCTGCTAACCGTGATCACATCTGTGAGTTTCTGAACATGCAGCAGCCCACACAAAAAAAACGTACTACAAATGTGAATTGCTCTTGCATCGTCATAGTAGCATGATAAGCGAAATTGGGGTGTCATTAAAAATTAAGCTGCATTCACATCTGTGCATTTCTGAATGCGCAGAAGCCGTGTGGCTTGCCTTGCATTTCAGAAAACAGCTTCAAACATGCATTGTGCTTGCATTACCATGTAGTTACCTATGTGCGTTTTCTAAAGCACAGCAACTCGCACAGAAAACCTTTGTATTTTCGGATGTTCATAAACACACTGCAAACGTACATCATGCTTGCATTGCCATGCATTCATATTTTTGCTTTTCCAAGTACATGGTAAACCACACAGAAAATGCACACTTTGCCAAGTGTTTTTAATTCACGCTGCAAACACGCATTGTGCTTGTGTCACCGTAATGGCAGGCTCACCGCAACTGCGATATCATTAACAATTAGGTTGTATTCACATCTGCGCCTTTCCGAACACATGGCAATCTGCACAGAAAACGTGCATTTTGCCACACATTTCTAAAATGCACATCACACTTGCATTGTCATGCATTCACATATGCACATTTCCAAATGCATGCAAAGCCACACAGAAACATGCAGATGTGAATGCCGTCTAATTGGTATTTGAGGAAAGTAAAAAGATAGCGCTGGACCTGTAGGTTTATTTTACTGTTATTGTTATCTTAAGTTATTAATGTTGGTGTAAATGATTTGGTTCCTGGACAGGAGGCTTCTACGCCCCAGAGGATCTCCACAGTCTCCTTGGCTTGTAGTATAATGTAAGAAGGGTTGAAATTTAAGTGCCACGCCACTGCTAAGACTTTATTCAATTAAAGGTCAGTTTGGTTGGCTGCCAAACAAGCTGCTGATTAGGCCTGTGCTTTCAGCTCACACTGGAATAAATACAATTGTAAGTCCAGTTCACTACTGCTTGTTCACTTGGTTGCCAGTCAAGCCCTGATGAAGTGGGGACGTAGGCCCTGAAACGCGTTGGATATTTATTGATCTGTACCCCTAACTTTTATTGGAATAAAGTAGTATCTGGATCTCTTGGCAGTGGCGTGGCACTTAAATTTCAACCCTTCTTACTAGAGTTGGATGAACGTTTTGGGCCGAATAAAAGTTCTTACTGAACATTGCCTGTTCACCCGTTTAGCGAACACCTGAATTTGCAGTGCACTCGATGGGATGTTTGCCCGCTGACCACCCCATAATGCACTGCGCACTTCACAGTGCATTCTAGGGTCCTAATTGGATGAAGCATTGCACTTGACCGGTGGCCAGGTGAAAGGCTTTGCCAATTAGGGCACAAAGCACTATCAGAGCCATGATTACACAAAGTGATGATGACTTTGTCCACTCATGGCTCAGTGCTCATAGTCTTACCCCACACTATAAAATATTCCTTCTTACAGGAAGCTTTTGCAGTGTGTTGTTGGAGTGGAGAGAAAGAGCATGGCTGTGTTTGCTATTAGCGAGTTAGTGTGTTCATTTATTGTGACTCTGAGTGTACAGTGTTAGTGTAGTGTTTGTATAGTGTAAGTATAGTGTGTCAATATAGTGTGAGTATAGTGTGAGTATAGTGTAGTGTCATTGTAGTGTTTAACACAGCATTATATAACCTTTAATGCTATACACAGTGCTGTATACTCTTTTCTTTTTTTTCGTTGCTTGTCATATGACGTCCAGCAGGATAACAGCTGCCGCACGCCCATGGGGGCACGCATTGTGGCAATCGGTGGTGTGGTGTGTCAGTCTGACACACTGCTACACCGATCTCAGTAAAGAGCCTTCGACGAAGGCTCTTTACCACGTGATCAGCCGTGTCCAATCACGGCTGATCACGATGTAAACAGGAAGAGCCGTTGATCGGCCTTTTTCTCACTCGCATCTGACAGACGTGGGTAGAGGAGAGCCGATCGGCTGCTCTCCTGACAGGGGGGGTCTGTGTTGATTGTTTATCGGATGCCCGCCCAGGACCACCAGGATGCCGGAATGGACCACCAGGGATGGCCACCCCACTGGACCACCAGGTATGCCACCTAGACCACCAGGGAAATGCCAATCTGTGCCCAGGCAGCTGCCAATCAATGCCCAGGCAGCTGCCAATAAGTGCCCACCCACAATGCCTGCCAGTGCCACAAGGGATGCCTATCAGTGCTATCAATCAGTGACGCATATTAGTGCCCATCAGTGCCCAGCAGTGCCCAGCAGTGCTGCCTATCAGTGCCACTCATAAGTACCCATCAGTGCAGCCTTTTAGCGCCCATAAGTGTCGCCTATTAGTGGCCATCAGTTCCCACCAGTGCCACCCATGAGTGTACATCAGTGCCACCTATCAATGCCCGTAAGTGCTGCATATCAGTGCCACCCATCAGTGCCGCCTACCAGTGCCCATCAGTGCCGCCTATCAGTACCCATCGTCAGTGCCTATCAGTGCCACCTCATTGGTGTCACCTCATCAGTGCCGCCTTATCAGTGCCCATCAGTGAAGGAGAAAACATATGTAGCGGGTATTTACTTTCCCGGGAAAACTTTTGAATTTCTACGGTGACACCGGTGGTATATCTCCGGCGGTCCACCGGGTGGCGCTGTCACTTTGGGCCGACGGACGAGTCATTACTGTGTCGAATCCCTTTTTGTCTTTCTTCGGAAGCCGTGTGGTGGGGCGGGGAACCCGCTACGCATGCCGGGGAAGGTATAAAGGGGGCCGGCCATTTTGTCACGGGGTTCGTTGTCCCAGGCACCTTCAGCCTGCAAACGGGGGTTCGTTGTCCCAGGCACCTTCAGCCTGCGGATGGAGTTCGTGTTTGTCCTCTGGGCGGACTAGGCCTAGAGGACCACCAGGGGTCGTGTTCCACCTCAGGCACCTTTAGCCTGAGGTGAGGTACTCAGTTGGCAGTCCGGAGCTCAGTGCCCAACACTGAGTTCCGCGAGGGAAGGATCCTAGGGTGCTCCGGAGATGGACGCCTGAATTCGAGGTAGAAGTAATGGACCGGGAAGAGCTCCTCATCTGAAGACCCGGTGCAGCATACTGCCGGTGATGGGTGAGCCTCTTGTCGGAGACCGTCCGGAAGGCGAATTTCCTCGTGCGGAGACCATTGCCCACTCTTTGGAGGAGAGTGGAGGAAAGAACTTGTGTCTGGGCCTACATACACATTCACACCTCCTGTTCTGGTTTTGTAAAGCAAGTAAGTCCATGCTATGCTTAAATAAAGGAGTGTTGGACTTGCAACGGTGTGAGACTCGTTTCCTGGCAGATGACTCCTGGAGGGAGGATTCGATACACAATACAGGCCCGAAGGTAAAGAACTTTTGCTAATACCACTTATACACCTGTGGTGGAGGCCTGGCATAGCGGACGCACACCCTTTCCTATCATACCCCTAGACCAGAGACATTGCGAGCAAGAACTTTAACAGAGGGGATTGGGAGTGTGGGAGCCGAACTGCCCGCTACACGTGGTGGCTTGGGTCCGGGATATGTATTGTGTATCACTTGGAAGAACGTATCTGCCGGAAACAGTCAAGTGTATAGGCCAAAGTGCAGCCCTACTCGAAAGTCGTGGACATGACCTCAGAAGAGGAAAGGCCCGCGCAGGCAGAGTGGTGAAAGGGGGAAAGCCCAGCCGTGTGACGGACTGCACGTGGGGTTTTTTAATTGCACTGCGCCATCAGACACAACCCCCACCGCTTAGTTCGTGGGCGTGTCTCAACCAACCAAGTGAAAAAGCCCGCGAACTGGAGCAAAAGGGGAGGAGTCCAATACGTGTGACCGACTACACGTGGGACGTTGGCGCGAAAACTCTGCAGTGTACGATGGAACAGCAACAGGTCGCCATGTTTGGACCCGCCTCGTGGATCCCGGTTCACCCGGCAACTACAACATTGACTGCTGCTGCTCCCATAACGGACACCGGGATCCGACTAAAGCCAAGGGGTCGATACGCCCTATATTCCTGCATGGATGTGGAGGCCTTGGGCATGATTTGTCCTGGATGCTCGGGACTGGTATGTCTATTAAAGCCCTTCGGACGATGTGACACCTGCGGGGAATTTATGTTTGAGGTGGATCCGGCGGTGGAGAGGCCGAAAACCATCTACCCAGGCCGGGCTTCAGGCATTGCCCCACAGAAGGCGGGAATCAGGGCAGTAAGAGTCACCCCTGCGTACACTGCAACGACCGCGGAGGAGGTCGTGAAACACCAACGGGAGAAATCCGAGGATGCTGACTTGGTCACCACTGTCTCACAGCGTCCGCCACCGAGGAAGAGAACCTGCGTGGTAGCCCCGACCAGCGGTGGTGGTGGACCGTCTCGCATGCCCACGCCAGGCCCGGATGGATCCATAGACGAGAGTTCCGGACATCCCAAGAAAGGCCAAGGTAAGCCGGCTGAGAAGACTTGGTGTGAGGGAGGATGTGTCAGGAAGGCATTGCCTAGCAAGTCTCCGGAGTGTGGATGTTCTGTTTCCACACAGGGCTACATACCCGCGGAGCAGTGTGACACTTCTGACCTGGAATCTCTCTCTGATACGGGAGATGATGCCCAAATTGATGATCTGTTTGCCGAGAAGGGCTGGGACAAGGCGCTGCTTGCTGCATCCCGTGGGTTTCGGAATTCGCCTATGTCCGTGGGAGAGAGCACACCAAGGGTGGAGGCATCAGCGCCTGAAGGAGAATCTCTCCCTCAACTTGTTTCCGTATCCCCTGCACCATCTGCACCTGATGCTGGGGTAAAAAGATTGTTGTTGAGGCCTCCAATGCCCAGATCAGAGGTGGCCAAGGCACCTCGCCATCCAGATGCGATTGTTCTGCCTGGTGAAGGGGACAGATCAACCATGCCTCCTTTGGCGAGACTACAGCGACTGTTTGGTCAAAAAAAGTTGCAGCGGAATATGGATGGGAGTATCCTTACTTGACGAAGGACCTGCTGTATGAGGTGGAGGTGTGCAGGGAGCGTTGGTACAATGATTTTGTTTGGACCCATCCCCAAGTCCCGCACGCTCGCAGATACCTAGCGTGTTCTCCAAAGGCTTCACAGCGTTTCAAAGACTGCAAGGCAGAATGGATGGTGGGAAGACACATCCACGCAGATAAGGTGGTGATCAAACGCAAAGAAGGCGAAGATGTGGAATACCATCTAGAGACTATGGATCAGCACCTAAAGCCACTAATGCTGCCGCACCCACGTTTCTACCTCTAGGAGGAAAAAGACTCCATTAGTATCATGCTGCTGAACTTTCTGGGGCAATTGTGTTTTAGTGTGCCCAGAAAAGAGAAAAGAACTGTTCCTGTCTGTTTCTTCCCGCAAAGAGATCACAGACTCTGGGGTAGATAGTGTTAGGGAAAAGGGAAAAGATGTTCAACGGGTGCAGTTACTGTGATGCTGTCACCAGGTGGCAGTGTTGCGCAACGTTACAAACACTTTTCACGCACCCACTCTTTGGAGGAAGAGGGATTTCTTTTAGGAGAAATTTCTTTTACTCCCACACACGAATACATGTGTCAGGATTTTATATGTTGTTTCTTGTTTTTTTCCCTCTGCAGGAGAACATCCCAGCAAGATTTTAGACTCTGGGGAGGTCTTTAGTCAGGATGGGGAGGGAAAAAAAGTAATTGTTAATATGCAACCTTAAAATGTTTGATGTTGTCTTTTACTCCTCTTTTTGTTGCAGGGGCTCAGACACAACTTCACAGTAGAATAGTGTTTCCAAAAGTTTGGGTTTATTTTTCAATTTATTAACGGTATCTGGACTGAATCATGTCAGCCGTTGAGGATGTGGTTTATTCCAGACACTGGGGACCAGTGTCAAAAGACAGGGGGGAGTATGTAGCGGGTATTTACTTTCCCGGGAAAACTTTTGAATTTCTACGGTGACACCGGTGGTGTATCTCCGGCGGTCCACCGGGTGGCGCTGTCACTTTGGGCCGACGGACGAGTCATTGCTGTGTCGAATCCCTTTTTGTCTTTCTTCGGCAGCCGTGTGGTGGGGCGGGGAACCCGCTACGCATGCCGAGGGAAGGTATAAAGGGGGCTGGCCATTTTGTCACGGGGTTCGTTGTCCCAGGCACCTTCAGCCTGCGGACGGGGGTTCGTTGTCCCAGGCACCTTCAGCCTGCGGACGGAGTTCGTGTTTGTCCTCTGGGCGGACTAGGCCTAGAGGACCACCGGAGGTCGTGTTCCACCTCAGGCACCTTTAGCCTGAGGTGAGGTACTCAGTTGGCGGTCCGGAGCTCAGTGCCCAACACTGAGTTCCGCGAGGGAAGGATCCTAGGGTAATCCGGAGATGGACGCCTGAATCCGAGGTGGACGTAATGGACCAGGAAGAGCTCCTCATCTGAAGACCCGGTGCAGCATACTGCCGGTGACGGGTGAGCCTCTTGTCGGAGACCGTCCGGAAGGTGAATTTCCTTGTGCGGAGACCATTGCCCACTCTTTGGAGGAGAGTGGAGGAAAGAACTTGTGTCTGGGCCTACATACACATTCACACCTCCTGGTTTTGTAAAGCAAGTAAGTCCATGCTATGTTCAAATAAAGGAGTGTTGGACTTGCAACGGTGTGAGACTCGTTTCCTGGCAGATGACTCCTGGAGGGAGGATTCGATACACAATACAGGCCCGAAGGTAAAGAACTTTTGCTAATACCACTTATACACCTGTGGTGGAGGCCTGGCGTAGCGGATGCACTCCCTTTCCTATCATACCCCTAGACCAGAGACATTGCAAGCGAGAACTTTAATAGAGGGGATTGGGAGTGTGGGGGCCGAACTGCCCGCTACACATACTTATTTACAAAATTTTATAACGGAAACAAAAGAAAAACGTTTTTTCTTCAAAATTTCCGGTCTTTTTTTATTTGTTAAGCAAAAAATAAAAACCGCAGAGGTGATCAAATACCACCAAAAGAAATCTCTATTTATCAAAATGATAAAAATTCTGTTAGGGTACAGTGTAGAATGACCGCGCAATTGTCATTTAAACAGCGACAGTGCTGAAAGCTGAAAATTGGCTTGGGCAGGAAGGGGGTAAGTGTCTGGCATTGAAGTGGTTAACCACTTCCCGCCCAGTCAATAGCGAATTGACGTCTGGGAAGTGGTTGCAATATCGATACTGGACGTCATATGACGTCCTGCAGGATATTGCCTTGCGCGCGCCCGCGGGGGCGCGCAGCGCGGTGATCGGGGACGGCATGTGTCCCTCGGACACAGCGCTTCCCCGATCACGGTAAACAGCCAATTTCATTGGCTGTTTACCATGTGATCGGCTGTGTCAAATTCACAGCCGATCACCTGTCAAAACAAACTCGGCGGCGCGCTCCGTGCGCGCCGCCACAGTCTTGCAGAGCGGGGATCGGGGAAGGCGAGTGTCCCTTGGACACAGCGCGTCCCCGATCAGAGTAAACAGCCAATGAATTGGCTGTTTACCACGTGACCGGCTGTGTCCAATCACAGCCGGTCACAAATGTAAACAAACTCCACAGGAGTTACTACCTGATCCCTGCTCTCTCCTCACACACCGATCTGTGAGGAGAGAGAAGAGATCAGTAAGTTAGCTCAGTGTAGTTTGTCTACATAAGTTTACAGTGCACAACACGCCCCCCCCATAAAGAGGACCTGTCACACAGCCCAGCACATCAATCAGCCCAGCCAATCAGCCCATCTGTCAATCAGCCCATCTGTCAATCAGCCCATCTGTCAATCAATCAGCCCATCTGTCAATCAATCAGCCCATCTGTCAATCAATCAACCAGCCCATCTGTCAATCAATAAATCAGCCCATCTGTCGTTCAATCAGCCTATCTGTCAATCATCTGTCACAGGCCCACCTCCATCGGTACCGCCATTGGCACCGCCACACAGGCTACCAGTACCGCCATCGGTACCAGTACCACCACCAGTACCGCCACCAGGCCCAGCATCTATACTGCCACACAGGCCCGCTACCAGTATCACCACTAGTGCCGCCATCGGTACCACCACCAGTACCACCACCCGTACCACCGTCGGTAGTGCCACCACCACCTGTACCACCACCTGTACCGCCATCTGTACCATCACCACCCGTACCACCACCACCTGTACCGCCATCGGTACCACCACCACCTGTACCGCCATCGGTACCACCACCACCCATACCGCCATCGCTACCACCACCACCCGTACCGCCACCTGTACCGCCATCGGTACCGCCGCCACCACCACCACCCGTACCGCCATCGGTACCACCACCACCTGTACCGCCATTGGTACCACCACCACCCATACCGCCATCGGTACCACCACACAGGCCCATCACTAATACCTCCATCGGTACTACCACACAGACCGCCACCACTACCACCAGCAGTACCATTACACAGGCCCACCAATAAGCACTGCCATAATGTCCCAAAGGGTTTACACACCTGAGGAGGCATATGCTATTCTTGCCATGTCGGATGATGAGAGCAGCGGGGAGCTCCCATTATCCGATTCTGGTTCGGAATACGAGCCAGTGGAGGATAGTGGCTCAGAGTCCTAGTCCCCGGAGGAAACCGTCCCTCCCAAAAGAATGCGATCGGCACCAAGATCAGCACCAAGATCAGCACCAAGATCAGGAGAACTTCCCACCACCAGCAGCGCCATACCCCAGGAAGAGGAGCCCAGTACAAGCAATGGAAATGCACGCCCAACCCGAAGAATCCAGCCCCAATCCTACCTTCCCGATGCCCTGGCAAACCCCTTATGTCTGCCTGCCAACTCAGGATCCGCTATCATCCCCCCTTTCACCGCACAGCCAGGTGTGCAGCCCGACACTACAAATTTTTCTAAATTTGATTATTTTTGTTTATTTTTCCCACAAGATTTGCTGCAGAATATAGTGGATCAAACTAATCTGTATGCATCCCAATTTATTGCTGCCAACCCCGATTCTTCCTACGCCCGCATGTTCCAGTGGCGGCGTCTAACATTGGAGGAATTTAAATTATTTTTGGGCCTTATGTTCAATATGGGGCTTACAAAAAAGAACGAAGTCCATTCATATTGGTCCAAACGCCCCATCCAACACATGCCCATATATTCCGCTGTCATGTCCAGGAAAAGATACGACATGATTATGCGCTTTCTCCACTTCAATGACAATTCACAGTGCCCTCCCCGAGATCATCCCAACTACGACAAATTGTACAAGATACGCCCCCTAATCAATGCTTTTTCCCAGCGATTTGAAGAAGTTTTCATCCCAGACCAAAAAATTTGTGTGGACGAGTCCCTCGTACATTTCACCGGCCGACTGCAGTTCAAGCAGTACATACCAAGCAAGAGAGCCAGGTATGGGTTAAAATTAAATAAATTATGTGATCGAGCCACTGGATACGTCTGCAAATTCAGGATCTACGAAGGCAAAGACTCCCAGCTCCAGCCCCGTGATTGCCCCACATATATTGGAACCAGTGGGAAAATTGTCTGGGAGTTGGCATACCCCCTGTTCGGAAAAGGTTACCATTTATATGTTGATAATTATTATACCAGCCTGCCCCTTTTTCGCCACCTTTACAGTAAACAAACCCCGGCCTGCGGTACCTTCAAAAAAAACCGGAAGGGATTCCCACAAAATTTATTGCCAAAAAAATTGCGACCTGGAGAATCGGCATCCATGAGGAACGAGGAGGTGTTGGCCATGAAGTGGAGGGACAAGAAAGATGTCCACATCCTCTCTACGATCCACAATGACACCATGGTGGAGATCCCAAGAAGACGCGGCTCCATTGTAAAGCCTGAATGTGTCCACGACTACAATTTGTACATGGGGGGGGGTGGATTTAAACGACCAGATGCTACAGCCCTACTTATCAACCAGAAAGTCCCATTATTGGCACAAAAAATTGTGTTTCACCTGTTTCACATGGCCCTTTTTAATTTGTTTGTCTGCTACCAAAAAGCAACTCAAAATCACCGACTCCACTACCTCCAATATATCGAAGATATCATCGATGCCCTCATTTACCAACAAGATCCCGCCCCAGGAAGCATTCGCTCTGATAGTGTGAGTCGGCTTCACGAGCGACACTATCCCTTTAGCATCCCCCCCACAGAATCTGGAAGAAGACGCCAAAAGAAATGCCGTGTATGCAGCAGAGGAGGAGTAAGAAGAGACACCAGCTATTTTTGTCCCGATTGTCCCTCCCAACCTGGCCTGTGCATCGGAAATTGCTTCAAAAATTATCATACATCCATTAGTTCCCCCTATTATTAACAGACTGCCACTTCCCTATTTGCCTGCTACCATGTTACTAACTACCTTCCATGTTAATTAACTGACCCTGGCCTGTTTACCGACGATGCCTCTGCCTGCCGATTTAAACCACGTTTCTGACTTCCACGTGTACCGACCTTGGCCTGTTAATCGACCATGTTTTTGCCTGCCACTTGGACTAATCTTTTGGCCATCTACTTTTAGTACACAGGGGTCTCACCCTGTTCTTGGAGCACAGAAAACGAAAAACTGGTTTTCTCTACTCAGAACGCTTCAGAATAGCGTTCTGAGTAGAGAAAACCAGTTTTTCGTTTTCTGTGCTCCAAGAACAGGGTCTGGTTGCCCGGAGGCTTCAAAGCGATTTGGGTGGGAGAAGCCACTACCCCTGTCCCCCTGGCCCTAAGCTTGATGGTCCTTCCTGCTGCCTGGACCAATAATTTGGCTGTGCTGACCATATTACTGCCTGTAATGACCCATGACATTATGGACCATGTTTCTTCCTGCTGCTTGGACCAATACTTTGGCTGTGTTGACCATATATCTGCCTGCTGCCTCTACTGACTTTGGACAGCATTTCTGCCGGGACACCTCTGCCTGCTACCTGGACCTGTGCTTTGGCTGTGCTCTGGCTGTGCTGACAGTATCTCTGCCTGTGCGAACTATGGACAGTATTCCTGCCTGCTGCCTGGATGATTGCTTTTGCTGTCGCTGACCTCATCCCTGCCTGCTGCCTGGACCGATGCTCTCCTCTGTGGACCACTGCACTTCTAAAACCACAGGTAATCTTTTGTTATTTGGTATGTACCTGCTATGTGTTAGATATATGAAGGGCCTTCAAAAATGTGATCGGTAGTCAGAAAATGATATGTGCAATTAATGCTGCTAGAATGCCTGGAGGTGCTACTTGGATGTTGGGCCTCTGTATGTGGCCAGGCTGTGTAAAAGTCTCAAACATGTGGTATCGCCATACTCAGGAGGAGTAGCAGAATGCATTTTGGGGTGTAATTTTTGCTATGTACATATTATGTGTTAGAAATATCTTATAAATTGACAACTTTGTGTAAAAAAAATGCATTTTAATTTTTTCTCCACATTTTCCAAAACCTTCTGGAAAAAAATGAACCGTTCAAAAGACTCATAATGCTTCATAGATTATACGTTGGGGTGTGTGCTTTCCAAAATGGGGTCATTTTGTGGAAAATTCTATTGTCCTGGTGCTCCAGGGCCTTCAAAATTGTAATAGGTGGTTGAGAAAGGATATGTGCGATTTATGCTTGTAGAACGCCTGAAAGTGCTACTTCAATGTTGGGCCTCTGTATATGGCCAAGCTGTGTAAAAGTCTCACACATGTGGTATCGCTATACTCAGGAGGAGTAGCAGAATGCATTTTGGGGTGTTATTTTTGCTATGTATATGCTATGCGTTAGAAATATCTTATAAATGGACAACTTTGTGTAAAAAAAATGCATTTTCATTTTTTCTCCACATTTTCCAAAACCTTCTGGAAAAAAATGAACCGTTCAAAAGACTCATAATGCTTCATAGATTATACGTTGGGGTGTGTGCTTTCCAAAATGGGGTCATTTTGTGGAAAATTCTATTGTCCTGGTGCTCCAGGGCCTTCAAAATTGTAATAGGTGGTTGAGAAAGGATATGTGCGATTTATGCTTGTAGAACGCCTGAAAGTGCTACTTCAATGTTGGGCCTCTGTATATGGCCAGGCTGTGTAAAAGTCTCACACATGTGGTATCGCTATACTCAGGAGGAGTAGCAGAATGCATTTTGGGGTGTCATTTTTGCTATGTATATGCTATGCGTTAGAAATATCTTATAAATGGACAACTTTGTGTAAAAAAAATGCATTTTCATTTTTTCTCCACATTTTCCAAAACCTTCTGGAAAAAAATGAACCGTTCAAAAGACTCATAATGCTTCATAGATTATACGTTGGGGTGTGTGCTTTCCAAAATGGGGTCATTTTGTGGAAAATTCCATTGTCCTGGTGCTCCAGGGCCTTCAAAAGTGTAATAGGTGGTTGAGAAAGGATATGTGCGATTTATGCTTGTAGAACGCCTGAAAGTGCTACTTCAATGTTGGGCCTCTGTATATGGCCAGGCTGTGTAAAAGTCTCACACATGTGGTATCGCTATACTCAGGAGGAGTAGCAGAATGCATTTTGGGGTGTCATTTTTGCTATGTATATGCTATGCGTTAGAAATATCTTATAAATGGACAACTTTGTGTAAAAAAAAATGCATTTTTATTTTTTCTCCACATTTTCCAAAACCTTCTGGAAAAAATAAACCGTTCAAAAGACTCATAATGCTTCATAGATTATACGTTGGGGTGTGTGCTTTCCAAAATGGGGTCATTTTGTGGAAAATTCCATTGTCCTGGTGCTCCAGGGCCTTCAAAACTGTAATAGGTGGTTGAGAAAGGATATGTGCGATTTATGCTTGTAGAACGCCTGAAAGTGCTACTTCAATGTTGGGCCTCTGTATGTGGCCAGGCTGTGTAAAAGTCTCACACATGTGGTATCGCTACACTCAGGAGGAGTAGCAGAATGTATTTTGGGGTGTAGTTGCAATTATGCATATGCTGTGTGAGAGATAAAAACTGTTAATATGACCAGTTTGTGCAAAAAAAAAAAAAAAAATTAAATTTTCCCAAGAATTGTGGGAAAAAAATACAACTTCAAAAAACTCACCACGCCTCTTAGTAAATACCTTGGACTGTCTACTTTCCAAAGAGGGGTAATTTGGGGGTATTTGTACTTTCCTCGCTTGTTAGTGTCTCAAGAAATGAGATATCCCTTCAGTACATTAGGCGTGATCAGATGTGATACATTTTCAGTGATTGCCACCATAGTTTGTAGACTCTATAACTTTCGCAAAGACCAAATAATATACACTAATTTGGGTTCATTTTACCAAAGATATGTAGCAGTATACATTTTGGCACAAATTTATGAAGAAAAATTACTTATTTGCAAAATTTTAAAATAGAAACTAAAAAAAAGTGTTTTTTTAAAAAAAAATTGCTGTTTTTTTGCTTATATCGCAAAAAATAAAAAACCCAGTGGCGATTAAATACCACCAAAAGAAAGCTCTATTTGTGAGAAGAAAATGATAAAAATGTTGTTTGGATACAGTGTAGCATGACTAAGTAATTGTCATTCAAAGTGTGAGAGTACTGAAAGCTGAAAATTGGTCTGGGCGGGAAGGTGCATAAGTGCATGGTATTGAAGTGGTTAAATAACTTATCTGCCCAGAGGGAAAATTTTAAGGAATTTAAATCTTTAAAGAGGTGCTAAGTTGAAGAGTTTAGGCTTGTGTGTTCCAGTCCCTCTTGGGTCGAAACAAGGGGGGGGGGGTTATGTGGCAAAGCATTGCTCTGCCAGGGTCTAGAACATGGGTCTCAAACTGGTGGCCCTACAGCTGTTGCGAAACTACAATTTCCATGAGGCATTGCAAGGCTGACAGTTACAAGCATGACTCCCACAGGCAGAGGCATGATGGGACTTGTAGTTTCACAACAGCTGGAGGGCCGCCAGTTTGAGACCCCTGGTCTAGAAAGAGGTTAGGACCCAGAATTCTCAACAGGTGGGTCAAGGGGTTCCAGGGAGCTTGTGTCATGGAAACAGTTTTTTTCAGTTTCCTCAGTGTCCCCTCCTCAGTGCAAAGTCTTTTTCGGGGTCCTGGAGCCTGGAAGTTTTAAAGTGATTCGGGTGGGACGAAATCTCCAATCCTAGGTTCAGGTTTTCTGAATCACCAGCACACTAATTGTGCATGTGTGTGCAAGTCTTTTATTAGTGATCTGACTATAGTTCTGGGCTCCACCCCGGCAGACAGTAGGCCACTGCCCAGGAGTCAGGAGAGCTCCACCTAGGTGGAGGTGGAGAGAGGCAGGAGCCAGAGCAGGTGGGACTGCTAGCTGTGCCCACGGAGTTGTTTAGGAAGATAGTCTGTGGGAGGCAGTCAAAGGCCTAAAGGGTAAGGCCAGTGCAACTGCCGAATGTTTGTTTTTTGAATGGAAGACCCCAGTGAGGAAAACTGTTTGATTTTGAAGCCTGAAACTGTATTGAATCTTTCTTTTAATAAAATTTGGCAAGAAAATCCCTTAAAGAAGAAGAAGAAAGCAAGTGGCTGAGTCCTTAAAGTGGAAGTAAACCCTCCTATCATTTTCAGGCAAGGAAGCTGCCATCTTGGCCTCTGTTTAATCTTCAACTTCCATGATGCTGCACATGTGATCAGTTATGACACCAGCCATTGGAAGGTTTGACAGTTTGGTTGAGAGCACAACCAATGTGACAGTTGGCATTCCCGGCATGCCGGGAATGTAACTGATTTTTTAAACTGTTAAATCGATGGGTTTACTTCCGCTTTAAAGGGGTTGTAAAGGTTCCTGTTTTTTCACCTTAATGCATCCTATGCATTAAGGTGAAAAAACACCTGGCAATGACGGGCCCCCCAGCCCCCCCGTTTTACTTACCGTCCCTGGCGTCCCTGGCGTCCTTGTCTCTACAGAGGTCTCGGCGTTGATTGGATAGATTGATAGCAGCGCAGCCATTGGCTCCCACTGCTGTCAATTTAATCCAATCATGTGGCCGCCAGGGGGCGGGACCGAGTCATACACTCGGTGTCTATGGACACCGAGTGGTATGAGGCGGGAGCGCGCCCGCAAGGTAATCCCTTCAGGAGAGAGCTTCCCAGAGGGGGTTAGCTATTGCGGGGAGGAGCCAAGAGAGCCGCCGTGAGACCCCAGAACAGGAGGATCGGGGCCACTCTGTGCAAAACGAACTGCACAGTGGAGGTAAGTATGACATGTTTGTCATTTTTAAAAAATAAAAAATTAACCTTTACATCCACTTTAAAGCTCTATCTTTGATACGACTCTCACATAATGCATTAATAAATAATGAGCTTATTGTCATTTAATTCAGTAGCTGAATTGACAAACATTATAAACTGATTCCTTTGTCAGAATGTTTATACGGAAATAATAGAACAGTATTGTATTTATGAAATTATGCAAATCTTTGTTTTGGGAGATTTACATGTTTCCAACCAAGTAATTCAAGTTCGTTTATCCGTGCTATTTTGAAGACAAGTGACACAAATGATATGCTTAAAATATATATTTTTTTATTAACTAAAAATACAGTGAATAATTATATCTGGTATATTTCGTGATGATACAAAATAAATGGATATACTTTTAAATATCAAAGATAAATGATGATACAGATGATATTCCTTATTACAAAATACCATATTTCAATACTTGAGTGGTAATGGTAAATTTTAGACCGATGAAAACAGTCCGATGGACTTTTTTCATCGGACAAACCGATCGTGTATGGGCCCCATCGGTCTTTTTTCCACTGGTGAGAAAAAATAGAACATGTTTTAAATTTATCCGATGGAAGAAAAAAACGATAGCAAATTCCGATCGTCTGTGTGGAACTCCATCGGAGAAAAAACCCACGCATGCTCAGAATCAAGTCGATGCATGCTCAGAAGGATTGAACTTCATTTTTCTCGGCTCGTCTGAGTGTTTTACGTCACGGCGTTTGGGACGGTCGGATTTTTGACTGATGGTGTGTAGGCAAGACTGATGGAAGTCAGCTTCATCAGAATTCCGATGGAAAAATCCATCGGATTTGAATCCATAGGAAATCCGATCGTGTGTACAGGGCTTTAGTGAATAGCTTTCCGTGGCTTCACGGACTTGTGTAAACAAATGGTGTTTAATTTAGCAAGGTGATTCCTTCTCAAAACAAACAGATCTTAAGGCCCCTTTCACACGGACGGATAGAATGGTGCTTTTAGCTGCGGATTTTCTAGTTTTCCACCGCAGCTAAAAGCACACAATGCTTTCTTATGGCCCCATTCACACACAGCGTTTAGCTGCGATTTCGTTACATGCGGTTCGGTGCGAATAGAAAAAATAGAATTTAATGCGTCCAGGTGCGATGTAGCGCAGCTATCTGCACATAACTGCAGGTAATCGCAGTGCACTGTGTCAGCTGCGGATAGCAGCGTGAACAAAAGAAAAAAACAACAGGAAGCACATCAAAATAAAAATGGTTGCTATGGGGATGACAATAATGGCCAAACGCAGCTAAACGCAGCCGCATGTAAACGCACATAAACGCAGCTAAAAGCAGTGTACAAATGCAGCTGATCGCTGTGCCTGGGGTCTTGAATTTCAAAAGAAAGAAACATGCTTTTAACTACGGCAGAACAGCCGCCCGTGTGAAAGGGGCCTTAAGCCAAAAACACTTTTTCAATATATGGACCATTTGTTAACCATATACAAACTTAGTAATTTTAACCAAGATTCACTTTTAAATTTAGATTGAATTAATGGTTTAACACAGACTATAACCAATCCAATTCTTATGCCCTGTACACACAATCGGAAATTCCAAACAGAAAACCATGTTATTTTTCTGACGGAATGTTGGCTCAAACTTGTGTTGCATACACACGGTCACACAAATCTTGTCTGAAATTCCGACCGTCAAGAACGCGGTGACGTACAAGACGTACGACGAGCCGAGATCAATGAAGTTCAATAGGCAGTTCGGCTCTTCTGCTTGATTCCGAGCATGCATGTTTTTTTTGCGCGTCGGAATTGCATATAGATGAGTGGAATTTCCGTCAAGAACTTTTTCTGTCGGAAAAATAGAGAACCAGCTCTCAATCTTTTGCTGGCGGAAATTCTGACAGAAAATGTTGGATGGAGCATACACACGGTCGGAATATCCGACCAAAAGCTCACATCCAACTTTTTCTGACAGAAAATCCTATGGTGTGTACAGGGCATAAGACTTTGAAGTCAGTTTTGTGAGATATGACAATATATGTATCTCCCTTGTTTGAAAAGCGAAACAAATTTATACCACAGTTAGTAGACAGAAAATGTTGGATGGAGCATACACACGGTCGGAATATCCGACCAAAAGCTCACATCCAACTTTTTCTGACATAAAATCCTATCGTGTGTACAGGGCATAAGACTTTGAAGTCAGTTTTGTGAGATTTGACAATATATGTATCTCCCTTGTTTTAAAAGCGAAACAAATTTATACCACAGTTAGTAGACAGAAAATGTTGGATGGAGCATACACACGGTCGGAATATCCGACCAAAAGCTCACATCCAACTTTTTCTGACAGAAAATCCTATCGTGTGTACAGGGCATAAGACTTTGAAGTCAGTTTTGTGAGATATGACAATATATGTATCTCCCTTGTTTTAAAAGCGAAACAAATTTATACCACAGTTAGTGTTCGCTCCACTCCAAAACTGAAGTGCCGATATTGATTGGATTAATCAAGCATATGCTCAACCAAACTTCAATAACCTAAAAGGTAAAATAAACATAATAATACTTTACCAGGACTTAAGAATTCTGTCGTTTTGAGACGCATCAAGTGAGGTGTCCCGAAGGACCACTTCCAACATTCCTACATCTCTCCGTTATCAAGATCTCAACCCCCTCTCACCTTCCAAGATTCGTTCAGTCTCTCTCAGGCTTTTCTTTTCATTTTAGCCCCCCTTCTCTGTGATGTGTACCTACTTTTATCCCACCCAGAAAGTGGGCGTGTGTGTCATTACTATGTAATGGATAGTGTAAAATGACGGGCTGTTCCTATGTTACCATGACAACCAAGTATGTGCTGCCATCTTGAATTCTTAATATTTTCACCACCAGGGGGAATGTGTTGTATAAGAATTGACCTTTAATGTTATTTTCGTTTATGTCGAAGCCAATTTATGAAAACCCTTGACTTAGACTTAGCAAAACACGGTAAACTTTCAAAGGTTGACAATCATGTGTCAATTCCCTCCAGACATTCTGGAGTTCTCTTGAAATATATGGGTTGAGAAAATATACCCCACACAATTAGCTGGGGTTGTTAAATTCCTTGAAACTCAGATCATTGTAATTTAACCCTGTGTATTATTTCACCAATACAGCTTCTAATACTTTCAAACTTTTCATAGGATCTCATATTTGTAACCCTCATCATAATAATATATATCTATGCATTAATGGGTTTTATGAATATCCAAACAATACATTTAAACTATTATGAAAGAAAAATATTCTTAAAATACATCAATATATGTGACATTATTCGCTTAATTATGTATAGAAGTACTTCAATATAATAATACTACTTAACTTTGGTTAATATATTATTGTACTTGAGTAATACTATAATACGTTTCATTTGGTCGTATTTGAATAAGCCCCCTTCCTCTCCTTCATGCAGCGAAGACAATTTAGTTCTGTGAGTTCATGTTAAATATGAGTCTCCTACCATTTTCTTATCTTAAAGGCTGACAGAAAGAGAAATGACGATCTTAAGAAAACTTAACATAATACAATTAAAACCTTCTATTGAGAGTTCCTCAGTTTAGAAGACATTGAACTGAAGTTGACCTCTTTTAAAAAAATAAAATAAAATAAAGGCCTCATATATTTTTTTACCCCAAATAATCCTGACATCGTGCTATCATGAAGGTTCAGGAATTCTCACCCCCCTGCATTTGTAATTTGCTCACTATGTTATACATATATGTCCTGGGCTGTTGAGAACCCCTTAGGTTTACTGAAGGACCATTATTGGGGATTGGAATTAATTTAGCATTAAAATATAGTTGACAACTGTTTTCTGCCATGATATTTCATGGGTATCCCAGGTCATCTGGCTGTATAATGGTCTCTGATCTCTCCTTGCTGCGTTCCAACAGTACCGATGGGCTGATCATACCCGGGTTTGGTTCAGCAAACATTCGATATAGAGGTTCCAAAGATGGAACCCTATTGAAATCAATTGGAGGTGCATGTTCAGTTTCAATAATGGCAATTATATAGGCTAATATTGTCTGCGAATCAGCTTTGGGCACTATTCCTCTGCTGTCCAGAGCCTCAAGCTATGCGGTGGTGTTACGCCGTTTGCTCTGGCTAAAAGGTTGATCGGCGGACCAATCTTCCAAGAAGGCCCTGATGGATTTCCCCTTTAAGGGCGACAGACTTTTTGGAGCATCCCTGGATGACATTATTAGAGATGCCACATGAGATAAGAGCACGCTGCTCCCACAATCCAAAAAGGGTAAGGAGCCACGCCATAGGCTAGGGCCCTCCTTCACCGCGCACAAGCGTTTTTTTCGTCAGCCTATTGCGGCAAGTAAATGATCCCAGGCCGATAAAGCGCCTGCTGAGGGACAGAAGCGTCCCTGGTTTTGCAAGCCCAACCTCGCTTGCCCACCGAACAGATTTTTTTTCCCTCTAAACCGCCAGCTTTACCTGACTCGTCTGGAAGCCCTATATGGGGCGGTTCAAGACCTGCTGATACACAGGGTGATGATTCCTGTTTCAGTACAGGAACGGGTTCAGGGGTTTTACTCAAATCTGTTCATAGTACCAAAGAAGGAGGGGGTTAGTCCAATCTTGGATCTCAGGGCCCTCAACTGCTTTGTGGAGGTACAAAGATTCCGGAGGGAGTCAGTTCGCTGTGTTATCGCTGCCCTCCATCCGGGGGATTTTCTGGCATCCTTGGACATCCTTGGACATCAAGGACGCATACTTGCAGGTCCCCATATGCACCAGGCATCAGAGATGTCTGCACTTTTTTGGCCGGGGAAGACCACTACCAATTGGTGGCTCTCCCCTTTGGCCTGGTATCGGCACATAGGGTGTTTACCAAGGTGCTCGCCCCGATTATGGCCCTACAAAGACAGTGTGGCATCGCTATCGTGGGCTACTTGGACGATCTTCTTCTGAGGGCCACTTCAAGCTCAGAATTAGAGGTGAGCGTGTCTATAACCTGTCAGACCCTCCAATACTTTGGTTGGGTACTGAACACTCAGAAGTCAGAATTGGTACCGACTCAACTCCTAGTGTATCTGGGGTTGATTCTGGACTCCTCAGAGGCAAAAGTTTTTTCTCCCTATGGGAAAGTTGCAGACCCTTCGGGCTGCGGTGCGGCAGTTGACATCCCAGATGGTCGTCACGCCGCTTTTGCAGGCGAGTCCTGGGCCTCATGGTAGCCTCCTTCGAGGCGGTACCATATGCACAATTTCACACGCGAGTGTTACAGAAGGTAACTCTGTCCAGAAGGGACAAGTGCCCATCATCCCTGGATTGTCAAATCCGGGTGAGCCACCTAGTCAGGACCTCCCTAGTTTGGTGGCTGACATCACCAGCACTTCTGTCCGGGAAGTCGTTCCTTCCTTTTCACTGGATGGTGGTCACGACGGATGCCAGTCTTACTGGTTGTGGGGGAGTCTGGGGGGTTCAGTCGACCCATTGTCACTGGACTCCGGAGGAATCTCACTTGCCGATCAATGTCCTGGAACTCCGGGCGATCAGGCGGTGGCGTATGTCAACCATCAAGGAGGAACAAGAAGCTCAGCTGCAGCATCGGAGGTCGCTCACATCCTAAGGTGGGCAGAAAGGAGCGTACCGGCCCTGTCGGCCGTATACATCCCGGGCTTAGGAAACTGGCAGGCGGAGTCGTCAGATGCTGGACCAAGGAGAATGGTCTCTGCATCCGGAGGTGTTTCAGCTCCTTTGCCAAAGAGGTTGGGTGGGAATCACTGACCTGGGGGGACATGTACTAATGTAGAACTTATTTTTAGTGTGTATTTATTTATATTTTTTTATGGCAAACATGTAATACCTGTTTTGTGCAATCATTTTGCACAGAGCAGCCCCAATCCTCCTCTGCTGGGGTCCCCTGCTTGTGTGCCTAGCTTCTCCTGCTTTCCCAGTACCCCCCAACAAGCTGCTTGCTAGGGGGTACTTGTGCAGGCTCACTCCCAAGCCCCGCTGGCTGCATCCATTTGCCCCACTCCCTGCTCCCTCATCATAGGATTTGATTGACAGCAGCAGGATCCAATTGCTCCCACTGCTATCAATCTTCCCTGTGAGGAGGGAGAGCCAAGAGAGCCACTGCTCTTGTGCACAGTGCACATAGATTTCATGTCTATTAATCTTAATAAATATAAAGTGACACCCAACAACTTTTTGCTCTGTGATTATACTATGTGAATAATAATTTAAGAAAATCTTACATGCAAATATCAAAATCTTTTTTATACCATATAAAATCAATAATGTGTATAATCTCCAAAAATCAATCACCACGATCAGTGCATAAATATTAATACACCATACGTTATAAAATCTATTTGTAATCACTATGTGTTCGATAATCCTATGTGTCATCCGTATCAATACTTAAAATAATACTTGTTTCAAAACAATGTCCTTAACCCCTTTAGATCCACGATATAGCTGAATGAGGGGTACAGCGTGGACCTACTTTGCTGGGAGGCCGTCAATAGACGTCCTCCCCTTTGCATGCTCCCCATGTGCCCCTGCGTGGTTCGCACTGTGATCACAGAGTCAATAAAACTCAGGTGAACACAGATCATAGTAAGGGGCCGATTCCAGCCCTTATTACATGATCAGCTGTCAGCCAATGACAGCTGATCACATGATGTAAACAGAAAATCGGTAATCTTTATTTTTTCTCCTCACACTGATAGCGTGAGGAGAAAAAAAAGACGATCACTGGCTTCTGTGCAAGGGACATCGGTCCCGAAGAGGAGGAGGCACAGCCGTCTCATCTGTGCCCACCAGTGCCGCCTGCCAGTGCCACCTGCCAGTGCCCACAGTACCACGAATCATGTGCCCACCACTGCATAACAGTGCCAGCAATCAGTGCCACCTATCAATGCCCACGAATGCCACCAATCAGTGCCTCATCGGTGCCACCTAGCAGTGCTGCCTATCAGTGACACATACCAGTGCCAATCAGTGCCCATCACTGCCATCCATCAGTGCCCATCACTGCCACCTATCAGTGCCACCTATCAGTGCCACTAGTGCCCACCAGGGCCACCTATCAACGCCCATCAGTGCCACCTCTCAGTGCCACTTCTCAGTGCCCACCAATGTCACCTATCAGTGCCCACCAGTGCCGTCTATTAGTGCCCTTCAATGCAGCCTATCGGTGGCCATCAGTGCAGCATATTGGTGACCATCAGTGCAGCATTATCAGAGTACATCAATGAAGGAGAAAAATTAACTGTTTGCAACATTTTCTAACACAATTAAAAACATTTTTGTATTTATTAATTTTTTTAAATGGACATTTTTAAAAAAAAATAACAAAAGATAAAAACCGCAGAGGTGATCAAATACCACCAAAAGAAAGCTCTATTTATGGGGGGAAAATTATAAAATTTAAATTTTAGTACAGTGTTGTATGACCGCGCAATTGTCATTCAAATTGTGACAGTGCTGAAAGCTGAAAAGTGGTCTGGGCAGGAGGGGGGTTAAGTGCCCAGTAAGCAAGTGGTTAAATAGAATTCTTCCTCAATATATATTGTGTCTTCTTAACTTCTTTACATGCATAGTGTCTAGTGAATTCCACCACCTTTCACACTCTACGCTCACCTCCGTAAATTGATCTATTGTGCAATAGGTCACCATGTGCATTCCCCTTTGAGGGGTCTCAAACACCATTTTCAGATGTCTGGGGTTCACTCAACCCGGTCACCTCTTCATCAATCCCAATGGTGACAGTAAAACAAAGCTTTCTCCACAACTCATCCACTCAAAAAATAAACACTTGCATAGTGTTTTACCCACATACAAATAAAATTCTTTATTAAAAGCAAAAAGAGCCCTTAATAAAGGTATTTTAAGAAAAATGCAAGACATGGAGCCGTCCTCCTTTGTCACTTGTAGTGGGTCGTTGTAGTTTAGTAAAAATGGTGTGGTTACTGGATTTCTGGAGTGTGGTTTAGGAAACTAGAGGGTCTTTTTAGGGATTTGATTTGAAGGAAAGGACAAGCTACAGTTAGTCTGTCGGTACAGCAGTTACCAAGAGATAAGGGTGGTCTGGCAGTGCCACATCCTTGGATCTATTTCCTAGCAGCCCAGCTTCAACAGATGGGGGGCTGGGAGGTGGGTAATGACACCACTAGCTTTAACTCATGAGCCTTATTGGCCTGTACGTCTCATGCGTCCTTGCTTGAAGCATTAGAAGCAGACTCATTGGAAAAGGAGGTGCAGCGCCCTACAGTAGTTATTGAAGGTGTGGAATATAACACAGTCCCTGTTTCAGTATTCAGGGTTCACAGAGTATGCACCAATCTGGAGTAATAAAAACATACCTGAGCTTGAGGGGCTGGAGAACTTTAATAACTGGAAACAGAGGGGAGTAATAAGGCTGTTGCAATTAATTTCAGCTGGGGTGTTGAAAACGTTTCAGGAGTTGAAAGAGGAGTTTGGGTTTTCAAATAAGAACTTTTACCAGTACTTACAGTTAAGACACATATTGACAACTCAGTTTAAAGTGATTGTAAAGTCTTGTTTTTTTCCTTATAAAAGTAACAAACATGGTATACTTACCTGCTTTGTTGCAGTGGATTTGCACAGGACAGCCTGGATCCTCCACTTCTCGGGTCCCTCCTGTGATCCTGGACCCTCCCTCCTGGTCAGTGCCCCCAGAGCAAGCAGCTTGCTATGGGGGGCACCCAAACCGAGGCACAGCTTCCTCTGTCCATTCAGACACGGAGCCCCGACCCATGCATTTAGATAAAAAAAAAAAACCTTCTGCCTTTACAACCCCTTTAAGGATGTGGGGTTAGAATGGAGTAAAGCCCCTTTACTAAAAAAGTTGGTAGACGCCACTTCCTTAACCACTTAAGGACTGCCCCATGTACATTTACTGCGGCAGGGTGGCCTTTAAGCGCAAAAATCACATACCTGTACGTAATTCTCATGGACGGTGATTCTGGTTCTGTCAGACAGGAAGAGAGAGATCTGTGATTCCTGCTAATCAGGAACACAAATCTCTCTCTTCCTTCAGTACATCCGTCCCCCACACAGTAAGAAAACTCTCCCAGGGAACACAGTTAACCCTTTGATTGCCCCTGATGTTAACTCCCTCCCTGCCAGTGTAATTTATACAGTGTCAGTGCATTTTTTTTAGCAATGATCACTGTATTGGTGTCATTGGTCCCCAAAAAGTGTCACTAAGTGTCAGATTTGTCCACCGCAATCCCGCTAGAAATCGCTGATCACCGCCATTACTAGTAAAAACATAAAATAAAAAAAGTCCATAAATCTATCCCATAGATTGTAGATGCTATAATTTTTGCACAAACCAATCAATATATGCTTTTTGGGATTTTATTTACCAAAAATATGGAGCAGAATACAAATTGGCTTAAATTGATGTAGAAATTAGTTTTTTTTTATTTTTTTATTTAGAAGGTTTTATAGCAGAAAATACAAAATATTGTTTTTTTTTCAAAATTGTGGGTCTTTTTTTGTTTATATCGCTAAAAATAAAAATGATCAAATACCACCAAAAAAAAAGGACATCATCTTTATTCCACGCAATTGTCAGTTTAACCACTTCCCGCCCAGCGTATAGTCATATGACGGCCGCAGGAACCCTTCGTCCCTCCGAACGGCTGTCGAATGACGTCCTGGAATTCCCGCAGTGTGGAGCGTGTGCGCTCGCCACATCACTGGGCAGCCGATGTGCGTGCCCGGCGGCCGCAATGTCTGCTGGGCACCCGTGATTGCTCGTCACAGAGCCAGGGATGTGGATCTCTGTGTGTAAACACAGAGATCCACGTCCTGTCGAGGAGAGGAGACCGATGGTGTGTCCCTTGTACATAGGGACACTGATCGGTCACCCCCCCAGTCAGTCCCCTCCCCCTACAGTTAGAATCACTCCCTAGGGAACACATTTAACCTCTTGATCGTCCCCTAGTGTTAACCCCTTTCCTGCCAGTCACATTTATACAGTATTCAGTGCATATTTACAGCACTGTTCGCTGTATAAATGTGAATGGGCCCAAAATAGTGTCAAAAGTGTCCGATCTGTCCGCTGCAATATCGCAGGCCTGGCAAAAATCGCTGATAACCGCCATTACTAGTAAAATAATAAATAAATAAATGTCATAAATCTATCCCCTATTTTGTAGACGCTATAACTTTTGTGCAAACCAATCAATATACGCTTATAACCAAAAACATGTAGAAGAATACGATTCGGCCTAACCTGAGAAAACAAATTGTTTAAAAAAAAAAAAATGGGATATTTATTATAGCAAAAAGTAAAAAATATAGTTTTTATTTCCAAATTGTCGCTCTTTTTTGTTTATAACGCAAAACATAAAAACTGCAGAGATGATCAAATACCACCAAAAGAAAGCTCTATTTGTGGGGAAAAAAGGACGTCAATTTTGTTTGGGAGCCACGTCGCATGACCGCGCAATTGTCATTCAAAGTGTGACAGTGCTGAAAGCTAAAAATTGGCCTGGGCAGGAAGGGGCTGAAAATGCACGGTATTGAAGTGGTTAAGCAACACAGTGCCATATTACAAAAAATGGCCTGATGAGGAAAGGGGTAAAACCTTCCAGAGCTAAAGTGGTTAAAGGGGTTGATTTCAAAATTGGAGAAGGATGTGGGGGAGTTAAAGCGGTTCCTCCCCTCCTCCGGTGTCACATTTGGCACCTTTCAGGGGGGAGCAGATACCTGTCTAATAGAGGTATTTGCTCCCACTTCCGGCGAAAGATCGCCACAGAATCCGCAGCGATCTACGCCAATGCCTGGCCCCTCCTTCGTCCCCTCGCAGTCTTCTGGGAGACAAACAGGTCCCAGAAAACAGCAGGGAACAGTCATGACATGCAGCGTGACTTGCGCATGAACAGTAGGGAACCAGGCTGTGAAGCCTCAAGGCTTCACTTCCTGATTCCCTTACTGAAGATGCTGGCGCCTGCACTCGGAGTCGAGGGATGGGTCGGCTTCGGGCAAGGACATCGCGGGCATCCTGGACAGGTAAGTGTCCTTATTTTAAAAGTCAGCAGCTGCAGTATTTGTAGCTGCTGACTTTAAATTATTATTTTTTTATCGGCGGAACTCCGCTTTAACGGATGATCAGTGGAAAGGCATAATAAATTCAATAGACTCATTATCCTTATCAGCAGCCTAGAAGCTCACACAATTTTATATTATCCATAGAGAATACTATACACCAAAAATATTATTTATTTTTGGGGGACGCCCAGATGCATTGTGCCCCAGGTTTGGGGTTGCAGCTTAAGACTTGAGTCACATGCTTTGGAGGTGCCCCAAGGTAAATAGATATTGGGAAGCGGTGTTAGGTACAATAAGGTCAGTATTCAGAATGTGTGTACGGATGGATCCAATACTATATAGCCCTGTACACACGATCGGATAACCTATGGATTTTCGTCCGATGGATTTGTCCATCGGAAATCCGATGAAACTGTTTTTCATCAGTCTTGGCCACACACCATCAGTCAAAAAACCGATGGCAAGAAAACGACGGCACGTACAAAACGTACAACGCGCTATAAAAGGGCCGAACAAATCTAATGGCGCCACCCCTTGGGCTGCTTTTGCTGATTTCGTGTTACCGCGTGTTAGTAAAAGTTTGGTGAGAGCCGATTTGCGCTTTTCAGTCTCCGTGCTTTGCAGATCGCTTGTGGGTTTGTATTTGTGATTCAGTGCGTGCAGTCAGGTCGTTACTGCCTTGCAGTGCCTTCTTGGCCGTTCGTTTACTGTTTTTCAGGTCGTTCTTCTCAGGCCTTGCTGTTCCACGGTGCGTTCTGTTTGAGTGTGTTCTGACCAGCCGACCGGTTTAAAACCATGTTTGAAGTGCGTTCTCGTCCTCGAGCTCGTGCTGGCTTTGGACTTGGTGTTGCAGTTAACACTGTAACCTGAGTTCAGTCTGTGAACAGGGTGAGGAGGAGTTCATGGACTAAGAATTTGTTGCTCCAGCGGGACCGATTCTCTCATATGCCTCTGCTGCGGGAAATCCATGAGAATAACCCTGATGATTTCAGGAATTATCTCAGGATGACGGACCCTGTATTTCACCGTCTTTTGAATTTGCTGTCCCCCTATATCACGAGGCAGGACACTGTGATGCGCCAGGCCATCACTGCCGAGCAGAGGCTTATTGCCACGTTGAGATACCTGGCGACTGGGAGAAGCTTGCAGGACCTCAAGTTCTCAACAGGCATCTCCCCCCAGGCTCTCGGGATCATTATCCCTGAGACGTGTTTGGCCATCATTCAGGTCCTGCAGACGGAGTATATGAAGGTAATTTTGCTCCTTTAACCTCACATTATATGTTTTTATTGTTTTATAATCTTCTCTTTTTTTTCCCTCCTAACCCAAATTTGCCTGTTTGTAATATCCTGGTAACGTCCCCATTTTCCCCATGCATGTTTTTACCTGTAAAGCCCTCTTTGTGCCCTACATGCCTATTTCCCTTCACTAACCTCTACAGCATGCTATCGTGGGCGCAAATCCAGCTAGCCTTCTATTTTCCTTTTCATATTTTTGGGGTCATTGCCCTCGTAGTTTGACAACCCTCCCTCCCCCCCCTAAAGATGTAAAAAAAAAATAAGTTCTCAATCAAGCTCAGCAGAGTGGTAGAGCCTTTTTTTTGATCCCCCACAATCACCTTAGCCCCCCCCCCTATAATATTTTAGAATGTTCACTCAGCGGGGGTGATGCATCTGCTAAGTGGGCCTTTGTTTATTGGTAGGAAAAACTCCCTTAAATAATAATGTTAGAATGATGTGGTTCAACAATGTTTTGGTGTGTAATCTGCTTGCACTGTAAACATAAACCGTACTAATGTATTCTTTTTGTTTGACTCCACAGTTCCCTAGCACACCACAGGAATGGCTGACTGTGGCCTCCCAATTTGCCCAGCGGTGGGATTTTCCCAACTGCGGAGGGGCAATTGATGGGAAGCACGTCCACATAGTGCCGCCACCCCGTTCGGGGTCATACTATTTTAACTATAAAGGTTTCAATAGTATTGTGTTAATGGCGGTGGTGTCAGCACGGTACGAGTTCCTGTAGGTGGACGTGGGGAAGAACGGCCGGATGTCCAATGGCGGAGCATTCGCAGAGACGGAGTTCGCTCACCGTCTGCAGGCTGGGGATCTTGCACTGCCTCCAGATGCAGAGAACGTGGAAGGGCTACCGTTCGTTTTCATCGCGGATGAAGCTTTTGGACTAGGACCACACCTCATGCGGCCGTTTCCCCAATGCACCCTCACCCCGGAGAGGAGGGTTTTTAATTACCGGCTGGCCAAAGCCCGGAGAGTTGTGGAGAATGCCTTCGGGATAATGGCCAGCCGGTTCCGCCTGTTCCAGACAGCTATCAATTTGGCGGATTATAAACTGAACAACATTGTCTACTGCTGCTGCTTGTTGCACAATTTTTTGCACAAATTTTCGACAAATTATGTGTCATCAGTTGGGCTTGAGGCCGGTCCATCTGAACTGATAAATCTGACCGGCCTCAGCACTGCCCGTACTGGCTTGGCCCCCCAAAGTGCCCGTGAAGTACGTCAGAAATACGTAGAGTACTTCACGGGTAGGGGGGCAATCGCAATGCCAGACCACATCTGACCTTTGATTTTACCTTTTTAAAATAAAAATAAAATTGGAATTACTACAAACTTGTGTTGTCATTCTTGTATTTGTGGTTTATGTGTCTCCCAGGTTCTAGTAGTGCCAAGTGTATTTGTCCTTAGTAAATAGCCTCAAATCTCTGAGGTGAAAACACTGTTTTTGCATCTTCAGAACTGCTCTTGAGCATAGAAAGAACAAGGCACACCTTTTTTTTGACTTTCCAAATGTTTTTATTGATTGCACCACATTTTTGGTTGGTTTTCGAAATACTAGCCTTTTTTTTTTTTACAGAAACATGCATGGGTCAAAAGCCAAATTTTTTTTTCAGAAAAAGTAATAAAATAACACAGTGAAAAATACAAACAGGAGATGGGGTGATGTTACCCCTGATCCATCCCAAATGTTAAGAACCACACTTTCTTTTTGGGGCTCAAATGGGTATCTTCAACATGATCCCATGGCTAAGGTAAACATGTGCTATCTGCCATCATGGGGGATCAATGGACGTGCTTTGGGGGTGAAAACCCTTCCTCTCACCTACTTGAGGAGGGAGGAAGAGGTTGCACCCCCAAAACAGGGACATAGATATCCTGTGACGGCAGATAGCACATGTTGAGTCAGTGTGTGCATCTTCACATTTGGGCTGGTGGCAATCCCATAGGAAATTTCTGACGCATAACAAAACACACAAAAAGGGGGGGTTCACACTATTCTCCCCAAAATATCTATCATGTTTTTATACTTTTGCTTAATCACAATCATTCTCTTTCTCATAATGTCCATTTCGCTACTGCATTCCATGATTTCCTGAATGATTATTTTTGCGCTGGCACTCGAGAATGGAGGATTTGGACTTCCTGACACACCCCCACGTTCAGTCCCTAAAAAGAAAGAAAATGTTTTAAACTATGCAGGCCTACATCTGTATTTACCTTGAAGTTGTGGTGACAGACACTGACCTGTTGTGCTGATAAGCTCCACCTCTCCTTCCTCCACCTCCCCTTCCTCCACCTCCGCTTTCTCCCCCTCCGCTTCCTGAACCTGCTGATCTTGGTCTGCTTTGGGATCTTCGGGGAGTTTCTGTGGTGTTGGGTTCCTCGTCTCCTGAGCATGGTGTGCGCCCAGTCTCCTCTCCCCTATGGGAATTTTAAAAATAATGTATCCTTTAGCACACAGACTTTTTCGGGCAGAAAATTTATTCTCAATGTTTTAAAGTGGGGTCCAATTGATATTTGGCCCTGAGTTTCAAGATGAACATATGAGATCTTGCAAAATCAACAAAGCAACATGTTATTTTTGAGGCCACTCACAAATACACTTGGATAACCACCAAGGTATCCACTGGACCACCTGTGTGTGACACCGTTTCTAAATTTGGTCATGTGGCCCAGACTATAATATCTTGATCCATAAAAAAAAGCTGAGTACACAACTGCTGGAGTGTCATCTCCTTTACCCAGAATACAGTTTAGCCTTTTATTCACATTCTAGTTTTCCTTACAACACATCATCTAGCCAACAATGTGTAGATAAACATTGTTGAAGTAAAATGAGGCATGCCCACATGTAGTTTACGTGGATATGTGCCAAACATGTTTGGGGGAAGAGCAGCAAGTTTTTTTTACCACACATTTACAAAATAAGTGGACTCTCCACTTAACATAAAAGTTGACATTTTAAAATGTGAAACCAGTCAAGCCAAGCACATGTTGCAAAACATGGAAGAATACATATTACAATGTGAAAGAACACAGTAAAATAAACTTACTTTTTTCAATGCTTTTTATAAGCTTCCTATACTGCTCCGGCTCCCTGAGCTTTAGGTCTGACCACCTTTTACGGAGTTGTTCCTTGGATCTCCTGACCCCATATTTTTTATAGAGAGTCTTCGCCACTTTGTCCATAATTTGTGACTCCCGGAGATTAGGGGTGTCGTATGGCCCATGCTTGCCGTCGTAATCCTTCCTCCGCAGAATGTCCACCATCTCCGCCATCTCCGAAAAAGACATATTAGTCGCCTTGTATCTTTTTTTACAGGATCGGGACGTTTCCGCCTCCGGGCTTTCCTCGTCGGTAATTTCAACTAAAGAAGCCACCTGTGTCTGCGACATGTCGCCGTCTCACACTGTGCGCCGATCGTTAAGGGGCGGGGAAATGCAGAAAAAGTCCGTCATGGGCGGGCGACGAGGGCGGAGTTACACGCATGCGCAGGGTATAAAAAGGGGAAAGAAGTTATTAGGGATGCGGGGAGTAAGGACGACCGGAAGTGAACCAACAAAGTGAACTAAGGTAAGAAGGGAACTCGGGCCTGCAGTGGCCTATAATGGTTCATGATTGTAAAGGGCAATATTGTGATAAGTTGAGGAGAATCAAATCTGATCCTTTTTTTTTTTTTTTTTTTTTTTTTACTTGCTGACCCAAAAAGATGCATAAACTACGTGAGCCGGAGGTGATGCTCACTTTTATTGAAAAATATAAGGAACAGCGCAACCTGTGGGAACTGAAACACCCTGCGTACCACAAGAGTGATGTACGTCGGGCAACTATTTGCAAATTAGCAGAGGATATGAAGCCATGGATCCCAGATGCAGACTACACTATGTATGATCAATAATAAAATCAACAACCTGCGTAATTCGTATAAAAAAAAATACAAGGAAGTGCGCCAGTCAAAGAGATCAGGAGCAGCAGCCGACGATGTAGTAAAGCCCAAGCTGTGGTACTACAGACATCTTCAATTTCTTGATGACCAGATCGAGGCCAGGGAATCTATTTCCAGCCTTCCCTCAACCCTTCCTTCCACCCTTCCCTCCAGCGTTCCTTCCACCCTTCCCTCCACCCCTGCAGAGGCGGAGGAGGAGCCTCCCGAGCTAGAAGAGCCAGATCTTTGCATCTTCAGCCAGGTATAGTATTTTTGATCATAATTATTGTCCACTAAGTAATATTGTGTTGAACTGTTTGGATTAGCCAAAAATGATATCACCCCCCCCCCCCCCAACAAAAAATATGCACCAGTAATGCAGTAATAATATCCAAATTGTGGGTGATAGATTCCCCAAATAATACAATTTTTCATTTATTTTATAAACAGGATGAGGCAAGCCAGGAGGAAGAGGGTCAGGAATGTGGCAGGCAGGAGGAGGCAGGGCCAAGTGGGACTCAGCAGGTCCCCAGGCCTAGTGGCAGCACCGTCTCCCAAGTGGCTCCCCTCCACGTCAGACCGCCAAAACAACAGCGGATGACACAAGTGGAGGAGGAGTCACTAAAGATGATTCAGGAGGCTGCTGCCATCATGAGGGCCCCCCTCAAACCTACGGAGGGGTTTAGCACCTATCTGACGGATAAGTTGCTCAGAATGGAGGCAGGACAACGGGCCCTTTGTGAGCACCTCATATATATGGCCGTACACATGGGGGCGAGGGGGCTGCTGACTGAGGCCACCCATATCTCTCAGCAGGCCAATCCCTCTCCTCCTTCTCCTCCTCCTCCTGCCACATCACCACCCACAGTGGCCCAGCCTGCAAGGGTGCGTGGACGGGGCCGTGGAGAGAACGCTGCAGAGAGGCGTGGAAGGAAGGCTACAGGGAAGAGCAGGAGGTGATTCTCTGGCCTCGAGCTGCTCATACAGAAGTTGAAGGTTGATGGAGTACCACAGCTTGGGATGATGTATGTCTTTGGCTGCTGCTCCTGATTTCATGCTGTTGTTGATTTTATTATTGATCATAGTCAGGTCTGCATTTGGGATCTAAGGACTTGATATTCTCTGCTAATTTCTGAATAGTTGCCCTTCGGTTTTTGTTTGCTTTTTTTCCGAAATAAAGGGAAATTTGATTTCAGCCAACATACATGCCTGATGTGTTTTTTTTTAAGTAGCAATAACATTTCAGAAATACAATGTGTAATTAATAACAAGGGACACCAACCTCCATGAGGAAAGGGAAAAAAAAATGTTGTTCTGAGAAATTGACACACCAAAAAATGCACAACAAATTTAAAGACAAAACAAAAATAAAAGGTGGAATTTGTGAGGTCGGCCTTGAAGAATTAAACTAATTATTCCTAAGATCACAAGAAAGAAGAAAGACATACGTTTGTCAGAACTCATGAGAAAGATCTGCTACCAAAATTACATTTTAAAGACCGTTCTAAAGCAACAAAACATGCGCTGCATTAAACGAGGCAATAACTTGCAGAATGACGAATGTGCTCTTTCCATTAGGAACGCTAGTTTTACCAGAACGAGCGCTCCCGTCTCCTAATTCTGTCTGAGCATGCGTGGGTATTTTAACCGATGGACTTGCCCATAGGCGATCGGAAATTACCATCGGTTTTTTATCCATCAGAAAATTTTAAAACAAGTTCTATTTTTTCCAACCGATGGAAAAAAGACCAATGGGTACCATACACGATCGGTTGGTCTGATGAAAACCATCCATCGGACGGTTTTCATCAGCCAAACCGATCGTGTGTACGGGGCTTGTGTGTTGGGGTACATGGAACAGTGTGTGGGATCTGCATCTACATGGATAGCAGTGTTGAGATGTCTTTACAAAGCTAGGAAATTGATTACCTGGAAATGGATAAAGCCTAGGCCGCCTACTATAACTGATTGGTTGAAAATGGTTAAAGTGTAACTCCACTTTCGTGGGGAAAGAAAATAGCAAATAAAGAAAAACAATATATCGTATACAATTGCGATACAAGTCATATTGTAAATTGAATGTTATTAAAAATTACCTTTCCTTTTCAATCTGCAGCCACTGTAATTTTCTATAAGTGCAAAGCAATATAGCTACATGGAGTTGTTCTGTACACAGAATGTGTACTGACCACTCCCCAGAAACATAATTTCCTGCTTGTGTGATTGGCTCACCAATTTTCCCAGAAGTCTGCCTAAGATACAAGTCAGATTTCAGGCATCCCCTGCAACAAAAATGTTATTTTTGGAGAGATATTTCTAACAGGAACACGTCTAAAGGGATGTAGGCTAGCAGGTTTCCTCATTAGTGCCCTGCAGCTGCCACAGCTGACTGATAATTATGAAACCCACATCCCATTAGACCCACCCATTAGACCCACTCAGGCCAGAGGCACAGACAAACACACATAGATTTCTTCAGAATAACAAAAGGTAGGAATCTTCAACAAAGGTTGTTATAATCATTGCAATGTACATAGATCACTCATAGGGGGAAGTTACGTTTTAATAACATAAAAATAGGAGAAAAATTAGCCTATACAAGGAGGGGATATCTAGCTAGATTTGAAAGGATTTGGAAAGTATGGATCGAAGCCTGGGACTGGCACCCAGAGTCAAAAATATATTAAATGTTTGTTTTTGTAATATATTAATCCTAACAATGACTCAAGGAAGGGGATGGGGAGGGGAACTCATATGTATACAATTATGTGACTAGTTTTATCTTTTTGTATGGAAATTTAACTTATAGGAACAGAAAAATAAAGATGAATTAATTTAAAAAAGCAAAAAAAATAATTGAACTCACAAGTAAAGTGTGCTAGAAACAGAAGTGCACAGCTTTAACCACTTGTCCCCCGCCCACTGTCAATTGACGGCGGGCAGAGGACACTCTCGTTCTGGGAGGACGTCATGTGACGTCCTCCCTTTAAAACGAGCTAGGGCGCGCGCGCCGCGTTCCCAAGGCCCCAATGCGCGTGCCCGGCGGCCGCGATTGCCACCGGGCACCTGCGATTGCCCGGGAAACGAGCAGGAAAGTGGATCTCTGTGTGTAAACACAGAGATCCACGTCCTGTGAGGGAGAGGGGACCGATGCTGTGTCCCTTGTACATAGGGACAACCATCGGTCACCTCCCCCAGTCAGTCCCCTCCCCCCACAGTAAGAACACATTGAGGGAACATATTTAACCCCTTCCCGCCCCCTAGTGGTTAACCCCTTCCCTGCCAATCACATTTATACAGTAATCAATGCATTTTTATAGCAGGGATCGCTGTATAAATGTGCATGGTCCCAAAAATGTGTCAAAAGTGTCCGATGTGTCCGCCGCAATATCGCAGTCACAATAAAATAAAAATATTGCTCCAACCTTTTTCCTATCAGAGACTGTTATTTTACTAAAAGAGAAAATAAACTCTGCGTTGGAGTTGCAGCTAGTGTGGACATTCAAGTTACTGGGGAAAACAAGGACTTATCTCTGTCATTTATAGAGGTGAGAAACATTCTCTGACTTTCTGACTGTGGAGACCCATTGTTAACACTGCTCAACCTCCTCATAAGGGAGGGTACGGGCTTGTGGCGTGGTGTGCCCTCTTTGCCTGCGAGGAGCCAAAGACAGGTAAAGGGGGTTGAGGTCGCTACACCTGTTTCCTGCTTTTGTGAAGCAATACAATAATCAGGGACGCATTCCAATGTGCAATAGTTTTTTTTAATTAAGGCAGGTTATAATCAACATATTACATGTCATAAATATGCAAGAAAAGTGTAAAAGTTTTGAAGTGAAAAAATACAGTATATAGAATAAGTTTATCTTTACAATATCTTCCTCAAAAGCAAGGTGATTCTGGGCTCCTGCCTCTTTACTCTTTACCCACATGTTAATGTTTTCTTTTGTGCTCAGTTTATCTCTGTCCTTTGGTTCTAATGCAATGCCAGACTGATCAGACCTGCTATCTTGTCCCTTTCCACTGGCTAATTTATAGGTTCATAGTTCCCTCTTTCAGTTTTTTATTAAAGGGTTTGTTAACCCACAATATTTACTTGATATAATCTGCTTGGTCTCCTAAGGATATGTCCCCTTGTGTGCGTTGTATAAAAAAAAGCTGTGAGCGCTGATCAGCGGTCACGTGACACGCCACGTCTCTCCTCTCCACATCTGACAGATACAGCGGGAGGAGCCGAGATTCCCCCTCTGATGTCAGTCTGGAGGGGGGGAGGAGGGGAGGAGTGAGCCAGTGGGTCACGTGACTGTTGATCACAAATAAGGTATACAGTATACATTTTTTTTTATATACAACACACACACAGTGGGACATATCATTATAAGACAGAGTAGATTATATAAAGTAAATCATGTTATTACAGCAGCAATAGGGGGGCGGGGGCAGACCCTGACACAGAAGCTGACAGGCAGGAAGGGGAGGAGGGAGTAAGACACAAGAGCAGAGAGGAGAGACAGCAGGGCTGCGGATGACGGAGACACGCAAACTGACCACGGTGTCAGAGCTCAGCAACCACGATTACCGTAGTCAGTTTACAAAGGGGAGGGTAGAAACTGGCAGGATCAGCCAGGTTTTTTAGGTGTTAAAGGGGTCTAAATGATACAGGACAAGCACTATGTCATATAACATGCTTTAAAGAAGTAGGATCCATTTTTTTTTCCAGGTTAACATATGCTTTAAGCTTCATCTTTTAAATTACTATTAAATGCCATATTTACTGGGCCCTTGACAATACATAGGAGAAAAGTATACTATAGATTTAATTAATGAGGTGTCACTTCCAGTTTCAAAGGTTCCAGAAGACGTCTTTCTTCTATAAAAAGTAAAGGAAAATAATGAATCCAAAGCGCAAGCTGTGTTTTGAGCAGGTATACATTATTGTGTTTCATTATCACTTAAACTACTGTAGCTGTATGATGGGAATTTGAAGTGCTATTTGACACTAAAAAGAAAAGCAGAGACTAAAGTGCATTAAAAATTAAATCCAAGCATAAATAAAAATACTATTTAATGTAGTTGCGTTCCTTTCTGTGGGTATGGGTGGTATTAGAAGCTAATCAGGCTGCACATGTGTTGACAGGGATCATGTAGATAGGAGGAGAGAACAACAAGTGTGTTGTTGCTCTGTTATTGGCTGTGTATTCCTTCAAGAGACACGGTCACCTCGCCCATGAGGAGCAAAGTGACAGGGTTTCTGCAAAGGGATCACCCCAACCCACTAATACTTAACTTACAAGTTCTCCCTTCCTCCTTTCCACTCTTTTCTCCATTGCAGCCAATACTATAATCACCAGTGACAACGGGGATCAGTGATGTCATTTGCAGAGACCCCCCTCCCCCCCCATCCTTATCCTTGTTTAGCAATTGACAACTAAACGTTTGCAGAGACACTGGTCAATTCGCCCTGCATAGGCAAAAATACAGTGGAGGGAATGTGTCAAAAATTAAGCAGCCAGAATCTAGAGCAGCTGTGCATGGTAATCAATCAGCTTTTATCTTGTTCAGTTAACCTTTGTATATTAAATATAGAAGATGACTGGTTGCCATGCACAGTTGCAGATTCTGGATGTTCCAATTTTGATGAGCTGCCCTCAGTGTCTGTTTAACACAGAAAGGAGCAGCAACACTCAGCTGTTGACCGGAGTTCACTTTTTAGGCCTCATGCCCACGGACGTTTTTACAGCCGCGTTTTTGAGCGTTTTTTACAGCTTAAAAATGCCTGTCCATGTTAGTCTATAGCTTCATGCCCACCTAGGCGTTTTTGAGCTGCAAATAGCATAGGCATTTTTAAGTTGTAAAACAAAACCCAGGACCAGTGCGTTCCTCGGCGTCGGCGTTAGGCATAAAAAAACGCGAATCGTTAAAAAACGCGCAGAAACGCCGCGATTGCGTTTTTGAGCTCCGACGTTTTTTTTTTGTTTTTTTTCTAAGAAAAAAGGTCAAACAATTTATACAATAACATGGACAGGTGTTTTTAACCTGTAAAAAACACGGCTGTAAAAACATCCGTGGGCATGAGGCCTAAATACAAAATAAAAAATAAGTCACATGACAGGTAAATAAGAAAAAAACAAAGAGACGTGTAAACATGGGTTATGTGAGTGCCTTAATTGCATCATTAAACTAGTGAGGTGTTTGCTCTGGTTTGCAGCTGGAGAATGACAATGGGCATGTGAAAAATAGGGGATATTTTGTATATATATATATATATATATATATATTTTCACATGGCCATTGTCATTCTCCAAAATGAACAACACAACTTATGAGCACAACTGTATATTATATATGTATATATATATATATATATATATATATATATATATATATACACATATATATATTAAATATGAATAAAATAAAAACACTTAAAATACCTACCTCGACGGTGTCTGTAGAATAAATAAGCAACAATAAAAACAAAGCCGATGGCAAGGATTCCAAGCACAATGCCAACTGCAGCGTATATAAATGTGTTGATAACTATAAGACAAAAATCAGATATTTATTAGAATAGAATAAGTTTAACAATAAAATAAATATTTGTCAAGTAACACAATACATAAAGTGACTCTACAAAATAGCAATATGGCTAGGTATGCAATGTATAGTAAAAAAATATATAATTATTATTTGCTGAGCTCTACTGAGACATGTATGCTAATGCAGCACAAGGGCAAATGTAATGCTCAACTGTAAGTGCAATAACATGCAGAAATAGTTAATTTCTTAAAAAGCTGACCTTTGATTGGTTGCTTTAGATTACTGTAATTAACCACTTCTAGACCATGCCTATTTTTGACACTTGTTGTTTACAAGTTAAAATCAGTATTTTTCGCTAGAAAATTACCTAGAACCCCCAAACATTATATATTTATATATATATATATATATATATATATATATATATATATTTAGCAAAGACTCTGGAGAATAAAATGGTGGTGGTTGCAATATTTTATGTCACACGGTATTTGTCAAGTCTCTGATGTGAGGTCGAGTAGCAGAGAGGGCGCCCCTTGCGGCCGAGTGCAGCACAGCCCTGAAGATGACACAGGGGATGTGGTGCCCACAGAAGCACGGGTTGCCTGGTAGGTAGTGCTGGTTGCCAGGAACTAGGTAGGACAGGCAGACTGCAGGACAGCAGGCGTGCTTAGGAGGTCCAAAGGGTAAGGACCAATGGAATGTTCCGATAACAGGGTCAAAGCCAGGCCAGAGGGTCAAACACAGCAAGACAGTCCGAGAACACAGCAGAGCTGAGTCTTAGCACAGAAGACAAGGTAAGCGGAGTCCGTTAGCCAGGCCGGGGTCAGGTATACGCTAGGAAGTCAACAGGAGCAGGTCAGGCAAGCCGGGTTTGGTACACAGGAGATCAGACAGGCAGGAGATGCAAGACACAGGAACACAGGAGAAGCTGACGATAATCCAGCAAATGCAGACACTAGCAGACTTCCTTATATAGGCCCATGTGACCTGCTTGTAGAGATACTGGGTCCTAGAGCCCTTCTCCTGCCAGAGATGCTGGGTCCTAAAGTCCTTCGCCTGCTGTTGGTTCCCTGACAGTATTTGTGCAGCAGTCTTTCAAATGCATTTTTTTTGGAAAACAAAAATTTCACTAAATCTAAAAAAAATGTTTTTGTATATTGTGAAAGATGATGTTATGCCAGGTATATAGATACCTAACATGTTATGATTTAAAATTGTGCACACTCATGGAATGGCGAGGAACAACAATACTTAAAAACCTCCAAATTTCAACCGTTACCAATTTAGAGTTTCAGACGGGGTATTTTACTAGAATTATTGCTCTTGCTCTGATGATCACGGCGATACCTCACATGTGTGATTTTAACACCGTTCACATTTGCAGGCACAACTTACGTATGCATTTTCTTTGGTGCGCAATCCCGTAGGGACGGGGGGGGCGCTTTAAAAGAATGTTTTATTATTATTTTTTTTATTTTTATTTTTTTACACTGACTCTTTAAAAAAAAAAAATCTAATGACTTTTATTACTGTCACAAGGAATGTAAACATCCCATTTTTTTAAATCAGCGCCATTGGCAGCTGAGTAAACCGGAAGCGACCTTGTGACCTCGCTTCCGGGTTACTACATTGGAAACCCAATCAAAGCCAACTGCGGCTTTGTTTGGGACTCCAGTCAGCCGGGTCTCCAGGTGGGATGGGAGACCCAGGTGGAGCGACGCGAGGGGGGACGTCCCCTCCCGCTCCTTATTGTAACAGCCAAGCGGCATCTGAGCCATATGGTTGTTATCATCAGAAAGCCGACCGCCAGCTCTACAAAACGGTACCAGGGTGAAGCCTGCAGTTGCATGCTTCACCTGGTACAACCACTTCCTCAAAACGACGTACAGGTACGTTGTTTCGCGTGAAATGGTTTAAGTGGTTCTAAAGCTTTAAGGTTTTTCCCCTTAATGCATTCTATGCATTAAGGGGAAAAACCTTCTGTGCTGCAGCTGCCCCTCAAGACCCCCCCCCTTTTCCTTACCTGAGCCCATCCAATTCAGCGATGTGCACAAGTGCAGCAGCTCCCGCCGCTGTCTCTCTCCTCGTTGGACAGATTGATAGCAGCAGGAGCAATTGGTTCCCGCTGTTTTCAATCAAATCCAGAGATGCTGGGGCGGGGGGCGGGGCCGAGTCCTACTGTCTGTGTCAATGGACGCTGCAGCAGTGGGACTCAGGAGCGAGCATACATGGGTGGAGGGGCCTGGAGCACCGGCCGGGGACTCCAGAAGAAGAGGATCTGGGCTGCTCTGTGCAAAACCATTGCACAGAGCAGGTAAGTATAAGCATGTTTGTTATTTTTATGAAAAATAAAACAAGGCTTTATAACCACCTTAGTAAAATATTGGTTGGCATACCTCATTGTTCATGATTACTACACTATATAAAAAAAGCATCACTGTGCAACATATGAATCGTTCCTTTATCTGGTATTCAGTATTATTTCATCAAAGTCAAATACTAATAAAAATGTATTCACTTAAAAATCTTCTTGAAATTTTACCCCCATCAGCATGTTTATTTAATTGGATAAAGTTACAATCTGATCATTTACAATCCTAACTAGTGCAGATAGATGCATGTTATTTTATAGTAACCAGTTATGTAGAGCACAATAAACCATATGTTCTATGACAAGCTGTCACAGAGGAGATCACTTGACCATACTGGAGCCGCCTGAAAATAGGTATAGTAAGTATACAAATCTTTCTTACACAAGTTAGTCAGAATAAGTGTCTTAGGACTTCAGCTAGAGAAAACTATGTCAGATAAATCAAAGACATTTACCTGGTGAAGGTATATGAGGGCTTGATGGTGTAGAAAATGCTTTTGGGCTTGTAGTGGAGAGAAATGATGTTATTGTAGACTCAGTGGTGCTTGTGATAGGATAAAGTGTGGTTGTTGTAACAGAATTTGTTGTAGAACCTAAACAGAAAATAAAAATGTTGTGTTATACTTGGTAAGTCAAGGCATATCAGTAAGAGTAAAAAAGCATCATAGGACAAATATTCTGTAAATGGAAAAAATAATAGTTGACAAATAGTGATGAGCCGAACACCCCCGGGTTCGGTTCGCACCAGAACCCGCGAACGGACCGAAAGTTCGAACGAACATTAGAACCCTATTAAATACAATGGATGCGAACGTTCGAATTCTAAAGTGCTAATTATAACAACTATTATGCATGTTATTGTCCTAAAAAGGGTTTGGGAACCCGGGTTCTGCACCAGGGGACATGTATCAATGCAAAAATAAGTTTTAAAAACGGTCGTTTTCCGGGAGCAGTCATTTTAATGATGCATAAAGTGAAAAAAAAAAAGTCAAATATTCCTTTAAATATCGTACCTGGGGGGTGTCTAAAGTATGCCTGTGAAGTGCCACGTGTTTCCCGTGTTTAGAACTGTCCCTGCACAAAATGACACTTCTAAAGGAAAAAAAAGCCATTTAAAATTGCTTGCGGCTTTAATGTAATGTCTGGTCCCGGTAATATGGATGAAAATCTTTAAGAAAAATGGCATAGCTACCCCATGACCCCCCCCCTACCCCAGCCCATTACCAGCCCCTTTGGGTCTTGTATGGATATTAAGGGGAACCCCGCACATAAAATAAAAAAGGCCCTATATACTCTGAACAGCCGTATACAGGCGGTGCATACAAGACAGGGACTGTAGGTTTGTTCTTATGTAGAATCTGTTTGTAATTTTGAACAGGTACATTGTTGAAGTGTAGCTCCAGACCAAAAATCTATTTTTAAACTTTTTGGAAAACATAGGTAAGGGTTATCACCCCTGTAACATTTGTTTTGCTGTCTGTGCCCCTGTTCAGAACATTTCACCTCACTTTCCGTCCTAATGACAACTGTTTTTGAAATGTGGTGTTTTTCTTGAAACAAGGATTGCTGATAAAGCATCAGTACAGAGGAGACACCTTTCTCCCATATTTATTCTTACAGGAGAGAATTTTCCTTCCTAGTGGTAGATTTCCTCTCACTTCCTGTTGTCTTCTTGCGTTTGCAAGTAGGAGTCGTTTGTAAGTTGGATGTTTGAAAGTAGGGACCTGCCGTATATACTCTGCAGAAATAGGCCCCTTAGTTGTTGGTGTTGGCACAACACTGTAAGCACTCACAGTTACTCTTGGTTGGTGCTGGAACGCCCTGCTGTCAACTATTATATCAGGAATTTTAATTACATATAATTGTTGAACAGTGGTAGTAAAAATTGGGCCTTTGATGGTGGTGCTGGTGCCACAACACTGTAAGCCCTGACAGTTACTCTTGGTGGGTGCAGCAATGGGCCCTGCTGTGAATTATTAGATCAAGAATTGTAATTACATGCCCCTGTTGAACAGGGGCTGAAAAATTGGGCCTTAGGCACTGGTGGCACAACACTGCAACCCTTCACAGATACTGTACTTGGAGCACAGCAATGAGCCCTGTTGCAAAGTATTGCTTCAAAAATTGTAATGACACGCCCCTGTTAAACAGGGGCTGAAAAATTGGGCCTTAGGCACTGGTGGCACAACACTGCAACTCCTCACAGATACTGTACTTGGAGCACAGCAATGAGCCCTGTTGCAAAGTATTGCTTCAAAAATTGTAATTACACGCCACTGTTAAACAGGGGCTGAAAAATTGGGCGTTAGGCACTGGTGGCGGCACCCATAAACAAAAATGATCTTCCAAGCTATCATCATCAATCGTATCATTGAGGACTCGGAGGAGGAGGATAGCCAGTCAACATAACAGCACAGGCACTCAGCATCAGCATCAGTCTTGAAGGGATGTGACATTTTAAAATCAATTAGTCTGTTATATCAGCATCAGGTGTGTGGTAGCTGGTGGTGATCCAAGACTGGTTCATCTTGATGAAAGTCAGTCGATCAACCGAGTCGGTGGACAGGCGCACCCTGTGATCCGTGACAAATCCTCCAGCAGCACTGAATGTGCGTTCCGAAAGAACGCTGGATGCAGGACAGGCCAGTAGCTCAATTGCATACTGTGCAAGCTCTGGCCAGTGATCCATCCTCAAGACCCAGTAAGCCAGAGGATTTTCGGTGGGGAAGGTGTCCAAGTCTGACCTTGCCCCTAGATATTCCTGCACCATGTTTATCAGACGCTGGCGATGGTTGCTGGAACCGATCATACTTTGGGGCTGCGGACTAAAGAATTGTCTGAACGCATCGGTCAGACGGCCACCTTCCCCACCGCTCCTTCTTTGACTGGCCGAAGCCTCAGCAACTCGTTGTCCAGGACCAGGAGTTTGCAACCTCCCAGTCTCTGGGAACGCGTTGCACAGACCTTTCTGCAAGGCCTCCCGGAGTTGTCTCATCCTCTGCTCCCTCTGCGACGGTAACATAAGGTCCGCAACCTTACCCTTGTACCGTGGATCAAGGAGAGTGGCCAGCCAGTAATGGTCCCTCTCCTTGATCCGAAGAATACGAGGATCCTTCCGCAGACTTTGCAGGATCAGGGAGGCCATGCAGCGTAGGTTTGCTGAGGCATTCGCTCCGGAGTCCTCTGGGTCACTAAGGACGACATGATCCGCAGCCACCTCCTCCCAGCCACGTACAAGTCCACTGGTTTCTTGGGACTGTAAATCATCCCTAAAAGACTGCTGCTGATGATGCTGAGTGCCAGCCTCCACCTCCATGCTGACACAATCCTCCTCCTCCTCCTCCTCCTCCTCCTCCTCCTCCTCTTCCTGTGCGATGGGTGGGACAGAAGGAACACTGTCTGGGTAAAGGGGGCCTTGAGAGGCAAGGAAGTCCTCCTCTTCCTGCCTCTGTTCTGCCTCAAGTGCCCTGTCCATTATTCCACGCAGCGTGTGCTCCAACAGGTGGACAAGAGGTACAGTGTCACTGATGCATGCACTGTCACTGCTCACCATCCTCGTGGCCTCCTCAAATGGTGCCAGGACAGTGCATGCATCCCTGATCATGCCCCACTGGCGTGGAGAAAAAAAACCAAGCTCCCCTGACCCTGTCCTGGTGCCGTAGTCGCACAGGTACTCATTGATGGCCCTCTGCTGCGTGTGCAGCCGCTGCAGCATGGCCAACGTTGAGTTCCACCTGGTGGGCATGTCACATATAAGGCGGTTCTTGGGCAGGTTCAACTCCTTTTGCAGCTCAGCCAGGCGAGCACTGGCATTATAAGATCTGCGGAAATGCACACAGACTTTCCTGGCCTGCCTCAGGACATCCTGTAAGCCCGGGTACCTGCCCAAGAAGCGCTGCACCACCAGGTTAAGGACGTGAGCCACACAGGGCACATGGGTCAGTTGTCCCTGTCGGAGGGCAGAGAGGAGGTTGGTGCCATTGTCGCAAACCACCATTCCTGGCTTAAGCTGGCGTGGCGTCAACCACCTCTCGGCCTGGCCCTGCAGAGCAGACAGGACCTCTGCCCCAGTGTGGCTTCTGTCCCCCAAACACACCAGCGCAAGCACGGCATGGCATCTTTTTGCCTGCGTACTTGCGTAGCCCCGTGAACGGCTACGGAGCACCGCTGGTTCATAGGACAAACCACAGGAAGAGGCCATGGAGGAAGAAGAAGAGGAGGGGGTGGAGGAGAGAGGTGTGTCACAACCAGTAGTAGCATTTTGGAGGCGTGGCGGTGGGACAACCTCCAACACTACTGCACCTTGTCCTGAATCCTTCCCAGCTGCCAAAAGAGTGACCCAATGGGCCGTGAAAGAAAGGTAACGTCCCTGTCCATGCCTGCTGGACCATGAGTCAGCGGTAATATGCACCTTACCGCTGACCGCCCTGTCCAGCGAGGCCAAGACATTGCCTTCCACATGCCGGTAGAGAGCCGGAATAGCCTTCCGTGAGAAAAAGTGGCGTTTGGGAACCTGCCACTGAGGAACCGCACATTGCACAAACTCACGGAAGGGGGCCGAGTCTACCAACTGAAAAGGCAGCAGTTGAAGCGCTAGCAATTTAGCCAAGCTAGCATTCAACCGCTGGGCATGTGGATGGCTGGGAGTGAACTTCTTTCGACAGTCCAGCAGCTGGGGCAGGGAAATTTGCCTGCTAGAATCGGACGTCGGTGTACTGCTAGCAGAGTGGGCGCAAGTACTTGGCTGTGACACACCTAATTCTACACCTTCATTCCTCTCAGTGCATGTTTCAGAGAGGACTGAAGTTATAGTGGGGTTGGAGATCCCAGCTGATGCGGTGCAAGGAGAGGTCCGCTTTGTTCTTTGGTGTGGGTCTTTGAGGTAGGCTTGCCAACGAGCTGCATGGCAGGTCAACATATGTCTGGTCAGGCATGTGGTACCCAAGCGGCTGATGTTTTGGCCACGCGATATACGCTTGAGACATATGTTGCAAACAGCAGCTGTGCGATCTGATGCACTAGCCTCAAAAAAGGCCCACACCAAAGAACTTTTTGAATGACGGGCAGAGTCAGCGCCCTGCACAGGCGGAGCTCTGCGGTGTGATTCCGTCGGTGTACTGCCCTTACGCTGGCCACCAAAGGGCATCCTGCCTCGTTGGAGATGTGCCTCCTCCTCATCCTCCTCCTCCTCCTCTCTCCTATTAGGCACCCACGTGGAGTCATTGACCTCATCATCCCCTCCCTCCTCATCACTGGAGCCAATCTGGCAGTATGCTGCAGCTGCTGGAACATGACTGCCAGATTGGTGTCCTTCTTGAGCATCCCCTCTGTCTGCTCTCACGCTACTGCCTTCCTCTAGCTGGGTTTCATCATCAGACCCTTCGAAACGCTGGGCATCCTCCTGGAGCATGTACCCAACACTGTGCTGAAACAGTTCGGGGGACTCCTCAGGAGGAGGACATGGTGGGTCTAGGGAAGGAGTGACTGATGATTTGTCTGACATTGATACCAGGGAAGACGACGCTTTGGCAGCTGCTTTTCCAGTACCCTGAGCCTGGGTGAGAGAGGATGAGGAGGAGGAGGAGGGCTTGGTCATCCACTCTACCAAGTCTTCGGCATGATGTGGCTCAACATGTCCAGCTGCCGAAAAGAAGGACAAGCGTGTCCCATGGCCATGTGCTGATGACAATGCACCGCGTCCACGACCAGCACTGTTGCCCCCAGACACAGAGCCTGCTTGCCCTCTTTTATTGCCTCCTGACTGTCTGCCTCTCCTTGTTTGCCTTCCAGACATTCTAATAGATGGCCTGCAGGGAGATGGGAAAAAAGCAATAAGGGCTACCTTCAGGTGTCCTTCTCTGTCCCTTGAAACAAGGACTTTCACAGTGAAAGAAACTGACACTGTCCCTACCTAGAGTTTTCTGTCCCTAGAATAAATGTTTTTTTTAATCACAATATAGCACAAGGACAATTCACTCAATGTCTCTCCAGGTCCCTGGAAACAAGGACTTGCAGAGTGAAAGAAACTGACACTGTCCCTACCTAGAGTTTTCTGTCCCTAGAATAAATGTTTTTTTTAAGCACAATATAGCACAAGGAAAATTAACTCACTGTCCTTACAGGTCCCTGGAAACAAGGACTTGCAGAGTGAAAGAAACTGACACTGTCCCTACCTAGAGTTTTCTGTCCCTAGAATAAATGTTTTTTTTAAGCACAATATAGCACAAGGACAATTAACTCACTGTCCTTACAGGTCCCTGGAAACAAGGACTTGCAGAGTGAAAGAAAAAAAACACTCTCCCTACCTACAGTTTTCTGTCCCTAGAAAAAATGTTTTTTTTAATCACAATATAGCACAAGGAAAATTAACTCACTGTCCTTACAGGTCCCTGGAAACAAGGACTTGCAGAGTGAAAGAAAAAAAACACTCTCCCTACCTACAGTTTTCTGTCCCTAGAAAAAATGTTTTTTTTAATCACAATATAGCACAAGGAAAATTAACTCACTGTCCTTACAGGTCCCTGGAAACAAGGACTTGCAGAGTGAAAGAAACTGACACTGTCCCTACCTAGAGTTTTCTGTCCCTAGAATAAATGTTTTTTTTAAGCACAATATAGCACAAGGACAATTAACTCACTGTCCTTACAGGTCCCTGGAAACAAGGACTTGCAGAGTGAAAGAAAAAAAACACTCTCCCTACCTACAGTTTTCTGTCCCTAGAAAAAATGTTTTTTTTAATCACAATATAGCACAAGGAAAATTAACTCACTGTCCTTACAGGTCCCTGGAAACAAGGACTTGCAGAGTGAAAGAAAAAAAACACTCTCCCTACCTACAGTTTTCTGTCCCTAGAAAAAATGTTTTTTTTAATCACAATATAGCACAAGGAAAATTAACTCACTGTCCTTACAGGTCCCTGGAAACAAGGACTTGCAGAGTGAAAGAAACTGACACTGTCCCTACCTAGAGTTTTCTGTCCCTAGAATAAATGTTTTTTTTAATCACAATATAGCACAAGGAAAATTAACTCACTGTCCTTACAGGTCCCTGGAAACAAGGACTTGCAGAGTGAAAGAAACTGACACTGTCCCTACCTAGAGTTTTCTGTCCCTAGAATAAATGTTTTTTTTAATCACAATATAGCACAAGGAAAATTAACTCACTGTCCTTACAGGTCCCTGGAAACAAGGACTTGCAGAGTGAAAGAAACTGACACTGTCCCTACCTAGAGTTTTCTGTCCCTAGAATAAATGTTTTTTTTAATCACAATATAGCACAAGGAAAATTAACTCACTGTCCTTACAGGTCCCTGGAAACAAGGACTTGCAGAGTGAAAGAAACTGACACTGTCCCTACCTAGAGTTTTCTGTCCCTAGAATAAATGTTTTTTTTAAGCACAATATAGCACAAGGACAATTAACTCACTGTCCTTACAGGTCCCTGGAAACAAGGACTTGCAGAGTGAAAGAAAAAAAACACTCTCCCTACCTACAGTTTTCTGTCCCTAGAAAAAATGTTTTTTTTAATCACAATATAGCACAAGGAAAATTAACTCACTGTCCTTACAGGTCCCTGGAAACAAGGACTTGCAGAGTGAAAGAAACTGACACTGTCCCTACCTAGAGTTTTCTGTCCCTAGAATAAATGTTTTTTTTAATCACAATATAGCACAAGGAAAATTAACTCACTGTCCTTACAGGTCCCTGGAAACAAGGACTTGCAGAGTGAAAGAAACTGACACTGTCCCTACCTAGAGTTTTCTGTCCCTAGAATAAATGTTTTTTTTAATCACAATATAGCACAAGGAAAATTAACTCACTGTCCTTACAGGTCCCTGGAAACAAGGACTTGCAGAGTGAAAGAAACTGACACTGTCCCTACCTAGAGTTTTCTGTCCCTAGAATAAATGTTTTTTTTAATCACAATATAGCACAAGGAAAATTAACTCACTGTCCTTACAGGTCCCTGGAAACAAGGACTTGCAGAGTGAAAGAAACTGACACTGTCCCTACCTAGAGTTTTCTGTCCCTAGAATAAATGTTTTTTTTAAGCACAATATAGCACAAGGACAATTAACTCACTGTCCTTACAGGTCCCTGGAAACAAGGACTTGCAGAGTGAAAGAAAAAAAACACTCTCCCTACCTACAGTTTTCTGTCCCTAGAAAAAATGTTTTTTTTAATCACAATATAGCACAAGGAAAATTAACTCACTGTCCTTACAGGTCCCTGGAAACAAGGACTTGCAGAGTGAAAGAAACTGACACTGTCCCTACCTAGAGTTTTCTGTCCCTAGAATAAATGTTTTTTTTAATCACAATATAGCACAAGGACAATTAACTCACTGTCCTTACAGGTCCCTGGAAACAAGGACTTGCAGAGTGAAAGAAACTGACACTGTCCCTACCTAGAGTTTTCTGTCCCTAGAATAAATGTTTTTTTTAAGCACAATATAGCACAAGGACAATTAACTCACTGTCCTTACAGGTCCCTGGAAACAAGGACTTGCAGAGTGAAAGAAACTGACACTGTCCCTACCTAGAGTTTTCTGTCCCTAGAATAAATGTTTTTTTTAATCACAATATAGCACAAGGAAAATTAACTCACTGTCCTTACAGGTCCCTGGAAACAAGGACTTGCAGAGTGAAAGAAACTGACACTGTCCCTACCTAGAGTTTTCTGTCCCTAGAATAAATGTTTTTTTTAATCACAATATAGCACAAGGAAAATTAACTCACTGTCCTTACAGGTCCCTGGAAACAAGGACTTGCAGAGTGAAAGAAACTGACACTGTCCCTACCTAGAGTTTTCTGTCCCTAGAATAAATGTTTTTTTTAAGCACAATATAGCACAAGGACAATTAACTCACTGTCCTTACAGGTCCCTGGAAACAAGGACTTGCAGAGTGAAAGAAAAAAAACACTCTCCCTACCTACAGTTTTCTGTCCCTAGAAAAAATGTTTTTTTTAATCACAATATAGCACAAGGAAAATTAACTCACTGTCCTTACAGGTCCCTGGAAACAAGGACTTGCAGAGTGAAAGAAACTGACACTGTCCCTACCTAGAGTTTTCTGTCCCTAGAATAAATGTTTTTTTTAATCACAATATAGCACAAGGACAATTAACTCACTGTCCTTACAGGTCCCTGGAAACAAGGACTTGCAGAGTGAAAGAAACTGACACTGTCCCTACCTAGAGTTTTCTGTCCCTAGAATAAATGTTTTTTTTAAGCACAATATAGCACAAGGACAATTAACTCACTGTCCTTACAGGTCCCTGGAAACAAGGACTTGCAGAGTGAAAGAAACTGACACTGTCCCTACCTAGAGTTTTCTGTCCCTAGAATAAATGTTTTTTTTAAGCACACTATAGCAGAAGCACAAAACACACTGACACTCTCCCTACCTATCCTTCTCTTTCCCTAAACTAAAGGAATCCAGGTTAAGCAAGAAAGAAATAACAGTCACTGTCCCTGCCTATGCTACTCTATCCCTGCTCCGGAACACACTACACTAGGCCGCCGTGCTGGCGGCCTTTTATAGTGTGGGGCGTGTACTAAACACCCTCAGCAATAATTGGCCACAGGCATCCTGCCTGTGGCCAATCATTGCTCTCCTCGCTGCCGGCGCTGTGATTGGCCAAGCATGCGGGGTCACAGTGCATGCTTGGCCAATCACAGCGCCTGGATGACACTGCGATGGCGTAGTGCATTGTGGGCCGTTCGCGTCACTCGAATTTGGCGCGAACGGCCCAAATCGTTCGATCTTCGTCGAACGATCGAACAGCCAATGTTCGAGTCGAACGTATGTTCGACTCGAACACGAAGCTCATCCCTATTGACAAACACTTGGGGCTGAAATTGCAGGCAGCCCTTTTTTAAACAAGTTAGTTGCCTGGCTATTTTTGACTGTAACAGGTTTAAGTCTCAAACCCAGAATATGCATGCTATAAATGAGCATTAGAAATGCGTCCGTTTATTTATCTCTATATCTTTTCTATGTCAGATACCTAGAAAATACTTAAGCCAATTGGTATAAGTATGGGTATGCGTATATAAAAGAATTGGATCATATTTTTTTGCTGTAAATATTTTTAGCCTACTCTAGAATTCAAAAGAAAATTCTCATGTGATTAAGTACAATGTGTACACACAAAAGGAGTAAGAATGAGTGTTCAAATAACAGACACCACATCCCATTAGGAAGATAAAATGGAAGGATGAGAGGTCACAGGCCTCGGGACTTTGAAGGTGTCAAGTGGGTAACAACCAGAATTTCTGATCAACCAAGATAGAAGTTAGAAAAAACTTTTATTACAAAAACTTGATTAAAAAACATGAGACCAAGACAAACATTGCTATATGCAAAAATAATGTGTAAAGAAAAAAATACTGATTACTTCCCCAGAGTAGTACAATGTTACTATCGTAACATTATAATGTATATTGAATATATTATATTATGGTCAAACACTTAAAAAAATTGTAAAAATAAGAAAAAAATATCTAATAATATTATAATATTATAATTATTTTTTTTGTACTGTCACCAGTCAGTGTCCCTGATCACCGCCTACACCAGTTATATGATGATGCTGTACTGCAATGGTGACAGTATGTAAAAAAAAAAAAAATCTTAATTTCTTAATTTTATCAAAACTTCAAAAAACTCACCATGTCTCTTACTAAATATCTTGGAATGTCTACATTCCAAAAAGGGGTCATTTTGGGGATATCTGTACTACCCTGACATTTTTGGGCCTCAAGAAATGAGATAGGCCGTCAGTACATCAGGATTGATCAATTTTCAGATATATACCATACTTTGTGGACTCTATAACTTTCCTACAGACTAAATAATATACACTTATTTGGGTTATTTTCACCAAATAAATATAGCAGAATACAATTTGTCCTAAATTTATGAAGAACAATTATTTATTTGCAAAATGTTATAACAGAAACGAAGAAAAACATTTTTTTTCAAAATTTGGGTATTTTTTTGTTTATTTAGCAAGAAATAAAAAACCCAGTGGTGACTAAATACCACCAGAAGAAAGCTCTAGTTGTGTGAACGAAATTATAAAATTTAGTTTGGGTACAGTGTTGCATGAGCCACGTAATTGTCACTCAAAGCTCAAAATTGGTCTGGGCAGGAAGGGGTAAAAGTGCCAGGTATAAAAGTGGTTAAGACTTCTGTTGCCGAAAACTACATCATAAAAATCAAATGTATTATAAGGCATTTACCTGCTGAAGATGAATGAGGACTTGACGTTGTGGAAAATACTACTGGGTTTGTAGTAGTTAGGAATGATGGTATTGTGTATGTAGTGGTGCTTGAGCTAGGATAAAGTGTGGTTGTGGTGAGTGGTAATAAAGACGGTGGGGTAGTGGTGGTATATGATAGATATGGTCGAGTGGTTGTGGTAAAAGAAAAAGATGGTAGACTAGTAACAGAAGAGGTTGGGGTGGATACTGTGGTCATAGTAGAGGTTGGAATAGCTGTTGTAGTAGTAGAGGTTGTGGTGAATATTTCAAAGGAAGTAGTTAAATGAAGAGTTGAATCTCTGAAAGGAGTTGTTATAAAACCTAAACAGAAAATTAAAATGTTGTGTTATACTTGGTAAGTCAAAGCATATAGGGCGGCGCGACGCGGCACGACTTGTGGGGGCGACCTCGGCGGCGCGATCTCAAGACGACTTGAGACGCCCGCCGAGGCGATTTGCATAAGACTTCTGCATAGAAGTCAATGCAGGTCGCCTTGGGTCGCCCCCAAAAGTAGTACAGGAACCTTTTTCTAAGTCGGAGCGACCTGAGTCGCTCTTACTTAGAATGGTTCCATTGAAAAGCGTGGTACGCGACTTGTCAGGCGACTGAGTCGCCTGACGAGTCGCCCTGGTGTGAACCCGGCTTAGAGTAAAAAAACATCACAGGACAAACATTCTGTTGATGAAAAAAATAATAATTAACAAATACTTCTCAGTGAATGTTTAAAGTGATACTGGCATGAGAAAAGTATGGGGCTGACATTGCTAGCCCTCTTTTAAACACGTTAGTTGCCTGGCTGTTTTTGACTGTAACACTTTTGAGTCTCAGACCCAGAATATGCATGCTATAAATGAGCATTAGAAACGTGTCAGAATTTATTTATCTCTATATCTTTTATGGGTCAAGCACCTAGAAAATATTGAAGCCAATTGTTATAAGTATGGATATGGGTACATAAAAGAAGTGGATCATATTTTTTGCTGTAAATATTTTATTGTTCACAAAGGATTGCAAATGCCTGAAAACACGTGAATCTACGTATTGTGAAGGACTAGCATCAAATGTAGAGCTTGAAGGACACTGCCACTCGCTGGTTCTTCTTTTTAAGGGCTTTGTTTGCCCATTTTTATTAAAAGAAGTCAAAACAAAATGAAAGGCTTCCCTCGCAGGGGTTTCAGTACTCCTTTTCAACAACAAAATGACATTCAGCCTCCTGGCTTATACATATAGCAGTGCTGCTCAGGCCTTCTACTTCAGGCTCTTGTCTGTCTCCTATAGACTATTCCATCTGCAACACCATTCATTTGGATAGCAGCCCCTTGCTGCTCTGACCCTCAGACCTGGGTCTCTGGCTTCCACTGTGCACACAAGCACTCTCTGACTTCTCCAGTGCACACTTGCACTCTATGGCTTCCCCAGTGCACACCTGCACTCGTCGGGAGGGTGGGGCCCAGAATGCTGGTCCTGATTCTACTATCAGGCCCACACACACCTGAACAATCAGTGTGCAGTTGAGTCTCAAAACCCGGATCCAGGACTGGGGATTTCATCCCACCCGGATCTCTAAGAAATCCCCAAGCTCCGGGTCCCAAAGTGGATTTTAGTAAATCATGAGGAAACTGAAAAGCCAGTTTCCTCCCAAACAAGCAAATACCCTGGAGCCCCTCAACCTGCCTGGTTGAGAATCCTGTATTCATACACTGGTGGGGTACCACACTACCACATACCCTCCCCCCTTGTTTCGATCCGGAGGGAGGAACACCAGCACCCATCATTATGGTTGGGACACCTCTGTGCTGGCTGTCAGCCACGTAGGCCCAACCTTTTTTCCGGGTGCGCTTCCAGGTATGTCCCACTCTGGATCTTAACAAGGTCCTATATTTCCCTATACTCAGCCTTCTCCCTCTTCTTTTGGGGTTCCATAAGCACTGCCTCTCCTGAAATTTTAACAGGGCACCCCGGGTCTTTCCACCAACCCTTCTGCCTCCACGCTTCAGGTTCCCAGGTTTCCCAATACCTTTGGACACACTGTCATGTACCTTTAACAAACTATTTGGTTCATCATTGACAGACATATTTAAACCAACATTACACCTCTCAACGTTGCACAGATCACCAATGCCTTTTTTTTCAGCATTTGCTAGGGCAGCGTCTGTAGAGGGCACACATAATGGAGGGCCGCCATTACCCACGGGAACCTCACAGGACATCACCTCCCCTGGGTTCACCCACTCTGCAGGCAGCTGTCCTACCACTTGACCTGTTCTGATGCCAACTGTATTTTTATCCACCTGAACAGACAAGCTCTTGTCTGATCCACATACCATTTTTACAGCACTTCTTATCCGTTTCCCTGTCTCGGGGACCTTATTAGGTTTGTTGAATACTTTTGTTAGAAACCATACCCTTGGCTCCAGACCTGAGGAGGGACCACACATAGGCGAGAGATTAAATTCCGCAGGACTAAAGCCAAGTTCTACCTCACCTGTTGTCCAACACTCCATGGGTAACTGATCTAACAGATGACACTGATCTAGGCACAAACTACTTCTTTCTGATGTACACATTACATTGCTGTAGCATTCACCTATAGCACTTTTTCTCACAGTGTCTCCGGGTACTTTAAGTTGTACCTCTTTCTGAGTGATAGAAAGCATCTCTGCTAGTGCTGCTTCTATTCTGGGTCCTTCCTTCTCATGAGATTTAGCGGCTGAGACAGTATCTGCGCCCTCTACTGACCACTGCTCAGCTGCACCTTGGAGCACACCAGCAGAGATGTTTCCAGTCACTACACCAGCCGGAGAGACCTTTGATGACTCCAACAGTTCTGAGCGCCTTCCAGGCCACTCAGTAACTGGGAGCACCCCCTTAGAGAACCTCAGAACTATTTGCCACACTGTTAACAAGCTTCCCAGCACAGCCTGTACCACCTGGCTCCACCTATTGGTACCACGCAGCACCACCTGGTCCGACTGCGGTGGAGACACCCAAGTGTACAGTGAGGGCAGTTTTACCAACTCCAGCATTTCTAATAAAGTTTTTGTCAACTCTATGCAACCAATGTCTAAATGCGTGACCTTTTTGGGAACCTTTCCCCTGTCCGAGACTTGGAGGGGCTCATCCATTGCAGCTTGTGAGGTTGAGACATTTGAAGAGACCACCATCTCCTTGAAGGTACCCCTCATCCCAGCCTGTTGCTCCCCTGGAGCGCTGTCAGACACATGTCTCCTCTTCACCTCTAACGCTACACCAATGAGCCTCTGCGAGTCAACATTAGTCACATTGTCAACTTGACACTTGCCACTATTTAGTCGCTGGGCCGTGGACAACCCATCTGCCATGCCTGCGCCCAGAACCGTTCCTTCAGACTGGAGGGCATCAGCCTTTGCAGGGGCTGGCGTGCCCTTGAGCACTGGCCATTCTGCGATCCCTCCACTGGGCACAGCAGGTGTTCTGTCCACAATTCTGTCACACATCATTGCTTCGTAATTCCTTGTCACTTGGCCTAGTGCCGCAACTGCTTCCTTGCACCAATCATCCCAGTTTCCTGTGGTTCCATCACTGGTGCTCCACAGCACTGCATCACCTGCTCTAGAAGGCCCAACAGGAACCTGGGATTCACTAGCCAAAACAACACACTTGTCACTTCTATCTACCTCACATTGTGATAATATTTTTTTTCTCACATCACACTGGGAGATTGCATCCTCAACCAAGGCAAGGTGCAATACCATATTTTGAACACCTTGCTTTGGTGGCGCTACAGACACATACAGCTCTTCATTTTCAGCTTTTGCAGGCTGATCTAACCCCTTGACAACTGGGTTACACTTAGGGTTGTGGGGCTGCACCCACACACACTCACTATGTAATACAGTCTTCCCTTGTTTCACCAGAGTAGCACCACAACCATCCTGGAAAACCTCTGGCTCCAACACATGGAGGCCCCATGAGAGTTCCCTGGACAATCCTGCGCTTCTGGTTGTCATGGGAGATATCCTACTCCCATCATTGGTAGTAAACACATTTCCAACATTTTCAGACATGACACTAAAGGAAACACATTTTTCAATGTCATGATCACCAATACCATCACATTTGCCAACAGTAACACTTTTGTCAGCATAACCATCAGAATTTTCACTACGTGTAGACATAACTGCTACTTTTGTGGATTGTATATTACCCACCAAAGCCTCTGAGTGACTCCTCACAGCGCCCTCCATTTTTAAAGGGGCACCCTTTCCTACATGGGCAGCTCCAAAGTTGACCTGGGAAACGCTCGGCTCCGTCACTGCGGGCTTTTTGGAAGTCTCCCTGGGCAACCCTGCAGTACTTGTCACTAGGGAACATGGCACAAGCACTGTTTTGGTCACCCCTAACTCTATTTTCCCAGCCACCTGCTGGACTATAGCAGGCACATGCAGAGTCCCCATGTCCTTTCCAGTTTTTAGCCCTGCGGCTAGTTGGGCTTTATTTTGTGCCTCCCCACTGCTCTGGGTAGCACACTGCCGCAAGTCTATGTCCATTGGCACTGCGGATCTCCCCACTGGATCCACTCCCACTTCACTGGGTTCAGTACCATAAACTGGAACAGTCTTACCATTTTCAGTGGCTGGCATCATAACCTTCACTTGAGTGCGCTGTCTCTCAGCTGTATCCATACCATTTACTGTCTCTTTGGGGCCATATGGCGACACTGCAGCCTTTCCAGACTCTTCAGCGGTGTTCCAGAACCTTGGGCAAGTAAAGATCCCATGCCCCACTTGACCACATTCCAAGCACGGTACTGGACGCTGAAATTTAATTTCTTGGCATCTCCTCAATGCCTGTCTCTCTCCAACATGCTGTATTGGCTCCTCCGGAAGCCACTTGTCACGACCCATGGGAGGCAGACCCCTTGGTCCACAGACAGCCCGACTGGCCTCCTCTGTGTTGCTATGGGCAACCACTCTCTGTCCTGGCCTTTGATCAGCCTCTCTTCTGGCATATAACACAGGCTTCTCAGACCTTTGTTTTGCTAGGTAGCTTTGCACTGGAGCCAAGGACAAAAGGCACTTGGAGACTGTATGCCCCCACTCACTGCACCGCAAACAGCGCACTTGGTTCCATGTCTTGTCAGGGTTTCCCACCCTGCATCTGCTGGACCCTGTCTCAAGCTGTGTCACTTTCACACTTTTCGCAACAGCTGCTGGTTTAACTGCAGCAGCGTTGCCCGGGGCAACAACACCCCTCTCCCAGGCATGGACATTCGGCAGTTCTCTTTTTGTATGGAAGGTTTGCTTGCCTTCCACTTTAGCTTGGTCCAATCCTGCCAGGTGTCGCTTGCACCAATCCACTGCAGATTCAAACGCTGGTGGACTCTCCACACTAGCAGTCATCTGTGCATTCATTGCACCAGGGTTGCTAGGGACAACATCAGCCCTCTTTTCCCTTGGAAAACTCTGTTTAGGCCTGTATGGGGTTCGATCAGGCGGTAACAACCCCTCCAGCCACAGAGGTCTTTCTCTTGCTTCAGCAAGGATCGCCTCCTTTTTCTGCTTTGACCGCCCCATCCTTGCGGTGTTGCACACAGCAACCAGTAACACAGTTCACAGCAGAGGGAAGAAAATGTGATTCTCCTTTCACAGGTACACAACCTGCATGCAACACAGTCCATCAAACTTCTGTGCAATGCAGTTTGCCTGGCTGCCACACACAGCTAGCAGCAGTTCACTGCAGAGAAAAAAAAATTGACTTTTTGTTCACAGGTACACCACCTGCAACAAATTGGAGCACTGTCTCTTTAAGGCTAGTTTACCTTTCGCTTGCAGGTTCTCTTCACCTGCACACACACAGATTATGCAGTCTCATGCACCAAAAACACAGTTCATATAACAGATGAACTTACTTGATTGTAGGGATCTCAGATTGTGCCCGCATTCTCCACCACTTGTGAAGGACTAGCATCAAATGTAGAGCTTGAAGGACACCGCCACTCGCTGGTTCTTCTTTTTAAGGGCTTTGTTTGCCCATTTTTATTAAAAGAAGTCAAAACAAAATGAAAGGTTTCCCTCGCAGGGGTTTCAGTACTCCTTTTCAACAACAAAATGACATTCAGCCTCCTGGCTTATACATATAGCAGTGCTGCTCAGGCCTTCTACTTCAGGCTCTTGTCTGTCTCCTATAGACTATTCCATCTGCAACACCATTCATTTGGATAGCAGCCCCTTGCTGCTCTGACCCTCAGACCTGGGTCTCTGGCTTCCACTGTGCACACAAGCACTCTCTGACTTCTCCAGTGCACACTTGCACTCTATGGCTTCCCCAGTGCACACCTGCACTCGTCGGGAGGGTGGGGCCCAGAATGCTGGTCCTGATTCTACTATCAGGCCCACACACACCTGAACAATCAGTGTGCAGTTGAGTCTCAAAACCCGGATCCAGGACTGGGGATTTCATCCCACCCGGATCTCTAAGAAATCCCCAAGCTCCGGGTCCCAAAGTGGATTTTAGTAAATCATGAGGAAACTGAAAAGCCAGTTTCCTCCCAAACAAGCAAATACCCTGGAGCCCCTCAACCTGCCTGGTTGAGAATCCTGTATTCATACACTGGTGGGGTACCACACTACCACAGTATATATGCATTGCAAATTTTTTGAATATTCTAAATATATGGATGAAGAGTTGTCAAATCTGCCTAGAATTATACAAATCATAAATTGTGAAACAGACATCTCTCTCTGCTGATCAAATAGATCTACTGTACATGCAGACAAAGAGTAATGAGCCAGATTTTTTTCTGATTGAATTGTTTCTACTTGGTGGCAAAAGTATTCAAAGTGGCACTTATAAATATAGGAGCTTCCTTAATAAGGCAAAGATTAACATGAAACAGAGTAACATGCACTTCATTGTATTTTATAGCTACTAGTTTTGTAAAACACAATAAAAAAATGTTACAACAACATTAGTAAGACATTTACCTGGTGAAGGTGTATGAGGATGTGATTCTGTGGAAAAAGCTGTTGGGTTTGTAGTGGATAGAGACGATGGTATTGTGAATGCAGTAGTGCTTGAGGTAGGATAAAGTGTGGTTGTTGTGACTGGAAATGAAGAGGGTAAACTGGTAACTGAAGAGGTGGAAGTAGATGTCATGGTCATAGTAGAGGTTGGATTAGCTGCTGTGGTGGTAACAGATGTTGGAATGTCCATTGTGGTAGTAAAGGTTGGTGTGGCTGTTATGATGGTAGTAAAGGTTGTGGTGAAGGTTTCAAAGGACATACTTGAAATAGAAGTCAAAACTCTGGAAGGAGTTGTAGTAGAACCTAAACAGCAAATAAAAAAGTTATGTTATACTTGGTAGGTCAAATTATCAAAATAGCATCACATGATAAATGTTCTGCATATGTAGAAAGAAAAATTTGACAAACACTTCTCAGTGTACATTTAAAGCAACTTTGGCAAGGGAGAAGTATTATGCTGGCCATACACTATACGGAAAATCGGCTGAAAATCGATCATGTAGACACTTCGTTCGTTTTTCGGCAAGTTAATGGGCAGAAATCGTTAATCGTTTGTGAAGTTTTTGTGGAAAAAAACGAACGGCAAGTTTGGAAAACTTCTGCCGAAAAGAACGATAAATTGAAAGGTTAATGTGTTTCCCGTCCGAACTGTCTGCACTAGGTATATGTAAAAAAACGAATACATTTTTTTAAAATTAATGTCCTCTGAACGATTTATCGGTCATTACATGATGGCACCATCGTTTTCTCTCACGGCCGAATGTTCGTTTTTCGAAAATAGGTTCAGCCGATTTTTCGTATAGTGTATGGCCAGCATTATACTTTTAAAAATGTTAGTTGCAAGGGTGTGTTTGGCTGTAATACTTTTGAGTCACAGACCCAAAATATAAATGCAATAAATGAACACACCAGAAATGTTTCAGGTTTTATTATTTCTATATTTTGTCTGGATCAAACACTTAGAAAGTTATGAAGCCAATTGCTATGGATACAAAAATATATAAGACATTGATCATAGACATTTCTCCTCTAAACCTTATTATTCATAAAGGATTGTAAAAGCCCTGATATGACATTTCAAAAATCTCTCAAGCCTACTTCTGAATTCAAATAAAAATTCTCAACAACCTATTCAGTTTTAAAAATAAATGAAAGGCAAAATATTTGTGCAAAGATATTAAAAATAAAAAAATAACCATTTTCCCATTCTTATAAGTGATCATATAACCTCTGTTCTCAGCGACATAAGAGCTGGAGGAGGAAAAACAGCAGTACACTGAACTACCCAGTGAAAGACTGTGCAGGGGGGTGCCAGGACAAAGCTGATCATTGGAGGAGTGCACACTGAGTTCTCAGCACAGCTAGAGAACTGACTATGTTGTTCTTCCCTTCTTAGTGTGGTCAGTTTTTGATAGGTAATCAGGGGGACTAACAGGAACACCAGGGATTTCACACAAAGGAAGTAATACAAAGAGGACAGGATACTTTTTCATACAAGTACATGGTACAGCAGGGACATATCAGGAATATGAAATGTTGGGTTTACATACTCTAAGTATGTACACATTAAGACATATCTCACTCCTCACTGATACAATTTCCCAGTATTGGAGGGTGGAGCGGCTTCTGTAAATACTATCTAAAGTAAAATAATGTACTCTGTTAAGGAAATGTATACATATGTGTGGTGTATACACATCCAGATCTATCTTTGGTTGTTGGCAATTTTATCCTCTATCTACTTAGCTAGGTGTTTTTTTCTGGAAACATGGCTAATCACTAGGGATGGAACGAACGGACCCCTGTTCAGTTCGCACAAGAATTTTCGAACACCGCGAAAGTTCGGACCCAAATAACGAACCACATTAAAGTCAATGGGACCCGTAAGTCAAAAATCAAAAGTGCCCATTTTGAAGGCTTATATGCAAGTAATTGGGCATACAATGGTTATAGGGGTCCGGGTCCTGCCCTGGGGGACATGTATCAATAAAAAAAAAGTTTGTGAAAAACGTCATCTTCAAATGAGCAGTGATTTTTTTATTTTTAAAATGGGAAAGCATAAAAATAAAAAATATTATTTTCAATATAGTGCCTGGGGGGTCCCCTTAGTTCACCTTTATAAATGCAAATAATTGCATTTATAAAACCCAAAAAAATTACATTTTCCCTGCAAGCTGCTTTTATTTTGCTCAGCAACAGTTGGGGAGCCAGTGTGTATGATGAGGCCACAATGTAGTGGACTGGGAACAAGATTAGAGATTTTTTGGATACATTCTGGTGTCATTTTGACTTTGGATAGAAGTAACGGGTGCGTAAAAATTGGTCTTTGGGTGTTAATTGTGCCCATGAAACCTATACCAAAAACATTCTTCCAGATGAAATGATTGAACACCCTCAAAGCTAGGCAGCCTCTAAGTCCTGAAGAGATTTCACATCCCAAAAAGACTTAATCAGTGACATCGGCATCAGGGGCTTCATAGCTGGTAATCCAGGACTGATTAATTTTTATAAAAGTCAAATGGTCCACGGAGTCTGTGGACAGACGCATTCTATGATCAGTAACAAAACCTCCTGCAGCACTGAATGCCCATTCTGAAAGCATGCTGGATGCAGGCCAGCCCAACTTAATAGCATACTGGGCAAGTTCTGGCCAGTGGTCTTTTCTCATGACCCAGTAATTCAGTGGATCGTCAGCTGGAAAGCTCCCCATCTCTGTTTTGGCACTGAGGTAATCTTCCACCATGTGATGCAGATGCTGCCGATGGGATGTGGAAGCTGACAGCCCTGGGCGGCGAGGACTAAAATTCCGAAATGCCTCACTTAGGCGGACGTCTTCTCCAACGCTCCTCTCTTGACCAACAGAAGACTCAAAACTACGTTTTCTACCACACTGTAATGGAGTCAGGAAAAACATTCAATAAAATCCTCTTTTATGTGTCTTCAAGAAATTATATCTTCTGCACTCCCAGTGGGGACGGTATGAGTTCTGAGACCTTCCCCTTATAACGGTAGTCAAGAAGGGTTGCCAACCAGTAATCATGCTTCTCCTTTATGCCACGTATTCTTGGGACCTTTCACAGGCTTTGAAGCATGATGTTGCCCATGCACCTCAAATTTGCAGAGGCTTGAGAAGCAGACTCCTCGGGGTCACTCAGGATGACAGCAGCTGGAACTTCCTCCTCCCAGCCACGTACTACCTCCAAGGGTCCTGGGGTTGGAAAGCCATTGCTTATAGATTGACGCATGTCTTCCTATTCTTTGAAGCCTATGAAAGTGCCAGAATCCTCCTCCTCATCCTCCTCCCCTCTCTCCTCCTCTGTGTTCTGTGACATAGGAATTATGGTGTCTGGATAAAGTGGGCCTTGAGAGGAAAGGAAGTCATCCTCTTCCTCCTGCTGCTCTGCCTCCAGTGCCCTGTCCACAATGCCACGCAGAGTCTGCTCCAGTAGGAACACAAAAAGGATTCTGTCACTGGTGCATGCATTGTCACTGCTCACCATCCTTGTGGCCTTCTCAAATGGTGACAATACAGTGTATGCATCCTTAATGATCAGCCATTGGCGTGGGGAAAAAAAGCCGAGGCGGCCGGAGCCTGCCGTTGTGCCGTACTGGTACAGGTACTCGTTGACGGCCCTCTGCTGCATGTATAGCTGCTGCAGCATTCCCAAAGTTGAGTTTCACTTGGTGGGCATGTTACAAATCAGGCGGTTTACGGGCAGGTGGAATTTCCGCTGAATTTCAGCCAACCGAGCCCTGGCTGTGTATGACCGCCTGAAATGGCTACAGACTCTTCTGGCCTGCTTTAGTACATCTTGCAACCCTGGGTACGTACTTAGGAAACACTGCACCACCAAATTGAAGACATGTGCCAGCCATGGCAGATGTGTCAACTTTCCCTTTCTAAGGGCGGACAGGAGGTTTGAGCCATTATTGGACACCACTATTCCTGGCTCCAGCTGGCGTGGTGTGAACCACCTCTGGGCCTGTCCCTGAAGAGCTCCAAGAATCTCAGCTCCGGTGTGGTTCCTGTCCCCTAAGCACACCATCTGAAGCACTGCATGGCACCTTTTAGCCTGACTCTGGGAATAGCCCTTTGAACGCTTAGGGGGTACCTGATGTCCATAGGACAATTCTGAAGAGGAGGGCATGGAGGTGGCAGAGGAGGAGGACGAAGGGGTAGAGCTCACAGGCCTGGCATCATCACCACCAGCTGTATGGAGACGTGGGGGCACAACAAGCTGCAGCACCGAGCCCTGTCCTGCATCCTTTCGAGTTGCAAGCAGCATTACCCAGTGTGCTGTGAACAAAATATATCGTCCCTGCCCATGCTTGCTGGACCACGTGTCAGCAGTAAGGTGGATTTTACGGCTGACTGTATTGCGCCCAACGATGCCAGAACATTCCCTTCCACGTGATGGTAGAGAGATGGAACAGCGTTATGTGAAACGTAGTAGCGACTGGGAACCTGCCAATGTGGTACAGCACATTGTGGAAATTCACAGAAGGGGGCAGAATCCACCAGGCTGAAAGGCAGAAGTTGGAGAGCCAACAGCTTTGACAAGCTTGCATTCAGACGCTGGGCATGTGATTGGCAGGGACTGTATTTTTTTTCCGCTGCGGGAGATGGGGCAGAGAAATCTGCCGGCTACAGTCTACAGCTGGTGGTGTGTAGAAATGAGCTTCGAGTTCAAGTCGAACTCATGTTCGACTCGAACATTGCCTGTTCGCACGTTCGCCGAACAGCCAACATTTTGGGGTGTTCGCGGCAAATACGAAAAGCTGCGGAACACCCTGTAAAAGTCTATGGGAGAAATCTAAAGTGCTAATTTTAAAGGCTTATATGCAAGTTATTGTCCTAAAAAGGGTTTGGGGACCCGGGTCCTGCCCCAGGGGACATGTATCAATGCAAAAAGAAGTTTTAAAAACTGACGTTTTTTCGGGAGCAGTTATTTTATCAATGCTTAAAGTGAAACAATAAAAGTGAAATATTCCTTTAAATTTCGTACCGGGGGGGGGGGGGGTATAGTATGCCTGTAAAGCAGCGCTTTTTTTTCTCTTGCTTAGAACTGTCCCTGCACAAAATGTCATTTCTGAAGAAAAACAAATAATTTAAAAGCACTCACGGCTAAAATGAATTGTCGGCTCCCGGCAATACAGAGAAAAGTCATTGATAAAAAAAAAAAAAATGTGTGGGGGTCCCCCAAATTCAATTAGCAGGCCCTTCAGGTCTGGTATGGATATTAAGGGGAACCCTGCGTCAAATTTTTAAAAAAAATTACGTGGGGTTCCCCCCAAATATCCATTCTAGACCCTTCAGGTCTGGCATGGATTTTAAGGGGAGCTCCACCCCAAATTTAAAAAAAAATGGCGTGGAGTTCCCCCAAAAATCCAAACCAGACCCTTAATCCGAGCACGCAACCTGGAAGGCCGCAGGAAAACAGGGGGGACGAGAGAGCGCCCCCCCTCCTGAACCGTACCAGGCCACATGCCCTCAACATGGGGAGGATGTCCCCATGTTGATGGGGACAAGGGCCTCATCCCCTCAACCCTTGCCCGGTGGTTGTGGGGGTCTGCGGGCAGGGGACTTATCGGAATCTGGAAGACCCCTTTAACAAAGGGGACCCCCAGATCCTGCCACCCTATGTGAATTGGTAAGGGGTACATTGTACCCCTACCATTTCACGAAGAAAGAGTAAAAAAAACAAAAAAAAACACACAGACACCTTGGAAAAGTCCTTTATTAAAAAAAAAAAAAACACATTCCAGCGATGTAATCCAGTGTCCCGCGGCGATCCGATGTCCAGCGCTGCAGTCTCCACTCCACTCGAAACGTCATTGGCTAAGCGGACCTACACTGCGGAGGAAGTTCCCCATCAGGTCCGCTCAGCCAATGACGTAGGCGGGGTCTGAGGTACGAGGGGACGGGGGCGCCCTCGTATCTTAGACCCCGCCTACGTCATTGGCTGAGCGGACCTGATGGGGAACTTCCTCCGCAGTGTAAAAAAATGTATAGACCCGCCCCTTCTCACGTTCCCCATCAGGTCCGCTTAGCCTTACACCTACGTCATTGGCTGAGTGGACCTGACGGGGAACGTGAGAAGGGGCGGGTCTATTCATTCATTTTCAGTTCAGTTTCCTCCTCTGCTCTATCTGGCACCCAAGTCGCATCAGTGACCTCATCATCATCATTATCATCTCCATCTCCTCCATCTTCATCATTACCACTGGAGACAACTTGGCAATACGCTGCGGCTTGGGGAACATGAATGCCAATTTGTCTACCAGTGTTCCTCCCTCTCTCTAAGCTCATGTTCCTGTCATCCTCAACCTCAGAACCAACATCTGAATCCAGTTATGGCTGGGCATCATCAAGGAGCAAGTGGCTGATGCTGTGGTCTAATAACCCAGCTGACTCCTCAATGGCTGATGTTGGGGCTATGGCAGGAATAGATGTGGACAAGGAGGCAGGTTTATCCACTCTGGAAACTGCATTGGACTGCACATTTGTCTCTGCTTGCATGACAGAGGATGAGGAAGGATTAGTAAGCCAGTATACCACCTCCTCTGCATGCTGTGGCTGGATAGCACAGGCAAACTCACTAAACAGAGGAAATGATGCCCTGCCTGAGGACTGACCACGCGTCCACCTTTGCCTGTGGACACATTTGTTACTGGCCCCCTTACAGTGCCAAGGGAACGTCTGCTTCTCCTTGTTGTCCTCCCAGACATTATTGGGAGGGAGGGGCGGTGCTTATTAGCAAATGTAAAGAAGAAGTTGAAATCTGTACGTAGATGCACTTTAATCAATGTAAAGAGGTGTTTGGTGCACTTGAATTTGAGTACTCACACTACACAGACACACTCCACAGATACACTATAATATAATGCAATATAATGCACCAAACGTACAGTGACATACAGAACTATATGGCGTTAAACTGGAAGAAACACACACAGAAGTAAATGGCGTTAAACTGGCAGTAGCGCACAAAACTATATGGCGTTAAACTGGCAGTAACGCACACAGAATTATATGGCGTTAAACTGGCTGTAACGCACGCAAAACTATATGGTGTTAAACTGGCATAATGCACACAAACCGATATGGTGTTAAACTGGCAGTAAGGCACACAAAACGATATGGTGTTAAACTGGCAGTAACGCACACAGTACTATATGGCGTTAAACTGGCAGTAATGCACGCAAAACTATATGGCGTTAAACTGGCAGTAACGCACACAAAACGATATGGTGTTAAACTGGCAGTAACGCACACAGAACTATATGGCGTTAAACTGGCAGTAACGCACCCAGAACTATATGGCGTTAAACTGGCAGTAACGCACGCAAAACTATATGGCATTAACGACTTAAGCCCCGGACCATTTTGTAGCTAAAGGACCAGAGGTGTTTTCAGAATTTGGCACTGCGCTGCTTTAACTGGAAATTGTGCGGACATGCAATGTTGTACCCAAACGAAATTTGCGTCCTTTTCTTCCCACAAATAGAGCTTTCTTTTAACGGTATTTGATTGCCTCTGCGATTTTTATTTTTTGCGATATAAACGGAAAAAGACTGAAAATTTGGAAAAAAAATGATATTTTCTACTTTTTGTTATAAGAAAAATCGAATAAACTCAATTTTAGTCATACATTTAGGCCAAAATGTATTCAGCCACATGTCTTTAGTAAAAAAAATGTCAATAAGCGTATATTTATTGGTTTGCGCAAAAGTTATAGCGTCTACAAACTAGGGTACATTTTCTGGAATTTACACAGCTTTTAATTTATGACTGCCTATCTCATTTCTTGAGGTGCTAAAATGGCAGGGCAGTACAAAACCTCCCAAAATGACCCCATTTTGGAAAGTAGACATCCCAAGGAAATTGCTGAGAGGCATGTTGAGCCCATCGAATTTTTTTTTTTTTTGTCTCAAGTGATTGAATAATGACAAAAAAAAAAATTACAAAAAGTTGTCACTAAATGATATATTGCTCACACATGCCATGGTTATATGTGGAATTGCACCCCAAAATAAATTTTTCTGCTTCTCCTGAGTACGGGGATACCACATGTGTGGGACTTTTTGGGAGCCTAGCCGCGTACGGGCCCCCGAAAACCAAGCACCGAATTCAGGATTTCTAAGGGCGCAAATTTTTGATTTCACTCCTCACTACATATCACAGTTTCGAAGGCCATAAAATGCCAAAATAGCACAAAACCCAGCCAAATGACCCAATTTTAGAAAGTAGACACCCCTAGGAAATTGCTGAGAGGCATGTTGAGCCCATTGAATATTTTTTCTTTTGTCCAAAGTGATTGAATAATGACAAAAAAATAAAAAATTACAAAAAGTTGTCACTAAATGATATATTGCTCACACATGCCATGGTTATATGTGAAATTGCACCCCAAAATACATTTTTCTGCTTCTCCTGAGTATGGGGATACCACATGTGTGGGACTTTTTAGGAGCCTAGCCGCGTACGGGACCCCGAAAACCAAGCACCGCCTTCAGGATTTCTAAGGGCACAAATTTTTGATTCCACTCCTCACTACCTATCACAGTTTCGAAGGCCATAAAATGCCAAAATAGCACAAACCCCCCCAAATGACCCAATTTTGGAAAGTAGACACCCCAAGCTATTTTCTGAGAGGCATGGTGAGTATTTTACAGCTCTCATTTGTTTTTGAAAATAAAGAAAGATAATAATTTTTTATTTTTATTTTCAATTTTCAAAACTTTGTGACAAAAAGCGAGATCTGCAAAATACTCACCATACCTCTCAGCAAATAGCTTGGGGTGTCTACTTTCCAAAATGGGGTCATTTGGGGGGGTTTTTGCCATCTGGGCATTCCATGGCCTCCGAAACTGTGATAGGCAGTGAGGAGTGAAATCAAAAATTTACACCCTTAGAAAGCCTGAAGGTGGTGCTTGGTTTTTGGGGTCCCGTACGCGGCTAGGTTCCCAAAAAGTCTCACACATGTGGTATCCCCCTACTCAGGAGAAGCAGCAAAATTTATTTTGGGGTGTAATTCCACATATGCCCATGGCATGTTTGAGCAATATATCATTTAGTGACAACTTTGTGCAAAAAAATAAAAATAAAAAAATAAACTGTCTTTTTTCCGCAACTTGTGTCAACATATAAAATATTTAATGGACTCGACATGCCTCTCAGTATATAGCTTGGGGTGTCTACTTTCCAAAATGGGGTCATTTGGGGGGGTTTTGAACTGTCCTGGCATTTTATACACAACATTAGGAAGCTTACATCCACTCTTCTAACCACTTGAAGACAAAGCCCTTTCTGACACTTTTTGTTTACATGAAAACATATTTTTTTTTGCAAGAAAATTATGTTGAACCCCCAAACATTATATATATTTTTTAAAGCAAAGGCCCTACAGATTAAAATGGTGGGTGTTGCATTTTTTATTCCATACAGTATTTGCGCAGCGATTTTTCAAACGCATTTTTTTGGGAAAAAATACACTTTTTTTTCATTTTAATGCACTAAAATACACTATATTGCCCAAATGTTTGATGAAATAAAAAAGATGATTTTAGGCCGAGTACATAGATACCAAACACGACATGCTTTAAAATTTCACACAAACGCGCATTGGCGACAAACTACATACATTTTTAAAAGCCTTTAAAAGCCTTTACAGGTTACCACGTTAGATTTACAGAGGGGGTCTACTGATAAAATGACTGCCCTCGATCTGACCTTCGCGGTGATACCTCACATGCATGGTGCAATTGCTGTTTACATATGACGCCAGACCGACACTTGCGTTCGCCATTGCGCAAGAGCAGGGCAGGACAGGGGTGCTTTTTTTATTTTTTATTATTAATTTTGCTTTTTTATTTTATTTTTAAACTGTTCCTTCCATATTTTTTGTTTTTTATCATTTTTATTGTTATCTCAGGGAATGTAAATATCCCCTTTGATAGCAATAGGTAGTGACAGGTACTCTTTTTGTGAAAAAACTGGGGTCTATTAGACCCTAGATCTTTCCTCTGTCCTCTAAGCATTTGACCACACCAAGATCGGTGTGATAAAATGCTTTCCCAATTTCCCAATGGCGCTTTTTATATCCGGGGGGGACATTCCCTCCCACTGCTTGTAAAAGCAGTCCAGAGGCTAATTAGCCACTAGGATTGCTTTTACATGAAAGCCGGCCGCTGGCTGAAAAGAATGATACCAAGATGATACCTAAACCCGCAGGCATCAATCTGGTATAACCATTCAAAGTCCAGCAACATACCAGTACGTTGCTGGTCCTTGTTGGACATGTATTGTAATCTTTTTTTTCATGCAGCCTGTTGGCTGAACGAAAAAAGAGATTGATCGGTGGGTATGCCCACCATTAGAATACCTCCCTTCATTCACCCACTTCTAATGATGGGCATACATGCACCATTTATATATGCCGAAGCATGGGGGCATCCTCCCGCAAAAGTTATGCCGCACACACATGGTCGGACTTTGCCTCCGTCGGAATTTCGACCGTATGTACGCGGCATTAGGAGCAAAATCACTCCTCCGCCCCTGCTGCCCCCATGCTTCGGCATATATGCTTTTTTTTTTAACTGTGGTGGTGAAATCACCTCCTACAGCACTGGAGTCACAGGGATCAGGCCTGTCTCTGCAAACGCTGCAGTTATGTGTGTTATGTTTTGTAAGTTACAGTGATCGATCGATACTGCACTTGGGTGGCCTGGGCTGGACGGAGGGGCAAAACGCAGGTTCTAGCAGGTATCTGGGCTGATCCCGTTAACACTGCATTTTTGGGAACCCTAAATTGCTGGGGACGCTAGTATAGATCTGATCAGATCAGATATTGATCTGTTCAGATACTATACCACTAAGGGAGGTGTATGCTTCACGCGTGGGTGTTAGTGCTACTGGCACTAACCTGACACTGCCTGGGGTGTGACGCAGACCCTCTCTGACGCTAAAACCTAATTGATATCACCCGCCGGGCGATCAGGGGGTTAAACATTTATTGGGTTATATACGGCGGGTGCCCTGACACTATAAAAAGCAAATTAACTAACCAGCGTCACCCGTAACACTTATATGGTGATCACTGGTGAAAGGGTTAACTAGGGGCAATTAGGGGGTTAAACCTTTATTAGGTAATATATGGGGGCACCCGACGCTATAAAAACCTGCGGCGAACCTAAAAAAAATGGCTACCTATCGGCATCACTGACACTAAGACAGCGATCAGAAAAACGATCGCTTAGTGACACTGGCAAAAGGGGGTGAAAGGGTTACCTGGGGGGGTTATCAAGGGGTTAAACCTTTATTAGGTAATATATGGGGGTACCCGACGCTATAAAAACCTGCGGCGAACCTAAAAAAAATAACTGGCTGCCTATCGGCATCACCGACACTAAGACAGCGATCAGAAAAACGATTGCTTAGTGACAGCGGTGCTAGGGGGTGAAAGGGTTACCTGGGGGGGCGATCAAGGGGTTAAACCTTTATTAGGTAATATATGGGGGTACCCGACGCTATAAAAACCTGCGGCCAACCTAAAAAAAATAACTGGCTGCCTATCGGCATCACCGACACTAAGACAGCGATCAGAAAAACGATCGCTTAGTGACACGGGTGAAAGGGTTACCTGGGGGGGCGATCAAGGGGTTAAACCTTTATTAGGTAATATATGGGGGTACCCGACGCTATAAAAACCTGCGGCGAACCTAAAATAATAACTGGCTACCTATCGGAATCACCGACACTAAAACAGCGATCAGAAAAACGATCGCTTAGTGACGGCGGTGCTAGGGGGTGAAAGGGTTACCTGGGGGGCGATCAAGGGGTTAAACCTTTATTAGGGGGGTTAGGGGGCTACACTGGACCTAAAACTAACTGCCCTGACACTTTTACAGTCACAAATGTCACTGATTGCAGTGATCACTAAATAAATGGTCACTGCACTCAGTGACACTGTGACTGGGGGCTGGGGGGGGGTGATCTGGGGGTGTCTGGGGGGGCCTGGGGGAGCGATTTATGTACCTATGTGTGCTGGTGTTAGTGTAGTGTTTGTGCACTAACCTGTGTGTCTTCTCTCATGCGGCGCTCGGTATATGTGAGCGCCGCATGAGGGATGACATTACTTCCTCCTGCTTGTGTAAACATTACACAGGCAGAGGAAGCATTTGATTCGCCGGGAGCGATCGCGAGGGGGTGGCCAGAATCGAATGGCTGCCCCCTCATCACGGATCGCTCCCGAAGCGATCCCCGCCGCTCACTGTACCGGAGGGGGGTCCGATCGGACCCCCCACCCATACGAAGGCAGGCACGTACAGGTACGTGATTGTGCCTGTCCGTGCCATTCTGCCGACGTATATTTACAGTGGGCGGTCGTTAAGTGGTTAAACTGGCAGTAATGCACGCAAAAGTATATGGCGTTAAGCTGTCAGTAATGCACAAAACTTTATGGCGTTAAACTGGAAGTAACGCACACAGAACTATATGACGTAGTAATGCACACAGAACTATATGGCGTTAAACTGGCAGTAAAGCACGCAAAACTATATGGCGTTAAACTGGCAGTAGCGCACACAGAACTATATAGCGTTAAACTGGCAGTAACGAACACAGAACTATATGGCATTAAACTGGCAGTAACGCACGCAAAACTATATGGCGTTAAACTGGCAGTAACGCACACAGAAGTTAATGGCGTAAAAACTGTCAGTAATGCACAAAACTATATGGCGTTAAACTGGCAGTAACGCACACAGAACTATATGGCGTTAAACTGGCAGTAACGCAAGAAAAACGATATGGCGTTAAACTGGCAGTAATGCACACAAAACGATATGGCGTTAAACTGGCAGTAACGCAGACAGAAGTAAATGCCGTTAAACTGGCAGAAACGCACACAAAACTATATGGCGTTAAACTGGCAGTAACGCACACAGAACAATATGGCGTTAAACTGGCAGTAACGCACACAGAAGTAAATGGCATTAAACTGGCAGTAACGCACGCAAAACTATATGGCGTTAAACTGGCAGTAACGCACACAGAACTATATGGCGTTAAACTGGCAGTAACGCACGCAAAACGATATGGCGTTAAACTGCCAGTAACGCACACAGAAGTAAATGGTGTTAGACTGGCAGTAACAAAATCAAATAGAGGGTGTTCAACCGTCACTAAACTGACGCTATCTGAACTGTCCCTACTCTAGCTATACACTAATTTCAAGATTACTGACACGGTCTCACTACACTACACTGAAACTATATTAGCTGTCCCTACTCTACACTAATGTATGTATAAATGACACGGTCTCACTACACTACAGTGAAACTATCTGAGCTGTCCCTACTCTAGCTGCACACTATGCAAAGCTGATTGATGGTCCTCCTCACTACACTCACACTATCCCTAGACTGACACTAAACGAATATTCTACACTGACAACTGAAGCAAAATAGCACAGTATAGCACACTAACTAACTAATAGAACTGAACAGTGCCCTGTTCTATCTCTCTCCACGCTGAAATCACAATGAAAATGTCTGCCATTGAAAGAATGAGCCATGATTGGATAAAGTCATGATGACAGTGTCCAATCATGACTGACAGTGCTCTGTGCCCTGAAGCTTTCACTGCTTCAGCCAATCAGGGCTTGCAATGCACTGTTCAGCGCCACAATTCATTGTGGTCGGTTCGGCAGGCCGAACAAACGGTTGAACGACCCGTTTCTTCGGCTGTTTACCGAACGGCCAAACAATGAAAGCTTGGCCCGAACCGTTCGCCCATCCCTACTAATCACACACAAAATACTTTACCTATCAGAGACTCCCATATATCAGTATAGCCCCTGTCAGAGACCCCCATAGATCAGGAGAGCTCATATAAGAGTCCCCATAGATCAGTAGAGCCCCTATCAGAGACCCCCATAGATCAGTAGAACCCCTATCAGAGTCCCCATAGATCAGTAGAGCGGTGTACCTGTCCAATAGGTCCTTTTAGCTTAGGAGATGGGAGCAGAAGCACGTTGCAGGGGGCGGGGCATACATGACATGTTTGGTGGCTAGGAACTAGCAACCAATGACTGCAGCTCAGCATTTAGTGAAGGTGGCACCAGAGAAAAATGTAGAGCAATAAGAGGGCAGGACTTGGAAGGCATTTCTGGGAGCGCAGGTGATCATTGGTAGCAGTCCCAGCCAAACAGGCCTCTAATCAGCCGCCTATGGGAGACTGCAATCTGCTGACAGGAGCCAACACATGCTCTCAGCACACCAAGGAAAACAGTGTGGGTGGGGCAGACAAGGTATAGGGGCGGGAGGAGGCAAAGCGGACCGAGCTCTCTCTCCTCTCCTTCTAGTGGGGGGGGGGGAGAGTGTGCTGAGGTATGCAGTCCTGCAGGATGCAGCTGCTAACGGGAACGTCATTCCTGCTGTGGAAAAAGTACAGGAACGACATTCCCATGCGTTCCTGCAGGACTCAAGCCCTGAATATGGGGCTTCCATACTGAAGCAAAGAATAATATAAAGCAAACAGTGACATGCACTTCATGGTATTTTATAGCTACCAGTTTTGTAAAACATAATAAAAAATATGTTTTTTTGACAGGTGCAATAAATACATCACCCTAAAACTTCAGATGCAGAAAACTACATCATAAAAATCAAATATAATGTAAGGCATTTACCTGGTGAAGGTGTATGAGGTGTTGAAAATACTATTGGGTTTGTAGTGGATAGGAATGCTGTTATTGTGTATGCAGTGGTGCTTGAGCTAGGATAAAGTGTGGTTGTGGTGTGTGGTAATGAAGAAGGTGGGGTAGTGGTGGTAGATGATAGATATGGTAGAGTGGTTGTGTAAAGGAAGAAGGGTGTAGACTAGTAACCGAAGAGGTTGGATTGGACACGGTGGTCATAGTAGAGGTTGGATTAGATGCTGCGGTGGTAACAGATGTTGGAGTATCCATTGTGGTAATAAAGGTTGGAGTAGCTGTTGTGGTGGAAGTAGCAGTTGTGGTGAATGTATTAAATGAAGCACTTGAAAGAGAAACTGAAACTCTGGAAGGAGTTGTAGGAGAACCCATGCAGAAAATTTAAATGTTGTGTTATACTTGGTGAGTCAAAGTATATCAATAAGACCAAAGAGCAGCACACCACAAATATTCTGCATATGGGAATAATCTAAAAGGCATAAACCTTTATAAGGTAATAAAAGATACATATAAACATTTATAACTACTGTTATGACAGATATTATGAAAATTTAAAATAGTAAAACTGATGCAGAAATTGCACACATATAAGTTTGAGTTAATCAGTTTGAAAACACGTGAATCTACGTATACTGTATATGCATTGCAAATTTTTTGAATATTCTAAATATATGGATGAAGAGTTGTCAAATCTGCCTAGAATTATACAAATCATGAATTGTGAAACAGACAACTCTCTGCTGATCAAATAGATCTACTGTACATGCAGACAAAGAGTAATGAGCCAGATTTCTGTTTGAATTGTTTCTACTCAGAGGCAAAAGTATTCAAAGTGGCACCTATAAATATAAGAGCTTCCCTAAAAAGGCAAATATTAACAAGAAACTAAAGCCTCGTACACACGACCGAGTTTCTCGTCGAAAGACGACAAGAAACTTGCTGGTAGAGCTTTCTTGCCGAGCAAATCAGTCATGTGTACACGGCTATCACGTTTCTCGTCAAGAAAACCGACAAGAATCTCGACGAGAAAAATAGAGAACCTGCTCTCTATTTTCTCGTCGAAATTCTTGTCAGCATGTTTCTCGATGAGAAAATTGTGTGTGTGTACACTTACCTGTCCTCCAGGAAGCCCGCGCATGCTCGAAATGACTTTGACGCATGCGCGGTAGCTTCCTAGGCATAGGTAGGGTGTAGCAAGATGGCGGCGACGGCATCGAATGTGACGAGCGCACGCTCGTCGTAGTCGATTACGTCACCGCGTTCGCTCCATTCAAAGAACCGCGGGTTCTTTAAAAGGAGCGTGTGTGCACTCGGCCGGGACAAGTTTCTTGTCCAAGGATCTCGTCAAGAAAAACAACGTGTTTTTTCTTGACGAGATACTCGGCCATGTGTACGAGGCTAAAGAGTAACATGTAACATTGTATTTTATAGCTACTAGTTTTGTAAAACACAATAAAAAATGTTCAGACTTTAGTTGGAGAAAACAACATTAGATAAATCATACATATTGTAAGACATTTACCTGGTGAAGGTGTATGAGGATGTGATGCTGTGGAAAAAGCTGTTGGGTTTGTAGTGGATAGAGACGATGGTATTGTGAATGCAGTAGTGCTTGAGGTAGGATAAAGTGTGGTTGTTGTGACTGGAAATGAAGAGAGTAAACTAGTAACAGAAGAGGTGGAAGTACATTTCATGGTCATAGTAGAGGTTGGATTCTCTGCTGTGGTGGTAACAGATGTTGGAATGTCCATTGTGGTAGTAAAGGTTGGTGTGGCTGTTATAGTGGTAGTAGAGGTTGTGGTGAAGGTTCCAAAGGACGTACTTGAAAGAGAAGTCAAAACTCTGGAAGGAGTTGTAGTAGAACCTAAACAGCAAATAAAAAAGTGGTGTTATACTTGGTAGGTCAAATTATCAAAAGAGCATCACATGATAAATGTTCTGCATATGGAAGAAGAGAAGAGTTGAGTATAGCCTCAATTATAAAAAAATAAACTAACAATATATTGTGCCCTCATCCGTAGTAATGTTTGAGGAGGGAATCCATCAGACATAGGGTAGTGGTTGCTAGGGTCATCTTCCCCTAATAGTCACTCAGGATTAAAGGTTTAATGGACTTTCTCAGGCACTGATATGACAGCATACAAATATTACATAAAAAATATTTATTGATATGTATAAACAAAAAAAGGACAATAATAAAACAAAGACCAAACCCCACAGTATAGAACAGCATGAGTCGGTGACAAAACAGCCGTATACAATCTATCAAAGTGGAGCAGGCCAAGCCTCAACCGGTTTCGCGGCAGAAAAACCGCTTCTTCAGGAGGGTCTGTACAAAACATAATATACATAATAAATACTCTAGCAATGTGTTAATACAATCATAGAACGTATTTAATATCGACAATATAATCAAAAAGTCAAGGTATGTGGACTGCTCACCGTGGAGACGTTCAGAGGTGCAGCGACTGCCCAAGTAAACCCCCCGCGGCGGATGAGGGGGAAAAAACGTATATGGTGCAGATTGATACAATCTAATAGTAATGATTAAAATAATATTGAATTAGATCATTTATATTTGAGCCAATTTAACATGGGACACCCAGTGCTGATAGTGGGGGGAAGGGGGGGGAAGGGGAGAGGAAGGGACGGGAAGGGAGAGGGAAAAGGAAGAAACGAAGGTGGGGTGGGGAAGGGAGGGGATGACGAGGGAAGGGAAGGGGCGAAAAGGGAGGGAAAAAGGGGGGGGGGAAAGGGGGGGGGAAAGGGAAAGTGAAAGGAACATGGGGAGAGGGAGGGGGAAAAAAAGAGGGGGGGGGGGAAAGAGAGAGAGAGGGAGGGGAGGGGGAGAGAGGGAGGGAAGGAAAATATGGGAGGAAGGGGAACGATTGAAAGGGAGGGGGAGAGGGGAGAGGGGAAAAGGGGGGGAAGGGAAGGGGGGGTTAGGAAGGGGGAGAGAGGGGGGGAGGGGGGGAAAGAGAGGGAAGGGAAGGGAGAAATGGGGGGGGGAAAGGAAGGGGGGGAGGTTGAGGGCGGGGGAGGAAGGGAAGGGGGGGTGAAGGGGTGAAAAAGTTCTAATACGAAAGGAGCCGACCTCGACCCCCAATGTACTGGAAACACCAACAGACACCAAACCACTGTGTCCAGCAGATACAAACCAGGGAGGGAGGGGAGACAGACCAAGGAACCCAGAGGGGAAGGGGAGGGAAGGGAAAAATTAGGGCACTTGGGGGTAAAGACTGGACTATATAGCCAGCACATGTAATAGGCTCTTACCAATATTCATACATTTTTGCAGTAATGAGGAAAACCTAAGGAGGATCTAGACAGCCAGAGGGTTATGATAGACCAGATTTGGAGCCCAAAGTCCGGCAAGGTAGAGGGACAAGGTTATAGGCTGTATATGAAACCAAAAAGTTGCATATAAGAAAACAGCAATTTTAACAGATTGAAAGGCAACTAAGCGCCTTGTTGCATATAAAGCACTCACCTCGGCATGTCTGTTCCTCACATATGGTTTTCCAGGGGGAGTGTGCATGCACCACTCACACCAAGGGCTTGCGAACAAGCCGCTTATGTGTGTTCCCCGACCCCGCCGTCAAACGCGCCGCAGGTGACGTGCGGCGCGTGACGTCACGGGGTCATCCCTTCCGCACTGTGCACACCTAACGTGCAAGTGCGCGTCAATTAGCCCAAGGCCGTGGGGCCAGGTCAAACGACGCAAGTACGGGATGACATAGTCATCCCGACCAGGAAGAGAACTGATCCGCCAATGGGGTAGAGATAGGAAGCCGCCGCATCGCATGTAACGTCAGCAGCCAGAGACCAAAACAATAAGGTGTAATACAGTAACAATATACATATAATAGCAGTATAGGACTTTTAATAGATGATTAATGGTACCTATCAATAACAAAATGTTTGACAGAAATCACCAATATACAATTTAAGGGATTGGAGAGAAAAACAGCACGTTTACAGGAATGTGTCACGTTGATGGCAAGTAAAGTTGGATATAGACTTATAAAAAGGCCATATTTCGGAAGAGGAGAGAGGGGGAGGGAAAAGGGGGGGGGGAGGGGGGGGAAAAGGGGGAGAAGGAGGGAAGAGGGGGGGGGGAGGAAAGGAGGGGGAAAAGGGGGGGAAGAAAAAAGAGGGGGGGGAAAGGGGAGGGGGGAAGGAAAGGGGGAAGGGAGGGGGGAAGGGAGAAGAAAAATAGATAAATGAATAATAAAATTAACTTATAAAAAGGATTTATAGGAGTTCATCTCATTAATTCCAGGGGGAATTGTGGCATTGAGGTGTTCTATCCACAGGGTTTCCCTCTGTAGGATAGTTCTATCCCAATCGCCACCCCTGGGGCTCGGTTTTAACAACTTCCAAGACGAAAAACCGCACGGCAGATAGGTCATAACGATGGTATAGACCTATGTGTCGTCCAATGGTGGTCAATTTCCCATTGCCAGAATAGTATATGTGATCTCCTATACGTTGTCTGAGCTCTCTGATGGTTTTACCCACGTAAAAAAGCCTTACAAAAGCAAACCATGAGGTAAATAACCCCCTTGGTGCCACAGTTGGCATATGCAGAGGAGCGGAAATGCTCCCCATTAGGGGAGAGTAAAGTTCCGGCCCTCCAGGACCCAAGGGCAACGGGGACATTCTCCACATTGGTAGGTGCCGTTGGGTCCCTGTTGCGGGACACTATAGGGAATGTAGTGACTCTGAGTTAGGCGGTCCCGTAAAGAGTGAGCTCTGCGGAACACCAATTCTGGATAAGGTCTAAGGTGTTTTTGCAAGGTATTATGTTCGGTGAGCAAATGCCAGTGTTCATTGAGGATATTTCGAAGTGTGCGATGATGACCCAAAAAGGTAGTGACAAATCTGACTGATTCTTGAATAGGTTTCAGTCTAGGGGGGGGGGGTAAAGCAGAGATTGCCTGGAGCGAAGGCGGGGCCTTATTATAGGCCTTTCTCAGGTTGGAGCGAGAATAACCTCTTAGTAATAAACGTTCACGTAAAGCGTTAGCTTGAATTTTAAAGTCACTTTCTGAAGCACAATTTCTACGTATGCGTAGATATTGCGCAAATGGTATACTACGTATCAATGGCTTTGGATGAGCGCTGGTGGCGTAAAGTAAAGTGTTACCGGCAGTCGGTTTACGATAAAGGTTGGTACTTAACGTACCGTCTAGTTGTTTCATGACAGTCAGGTCCCAGAATGGGACCTGAGTATCATCAAAATATACTGTGAAGGTCAAGTTGAAATCATTACAATTTAGTAAATCCATAAATTGTTCTAATTGTGTACTGGTCCCCCGTCCAGACCAGAAAAAGATCGTCAATATAACGATACCAAACCAACGCATGCTCAAGCATTTCCGTGTATTGTTCGTCTGCATTAATAGAGCGCTCCCACCCCACCCAAATAAAGATTGGCGTAGGCGGGGCGCAAGAAGTCCCCATTGCGACCCCCTGTGTTTGTAAAAAAAGTTGATCATTAAAGAGAAAATAATTTTTAGTCAATATGAAATACAACAAATCAAGAATGAACTCATTGAGTGGCCAAGAGGTCCGCTCCTGTTCGTGTAAAAAAGAACCGGCCACCCGGGCGCCCCGCTCGTGGGGGATGCTCGAGTATAATGCCTCGACATCTATGGCCACGAGCAGGGCGTCCGGGGGGACCCGGATACCCTCAATGTGACGCAGCAAGTCAGAAGTATCCTTGATGTAAGAAGGCAAACTGCTGACGTGCGGCATCAAAAAGGCGTCAACGAACTTACTGGCATTATCAGTAAGGGATCCAATTCCAGAGACAATAGGGCGGCCTGGGGATTGCTTATATTTTTGTGGGTTTTAGGCAAGGCATAGAAGGTGGGTATACGGGGAAATTTGGGGAGAAGAAATTCTAAAGTATCCTTCTCAATGAGGCCCAAGTGGAAGGCCTCAGTGCAGAGGATATGCAGTTGTGTGGAAAAGGAAGAAATGGCAGCATGAGAAATGGGACAGTACCAATTGACATTTTGGAGAATTGAGAGACACATGTTCTGATAGAACTCGTGTGTCATTAGAACAATGTTCCCTCCTTTGTCTGAGTTTTTTGGTAATAAAAAACTCAGACAAAGGAGGGGAACATTGTTCTAATGACACACGAGTTCCTATCAGAACATGTGTCTCTCAATTCTCCAAAATGTCAATTGGTACTGTCCCATTTCTCATGCTGCCCATTTCTTCCTTTTCCACACAACTGCATATCCTCTGCACTGAGGCCTTCCACTTGGGCCTCATTGAGAAGGATACTTTAGAATTTCTTCTCCCCAAATTTCCCCGTATACCCACCTTCTATGCCTTGCCTAAAACCCACAAAAATATAAGCAATCCCCCAGGCCGCCCTATTGTCTCTGGAATTGGATCCCTTACTGATAATGCCAGTAAGTTCGTTGACGCCTTTTTGATGCCGCACGTCAGCAGTTTGCCTTCTTACATCAAGGATACTTCTGACTTGCTGCGTCACATTGAGGGTATCCGGGGTCCCCCCGGACGCCCTGCTCGTGGCCATAGATGTCGAGGCATTATACTCGAGCATCCCCCACGAGCGGGGCGCCCGGGTGGCCGGTTCTTTTTTACACGAACAGGAGCGGACCTCTTGGCCACTCAATGAGTTCATTCTTGATTTGTTGTATTTCATATTGACTAAAAATTATTTTCTCTTAATGATCAACTTTTTTTACAACACAGGGGGTCGCAATGGGGACTTCTTGCGCCCCCGCCTACGCCAATCTTTATTTGGGTGGGTGGGAGCGCTCTATTAATGCAGACGAACAATACACGGAAATGCTTGAGCATGCGTTGGTTTGGTATCGTTATATTGACGATCTTTTTCTGGTCTGGACGGGGACCAGTACACAATT